>JAZFAV010000010.1:0-1395000 GCA_037954035.1 Rosalia funebris
CTTTTCTGAGATACTTCATTTCTAATACCTGTATCTTTTTAAGTTGCCTCTCTGTCAACACCCATGTTTCGCATCCGTACAGTAGCGTCGGCAAATATACAGTTTTATAAACTGACATTTTTGTTTTATTGCTAATTTCTGCTTTACTAATGAACCCCCTTTTCATACTATGAAAAATCTTTGTCGCTGTTGTTATTCTATTATTTATTTCTACAACTTGCTTTCCTCCTTCCTCTATGGTTACTCCTAAGTACTTTAGGCTTTTTACTTGTTCCACTATCTGATTATTTATTTTTATATTCATTGCTTGCTCATTATTATTGCTTATAACTACTACCTTTGTCTTGCTTACATTTACTTTCATTCCCTGTTTGTCCAACTCTTTCACCCATAGATCCACATTAAATTGTAACTTTGTTTCCGTGTCTGCCACTATTGCAATATCGTCTGCAAACACACATTCGCTCACTTCTACTGACTTCATTTTATAGTATCCTATCGTCACCTTCTTACTTTCTCTGCTTACTTTTGTTATTATTTCATTCATGAAAATGATAAAGAGCAGTGGGCTAAGATTTCCCCCCTGTCTCACTCCTTGTGTGGTTCTGAATGTTTTGGTTTCCATATTGTCCTTCCTTACTATATTTTCCGTTTTACTGTATAATGATTTTACAGCTTCTATAAATTCTTTTGCTGTACCATTTTTCTCTAATATGTCCCATATTTTCTCTCTCACCACCTTATCGAATGCTTTTTCCAGGTCCACACAACATATATATATTTCTTTGTTATAAGGAAGCATTTTCTCTATTATATTTCTTAATGTAAATATATGATCTTGTGTGCAGTAACCGGACCTGAAACCACTTTGTGCTCCATGCAACTGTCCATCTACTTCCCTCCTTAATCTTTCTTCCAATATCATCTCATATACCTTGCAAGTTGTGCAGAGTAGCGATACCCCACGATAATTTGCACAGTCTTTCTGGTTCCCTTTTTTGAAAATAGGTACTATTATTGCAATTCTCCATTCCTTAGGTACTGTATGTGTTACCCATGCTCTATTTAATATACTTTGTAATAACGCCATTCCTTCTTCGCCCATTCCCTTCAATAGTTCTGCTTTTATTCCATCTACTCCTGGAGCTTTCCCGTTCTTCAACTTTCCTATTGCCTTCTTAACTTCATCTATGCTAATGCCATCACTTATTTCATTCTCTTGTCTACTCTTTCTCTCTTTTCCAATTTCCTCTTCCTTTTGTGTTCTTTCTTCCGCATTCTTCGCTGTTATCTCTTCCCCCTCTAACATCTCTTGGAAATATTCCTTCCATCTTTCCATAATTTTATCATCTTCCATTACTATTCTTCCCTCCCTGTCCATGATCTGTTTCGTCCCAATTTTCCTTCTTTTATTTCTCATGTTCTTCAGTACCCTATAGAATAGCTTTTGATTTGCCGCTTTGTCCTTTTCCATCTTGGTCCCAAATTCTTCCCATTCCTTGGCTTTAGGTAATTTGACTTTATCCTTTGCTATTTTTCTCACTGCCTTATATCTTTCATACGCTTCATCACTCTTTCTCTGTAGATAGTTTTCCCAAGCTTTCTTCTTTGTTTTAATGGTATTTTTAATTTCTTCACTCCACCAACTTGTTCTCTTCTTCATTCCTCCTGTTGAGGTTAACCCACAGGCTTTGGCTCCTGACTTTTTAATGATTTCTTTAAATTTTTCCCATATCTCTTCTATGTTCATTTCCACTATCTCTTGTTCCATTTCTTGTATCCCCTTCCTGATCTGTTCCATGTACTCTTCTCTTACTTGTTGGTCTTTCAATCTGTGTATCTTGATCGTCTTTATTTCCTTCTTCTCAGTTTTCTTCATTATCCCTCTTCATCCTTTTCTTTTTTATTTTTGCTATTAATAGGTAGTGGTCAGTCGATAATTCAACCCCCCTGTAAACTCTCACATCCTGTATCATTTTCCTATTTATTCCTTCCGTTATTATATAGTCAATAACTGATCTCTCATTTCTCCCTGGTTCCTCCCTAGTATATTTATGACATTCTTTATGCTGATACAACGAGTTTTGTATCACTAAACCATTCTGTATACAAAAATCAATTAAATACTCTCCATTCGCATTACTTGTTATCTCTCCATGACGTCCCATTACCCCTTGTCTCCCTACAATCTCATTTCCAATTCTTCCATTGAAGTCTCCCATAATTATCGTGGGGTTGTCTGACTCTTCATATAACATTTGAAGTTCTTGCCAAAACTGCTCCTTTTCTTTCTTCGCCTCATTTTCTCCCGGTCCATATGCTATTAGTACATCCAATTTCTCCTGATTATAATGTGCAAAAGTTACTTTCATTGTCCTTTTGCTCACTGCTTTCCATTTCACTAGTTTCCTCATATACCTCGGACTTACCAGGCACCCTACCCCTGCCGCGGCTCTTTCTCTCTCATCTACTCCACTGTATAACAGCCCGTAATCTTCTATTATTAATTCTCCCACTCCTTTCCTCTTCGTTTCTGTGATTGCCATTATTTCCATTTTATACTTTTTAATTTCCTGGATTAATTCTTTCTCTTTTCCATTTAAGCTTCTAATATTCCATGTTCCTATTCTATCTCTTGCAAAATCGTTGATCCTTGAATCCTTTGCCTTGTTCGTCATCAATTTGTCCTGCCCTATTCTTTTTTTCATCATTAGTTTTTTGCTTGTGTTTGTTCCTGTATGCTCTGCTCATTGTTATACATTTCCAGTTTACCAGCTTTTCTACTCCACGTCCATAACTCCTGGTCACATGTCATCTTCTGGTATCCCATCTTAACCGTTTTCCCTCTTGCTAGTTCTTCCTTCGCTCGTTTCCTAATTGTATTTTGAATCTTCCTTTCATTTAACGTTAAATCATCATTTGTATACACTTTATGACTTTAATTCCTTAGTTTACTCTTACATTGCATCACCATACTCTTATCCCTTTTACTGTTCAGTTCTGCTAGGCACATATCCTCCCTCAACGCTTTTATTTCTTCCTTAAATTCTCTTTGTTCCTTCCTTAGATACCTGATCTCCTCTTGTAATTTCTTTGTTTCCTCATTATTATTTTGCTGTTTACTTTTAATTTCTTTTATATCCTCCGCTAGATTCCTCATTAGGGACACCATTTCCTTTATTTGATTTTCCATTTTATCCTTGCTTTCCTCTCCTTTTATCGGTGTTCTATTTATCTTTCTCGATCTCTTGAATAATTCGTCTACGTCATCTCTCTTTCTCTTCCCTTCGTCTGTAAGATATTCATCTGAAACCATCTATTATGGTTTCTTACTATGCTATCTACAGCCCTCTGTGCTTCCGATCTGTTTGTTTGGTTGCCTGTCCTTAACTTACTGTAATGGGAGTTTCTGAGTCCTTAAGTTCTTTGCTATTATTATCTCTGACACAGCATGCAATTCTCGCTCTTACAGCTGTTTCTCCTAACCTAGCATGCACTATTATTGAAACTTTTTCTCACCCTTAATTGATATTTAAACTTTTACTTCTTTCCACCGTAGCTCTTCTTAGTCTTCATTTGTCCCCAATATGGCCCCAAAATGGACTTATTTATCAGAGTAAATTCACAAGAAATGTCACTTAACTATATACCCTCTACTCATATATATATATATATATATATATATATATATATATATATATATATATATATATATATATATATATATATATATATTTATATATATATTTATATATATATATATATATATATATATATATATATATATATATATGTATATATATATATATATATATATATATATATATATATATATATATATATATATATATATATATATATATATACATATAATTTATAATATATAAATAAATTATTTTCCTTCTAGGTACAAAATTAAAATATGTTGAACAAACTTTTCAAAATATTAAAATCAACTTTGGGAAATAAGCTATTTTCCTATACAACGATGAAACTGTATCCGAGATGCATTTTGTAAATGCAAATCAAATATATATCAGCTCAGTTCAAACCGTATTTTTACTAATGCGTCCATACATCACAAAACATAAAAAATCAACATGATATAAAAGCTTCTCGATGAAATTATGATATAGTTCAGTGGATTTCAATTAATTTTCGAATTAATTGCTGTATTTTATTTGCTAGTATAACACAAACCTTAATGGATTTAACCCTAATATTTATTTTTTTTATTTTCCATTACAGAAACTTCCCCGTAGTAATTGATCAAAAGCAGCATTAGAGGCTACAAATAAACATCTTTATGAGGAGGAACAATAAAACTAATTTTACTTCATTCCGTTCTTACTTACCTGGAATAGGACCTTTTTACAGGTCATAACGTTTGTTTAATTAGTAATTTCCATGGAGAAAGCAATAAAATTAAAACTACTATATTGTGGTTTATAGATGGTGAGGGTGATTAGTTAACTAAAAAACAATGAATAAACACTCACGATATTGCGTACTACCATTTCATGAAAGTATAACATATTATACTTTTAGTAAACTATTTGTTGAAAACACAAATTCAATTACCTGCAGAACAAGAACTCTTGAAAGAATCCCTTGCAGAACCATAAATAAATACTATATATATATATATATATATATATATATATATATATATATATATATATATATATATACTTACATTTAGTTGTGTATAGATATATAAACAACGTAAGACAACTATTACGCTGAATCAAGGCGTCTATATTGTCAGGCGTCAAATGCTTAATTAAATTAATGATGTAATGTGCAAAAAATTGGAAAGTTATGAACATAAAGAGTTCGCATATCTACATTTAGAAAGTAAAATTTATTAGTCAGTTATGATTATATGTGTGATTTCCTTAAATATATAGGGTTGGTCTAAATTAAAGGTGCGTTTGACCCTTTCGTGGACGATACGTCATTGGTCAAATAATAACACTAGGATAAAAATGTTTAACTTTAATAATCGCCGAAAATATTATATCTGACCTATGAATATTTGGGGCATAATAGAATAAAAGAGTGCTCAATTCCTCTCCAAAGATATGCCACATTATTCTAGGCGGAGGTAACGATTATCCACTCCTCCGTACAAACGCAACTGCTGATTAAAGGTGTTGATAAGAACATTACCATATGCTCCAGGAGTAAAATTCTGGATGGTGTAGGAATGTAGGGATGCAATAAAAACACTAGCCATGAGTAACAAGTTAACGTCGTCTGGGTACTGGGTTATATTGCTATTTGGAGCAATGAGATGGCGGGCAAGCTTGGCAGGGAATTAACGAAGATGAGAGGACTTAAGTAGGGAGGACTTAGTAGGACCTGAACTAAGGTTAAGACTGCATATTGTTTCGGAAAAAGGGTATTCCAGACCGGAGGGCAGGAATAGCTGGAGATTAGAAGATCATATCGCTGGCGGAACACCCAGGCATGCAAGCAGGTCCAGCAACTGCTGGGTTTCCGCTAGCTGCCACTAGACGGCAATATTTCTAAAGTGTGATAGGGAGAGTATCTGGGAAGTCACGAAGTTATTAATAGGATACTGTCATCTTAACATCCATCATAACAAAATTGGCTTGAGTGTTATAGAGGATACAGATGGTGTGAAGGAGAAGTAGAGACTTCCCAATATATGCTCTTTTTGTTAGACTCAATCGAGCTAAGATCATCTTCGAAGAGATATTTAACTTTTGGAAGAAATCGTACACTAGCGCTGATTGCTTTACGGGGAGATGCAATGGGCGGTAGCCTAAGTTTTGCAATTATTCGCGGTTCTCCCTAGAAAACTAAACTTAAACCTGAACCTAACCTAAACCTATAAAAGTTTCATCTCTATTTACCCGGGTGTAGATGTACGAAACCCATGACTTGTAGCGTATACACCTGTTGCATTAATTTCATTAACGTATTGTGTATTGAATAGTCCGTCTCAAAACCTTTCTGTAAACAGGGCGTGTTTTCTCAGGAATTTGCAGGCTTAGTGTTGATTTATGGCGAGTATCACCATGATATTGGCTGACGAGGCTATTATAAGGATACTGTTTTCCTGAAAGAAAACAACCTTCGCGAAATACCGTTTTAAATAGTATCTAAGGATTTTGCGATACCAGAAGTGTTGTGTCCACGAAGTCATACAGCAGGAAATGAAGACAACGCACTTTTCGTTGAAAGGCACCCTTTACCTTGCAACGAAAATTTATTTAATATTTAATTTACGAACATCTTACAAGAACTACAAATGATACTGTACATTAAATTGTTCTGTGGCAATCAATCGTTACAAGAGTATTTAACGTGAGCATGAACGTGATATATTACACATACGTCACGTACAACAGGTACATCATTTAACTGATGACAATTTTCAACCCCGCTTGACGTTTTCTTGATGGGTGCAACAATAACAAATAGAAATACCCGATTTTCCACACAATGTGTTGTTTATTGAGGAATGCTGTTTTACACGAGGTGGTATAAAATTTCAACAACACACCACATATCTGGAGTGACGTAAATTCTCTTGTAATAAAAAAAATCGATATAATTAATACCGACGTTTCTCAAGTAATACTTGACGTGGATATTTTCTGGGAAATTTATATGGACTATTTGTTACCATAAAAGTTGAATGGACATACCGACTTAAACTTTTTAGAAGGAGTGTTGCCAAATGTTTTAGGGGATGTTCCCTTTCAAGTAATACAAACAATGTTTTTCATGCACAACAGGGCACTTCCTCACATAGCAATAGTATGTATGAAATAAACATGAAATAGTATGTTTTAGTCCCTTTATTTTGTAATGCAGACTATCTTATGCCTTACATACTTCTTTTTAAAATGACACCTCTCAAATAATACCCTTTATTTTAGAGTAAACCTAAACATATTATCCTTTCCCTTGATTCTAATGAAATATTTTACATATCAAATTACATGTACATGACATGTAATTTTATGTGTAAAAATATTTCATTACAATGAAGCGAAAAGATAATATTAAAAATTATATACAATATTCCTTCAAAACATAAAATATTCTAGCTGTATAAAATATGTATCTATTTATGAACAAATTATCTATATTCAAGAAAGCCATAGTACGTGATCTGCTATAAGTGTACCTTGAATGTATACATAATTTAACTGTAATGATTGTGTATATATCCTAATTTATGATTTGGTGATAAATTAAATCAAATACTGCCCAAGAGAATCACATTAAGGACAAAGGACTAATTAAATTAAAAATCAAAAAGACTGTAAAATTAGGAAAAGGTACAGCCTCTCCTCTGGTTTCGGAAATATCAATCTAAAATATAATCATTGATGACTGACACCAATTATAATTATCATATAATTTTACATTATGATTTTGATTTAATACAACTATAAAAACATTATACCTCTTAAATATGAAAACTTATGCTGAATAGGACGTGAATGTCAATTATCAACTTGATATCAATACACAGTCTTCATATCATAAAGTTAAATTAAATATACATTGCGTTAAGACGTTTTGAATACTAAACAAACATTTGAGATAACGACAGAAAATATAATTACGCAAGAATGAATATATCAGAAAGACATTTAAATGAAACACTCTGTGCCCGTATATTTTTCTTTTAAACATTGTCAAACTCGAGGAAAGAAGCTTTTCCGTCCAACTAATATTTGCCGAGCAAACTTTAAAGTAATTTAAACATTCAGGATTGAGAATAACATAAAAAGTACGAAACTTTTGACTATCTTTAAATGCTTCGGGACTGAAGTAAGCTATACATTCAAAGTTCCACTCTGAAATTAGTTTATCAATTGATTTCTGGCATAAACGATCTTTACGACGCATTTCTTCATAATGTGTTATATAATATCATCTCCCTACTTTGATTCTGGTAAGTATTTGTAATTGTGACTGACATAACAATAGAAAATGTAGTATATATAAATTGATAAGATATCTTAAAATGACATATGATACTAAATATATATCAGTATTATATACGTAATTACTAGATACCCACTTAGATGCTTCCTCAGGAGCGGTATATATAAGCAAAAGCATAAGTGTATAAATTATATAATATATGTTACTATAATTTATATAATATTTACATAATAGGTAAGTAGTTAAACCCGAAGGAAAAGCTCCACTGAGTTGTACTGAGTTGCTAGTACCTATATTGATTCAAATATATTAAGTCTATTCAACGGCATGGTCACTACCATGGATTTACTAGTACGTAACACTACTGATATGGTGGGTAGCTTTTGTGCGACACACAAATAAAATGACAATTTTACACAAACTCAAAGCATTTATAAAATGTGGAAATACTAACGTATTCATTCCTAAATAGATTACAGTAATATAATCAACGGTTCAAATTATTTTCATGTATAGTCGAAATCGAATCAATAAATAAACATTATTTTTTTTTATTTTTTATGTCAGGTTTCGTTTACCTATAACTAATATAAACTGAAAAACAAAAGATAAAGCAAATACTCTATGAATAATAATAATCAAAGGACTATAATACTACATTTTATAGTGATATTAAGAATTTGAAGATATTTAATGCTATATAATGTAGACATTTATATGTTTGTAAATATAAATGGATATACAAGAACAACCATATTCTATAGATCTTATAATAAGAATAAAAGTTTATACTCCAACCCATCTGCAAATGCCTTATATAATAAGGACTAAACAAATTAGGTCAAAACAGCTATTCTCCTGGCTATATGCCAAACGCCGAGCACTGAATTACATGACAAAATTTGTCGTATTTTTGTCTAACAGAGTTAGCACTAAAAATACAGTGATTGTTACAAACAGTTGCAGTGCAGTTTACACTGCACTGACGAGACCCAAGATAGAAAGGTCGAAACCGGTCTGCAGTTAACGATATCCTGAGATAGGTGACACTTTGCATCTTTATTGGTGGTTTTGGAACAATCACTGTATTTTTAGTGCTAACTCTGTTAGACAAAAATACGACAAATTTTATCATGTAATTCAGTGCTCCGCGTTTGGCATATAGCCAGGAGAATAGCTGTTTGACCTAATTTGTTTAGTCCTTATTATATAAGGCATTTGCAGATGGGTTGAAGTATAAACTCCTTATTCCTGTAGTTAGAATAAAAGTATTGCCATTTATATAAAAATCTTAGTGGTCTCAGAATGATAGAACTTCAATTCACTTGAATACTCTATTGAACAAAATATTGTATTAGCTACCCAATATTTTCAAAGTGCCCTATAAAATTAAAATTGTGATGAATATACAGATCACTATATGCTAACTCAACACTAGAGTGAAATTATATGTGTAAAAATGTTGCTATGTGGAGATCTACACATAGACTATTTCACTCATTTTAAAAGAAAATGAGTCAGCTGAGTGACTTTTTGTACATAATAAATGCATAGTGTATGATATAAATATGTTAATAAATGAGCCAAGAATATCTTAACAGCAATTGTACTGATTGTCTGTATCAATTTCTGTGACATCTGTATGTATAATATTATAGTGAGATCGTACAACTCAATACTTTGTGAATAGAAGTCAATAAATGCTGATATTGAAGTCAAATCAAGAATCAATAATGACAAAAACTATTGTCTTTTTTCATTTCAATACAGAATCATTCAATTCAGAATTCATTCATACAATGCAGTTCAATACAGTTCACTCATACAATTCAATTCATACAATACAGAATTCATTTTGTAAATAATGCCAAAATAGTTGAAGACGATTTTAGATACTTTATTAATGCATACATAAATACATAATTTGTTTAATACCATGATACAAAAGAAAAGAAATCCAGGGAATAGAATACTCGTGTAAAAGGTCCATCTTTATTTGTACAATATCTAAATACACTCATGGACAAAATTAACGCATCAACAATACTTTTTAAGTGGATTGTCTGATAATTTAGATAAATGTAGTAAATGTATTGGACCCTTCATCAATTTGAGTAAAGCTTTTGATTCAATAAATCGTTCATTATTAATAAGGGAATTAAAATTATTAATTTTTTTTAGCCTTACTTCTCAAACGGCCATAACACTACTACATCTTTTAAATTGATTTTCGCATACTGTACATTATACGAAATTTGATCATACCAAGACTCAAAATATTAAATGAAGTAATCACATTTGAAGTAAGTAATATCCTCTTTGGGGTGCTTCTCCATATAAAAAAATTACTGCACACCATTGGTGCCGCCACTGATAAGGCATCCAAATGGGTAGCTTTAGACAAGAACGATAAAGATCTCTCTTCGCATGCTTTTTATCCCTGTGACCACGATTTTCTATTCAAAGTAACGATCTTTGCAGTAGAGTAGGTTTTACATACTATCAAATACGAAAGTTAACATATTTTTAGATTTTATATGTACCCTTAAAGTTATCTAAAAGAGCGAACTTTGATGCCCAATTACTAAGTTATTATTTTATAAAAACTATTTGAAAATGTCCTTATTTCACTTTATATTCAATAACGTACCATTTCAATCACCTGGCACTATTCCCTCTAGGTTGAAGATTTTACATAAAATAAACGGTATGGGTAATGTTTATTTGATACTCTCCATATAGTACATATTTGTGAATTGAAACGGTATCAATATACGTAGAAGAGAAAGGTAAACCCGTAGAACGGTAAACGGAAACTTTATTGTATTTTCTATAACTATACCATGTAATAGTTTTTTTGACACAATATATGTAATACCTATCACCAGGGATTTTAAGGGTTCATTTCAGAAACTATTTGTGATGTCTTAAATCAAACCAGATTTTCGTGATTAACTTAAGAAGCTTTCTTCATCCAAATAAAGTATGTTTCATGAGTATTTTTTACATGTAAAGATATGTGCCTCTTATTTTGCCTGGGAATAGTTTAGTCATGTTGCTTGCTAGTCGTAAATTAAGAGACATTAGTATACATGTTAACAGTAAGTGAATTCCATGAAATTACTTTAGTATAGATTAGTTATATCAAAGTGTGGGATAACATCTTTAATATAATAAACTTTTTATGTGCTACAAATGTTAGCGCATTTGATTTCCAACATTTAATCCATTCCAAGTTAACACGTAAGGTTTTCGTACGGCAAAATCAACAGATATCCTTCTCACCTAGTAGATAAATTAAATAGAAAATATAGATTTAGGGAATTTCTCGGTAACTCCAAGACCTTCCAAATAATTCCAAAATTCATAAAATTATGTCAATTCCTTATCAACCACATTTTGTCAGAGGCCTCAAAAGTATTCTTAAAGTTTTTGGAAGATATTAATGCACTCTTCTGCAAAAAAGGTGCAACAAATTTTAGGAAATACCAAAAATAAAATACGGAAAAGTCCGGAACTTATGAAACAAATTGTCAATATTGTAATGAAAAGAATATTGTGCGGACGATAAGAGCAGTTGTAAGTATATTTAATGAGCATATGGCCTATTTATATGTTGGTTTCGAGAATAATCATAGCATGGACAATATATGTAACTTAAAATTATGAAAAAGTATAACGAAAAACAGAGGCTTAGATGCCATAGAAAATATTTTGATAGCTGAATGTGATAATAGCATGGGCAAGGTGTAACGTAACAACGGTATGGGCAAGGGCGGGACAAAAGCCCTATAACAGGCCAATATTTTGATTGATACGGTGAGTATCCGTGAACCAGTGAACCGATTGTTTATCTCATTACGGTTGAGGTAATGATTCCAATTTCTATTCCATACGGTAACCGTATGGAATGGAAATAATTATAAAAGATCAGGAATTGGAAGGAGTGGCACCGCAGTAAATCGAAACAAATAATTTTTTTACTGTTTATTGACTATAAGGATAAATAGTCAAGTTTCCTCGTTTAGTAATAAATAGTGTATGAGGCTGGAAAATATTCGTAACGGTTTACTGAACCTGAACAAAGTTTTAATATAAAGACAAATTATAAGTAATTTAAAATTAGTTTCAACCATCTTCCGATGATGTAAGGGTTGTTTGCGAAAGGCTCGTCCAGGAACGTGTAGTCTTTCGGTCTTCATGGAAAACTAGTCTCATAATTCTTTAGCCCATCGAAGGTTCCAATTCTTCCCAGGATATAACATTCTACTTTATTCTATTATTGTATTTGAAAAGTAATTTCATAAATATTTAAGTTTAATATAATATTATTTACAATATTTAGGTAGGTATTGAAGTGAGGAATTCAAAAATATTCAAACAAGTATTCGAAAAATATTCGAACGAATGCTGTTTCTCTGCAAATAGCGTTACTACCAAAAGTATTCAAATTAATTTCTGTTTCCTGCTGTCGGTGAATGCATATTTCCTGCTGCCTTGTTGAATATATTACTATATGTGGTACGGCCAATTTTCTTTAGAAAAAGTTATATACTTTGAATATCAGGTATTCCAATGGAATTATACCATATCACTCGCCACGAAATTAAATCTATAAAGCATTTAGAGGTCAGTTCGAGGGATTAAAAAGTTTTTCGTAACACACTCGCTCATGGAAATCGGACCCAGATGTGCTGTATAAATCGAAATCTCAATTTTCATGCGTCACAGTTGCTCGTTTTAACCGACCCAAAAGCGTCGAACCTAGAATGTATTTTACGAACTCCAAAATTTAAATGTCAGTTTTGCCATGCTGATATTCAAGTAACACGTTCTGTGATTTCTATAAGACTTTAAAATTGTCTGAACTTGTGCTATTAAAAGTTCCTAGATATATAATAAAACGCAAAAGTCCTTCCAGATAACCAACCCATAAATCACTGAAACTGCCTATCTGCAAAAATTATGAGGCCACTGAAATTGCAGTGAAATGATTTAATGGGAGAAATATTTCTCCTTTTCGTCTATGGCCCAGTGAAATTTAAGAGCCGTTCTGATTATTTTTGTTTCATTTAATTTGGCTATAATTCTACAGCTGAATGCAGCAAAAAGAATATTTGTCTATATATGCAATAATGCACAGTAAAACATTTTCCAATTTTGAATTTCACCTAATAGCAATGATAATGAATGAAATATTTTTTATCGCCAACCAATTTTTTAAAGCACTACATTACCATATCGATTTTGGGAAGTAAACAAACACTTTATTTTACTATGAAATAGACTATTTTAGTTACCGCAAATATTTATTAAATGACTGACATTAAACTGAAATAAGTTGCCACTGTCACGCTTCTCGCGGCTATCACAGCTTCACAATAAAATTTTTATATCTCCATTTTTTAAATTATAAATTTTTACGGTTGGCGACAAAATTTTGTATGCACCATGTCAGTAAAGTGTCTGTATCGAAATCATCTGTTGACTTGTTCTCTCGTCAATCGAATCTCAGACTCGATAAAAACTCACTTACTGAATTGATATATAAATAACTATTATCGGTAGCTGACGTTATGAATACATTTATTAAAGAAACATATATACCCTATATCAATTTGACAACTTATGTTTATTAGATATATTAAAACAAATCTGTTCATACATGTCAAAATTTTAAATAATGCTGGAACTTTGTTGACATAATCGACAATTTATTTTATCGTGATACTCTTTGACACTATTTTGAAAACCAATTTGTAAAATTTAGTTACAATTTTACTAAAATGCGGCAACGGCATCTTATTCCACCAGACAATATTTTTATTAGGCAGCTGAATTACATGTCGGCTAATTTGCACAAATATGAAATCTGGTATAATATTGTTGAATTTATGATACTACAATATGTTGAATTTGTTAGTGAAAATCTCTTTTAATAATATTTTAGCAATACATTTTTACTCTAATTTATGGTATAATAAGCTTGACCCTCAAGTTTGACCATTATATTATTACCTATTTAATGTTGCTATAAAATTAATTAAACTAAAATGGTTTCATCATCATCATAAGGTTATCAGTCCTAAGACTGGTTGGACGCTAACCTCCAGCTTCTCCTATCTTGTGCTAATCTAAAATGGTATATAAATATATATTAAAGTATATGGTATGAGTATAAATGTAGTATGAGTATAAAAAATGTAATAAAGCAGGACATCTACCTTTGTTCTCATTACTTTTTCCTCCACCTTTGCATCTTTGAACATTAATCCAACTTTTGTACAAAATTGTAAAGACTGTAGAATTCGCAGTAACATTTTTTTTAGAATGTACTGGAAAATTGTATTAGAATTTCGGACACCTTATTATCACAGATTAGTAAATCATGAATGAAAATATTCATTCTTCAATATCTTCATTTGATAATAGAATTTTTGTAACAATAATAACCAGAATAATTACCCAAATCTGAAAAGTTTCTATAAAGTTTATATTTAAATGATTATTCTAGACTCAACGCGTTTGCTTTGAGATTTTTTCAAACAACTTCTCGAAATATTGATAAATGAATATTCATCATGATAAAATTCACAACTCAAATAATTAAATTAGTGTTCACCTACTATAGTGGCAGTGATACTAAGTGCAACTATTTCTAGGGTTCTTCTGTTGAATTACGAAACTTTGAGGATTTGACTAACCAAAGAGTATCGGCGGATTTTATCTTTCAGATTAATTACTGCTTTAAACTTTACTGGAAAATCCGTGCCTAAAATTGAAAGGTTGGGAAGGCGTTACACGTACAACTTAAATAGTCTTGTAAATTGTAAAACAAAAATTCAATTTGTATTACACAATTGTTTGAAGTTTTTCTCCACCTGTTGTTAATAGCATCTGAAGATTTTAGTAGAGGTATACTTATGTTATTATGGGTGATGATGCTGGAAGTTATTATTCAATATCTATTACCGTAAGTATTTTGTAACAATTTACTCGTATAATCAGTAGATTGTACTTTTGGTGGCTGTTGATATGGGGTAATCCCTTTGGATACTGGGAAGAAGTATATTGCTGATTAGAGCAATTTCTTGAATTGTGACCTACTCTATGGCATTTTTAGTATTACGTACGTTCATCATGATTCCTTGTTTGTGAAAAATGTTAATATTACTGTTGCGTATATTTAATGGAGGCTCTTTAGCCCTACGTTAGGCGCATGCTTTGAACTGATGTGGTTAGGCACGTGGTAGACAGATGTTACCCATTTTCAAATTGTCATATTTTATAAAAAAAAATTACAAATAAAATGGAAAACAAAATCAAACACAAGCATGATGTGAAAATAAGATTGTATTCATACATTAAAAACTAAATATCATTTTCAGGTTGACGTAAAAAACAATTAGAAAACATGCAAAATATTAAATTTTCTAAACACTGATTGCAACTATCTTCTATATGGTCATCACATGCCCACTTATAACACTTTGTACACCATCGTCGCGTTGTACGATCACTAACTCATTCTTATTCGTAATATTTTCCACGTGATGATGCTCTGGGTGGCTCCTGGAGGATCTTTTCTGGAGTGTTTATAAGTAGCCTTGCGCGCCTGCGAATTTTTCGTGGAAGTACTTCAATTGTCGAACGGCGAGGAATTTGGGGTTTCAAAAGTTCCCAGCTCAGTTTTTTTATGAAATAAACCATTTTTACCCTTTTACCTAATGCATCGGAATGATACCAATATATACACAGATAATTGATGGCGGCTATATTTAGTATATTATAAAAAGCACCATAGGTCATCTCCTACGCCGTCTTGTTTTTTTTTTTCACAAAGCTTATCAACGAGATCAACACCTCCCTTCGTCGTATTATAAAGTTATTATTTCCGGGTTTTGCTTTTCGCCGGTAGAATTGTCTATAGTATCATCGAAATGTATATTAGATAACACCAACACTACTGCTGATTGCTTTGTACAGTACACAATGATTGTACAATAGTGTCCTTATTGTCCAATCATTGTGATAACCAAATATTGATGTATTTGGTTTTCTTTGTTTGTTTGGTAGAAGTTCAACAGGTATTTCTTTTTTGTTTTTTCATGACCTTGCTCGCCGTGATCGCTTTCGTCATCTGTTAATTCATCATCGCTTTCATCGCTAAGTTCGGCACACCATTTCAGCCATTTGTTGGGAACGCTGCTATATTCAGTTTTCGTTTTTTCTGTTGTGACATTTTATGAATTAAAATTACCTTTTGTGAAAATATTAAATTATGATGTAATAGGACTCAAATATAAGGGAACTTGGGTATTTTATTTGGTTATAAATTATAACGTGGTTAGGCGCGCGGGTGACAACTGTCAAACAGACATGTTTGCGCTGCTATAACAACAACTTCACACTGAATTTAGTACAAACACGTGGCAACCATTCACTAGAAAATTTTAGGAAGGTATACATAAGAACGTATCTTACAACTCTACCAATCAGTTTTGAAGACCATAAATGTAGGCGTGGCTGACTCCTGTCACTCACGCGCCTAACGTAAGGCTAGGGAAATTATGTCGCTGATTGTTCCTAATTTTATTATTATATGTTTAAGCAGATCATAGAAATGTTGCCACCTTGTATTATTTAGTTAAATTTGAAATTCTTAATTGTCCATGCGATAGTTATTCTTTTGGTTTAGAGGTGGTCTGTTATGATATTGTATCCAATTTGGTACTTTGTCTATAATTGTTGCGTTAATTAATAATTATACTTATTGAATATCCGCAGTTAATCTTTTTTGATTCTGCGATACCAAGAATTAGAATATGCCTTTTAACTTCGTCAATGTATTTTTGATTTACACCATTCTTCTTCATCATCTACTATCTACTTCATCAGCCTTTAGGGATATATAGTTCCCTCTGCATACAATTTCCATACACATTTCGAATTGTTGTGTTTTAATGAACTCAATACATTAAATACAATATTTTTGATACTCATAAACAAAAAAATATCGGTAAAATACAGACTGTCTAAAATACATAATGGAAATACATACTGAGAAATATGCTACTCACAGAATTATATATTACTAAAATCAATTGAAGAATGTAGAAGAGAGTCGTACGGCAGATTATATACTCCCGAAAGAGACGGGTGATAGCACACTGCTCGATTTATTATAAATATTCATAGATGCGTAGACAGATATGTGACAGTTCATGGCCGTTGAGGCTATAACTAAAACCAAACCGGAATGGAAGTGTGCGAAGAGAAAGAAGCGGGAATATGCATATATATGACAGGGACATCAACATGAATGTAATTAGATTTATTGTGTCTAATATGAATATTATTTAAAAGGGATAAGAAACACAGTTTTTCCTTAATAGGTGTAGAAAGTAAATGATTTTTTATATATTTGATTTTTTTTTATTAATTACATTTCAATGATTAAATTATAATTTGCAACAACTTATGTTTGTAAATTATATTAATTTTAGGATATTGTTCTGAGATAGTCCTCAGACGATCCCAAATTCCATGGATATGTTTAATGTGCGCCACTGGTATACATCATATATTTCAAGTATAAAATATATAGCCTCGGTTATACGTATATCAGAAAACGTATGATAGTAGAGAATATTCTGCGATAATGCATCGATTCCGATATAGTGTTATAGATATATCCATAAGTTTTGAGAATAAATAAAAAAAAATTATTTATTTTTTTATTTTGTATAGCTCTTAAAATCCTAGTTTTAATTTTAGTCATTTAATCAAAATTAAATTACCACAATTAAAAAATTTATTTGCATGCAAATACCATGTAATTTCAGTTCTACACCCGTGGAATAATATTGATATGTATATATAGTTTAATTCATCTCTATTTGCTACATAGAAAATCTCAAACGGCTCTTATCTCATACTGTCGCTTGTTTTTATGGCTAGGCTCAGGTAAGCTGTTCCGTTTATAGGCAAGATAAGAGAGTTTTTTATTTAGCAAATAGCGATGAAATGAATAGTACGTATACATCAAATAAATCACTGTTGTTGCAATATGCCTGTAATCTTGTATGGAACATTATCCTAATATATTTGAAATGTTCGGATCTTTGACAGGAAGTGGATACTATCAAATACTAAATTAAGCGAATTTTAATTATAACTTTTCAATTGTTTTTTAGTTGCTCAAAAACTCAATATATATTATGTTTATAGTAGAAACTCTTGGAGTTTGCTGTTTTTGAATGTGAGATAAAGTTTGGGGAGTATTGGCAATATTACAATTCCCCTGGAAGAAAAAAACAACCTATTGTAATGTTTGCTATTGGAATTGTAATGGAGCAAGTTCTTACAGGCATTACTTAAGCAGTTGCTGTGTTGTATATATCTTATGTTTGACAAATTATTGTAAAACACCGACTATCAATCTAATTTTATTAATTATTGATCTTGGTATTATTTTTAAGACACTGTATCCTGTTAAAAGAGTTCTTCATGGAAACATACCTGTAAGGAAAAAGAAATTCATTAGCAAATTATTATAGTAGCGATATTAAAATGTGTATATACTGTAGTTAATAACTAAAGCATAAATTAATATACTAAATAATTTATGACTTCAATTATAATCCTGACACATTTAATTTTTAATTCTAAAATGAAATTATTTTAACACCGTTTTATATATTCTCCTTTCTTTGTTAACTATTAAGCCTCTTAATGTGGCAATTACTTCTTTATATGTTTTAAATGGAATGGAGGCTTATGTGTTTCTAGTTACTTTATTTTTTCTTTTCTATTAAGAAATATTACTTTTTAATAGTAGCCACCAAGTTAATATAGTTATTAGGTAAGTTTTTATTGAAAGACGAAACAATATATAAAACTTTGATGTTACTTTAGTTCATATCATCTTTCCAGTCTATAATAATAAGGTACGTAATATTGGCTTCTGAAAGTGTTAAAACTTTAAGCTTCAAAACGACAATGTGAAAACTTCTACAAGGATTTGTAGTTGAAGTCTTTAATATAAGTTGCTATAAAAACATATTGCATCGTACAGGTAATTCAATATTGATAATGTTTTTTCAGGTGAATAACAAATACGCGGCCTTTCTCTATCTACTGTCTCTACCACTATGTCATTATCAAGTGTTTTATTTCACAGCAAACTGTTTAAATCACTGAACTCAGGTCTAGTCACCGATTTAATCCATTGGAAGTGAATTATTTTGTGTATTTGTTCAGGCGTGATATGTTATCAATAACGTGAATAGTAGACCCCGTTGATAAATAGTAGTTTTACGTAATAGTAATAACGTAAATAGTAGTTTTAAATTCCTTCAGATTTATAAGAAAATGTGATATTATTTAAGACTAAATAATATAGTTTGTAAAAGTATAAAACATATTCATGAAGGAACGTCATTATGATATAAAAACAGTACATAGCATTATAAAGTGCTAATGAATAATATAAATACAAGTTATAAGTTGTGCAATATAAATAGTGCCAATATTGATGCTAAGATAATATTGTTTTACCAAAATAGATGCAAACTGTTTATATATAAGTTCAAGAAGCAATAATATAGCAATAATGTATGTATAAGTGCTACGAGTATGTATACGAGTATATCCCGATTTTATTTATTTCCCTTTATCGACTGTGCTTAGTCTCTTCTTGCTAACTGACTTCAAGGTACTACCTATACGTTATACGTCATTTCTTAGATTCCTTAAATTTCTCCCTAGGATTTTCCTCATTTTTCTGTTTAAACATAAATATCAACTTCAATTGAATTTAAATAAATCTAGGAAGCCGGGCATTTTGGTCTACGTTGTATTATTCAAGAACGCCGGTAAAACCTGGCAGTAGATATGGAATTTTCTCTGAAGATGTAAGCGCTCATGGCATAATAGTCCAAACTGAGGATATGGAGGGTACTATGGGCGTGGAAATATATTACTAATCAAGGAATGGGTGAAAAAATCATTCCCTTGTTTATAGACAGTAAGGCCAGTGTGATGGCCATAAATAACTACAGGACTAATTCCTGTCTGATATTGCTATTCAAAAAGTCATTAAAAATTCTATAATAAACAAACAGTGTTACTTTATGACGGATAAAGAAGCACACGGGAAATCGTGTGAATGAGGAGGAGTATACCTTGACAAGTCTCCGTTCTAAGGGATAGTTTCGGAGCCAATAACAGCACTTTCCCCGATACCCATCGAAGTTCTATGTACTCCCTTATACGTGTATGCACCATAAATATAGGTGGGTCAAAATTAGCAGCTGTTAAGAAACAAATCTATTGTTAACTACACCATGCAGTAAGATTCCACCCAGTGGATCGATGTTGTCTACAAAATGGAGGTTCTTGTAGAGGGAACACCAATGGCTCAATATGATGGCTTGAGTGCCTGTGAACTATATCTACCTTCCCTATCTATAGGACCCTAACTTGTACTTTCTATAAACTTATTTTCCTTTACCTTAAATCTTCGAACTTGCTTTCCTTTTGTTGGATCTGAGTAGACACAACTAGCATAGTGTCGTTAGATTCTTTAACGTTAATTGGTGTTTCCTGTACATTACGGAATCTGTATTAATTGTTAATATACCTTTAATATCCAGATATTTTATTCTAGAATTTGTCTCTGTTATAAGGTTTATTTTTATAAATCTTTATATTATCTTCTCATATTTTTTGAGCTATAATATTAATATATTTTCTGGTAAATTTACTGATATGTCAAATTATTTCATATGCACACTCCAGATCCCTTATATTTATTTTGTCTTATATATGTTTTTCCTATACTATATTAGTTCTGTTACAACTGATCTTGCTGCATTTTCTTCTCTTAAGATCCCTAAATAATGTAAAATCTAAACTTCCCCTATTCGCATGCTATGTCCAATTTAGTACTTCCAATTTCTTGTATAACAGAATAAAGATTAGTTTTCTTTAATGTCATACTTTCTCTTAATGTCATATGATCTGAATTTTTAAATATTGCATTAATTTTTTTGCTCTTTTAAGATAATTTTTCTCTTACATCTTTATTTAAGTCAATTCAATTTATATAGCACTGTTGTTTGGAATTATAGTTTGCAGCAATTAGTATCATATCTTTATTTAAAATGGCATTACTTTTCTTTAGTATTTAGGGGAGAATATTGAGAGCCTGTGAGTACTTTTACGCCTGTGTACACAAATTTTATCAGCGATAGAACTAATAATCGACGTTATAAATAATAAAACTGTTTATATTAATAGGATAGCTAATTATGTTTGTAGCTAATGCATGAATACCTAATTACCACACGTTTTTGTGTAGTGCTGAGTTTGTAGCTTCTTTCATGTTTTAAGCACACACTATTTAAAATTTTATTCAGAGCTATTTAAAACATCATCTTTAATATAAAATTTACTTCCACATAAATTGAGGAATTTTATTAAGAGCTTTCTCAGCAACCATATAAAACATATAATAGGTATATAAAACATATAATACACATTACTTGCTAAATTGTATTCAAAGCTACTTAAAGCAGAATCTTTATTATAAACCTTACTATACTGCGTTATAATAATTGATTTAATCTTTAAAATCTGATAAAACTTTAAGAACTGACAGCATTCATGAATTGTATTAGTTGTGGCGTGTACAATTATGCAAAACTACAATTCTGTATACATGTGTAATTCTTCGAATATTTCAAATGATTTATAGAGATTAATACACTGTATTTGTAAAACAAAAGTCATTCAAACAACATTTTTTTAATTACAACATTAATAAGTGTTTCTGAAGAAAAATAGTTGTAACATAAAAATGCCTGTAGGAACTTCGTGAAAACAATACTTTGTATGTGAAAATGAAATTCCGCATAAAATCTAGAACAGATAGCATGCTATTTAGGTGATAATATCCAGGGCCAATTTAAATGTTCACCATCATTAGGTCATCAGTCCTAAGACTGGTTGGACGCTAACCTCCAGCTTCTCCTATCTTGTGCTAACCTACGCATTTCGCTAATTGTGCTACAACCTACATCCCTTACTATTTGCGAGCAGTAGTCTAATCTAGGCCTACCTCTGCCTTTCTTCACTCCTATTTCTGCCTCCAAAATATCGCGGACTATTCCCCCATGTCTCAGCAAGTGGCCTACCATTCTATCTCTTCTCTTCTTTAAGTTTTTCCGCATACTCCTTTTCTCGCCGACTTTCTCCAATACTTCTTCGTTTCTAACCCTATCAGTCCATGGTATTTTCATCATTCTTCGGTAACACCACATCTCAAAAGCTTCTAATTTCTTCCTACTTGCTTCCCCTACCGTCCAGGTTTCGCAGCCGTAAAGTGCCGTGCTCCATACATATGTTTTCAAAAATCTCTTCCTTGTTTCTAAGTTTATTACCCCCGAGCATAAAAGTGCTTTCTTTTTGTTAAAAGCTACTCGACCCTGCGCTCTTCTTTGTTTTATGTCTTTATCGCTTCTTCCATCCCAATTTATTTTACTTCCTAAATAAGTGAAGTCTTTAACTTCCTCCAATCTTTCATTATTAATTTGTACTTTCGTTTTTGCTCTGCTCTCGCGCCCTCTGCACACTAACACTTTAGTTTTGTTTTTATTCACCCTCATTCCGTATTCCTCTGTCAACACTGCCTCCATTTCGTTCAATGCTGATTCTAATTCCTCCTCACTAGATGCTAATACTGCTATATCATTCGCGAATCTCAGCATTTTTAGTTTCTGTCCCTGTACTTTAATCCCGAAATCCACTCTATCTTTTACCACATTAATCGCCTCTTCGATGTACAGATTAAAAATTAGTGGTGATAGCGTACATCCTTGTCTTACTCCTTTCCTAATACCTACTTCCCTTTCCTCCCCTTCTACTTCTATAACAGCAGTTTGCTCTATGTATAGATTGTGTACTACTCTCCTATCTCTATACTTCATTCCCGCGCTCTTTAGTATCTCGAACATTTTTTCCCATCTTACGTTATCAAAAGCTTTTTCTAAATCTACAAATCCTATATAAGCGTTCTTTCCTTTTTCTATTGTTTTCTCTAACATTACTCTTAGCGCCAGAATAGCTTCGCGAGTTCCCCTATTTCGCCTAAACCCGAATTGGTCTTCTCCTAGTATTTCCTCCGCTCTATTTTCCATCCTCTTCTGCACTATTCTAGTTAGGATTTTTGACGCATGGGAAGTTAGGCTAATCGTTCTAAAGTTCTCGCATTTGTCGGCTCCTCTCTTTTTCGGTATAGTAACGATAATGTTCCTCTTATAATCCTCCGGCATCTCGCCCGTTTCGTATATGTATTTTACCAGTTCAAACATCCTATTTACTACTTTCTGTCCCGCACATTTCAAAATTTCCGCCTGTATTTTATCTACACCCGGCGCTCTATTATTCTTTAGCCCCCTTAGTGCTATTTCAAATTCCTCTCTCAATATAGGTTTTCCTACATCTTCCCTATCGATGCTAGATTCTTCCTCTAATATCTCTCCTAATTCCTGACCCTCGTATAAATTTCCTAAGTACTGCTTCCATCTATCCGCTTTCTCCTCTCTTCCTATCAGTATGTCCCCCGATTGACTCCTAACATTTCTACTTATTGTTCCTATATCCCTGAAGTTCCTCTTAATTATTTTGTAAGCCTCATCGGTCTTACCTACTTGCAACTTATCTTCTACTTCTTTGCATTTCTCCTCTATCCATTGTTCTTTCGCTTTTCTACATTTTCTAATGATTTCCCACTTTATTGCCTTATACGTTTTCAGTCCTTCTTCGTCTCGTCTGTTTTTGTAGTCTCGTCTCTTTTGCATTAAGTTTAAGATTTCGTCCGTTATCCAGGGCTTCCTAGCTTCCCTTTTATCGTGTCCTAAAACGTCCGTAGCCGCGGAATCTAGACTATTCTTGATACCCTCCCACTCAGTTTCTGCGTCCTTGATTTCGTCCTTACTCGCTTTATTTATTAACTGATCTGTTTTCTCCTGGAACTTATCTTTCATATTCTGATCCCTCAATATGTCTACATTTATACGTTTCTTATCCTTCCGGGTTTTCAGATTTTTGAACTTTAATCTAGCTTTCATGACTACCAAGTTGTGATCGCTGTCTACATCTGCTCCTGGATAACTCTTACAGTCTTTTACTTGATTTCTAAATCTCTTCCTAACCAGAATGTAGTCTATCTGATACCTGTCTATCCCTCCTGGCATTTTCCATGTGTACCGCCTCCTAACGTGATTCTTGAACAATGTGTTCGCGACTACCATCTTGTGCTTCTCACAGAATTCTATCAGTCTGCTACCTCTCTCGTTTCTGTTTCCTAATCCATAAGGCCCTACAAATTCTCCTTCTTTCCCCTCACCTACGACTGCGTTAAAATCTCCTACTATTATTAAATTTTCATGACCCTTCACAAATCCTATTACCTGCTCTATGTCCGAATAAACGGCTTCTAACTCTTCCTCGCTGTGGCTAGAAGTAGGCATGTATACTTGCACTATTACTGTTTCCACTGGCTTCGAATCTAACCTAACCATCAAATTTAAATGTTAACAACAATTTAAATGTTAACAACAATAAATAATTAGTAATAATCCTGCCAACAGTAATCTCAATGAGACTAAATATATACAACAAAAGAAATCGTTTATAAATTTTTATCGTTTTTATACACTTGACAGTGAATATCCTTACAGAGAGTTTCCTCATGACATATTACTTGCCAAATTTAATTTGTCTGCTCTTGATAAAAGATAGTATTTAGCAGGTAATTGTACTACATAAATTAATTAATAATGTCATGGGTTTCCTTGACTTACTTAGTCTAATTATCATATTATCAGAAAACGCAGATCCGGTCAGCGATATTACCATGTTTTGAACCTTCTCCTAGCCAATACAAATAACTGCGTTCCCCATTTATCAAATGATTACTCAAATTTGGACTTGAATAATATTAGTAGGCCTATTTGTCAAGTTAACAAACCTATAAATATTTATAAATTTATTTACTTGTTTCTTTTTTATATTACTAGTCTCAGTTTTACTTTAATTTTATAGTTTGTTTATATTACCATATTGTACTCATATATTTTAGTTATTTGTTGAAATCATAAGTTATTTGTCAACGTATGTGTAGTGTTATATTGATTTTTATTTAGCGTTAATTTTGTTTATGAAATAATTTGTGTGTATATGCAATGTTTTCCACTCTATAATTGGGGTACTTTTACGGTGATCTATCTAATAAATAAATAAATATAATTTTCCCGAAGACTATGATGTCAGCAGAATCGAAATTGGTAGAATTAAGGGTTTCGTGGCCGTTGTTCAATTAAGTGAATATTTCCGGGTTATACTTCCGTGGTCGTCGTGGGTTTCTTTTTGATATTTTACTGATCAGGCAGTGAAAGAATTCACGTATTCTGGAAGTCTTTAGTCTTACAGTAGCAATATTAAAATTAAAGAATTCATTCCATTTAACATTTCTCCTCCCAATATCACCATGATTTTATTAGAATAAATGTCGCGGGTACGCAATAATTACAAACTTTTCCAATAAATCACAACTCCCTATTCATTATTGTATTAAATTAAGAGCCTAGGCAACCTTTTATATTATTTATGCCTAACGGTAAACCTTACACTGAATGTTGAATTATTAGACCTAAGAGACTTAACCCCAGTCAAATCCACTTTTAATCTGCGTGGTTGCGTAGCAGTAACTTCCGTGTAAAATATTACTTATGCTGTTTATTAAAAGTCCACTAATGGTTTAACCGAATTCATATTGCTTCCCTTTATGCAATAGAAGTTCCCAAGGTTACTTTCATTTTCATAATGTCTATTGGAATATATTTTTGGTTAATATTTATTTAAATATTTACAAGTTATTTATATTCACTCTTAAAAATAGTTTTTTCGCTTTAGTATTGTAAATTTTTAATTACTTCTGTTTATATTTTATATTTCCTGACTGTGATTTTGTGTACTTATGTATGTAAAATTTTCTTGGAGATAATATACAAGGCGAGTCGTTTGAAACATTCCACTTCCATTCTCTCCTACAGAAATTCTTGAGAAATTGGGAAGCTATTTTAGACGGGGGCAAACTTTGTTGCCCATTTCTTTACATCTTTTACATTTTACAGGTTTATTTTAAGACAAGGGAGTAAATGTTTGTGTGTGTGTAAGCTTTTATTATAAAATAAATAATATCGATTCAACATGTAGGATTATAACTGATTCATTCCATTTTGTTCAAACCTTATGCTTTTCAACTATTGCATTCTCTATTTGTACATATACATAGATGTATTTAAATAAATTAATATTAATTTTAATTACATGATACGTGGACCTTTGACCCAGATAATTCACTTTCCCCCAAGGATTACAGAACAAAATTAAACTATGCAAGACCTTTCCAAATTCGTAATGTATTCAATGGTGAATTAATTAATCGCGACTGGTCCAACTGTACATCAAATATTTTTACATGGCAATAATATGAAATGCAAAATTATTTAGAGCACATGTGTTGAATGGAATAATAAATTATATTGAAAAGATTTTAGTAGCCTATATCGAATTCTAACTATTTTATACTATATACAGGGTGACGTACAAAATGGTTAAGGCTGTAGTATCTTTATTTATGTTCCGATTTTAAAAATAGAAAAACAGAATACAATCACGGAAAATATATAAAATAACATACATACATCACACTGTTGTTTATTTTATAAACAGTAACAAAATATTTGTTACTTTCTATTATAGTTAAAATAATAAATATTCAATTAGCTCTTACCATTTATAATGTAGATTCAATTTCTATTTCTATTCCGATTTAATAAAATGAAATAGCTATTGGATTTTCACATTACGTAAAACATTTATGCATAATTTTTTTCTTTTAGGAAAATATTTGTCTCCTTCCACTTAATTGATTAGCTTTCTCGTAAATTTTACCAACTTTGTTACTTTAAATAGAATACTTTATATATTTCGACGGATATGTGTGTAATAAAGTATATTAAATGTCGATACATTTATATGATGAATAGTTCCTATAATACTTAGGAACGGTTAGATTCTAATGCTGAATTATAGTATAAGCATACTATTTCGGCCTCGTGAATCTTAAATAGAAAAGAGCTCAGAAATTTATTTAGTAACAAGAATCACGGCAGTTACAGCAAGTGTCCTAGAGGGTACTTGATATAATCATATCATGTTACAAAGAATTAGTGAAAGTATTTCATAAAGCTGCGTATCTGTTAATGCACTACGCACAATAGTGAGGAGTGAAGTAATCCACACAATGTAACGACAGAAAACGTATAGTTACGCATTGTTGCAGTAGAACATTTTCTAGAACAATAAAGCCTCTATACTGCTATCAAAATACATCTCTGATTGGAAATCACTCAATTGTTTGGACACACAGAAATCGATTTCCTCCTCCTAAAGCCTAAGGCTGAGCAGGAAAAGGCTCCACATACAAATAAGGAAACACATCAGTAATAATAGAAAAAATATAGACTTCTCCCAATGAAACTCGAACTCAAGCATACAATGACATCACAATATCGGGCCCAGTCCGCTACGAATGACATTGTCGCAGCAACCTCTACAAGAGAATACGACGGTCACCCATCCATGCAGTGATTGCGAAGCAGCATTCTGTGAATTTATAGCTTTTATTTATTTTAAATATTTTTATTTCCTATTCAGTACATGTGGTAGCTTGCTGATATGTCATCATAACTAGTATCGTATTGTTATCTACAGGTATGCAAGCTATACATATATGTATAGGATATACTACAGGTATATCCTATACATATATACAACATATATATATATATATATATATATATATATATATATATATATATATATATATATATATATATATATATATATATATATATATATATATATATATATATATGTTAGCTTTTGTTCGTAAAGTTTATCAAATAATATTCCGAAATTTACAAAATAACATTTATTGACAATTATCGATCCACCCATCCGCCACACCGAGCTACACATGATACATAATACAGACTAATCTTAGGCCCTGACTGAACATCGAGTAAATAGTCGTCTAAGCTTGAGAGTATTTGTTTCCAATAACTTATAGTTAATGGGGTTGAATGGCATCATCTAGGGTTCAAGTGGTTGCGACGGGACCGTGAAGACGGCAGACAAGTTAACACGGCCTTCCTGACGTAGGGTCGTCCTCGAACCTATAAAGCTATTAAGAAAAACAAAACAAAACAGCAATACAAAAACAGTGGTGTGCGGTTACTTTTTGTTAGTAGGTACGTCTGTTAGAGTGACAAAAAAAAATAATAAAATGCAAAAAGAAAATATAAAATGAGCTCAGAATAAAAAATGAGAGTCAGAGCTCTCATCCCGCCATGCCTAGGTTCATGGGGGAGACCTAGCCTAGTATGGTATCATGCTAGGGACCTTAAAAAGCCAAAATTTTATTTGGGGATCTTAAGCCTGAAGTTATATTCAGGGACCTTTCATAGTCTGAGTATATCAGGGACCTATAATAGCCTGATAATATCAGGGCCCTTTTAATAACCTGATTATGACAGGGACCTTTTAATAGCCTGATTATATCAGGGACCTATAATATCCTGATCATATCAGGGACCTTTACAAATTGGTTTTGTACCATACGGTACTAGACGAAAAAGCTAAAAAAGAAAAAGTAACATTAAAATAATACAGTACAAAACATACCCTACTGAGGCCAGGTGCGTAACTGTTCATGAGCAACGACTGTTGTTCTACGACCACCTCCGATACGGCACAATGCGTACCTTTCGTTATCTAAACAATGAGTTACCTCAAACGGGCCCTGAAACTTTGGTCTGAGCTTGCCTCCCATAGCCAGTTGTGTATTCTGTACAGCCACCCTGTAGCCCACAACGTACGGCACTGCCGGGACTCGCTTCTCATTGAACTTTGTCGCTGCCTTCTAAGTGATGCATTCCAGATGCTGAACGACCTTGTCTCGTGCTAAGGGTTGGGACGGGATATCGGTCAATAGTTGTTCGGCAGCTTTCAAGCGTCGGGTTTCACTAAACATGTGGTAGGCGAATACACAATTGTTTTATTTACAGTCACGTTGAAATCATTTTCAATAGTAGGTAGTACTTGAGTCCATTTCTTTTCGTCTTTTTCGTTGAATACTGCTTTTCGCCGTGTCTCTGTGCTGTCTACAACTTTGTTTGGTATATCAGCTGATCGGTGGTCTTTAAGCGACGATTTTCGGCTAACATCTGTATTTTGAAAAGTTCAGCACAAATCCGGTCTTAAAGAGTGCATCGATTACCAGTCGTAAATTCTGTAGATCTTCCTGAATAGTTGCCGCTGTGCAGAGCACGCCGTCAACATAAACAAAAGTGATTTTACGTTTTAGTAGCTCCACCACTTTATCAATGGCACTTTGATGTTTTTAACTTGTCATCATAACTGCAAGCGGTGTTTGTTTTTGTGCATTTTTAAGAATCGAATTGCGACGCTCGTCCAATCCTGACAAATCTAATTCATTTTCATTCAATTTGTGTACAGAAAAAATGCGGAACAGTTATTATTGGTGTAAATATTAACTAGAGGTTTGGTGACACAATTTCCCATTCCAGTTAAAAAACAATGCGTGTTTAAACTCATCTTTGCGATAGCAAACGTCCTCTGTGTGTCCTATCTTTCGACAGTTGGTACAGATTTTAACACTCTTCAAACTTTTGTGATTAAATCGGTTGATTTCATTCCAGTGGTCCAGGCAAAGGTTTGTCAGAAGTAAATTGAACACATGTTACTTATTGTCTACAGTCTACTTGTTTATGTCCATAACGATAGTACTTCCGACACTTTCTTTGACATTCAGGTATTTTAGCGCGGACGTATTGGGATGGCGAATCTCGCTGCCGTTTTCGCAATTTGTCACTAATTTCACGATTTCAAGAGTGCCAAGAGTTTTAGTAAGCTCGTCTCATATGTCTGACCTTGCATGCAAATTCTGTTTTTTTTACCTCTACGTTTTACACTCCATCTTCAAGAAGACTCACTGTTGTTTCCCAAGGAAAACTGGCATAAAACCGTTTGATGACAGCAAGTTTAGCATTGCTATATTCGACCAAAGAATCAAAATTGGTACTTTTAATGGCAAGGCATGCACGAATTCTGATAGCAGGAGTACCTTGTGCGGGAAAAGCGACTTCAAAATCCCTGCGAAATGAGGCCCAGTCAAGCACAAGTGGTTTCCATTGTTTATGAAAGCGAGAGGCACGTCCACGTAGAGCCTCGCCGGCTTTCAATACAATCAGTGTATCAGATATCCCGATTTTCTGTTGAATACGTGTTACGTCATCCATCCATTCTGTCATCGAAAAAGGTGTGTCCTCAAGGTCAAATGACGAGAGACGAATATGCGCCAACGTAGATCTGACGTCAAGCGCAGGCGTAGATGGTACTGATGAAGTACTCGGGACGGAGAGGCCGGAAGTATATTGGGTGGCCATTGTGGATAATAGTTCCATCAGTTGTTGTTGAAGTTTTGCATTACTTTCTTGTTGCAGCTTCCACATGTTAAACATCTGATCACTCACTGTACTGTCTCGTTCAATTGTCTCTGGTTCACTGTCAACTCTGTCACTCAAGTTACGCACTTGTTCTTCGGAGTCCGCCATTTTTTTTTTAATCCGCACCTTTTCACGTAAGTCCTCTACCTAGCCTAAATCAAAGGAGGCATCCCACTTCTGCTGTTAGCTTTTGTTCGTAAAATTTATCAAATAATATTCCGAAATTCACAAAATAACATTTATTGACCACCCGAATTATCGATCCACCCATCCGCCACACCGAGCTACACGTGATACATGTTATATAAAATATATTGTATTGCATTCATTATTCAAAGTAGTTCTCACACTTCTATAACTTTATTATCAGGTAACATAAAACCTTCAGTATGTTATCTGAAAGCCAGACGTAACTCAATACTGCTACGTGTTTTATCATATAACTATATACATTGTAACCAACGTTTATGATGATTTGCTGAAACCTTATAATGTTCTTTCTTTAAATTAATCTTTTGCCAATTATATTTTAACTTTACTTTCAACGATGTCAGCATAACGAAACTTATAAAGTCACAGCAAACCCGTTGCATGAGCAGTATAATTTTAATATAGCTTTAGTATAATTTTAGTATTGATATTATTGTTATACTCACACATCTAAAATCTTGTTCGTCCGTTAAATAAAATAAATTGTTTTTAAAAAGTTTAAATCCAAACTAGTGATTTAACAAATTTGGCGCAGTCGTTGTAGGATTTCACGCGTCATTAGAACACGGATTTGCCTCACTAATAACGTGGAATTCCAATTCCGAAGTGAAATAAAAGAACAAAGCTCAAGAAGAAAACAAACACGCAACAAGAATACTTCAAAGAAGCAACTTCGAAACACGAAGACTTCAACAAAAGAAACAAGAAACAAATCTACAAAGAAACAAAGAAAACAACAGGGGAAATCGCAGATAGAACACGGACCTGCCCTCACTGTTTGTGATTCTCCTCTGCAAGCCATCCTTCCCGAAGACACCCCGCTTCCAGAACACGGAATTGCCTCACTGGTTGTGGACTCTGGCCGGAAGACGAATGGAAAAAATTTGGTAAGTCAAAGAATTGACACGTTACCTTTGAGACATTTATTTATAATTTTAAGAAATATTATACAGGATATAGACCAAAAACTATTATCCTTCCCATCTGAAAATTTATTTTTATTTAATTGTATTTAATTAAATAACTTTACAATATCTAATTTAAACATAATAATTAATTAACTTATAAAAATGGCAAACGAAGCTATCTTAGAACCTTACAAACTGTCAGAAATTTTTTCAATTCTTCCGGAGTATGACGGAAATCAAATTTTTCTGCAAACATTCTTAAATGCTATTAAATGCGCTTTCGACATGGCGGTCGATAATCAAAAAATACTTTTAACTCTCCATGTTAAAAATAAATTACGTGGAAAAGCCGCTGAACTAGTAAATTCTAGGAACCCGTCAACTTGGGAAGAAATCAAATATCTATTAGAGACTCACTTTGGAGACTCTAGGGACCTTACGTCTCTAATTCAGGACTTGCAAAGAATTAATCAACAATCAAACGAATCCGCTTTAAATTTTGTACCCCGCTTGCAAACGCATAATGCGAAAATGCATGCAGCGATTCAGAAACAGCATTTAACCGCTGAAAAAAAAACCGCACAGTCAAATTTAATCGAGACAATGACTCTTAACACTTTATTGACAGGGCTGGATCCAAAATTAGGATCTATAATAAGAGCAAGTAATCCTATGGATATGCTTCAAGCAATATCCAGGATTAAACGAGAACTTCAATTGTCATACTTTGAATCTCAGAAATTTCAAAAAGCGAACAAACCATTACCACCTAATTCACCAAATGCTAAGAAGATATGTACATTTTGTAAACGTAATGGTCACACAATAAATGACTGCCGAACGAAGCAACAAAATTCTTCAGCACCTTTCCAAAACTTTTCTGGGCCTAATTTTCAACAAAATTTTAATCAGGCCCAATCATCCAACTTAAATCAAAATTATCGCGACCTCAATTTAATCCAAATGGAAATAATAGACCGATGAATTCAAATTTCCAATAAAATAATTACCAGCAAAACAGTTTTCAACAAAACAGGCCTTCAGCTATTAAACCGAATCCCAACTATACAAACCAATCAAGACCACCAATAATTCGGCCAAATCCGAATTATAATCAAGAAAGAGCTCATCATATGAACGCTCAAATGAACCAAAATTTTGATGATACGGCTCATCAATACAATTCACAATACACTGATGATACTGCTCACCAGTATAACTCACATTCACAATATACTGATGATGCTGCTCATCAATATAATTACAATTGCGATCAAAATTACGAACAATATCAAGATTCATATTCAGACGAACCAACATATCAACAAAATTTTAATTTTTCAACAGACCAATTTAATTATTCTGATACTGATCAGGATTTTCAGCAAACTACTCAAGCTCAAGATCATCCACCTGATCAACAGCTATGCGAAGTAACGGAATTAGAAAACCAAATTCAAATAATGAATTCAAACACCAAACAACAGGAAGACAAACAAATATTCCTATAAATAGAGGAATATGAAGTGCCCTTTTTACAGCAAATCCCAAAAACTTATATTACATTAAAGATGCTACAAAAAAATTTAAAATATTAATAGATACAGGTGCCGGACTATCCATATTTAAGCCAAAAACTTGTGAAAAATACTCTAAACGTTTTCCCGAAAACGTTATAATACAGGGAATTACCGATCAAAAAATTCTAATTAAAGAATCTACACTCGTTCCGTTTACTCTCAACGATCCTCACAAAGTTTATATTCATAATATTGATATTGAATTCGACGGATTACTAGGATCCGATTTTCTAGAACATTACAACTGCATTATTGACATAAAAAATAGATAATTAATTACTAACTTCAAAACTGTACCTTTATTCAAAGCCACAGAAAATTCCACTAATATACAAGATAATAAAAAACAAAATGTTCAAACTAATAAATTTCTCAACAAAATTTCTATCAACAAAATTTCGATGTAATCTTGTAAATACAGAAGCCGTATTAACAGCTATGGAAATAGATAAAGTACGACTTCCTAATGCACTATTCAAAATTAACAATAAAGGAGAATTTCTTGCCTCCGTATTAAACGCAAACGCAGTCCCAAAAATAATAGATTTTTCCGAAATTAAACTAGAACCAATTCAAAATTTTTCATTAAATAATTTAAACGAATATAATTCTGAAATTTATACAGATAGATGCGAAGAAATAAGGCAACAACTTCGTCTTGATCACTTAAATGAGGAAGAAAGAGAAATAATTACTCAACTTTGCCTAAACTTTTCAGATATTTTCTATCTCGAAGGAGATATTCTAACATTTACTAATGAGATCAAACACACAATAGACACCAACAATGCTAAACCTACTTTTACAAAGTCGTATCGCTACCCTCAAATTCACAAAGAGGAAGTGAAAAAATAGGTATCGAAAATGCTAGAACAAGGTATTATCGAACATTCAAATTCCCCTTGGTCTTCACCGATTTGGGTTGTCCCCAAAAAGCTTGATGCGTCAGGTAAACAAAAATGGCGTGTCGTAGTTGACTACAGAAAACTCAATGAGTTAACTGTAGGAGATAAATACCCTTTACCAAACATTTCTGATCTTTTAGACCAACTTGGCAAATGTCAATATTTCACCACCCTCGATTTGGCCTCCGGTTTCCACCAAACTGAGATCGAACCCAATGACATTCCAAAAACCGCTTTCACAGTCGAAAACGGTCATTTTGAATTTAATAGGCTTCCATTCGGTTTGAAAAATGCCCCATCAACCTTCCAAAGGGTAATGGATAACATCTTAATAGGAATCCAAAACGAGAGATGCCCCGTTTACATGGACGACATAATCGTCTATTCCCCAACAATCCAGGACCATGTTTCACGGCTTACCGAAGTCTTCAAACGTCTTCAAAAAGCTAATTTAAAAATTCAACCGGACAAGTGCGAATTCCTTCGTAAGGAAGTTGCATATTTAGGTCACCTCGTCACCAAAGAAGGTGTAAAACCAAACCCAATTAAGATCGAATGCATCAAAAATTTTCCCCAACCAACTAACCAGAGAGAGATTAAATCATTTCTTGGCCTCGCCGGATATTACCGACGATTCATTGATAATTTCGCCAAAATTTCCAAACCTCTCACTAAATTACTGTAAAAAGACACCCCTTTCAATTTTGATTCAGAATGTTTAAAATCTTTCGAAGATTTAAAACAAACCCTTACTTCAAGCCCCATACTATCGTATCCAAATTTTGACGAGCCATTCCTACTCACAACAGATGCGAGCGCTTTTGCGATTGGCGCTGTACTTTCGCAAGGTCTTATAGGTAAAGATCTACCCATAGCTTTCGCCTCCAGAACTCTCTGCAGTGCGGAAACAAAGTACTCAACAATAGAACGAGAACTCCTCGCTATTGTTTGGGCTGTAAAACATTTTCGCCCATATATTTTTGGAAGAAAGTTCAAATTGATAATAGATCACAGACCTCTTACCTGGCTTTTCTCTATTAAAGACCCCGGTAGTCGCCTAGCACGCTGGCGTTTAAAACTCGAAAAGTACGACTACCAGATTGAATATAAACCTGGCAAAATTAATAAAAATGCGGATGCCTTATCCCGTATCAAAATTAACCACTTTCAAAAATGTGTGGATTTCAAAAACAAAATTTTAACATCAAATACAGACGACGAATCGATTAGTTCAGAAAATACCGAAATTTCACCAGAATCAATTTTACAAGAATTAAATACATTTGTTCACCTATATAAAACCCAGTCACTAATAGACTATTCAAAAATTAAAGTTACAAACAATCAATTATTAGACAAAGGACATAAAGACCAAAACCATACAGGAAAAGCAAATTTGCACCGCGGAATAAACGAAACCATTCGGAGAATAAGAAATAAATATAATTGGCCCGGTTTAACTAAAGACGTAACTAAATTCATTCAAAATTGCGAAATATGCCAGAAAACAAAGACTTTACGGAAAAACTTAAGCAATCCCCTGGTGATAACTGAAACATCAAGAACACCATTTGAAAGAATAAATATCGATATACTAGAAATTCCAAAAAGAAATTATGTCTTAACTATTAGGGATGAACTAACCAAATTTACTCAAGCGTACCCATTAGAGGATAAATCCGCTAAATCAACAGTAAATACATTACTCCTTTATTTTCAGTATTTTGGTACTCCGCTTCGTATACATTCGGATTACGGTAAAGAATTCGACAATGTATTACTTAAAGACCTATGTACCTTATACGACATAAAATTAACATTTTCTAGCGTTAGCCACCCTCAATCAAACGGATCTGTGGAAAGATTTCACTCCACACTTTTAGAGATGATTCGTACTACTCAGGCTGAAAACCCTAATGAACATCCTCTAAACGTAATTCCTTACGCTGTTATTTGTTATAATAACTCGACGAATAAAACATACGGTTTCTCTCCATACGAGCTAGTATTTGGACATACGTCCAGTCGCCCACCTGAAACTTTGTATAACCAAAAAGAGTTGATATCAAAATATATACGAGACCTAAATAATAGAATTTCATACTATTATAAAATTTCACGCACAAAAACTGAGCTTCAAAAAGAAAAGGCTAAATTAAGATTCGATAGAAACGTTCCAGAACATCCTACACAATTTAAAATAGGCGATAAAGTCTATGTTAAGGAATCTCAAATTAAAGATAAATTACATAATAAATTTAACGGTCCTTTCGAAATAATAAAAATCTTTCAAAATTCTACAATTTTATTAAATCTCGAAACGTCACAAACGACAAAAGTCAATTTCGACAGGATGAAACCATATTTTGAGAATTAAATTATTTTCAGGTTTCTTCTGCTGATTGGAGCAGCAGTATCCCAATACACCATTACTCCAATAAACAACACCATTGGAATATATTATCATCGAGACAGCGAAATCGTTGTAACAAATAAACAATGGACTCTTCTGGTTCACAAAAACATTTCATCAATAAAGAACACTTTTGAACATAACGAGAAAATGCTTGAAATTCTCTTACACGCTATTAACCCCACATTTGAAAACATGAACCTTTTTCGAGGTGAAGTAAAAACACACATCAGCTTATTAACCCAAATTTCAAATTCAATTCAAGAAAAATTAAGCGAAATTTATTTTGATACTAAACGTTACAAACGTGGAATTCTCAATGGCATTGGTACAATATTTAAGTCAATTACAGGAAATTTAGATTCCGAAGATGGCGAATACTACATGAATTGCATCAATAAATTAACTAATGACGAGCATCAATTAGAAAATTTAATGAAAAATCAAATCTCAGTAACAACATCCGTCATAAAGAACTTTAACGCTACCATACAAAAGTTGCAAATTGATGAAGCCACCTTCAATAGAGATATAAAAATAATATCAGACACAATTTATAGGACAGCAGATAAAATTAAAGTAATTGAAGCAAAATTAAGATTTTTAGAAAAATGTGAACTTCTCATGGAAAGTTACCTGTATATCGAGAATCAATTAAATGATATTCTAAATTCAATAACTTTCGCGCGATTAAAAATTATTCATACGTCGATAATCAATCCTGAAAATTTGATAACCTCGCTTCAGGAAATTTCACAAAATTTACACCAAAACAATTTACCACTCATTATAAAATCTTCCAATATTGCCAAATATTTGGATATTATGGAATTAGAAGCATACCAAACTGATTCAGACTTGGTATTTGTATTAAAAATCCCTCTAATAGACCAACAAAGATACACCCTTTTTAGATTATATCCAATCCCTATCCTAAATAATAGAACTGGTCTATATCATGTTTTACCTTCATCACAAAAATATTTAGCACGTGACGTCGATTCTTTCATGTACATACCCATCAAAAATCTAAAAGACTGTAAACCACTTTTCTTTGGCACAAAGATATGTTCCAATCTATTTGCATACCCCATCGACGACAATGCTATATGTGAAGCCCAAATCCTGAAACACTTAAAAACTTTATCTGAGAGCTGCCAAACTTCAATAATATTTGCAAAAGGCTACAATGTCCAACAACTAACGGACTCATCATGGCTAACAATTACTTCAGAACCACCTCAAATTACTGTAAATTGCAAACAAATAAACACCAAGACAGAGATCATTTATAAAAATTCCATTCTTAAACTGCAACCTGGATGTAGTGCTTTCATAGGAGTGACAAAAATACAAGCTAACTATAAGAACATTTCGCAAACCAGTGTTAGTGATCACCCCATTTTAATTCCCTTTAATTGTTGTCAAGGAATCCCCGATGACATCCAAATCCCAAAATTAGAACCAGTAAAATTGAATAACTTAAATGTGGAAGACCTCGAGATTGCCAAACACAAATTGGACGAGTATTCTCGAACGTTAGACGATTTGATCAATGAACCATTTGTCACCAAGCACATCTCTTGGTTCACTTATTTTATCATTACACTAATAGTAACTCTCATTTTGTTATATATTTTATGTAAATGCCGAAAGAGAAACAGATTAGCAATCGCCCTCACAACAAATTCACCACCACCTCCACCTGGACCTTCTAAACGCTTAAGAGAATCCTTCAGGAGCATCCTGCCCAGAAGAAGACCATCGATCAGATCCAAAGATGAAACCCCAGAGGAAAAAATCGAACTGAACTAATGTTTCTCAGTTATAAATCGGTTTCAAAGACTCTATATATTTTAATTTTGTAAATTTTATATTTAAAAAATATTAATCGTATAATTTAAACTTAACTTAAGGCTTCATATTCTCAATTAACTTTATTATTATTATATAACTTCAATAATCGTTAAATTCATAATTATTAATTTCAATTTTACTTATTTTTGAAAAGTTGCTGTATAACACCAACTTTTTGTTAAAAAGGGGAGTTGCTATATAAAATATATTGTATTGCATTCATTATTCAAAGTAGTTCTCACACTTCTATAACTTTATTATCAGGTAACATAAAACCTTCAGTATGTTATCTGAAAGCCAGACGTAGCTCAATACTGCTACGTGTTTTATCATATAACTATATACATTGTAACCAACGTTTATGATGATTTGCTGAAACCTTATAATGTTCTTTCTTTAAATTAATCTTTTGCCAATTATATTTTAACTTTACTTTCAACGATGTCAGCATAACGAAACTTATAAAGTCACAGCAAACCCGTTGCATGAGCAGTATAATTTTAATATAGCTTTAGTATAATTTTAGTATTGATATTATTGTTATACTCACACATCTAAAATCTTGTTCGTCCGTTAAATAAAATAAATTGTTTTTAAAAAGTTTAAATCCAAACTAGTGATTTAACATACATAATACAGACTAATCTTAGGTCCTGACTGAACATCGAGTAAATAGTCGTCTAAGCTTGAGAGTTTTTGTTTACAATAACTTATAGTTAATGGGGTTGAATGGTATCATCTAGGGTTTAAATGGCTGCAATGGGACCGTGAAGACGGCAGACAAGTTAACATTAGGTCATCAGTCCTAAGACTGGTTGGACGCTAACCTCCAGCTTCTCCTATCTTGTGCTAACCTACGCATTTCGCTAATTGTGCTACATCCTACATCCCTTACTATTTGCGAGCAGTAGTCTAATCTAGGCCTACCTCTGCCTTTCTTCACTCCCATTTGTGCCTCCAAAATATCGCGGACTATTCCCCCATGTCTCAGCAAGTGGCCTACCATTCTATCTCTTTCCTTCTTTAAGTTTTTCCACATACTTCTTTTCTCGCCGACTTTCTCCAATACTTCTTCGTTTCTAACCCTATCAGTCCATGATATTTTCATCATTCTTCGGTAACACCACATCTCAAAAGCTTCTAATTTCTTCCTACTTGCTTCCCCTACCGTCCAGGTTTCGCAGCCATATAGTGCCGTGCTCCATACATATGTTTTCAAAAATCTCTTCCTTGTTTCTAAGTTTATTACCCCCGAGCATAAAAGTGCTTTCTTTTTGTTAAAAGTTACTCGACCCTGCGCTATTCTTTGTTTTTATCGCTTCTTCCATCCCAATTTATTTTACTTCCTAAATAAGTGAAGTCTTTAACTTCCTCCAATCTTTCATTATTAATTTGTACTTTCGTTTTTGCTCTGCTCTCGCGCCCTCTGCACACTAACACTTTAGTTTTGTTTTTATTCACCCTCATTCCGTATTCCTCTGTCAATAGTACCTCCATTTCGTTCAATGCTGATTCTAATTCCTCCTTACTAGATGCTAATACTGCTATATCATCCGCGAATCTCAGCATATTTAGTTTCTGTCCCTGTACTTTAATCCCGAAATCCGCTCTATCTTTTACCACATTAATCGCCTCTTCGATGTACAGATTAAAAATTAGTGGTGATAGCGTACATCCTTGTCTTACTCCTTTCCTAATACCTACTTCCCTTTTTTTCCCTTCTACTTCTATAACAGCAGGTTGCTCTTTGTATAGATTGTGTACTACTCTCCTATCTCTATACTTCATTCCCGCGCTCTTTAGTATCTCGAACATTTTTTCCCATCTTACGTTATCAAAAGTTTTTCTAAATCTACAAATCCTATATAAGCGTTCTTTCCTTTTTCTATTGTTTTCTCTAACATTACTCTTAGTGCCAGAATAGCTTCGCGAGTTCCCCTATTTCGCCTAAACCCGAATTGGTCTTCTCCTAGTATTTCCTCCGCTCTATTTTCCATCCTCTTCTGCACTATTCTAGTTAAGATTTTTGACACATGGGAAGTTAGGCTAATCATTCTAAAGTTCTCGCATTTGTCGGCTCCTCTCTTTTTCGGTATAGTAACGATAATGTTCCTCTTATAATCCTCCGGCATCTCGCCCGTGTCCTATATGTATTTTACCAGTTCAAACATCCTATTTACTACTTTCTGTCCCGCACATTTCAAAATTTCCGCCTGTATTTTATCTACACCCGGCGCTTTATTATTCTTTAGCCCCCTTAGTGCTATTTCAAATTCCTCTCTCAATATAGGTTTTCCTACATCTTCCCTATCGGTGCTAGATTCTTCCTCTAATATCTCTCCTAGTTCCTGACCCTCGTATAAGTTTCCTAAGTACTGCTTCCATCTATCCGCTTTCTCTTCTCTTCCGATCAGTATGTCCCCCGATTGACACCTGACGTTTCTACTTATTGTTCCTATATCCCTGAAGTTCCTCTTAATTATTTTGTAAGCCTCATCGGTCTTACCTACTTGCAACTTATCTTCTACTTCTTTGCATTTATCCTCTATCCATTGTTCTTTCGCTTTTCTACATTTTCTAATGATTTCCCACTTTATTGACTTATAAGTTTTCAGTCCTTCTTCGTCTCGTCTGTTTTTGTAGCCTCGTCTCTTTTGCATTAAGTTTAAGATTTCGTCCGTTATCCAGGGCTTACTAGCTTCCCTTTTATCGTGTCCTAAAACGTCCGTAGCCGCGGAAGCTAGACTATTCTTGATACCCTCCCACTCAGTTTCTGCGTTCTTGATTTCGTCCTTACTCGTTTTATTTATTAATTGATCTGTTTTCTCCTGGAACTTATCTTTCATATTCTGATCCCTCAATATGTCTACATTTATACGTTTCTTATCCTTCCGGGTTTTCAGATTTTTGAACTTTAATCTAGCTTTCATGACTACCAAGTTGTGGTCGCTGTCTACATCTGCTCCTGGATAACTCTTACGGTCTTTTACTTGATTTCTAAATCTCTTCCTAACCAGAATGTAGTCTATCTGATACCTGTCTATCCCTCCTGGCATTTTCCATGTGTACCGCCTCCTAACGTGATTCTTGAACAATGTGTTCGCGACTACCATCTTGCGCTTCTCACAGAATTCTATCAGTCTGCTACCTCTCTCGTTTCCGTTTCCTAATCCATAAGGACCTACAAATTCTCCTTCTTTCCCCTCACCTACGACTGCGTTAAAATCTCCTACTATTATTAAATTTTCATGATCCTTCACAAATCCTATTACCTGCTCTATGTCCGAATAAACGGCTTCTAACTCTTCCTCACTATGGCTAGAAGTAGGCATGTATACTTGCATTATTACTGTTTCCACTGGCTTCGAATCTAACCTAACCATCATTACTCTCTCGCTGTATTGTAGGTAGCTATCTACACACTGTCCTGCGTTCTTCCGCATAACGATCCCTACTCCCGCGTTTCCATTTACCGATTATGTGTGTATTACCCTATAGTCACCGCTCCAAAAATCTCCTACTTCCGGCCAGCGCATCTCACTTATACCTACTATATCTAATCCTAACCTATCCCTTTCTATCTTCAGATTTTCTAGTTTCCCTGCCTGTCTCATGCTTCTGACATTCCACGCTCCGACTCGTGAAATGCTACACTTCTTACTATTATTACACTCGATCACGTCCCCCGGAACAGTCCTCACCCGGAGATCCGAACGGAGGACTATTTTACCTCCGGAGTTTTTTGCCCCAGGAGACGCCATCATTAATTTAGGATAAGCTTTATGCTAGCTGTTCTGAGGATTATAATGTGGTGGTTTCCTCTTGCCTTCCACATCGCAGTCGTGTGTGTCATAGCACCATACCAACCCCCACGGTTTCTGCCACTATGACTACTGAAAGAGCTGCTGCCCTCCTTCAGGGACTTGTCTTAGTCTGGTTTTTCAATAAGGACCCTCCCACTATGGTTAAACCTATGGTACGGCTCCTTAAATCATTAAAACGCGCAAGCCGACCCACCCGCTCTAGTTTGCACTAGAACTTCATCAAGGTGCAAGTCCTATCGGATCATATATATATATATATATATATATATATATATATATATATATATATATATATATATATATATATATATATATATATATATGGGACCGGGGAGATCCAGGCCTGCTCGGCCGATATTTTTGGCCGCTCTAGGATGCCATAACTGCTGTTCCTTCCTTCTCAACTTCTAACTCTGTTCCCGTACTATTATACGCTATTATCCGGATCTGTAGCTTAATTTGCTTTTTATTAGTATTTTATGGTCTTTTTATTTTTATTAATATTTATTTTTGATATCACACAGGGAAATTTTAGAAAAACCCTATTTAAAATAATCACATTTATAGACCGAGCGCTCTTGTATCTTATAAACCGCATTTTAACAGAACACCTGAATACATATAAATTATTATGTATGTATATGCGTGTTTAGCTCTGTTTCTGAAGACCTAATCCAGCAGAAATGCATGTGATGCAGCTCTCTAGAAGCTGTGTTTATTAAGAAAACAACCACTGTGTTTACTATATTCGGAATTTCTCTAACGTGTGCAGGATTTCCGTATATAAGATTATTAGCAAGTTCTCCTCCATGCCAATTCTAGGCCCCGCATTGTGTTTGCAGAGCCAGTTTTTGCTGCAAACCCGTATTTGGGCTCGAATGGCTTCTGGCAAATCTGTTCGATCCAATGATGTTAACCCTTCGAAATTCATCGTTATTATTGGCTGATTATTGTAACACATTTTGTTGTCTGCATTCACTTTTGTTTGAGATGACCTATTATATAGCACCCTAAGATAACAGATGAATTTACTTTCCGACATTACTTTCCAATAATTACTTACAATTATTATAATTAAGATTTACATAAAATAGATATTGAAATATTCTGATGAAATTTCAAGGAAATGCAATACAGTTCATAGCATATTTGAGTTTTGAAGTTTTAAAGACTATTTGGCTAATTTCTACACCCCCTTGGTTTTATTTAAATGGAGATTAAGTGAAGCAATTTCCTTGACCACTCTGATACCCATCAGACTTATCTGTCTGGGAATAAAATATTGTACGAATGAATACACCTAAACCTGTCACTTCTAGCACATGTCAATACCCCATGTGGTATTTATATAAATATGACCAATGGAAGATTCTAGAAAACATTATTTTCATCTGACGATATCCGTTAGTGATAATACCATTTTAATAGTAATACAATTATTATTAATAAAACGTCCAAAGGTTCAACGTTTTCGATGAATGACCTATACCTAATAATATATAAACATGTTTCAATAGGTGCCTTTTAAATTATTGTTAATTTCCTGTACACCTTATGGTATAAAAAAATGTTGAATTAATTGACAAGAAACAAATATACAATACCAATTTTAGTTAATCTCATATTCTTATTATCCTAAATAGTTTTACTAATTGGATATACTTGGTTTTTATAGCGGAATTATCATCCTAGATATAGGATCTACTTATTGAAGAAAAATTGTGGTATAAAAAGTTATGACATGTTAATGAGGGAAGTTCAGAGAGTTAGATGATGTTTAATAAGTTGAATGACTTGCTTACGTAAGAAGGAAAAAATGAATAAGATTAATCTATTCTAATGACAAAGTTGGAATAAATATGATGGTTATATAACTTGTGATGAGCTGCTATGTTGAAATATTTGAGATATCTGTTATATATTTAATTTTATGAACATTAATCTTTCTTTTAAATCTCATTACACAAATAATATAAGCTCTACATTAGTCTAATCCGAGTTCTATAAGAAAGCAACCAGAAATATACCACTAATGAAAATTAGTGTAGAAAAAAATTGTTTAATGGTGACAGATACCACTAAAGATATGTTAGAAATCAACGCTTCAGCTTTCACATAATTAATATTTTAACTTACTGATGTGAAGAAAATTTTATCCTGCTATAAAATGAAAATGAGCATAAAAAGAAAATTATGTAGTGATAATGGATATTACTTGAGATATACTAGAAATCCTCATTTCAGCTTTAAATTAATATTTCAACTTCCTGATGTGGAGAAAATTGTAATATTTGCGAAACTGAGTAAGTTTACTTAAAATTATAAGCCAATTTGTGTATCAATAGCTTCGTCACTGGACAAGGACCTACGATGAGCCTAAAAATTTGTTAAATCGAAAATTCATATTTTCTTGAGAAAATTCTCAGTTAGAATAATGGGATGTAAATGTTATAATTGTGTACCACAACGAACACTGGATTTACAAAAAATATCTATGATCAAAAACTTCTACATAGAACGTTCTAATTATATATGTATTACTTTATTTAAGATTGAATCTAGCTTTAGCTAAAGTATGTAAATAAAATATTGTTACAGATTGGATTTTTTATTCGCATATTACTGACAATGGCTTTGCTAATTCGTAAAATGTTGGTCAGTTTAATCGTTCTCGAAAAATGTCTCTAAGTAATGTAAGAGTTGGTAACATTTTAGAACTTCCGTATTCTATTTCTGTGCGGCTGTGTCAAACGAATTCTTTCATTCCTGTTGTAGCGAATGAATGTAAAAGTTTAATTTAATGATTATCCGTAGTCATCTGAAAGGGATTGTAGTTTCATGGTCTTTAAATGAATTCTCCTATTTTGTTGGTTGTATAGTTGCTGGTATATTGTTGAAGTTTGGTTCATGCAGAATTTACTTCGTCAGATTTTAAGCAACACGTAAGGATCACGTTCTTCATCTTTGTTTTTAATAGGCACATAATTATACATTTTTCGCATCTAGTAACTCATTCTCTGTTACTTTTTGTCTCTTTGATTACTTCGTTCATGTATGTGGTATTATTCAAAGAGAAGAAAACTTAACTTTGCGGTGATATAACTATAGAATAAAAGGAAATACTCTTGGAAATAAGGATTGTTTCATTATTTTATAAGTTCACTTAACATCTGAAAAGTACAAGTTATTAGTAAGTATATTATTAGTAGATACGTGTATATTATTTCTGTCTAGATAATAGTTATTCTTGTAATAATTCTTATTCTATATATAATAGTACTTATACATAATAAGTATTATTGTTTATTATGTATAGATAATACTTATATACATATTTCTGTACAGGCTCACCTCTAATGGTTTTTTCTACTAGCTTATTTTCTTTTGAAATTTTCTTCCTGGAGTTTTCCGTTGCGGAGCCCTTCTTGCTGGATATTTTTTCTTACTGTATTTTGGTTTATAGAAGGTTACAATTGTGGACGATAGGCTCGATATCCACCTGGAGGCCTGTACTTGTTTGGATCCACTAAATAATCCCCTAGACTTGCAAGCGTTTAAACATCTGAGTTGGAGCATATGTATAAACACCGAATACCTTAATATTTTAAAATTTGTAATAGTATAAATTCAATGTATTTTAGGTACTATAAATTATATAACCATTTATTTTATTAGAATAAGATTACAGTTCACAGTTATACATATTACGCAGATTAATAGGAGCCACGTGTAGCTACATTATAGTATAAGCCACAAATTATCATCTGGGTAGCGACGGTTAAAAAATTGTTGTATGAAACCCTAAGAAAAATTTGGATCGAGCTGGTTTAGTCCATTTCCCATTTAATCCTCCATCGGTACCAGGGGATCTGTGAGATCCGGCAGCCACCTTTTTCTTTGCCCTTTCGTGTGCATTGCGAATATTAACTAGAACTCCCTCATAGCTTCCTAGCTCCAAACCACTCTTCGCGAAATGGTGTCGATTTTTTTAGTGCATTTCCTGGCCTTGTATATACCGCCCAGATCTGTCAAATCCATCGCGCCTGACTACGTCATTATTTCCACTTTTATATTTCATTAAATTGTTTTCAGTATTTAAAATAATAATACTTTTTGCAATCTCTACACATACTTATTCAGGATTTTGTGGTATGATTATTCAAAACTAACACATTTGGGTGTTAAACTAGTAGTTTATACTAAATACTGTTACCAGCAATGTGACGTTTATTTTTGATTGTTTAAAAATAATGCTGAAGAGGATAGTAATTCTTTACACTTAACATAGGCAGTTATTTATAATTTTTCTTCGTAATTCACGTCTAATATTTTTTTATATATGTATAACTTTATGAGTTTTACATGAAAAAATAGGTTCTTTGTTTTCTCTGTTCAAAATTTTGTTCACTAATTTATGTGTAATACTATTTATGTGAATTTTTATCCTTAAAAAAGTTGTCAATAGCTGGTTCTCCTATAAAAATATTCCAAGTTTATTGTGTCGATACATGAAATGAGTATCTTTATGTAAATTTAAATATTTCGATTAAAAACTAGTGTGAGATATTTATTATTGTACTATATTAATTAAAATAAGCATACTTAGTTGAGTCTCCATCTCAATAAAATCTAAATCGTGTAAGATTTCAGATGCGATCTCTCAGATGTATTGCGCCCGAATGTGTTCGGAATCAGTCTGCACGCAACGGTAGGTTTAAAACCACTTCTATTCGACCACACTCTTTTACTTATTTTGAAGTTTCTGGCATCCTCCTTTCTCTTTTTATCCGGTAGCATAAACATTTGGCAGGCTGTCAATGTCTTAGTTGTGGCTGCCAATGTGAGTAGTTGTTAATGTCTTAACAGTGTCCTTCATTCTATGTTTCCTCATTTTCCTCAGATTATTAATTCGTTTTAGCCTCCAGTTTGATGTAGAAACGTTTATGGTTACCTTGAAACTGTTTAGTCTGGATTCTTCTCTTCATTGTCTCAGTATACCTTTTCTGTCTAGCCCCTTTACTTTAAACTCTTCTCTAAGCTTATCTCATCTTTGTAACTAATTAATATCCGATGTTGATCCGGGTCTGTCTTGCCTATTCTCGCAGATCTGATAATTGATATAACTTCATTGCCACCTTCTTATTTCTATTCCCATTTAAATTATTCTCAATCAACTTTAATTCTGATCTTTTGTTGTGAATTTGATTCATTTTATTGTTTTTTCATCAAAATGGTCTTACCAAGGTGCGCTTCTGTTCATGTATTTCTAACAATTATAGCCGCCATATATAATACTAGGTGCATATTATTCAAATCTCAGTATTGACTTTCGCAATAATATTTGGGTATTTCTTTTGCTCAATAAGACGGATATCGCTGGCATTCTCAAGGGATCATTATTTTCGAAGAGGTGGTAGTTAGCTTATTACTACTGTTGTTATTCAAACTATTTAAGTGACGTAATTGTGTAATTAGAGCTAACCGTGTATGAAAAATAAACATTATTCAAACATTAAAACGGACATTTCCGCACGTAGAACATCTCTGTCTCAAAATTTAGTGGCCGAGAAAATATAAACCAACACATAAAAACAGAATATGTGTTTTATGCGACAGTTTTGATTTTTTCAAATAGACAACCATCATGCTTTCTCATTACTCATGAACAGGGTGGGGTGTGTCCTATCCACCTCAAAATGAATACATGTCGTCTGCCAGACATCCCTAATCAGAATGAGTCGAAACCTGATCGATTCGACACGATTTAATTGAGTGATCGTGCTAATAAAAAAAAATCTCAAATAGTCCACCATTGTGCTTTCTCATGACCCATGAATATGGTAAAGTATGTTCTATCCACCTCAAAATCAATAGGTGTCATCTGGGAGACATCCGCGATCAGAATTAGTCAAAACCAGAACGATCCGAGACGATTTCGTTGAGTTATTGTGCTAACAAGAAATTTTATTAATGCCGACACCGACGACAGCGATACATACACATACACAAAATGGTTTTAAAACCTTTTTTTTTTGGTTTTTATGCCGAAAGACGAAAAATCAACCCTAGAAAAAATTATTTTTTTACACGATTACATTACTTTTTCGCGTATAGTGGAGTGTACAAAAGTAATATATCAACAAGAAATGGAAAATAAGTTCTTCATTCAATGTAAATTATTTTACAAATAATTATTTTTTCTTCAAATAAAGTAGTTTGTAGAGCTTCAAAATTTTATTTGGAAACTTCTCGATTGACATAACCCCTGAATAAATTCTTGTGATCATAAATCAAATAAAGCCACGCTAAACTAAACAAGATATGTCCCCTAAAACATAAAATAAAGTACATAAATATATATCATATTATTCCAGCAGAAGGTGGAACGTTTAACTACATACAATACTACAATAATACAAAGTTTTGATTTAATACTTATTATTTTTTAGTTCCTAATTTTTACGCTGGTTTCTAAGTTGCTACTTAGAGTAGATTGATGTTTTAATAGCAATTTCACATTCTTCTTCAGATGGCTTTCAAAATCTGTTACTGCTTTGTTTACTATTATTTTAGCAGTATTAGTGTGTGTTTTAAAAATTGTAAACGTTAAACAAACTTATATTTACTTCCATAAACGTTGATTATTCTAACAATATAAACATATATTTTAGTGAGCATTAAAATTTGGTAATAACTAGATACTCACTCGAAGATATAACTTGTATCCTTATTACAGTAAAGCTCAAATTGTTCAAAATTTGTAAGTAATTAAAATTTTTGTGATTTTATTGTATTGGTGTTAATTATTTACAATTTAATTATGATACGAGTAAGCAAATCGCAATAATATTGCGCCGCCCCCTCGATCAAATGGAAGACACCCCCGGAGCATGCCTCTAGGGGCTTCGGATCTAAAAAAAAAGTTACTACGTTGTTGTTCGCAAGGGTCGATTCACTATATTGATTTTATCAAAATGCCGAAATTCGAAAGAAAAGAATTTCGTACATCGATCTAAAAATTTCGTGACACACACAAAAACAGTCGCTTAGTAAATTGAGATAAGGATAATTAGCGAGGGATTGCAAATTATTTCATAATAGTATCATTGTCATCGAAATAATATTATTGGGATCTTCTATTTCATTTACTTAACCTTTTATAGGGCAAAACTATTTTGCGCAGGATTTAGAGAATATAATTATATTTTAAGGTTCACGGTACCTAAATGAAAATTTTTTTAGTAAGTAGAATTTGACAGAATTGACGTTTTGTAGACGTTGGTGTACCGCAGTAAAACGTACCAAACGCCAAACGTCTACTAGATATGAGCCTCATCTGTCAAAAGTATACTCGGTTATACTTCGTCGGTATGAACTGACGAGACTCAAGATAAGGTCGAAACCGGTCTGGAGTTAGCGGTATCCCGAGATAGGTGACACGTTGCATGTTCCTTGTGGTTTTGGAACAATCCGAATCACTATATTTTAGTGCTAACTCTGTTAGACAAAAATACGGCATATTTTGTTATTTAATTCAGCGCTCTGCGTTGCCCTATAGCCAGGAGAATAGCTGTTTTGATATAACTTATTTAGTCCTTATCATATAAGGTATTTGCAAATGGGTGGAGTATAATGATCTCCTTATTTCAGTAGTTTGAAAATAACCCTCTGCGAAGTAAAATTTTGCATTATACTGAAATAAATGTTGTCAATATGGTTCCTTGTGAAATAAATAAAATGTGCAGGTATTTAATAGAATTTTATATCATTTGGATTATCTAAAATACGTCATATATTGTATTATGATTTTTAATTATTGAAAATATTCTTATTACATAGAAGAATCTTGAAAAACTAATGGATAAACCTGATTTTTCTCTAGAATAATACTATATCATAGCTGTAACATCGACTATATATAGTTAAAACTTATAATGTAAGTAAAATAAACGGTTAGCTACAGTTCATATATTTGTTTATCTGTATCCCACTAAATAATACAGTATCGTCAGATATAACTTTGCCCAAGAGCCTCTTCTCTGTTTATCAATGTCCACCAATGCTCTCATGAGCCCTAAGGCAACGAGTATTGTTTTATTTTCCTTCTCATCTCTAGAAATCAAAGGAGATCTCGTGATGCCATCGAATATACGGCAACGAAAGTACGATACTTGAATAATTAGATCGGATTTGGATACGTGACATGACTGATAAATGGTAAATTTATTGTTAGTGGAATTATACAATGGATTCTGCTTTATTTAAATTCAAAAAAATCAAACATAAAACTTGTAAATTCTGAACGGCTTTCAATAAAATCAAATGAAATAGCTGAATCCTATTCATTGCTTTCGAAGTATTGAAGCTCATAGAAGCAGGCTGAATTTAAATTTGAAATTATTTAATAATAACATCCCTACAAATAGCGGGAGTATTTCGGATTGTATCGTTTATCGATGACCTAAAATTAACTATATTGATAAAATGGTGCCACGCAGTTTATACTAATTAGTGGTATTACCATTATTATTACATATATAAATGTTGAATGACCATCAATAAATGCATTTAATGTATACTAGTAAGTTTTACACTATTTTTTATATAATTATATATTTATTTATTTTTGTTTTGCATGAAATTTGTAACTTAAATAATGTAGTTAATAGTAATATTAATAATAAAATAAATAATTTCAACGTTGTTACTGTCTCAACTTTAAGGACAGTATTATATTTAGCTACCATACTGTTCATGGACGATAAAAAAAACTCTATAATGAGAGCAAAATGCATCTACACCAACTGGTTTGAAACAGAAAGACCTTCAACAAAAATATAGTCATGTTATTCGGGTTGGACAAGTGCGCAATAATGAGCATTCGAAGAGAAAAAAAGCTCAAGGAGATGTGGATCCATATGAACATGTTACTACATCAAGGCAAGACAAAATCTGCAAATACATAGAAACTTCAAAAAGCAACTGCATAGTTCAAGCCACATTGGAAATGGTACTTTAAAGAGAAATACAAAGACTGTCGAACACAGCTGTTAAATACGTCACTAGTCGCAAGACTACAGCAGCTAAATGACCACAACTATAAACGCTTGACATGGTCCAATTCTCATGAACTCATTTGGCATATTAATATATACTAATTTGAATCTTAACGAACTGAACAGACTAAATTCTTAGATTACTCACCAAGTTCAGAAGTCGTAATGCACGATCAGTTGTCGAGAGACTAACTACATCTAAAGATACATGAAGGGGATCAAAGATTAATTTGCATGGCTGAGAATGAGTGAAAAATACAAGAAACTAATTTTAAGAATTTGGAGAAGTTCTACACAAAAAAGTTGTGGTCGTTAATCAAGGATATACTGCACTGAAATTTAGTGTTGGGAATATCCATATCGTGCGTGTCATTAACACTAAATGTAGTTAAATTCAAGAGACACAATTTCTCGAGGAGTAACTTGATAGAGTTCCGGGAAATTTTCACAAAAACATAAAAAACGTTTTCATTTAAAATTACATAATTATATGTAAGTTCTGAAGCATTGAATATCATCAATGCTTCAGAACTTAAGAAAATTAATTTAATGATATCTGCAATTTATTATTTGAAGAACCGACCAAATATAAGATTTTACTTCCACAATATATGTTTGTTGAATTTTATCAACCCTAAATCGAACTTTAATAGCGATAAAGCGTATTAGTAATATACGATACAGGTTTATTTAATAAGGTAATATCAAATACAAACAAAATGCCTTGAATACCTAGAAGTGTACCTACACTAGAAGAATACCTACAGTAGTGATGATAACCAAACTATACCTTTTTCTAAAAAGTGAATTGCTGACTGAAATCGTTGACGGAATGGTGAACAGAAAGACAAGATAATTATAGACAACCAAATTATTGCTAAAAGTAACTAGTAATACGAATGAGAACCTATTGCACTTTTAACAAATGCTCCTAGTGAGTTTTCGCTGAGTAGCTGTCCTAATAAAGAATACGTAAAACAAGTCAACCTGAATTCAAACTAACTGCTCAAATACATAGAGTATCAGTATTAAAAAGAGATACGTGTTTTAATAGAAACAATTTAGATTACCCTAAACAGATCATACAAAAAAAATTCAACAAAAAGAATGTAATGTTTTTTAAAGAATTGGTGGAGGCGCCACTATCATTTTGATATAATTATATTTATAGTCTTTATTCAGTTTACTACATACGTCTTTAAGAGTATTTCTTGCTAACTCCTAACTATTACGTAAACTTACGTTTCCGAAATAACTTTAATTATTACTCATATTTTGTAACCCTTACAAATATTTTTTTTAAGTGAAACAGTTAAGAACAATGACTTAGATTGGCAAATAAGAGAAAGAAAAAGAAGATAAGAATTTACAAATCTAGATTTAAATAATAAAGTTAAAATAGTTATGTAAAAACTAATTAATTACATATTCTTTTGGTGTTATTCATAATACTTTATTTGTTCGAGAGGCTTGAATTGAAATTTATTATATACGTGTATAATAAAGTTGATGATTAATTGTATTTTTTAAGGAACCAAGTAAGGCTTTTTCGCCATATAACATAAAAATTAGACTTATTTAACAAAGTGATTAGCAGGAAAGCAGTACCATTTTCGTGAACAGTAGATTTAAAAATAACAACACAAGTACGGTACATACTATTTCTATTATTATTACGTTTCAGAATAAAACAACAATAATGCATTAGAGAGTATTAATCTTCTTCACTTACTAAAATCGTAGTTATCCAGAAGTACATTACTTGTTTCACATAATGGCTTTAAATCCGATATTTCTTAAATACCTCAAAGCTCCATTCTGAGATCATTATTGATTTAAACTTGTATTTAAATATCACCAGCTTATTGAACTTGTGTTGTGGTATTCGGAGGATATCAATAAACATAGATAAATGTAAAGGTTACTCGTATACTTTAAAAAAACAGCTACTAACACATGACTATTCTATTGGTGATACAGCTTTAACACGTTCTGAAAATATTAAAGATCTTGGTGTCTACTTATTATAAACTATCGTTCTCTGGAAATATCAACCATGTGGCCCTTAATTCATAATTTGGTTTCCTAATTAGAAACACGACATCGTTTAATAACACTACTACCTTAAAATTCTCATATGACGTTAGTTTGTTAGAAGTTAGAATATTGTAGTATTATGTGGTATCCTCAGTACCTAAGTCATATGAATCAATTTGAAAATATTCAACGACGTTTATTAACGTATTTGCCATTTCGCACAAACAAGTAGTACCCAGTAAGGAATGATGACCAAACTCTGCTTCTACAAAGATTTCCAGTCATTGAACTGTAGAAGGGTGCTTACTACTCTTTCATTTTCTTTAACTTGTTCCACAACAGTATAGATAAGCCTGATGTAAATCATGTAATGCATAACGTAACCTGTAAAAATATAGCTATAGAACTCAATAAATCGTCACATCAACAGATTATTATATCGAAAACTACAATAAAACTGAAAAACATAAGCACGAAAATTGAAAATAAAAGTTTGACTAGTAACAATTGGTCTTCTGTTTTTCTTGTTAAAAACATATTTTTTTCGGAACTAATGTAATTTATAATAGTAATATCACATCATAGATGATTTATTAAGTGAAAACGATGTTTCTTTAAATACTTGATATTTATAGGAAGGTATTCTCAACAAATTGGAAGAAGTTGAACAGATGAATTTATTTCTGAATTTTATATTCATTTTGTATGCATTACTGAACATTAGGGTTACCAATAATAATCTCCCTAATTTAAAATTTTCGAATTACTATATAATACATTTTCAAAGTGATTATATACGTTATATTGTGGGTATATAATCTTATATTAAATAGGATAAACTAAAAATTCACTCTGTTTTGAATACTATCAACCTGCCTGTTGAATATCACATTGAAATATGTGCAGAATGTTAAGCTGTTGTGAAAATCAATATGCCATCATTGCGGAATATAGCCTACCAAACGGTGATATTAACACATTTGCTATAAATAAAAATTATGCCCATCTAGATGCTTGCGAACAATATATTAATATCGCGAGTAGTAAAAGCAATAAATTTAAGAAGACTTGGGATATAGTTAATACTAAATTAGGTGGCAAAAGTATAAGAAATTGTTCCATAACGTTGTAAACGCGTCTAATAATCGTAATATACGACAAGTTTCAAACTATCAATATGTTTGCGCGTTACTTCTCTACGGATATTAAAGTAAAACTAAATCGGCACCTACTATTTGGCCCTAGCTTATCTTTGCAGTGCACTCTACCAGTGCATCAGTCCCATGTAATATAATTTGAACGTCCATCGAAATCAAATATATTACATTCTATCTAAACAACAATTTATCTGCTAAACGTAATGGTCTGGCAACAAATCTACTAAAACTCATTAGTGAAAATATAGAGCATCATTTAGTTTATTTATTTATTGCCACTTATTTAATGCCTAACTAGATGAGTGCGAATAGTATTTTAATATCACGAGTAGTAAAAGAGTAATTATTATGTAACAGAGAACTCAAGTAATACATCTGAAAAGGCCTGAGACATAGTTAACCGTTAGTTGGTGTACCAGGGTCAAATTGACCCGAGCAAAATTTTAATTGGTAACTGCAATACGCATGTATGCTATAACGCGTCAGCGGTCTTCAAGTTAGTTGAGACTGCTCTCTGAAGTGTGTCGATCGTTTGTTTGCTGTCTGGCGTATATCAGTAGTAAGTATTGTAGGGTCAAATTGACCCTGATTCACTAAATGTGTTATAATTCTGTGAGTATATCGCGGATTAATTCTTCAGGATAAAACTAAAATTATGGTTAAAAGTACACGTTTTGGCGATTATAAATTTGAAACTACTCTATTAAAATGGTTGACCGAAGATGGTCATGCAAATAGTTATGTGAGCACTGATGCAGAGGATAAGAATGTCATTGAAAGCGAACACAATTCTGAGAGTTTGCAATCAGCATCTAACTTAGATGAATCAAATAAGGAACATCCCGGTCCAAGTCGTTTTGTGTAAGAAAACTTCGTTTTTATGTTTATTGTGGAAAAAAACAATTTGTAATGACTGCAGCGAGCACATTTGCAAAGAATGTCAATAATTAAGAATGCGTTATCCACATTAAGTTTTACCTTACGTTAGAGTTGCACGTTTTTTTGTAGAAATAAATTTCGTTCATGTGTTTATATTTTTTTAAAATTACGTCTTTATTGTTATTATTAAGATTTTCAGGAGTTGAATTAATAATTAATTTGTTATTGTAAAACACTAATTAAACAGATATATCAAAATTAATCAATAATTTATATTTCTTTTTGTATCAGAAGCTGCATTTATTTTCTTATTTTAAAATATACTACTTAGCTACCTGATTGCGCTATTTATTTAAAAGTTATCACATTTTGTTAAAATTCGCATTTTAAATGACAGGGTCATTTTGACCCTGGTTCACTAGGTATGTTGCTAAAAACAGGCTCACCAACTGAGGGTTAATATTAAATTGTGTCGAAAAAATATAAAACAATTGTTTCGTAATATTAGTCCCTAATGATATAATAATACCTTTTTCAGAAAAGAAAAGTCGCAATGGGTAGAATTCAACATCTGTCCCGTATGGAAAGCGAACGACAGACAGCTGCTTCGAACTTATTCGTTCTCATCAGTTCCGTACACCGTACGCCGATCCAAGACAAATGCCGAACCAATATTTATTGGCAGGCGTAATGGCCTTTGATTGGTTTGTCGGCAAGCCGAGCGAGATTAGCGCTCCTTACTCGCCCATCGTGTAGACCGGGACCGTCGCACGAAGGTGGGCCGAGCCTTGCTTCCACTTTCGCGGGTTTCTACGTGGGAGACAAGATGCCGACCGCAAACAAGACCCGCGCGATTGGCAGCGGTTCGCTCCCCTCGACCTCCTTAATGCAGAATCAGATCCGTGGGGTATTCATTTAAATCGATTTGATCTGTGTCAGTAACATATAAGTCGGGAATCGAGAAAGGAGCCACCAAATCGCAACGCAGTTATCAAGTAGTTCCAGCAAAGTTATATATAATAGCAAGGCTATTATATAATCGCTATAGAATACTCCTCGGGCTAAAGCCCTGTTTCTGCATGATCAGACAAGATTTCAGAAAACAAAACCCGCGATGGGTAGGATTCGAGATCTGTCCCGTATAGAACCGCTGTCCTATACGAGACAGACCATATAGGACAGCCAACCAAACGACAGACAGCTGTTTTGAACTTAAGGTGTTAATAAGTTCGAAACAGCTGTCTGTCGTTCGGTTCCCAAACGGGACAGATGTCGAATCCTATCTATCGCGGATTTTCTGTTCTGAAACCTTGTCTGATCATGCAGAAACACGAGAAAGGGATAGAGGATCGCTGTTAGATATAATTCAATGCCTGGTGGGGCTTTAACTGAGGAGTAGTTGGTTCCTATAGCGATTATGTAATAGCCTTGCTATTCGGGAACTACTTGATAACTTACTTATAACTAGACTTATATGTTACTGATAATAATACCTGGCAATCGTCAAATTGACAATATGTTTGCAGATTACTTCCCTGCAGATATTAAGGTAAAACTGAACCAGCCCTTTCGCCCTAGCTTGTCTTTATCATGCAGTTTACTAGTGTATGAGCCATACAACATAAAGGATTGTATGAAAGTAAGTAATCGATTTATATTATTTCTACTTTTTTATTTTTTATTTGTTTCAGAATTCTAAATAAAACTTTGGAAATTCATAATGGAGTGCCTATTAGTTCACTAGCGCACAAAAATTATCGAAATTTATTTTCTAAATACGCAATCCATAATTTTAATGCAGCGTCAATACATTGCATATTTTAATACCAGAGAGGCACCCACTAAAAACAATTCGTATTAATATCGCTAGCAATTAAACCAATACGTTCTTCAGGAAAAAAGATATCCAAAAATATACATGGACAGCACGAGGATATCGATCGATTATAGATTATATAATTGTCAACAAAAAAATAGCTGGACAAATAAGAGACACAAGAATTTACAGAGGTCTAGACATCGATTCGGACCACTTTCTGGTAATATCTATAATAGACACATACACAAAATGGAAAAGACACAAAACACCAACTAACAAACAGAAAGAAGAACAAGTATACAAAGTCTATCTACTAGAACAAGAAAGAATTAAAGATATATACCAAAGAAGACTGAACCAAGCATTAGTAAACCTAGAAATAGAAGAAAATATAGACGAAGAATGACTAAATCTGAAAGAAACAGTAAAAATTATAGCAGACGAAGTATTAGGAAAAAAAATAAAGTATAGAAAACGTAAAAGCTTGCGAATTTGGACAGATGAAATACAAGAATCAATTAAGGAAAAACAGGAAGCATACAAAAAATATATAAATAATCCCACAGACCAAAATTATGAAGAATATAAACACAAAAGAAATGTAGCAAAACAAATGGCTAGACGTGCACATCAAGAATCTTGGGACCGTTACATAAGTAGAATAGAGAATGATATACATGGAAGGCAGAATATAGCATATAAAGCGATGAAAAAACTTAACAAACATGAAAGAGACCATATACAAATTAACAATATAGAAGAACAAGAATGGATAAAACACTACAAAGAACTATGGTATGATGAGAATGCAGAGGAATCCCCAATAGCTGTAAATGACACAAGAGGACTAGACGATATAGAAATGAAAGAACTGAAGGAAGCGTTAAAGACTACAAAAAATCGAAAAGCGACGGAATTAGACAACATTAACACTGAGCCATGGAAATACGGAGGTCTATTGCTACACCTGCGACTTCTTCACCTATTCAATGAGTGCTGGAAAATAGAGAAAATACCAGAGGATTGGAGAAGATCAAAAGTACTTTCACTGTTTAAAAAAGGAGACAAAAACAATTGTAACAATTATAGAGGAGTAAGTCTGCTAGATTCGGCTTATAAAATTTACGCCAAAATTCTGAATAACAGACTTCGATCAATAATGGAAGAATTAATGGGTGAAAAACAGATAGGATTCAGAAAGGGACGTTCAACTATAGACGGAATATTTACCTTACAGCAAGTTATGGAGAAACGACGAGAGTTTAACAGAGAAACACACCTAGCCTTTATAGATCTAGAGAAAGCATTCGATAATGTAAACAGAGAAAAACTATGGTTTATCATGTTAAACAAAGGGTACCCTGAACATCTACTAAATGCAATTAGAAGTTTATACGAATGTACAGAAATCATCTTAAACATAGGTAATGAAACAACAAATAGTTTTAAAATAAATAAAGGTGTACGACAGGGCTGCTTTATTTCTCCAACCCTTTTCAATATATATATATCGACGAGATAATCCAACAATGGAAAAAGAAACACAATCTAGGTATTAGACTTGATGAGAACACCCTGTTCAATTCAATATTATATGCAGACAACCTAACTCTTGTAGGACAAAAGGAAGACGACCTCCAAATAGGTAGATACAAGCTCGAACAAATATCAGCAGAAAAAACAAAAGTTATGGCTTTCTGTGGAACAGAAACAGTAAGAAATAAAATAGTCATAAATAATAAAACAATTGAACAAATTAAACATTTTAAATATCTAGGATGTGACATCACCTATGAATATAGTAAAGACACCGAACAAAAAATCAATAAGTTCACCAACATATGCGGAACAATTACAAAAAACTTTAAAAATAAAACTAGCAAGGAAACTCAGATGAAGTTTTATAAGACACTAGTGGTGCCAACTCCCACTTACGGAAGTGAATCATGGACAACGACAAAGAAAGACGAAAACAGAATACAAGCACAAGAAATGAAGTTTCTGAGAAGAGTGAAGGGTTGTACAAGAAATGACAGAATAAGAAATGTAGATATTAGAGAAGAATTGCAGATATTTAATTTAAACGATAGAATAAAAGAAAACCGCACGAAATGGTACGAACATTTGACTAGAATGCACACAGAAAGACTACCAAATAAAGCCCTACACTACAGGTGCACAGGAAGAAGAAGCGTAGGCCGCCCGAGGAAGCGACGGAAGGTACCGTAACAGGCAACAGTGCCTAATACGTGAAGCGCAGAAGAAGAAGATTACTGTCGCTAAGTTTGGAGAAACATAAAGTGTGATATATTGTTCTAAAACAGGTAGACATTCGACTAGAAATCCAGAGAATGTCAAGTGAGTAAGGGAGAATGTAAATGACGATCCCTCAAGTTCAACCAAGAGACGATAAAATGAACTAGTCTTGACCAGGTTTATCCTAAAATGGGTATTGAAACTTGATTTGTACCTTTTTCCTTACAGAATACAATTAGTTCGCGCAATTAAGCCCCGCGATAAAGAACAGTATCTACAGTATAGCGTACATCTTCAACAATTAACTGCGGAAAATCATAATTTTATTCATCAATCAATTATGAACTTTCATCGGAACGAACATGTTAATAAAAAGAATATGCGATTCTGGGCGATTTGCGGTGGAACCGAAAATCCACGAATAATTTAAGAGAAAGAGCTGTATTCAATTCGTGTTACTGTTGGGTGTGGACTGATTTCAACTAGAGTGATCTGGCCATATTTCTTTGAGGTTAATGAAGGCAACGCAATGACGGTAAATACGGAGTCTTGGCAAATAATTGTTAGGAAATTTGTATTTTTAGCTTTACAAAACCTCGAGAAACTATCGTTTCCGCAGGACTATGCCATACGCCACTGATAGGCAGAATATTGTCCTTTCAGGAACTGTGTTTCATAACAGAATAATTTCTCAAAATTGGGACCTGAACTGGCCTTCAAGATCACCCAACTTAACGTGACCGATTTCTTACCGATTACCAGACGTTATTTTTCACAAATAAATTTCCAAAGAATATAATTTTTATTATCGTGTGAAAAATATTACGTTTAACTTATGAAATATAATATTTGGAAAAGAAAAGGGTTACCTATTTGTTAGTACATGATAATCTACTCGGTATAATGGTCTTGACAGTCTGAAAACAAATTTACTAAAATTCGATAGTAGAAGTATTGCATATAATTTAGTTTACATATTCATAATCTGTAAATTAATTGGCATTGTTTTCATCAAACGATCTAAGATAGTTCATGTACTTTATGTACATGAACTATCACAATTATGTTTTATAACTAAATACTTACAACAAAATATATCTACATAACATTCCAAACTTTTAAGCTATGCATAAAGGCGCTTGGACAGTGGAAAGTATATTATTTCGATTATGCTCGATTTTTCCAAAGCCTTTGATACCGTAATATATAAAAAGAGAAGATATATATTATAAGAATTAGATACTGTTAAATATCTTAGATTATTAATTCTATAGAAGGCAGAACTCTAAATGTACTGTAAATAGCAGAACTTTAAAGGTACAATCAGAAGTATACGATGTATTATGCCGAGTTCCTCAAGGTTCAGTCCTGGGTCCGTTATTACTGATACTTATATATATATATATATATATATATATATATATATATATATATATATATATATATATATATATATATATATATATATATATATATATATAGCATAAACTTACCCAATTTCACAACTGGATATCTACCTATATTTTCAGTTGCCAGCACAACAACTTTATCAGCAAATACGCCTGAGATACTAAAAGGTTAATGCGCGGACTTGGCAGTGTGAATTAGTACGTAATGAAACTAAAACAGTAATTATAAAATTTGGATTACAGAAACAATTACCACATGACATGTTTCCACATAACAAGATCCCTTAACAGACTGTTGAACTACTTGATATTCATTTAGATTTTAAATCTTTTGACATCATCATATAAAGCAAGTATATAACTTAATAAGGCATACTTTGTTTCATTCCAAGTGAATTACTATGTAGACGAAGGCGAATGATGGACTATATATTTTATCTTAATATTAAAGAAATTTCTAATAATTTGCACTGCTGGTTTAAAAATACACTATCTTTTTTAGCAATTTCTACAAGGCATTTGTCTTTATTTTTTCTATTAATATTTTTATATACACCCGTATACGGGTGCAGTCTCTTATTTTTTAAAGGGGATAGCAAATAAAGCAAGGGCCAATCATATGATAACGAATAATTTATATATTAATTCCATGTCCTATCTCCATTAATATTAAATATTAGTAGGAGTTTGCTTTTAATATATATGTGATTATAAATGAATCTGCTTCGCGATTTTTGATTAGAATATTTATACTTATCAAAAATCAGTTTGTATTATATTACGTAGGCGTGACGTACATTGATCTTACTAACTCTTTGATGTAAATAATGTCACTATAATCACTCTTGTAAGATTTCAAAGTTCTGTTAATAAAAATTTTAAAGCGTAAGTACAAATAAAATTAATTCATTACTTTGGCTTATTACACACAAAGACTAACAAACTGCTACTCATATTACCAAGAGATCCCAAGTTATAGATTTTATAATTTATGCAATATTTAAATAAAATTTGCCTGTAGGAAATACAAAATAAAGGCATGTAAACTCAGAAGGTGCCTACTTAGTACAATCTAAATATTTCCAAAGTAAATACAAAGGCATTTATAAATATAATATAAACTAAATTAGACGTCTGAGAACTGTATATGAACGTAAGATTCAGCGAATGCAAGAGAAAAATCCGCATAGCGTGACTTAATTTAAACAGAGAAACTATACACAGCTCACTGAGCTTAAAAAGTTAAAAGCTGGGCTAGAAGCTTTTTCTTTCTAGACTACCTACATCAACGGAACACAAAAGCGAACGTGGGTGACTATAATGTATACTTCTTGGGCACATTTTCACCTTAAAGTGTAATCTATAATTAAAACCAATTATGAATTATTCATGTGGACGCTCTTAAACCTGAAGCAGAAGTGTGGACATAGGGTAATTATGATTATAATAATGTTTCTTTTAAATGTACCCTTCTGCTACTTAATGTATGTACATTTTTTGAAAATGTTTATACTACAGTTTATTCAATTCTCATTGTTTTCGTGGATATAAACATAAATGGCGCAAGCGAGTTTTTGTTTGCAATTGCAAGTTTGTCAATTGCAATCAAAGTTCAAACGTTCTCGGAAGTTTTTACACAACATATTTTACAATAAAGTATTTAATTGTTCTATATACGTCCCTTACAGATTTTCTACGAAAAATACAGTGACGTGCTTATTTCTCTATGGTATAATTTTCGATTACAGATGAACATTACATTTTTTTATACACAAGCAGACGTTAGGTGTGAGAGAGTCAAATAGACGGTATTGTTTGTATTTCAGAGCATTTAATTTGATATTCGCGTCTTGATAAACAAAAGAGTTTTCTGTCTTCAATTTCAGAGGAAAGGGAAACATTCGTAAAACATTAGAGTTCGTTATGATGGATACAAAAACTGTAGGCTACTATTGTAGGTATAGATGTCTATGGAATAAAACAAATTCAAATATTTGACATATTTGAATTTATTTGAAATGTTTGACATAGCAGCGCTTTTAGTGAAATCTTCACTTCAATTTTCGTTAAACACTAAAAGATGTGCCTTTATTGAGTTATGACCACCATTAGAAAGAGCATAAGTTCGTACCATATACGTATGATTTTGAGCTATCAATTAGAGAACTATATATCAAAACAACTATGAGAGTCTCAGAGACCATTTTATTGCATTTTCATATATCCATGTAATATTTAACGTAACACTAAAGAAAGTTATATAAGTAGATTTCTTATCATTACTTAAGAAATAAGACACATAAGAGTATAAATAAAAACTACCATTATAATGAGAAAGTATCTGATTATTAAAACAGATACATTACAATTTGTTATATATATATATATATATATATATATATATATATATATATATATATATATATATATATATATATATATATATTAGTTCTCCATAGGATGAATTTCAAATATTTTAAAATAATTATCAGCGACAAATTGGATTTATTATATATGTTATTTACAGTATCTCAATTTCATAATTACAAGCTAATTGATTTGTAATATACAACCATTATGAATACAAATGTATTTACTCATAATTATAACAAATATAATTATACACAGTTTAATTCATATTAACATTTTCTATTTATTTTATCTAGTATATGCATATCTAGTATATATCTAAAATCATATATTAAAGTGTAAAAGGAATATTTTACTTGATAGATAATGATTTTTAAAACGCCACGTTACGACGCTATTTTGAATATTTATTTTGAACAGTTTGCAAATAACATTTTATTTGAAATTTGCTTCAAATGTCTATTTAAAAATTGTTTTTATCTTGATATATGGCTATAAATTTTTCTAAAAATCGATTAAATTTAATATTAGCATACCATCAGACTATTAGGCTTACGCTTAGATATTTTTACATATGTTAATTTTATTTTGTGTTTACATTTAGAAATATATACAATATATTTGATTGGTTAATATAACTTAGCGCGTAGTTACTTTAGAGAAAAAAGTTAATGCGATTATAACTGACCAGACTGGAAGAAATCTACATCCAAATCTGAAAATCTGAAGAAATTATTATGTGAATACAAAATAAAATTCGAGTACGTAAAATGGCGATTTTTCTTTTAACTTTCGTCAGAAAAACACTGACACTTGGCATTTACAGGGGGCGCACTATTTAAAAAGGTTTATGGTATGCGAAGGAAGACGTTTGGATAAATGTGTATTTCACACAGCTTCCATATAAGGTCTTACTTGGATACTGTTGCCATTTGAAAATAATTCTCAAAATAATTCCATGACGCTATCCTTAATGATTATATCATTATTTGTTAACTGAAACGTCAGTGTTATATTTTAATGTATGTATGATTGTTTATTTTAGGTCTCAGTTCCAAAGAGTGAATCGTATATGACGTAAAAGTCAAGGACGGACCCAGGGCGCCGAACTAATATACACAGATATGACAAACAATATATTATTTTCGTAATTATTTTTCCAGTATTCCAGAGCTCCAGTATATTAACATAATATTTTAATAAATGTCCAGGAGTGAAACGTTTACGAGTATCAAAATTCATTTCTATGCGGAAGAAGACCTTCTAATGTTTACAGAATTCATGGAAGCATATTTAAAATATATGAAGTGTTTCAAGGAGGAGACGTGTATGTGGTTGAGAAAACTTTTCAAAAAATAAAACTCGCCACAGGTAGGATTCGACATTTGTCCCGGATCGGAACCGAACGACATACAGCTGTTTCGAAGTTATTAGTTATCATCAGTGCCGTACACGGTACGCCGATTCAGGACAAATGCCGAATGAACTTTATGGCGTACACATTTTTATCGATACGATCTCTGTCAGTAACATATAAGTCGGAAATTTTGAAATCGGTTTTATTTTTTGAAATCTTATCTGATCGTGCAGAAACACGAGGAAGGGGTCGAGGATCGCTTCTGGGTATAATTCAATACCTGGCGGGGCTTTAGCCCGAGGAGTAGTTGTTTCCTAGAGCGATTATGTAATATATTTGTTATTCGGGAACTACTTTGATAACCGCTTGGTGGTTTGGTGGTTCCTTTCTCGATTTCCGACTTATATGTTACTGACAGAGATCGTATCGATAAAGATGTATACGCCATAAAGTTCATTCGGCATTTGTCCTGAATCGGCGTACCGTGTACGGCACTGATGAGAACTAACAAGTTCGAAACAGCTGTATGTCGTTCGGTTCTGATCCGGGACAAATGTCGAATCCTACCTGTGGCGGGTAGTTGCTTCCTAGAGCGATTATGTAATAGCTTTGCTATTCGGGAACTACTTTGATAACCGCTTGGTGGTTCCTTTCTCGATTTCCGACTTATATGTTACTGGTTAAGAAAAGTCTACTACCTCTTTACCTACTAAGAGGTTCACAATATCACACTGTGCACGACATCTAGGACTATGTTGCAAAAGTAGTTTCAACTACTTTTCATACGTTCAGCAGTATCCCGTTAACTGAAACGGAAATTGACGCACGTCAAATATAAGGTTTTCTGCAGTCTTACTTAGATATACTATTGTATATCTAAGTAAGGGTACACTGAAGATTCCTTAATGAAAAATATATTCTTGGAATATGACTGTGCATGTACAATAAATCTTCCCGAACAGCTGGGTAATTGAGCGACTTCTGAACATGTGATACAAATAGTGCTTCGTTTGCATTTAGTTTGTCGATCACCCTGTTTACATTATCAAAGTGAACCTTATAGTAGCTTGTCGTCTCCAGCTATATGCCCCAATGAAGTGATGGTGATGACGTATTTGGAAATTCATCTTGAAATAATGTCTAAAAATGTTTGTTTTACGTTGGCTATTAATTTATCGATTGTGGGATAGCTATACAGAGATAGTTTATACAGAATAACGTAGTTCGTGGGCTAAATATGTTACATGCAATAAATCGACATCATTGTATGTTGGTTTAAGCTGAATATTCTATATAGTTTTTGAATTTATCGAATCTAAAGCTGTTTTAGTGCATTAACCTAAGGCATTAATAAAGCAATTATAAGTTGCATTGGCGTAATATTGTGTATCCCGCCAACTAATATATGTATGATGTTCCATCCCGTTTCATAGGCAATTTTATCAACAATCAACCATACGTTATTGTGAGGTAACTGAGAAAATATTTTTGAATTTCTTCGTACGTTGTCGCTAATCAGTTGTTAAAGTTGATTCGGTAGTCGCAATAAGATTATTGCATTTTCTTTCCATACGATTTTATAGCAAATGTCTAAACATTGGATTGGTCAGCATGTTCCACAGTATGTTGCAACTTATCATCATGTTAATTAAGAGTTTACGCGACATATTAGAGATCAATAATAATATTAGTTTAATTTGCAATACTATATACGTTAGTAAACGCTCATTATATATCACAGTGGAAGTTTGAAAGTGTGAAACTACTGACACAGACCCCCTCCTCTCACCATAGGTAGTTATTAAGTTACTGGCCCTTTCCAGTATCGCGTGTGAGACAGTTTTGATTATTATTGATAATATGACTCCATAAATTAATTTTATATCTACATTTATATACATATACACGTAGGTCCGGACCTGCAATGTACGATTTACCCACGGACATGAGTAATAACTAATAAGATTAACTAACATTCTTGAAACTCACAATTTCATATCTTGGACGCATCTAATCCTTAACACATCTTTACAGATTATCTAGTAATAATATTTGCTACTAATTATATTGATTATCTTTCCTTATATGGCATTTAAATGCTTAAGAATCTAAAAGCACAAAGAGAATCGGATATAAGTGGTGTTAGTTTCGTATATTAAAACTGAAAGTGGCGCAATTTTAATCAAAACCTTCTCATCGGTATTCTTTGTAAGCCATTTATGAATAATTCTCTTTATGTAACCATATAGTATTAAGTTTTTTGTAAAGTTTCTCTTTCACTAGCGTTCGTGAAAGTTTAAAAATTTATAAGGGAGACATGATTTTACAAAAGTATGCATATTTTCATGGACTGTTTAAAGTAGACCCGTTTAATTTTCAAAGTAATGGCTTTTTAAAGGTAACGCAAACTTCCCGATTGAATTTTTCATCAGAATTATTTGGTTAGACATCAGTTAGATACTATTTATTCTATTGTTCACCTTCAGCAATGAATTTATATTGTCTCCACATTTTTAACCCATAGATGGTTGTAGCTTAATCCAATAAATTCTAAATAATCAAGCGACCTCAGTTAGAGTCTCGTACGTTTACCATAACAAATCATTATTAAAATTTAAAGAATCTAGATTTTATAACATAAAATAAGTTCATTAAAATATAATTGATTGGGCACATTGATTATATTCACAAAGAATGAATGAAAGCTAAGAAATTTAAGAGTCTGCAGAAGACATATGCCGCTTTGATAAAGAAATGCAAAACGATATTTAATTATTTATGTCCTATACGTGTATTTATTTTCCTCACTTCATAAAGCAAATAATTAATTTAAAAGGGTTGCTTATGCATACTAACAATAAGAGTAAAATATCCATCATATCATTACTAATGTAAAGTATCAAATGATGCGCCATTTGATATGTCTGAAAAAAAGAAGTGAAATGTAGCTAGTAAAAAATAAATCGATGTGATACAAAAATGTCTACATTTTCTGTCTGAAAATATATATCGCACAAAGTATATATCTAATGTAATTGGTAGAGGGGTACTTCGATTTATATATGCAAGTATTCAAAGTGAGATCCTGGATAGTGAGCAATATATTTTAGACCAAGAACTTAATTATATGTTGCATTAATATTTCGCTCTCATTCGCGGAGTTGGCAAATTTTAGATCAGAAATAATACTCGCAATAATTATTATTGTAAATGCTATCTTTCAGATGATCTTAGAGAAAAAGTCTACCAGATTAAGGTCGAGGGTATAATGTGGTCACCATGATCGACAAACTTAGACTAACCGAGCATCATTACGCGGTCATCAAAATCGTTTTAGACTAACCTAATAGTGGACGCTATCTCGCTTCTCTCGACAAATGGGTAGAACTTCAGTATCCAAAAGATATATTCTACATAATCTATGTGTTCCTCCATAGAAGCAACTTGTTCCTTGTAACGGTATGATATCGCTGGTATAATTATATTTTATAGAATATAAGGATGTAGAAGCAATGACCGGTTTTTGCCTCCCTAGATAGTGAACCTCCTAAGAAGAAGAAACCTTACAACAGAAGGTCATTTTGTAAGGACCGATATTTCGATTTTCAATTTTAATATTTATTAAATTATTGATATAGAATGCCATTCATTTTTTGCTGATATGTAAATACGTGTAACTTCTACATATTGCCACTGCACATCAAATAAAATAAAACGACTTGTAAATTAACCGTTTCTAGACAGTAGTTCTAAACAGAAGAATCGTAGGAGAAACTATTACATATTTGCCTTTATTTTACTTGCGACCTCTAAGGTTTGGCAACCAACATTGAACAATTTTGTAGATATGAATAGTTTCTGTAAATAATTTTATTAACGAATAAATATAAAATAAAATTTCAATTGGTAAGAAAACCAACAAATAAATGATATGTTTGAATGTTGGAGAATAAATTTTGATAGGTTTAAATAACTAGATGTTGACAAACAAATAAATTTACCCATGAGGAAGTTTTGATTTATAAAGAGATCTGTGTGAAATAAAAAAAATTCAATGTGTTAACCAATTAAGTCAATAGAGGTCTACTAGGTTTAAACATTTTCCATCGACATTTATTTTCATTTATACTGAAAATGGTAATTTCACGTTACTCTAAAATAGAACAACTTATAAAAGATAAAACCATTCACAGTCACGGTAAGTCAATAAACCAACTACTGTAAATCATTTCTTTTAAAGAATTGAAACTGCTACAGTGAAAATAATTGTCAAAATTGTGGCTATATTAAAACGGGTTACTCAAGATGGTCGATGTTGTCTGTTATCAAGTGAAAATATACACAATGCAAAATTACACTCCGAAATATAATGCCCACATAAAAATATTTCTAATGAATGCAACTAACTGAGGATATTCTAGTTTTTACGAAACCTACTTTTAAACTCCATACTCGAGTTATTTGTAGAGAACAGACGATAAGAACTGGTTTGTTAGTGCTCCTCATATAATTGAAGATTCTGACATGAATATGGGAAAAATAAATGGCTACATGTCTGTTACATACGATATATATATATATATATATATATATGTATAACTTCAGACACCTATGACTTAAAACCTCGATAGCTCGTGGCTAAAATGTTTAGCTGGGAACCCGGAGGTCGCGAGTTCAACTCTTCGTATAGAAGGTTGGTTGAAGAGATGCTACCATCAAATGTACCAGCATGATTATTTTGTGAATGGGTACAGGAATGGGAATCAATTTTTAATTCTGTACATGAATGATGTGGAATTTACCAGTGTGGTGTTTGAAGAGAAAATTCTCGTTGAAATAACGATTTCGGGCAGATATTTTTGATGATATTCCAATTCGACCATCCATAATATTTCTATGATTTTATTATAGATAAGGATTGTGCTAAACAGTAATATGTGATGTTTCTAATGTACAAGGTGTAGTCATGTGAAATGAGATGAAGTGAAGTAAAATGTAAGGTGGTTTAATTGTGTCATGTAGGGTGGATACTCATTTATTTAACTATTGGATTCACTGTTAAATTCTGTTAATATTACTAGTTTGAATCCTCGAAAATATTTTTACTTTACACTAACTAGTAAATATTTAACTTTTCCTGTATTTACTACACTTTATAGCAACCCAAGAAATACAAGAGAGTAACACGTCAAGAAATAAGTGGAGTTTATGTTTAGTACTCTTAAATTTAAAATCAGCCACGTACATGTTTTGTGTCTAACTCTAAGATATCCGTAATAAACTGACATCAGCGTATTTCCCTGATAGAATGGGAACGCAGCCTACTCTTAATCAGTAGTAAGCAGCAAGTATCGGAGTTCTAAAACAACATTTCATGAAATTTTATTTTACTTTTCTGTAAAAAATAGATCAAAATACACTACTGGTAGAAATTTATTTACTATTCAAAAACTCACTTTGTATATAATGGAGAAATATGTTGCAACTCTTTTAGAATGTTTTTAGGTAACACTGTACATGCATTCAAATTTATAATGCAAATGAACCGTGTAATAGAATATAAAATATGTATATCCAATTAATGAGGAGAAAGATATCCCTTTACGTAATTTTGTCGAGCATTATGGAAACGTAATATTCAGAAAAATGATGCATCCTGTCACAGAGAAGTGATATATCTTGTAATGTATCTGTAGCATTAAAAAATCTCGAATAAAATATGAAAAATTCGTGACACTGATATGCGTCTTTGGCTGAAAAGGAATTGTGGGAATGACGTAATATGATACACAGTGCTAATAGATATTTATCACGAAATTTTACAGCAATAAATGATATATCTAACAAATGTAAATTTGAAAACTTTTCCAAGAAGTAACCACGCTATGAGTTTCAAGATGTAATCATCTCTGAATGACTAAATATAATGAAGATTTACACGAAGCTAGTAAATTTATTTGAAAAATTGTCTTGTGAAGCTAGCTTGCTGTGTTCAAATGTTAATTCGTTATACTTTTCATTTGTATTTTGTCGCCAGCTACATAGAGATTGTAGACTCTAACAGACTAATTTTCACCTCATCACTCTGGTCCTTTTTCAGAACATGGTTATGAAAAGTTATGGACGTTTGTATATACAGAGTCTTTCAATAGGGACGTTCGAAATTTGTTAGGTTATGGCGGCCATATTGTTAAAGCAACATCTATCAAATTCTTGCTGAATTATTCAGTAACTTATGGACAATTACCATGGAAGGTTATAGCATTCAACAACGTGTACAAATCATTAAATATTATTTTTAAGATCAGTGCTCCGTTGGAGAAACGTTCCTCACATTACGTGATTATGATCCTCGCCACAACCGTCTCGCTGAGTCGACTGCTCGAAGTTTTGTGGCCAGAGACGAGGCGACCGGTTTGATAAATAATCAGACAACACTCATATGTCACCGAAACGCAAGGTTTGCTGAAAACATCGCTACTGTGCGTGAGAATGTACGGAAAAGCCCGAGGTAGTCAATATCTCGTTATTCACAAGAACTTGGCATTTCTGCGACTTCAACTTGCCGAATTTTGCATCAGAACTTGGGTCTGCACCCATGTAAAATCCAAGTGACCCAGGAACTTAAGATGAACGACCATAGACAACGCCGTGTGTTCGCTGACTGGGCTCTGGAGTAGTTGGAAGTTAACTCAAATTTCGACAAACAATTCATTTTTAGCGACGAGGCCCATCTTTGGAGGAATGGATATATGAACAAGCAAAATTGTCAGATTTAGGACAATACCAATCCACGCGAGATACACTAGCACCAAATGCATCCCGAGAATGTCACTGTTTAGTGCAGATTTTGATCTGACAGAATCATACATCCTTACTGCTCCCAAAACGAAACTGGCATTGCCATAACCGTTAACGGCGAGCGCTACAGATCGATGATAAGCATTGAACTGCTTGTGGCCTACACTGGATGATATGGATACCGACGACATGTGGTTCCAACAGGACGGCGCTACGTGTCACTCAGCGTGACATAATGGACATTCTGCACGAGCTATTTGAGGGCATGATTATCTCGCGCAGCTGGCCACCGAGATCGCGCGATTTAACGCATTTAGACTTCTTCCTTTGGAGCTATCGTAGATAGCAGGTCTATGCGAATAAACTGCAAATAATACTTGATGCCCTGAAAGTCAGCATAACGAACCCCATTCAGTAAATTGGACCAGATTTATGCGACAAATTCATTGAGAACTGGATTTTCGGAATACGTGCCACCCAATAAAGCAACGTTACAAATTACAAATTACAAATTATCGTAATGAACATTCTCTCACAAATTAAGTTTTTTTTTTTCTAATAGACAACAGGAATACTAAAAAGAGAATACTTAAGATAAGAAGTTGTTAATGATAATAAATAGTTGCATTAATGAATAGAAATAAACTCACAGTTGGCCACAAACTGAGCAGGAATTTATTTTCTTTTGAAAAATTACAATTTTGATTACTAAATTGATCTTGGTCTGCTAATTTATTAAAAATTAATAAATGGTAGTAAAATGTAAAGTAATGTGGAGAACTGATTTTCCTTGAAACTCATCACAAATCTTATGTCAAGGCTTGTCCTTTTCTGTGAGATACAGTGAAAGTCGTATTCGCGCCCCTATAATTTTTCTGTCAACAATTCGGGCGATGTTACTTCTCCTGCATATGAAGGGTTAGACAATTTTAGGATTTACTATGAAGGAAATAAAAATAACATTTTAGATGTTTCCTCGCCCCTTAAGATTACCTCGGGCGAGGTATCCGACGATCAAGTTTCGATAGAGAATAGTCGTACTGGCAATACTAGTTATTAGCTTGTTAGACATTATCAGATTGATTTTGCTCAAAAATAGAAGTTTTTACCGATGTTCTACAACAATACATTTATTATACACAAAGCTTTGGATTTTCAAGTAATAAATAAATTAAAAATTATGTTTAAAAATGTTAGTGTTAAATAATCTCCAATCATCTCATTTTATCACATTCCTTAATATAGTTTTAAGTCTCTTCCTATTACACACCATGAAATCCTTACAGGACCGCTCTTTTAAGAGGTTATGTTTCCTTTAAGAATCAGTCATGGACAAGCTGTATTGAAAATTTTGCCATGTTAACAATTACTTTATCCTCCCTGCACTTTTGAATACCCCGTCTGTAATCACCTTGTATATCTATTTGATAACGGAATGACATTTTCTCAACGTAACCGACTGCATTATGATGCATCAGCATGGTATATGTAGCTTTACTCGTCGCTTATACGAAATGAGTCTCAAGTTTACTTATCACTCGAATGTTATCATGTTGTTTTCATATTTTCACAACTGCAAATATTATACGTAACTGAAATTAAATCCTAGGTACATCGTAGCTGCGGCCTTATTTGTTACTAGGTATACATTTATTGTTCCATATATTCCGTAGATCACATTGACTGTACAGCAAAATACGCTGCATAAGCCTGAATGCATTTCGGAATAAGCTTTATTATGGTTATTGTACTGTACGGTGCATTGTTGTACTTGAAGGAACGCAATCGGCAAATAACAATCTGAGGATTGCAGTTTCCATACTAATGAGCAACCACGACATATGTATTCAAGTTACACTTAACAAAACTAGTTCGAAACTAATTTTAACATGTTAGTGCCAGATAATGTGGCGTTTGTTTTCGTATCTCTTTATTAAAATAAAATGTATGAAAAATAATTGGATAATAATTAAATAGAAATTAATTATTTTATACTTAGTTGCCTTATTTATTGAGCTGTATTAGCAACTGTTATTTAATGATATTATGCAATTTAATTGATATAGAAACCCTGTAATGATTTGCGAAATATTGAATGAAATAATAAAATGAAGACTATTAAATAATTACTAATTATTGAAAATTATATTTATATAATACAAAATATTGAGCACTTTAGTGTCATAGTAAAATGAAAAATATTTTATTAAATTATAACATTTGACAGCTTAACGATATTATAATAGATCAGTCTATTAAGGAGTTTTCGAAAGATTGCTAAGATATTTCTTGGACAGCTATCCTAATTCCATCTATCAACTTTTTAAATGACTGAGATTTAGTTTTATAGACAATCGATTTCTAATTCTTCTTCTTCTTCCTCCTCCTCTTCTATTAAGAATAACAAGAAGATTTTAAATGACTACAGAAAGAAATTAGTCTACAGGACTTAAAGCAGACGATCATTAGAGCAAGTTAGTATGTCCTCTCTAACCTACCCCTGTCGGTGGACATATGCTACTTAGATATTATCACACATCAAGTCCATAACAAGATAGAACTCCATTTGGTTGATACCAGATTATGTAGCTCATAATCGTTCAGAATTGGCCTGGATTTAATACTGGAACGATTTGCATGCATAAATCATTAGCAAAACCGCAAAAACTATGATAATATAAAATATATAATGGACATGTTATAATACAATAAACTAAATACCATTTTAATTATTGAAACAAGTATCAGTTTAAGATGTAATACAAAGTCATTCCTAAAAAAATGCAGATAACGTTATATTTTGAGAAATAGGAAATTAAAATACGTCATTAAATAGACTAGAATAGTTATATACTCTTTTTAACAGTACTTTTTAATCCAAATTATTGTTTAATTAGGAATCAGGCGTTACAACACTTTGACTATCCTCGTATGACTTATATATAATTAAATAAAATATGGTTCCACTTAACCGATTATAATGAGTTAAGTGAATTCTAAAGTAGTTTCACATTATCTATTATTTAATTCTACAGTATCAATATTAGTTTTATTATTTTATTTCAATGGATTATAACGTTGACGTCCATATATATTTTCAAATATCTAAACTACACATTTACATCAGCGATTTTCTAACTTACCTACCATTTTTTAAATATTGGCCGCATTGCCAGTATTTTTGTTTTATCATCATCATCATATCGGTTTATAACGTCCTTCGCCGTCTTCCGATTCCTAATCTCCATTCCTCTCTATTTCTCCACATGTCCTCGTCCAGACCTCTCTCCCGAATTTCATTATCAATTCCCTCTCTCCAGCTTTTTCGTGGTCTTCCTCGCCTTCTTCTTCCTTGTGGTTTCCAGTTTAGAATTTTTTTGGGTATTTTGTCATTTGGCATTCGCTGAACATGCCCGTACCATACGAGTTGTTTGGTTCTTATTTTTCTTTTATAAGTTCGTAAAAAAGACCTCTTATCATCAATTCTAGTGTCTCTTTATTTTTATCTATTTATTTCACAAACAGCGATTTAAAGTGTTCAGCGATTTAAACATATATTAAATTTTTTATTAAATCATGTAGTTCAGTACATTACATGTAGTTCAGTACATTATAAAATTAGGTGTTTCACTGTTAGTGTACAATTGCATGAGGGGCATCTTTGTGGTGGTTTGTCCTTTAGAAGATGTCCGAGGTTAGGCGAGGTTGACCATATTCTCAGTCGTATAAGTATATATTTCAGAATTGTACATTACTTTCCAGTAGTAGTGTCTAATTGGAATGATATTCTACATAATGATTCTTGTTGCATATCATGCTACTGTATCTATCTCATTGCCAATAGTGTCTATATGTTCTGGTGCTCGGATAAAATGAACTATTTTTTGCATTATTTTTAACTATTTTAATGGGGATAGAATAGTTTTAACGAGTGAATCCCTGGATTATATATCATTCGTGCCTTGGATAGAGTTTAGCGACATAGTTCTGCACATTATAGTCTGCTATTATATTGAGGGGATTTAGTATATCTTAGTGCCTGCCAAATTGCGTAAAGCTCCGCTATAGACACTAGCCTAAAGTGGATGATTCTAAGAATGTGGTTCTTAGTTGAAATTAAGTGCGCTCACTACTCCTTGCTTAGTTTTAGACCCACCTGTAAAAATTTTAATGGCTCTTGATACTCATTTAGAATATTATAAAATTATAGTTTTAATAATGTTCTATGTATGTATTGTCCTTTTTATAATTTGACGCTACTGCCCGGTGTATTGGTGGCGAAATTGTCGATGGTGATATTTCATAAAAATGTATTCCCAAAATATTTGGTAATGTCATTTCTAGGTTTTCCATTAGTTCTACCACCCGCTACATACTTGTCAGGTGACTGATAATCTGACCTCATATATTTGATAGGTCTCATTATAAAATACTGTTAAATATACAGGGTGCTTGAGAAAAGTCTACAGCTTTCCTCTATAATTTGAAAAGGTCTGTAAAATTCAAAATTTTAGAGGTGGAATTCCAGATTTACAGTAACTGAATCAGCCGGGATGGTTCGAAATGCTCAAACCACTTTTATTTATTAGTTATCGATATAACTGTCTAATATAAACATTTTCATAGTTAAATTTTTTGTGCGCATACGTCAACTTCTGCAATGTTTTTCGGGTACTTTATACGTGTATCAATGTTATTAAAAGAAAAAAATTTAATTGTTATAATACATTTAAAGTAAAATAATAATACAAGCATTTTAATTAAAATATATAATGTTATCAGTAAAGAAAGGAGCAAGAAAATGTTGTTGTTATGGAAAACGTTGCAGCGACACGCGCAGTAAATCATTTTCGACGAATTTATATTATTTTGTTAGTTTTCCAAAGCCTTGTCTTGAATATCATCGAAAACTTATTAAATCAACGAAACAAAAAAAACATTAAAAATTTTTTCAAAATGTGATTTGTTAAATGTGGGTTAAAAGATGTGGATGAGGTGATGGTCGATTCCAACTGATTGATCATATTAAGAAAGATATATATTTGTTCACTTCATTTCAAAGCAGAAAGTGGTCCAACAACAGAATATCCTAACCCCGTCAGTTGTGTAAGGATAATCATGTAATCAAGTAATTTTCATTTAATTGTTAATGTAATAGCTATGCTATAACCTTCTTTGTAGGTAAAAGTAGCAAAGATCTTTTTGACTGGAAAATATAAACAAACTTATGGCTAAGTCGATTATTTAAAAATATTGTTCCTATGGTAGAGTATAAAAGTTTTAAAAGAAATGAAAATTAAAATTTTCTAATGAACTAAGAATAATTTATATTTTTTTATTATTAATGTTTTAAAATCGGTATAGTAAAACCTCTTTTCAAAACCGGTGAGGAATCTAAAATGGAAAATTATAGACCAATTTCATTAATATCAAACATATCCAAAATAATAGAAAAAACAATTAAAAACAGACTTTGTAATTTTTTTAAGAAAAATCACATATTATCTAACCATAAATATGGCTTTAGAGAGAGTAGGTCAACAGAAGATGCTATTTATGAATTAACGAGTTATATTTATGAATGCTTAGATAAAAGAATTCCATCTATAACAATATTCCTAGATCTCTCTAAAGCCTTTGATACGGTGTGCCATAAAAAATTATTAGACAAAGTATACACATACGGTCTTAGAGGAAATACATACCGCTTATTGAAAAGTTATCTTTCTGACAGGGAACAACGAGTTAACATTAATGGAGTTATGAGTAGTGTAGAAAAACTAACATTTGGAGTTCCCCAAGGAACTGTATTAGGCCCAATTTTATTCACACTTTATATAAATAGCATGCTTTTTCTAAATACAACAGGCAAAATAATTAGTTTTGTTGATGACACAGCAGTCCAATATTCTGCACCAAGTTGGCAAATACTCAAAGAAAAAATTGAAAATGACTTTCCAAAAATCTCCAGGTGGTTTCAATTTAATAAACTAACATTGAATTATAATAAAACCTATTACTTACCATTCACATCTTATAGCAGTTTTTTACCAAATTTGGGTTCGTTAAATATTGACAATATTTATCACATTAAAAAAGGTGACAGTATAAAATATCTTGGTGTAATGATTGACTGTCATCTACGCTGGGATCTACAACTAAAACAAACCACCAATAAAATAAGGGGATTACTACCAAAATTTAAATATTTAAGAGACTTCCTCCCAATAACTCATTTAAAAATACTCTATTTCTCTTTGATAGAGTCACTATTAGTATATGGCATTTTAGGTTGGGGAGGAGTGTATAATACATACTTAGATCATTTACATATAATTCAAAAATGGGTATTGAAATTAATCTACCTCAAACAAATTTCTTATCCTTCTGATCAGTTATATAACGAGACCCACATTCTTGATGTTAGGCAGCTCTACTGTAAAAAAAGTACTTTTATTTATTCATCAGGGAAAAATTAAAATAGACTCGCACGAACAAAGAATTAAAAAAATGGATTATATCAAATGGTCGTATAAAATTTAGTAATATTATTAACCAAAAAATGTAATAAATTAACAATCCCGTTTTTAAATATGTACGTGTTTACTTACCTAATTATGTCTTTATATCTATTCCCGATATTTACACTTATACTCAATTGTGTCTATAACTCTAAAATATGTAATATTCACATATACAAGTAATAACTACATTACTTCTGTGATTTTCAGTGTTTATTTACATGTATAATGCTACTGTGTTTGTAAATTTTATATTTTTGTAAATAAACATTATTATTATTATTATATTATTATGTGCTTCTACTGTGGGATGCAACTGTGGGATGCACTAATGAAGCACCATCAATTAATTATTCATTTAACTGCACTAGTAATAAAGGTAATGATCCTTGTTGTCCAGCTATATTTATTAATGTTCCCGAAAATTACATATAACCGCCTTTTTAGCATAGCGGTCATGCTACGCGTAACTAGTCGTGAAAAGGTCTATAGAAATAATCCACCAATTAGATGGTAAAATCAGACTAAAAAGAACGAGAATAATATGAAATAAAAATATATAACAATAAATGAAGCCTGAAAATGCAACAAAAAGTGAAAAAAGTATAAAACGGTAATTGAAGATATTAGTTCATTTAATATTGAACATAAGAGTATAGCGAATACATGTAGTAAACTGGCAAGTATGTGAGTAAGCTATAGAACGTAGAATGGAACAGTGGATATGAACAAGTTTGAAAGGCATATTAAAAGCAGTGCACTAAGAATATCAGGAAGTCTGTTTTATTTTTTAAAACTCTATGTGAAAATATCACTGAGAACTAGACTCGCCCGCCACCGCCGCGACTTTAAGTTATTTAAATGAATCTCGATAACAATTCAGACAATGTAGTCCCCATTGAGAGACAATTTTAAACGAAAGATATTTTACAAATTTCTCTCGAAATTTTCGTACATTCAAAGTATGAGTTTTATACCACGGATTCCAAGAAATTGGAACAAATTTTAATTTTGATGTATCAAACGTATTGAACAACGGTTCTTATTTCAATACAATATACAATTTTTTAAGGGACTTTGGTGCAGCCTAATATTATCCTTAGTAGAACTTGTATATGCAAATGGCTTAAATTATCTGCATACGAAATAGTAGTGGGGCAAGAATCCTGAATATTATAATAAGTATATAGGTAAGTAGTTTATTGTTTCTTCTAAAAAATGTAAAAACATGTACTAAAAAAAGAAAAAATGCAAAACTGAGTTTGTTACATGTTTCAAAATATTTTATTTAACCTGATCAACAGAAAGGGAAAACTACCTACGGAAAGGGATAACTAGCAAGTTATATTTAAATAACTATGAAACTAAAGGAAAAAAATATAAAGCTTTGTGGAAATATTAAGCAAAATTAGAGTAAATCTATAATAATTTCTTAAACTCATCGTTAAACTCTCTCTAACAAAACTAACTTTAGACACGCTCTATATCCGTGTAACCTTAGACGCGCTCTGTATATTAATTTTATGCATTTATACTCATATTCATCACATCAATATACATACTTTCAGATATTTTATTTACCTATTTTTATTTTGTTTTATTATTACATATGTTTATCTTATTTATATTTATCTTCTTTTATCTCTTCTTATGCGTTATAGAATTAATTTTTCAGGTCTACTAATCTATGTATTTCACTACAGCCTTTACTTCTGATATATGCTTTAATTTAAAATTTGAATAATGTTATAAAATGTATTAGTCTTAGGTCCAGTGGCATATTATATAATTTAGTGCTCGTACTCTTTAAAAAATCATAACTTCTTTGTGTAATTGTGCAGGACCTCTTTGTGCGTGTATTTTACGTCCTGTTTTATAACGACGATGTATTATTTTTAATTCTGATTTATTTGAATGTGTTCTAGTCACGTGAAGTCAGGCAATAGACTTGTCTCATGTCCGTTATGTGGATTTCATCGTACAAGCGCCTGCTGGGATAAGTGAAATATTTATTACACACGATATTTAACATAAATGTATGTACTTTTTCCAGGCAATGTATATGGTTATTGATTGTACCTCCCCATACTGTAATTACCCAGATTCTGAATGAGATTTCACTAAAGTCTAACAATGGATTTGTAAGGGTCCTCATAAATTTATTTTTAAAATGTTAAAATTTTTGTTGTAATGATTGGATTTTTTTAACAAAATTTATACCTACATATAATATGCTTTATATGTAAGTGATTATCAATAAGGACTCCTGGCACTAGAACGAGTTTGAATAATAATAATAGGTTAATAGGACATGTACCTGGAATTGGACATGTATTTGGAACCTTTATATATTTATATACTGGCACGGTACATTGAACGTAAATGACATGTAATAAGTTTTCTCAAAGTTTACTGTTAATAATTTACTATTATGTTGATATATTATATTTGTTTTACATATGTTAAAAAGATATATCACACTATACCTATATAACTCGCAATCTCGAATTAGTAAACTATAATATGGAAATAAAGAGACATATGTTTAGATTTCACCCATTTGAGTACTTTTCTATTGAGGCTATAATAAAGTGTTATCCATATATCAGTGACATAAAAATAATTTACTTCCACTAAATATACTATATTGCAGAACATTTTAGTTAAACGTAATCACTAAATTTCCTAAATGAACATATTGGAAAACATAAAGTATATCAATAATATAGGAATACAAATGGAGATAGGAGGTCCCATCTGACCAATGCTTATTTATCGCTATTTTAGTTTTTAACTTGAATGTGCCGCATTTAACAACGGTGTTAAAATAAACACAAAACCTATGTATTTCTAAAACAAAGCGAAACCCTACTGGAGATTTATGACGGTTGTTTTTCAATTGTTTCCTTTCGTGACAAAATAATGTACGTAGATTGTAAGATAAAAGATAAACCGTAACCAGTAAAACTCGGAATTATGCTTTGGTTTTGTTGTATCAGGGAATTTATTAAATCCCATAAAGGAATTAAGCCATTACTACATTAAAGCAAAATAGGTTTAATCTATGGAAGAGGTAATTGTGTAAAGCACAATTGTGGTGTTTCAAAATAAGCATAATATTGCAATAGCAAGACTATATTTAAGCGTTAAAATAACATCACATACTATGACGTATTTATTTGACGTATTTATTTCAAACAATAATTCCTTTTCTAGATGCACTTGATTATTGAATGAGAAAACATGTTCTCATACTACAATAAAAGATACAGTATTTTTCACGAAATATATCAGGAAGCCGTATACAATGATATGAAAATTATCTATAGTTTATTTTATCGCTATTTGTCCAATAAAAAATCCCAAATGGCTCTTATCTCATACCGTAGATTATTTTTAGGGCTAGGCTCAGGTGGACTGTTCCGTTTAACGGCAAGATGAGAGAGCTTTTTATTTGGCAAATAGCGATGAAATGAATGGTACAACAATGCAACCATTAATCCAATTAAAATGCAACAATTTAATATAAAACCTGGTCAGATTTGATCTAGATAGAACACAATCGAATGAAGGTTCATTAGTTGAATAATCTATATATATACATGAAAGCGAATGTGTGTCTGTTTCTACATTCCCAATAGGTTCCTACACCGGCCAACTGGTCCTAATAAAATTTTGACCACGAATAGTATTCGTCAAAAGAAGTAACATAGGTGTAATATCACCCAGGTCGGTCCATTGTTTGTCATCGCATTGGGGTCAAATGAAGAAAACGTGGGTAAAAATTGAATAGTCCCACAGATACGCAGGGGTTGCACCTAAGAGGGTAGAATGTAAGACCAACCCGTATTACTTTTTCTCTCCTAACATTTTTCTGGGACATACTTACTCCTTATCTCAACCCCTTATTGGGGGGATGGGTTACATCATTCTAAGAGCGTTGCAACGCGCGCCGGGTACTAGTTATTTTAATATATGAGACAACACCTAATGGACATATTATAAATATGTGCCTTATTGCTGAAGTGGTACCTCAGAATCGAGCATATATTTGGATATTTTTGAATAAATAGTTCAAGTGATTGGTTCCATTCTTCACATAGAAAATCAGTGAAATTAACGTTTTTGCAAAATTTAGTATAAGAGAACTATTTGTTAAAGCTTTACTGGACTAGATCTAAAACAAATTAAATATAGTTTCCATGAAGCCAGGGTTTGGTATCTATTTATAACATGTACTTGTGTTCAATTTAATTCATTAAGTACTTTGAACTAGTATTATTAATATTTCATAAACTAGTTTTCACTTTCATACCAACATTAAATATTTCATTATGGTTATACGTGAATTTTCTGTTCACATATCACCATTGAATTCAGATCTAATTATTTTAGTTAAATGTAATGTTGTAGTTAAATCCAAAAGAAGTTATCGATTACATTAACACTAAAGAAAATGTAATTCATAAATTCATCGTAAACTTATAAATAAACAGTTTTAAAACCTTAAAATGGACTTTTCCGCACGTAGAACATCTCTATCTCGATATTGAGTGGTTGAGAAAAAATAAACCAACACATAAATCCAGAATATGTGTTTTATGCGACAGTTTTACTTTGTTCAATTTTTCTCAAATGGTTCACCATCGTGCTTTCTCATAACCCATGGACAAGGTAGGGTGTGTCCTATCCACCTCAAAGTCAATAGATGTCATCTGGTAGACGTCTCTAATCAGAATCAGTAGAAATACGATCGATCCGACATGATTTAATCGACTTTGTGCTAAGCAATTTCTCAAATAGTCTACCATTGTGCTTACTTATGACCCATGAACATGGTAGAGTGTATTTTATCACCTCAATATCAATAGGTGTCGTCTGAGAGACATCCTGGATCAAAATAAGTCGAATTGCGATCGATTCGACACAATTTAGTTGAGTTATCGCGTTAACAAAAAGAGTTTCTCAAATAGTCCACCAACCATTGTGCTTTCTCATGACCCATGGACAGGATGGGGTGTGTCCTATCCACCTCAAAATCAACAGGTGTCATCTGTGGGACGTCCCTGATCAGAATAAGTCAAGACGATCTATCCGATTCGGTTCAGTTGAGATATCGTGATAACAAGAATAAATGCCGACGACAGCGACAACGACAACGATACACACACACACACACACACACACACACACACACACACACACACACACACACACACACACACACACACACACACACACACACACACACACACACACACACACACACACACACACACACACACACACACACACACACACACACACACACACACACACACACACACACATACACACACATACACACACACACACACACACACACACACACACACACACACACACACACACACACACACACACAAAATGGTTTAATATTTTTTTATGTTTCTAGGCTGAAAAACGAAAAATAAATCCTATAAAAAATTTGTTTACACGATTACATTACTTTTTTGCGTACAGTGGAGTGCAGAAAAGTAATAAATTAAAATAATAGAAGCTTGTGTGATATCAAATTGTTTTCAAATGTAAAGTCGCTATTCGTATTCATTTTTGTAATATTACATTACAGAAATATCGATAGGTTTACAATGTTCTATAAAACATTTTACTCTGCCTTAATACTACAAAACTCAATTTTGTACGGACTGTAAGCCGATATTGTATCGTTGGATAACAATTGTATGGCTCAAATAAACTGATGCTCGGTAACAACTTGATCTAGTTAGTACTGTAAAGTTCGTGTTGGGTTATAGCCTGTGCTCAATTCAGCTGGTAACAAACGGTAATAGATATTCTTAACAACAACGGTGAACAAACTGATTAAATGTTTCAGGAGAAATGGAAATCCAATTTCAGAGTTGTACTCGTTAATAACTCAATTTGTACATTGCATTAAATTACCAACGACTAAGTTTGTTCTAATAATTTAGCCACTAGTTTTAATTAATTTGTTACCCAGAAGAAGTAAAGCGAATTGGAGCGTCCCACTTAATAACGTTCTGATTGTCTGGAACCAACTTAGTTTGAGGATCAAAGGTAAGTTAGAAGTTTCAAAATATCAGAATATTATAACTATATTTACTTACATATATACATGCGCAATATCTCAATGATGCGTAGTTCAATACAAGAGGTATCAAACTTCACAAGCTTAATATTCCTTTGAGTTTAAGTTGATAGTGATTATCGTAGACGTCGATAAATATTAGCAGAATAATAGACGTGAGAATGAAAGATTATCTAATTCTATGCCATAAACATGGTGATATGAAATAGCTAACTATCTATAGTATAGTATGAATACCTATAAATTATATCTACAGTATAGTATAGAATAGTTAACGATTACTGAATTTTGATTAAGATAAAAAGAAAATATGATTATGCCGCAATATATGTTATTATAAGAAATGGTGTCTTTATATTCTGAAGTAACACTGGAAACGTGGTATTTGATTTTACATGACAACAATTTACAATTAAGGCAACATATAGGGACATTTTATATGAAATATCCCTATATGTCTGAATGAAATACCCTAGTAAAATTTTAGCATCCACTGGTGTAAATTTTCATAACTGTAATAAGAACATATCGGAGTGGTGTAAGTTTAGGAAATATTTTGATATTTGTGAATAATGCATCCAAAATGTTAAATATCACATTTGAAGTACTAGATCCTTCTGTTTATTTTCATTCACTAAGATCTCTATTTCAATGTTATCGTATCGTCCTAATATGAAACGTCCAATAACGATTAATAGCATGAATAAATGTTCGTTTGATATCTACAAAGCTTTAAATATCTATTAATAATCCTTATTATAACGATGTAATTTAGTTTTCAATAAATAAAACCCGTCACAGGTATGATTCGACATTTGTCCCGGATTTGAACCGAACGACATTCAGCTGTTTCGAACTTATTAGTTCTCATCAGTGCCGTACACGATACGTCGACCCAGGACAAATGCCGAATGAAATTTGAGGGGTATACGTCTTTATCGATACGATCTATGTCAGTAACATATAAGTCGGAAATCGAGAAAGGAACTACCAAACCCCCAAGCGGTTATCAAAGTAGTTCCCGAATAGCAAGGCTATCACATAATCGCTATAGGAAACAACTAATCCTTGGGCTAAAGCCCCGCCAGGCATTGAATTATACCTAAAATGAGATCAAATTAACCTAATCTGATCGTGCAGAAACACGAGAAAGGGGTCGAGGATCGCTTCTGGGTATAATTCAATACCTGGCGGGGCTTTAGCCCGAGGAGTAGTTGTTTCTTATAGCGATTATGTAATAGCCTTGCTATTCGGGAACTACTTTGATAACCGCTTAGCGGTTTGGTAGTTCCTTTCTCAATTTCCGACTTATATGTTACTGATGTAATTTAGCTTTTACCGAAGAAAACAAATTAAATATAAATTGTTTTAGTATAGGGGCAATAGCATTATCAAGAAGATAACATTTATCAACTGTAGATATACAAGTGAAAATTAAATACTAACGTTTCTACATTTGTGTATAATAATAGTGTTATATATGTGTAAGTACAATAAGAATTCAACAATATTACTGTATTATATTCTTCTGAAACGTGTAGATTTCTGAGAAACCAGTTTGGTAATGAGGCTTTGGTAATAAGAGTGGAGGCTTGATGTGCACTTTTACAAGTATACCCATTTCAGAACGTGCATCTTTCAGATCTTCATAAATATGATTACAATGTAATAGTGCATCATTTTGGTATGACTGTAGATGATTTCTTAATAAATACAGATTTTTTGTGAGTTTTTACAAAACTAGAATTAAGTTGCTGTATATTATAAATAACATGGAATTTCCAACGAAGACATCAAATTAAATAATTTATTAAATAGTATGCAATAAACGCTGAATAATATTACTAAATTGCAATAAAATATTTAATGTAATATACAAATAATTAGTCAAATTAAGAATATATAATTATCCAAAATAACATAAAGTAAGAATTCCAAATCATCTGTATGATAACTATTGAAATATAATAACTTGAAAGTGTATAATAAATGTCTGAAACATTGAGAGTCGAACAAAGATCAATACATTTTATGACATCGATTGATATGATAACACAACTATTTCTATTTTTAGTGTCAATTATTTTTTAACTATTACATCCTGAAAGTTTATTCTTAATAGTAGTCCCCATTTTTTTATCATAATTCGATGGTTAATTATTTTAGTAGTCTTATATCTCATAAGTGGAGTCTATTACCTACTCTTTAGAAATTGCCGTGTAATTTCTCTTAAAAACCATCTTTTGCTATAAATAAAGTAGGGTCCTTGATTTAAGAACCAAAAATTGTATCTGAAGGTAACGCTAAAAATGTTTCTCAATGTTAAATGATTATAATAAATGATTAGACTTAATACTATTTGTTCTTTGCAATATTTAGGGAAGAGGTATGCCTTGCACAAAGTCTTAAAAGTTTTGTAGCCTTTAAGTACATTTTACGGCTTTATTGTTATGCTCTTCTGTTATCCTTTGTCCCAACATCCACTGAAATTATCTCTGCCTTCCTATAAATGTTGTTGTGTATTTATGTGCTACATAATACGTGATAGCTTTTACGTGAACATATTAGCACCTTACTACACTTAGTACAATGTATCTCGATCTCACTTAATATCATAAATAACGATCCAGATGGTTCCACCCACGATTCTATATTCTAAACTATGATTTGTTATCATTTAAAAATAATAATAACCTGATTTACGAAATTTGGTGACTGCATTCAATTGAATAGAAATGTTACAGATTTTTATTAATTATCTTATATTATGTTTGTCTGAACTTGTCGGGTTTTGCATCTAGGTGACTGATATGCTTACCTTGTAACACTCGTGATATTTTTCTTGTTACTTGTTACTCACGTTTCAATGCTTTAATAGGTAACACCACCGAATTATCGTATAATATATACCTTTTGTCGATAATGACGTAACTACATTCTGGAATAGTAGGCGTATTTGGGTTCACAACGAGGATCGTTCTAGTAGTGTAGAATACACTGGTTATCCAATCACTGTGTCGCTTTCAATTAATAAGCGACAGACTGGTTCTAGAACGTTTCCAGTTGTGCGCCCGAAAACGCCTTGTAGAAACCTCTGAAAACTGTGTTCCTTCTACGCGGAGATCCTCGGTGCTTTAATGCCATAGACAACAACCGGCTACAAACTCATTTCCACAGCTAGACACTAAGCGGATTTGTCTATATTGTATGTACAAAACCAATTGTTTAGTAATATAAAAAATTAATACGATCTCGAATAATCCAGGATACATTACAATCAAACAGTGAGAAGAATAAAATACTGTAAATGCATAATTACAAACAATCTTATCAAATTAATAATTTCGTAAAGAAATTCGTCCGCCACTGACTTTTTTATGCTTTAGTTTGTTTTTGAATGAATTGGCCATGCCTTGGATTGTAAAACCATAAATTTCATTAACTCTAGTAATAAGGTAAACATTTGGTTCATTGATTCATTAATGTCGTCATTCACCATATGAATAAAAAAACGGACTGTTAGGACTTACTAGAAGATATATGAAAATCTAGTCTCTGACAACATATAGTACTGAGTTAATGAATTTTCAAAAGCATGTTGAGCAACGGATCTATTTTCATATATCACTTTGAAACACTATTAAGAATTTGTATCATAAACTTTAAAGTAAAAAGTATAGTGAATAAATTTTAAATTAAAAAAAGAAATGTAAATAAAAAATCGGGAATCAATGACATAGAAATTATGATTGTCATTAACATTACGTATCACATCAAGGACCAGTTTTCCGCGAATTTTAATATTAATTTTCTAAGATAAAATTGATGTGTTTATTTTGTATTTAATATCAACATATTTATAATCACAAAGCAACAAGACCCTTAAATTTCCTTTTTCGTCTCATCTATAATGCAGAGGCTTATAAATATATCGATCATCTTTGACAAGAAGCACAATTTTTAGAAGCGACATTTTTATAAAAAAGTCTATACTCGACAAAATTGAGCATCTAAAGGCAACGTCGATGTATGTATTAATATTCATATTGTATAGGAGTAGGGTCTGTGAGTAATATAACGTTAGAGATATTTATCCAATAAAATATTCTCTCTAATTTGAACAGTGCATATAATTATGGTTATTAATGTGTGTACATTATTAAATAGAGGCAAGAAATGGACTGCCAATTAAAATGAACATTAAATTCTAATAAATTATCAGCATTCTCATTAGTCACCCTTTTAATTTTAAGGCTGCTTATCCTGATGACTATAAATATTGTAGAATACTCGGATATTGTCAATACAATTTTTACATATATTTACTTACCACTTTGTCAAAAAATGGTAAGAATATTAGCAATAACTTAAAGAAAACTAATAAAGTTTTAAAATTTAAACTAATAAATTTAAAATAAACATAAAAATATTGTAACAATAAATGGATTATTTTTAAATTCCTCAAGTCTTATTTTCGAAGAAAGGTTTTCAGCATTTCACTTTGATATTCCCAAACAATATGCACTCTGAACTGTAGTAAATACGAGAATATTCTAATGATGATTTCTTTCCTGGAGCAATTTCTTGGAATGGTAACGGTACAAGATTTCTCGCTTATAAGTAAAGGCGTTAATTTCAAGACGCTATAATATCCCAATAGTGACTTCAACAAAAATCATCGCCGCTAGAAATACATCACCTGAATATGAAAACATAAACATAAGATTTTCATTTGTACTACCTCAAAATCAACAAAACGTTTGTTGGTAGTTTGTCCAATCAAATTTCACGGAATAATCCCTTATTCTGCTTAATAATTACAGTAACTTCTCTAATTCCAAGGACTATTGGGATTTTTGAATTACAAAATTCTGAATTCGGTTTTATGAATTTATATTGATCCTGGTCAAACATGAGAAATAGTTTTTTTAGAAACGATGAATTAATATAATAAATACATATTCAATTGAAATTAAAACTTAATTAATTAATTTCTAATTACTTATTTAAAATAAAAGATAATTTTGAACAGAGCCCATATGTAGACCACTATAAGCATTATAACAAAGTTTTATACGAGTTTAACATAATTAAACATTATTATACAATAGAAGTTACTTTTTTCATTATTTAACTAATTATTCTTTTCATTATGTTTAGTAATTCTTGCATATGGTATGTTATAAACGAATAGTTTTATTATTTATAAAAACTATCACACGGTATATAAAAACTTTAGAAATAAATAATCTAATTAGTAATAACACTGCTATGTGGTATGTTTATGAACATAACTAATGAATTTTAAAGGCTTTCCAATAAACTTCTAGTATGTATTTTTAATCTCTACTTACCTACCTCTACTCTACGTATCTAACTCTAATTATAACTCATTGATAAGAAATCTATTGCAATTTTATAGCTATACTTAATGAATCAGTTATTATTAACTAGTTTAATTATGATGATGTTTTTGTAAACAGTGGCATATATAATAACCCTGTTTATCGTAAATAATGAAAATAGGTACCAAAAATTAAATAAATACATTCCATTAACAGTATGATAATACCAGATCTAGAATAAAAATAGGACACAATATAACAACGGGATTTATAGTAACTAAGGGACTTAAACAATGATCTCCTACACTATTTAAGATATATCTAGAACACGCATTGATGACTTAGAAAAGAAAATGTCACAACATGGGCATCCAATAGATGATACATCAACACTATACACATTATCCTTTGCGGATAACCAAGTTGTTATTGCACAAGATATCGATGATATGGAATATATGACACGCAAACTTATCGAGGAGTATGAAAAATGGTGCTTAGAAGTTAATGTGAAGAAAACGGAATACATGTGTATTGGAGGACAACAACAAGGTCTACTTCTGTCAACCGGGCAAAACATCAAACACTACAATGAATATAAATATCTAGGCATGAAAGTATCAAACGACGGGACACTTGATGAAGCGATTTCGGAAAGAAACACTCAAGGAAGGAGAGCAATTACAATGTTGAATTACAGCATTCTATGGGATAAACAAATAACAAAAGAAAATAAAAGAAGAATATATAATTCAATAATTAAAAGTATAGTAACCTATAGTTGTGAAGTATGGCCAATAAAAGAAAGAACAGAAAGAATGATAAGAACCACAGAAATGGAGTTCTGGAGGATGTCAGTTGGAAAATCAAAGAGAGAAAGGGTAACAAATCAGAGAATAAGAAATGTGATGGGAATAACACATGACATTGTAGATGATATGAGAACCAAACAACTCGTATGGTACGGGCATGTTCAGCGAATGTCAATTGACAGAATACCCAAAAAAATTCTAAACTGGAAACCAGGAAGGAAGAAGAAGGCGAGGAAGACCACGAAAAAGCTGGAGAGAGGGCATTGATAATGAAATTCGGGAGAGAGGTCTGGACGAGGACACGTGGAGAAATAGAGAGGAATGGAGATTAGAAATCGGCGAAGGACGTTATAAACCGATATGATGATGATGATTCCATTAACAGGCTAAAATAAGAATGGATAGAGACTAAAATAAAAATTATATTAACAAAAGAAATTAAATGCTGCTAATGATTTTTTTGCAAATGATTCCCTTTTCTAAATGTATATGGAGGATTTTGCTTAATTTAACAGCAAGTGCTCTAATTTTAAACCTAAAAGGCTTAGCCCAAAAAGCTTAAGTTAGCTTAAAAGGCTAACGATTAATTATGTTTAAAACGATTTTCCAATTACAAGATTTCGAATTCGATTTGCTGAATTTATATTGATCCCGGTAAAATACAAGAGATGGTTTTTTACGCATGGTCAATTAACATCGAAATCGATTTTTGAAGAAATCGATTAGAAGAAGTCAATATTGGCATACCATCAAACATTTTAGGCAGCGCTTCCCTGTAAAACTAAGGGTCAGGTTTTTTTCTGATAGAAATAATGCAAAACGTTGCAGACGCTTTTACATATTCGAATTTTATTGTGTAAATACCATATTTGCCAATGCAGTGCGGAAGGGTTGTGACGTGGCACTGCATAACGAAAATTATTTTTTTTAATCACTGCACTATTTTAATTTTATTTTAAACATGTAGTCACAATGTAGATTACGATAAAAATTCTGAGGAATTTGTTTGTTGTTGTTGAGTAGAACAGACAGATTTTTTTACGAATGGCAATCGAGTTTACATAAATCAATAAATATATTGTTGATAATAGAAATACAATAGTCAATGCAACTATGGTTACTTCTGATCTCAGCAGCTTGTTTGAATGTAGTTTATTACATACATGACACTGTATTATACAATTACATGATACTGTAATTAACATTAAGTCTAATTCACCATAGCACTAAAAATTCAAATAATTTGTTAAAATATCAAATTAATAAGAATTTTATTATCTATTTAAAATAAAGTAAGTTGATAATTTTCAAAAACAATACGAAAAATTTATACTTTCATTAAATGGCAATTAAATGTCATTCCATTATGCCATAGAAACAATTTTTTACATTTTCTTTATTATGTTTCGTAGATTTTGCATATAAGTTGTTGTTAATGAATAATGCTATTTTCAAAAATGTTCATACAATATATAGAAGCTTTCAAAATGATCCTCTAGTATGTATTTTTCATTCTCTAATTATAGCTCCTTGATGATAAATTTATTGTAACTTTAAGTAGATATAATTAACGAACCACTTATTAATTAATAGTTAATTTAATTGTAACCATGCTCTTGTAATAAGTGGTATAAATAATAACACTATTTGTCGATATTATTAAGTATCAACATTAAGTAACCATAAGTAGCAAAAATCAAAATAAATATGTTCCATGAAGAGGGTTAAAATAAAAATGATATTAACAAAAAACACACGAAATGCTACTAATAAACATATTTATTTTTGCGATAATGTCTGCTATTATGTTTGTAATAATACAATTGTTAACTGTATTTTTGAACATAATAATGTATGTTAATAATAATTATAATAAGATGTAATACATTAAACATAATCTACTCACCATCTAATTAGGTATCTATTTATGTGTGCAAAGTTTAATTTTTATGAAATGTACACTGGACGATTACTAAACTTAAGAGTTATGAAGTTAAATGAAAAGTAAGGGAATTACTTTAAATTATATTAATATAGTTTATACTTTAAATTTACGTATTGATATTTCCTTTTGAGAAAAAATAGTCGGTGATATGAATGTATTGAAAAAATTGTTCCAGAAAACATCGAGCAGTTCAGAAGATAGTGTCTTACAATTAGTAAATGGAAGTAAATATTAAATGAGTTGCAATCCTGTTGAAACATATTTTAATGAAGCCCCACCTTGGGCGCCATTTTGTGCTGATGTATATTTTTTATAATATATATATATATATATATATATATATATATATATATATATATATATATATATATATATATATATATATATATATATATATATATATATATATATATATATATATATATATATATATATATGTATATATAATTGTTTAATAATGATGATATTATTTTATATACTTATTTTCTTATTGATTATTTTACTTATTTTTCTTTTACGCTCCGTTACTAGCTCGTTCTTTAATTTTTTTTTGAGATAAGATTCTTAATCACAGTAGTCGGTTCAAAGCCATACACAGTCATCATACATCATAGCAAACATACCATTTAAAGAAATTATTTTAAATTTTATGCATTTATTTAATGTTCAAATGTTAAAATTGAAATTTGAGCATGTAATTAATATTTGCTGGTTTCTCGATATCAACTAGTACTAAATAAAGGTGAATTATCAAATTTTCAAATATTATTTGCACTGTCTTTTATCCTTACAACTAGCCCTTTACCTTCCTATTGACTGTTAATTGTTATCATAATTTGCATCTAAATTTCAATAGGTAGGTATGGAGTGTTGCCTATTTTAACATTTATATTTTAAATTCATACAGTAATCTACTTTTCTTACTACTAAAAATTCCCTAATTAAATATACTATGATCTGTGATCTGTGAATGTTTATAGATTATTATCGATTTATCGTCCTTAATATTACTTCACTGTTTTAAGCAGTCCTTTTACGCACATATTTTAATGTTTTTGAACTGGGTAAGTCTTGTTTTATTATATATGTTTAACTTGATATAGGAAAATATCTTTTTTATAATGAACTTTTCTTTTAGGTTAGGTAACGTTAATTTTATCGTACGATTTTATTATTCCATTATATATTATTTGGTACATTTTTCCATTATTGTGGGTCCATCTAAGACCTTTAGGGCTCCTCTAGTATAACCTTTGGCTATTCTTGATGGAGTCTGAAGGAAAAATTGGCTGGCACTGGGATTACTTATTCGACTTCATTCTTGGTAGGTATTTTATTATATTTTATGCTTTAATACCTTTAATTACACTTTTTCTTCAAATTTTTTTTAACATTTCTTTTAGCGATGCGGCGTCCCCAAAAGCTGTTTTTTCACTATCTATCAACAACCTTCTTTTGTTTTCATCAGATACCTCCTAAATTGTAATGTCTCTTTCGCATACCTTTTCCGTAGCAATTTCTTTTTACACACACTTTATTTTAGTTACGCACTTTTTACTCTTATTAATTATTGTACAACATTCGGTCATATATAATTTACAATTCTATATGTCGTATTTTGGATAATTATCTTCATTTTAGTATTATATTGCAATCATTTTATGTATTATGTGTACTACTCTTTATGCTGTCACATTTTGACATTTCTCTAAATTTCAATTATAACTTTAACTTTGAATGTTAACTTTAAAGTTACTTTATGCTTTCCGGGTTTGATATTGTTAGCGATTGATAAAATTAAATATCTTAATTCTTTTAATATGCATGTCTCTACATTTCTCATGGTTAATTTTTTAGCAATTTGCAATATTATGCTTCATGTTACCGTTCTTTTAGTCGAAATTTTGGTTAGATTAAATTTAATTTAAAAATTTCTACTTTGTTTAATATCATGAACTTATTAACCATTTAATAATCGATATATTATTATATTATTCAAATTTCTATAATTATATTTGCTCTGTGCTTTTGATATTATGTGTATTTATTTATTAGAGATTTTGACTATGTCTGTTTAGTAGCGTTTTATTGTTTATGTAATGTTTTAAATCATCTCAATATATTAGGTCATTATTATGATTAAACATGTGAACTGAAATTAAGCCGTTTTAAAAGGACTGCTATCGTGGTTTATTTTTCTTTACATTACAAAAACAACTACGTAGTATTTTCATATTATTCTAAGACGCATCTTAAGCTAAGACCAAACTTCCAAAGTGTAAGTCCCTCGTTATATAAGAGCATTAAATTTCGTAGGGACGTGTCTAGGTGCTAGAGGATCGTTCATGTTTACAGTAAGATTTAAAGGGAGTTAATATGGATAACAAGTATTAGCATATAAAGCAGATTTGGAGAAATTTGTGATTTTCAACTACCTAACAAAATATTATAGGATTATATGTCTGTGTAATTTATTTTAATACTTTGTAACTTCATTTATACAAGAATTCAAAGTCGTAAATTTTATCACGTTTAAGCGATACGATTTCTTTATTTTTACTTCGAAAAGATATCCTCACACTTATTCAATATTCATTATTGTATGCCATTATTATCTAAATATTATTATATAATAATATAATTATATAATAAAATACTAGGGAATATAACTCTCTATTTCCTTCTATTTCGGCATATAGAACATATCTGTATGTGGAAAGGCGCAATATGTGGAAAGAGTGTACTAGTAAACAGTGTCATCGCTAGTTCCGATTTTTAACTTTATGTACACGAAGTTGCCTAGGGCGTTCTATTTGATCTTCGTGTATGGATGTAGAGAGGGTTGTAGTTTAAATTTTGCGTTCATTTATTTTATGTGAAGGAGACTAAATAGTATATGCAAATGTTCAAGGCATGTGTTTAGTTGTATAAATACCCAACCCTCGGAAAAGACTTGTAAACTCCACATATTGTTTTACTATTAAAGTTTATAATGAAAATGCATAATACACTACAAGTTTTTGGTACAATACATTTATTCGAGTTCAAACTAAAATAACTAATTCATTTTATTAACACCATGTTAGTTAGCTGAAATTGAGTTCAAACTTCTATGATAATAGTAGATATTTATGGAGTATGTACCGGGAATAAGGAATAAAACATAAAATATATTATTTATGTTTATATAATGAATTTCGTAGCACATTTTTATTTGCATTCCCATTAGTAGGTCATATCATTCAAACGAAGGTGCAGACAAAAAGCACAAAAAGCAACAAAAAGCGCTACAAATAATCACCTTATAAGTACCTATGTCAAGAAGAGCTTGCCACTTTTCCTTCACATTCATAGACTCTCTGAAACAACCCAGGGTTATTTCCATTTTGAATTTGAACTTCTAATGTAGTGCAAGAACTTAGTCGGTCCCAATTCTGATTGTTTATATAGTAAGTATGATAGTAAGATTTTAAAGCACCGAAGTGGAAAAATTATGTTCTTATGTATCCTCAAATCTTGCATTAGGCAAAAACTTAAAATTCTGCTCCATATTAACACTTCTTCGCTCATTGTACAAATTCTAATTAAGGCGCTTAGCCATTTTAGCGGCATAGCCATTAAAACGCATAGCGACACCTAACACATAATTCTCCTTCTTATAGATGATACATTTATGAGGGCTGCTCTCCGACCGCTAGCCAAAATCTTTACAAACAAATCACTATGCTTTCTTAATACACAGACTCTAAGAATCTGCGTCACGAGAACGCAAGGTATCCACCTGCTCCACAAATTTCACGTACTAAGCTATCAAAATAGAATGAAGTTGCAGTATGAATTGGATGTTCGCTATATTCAACCACACTATTGTGTAGGCCTTCTCAGATGTTCAATTCACCCGCAGGGAATTTAATCACCTATTAATAATCATAACTATAATATCTCTATTTAGTTCAGACAAGAAATAGTAGAGAAAATAAGTAATAGGAGTATATAATAAATATTGTTCAAACGGTGATATTCTACAAAATTGTTCTTTTATTTAGTAAAAAACGTTTTCACTTGTTTTCGAAATGAGAATATACAATATTTCGGATATTTTATACAAGAGAGGACTCGATAAATATTATATCCGCAATGTACGCTACTGTAAGTATTCAGTTTTTTATATAAATATTGAGGTACTTTCGTTTTACTAATTTTTATACCAGAAAGTGGGCTTCATAGAAACTTCAATTGTTTATTCAATTTTCGCCATTTGGACTCCAAACTTTAGCTTTTCACTAACGTGCTACTTCATTAAACAATGTCTTAATCGTAAATAAATATTTTCAAATTTCAAATATTTTCTAATGAAAATCAATTATAATTGACTAATACACACAGTTATAATGAGTAACAATACGAAGTATCAATACATCGCCCAATTTTTATTTTATTTCAGAAGTGAAAAAGATAACATAGTGTAACATAGTATATTATGTGTAAAATTTTTAATTTTGCACATAATTTTTAAATCACATAATTAACATGAGATTTAATTTAAAATCATTGATAATAAGCGGACCTAAACCGTTCCATGAATGTTTAGAACTTACCGAACAACTAATAAGCTATAATTTAAAATTAGGACTATTTGCAATCGAGTCCCTATGTTTACCGCCCACTAACCTCCCAGTTTTTAAACACCTACCCTGTACTCTTATTAGAGAATATAACACCAATTTTTATATATCTAATTGCGTTAATCATTATCACTATCTGCATTGGCAAATCTGACTTTATGATTGTGATACAATACATGGTCTACTATAATGCCGAAGATTCACACTAAAACCCACACCACCATTACACGTCCTTAGTAAACTGCTGTGTAGCTAAAAGGCAGATCATATTTAGGGATGCAAATAGCTTAAGGAAATAACCTATTAAATTTATGTAAGCTATGACGTGATCCACACTCTTTTATAACACACAATGATAGTTCTTATAAAGGGAAATTCAGTAATATAGAGTCTGACTACCTTATTTATGTCAATCCTTTCATAACTTATATAAGTTGAAGCTACTTCTATAAGTGTCTCACTTTCTGAAGTCATTTACTTTACCTACGAGATGATATTCAAATTCTACTCGCATCTGTCATTCGTCATGTATTTCATGTTTCTTTTAATAAGATTCTTAAAAAAAAGATCCTGAACAATGTTGAAATAAAATTCAGGAATAGTTTGTTCAGAAACAGAATTTTTTCTTGCTACTGTATCTGATTGTTTGATGAAGAAACTTAGGTCTTAACTCTTTGAAGGGTGTATTTAACTTCCTTTCCAGCACGAGTAGTGAGTGATTTATCGATTGTATTTCAGCACACCAATTCATATTTATCTTGTTGTTATATGAATTTTATTTTTTGACGTCCAGCATTTGAACTTTTTTAAATCCATTTTTAGTATATTTAGCCTATGAAGAAATTCATACCGCTTTTTATCGAGATATTTCATAGAAATATAAACCAGGGATTAAACAACAATAAATAGTTGACATTTTTAACCCTTTAACATGCAAAACTCGTTTCTTGTGGTAATCAGTAATTTCTTGTCAAAAACTTATTTCTTGTGTTTTGCTTTGGAAGACAAAATTGATTAAAAAAATATGTATGCATTTTTCTTTCAAAAATGAGTGGATTTTATATCAACCTATGATCGTCTGTAGCCTGTGATCTGTTATGATGTGTATAGGTTATTATATCAACCACAAATATGAAATAAATGAATAGGTGCATTTTCAGCTTTTATTATGACAAAAAAAGTTTTTAATGCAGCATCAACATTATGGTGTGTGGTAAACTTGTAGTACATTGTCGGGGAAGAGTTTTGAAAGGCATTTTTTAGCATATCTAAAGAAACAAAAAATATGTAAACCTTTAAAATGTAAACAGTTTTTTATGTTAAGAATTTATCTAATTTAGACGCTGATCTAGTGATACCCAAAGGCGTTTTTGGTGAAGCACAGTTTGAATTTAGAGGCAGTGCATTATCACACGCTTGCTTCGTGGGTATCCCGTCCAACCAGTCATATAAATCCGTTTACGGTAAATTTTCCAGTTTATTCAGCTTTAAATCCATTATTTCTTATATTACGGATATTCTAAAATATACGAGTATATCCCAATTAAAGTAGATTATTGCCCCCTTTCAAAAAAATGTTACGCTACTGACTATGAAGTAACAGAAATTTATGTATTGCACCTGTTATAATAATATAATATGATTTGTACATGTACGCAATAGCAAAATGTGGTCAGTAGGAACAATTTCTACAGACACATGCAAGACTTGTATGAAATTTACCGAACACTTATAAGTATAATGCTATATCTCGAAAGCCCTTCATAATACACTGAAATAATTATTATTGGACGAAAGTCATGAGTGTACCTTAACATTTAGTAAACAAATTCCGATCTATATTCACGTGTGCACAAAACAAAATGAAACAAATTGTTTAATAAATTCATAGCCTTACCACAAATTTCCAAACAGAACTTATATTTTTTACCTGTGATTTGGCAATTTGAAAATAAAAGTATAGTCTATATTTAATAATATTTCTTAGACATTTCTTTTGTCTTACCAAGGGCAGTATATTTCCTTTATACACAATGAGAAACTTCAAAACACAACTTAACAATGCACAACTGCCAAACTGACACTGTGTAATAACGGTCATAGGTTTTTTAGAAAACCACTTATTTTGTAATGTGCACAAAAAACATATTACAAATTGTGGTTGTCTAAACGTTTTATGCACTTAAAGAGCCAATAATATTAAGACTATTATTGTACTAAAACGTACTGAAGTTTCACCGCAATGAAGGTGGTCTTTTAAGTAGCCATAGAACGTAGGGTTAACTAATGTAACTCAGCAATAACAAGAAATGTCTTTGGTAAACTGACTGATATATCAAAGGAAAGGTACCTTTATCCATGCACATAAAATAATATATTAAATTTCAGAGACCTATGACGTGATCCACACTATTTTATATCAATCATATATCGATAGATAGAAGAAAGAGATATTCAGTGGTGTACAGTGTCACCACATTCTTGGAGCCAATTCTCTTATAACTTATATAACTTGAAACTATATATGTAAGAGGCTCGTTTTTTGAATTAATTTAGTTTACCTATTAAGTTGTATGTTTTATCTGCCATGGTTTCATATTCCCTTCAACAAAATTATGAAATAAAAAATCGGAAAGAATGCTGAAATAAAATTCAGAAACAGTTAATGTTTGCCTGCTAGTATAGTATAGTATAACTTGGTTCAAGGATAATGGAACAGTCTGGATATGAGATATTTGCTGAAGAGCAAATCTGTCGAATCAGTAATCATTTCCATGTCATAGTATCCCAAGTCGAGATTATGGGGATACTACAGACGGCGAGAAAATTAGTAAACAGGAAATTAATATAAGCATTGTTGTCATATTCGCAGTCAGTAGAGCCTCTTTAATGACTGTAAATAATATCAGGACTAATTCTGATATAGTTATGCAATGCAAAGGATCATTGAATATGCTAGGGCTAAGAAATGTTGTAACTTCAAGTTAGGTGTAGGGGCACGTGGTGTAGGAACCCTGAAAATTATAATTTAAATACCTTGATACGTTGGAATTCTAAGGGCTTTTTGTTGGGACAGGGACCAACAATAGTGCTTTGCGAAATCGATAATAGACTACGTGCTTAAGCGAAATAAAGACGGACGGACTAAGATCAGCAGTTGTAGTCAAACAAAAATACTATACACTGCATCTTATAGCTACGTAAATTGGCAACTGCTATTTGAATTGAAATTGAAGCTACCTCATACAAATTTACGGATTTAATAGAAACGCTGTAGAGACATTGCAGGCTAATCAAGCATCTTCAGGTTATGGGCTATACTGATGGGCTTCTATGTGTAGAAGATATAATGTTAAGGGTGTGATTGATGAACATATTCTGAAGACGTACCCCGTACTCTCAACAAAGCAAGGAGCTAAATTAAGGTATTACTAGCCTGATCCAATCTTGATCTATTCGGCGATATGATCGACCATAGGAATGATCCATCTATATCAACTATCATCACATACCTTTTATAGTGAATGTGGATCCTATCTACTCTCCCCCTTATAGACTCCGAATCCAAACTCATCATATTCAAGTAAGCCTTCTTGAGTGCACTTGCTTCAGGAAAATTTAGTGACTACAATGATATTATGTTTAAATAACATATATTTGTACCTATTTTTGTGAATTTATTGCAAAATTATTTTAGTTCATTTTACTTACCTAAGAAATAGGTATTGCTCAAATGATATACTCTTTTTAATGTTAGCTGATGTTAAAATTTAAATAAAACTTGTACTTATATTCTGCTATATTACACTAATGGAAAAATATTCCAAACTGAGGATTTGAAGAGATCTACATCTACAAAATACTTTACCTACATAAATTTTATGGTAATTTGACAAATTTGAAAAATTTTACAAACTTTGTCAATTTTTGTGAGTTACATTTGGAAATATTCTACTACTGCTTATATGAGTCTTTTGTTAATTCTTTACAGTTACAGTTAATGTGGCTGTGTAGTTCTTTATCTCAACTGCGATAAAAAATTGACATTACGGGTTAAACATATCGAACAAAATTACATATTTTGTACAGGACACTCCTCCTGTTCTTTTATAAGGAACACTCTTTAATTTGTTTATTATTTTAATATAATAATTCTACAGTTTTAAGAGAATGACTATACCTTCGAGAGAAATAATTAAATTTACTAAGAGGCCCGCCATACTTTTTCACTTGGTGTACCAATCAACGTTATCCTTTACTTCTTAAATATAACAATATGAAAGAAAACAGAGAACACTCAGATAATCTCCCTTTTGGGTACTTACACGAGCAGAGAAGAAAGCGGATCTGATTTGAGCATAAATCAACGTATTAAATGGTTTAAGCTAAGGAAAAGCAAACCAGACGTACAAATTATAGGAGTAAATCGTAAAGGAGCCGTGTAAGATTTAAATAGAACAAAATCTTTGATTGAATATTTAAGTAAAGTAATACTGAATCGAATAATGCATTGTTTATGTTATTCATTTTCATGATCTTTGTTATTTATGATGTAGTAAATAAGAATTATTCATTATTTATAATTACAAAAGTAGTATACATCTATGCATCAATAAATGCTATTGAATTGAAAGTGAATCGATTGAATTGAAAGTGAATTAAAACGTCGTCAGTCTGAAAACGTTTCTTCGTAACGGCCTTTACGAAATCCTCAAAAATAAAAAACAATTTTATTGCGTTATCCTCGTGTCACTTAGAGTTTTATTCATTTTATTAAATCATCGCGAAATAAAGGTGGCAGATAGAATACGCGGCATATTTAACGAGATGATAAAGTGATTTAATTTTCCAGAACCTACCGTTGCGAGAGAGTGTTAATAATTTATTGGAGTTCAATATTTTTTTGTTGTTTATTAAAACAGGGTTCCATTATCTTCATATAATATGCAAATTTACTCCTCTCCCCGTTATATCTCATACATATTCAATTAAGTCGGGAGATCATAGTTGTCATGGAATAAAAACGACTTGGAAAGGTTTGAAGAAATCTGAAAGCTCTATCGGTTATATGTAGCACATTTGACTGTACATCATCTTACGGCCTTTGGTAATGTTCTGAAAAATGGAAGAAAGGCTTGGTGTAGGCTATCTTATATGTAGTGTTCCTCACCGCGCCCTTCTATCATTGACAATAAGCCTCAGTACAATTACTCCCACTATGTAGTGTACATGCCGCTCTACAGGATACTGAATAGATAGTCTTTGTGTCTGTGTTTACTCTGATATAGTCACCTTACATTGCCAAACGGAGACGAATTCTTATATAATGGACTTTAGTTATAGCACATAATCTATGTGAAGCGATGAGAATTCAAGAGACCTTACACATCGGGAAACTGTTAACATTGTGATCGGTCTACATTCGTCACTAAATAAATGATACAATATAACGTAAATGTAAATCAATATTTTGCAGTTAATAATCTGAGACTGCTATCTTAGCATTACACAGAACGTCTTTTAGGTCAAGATCTTCGTATGGACCCATGGATAACCATGTGTACCATAAGTGACGCCCGACATTTCACCACAGTTGATTTATTTTTGTTGAAGCGGTGAACAATTTCCCTAAGAGACATGCCACTTTCATGTAATATAAAAAGAAGTTTAAAGTTTGGACACACAGAAATCGACTTCCTTCCCCTAAAGCCTGAGGCTGCATTGGGGAAGGTTATACGTAAAGACAAGGACAAATATACTCATGCTCAGGCAGAGGCGCCAGACGGAAACTCCTTTCTTTGGCACTTGAACTCAAGCATACAAGGACATCCCAATATCTCGCCCAGTCCGCCAGACTGGGCGAGATATTGGAGTGTACCCCAGTACCCCAGATCAGAATACGAATGACATTATCGCAGCTACCTCTATATGTGAGTATGCGAGTTCTTTCAAACTTATTGAAGTCGAATAAAATGATAATGGATACAACGCCAGATCATAGTACGATTTACATTATTGACGATACCTCTGTATGAAATCATGATACGTCACCAATCTAGGTGGCAAATACAAGTATAGTTTATTTCATCGCCATTTGCCAAATCAAAAATCCCAAACGGCTCTTATATCATACCGTGGATTGTTTTTATAGCTAGGCTCAGGTAGATTGTTCCTCTTATCGGCAAGATAAGAGAGTTTCTTATTTGGCAAATAGCCATTAAATGAATAGTACTTGACTTCTATTATCTCATCAGGTACTAAACTAAATGTTAGCAGTCAATTAATTATTTTCAGTAACATTCAGCACTTTGCAAACACGGCGTAAATAGTAATTTCCGTTTCAAGGCAAATAGATACTGGTTCTGATTAAATAATTTCAGACTGGCGCAGATTTCAGAGTTCTTGCTGTAAAATCATATTTTATTTTGAAACTAACCTTATTTTTCAGATATAAATTGACCCTTAAATTGTTTTCTTCCACATTCTGAAATATTCACTATATTCTATGGCAGTTGGTTTATTAATTGGACAGATTTCTGCACCACATTATAGGTTCTACAGACCGTACCTGTAACTCTTCTTCAAGTGACTAAAAACAAAAATTTTTACCCACGCTTCAATGATTTTCCACAAATATTTAGGAATCCTCTAGCATCTTATATCGCCAATATTTCTACTGCCTGTGATCACAAGGATTCCCAAGAAATTCTTCGAATTCTAGAATGAGAACATAATTGAGACTCATCTCATTCATAGGCTCCGTGCATTCATGATTTCGGACCTATTGCACTCCATTGGGTGCTCTCACTAGGTCTTTTACCCTCCAAATTCAATTATATTCCGTTCATGGTTTTAAATCTTAGATAATCTAAAATGACATTAATTTCTTTCAAAACGATATTTCCGATTATTTTGTAATTAAAGGAGAAAAAAAATCGAGAGGTGCTAATTCGTGTGTAAAAGGGCAGTTAAAGTAAAGGATAAGTAATAAAACTAGCGCAGTTACCATGATTGAAAATGAATTATTTGGCAGAAACAATTGTCTTATAATTAACTGTCAGTCATAGTTGTATTAACAAAATTTGGTACAAATGGCAACACATAGTGGCCTGACATCCCGGGATATGATTTTAATAGTGATAGAGCTGTGACTACATGTATTCAAGAATATTCATTCACAGCGGTACATACAGCGAAAGAAATAACGAATTTCTCAGGTAATATTTCGATAGTGAGAATAAACCTGAAAGGAGTTTAGATAAAAAAAAATTGTTCTACTCCTATTGAATAAATATTAACAAACGAGCAAGAGCAGTTTGCAAAAAATTATCTTGGTGAACTGGCTAACAGTTTTAGTATAATGTTGTATTTTTCATGCAATTTTGTATTCCAAGATTATATTTTCTGTTCCGACATCCCCTATAATCAAAATGAGGTTGGTCAATGTTCTTCCATGGCTAGCAAGAGGTCTACATATCAATCCAATAGAAAATGTATGGGCTTATATATACCATAACTGACTATTTACGATGATCTAACTAAAAATATTTTAAGGCTATGTACAAGATGTTTGGAATAATATAGACGTGAACTATTAACATCGCTTAATTTCTTCAATGCCGAATGGTTTACAAACTGTTATAGACAATAATGGTAGGTGGAGAGACTAGTAATGTTATATTAATATTATTGCATTATATTAATATATTATGTAGATATATTATATAACACATGTTGTTTTTGATTGTGATCTTGTTTCGTATCACTAGGGCGTACTGTTGTACCACATCTGTTGTTGTTGCCTTATGGTTGTGAAATAAACAGTGGTGTTTACTTCAATAGATAGATTTATTGAAACTAAGCAACAACGGTGAACACTTTAAAGAAAACCTTCTGTATAATGAATATAAAACTGATTAATACCTAAGTTATATAGGTAGTGGATTTTGTAGCAATGCATGCGGTCGGCTTTCGGTTATCTGTTTTATAGCCTGTTCCTCACATCTGGCTGTAACACTACGGTGACGGCTTTTGTGTCACTCAACATAGTTATTCACAGCAAGATATGATTCCGAAATAAATGCAGCCGACTCGACCTTTTTCATGATAGATAAGTACGTTTTTAAGGGAACGAAACTATTTACTGTGATCCTAATAAATCCACTGCCATAGACTAATAGAAGTCTTAACACATGTCTTTTTATAACATGCTGTTAAGTAATTAAGTTTTTAAATATACTCGACCAGTTATAATGACAGACAATTCCCCTTTCACTAAGCAACACACAATTTTGATATCAAAATAAAAGAATCCAGAACTCTTTAATTCACTATTTACTAAAAAATATTTTAATTTAGTAACAGAAAACATCAAAACTTCAAAAGCTAGTTGACAGTTTATTCCATTTATTATTTCATATAATCTAGTCTACGTATGTATTGTTCTGAAAATGGTACATAAAAGTAATTTCAAAATTCCTTTTGAGTCCTTTGAATGGCTTTGTTGATGCTCCTACTAACTCTCAATTATTTCCACAAATGTTGTTTCGGAACATATAGTATACTAATAAAAAGTGTATATAATAAAATAGAAGAAAATACAATGCAAGGAAACGATATAAAAAATGCTAACAAAAGTCATTCTTTAATCGTTAAAATTTTTATCAAGAGGACAATAATATCAGAAATAGAGGATAATTGAAGAAAAACATTTATACTAAAAGTTGTATAGATTACGAAGCTTACATTAATTGCATAACAACATTAATTAACAATGGTACCTGAGCTGAGTAAATAATACCAGATAACAATAGCAGAGGTAAAAATTTGAGTGTTGAGAATGAATTTTGATCAATAAATTCATACCATATAAATCATAAACAAGAAAGGGTTTGGAAAAGACAATGGCATCTGTGTTCATGCTCAATATCATCAACTGAGTCGATCAATAAGGAAACTTGGAGGATCAATAAGGGGGACGCATAAATATTCAGAATTTGGTCATATCCCCTGTTTATTCTACATTGGCTTTACATTGAATAAACTTAGAAAAATGAATACGGTTTTAGACTGGAAATTTTTATCATAATTTAGCTTTGTAAATTGTATAATTAATTTAAGATTTATCAATGTTTTTATATGTTAAATATTTCTATCCACTATCAATATCTATATCCACTTATTTACTAGTCAAAATATAACAAAACCTATACATATTTGATGAACAGAGCGTAAAGCAGTTGATGTTACACACTGATGATTATTTATACATACATTAGTGCCATAAAATCTCTTTTTGCATACTTACATTGTCGACGATTACGATTACATTCTTATACTACCGATCAGTGTGTAAATTAACATCTAATTCAGTGCAGTAGAATAAGGATGTTTCCAGAAAGTGCGCATATTGGCAGCAGAGGTAATATTTATAACACTGTCTAAGTACCTCCGCGTTTGCAAATATTTTTCTAGTATTGCACTTTATTTCTATAAATATAGGTACATATATAACCCCATATGGATAATTGAAAGTAATCTACTTATATTCCAATAAAGGCTCTGGTATACTTGTTTCAATATAATAGGTATATCAATATAATAGGTATATCAATATAATAGCTACATGCAATACATTCTCAATAAATGCAATAATTAATGGTAACCATGCATTCCGGTATAAAGGAGTAATTACAGTCTAAGTTAGATATGCCATTTTAATGTCACGTTTGAACACTTAATTAAGTAAATTAAGTTCTCAAACCATGCATAAATTATATGGTAAATTAGATATAATTTCTGCCTCACTTCACTACTTAATACATACATACAGAGACATACACAGAACATTCCTCTCAGGCTAAGTGCACTTAAGACGCATCGCGTTTACCGAATGTTGAGTGCACGGCATCGAGAATTCCGAGATTGGGCTTTCGTTTCAGCAGAAATATTATCAAACATCTGAAGTACACGACTCCACTTGTGCATGTAAAATATCTACATGAAATCGGATATCCGGAAATGTAATATTAGCATAACGGGAGTTATTTACATGGCGGATTTTGCGCACGCTTGTAATTTATTGTAAAGGAGAAAAAATAGGCGCAATAACCTTATATAAAGTATATAAAAATCGTTCTATGGTCTAAAAATAATACTGTGTCAAAGGGGCGCTACACTCAAGTAACTCCATGACAGCCGCCACGCAGATTTAAGACATTTGAGTGAGTCTAGCTACAGGTTAGGTACAATTCAGAATAGCTTTACCATAGTGTTCAACTACCTGTTCTTTTGTTCGTTATGAGTGTAAATATTTATATTTCTATCTCGTCTCTGTGACCTTTTCACATCGTAATATATAGTGTTTCAGTAAGGATGCTCGATTTTTAAACGTAAATAAAACAAGTTGTGGTAGATATCTCGGTGGCGAGTTCACGTCGCCCCTGCGCGAGATAACCATGCTATCAAATAGCTCGTGCAGAATGTCCATCATGGCATGAGCTATGTGGCACGTAGCGCCGCACAGTGGACGAAAACGCCGAAAAGCTGGCCAAAATTCAGAAAAAGATGCCAGTTTAGGAATTCTTTGTCTCGCAATGTTTAGTAGGGTATCCTAGACAGGGGCGGCTGGTATATAGGTACTGCAGAGCTGCAGAACTGCCAAAAAAATTATATATTTGTATATTTTCGCGACGTAATAATTACTAAAATTTATTAATAAAATAATTTGGTTAGTTGGTGCAGCTAAACCGCATCCGACGTCCACTGACGCTGTCCGCTGTGTCGAGCCGTCGTGCTTGCGTTAAAATCGCATTCTGCCCGCCGTCCTCTATTGAGTAGTAGACCAGATGAATTATCTGGGTCTCTACGCGAGCGCATCGCCGTACATTGAACTGGGCCACACGAGGTGTTCTGTGCACGGCTCGACACACCCGTCCTCCCCCTCAACTCCCGCGACAATCCACACTTGACGCTCGCAAATGCGCGAATTTGTATGGTTAGTGAACTGCATTTTTTCCAGCAAAGGCAGCATCAGTGAATGTTCACTCCTCATAGAGTTGGCGGGCGTAAATCGTACCTATTTCGTATTTCGTGTTAATTTGAGATTTTAAATACTGTTTTGTGAATTTGTGTAGTGATTTATTGTACTAATTATTAATATTTATATACTGTGATAGTGACAATGGATTTAGTTTATAATTTAGTTCATGTGAAGCGATTTTTCAAATACTCTTATGAAGAAAAAATTGATTTAAAAAACAATGGTAGGCCATTGCCCGATATTGTTATTGAGACTGCAGGTGTTAGCCGCGGAAAAGCATATAAACGTCAATTTAATAGACATTTATTCGAAGAACAATTGGATTTGTGGGTGCAACAAAAAAAATGCGTTATTTTGTTTTACTTGTTTACTTTTTGGCGGTGATAAAGCATGGACGGAGGTAGGGGTAACAGATTTAGTGCACTTAACTTAAAAAATAAAAAAGCATGACAACTCCAAAAGCCATCTACATAATACAATGGAATTAGCTTTATTAGGGACAACTAATATTAAAGCGCAGCTAGATTCAGCTTATTGGATAAATGTGCAAAAGCATAATGATAATGTGACAAAAAAGATATACGTTTTGTCAAAAATTATTAACTGCATAAAGTTTTGTGGGGCCTTTGAACTGGCGCTGCGAGGACATGACGAAGCTGAAACCTCTCAAAACCCGGGGATATTTCGTGGTTTGATAATTTTTTCTGCTGAGCTTGATGTAACTTTAAGCAAGCATCTACAAAATGCTTCAGTATTTAAAGGAACCTCTAAAGAAATGCAAAATGATCTCTTAGACTGTATATTAAAAGTATGTCATGAAGAAATAATTAAAGAAGTTAACAAATCTTCATTTTTGGCAGTTATGGCAGACGAAACAACTGATGTATCTGCAAAAACTCAATTAGTGGTAGTTTTAAGATATATTCTCGATGGTGAACCGATTGAACGTTTTTTGACATACCTGACACCTACAAAATGTGACGCTGAAACTCTTTCGGACAATATTTTAAGTGTTATAGACTCTCTAGTGGAAAATTCACCTTACAAGCTAATTTCGCAAAGTTACGATGGAGCAGCGGTAATGAGTGGACAACACGCAGGAGTTCAAGCAAAAATTAGACAAAAATATCCTTGTGCTTATTTTGTACACTATTACGCACACCAATTAAACCTAATTATGTCTAAAGCCGCTTCCATAAATTCTCAAGTGCGTGTGTTTTTTAGAAATCTGAAAGACATTCCGGCATTTTTCAATAACTCACCGCAGCGAGTAGAAGTACTAAATACAATAGTGGGGAAAAAAGTTCCCCAAGGTACTACGAATCGATGGAATTTTAATATACGGACTGTTAATGTTGTATTTGAAAATAGAGAATCGTTGAATGTATGGAAGAAATAGAAGAAGAATTCCATAATGAAACCGTGCGCAATGCAGCTTCCTCTATTCGGCGAATGTTAGAAGATTCTGTTTTTGTTTTTTGGTTAACTTTCTTTCATCACGTAATGCCTCACGTCGACATTATGTTTAATCAGTTGCAGAAGAGAAAAACCGATCCAATCCAAGTAAGAAACGCTATCGACAATTTCGAGAAAAGAATCACCGGTATTCGGAATAATATTTATGACATCATTACTGAAGCCTCATCACATATCTGCACGGAGCCTCAAGAAAAAAAAAAGAAAACGCCATCATAACAGCAAATTTGATCACCGTATTGCCGCCTTAGAAGTTTGTGATCTTATTACGAATTCTGCAAATGTCAGATTCATGTTTAAAGATCATCTAGTAGCAGCATCCCTTTTTTTTCTGAGCATTTTGCAGAGTATTGTGTTAAGTTTCCCGAAGATAAGTTGACAACTAATTGCCTAGCTTATCCCATACTTGAACAGGAACGACTCAAAACAGAACTATCTGTTATCTATTTAAGAAACGACTGTAGAAATTTAAATGGTGCATTACCCCTTTTGAAATTTTTAACACAAAATAATTTAGACGAAACATTTCGGGAAACAAAAAAATTATTAGAAATTGTTGCAACAACACCCATGTCAACATCAGAAACTGAAAGATGCTTTTTAACTTTAAAAAGAACCAAGACCTTCCTTCGAAATTCAATGTCCCAGGATCGTTTGACAGCTTTATCGATGTTTTCCATTGAAAAAATATTTATTTCACAAATTGATGGCTTCAACGAGAAGGTTATAGATAATTTTGCTTCTATGAAGGATCGCAGGATTGAAATGACTTTCAAAAAATAGGTGAGTAAATATTTGCAGAACCAGGGCCGATCCTAGCGGGGGTGCAGCGCGTGCCCCGCAAGGGGTGGCCGACCGGCCGTGGTGCGACATCTATCATTGAATAGCGTAATGCCCGGTCGGTGAAATTCCGCGCGCCATCTATCAACACGTCGTATAAATCAACGGTTTATACAGTACATTTTACTAACTACTAACATAAATAGTACATTCGAATGAGAGCTGGCGGCGGCACCGTCAGTGTGACTGTGACAACCATCATGCATACTGTACATGTTACTTTATTTTGCTATTACCTATTGCCAGAATACTAAAATCGTGTCCCATATACATATATTTTCTATCTTTTTTTTTTTTCTCTTAACCAAAGAATAAGACCGCAAACATGAATGTTCTTCAAAAAGGTATTAAATTCCAAAAATTTTTCTTGTGAACGTCCATATTTTTGTATAAACGAATTTTACATAAAAATTCTGAAGTATCAGGAAAACGCGTGACCTTGAAAATTTTCAGTAGTAGCGCCAGTAGTTTAGATACGTTTGAAATTTGCATGCGAGCCGCCAATACCCTAAGATCGGCTCTGTGCAGAAGACTCGCTTCATTGCATCACGAGCCGCCACTGATCCTAGGTATAGTAAAAACCGATTCCGAGGGGTCTCCAATGGCCCTACACTTCGTAAGGGCATTCTGAATTTGAACGTTGCAGCAAGCGCTTCGTGTATTTCGCATCGCACGTTTCGTAAGCCTTTGTGAAAAATATAATAAAAAGTGAGATATAAGCGCTAGAACAGTTTTGCAAAATGGATTCTCCTCCGCAAGGTATGTATAATTAACAGATGAGAGCCGAATTTGTTAATTCCTAATATGAAAAAAAATATTAACAGTGCAATGGAGATGGTTATTTTGAAAGAAAAAATTGTTTTCTTTGGTATATGGTGAAAAAAGTTTATTACTCGTTCACACTCGTTTAATAATCTTTATTTTGTGATATACCCTGAATGTTTATCTTACAAAAAATTGAAGAATTGACTGCGGCCATCTGCGGCTGTGCCTGTAATGATACTTATTGTTACGCGGTGTCAAATGTAGCAACCCGTACAATTCGATTTATAACATTACTTTCACACATAATTATTATTAAATTCCATTGGATTATACAAATAAACAATTTTCTTTTGTTATTAAAAATTTTTACATAACAATGATTTTTTTTATTTAGGATATTTATTGCAAGTAAATAACGATGATTTTTATTTTTGCTTTTATCAACATTTATATTCGAAAAATAATGTGTTCGTACATATTCTCTCTGTTTCAGATGTTGTGAGCAGTGAAGAAGCAATTTCTATAACGAGAAAGGAACTGTTTTTCTTACTGGAAACACATTTGACTGACGAGTTGCAAATTACAATAGACATAATGTTATCATAATGAGCTTTAGGGCGATTAAAAAATGTTTCTGTCTTCAATACTATATATTTTCTGTATTTTTATAATAATAAATAACTATTTTATTTATCTCCCACTGTACCTCCGGTAACAAATTGTCAGTACTAACGATCAATTTTCTTATTTTGTGGTATCCATATTGGAGCCGCCATTTTGTTTATTGAATAACAGTTGTCAAATTCGTACTCAGCGGCCTCGAAAACCACCAGGTACCAATTTTTATTAAGAATAATAAGATTTTAAATAATTTAGGTCGCCATATTGGAGCCGTCATTTTGTTTTATGAAAAACCGTTATCATATTCGTAGTCAGCGACCTCGAAAACCCTCAGAGTATCAATTTTCATTAAGAGTAATAAGCTTTTGAATAATTTCGGTCGCCATATTGGAACCGCCGTTTTATTTTTTGATAAACCATTGCCAGATTTGTAATCAGTGACCTCGAAAACCTACGAGTACCAATTTTTAATTGGATTATATGAGTTTTATAATTTTGGCCAGCTTTTCAGCGTTTTCGTCCACTGTGCGCCGTCCTGTTGGAATCATGTGTTGTTGGTATCCATATCATCCAGTTTAGGTCACAAGAAGTTGTTTATCGTCGATCTGTAGCGCTCGCCGTTGACGGTTATGGCAACGCCAGTTTCGTTTTCAAAGAAGTACGGACCAATGATTTCGCCAGACCAAAATCCGCATTAAACAGTGACTTTCTGGATGCATTTGGTGCTGGCATCTCGTGTAGATTGGTATCGTCCCAAATCCGACAATTTTGCTTGTTCACATATCCATTCATCCAAACATGGTCCACGTCGCTAAAGATGATTTTTTTTGGCGAAATGTGGCTCAACTTTCAACAACTCCAGAGCCCAATCAGCAAATACACGGCGTTGTCTATGGTAGTTTACCTTAAGTTCCTGGAGCAGTTGGATTTTATACGGATGCGGACCCAAGTCCCGACGCAAAATTCGGTAAGTTGAAGTCGCAGAAAGGCCAAGTTTTTATAAACGACGAGAATTTGACTGCCTCGGAATTTTCCGTACACTCACACGCATAGCAGCTATGTTTCAGCACACCTTGCGTCGCGTTGAGGTACAGTTGTTATCTGATTATTCGTCAAACTACTTGACTCGACTTTGGCCACTAATCGTCAAATAGTCGACTCGTCGGGACGGTTGTGGCGAGAATAAAAATCACGCAATGCCCGGAACGTTTCTCGAACGGAGCACTGAGTTTGTATATAAAATCTGATGATTTATACACCTTGTTGAAAGCTATAGCCTTCCATGGTAATTTGCCATATACTACTGAACAATTCACAATAAATTTGACAGATGTTGCTTTAACAACATGGCCGCTATAACCTAATAAATTTCAATCGTCCCTATTGTAAGACCCTATATTAGTAGTAATACCCGAAAGTTTGCAGTAATACACGACTATTTGTGCACAACGTGAGATGGTTTCTATAGGCACATTTTTACTTAAAACATGATGGATCTTAAATAATATGTTTAATACATATTGAGTGTATTCTTCATACGTTAGAAATAATTCGAAGGCGTTAATCGTATAGAGATGCAGTGATTACCCATACAAAAGGTTATACGATTTTTTTTAAATCTCCCAGACGCAGTTGAGAAATTTACAAACAGTGTCCTTGTATTCCAGAATTTTTACATTCGATTGTTACACTATAGGAAAAGTGGTTAGTTAGCGTCCTATTGTCTTAAAAAGAAAATAAGTCAGCTAATAATAAAGTTAGGGAATACTATTGGCATATAGATTAATTACCGAAGGAGGAGTTATAAAATTGTTTTCATAACATATTAAAAATTAAATTAAATTATTTAAAGCAAGTTGTTAACTATTTTAAGCATAATATTTTTCCTGCATGAATAAAAAATAACAATAATTAAAAATAAGAAAATAATTCTAGGTCAATATATTTATAAAAAAGCAAAAACTACATTAAATTAAAAAAATCTACGATTGAAAATAAATAGATTGAACTAACAACAAAATACTCAGTGTAAATTAAGGTCAGGATATCGACCAAACAGTCGTTATGTTATCTTTATGAGAAAAGAAAAACAACGGTTATAATAATAAATATATTATTTCTACGATTAAGAGGCGATTAATGTGGTAAAAGATAGAGTGGATTTCGGGATTAAAGTACAGGGACAGAAACTAAAAATGCTGAGATTCGCGGATGATATAGCAGTATTAGCATCTAGTAAGGAGGAATTAGAATCGGCATTGAACGAAATGTAGGCAGTGTTGACAGAGGAATACGGAATGAGGGTGAATAAACACAAAACTAAAGTGTTAGTGTGCAGAGGGCGCGAGAGCAGAGCAAAAACGAAAGTACAAATTAATAATGAAAGATTGGAGGAAGTTAAAGACTTCACTTATTTAGGAAGTAAAATAAATTGGGATGGAAGAAGCGATAAAGACATAAAACAAAGAATAGCGCAGGGTCGAGTAGCTTTTAACAAAAAGAAAGCACTTTTATGCTCGGGGGTAATAAACTTAGAAATAAGGAAGAGATTTTTGAAAACATATGTATGGAGCACGGCACTATACGGTTGCGAAACCTGGACGGTAGGGGAAGCAAGTAGGAAGAAATTAGAAGCTTTTGAGATGTGGTGTTACCGAAGAATGATGAAAATACCATGAACTGATAGGGTTAGAAACGAAGAAGTATTGGAGAAAGTCGGCGAGAAAAGAAGTATGTGGAAAAACATAAGGATGAGAAGAGATAGAATGGTAGGCCACTTGCTGAGGCATGGGGGAATAGTCCGTGATATTTTGGAGGCAGAAATAGGAGTGAAGAAAGGCAGAGGTAGGCCTAGATTAGACTACTGCTCGCAAGTAGTAGGATGTGAGTTGTAGCACAATTAGCGAAATGCGTAGGTTAGCACAAGATAGGAGAAGCTGGAGATTAGCGTGCAACCAGTCTTAGGACTGATGACCTAATGATGATGATTATTTCTACGTTAAATAAAATATTGCAATGCAATTCTTAAGTTTGAATTAACAATATACAAAGCGGAGTAAAAAAAATACTAAATGTGTGGGTGACCTATCGTATTCCCCTATAGAGGTGGCTACTACAATATAATTCGTATTCTATTCCATGCATTCTTAGTCTAAAATTATGGACTGGATCCAGTATTGGATGTGACTTTATATGCTTGAACTCGAGTCCCAATGGAGCGAACTTGATACCTCTCGCCCTGAGTATGGGCTTATTTGTTCTCGTCTATAGATGTAACCTTCTCTTCCGCAGCCTTAGGCTTTAGGGGAAAAAGTTAATTTCTGTGTTTGCACACTTTTGAAGTAGTAAATACAGTAGAATAAAGTCGTTAGTTCTACAGTCCAGAGCTAAAGAATCTGCCATTAGAAAAAGTCAGATGAAATTTCAAGATGTAGAATAAAATTTAAAACATATCCATGGTAACTACAAATTCTACTTAGATAAGTCATTGGAAATGAAGTACAAAAAGTGCTACTAACTTTTAATAATATTCGTATTAGAGATAAAAATTAGGGTGTGATAAGGAAATACAAAAATTTTGCCCGACTGAGACGTATTTATGAGTATAGTAACCGTGCTAACACGGATCCATAATTCAGAGAACACTTTGACCATACAAATGTTACATCTTTAGATGCTGAATGGTCGCTGTATCTATAAATTTAAAATTTTGATTAGAACACGTAACATTTAAAAAAATATATATGTTCAAACGTCTCTAATAAATCAAATAATAAATAATAATAATTAATGACTCAAAAATTAATGTTAGTCCATAACATAAGTAAATACATTTATATAAAACTCAAAAAAATTACGAATGAAGATAACTAAATTGATCCAACTAATAAATAATAATAAATTATAATAATAGCTCGAAAATTAAATGTTATTCCATAACTAGTTTTCATATTCTATATTATCTGTAGATGTGACAAATGTGCGTTATTAAGATACCCCCGGGATAATAGAATAACAGGCAATTTTTGGAGAGAACTTAAATGTAGAAATTAAATCTATTACATTACTTCACACATGTTTTAATGTTTATGTAAAACAAATTCCTCTACAAATGACATTTGTGTTCTTCTAAAAGAAATCCTAATTAGTTTATTGGCCTATACTGTACCTATAGCTAAAACATGGATACATAATTATAATCCAAAGACAAGAGAATAATCAAAAGAGTGGAACCATGATGGCAGTCTTGAAATAAAAAAATGGAGAGAAATATTTTCTTATAGATTTTATTGAATAAAATTGAATGTAAAATAATAAACTATTTAGAATAGGATAAAACTGTGATATTATTCTACATTTAATAAACTGGATGAAAAAAATAATGAAAGATATGCATAGAATATTTTTTTAAATACTTGTGGTTAACAAGTTACTAGTTACGCTGCCAAAATCCATGAAATACATTTTGAATTTACAGATAAATATTAAAGATAAATATACTACGAGGGTGAATCAAATATAAACGAGTCTTTTGGTCCTGGGCCTGCAATAGTAACGCGTGAGGGTTCCCCCTTCGTGGAGTATTGTGTAGGGATGTCAGGACGGGGGAGAGCAGGTGGGCGACCTCGCTCATTCCTTTCAGTACCCGCCGTGATAATGTCTGAGCAGGAGGTGCCTTCATCAATTGCACAGCGTGTTATCATCAAGTTTCTCACCCCGAAAGGTGTAAAACCATCTGAAATCCTGACGAGATTGACTGCGCAGTTCAAGGAAGAGACACTGTCCCGAGCTAGAGTATTTGCATGGCATAAACAGTTTGTGAGAAAGTTGAAAATGAGAGCCATGACCACCGACCTCGCACCTGCAACACCAGCGACATCGTCCGAGTTCAAAAACTTATTGAGGGTGACAGGCGTCTGACCAGCAATGAGATTTCATCTAAGGTTGGAATAAATTATGGCAGTACCTTTTCGATCATCACAGATGAGCTAGGGTTTCGTAAGGTGTGCGCAAGAAGGGCCCCTCGCCTTCTGACAACTGAGCAGAAATTGAATCGTTTTCAGGTGTGTGAGCGTCTTTAGCGAAATTTCGGGAAGAGGGAGTCTCTTTTCTCACTCACGTTATCACCTGCGATGAAACATGGGTGCACCACTATACCCCTGAGTTGAAACAAGCGAGCAAGGAGTGGAGACGTCAAGGCGAGGCTGAGCCAGTGAAAGCCAAGTCAAGGCTGTCAGCAGGCAAGATTTTGGCTATAGTTTCTTTTAACCACCGTGGCTTGTTGCATCCCGATTTTTTGATGATCACAGGACCATTAATGCGGCGTATAACTGCGACATTTTAACGAGATTACTATTGCATATCGCCGCAAACGACGTGACCTACCGATGAGGGAAGTGAAACTCCTCCATGACAATGCTGGTCCTCATACAGCAGCCATGACCAGAGAAAATTGCAGGAATTGGGCTGGGAGATACTTGAACACCCTCCCTATAGCCTCGACCTATCGCCTTGCGACTTTTATCTCTTTGGTCCTCTCAAGGAAGCCATGGAAGGGCAAATATTCAACAACGATGAAGAAGTTGAGGTCTACGTGCGCAATAGGCTGGAGACACAAAAAAATTCATTCTACGAGCAAGGAATTACAAAATTGCCTACACGCTGGGAAAATGTGTTTCCAGATCAGGAGATTATGTAGAATAATGAGCTGTTATTCTTTTATTTTTCAAGTTCAAATAAAAAAAATTATAAAAAGGCTCGTTTCTATTTGATTCAATCTCGTAGATTTCACAAAACTTCTATTGGCAATAGTTGATAGAATAGAGATAATTAACACATTGCCTATAACCATTGTTACTAATTATATACCAGGCTAAAAATATATTGATTAATTTGCATATATCCTCCATTGTAGAATATATATTCTGTTATAGTTTCATATTCGAAAATGTATGTGCACACACTCACAAAATATTTCATTGTATCCTTTGTGAATCGACATTTATTAGTGAAATGCGTTAATTGTATTTGGTTAATAATGAAAACAAATGAATAATAAGTACGTGATATTTGCAGACTTTATACAAATTAAAATATAAACCCTGAAAGTTTTTAATTTGTTTAATGTATGTATTTAATATATACGTGGCATATTTTACTTAACTATTTTTCTTAAATAGTTTCCATAAACTTTAGTACTCTATGTTTCCATTCCCGTATTTTCACCATTCTTCCGTAGAACATACCGTTAGAAACCATTTGTCGTTTCTTTTAATTAATACTATTTTCACGATATTCAATTAATATTTCATTTTCTCGATATTGTCCACTTAACATAAGAATACAAAAAATTATATCTGCACAACTCATTAGTCCACTAACTATCCTAGTGCAGTATAATCCAATTAATCTTTCAAATATGTATTTATGAAAAGCAACAGAATACCATTTAGCGAGTCTAAATCCACTGCGTCTACTTAAATGGCTTCTCAACTGTAGGTACTTAACAACTAGTTTAATTTAGACCAAATCAATCCCATAGCATCAATATAGAGCACAATGTACGAGGACTAATCCTCTTATTTCATTTCCCGATGCATACGGAAATCCTGACAATGGAGACACTAATTATTTATGTCAGTAACTCGATTGCGTATCGTATATCAATAACTTTTAAGTTCAGAGTAATACTGTCTCATGCTTATTAATGAACGTGTTTTGTATTAACGCATATTATTAACAGCATTATATTATTATTGATTTAATTTAAATTATTATGATTTCTTATAGTTTGTTGATATGTTTTGTCGCATCATTGTATGTTAATATTTTGGGAGATATATTTTCTTTAGAACGTCTTTTGAAAGTGCTCAGTCTGTCAAGATAATAATACGCAACAGAGTATCTGGCATATTATTTCTTGTAATAAGTTTCTAATTAGACAGACAATATGATAAGGCATTTGAAATTTTCACTAGTCATTATATTATAAACTATAATGGTATTATACCGTGTAGCCTTTTGTAATAGATATGCAAGTATTATTACGTACTATATGGATGTAGCAATGGTGACTATTTACTTCATTGACCAAATAAATTGAAAGTATACAAAAATGTACGCAAAAAACTAGGGAACTTTTTCATCTTATCCTACAAGTCATTTTACTTTTCTTATATACTGGGCTTGTGTCTTAATACTACAAAGCGAGTAAGCAAATCGCAATAATATTGCGCCGCCCCCTCATCCATATCGAAGGCACCTCCGAAGCATGCCTCTAGAGGCTTGGAATCAAAAAAACAAAAGTTACCACGTTGTTCGCAAGGATCGATGTGCTATATTGATTTTGTCAAAATTCCGAAATTCGAACGACAAGCATTTCGTACATCGACCTAAAAATTTCGTGACACACACACGAAAACAGCCGTTTAGTAAATAGAGATGATTGTAGATGATACATCATATATTCTATAGTTCAATGTATTTCACCAGTAGATATTAGTTACGTTCAAACTAACATAACACGTTTAAAAGTCAATAAAGATGTAAACATGGACAATATCCATAAACCTTCATTTTAAATTAGGTACGTATTCAGTCCACTGGCGCGAAGGTAATAAAAGTCAAGCGTATCTCTGGATCTGCTACACAGATGACCTGTTATATTCTCCCGTAGAGCTGACTACAATAATGTCATTCGTACTGTAGTCCTAAATGGCGAGATAAACACAGTATTAGGAGTGTTTACGTGCTCAACTGAATTCATTATACACATGGGTTGCAGTATCAATGAGAGGAGTTTAACATCTGTCTTTTAGTATAGGTATATGTGTCCTTGCATCTATGTATAACGTTCCCTTCAAAATGATATTATGGAAATGAATATATGGAAATGAATTTTCAGAAATATATTAAAAATTTCTGGAAAACTAGGGCTAGGAGGAAAACTCAGAAGAAATTATAATATAAAATTATTTAGGAGTTTTTTTAAATTGTGTCCTTTTGTAGATTATGTCCGTTCATTTGGGTTACATGCACACTGTCAGTTAAGAGGATACGCCATGAAGCTAAAGGTATTTACTAAGGTGGTGGCTTCTGCAGAGAAGACTCAATGCTATTTGAACAGTTAGATGCCTATAGTGTTATTATTCTGTTTGTAAGTTCACTTGCATATCTCATAGAATCCATCTATCATTTGAGGAGAACATTAAATACATAGCACTAATAATCCCTAGTAAAGAAACAATTATGATATATAATTGTTACACCTCATTTTCTTATGAGAAGTAAATTAAATGAAACGGTTATTTGAAATTTTGTTTAATTTCATGTGATTTTAGCTCATGATTGCTTTAAGTAAAAACCTTGGTATACGAATGGCATTTGTCCTTCACGGAGATATAATACTATTTTATTTACATGTTTACTCCTTAATGTGGTTCACTGTCTTCACTTAACTGTATCCAGGTGTTAGACATTGAATACGCTCTATTAACGATTCCCAAAAATAAAATCGCAATACTCAGTTATCCATCGTGCCTGATGCTATTAGGCGGAATAAGTTAGATGACCCCATTACCTTATGCAAGCAGCAAGTTCTAGCCTGTGTTAAGTCAGGGTCTTAAAGTGCACAGCATTCTACATTCTTAAAGTAACATTTTAATGGTTTTGAAATATAGAAAGTAGTAAATAAAACATAAAAAAATACTAACATCTCAAATACTGACCTTCTCATTTAACAAAAACTTTCCCTCTTCTTCGGAGAGGGATTCCTTAAATAATCCCTTAGAAGATCTTTACTCCTAAGTAGGACCCTCCCGTATTTAAGAAGATATTGATACTTATCTATTCGCCATAAATTCAAGTTATTTTAGTTGAAGTTACAATATAGCAAACATCGTTATTCAGTCACTCAATTTGATAAATACTTGTGTAAAATAACCAAAATCTTTGAATGCTTTATTTATACTAATGTATTACTTTATCAAGGGACGAATAGAAATCGTTGTAATTAATTGTTGAAAAAATATGTTTATATGAAATGATATTTCATATAAGCTTCATCTTATTTAAGAAAATATTACTACACAATACTCATCTTCATAATGGCTTGCTCAACTCCTGGAGTGTTTTTGCCTAATGTATTGATCAGTACATATGCCAGCATAAAAATAAGTAAAATGAACCTCAAAGAAGACATTATTTAATTTATGTATATATCTGACTGTAATTTTTTAAAGAAATTTGTGGGAATATTTTCCGACAAAGTCCAGTTAGCTTATAGAATGTAAATATTTCTGATTGCTAATAAATACCCTGCTTTCACGAATATGATGCATAATATAATTTAAAATTTTATTAATATTAGTAAGTCCTGTGTTCTTTATATTTGGTATTATTAGAAAAGTTTTTTGCAGCTATGAGTATATAGATAGAATACTGTAATATTTAATATTGTATATGCCTTCGAACTTTAGTAAATAAAATCACATCACACATAGCTACCTCCTTAATCCTTAAATTATCCCAATTATAAGCCCGTCCTAAATATCCTTATAAAAAAGCCGATAGAGGTAACTGTGATAACATAAATCATGTAAGTAATATAAGCCGCAACACACAGTTGGAGTATATTTTTAAATTCAATTTTATTCCTTATTCTTTTAAGTGTTATGGTAGAACAATAAAGTATCCCGTAGTAAAATCTTCTTCTAGAAAACTTTATTTCGGAATGCATCCCAGCAACATCCTTATGAGAATTTTAGTATTCAGATACAGTAAGAATGCATTTTGTGTCGACAAGATAATGTTTTATTTTTCTATTGAAATACTTAACTCATTTTAGAACTTCCTACAATGAAGGGGAGTTTTTACTACCAATAATGCAGCTGTAAATTCAAGTCGAGACTGAAATATTTAGAACTTCACGCTTGAATAATGGGAGATTGAACGTCAAAGCTTTATACGCAAAATAGTCTGTTATCAGTAGTGGTTACTTAATTATAGGGTCCTAATTTGACAAGCTGCTCCCTTGTATTTGCCTGATATGGGGCAAATTCTCGAAGGGGTTGTTCATGAATGTGATATTGAATATCAGAATATTAGAATATCACTTCGTTTCACAGTTAATTAATTTATGCTTAACCAAAGCCGCTTTAAAGGACAAGCTCGCATATCAGTTCAGTTATGAGTAAACAGAAATTTTATTGAAGAATATAATTTCAAATATGTACAAAGACATACCTCAAAATACACAAGCACAATAGGCTATTCATTTCATATACTGCTTTTCAGTAGATGGCAAAGTATTGCTTGATGCACATATTTTCTTCAAGTAATATTTTACATATGTTTTCCTATACGGCTCAAATAGTAACGCGATTCGCCAGGCAATAACAGAACAACTCGAAGAAAAAATAACTATTAACATGAATATGGATAACATTGAGAATGTATGGAATGTAACCAAAATAGCATTATTAGATGTATAAATAGAAAAATTTGGAAAGGAAAACATACAAAAGAAACAAAAATGGATAAATGAAGATATACTGAACCTTATGGAACAAAGAAAAACGTATAAAAATAGTGATAGAGCCAAATACAAAGAACTCAATAATGAAATAAGAAGACAAATATGGAAAGCAAAGGCTGAATGGCATGTAAAAGAATGTAATGAAATAGAGGAGTATGAGAACGAACATGATCTACTTCATCTATACAAAAAAAGTTAAAAATGTTTCGGGAGTAAGAATAAACTTCCATCAAGGATATCTGTTAAATGATGATGTAAATATCTTAATGACTACATCAGAGTAACTAAAAAGGTGAAAAGAATACATCTTACAGTTATTCGAAGACAACAGAGGTACTGGTGGAGATTTAACAAACGTTATAACAGGTCCCCCGATAACCAAAGACGAAGGCAAGAGAGCAATAAATATGGCAAAAAATGGGAAAGCTCCGAGTCTAGATGAACTTTCAACTGAAATTGTGAAAAACTTCTTGGACATAATACCATATCGGCTCTAACAGACCTGTTCAATGCCATTTATGATACGGGGACAATTCCAACAGACTGGCTCAAATCCATTTTCATTACAATTCCAAAAAGTAACCAGTCAACACAATGTAATGACTACAGACTTATCAGTCTATTGAGCCATGTGCTTAAGGTATTCCTCAGGATAATTCATTGCCGAATATATAGCAAACTGGAGAGTAGGATGAATGAAACACACTTTGGATTCCAAGGTAGGTTGGAAACACGCGATGCACTTTTTGGACTGCAAGTTTTAATACAAAGATGCCGAGATGTGAATGGTGATGTTTATGCCTGCCTGATAGATTTCTAGAAGGAATTTGATAGAGGAAGGCACCATAAATTGCTTTCTATCCTGGAAGCAACCGGAATTGACGATAAAGACATCCAAATAATAAAAAATCTATAATGGAATCAGACTACAGCAGTTCGAGTGGATGGACAGTTGATCGAAGAGGCAGATATTAGAAGAGGTGTTCGACAGGGATGTATCCTATCGCTATTACTTTTCAATCTGTACTCGGAAGAAGTATTTTTAAAAGCGATTCTTGAGGCAAATGAAAGAATCATTATAAATGGCGAAAATATTAACAACATCAGATACGCCGACTACACCTTAATCCTGACCAGAAACGGCGAGGATCTGCAAATAGTTATGAATCGTTTAGTTAATATCTGTGAGCAATATGGTATTAAACTCAACACAAAGAAAACAAAGTATATGATTATTAGTAAGAACAAAAGTGCTTTAGACAATGGCTTAATAATAAATGGAATATTCTTAGAAAGAGTCAAAAGAGCACAGTACCTGGATAGCAACATTAATGAAGAACGGGGCCCTTCTATGGAGATAAAGATCAGGATAGAAAAGGCCCTGGCTGCTTTCATTAAAATGAGCAAGTTTTTCTAAAGTCGTGACCTTAATTTAACACTTAGAATACAAATTCTGAGATGTTATGTCTTCTCCGTTCTCTTATAGAGTGCCGAAGCTTGGACCACAACAGATGTAACACTCAAACGCCTCGAAGCATTCGAGATGTGGTTGTACCGTCGGATGCTGAAAATAAAATGGACCGATAGAATAACAAATGTCGAAGTCTTTACATGTTTGAACAAGCATACAAAAATCACGACAACCTTAAAGAGGAGGAAGTTGGATTATATTGAGCACATAATGCGGCACCCGGAAAAATGTGGAAAAGAAGAAGGATAACATGTTGATTAAAGAACTTAAGAAAATGGTTTAACAAAACAACTGTACAATATTTCCGCTTAGCAGTTAGTAAAGAAATTACAGTTAACATGATCCAGTCTATGATCGCTACACGATAGATAACCATCAAAACTCTCCAAGAAGAAGAAGATACGGTTTATTAGTAATACCTAATTATATGATATAGTTGCCATTTATATCTAGTAGTACATTTATATATTTTCTAATTTGATGACATGCGTCATTTGTTAAATAATGCTGCATTATAATAATTTTGTTTATATAAATTTTACCTTACGTTTTGTTTTATGCTAGTCAAAACCATATTTAAATAGCCATTTATTTATTTAGCTTATTTATGTAGGAGTTAAAATTTCAGTTGCGTTACAAATTTTACCTTACTTTTTGTTTCATGCTAGTCAAAATCATATTTAAATAGCCATTTAGTAAGTTAGCTCATATTTGCAGGAGTTCAGTTGCGTTACATATGAAAGAAGTTCGGTAATTTAACGTAAAATATATATTCATATATCCAATATAACAAGCTTGGTTTAGAACCATTGACTCAGGAGTATAATATTATGGATATATAGTCAATGTAGATCAATATGTATGACATTTTCTTGAAGAATGCTAATGTATTTTTAACAATCTTCCATGGAAAGCTGATAGGCTGAGGGCTCTGTGGTAGAGTACCAGACCAGTAGAGTACCGACGATTTTTTGGCAACAGACACAATAGTTGCCAAAAATCGTCGATACTTAGGGATACCAATACATAACCATAAACAATAACTCTATTATCTTTATTTTTACAATGAGTGGTGGTCTTGAAACATATCTAACTGCCGAATATCTTATTATGTTATATCCATCGGGTACTTTCAACAAAGCAGTTTCAATAACGTTATTTCAAGAAGGACGAACAAATGTTAATACTGGAAAATGCCGATCTACTAGAAATCTAGCTAAATCCATGAATTTCGATTAATTTTAGCTTTGCAGTTTAGAACAACTTTCTGAAATTAGAATCTTCTTAAAGAAAAAAAGGTGACCCACCCTGTATCTTGCCCTTGATCCACTTGTTGTTAAAGATAAGTGGTTAATAAATTGTGTTCTTTTATTTAAATCATTAGTAATTTTCAAATCCAGAATAAAGAGTTCAATTTTCGAATCCAGAGTTTACATCTCAAATATATACGAAATGGGCACAAAAAATACACAATTTCTGTTATAATATCTATGACAGTTTGTTCGATCAAACTGAGTAAAAACACAGTCAAAATACATTTTTAAGTATAAGGCTTTATACGTCATAAGATTCATTTTAGTATAACAATTGTGAAATTTTCAAAATTATGGGTAATTTTTAAAACAGTAGTTTTAGATTCTTCGAAAATATTAATGTTTTTTCGTCAACTCCGAAAGAGGATTATTAGCTATAAGAAAGTGAAAATAGAACAAAATAAAGAAGTACTGGTAATAATAAACAATTATTAGAGCGATAGCCAATACCTTTTTAGCTAATCTTATATTCCGACTGAATTGAATAAAACAACTACTAAGTTTTATACCACTATATTTGGTATAAAACTTAGTAGTTATTTTATTCAATTGCGTTGGAATTATGAACTACCACAGAGTAACAACTTCGTGCATCAATGCTTTAATCTTATATTATTAAATGTACATTATGCAACTTTGTTGCGTATTGAATGTTAGGATCAAAATTTTATAACGATATTTTTTTAATAGCCGAGTATGAAATTAACAACAACTTTAAATATAGACTTGTAGCTATAATGCCACTTATGATCGGTGGATGAAGTTATTAAAAAGAAAGTTATCCAGACTTGACTAGCAGTGTTCTTTATGTTGTACATAATATGAAAAATATTGTAGATAATTAAGATGTAACTAAGCATCTTAACATTTTTAAACGACAAATAGATGATGTAATAATGCAATTTTTTTTTCGCATGTTCGAATGTTTCGGATTCATATCGTTTGAATTTCCTTCCTTATTCCTCCATTATCTGAGATACTATAATCTTGATAATGATTTTAAGCTTTTGAAAACGTCTATTATATTGAAATATTGTATTAGTACAGAAATATGTGAATCTTATATTAAAAACTTACATCAGTACTCTGTACAATTAATGTACATAATATGAGAAAGATGTTTCAGTTAAAGATTTAATGACATCGTTCTAACCAACCTCACTATGATAGAATTTTTTTAATTTTCATATATGTATATCTGTATTACTCAACGCCTGCACTTAACAAACTATTTATATAGACTACCCTTCAGTAATAGCCACATTAATAAAGGTATTGAATTTACTATATTCAGTTTGTAAACGACTGGAGAATTTAAGAACTACTGGTATTAACGTATCAAGTTCGTATACTATAAGCTACGATGTTCCTGTGTGGCATACTATCGTCAAAGTTACGAGAAAAGTTACTGCCTCCAGTTATATCATTTAACATATTATGTTCCGCTTCCAACCCACAATAAAATTAAAATTAAAATATTTTGTACAATCGATGTACAAAAGCAAAGTGTTTAAGTGTAATATTAGTAAATATTAAAGAATAATAAATTCAAATTATAATTAAACATTAGTTCATTAGTAACATAGGGAAAATTTATTCAAGTAGTAAAACGAGTAATAAAGGAATTATTTAGTATAGATTATGTTTGTTCAAATTAATTATATAAATATACTCGTATATTAACGTCTTGCAATAGACTTACATTTGAAACTTATAATTGGTAAAAATCCTTGTTTTGATTTTACATACATCGAATAAAAAGTACTACCACATTAAATCTTCAGTACTACTTCAACATACGTATTTACAAATAGCTATATCAATATTCAAACAATTCGTAGTTATTATTACCTTATTTTCCCTTATCCAGGAATGTTAGTAAAATATGCGATAACCATTTCTCACTTAAAGATTCAATGTCATATTTCCCTAGACAATGTTCAGTTAAACAAGAATAAATGATAATACTATTATACAATTAGTATTGGTATTTTTTAGAGGTTTATGAAAAAACAGGTCCGTTTTTTTTATTCGAAAGGTTCATTTTCCGAATTAAATTGTTAATATATATGGTGATCCATATAAGTGGAGTTCAAGAAATATGGTTCTTTATGGAACGCTGTGAATATTTTCTAATAACTAATATCAAATTTTCTGATAAGCTGACTTCACGCACCTAAAACTTTTGTAATTTAATTAATTACACGCATTAAAATGTTCTTCATTTATTTATTGGTAATCACCTATATGGTCATCTTACTATCAGATACTATTAGATAATACTATCAAATCAGCCCCGTTCTCCCTAAACAAGTGTTCCATTTTACTAACATTTATTAACTTACGTTTAAAATTACCAATCAATTTAATGTTTCAGTTTGATGTAATCTCAGCTAGCATTTTTAAAGAAATGGCGAAGATTCTACTATTATTCCATGTGTGAATATTTTGTTCTATTTGAGTTATACGTAGTTGCCTTCCCAAAGTGATGTTAAAAAGTAAGATACCGTAGCATTAAAGGAACACTTAAATATATTCTATTACAATAATATATCTAAAACATTTTAAAATTACATTGGCACCTTCGCCATTTCTTTGAGAATTTATTTCATTGCTATTTGCCAAATAAAAATCCCAAACGGCTTTTATCACAAACCGTGGCTTACTTTATGACTAATCTCAGGTAGACTGTTCCATTTATCGTCAAGATAAAAGTTTTTTATTTGGCAAATAGCGATAAAATGAATAATATGTTTAACTGAACACTCTTATTCCATTCTTTGTTATTATTTTCTTATAACATTTCTACAAGTCGTTTGTAATATTGAAAATTATTTCCAGTGTGAACTTCAGTGTTCATGCTGAATCACCTTAGCACAAATCCGTGTTCTAAACCTAATTTTTTATATTTATTAGTCAACCATGAATTTTGTAGTTATGTATTAATATTATATTTGCTAGCACTCAGCAGAAATATAAAGAAACTTATCAGATAATTGCATACTTTTGCCGAATATTCTAAAATATCTCACAAAAGCATTATTTAACTGTATATTCCTCTTGGGAGTAACCTCGTAAAATGACAATAATTCCTACTTAATTTTTCCGTTTGTAAGCAAAGAAGAGTCAAAATAACTTAGACAAAATCATCTCTCCTCAACTACAAGGCATTGAGTCTGTTCAGAAATAGCTTATGTTAATATAATTGTATGTATCTATTAGACTGGCAACTTGAGAACCCCAAATACGTTCCAGAGACTCAACCATAAAGATTAACAAAATCTGATTACCTTATTTACATCTCTTACCAAGTTTTACTTCGTATACTTATATAAAGTTAGAAAAACTACGATATCACCACAAGTAACCAACAGAATTCAAATTTGATTTAATTTATCTTAAAGAAATATCATATTCAGATTTTGTTTGTCATTTTTAGTGTTCAGTGTCATGTTTAGTTGTTTTAGATATTACAAACTGAGATAATGTGTCAAAAGATCCTAGATAAGAGACAAACATGCCTGCGATTGTATTAAATCTTAATAATTGTTACAAATCATTTTTACTTTTTATGAAATAATTTAATAAACTTTATTCTATTTATTGAGTATAAAAATCTAAATCGTAAATAATTTGTATACCATTCTTAAAAGAGTACTCTGGTTAATAAGATGTAAGATTTTTTCGGTAACAATCAATAATCCACAGAAAGGAATCTTAATAGAAAATTCAAACCACTTATTTAATAGTAAATATCATAGTTATTTCCACAAGTTAAAATATATTTATTAGTATAAGCAGCCGTGTAATATAAACATTTTACATTTTACTCTATTATCACACACTGACGACCGTATTCTGAGTGTATAAAACATATTTAGTAATCTATTTTTCGTATTTACTAATTTTTATACGTTATATACATTCACTTCCATGAATACTTCCGGTAATACTAGACTACACACACTAAAGACCTTCCACTGCACAGTTTAACGAATTACCTTCACGAAACAGTTTAAATAATACAATTAATAGACTGGAGCGTCTTTTTAACAAATCAATATAGTTGAACATATCGGTGGATGCATATTCTTATTGATTCTCTTAAATACGTTTATAATTTAATTTAATTATAATTATTATTCTTGCATTTTATTATTTGCTTGTTAACAAAATTATTAAATATTTACTAGAGTTATGTCATTTCATGAAATTTCAAATAATCATGTTCTATGTGTAGAATATGGTAATAATATTACTATTGTCGTAGTCGTTGTTAGTTATTCTATTTACGATATATTATGGATAGACATTCAATAGTGATATAGTACAATAGTACATTGAATCAGTGACGGAGTGAAACTCAACTCAACTGTGCAGTACACAGTATATCCCATAATTTATTTTACAAGCAATATTTCTATTATTTCAAAAAATGAAGAAATGGAGGTGCAATAAAAATAAGTTTTAGCCATATCCATGATCTATTATCTATAATCAGACATCTTGAAAATGGATAAATGTTTATGGATATTGAAAGTACATTTACTTTAAATGCTAATTTTGAATAACTGATGTGAGCTTTAATAATAGGGGACAAGGTTCGTGGTCAGTTATTTTTTAATAAGAACTTCGCTGGTCTAATATACTTAAATTTCCTTCAAGAGAATCTCGTTTCATCTTTGTCGACTGTCTTTTCCAATTAATTGGATTCATATCTATCTGATACTAGCACAGGGTTTATGCATAACATTATGTCGTAAATGTCCATTGATATTTTTCTTAATAGGAGGATCGGATAACGAGGGCCAATTGAGTAGTCGCTGAGATCTCCGGATATCATACTACTTGATTTATTCTTGTGCGGATACTTGAAGAACAAGAAAATAATAAAGCATGAAATAATGTATATAACTCAAAAATGTTACCGAACGTAAGATCTGTTGAATAATGCTTTATCATCGACTAGCTTTTTGTCAAGAATGATAGGGTATGAATTTTGAACATATTGTTATGAAAGCATCAATAATATAAACAGTAAGTTTTTATTCTTTTTAAAGGTAATAATTTTAGTAATATAGAAAGAGAAGCATTCTCTGTATTCCTCTCGATTCAACTTTACAAATGATATATCTCTCGACATATCCTTACCATATATTTAAAAAAAATAAGTTGGGGATGGTTACATCTCCCAGGGAGAAGTAAAATAAAGGTATTACCCCTTAAATATGGTAACCTATTTAGGTAGTTATAAGTAGTATCAACTAATATATTAAGGTTAGTTATTGGTGGTACTAATCAACATTAAAAATAGAAGGGTTTCAGGAATTTCCATTGAAATAATTCACATCTGAGTTACAGAATTTATTCGAGTTAAGATTTCTACCCTATATATATTTTAAACAACAATTATTTTCGACCTCTTTAGAGATTTTATTGTACATGTTATAAAAAAAAGTTAACAATCATAACATAGACATAAATTAATTTGTCGCCTTTTATGTTCTATGCTTTGTCTAGAGTGGTTACTAACAAAGTATGTTTAAAATAAATTGAGTGATTAAATAAATATATTATACAAAACTACTTTTGATATACCTTGTATGAAATTAACTACATATGAAAAACCGAATACCTGTGGCATGCGGCAAATTAATGGCGATTCAAGATTTGTAGAAAAAAATAGCGTCCCTTGGCGAGTCGAGTGGTATTTCCCCACTTTTGTATTTCATATTTTTTAACAATAACTTATCACTATCTTATAGAAACGTAAGAAATCCTATTAAATATATAACAATAGAATTATTTATTTGCATATATACAGAAATGTGTTTGATCATCGACAGTCTGACGATCTGTTGTCTGTTTGGTAAAAACATATTGATGATTTTTTGTAAGCTCTTATATATTATGAGTACTGAAATAGTACCCATAATGTATAAGAGCTTACATTCACGATCTCAAGAATACTGATTTAATTCTATTTATATTGCTTGTTAGCCAACACATTAGCACACTTGATCTCAACGCGCTGACTTCTATTTCAGGTTTATATTATAAACAATCGAGGTTTACGCAGTTTAATAAATCGAGTTATGGCAAAACAAAAAAATGTATTGTCATGAACGCCTCGAGCGATCTCGAACGCCGGGAATATTCGAAACCGTCAAGAGTGTGTGGAGTTGACTTACAGTGCGTTCTATACTAGAAGTTTCGCCAAAGTTCTTTATCTAGAAACTTCTAGAGAGACGTGCTACTGCCTATATAAGAATTGTGTTGTCCAGCCAGGAGTTAGTTAAATCTGGACCGCGATAGTGAGCGATACGGTGCGAAGAAAGTGACATTGTGTAATATAGTTCGAAAGCTAGTTTATGAAGTTAGTAGTAGAAAGAAAGTTAGTTAGTTAGTTGGATTTGTAAATAGTTGATTTGTAAATAAGTGTTCGAAATAAAAAACTTTCTAGTAAATTCGTTACATTGGTGTCAGAAGTGGGATAGAACGTGGTAGAGAGTTCTGGAACGCTTGGCTTAGTTGGAAGAGAAACTCCAAGTGTGGCGCATTGCCGAAACCAACCCGGCGTGGAAAAGCTAAACATCAATGTTCCAATAAGGCCTGAGAATATTCTGGAAGGTTCGACAAAGAACAAGAAAACCCACAAGTGTGACATATAACTGAACTTGTATCGTCGTGACGAGGTTGAAGATAATTTGATTCATATGTCCCGTTTAAATACAAATATGTATATGCATTTGCCTAAATTATATATATTTAATTTAATGTTCATGAGTTTAAAACAGTCAATAATAAAACAGAATACTACATGTATCATTTATATGTGAGAAGTATATTCTGTTACGTAAATGTATCCCTATTTTTTTATATTTTATTATCAAAACTCTTTAGAAGACTGACATCGACACTTATGTTAATATTTTATAGAGACCTGAAATATTTTAGATGTTTTAGAATAATTTTCTTAAAAATGTATTAACGAACTAAATTACATGTATATAACGAATCAAGTTGACAATGAGTAAAAATAAATCTTTACTGTGTTTAAGAATAAAATATTAGGACGCATCATGTGATAGTAATTATATACACAGAACGAGGACAAACTATTATTTATTATTGATGGTAATAAATAATAAATGTTTTTCATATCATTTTCTGTTTTTGCTTATTACCATCTCTACCTATCGAATATGTACATATTGTGTTTGTGTTGCTCTTTGAAGAAACTTATCTATGACAAATAACTGCCAGCCTATTGTTTAGTTTCTTAGATCGCAAACATAGAAAAGAATCGAGTTTGTTTGGTGAAATGTCCCAGTAAATAGCTCCTTCATTCATGACGGCTGTTATCTTTCATAATAAAACATCATGAAGTAATATAAAAGTCCATCCATGTTTATGGTTCACGACATTCTAGAGAAATTCAAGTGTTTTGAAGGTAAAGATATATACTGGAATGAAACGAAATTTATTAAGAACATACATTGTTGATTCAACATAATGTTGAATATAACATTAAACAATATGTTGTGGTTCATCATTAAATAATTTTAAAATCCTCGATCTTATCACTAAAAGCCCTGATGCTATTTCTTTATGTTATTTCATAGTTCAAGTTCGTATGTACATCACCAATTAATAATTTGATATTATATAGCTGCACTAATATTTACAAAACAAATTAAAACGAAAACGAGCTGATACTGCAAAAATTTGCGTTCTTGCAATAAAAATCGATTCGTAATTTATACATAAATTAAAAAGTTCTTATAAATACGAGTTTTTATAAACACTCGCTCCCTTCTACTATCATATAAAATATTATAAAATTACTATAAAATCAGTATATAATATAAAATAACATAGTAAATCATGTTAAATGAACTTATTTTATTTAGGTTGAGATATTTCTGTAAGGTATACGTCAGTTATGTGACAATTAAGCCTTTAATACATATTCACATGGCTGATAGTTTTTCAATAACGGCGTTTGATTTTAAATGTAAATAAAACAATTTGTGTGTGAGATATACACTCAATTTTTTTTTCATTTTAAAGAACATTTTATGGCATTAGGTATGGAATATAACGTCGTTCAAATATAGTCCGCGCGCTTGTTTGGTGACACGTATTCCGGAGGTCCAATATTCGATGACTTTGTCACATAAATCTCGTTGAAATTGCTGGATGGAATTCGTTATGTTGACTCTGAGGGCATCAATTGCTTGCGGTTTATTTGCATAGACCTGCGATTTAAGATAGGCCTAAAGGAAAAAGTTCAAAGGCGTTAAATCGCACGATTTCTGTAGCCAGTTCACGTCGCCTGTGCGCAAGATAACCATGCCCTCAAATCGCTCGTGCAGAATGTCCATCATGACATGCGCTGTGTGGCATGTGGTGCTGTCCTATTGGAACCACATGTCCTTGGAATAATGCATCGCATCGCGTCATCGGTCATCTCTGTAGATATTTTGTCCCAACGTCGCATACCTTTACTATTATCAGCACATAGCGCAATGCACCTCCGATAATACTTTCAATATTTCTAGTGAAATAATTAGAGTAGCAGATAGCAGGCGGTCAAAGAATAAATTTTGTTTAGTATAAAATTGTTTTTTGATGTTCTCCTAATTTATACAAGCAGCTAATTTACATTACAAAAAAATGAGCCAGAGTGTGGGAAAACTATTGACATGAAATTTTTCATTGTATAATTTATTATAAGATTATGATATTTTTTTACGGTGTTTGTATTTCTAATAGATATTTCAGAACACGTATAAGTCCGATTCTGTAACGTTCTCAGTCAAATCCGGGTTTAATTAACATTAATCAGATTATCAACCTTAATTATAGCACGTAGAACGTAGTACTTACAATAAAGTTGCTGGAAAATGTTTTATTTGCACATATAGAGTAATCGACACGTTTTAACAATATAAATATTGCTTCTTCACTTGTCATACGTTTTCCTACTGTGAGTGTGAGTGATCATATTCACAAATATGATTTTCTTCTCACTTATGTGTATGTATCAGTACACAAACATTAATTATCTACTAATTGTTTCACGACTTCAACAATAATGAGTACAAGTAGAACGAAACTCGCAGGAATTATTCATACCAGCAACTATTCCATTGGATATTCTGTGAATATTGTAGTTTTTAATTTATTTTATAGCTTTGCTTAATGCAAGAAAGTGTATTGAAATACATTTTGTATTCTACACGGATTTATTGTTTTATCAATATTACAACCATACGTCAATATATTAGTTTTTAATGAATTTCCGATGTAGGTGGTTTATCTTAGGATGCAAATTTGTCTTACAATTTCATGGATATATTCTAGTTTACAAAGTTCTCCTGCGTTTAACAAAAATATTTAGTAATTATATTATTTACAAAATATCCAAGACAATATTTTGAAATTTACAATAAGGTTTACAACAGGTATACCATCGTACTATATATAACACAAATAATACAGACTTTTTGTTAGTTGAGTTTGGTGAACAATTTATACTTGATAATTAGTCATATCCATGACTAATTACAAATATAAACCAATCAAGAGGGATATGAAACGTTAAAATGTTATGAAATTTTTCAGTGAAATTTAATATAAATTTCGATAATACTAAACGCGTAGTCTATGACAAAGAAAAACATTTCGGAATTTTACAATTTCCCATTTAATCGAGATCGGTTTAATCATAATACACTATATTTAAGGCATATATGTAGGTAGCGCCTGAGGTTATATTTTTTATTCCGCATATTTTATTTTATCTGGGAATTTTTACTCTATATACAATTTCATAAAGAAATTTCTATAATGAAAACTCTTCACTAATTGAATATATTTTGGGTAAATTAAACTTGAATATAAAATAGAAGTTACATAAAAAATATTTCTGTTACCATTGTAATAAACTGGATTCAAACAAACTCCTTAATTTTTATATATTTTTTTATTGATGCGACGTTACCTTTCTTGATTTTTAATCAGACTTTCTATTATGAACAATAAGTACACTGATTCGAGAAAGTTAATTTCCATTATATATGAGACTGAAAACATGAAATTTCGATGGCTGAAGATTTAAGGGTCTACCTATTAAAAAGTACTCCTATTGCAGTAAGCATTATTTACATATTCTCTCTATTGCAGGTTGAATTAGGATAAAAACAGGAAGAGAGATAAGCTGCATGTATTACTCAACTGTTTATTCCATTATGACCAAACTATAAATTCAAAATATACCTAATTTGTCGAAAAGTTTTCAGATTATATCATGCAAGGTCATGAATATGATTTAGGCACTAAGTGAATAAATTGAATAAAAATAATTTATTTTAAAGGAACAGTATGATAAATAAACAGAAGACCAGTTTTCCACACTGAAAAATTATACAATATTTGATGTGAGTTTTCACAACTGAAGATAAATAAATGGAAGTTTAGTCATCTTCTGATTATGCCAACTTGATCGGCATAGTGCACCTCGAGCATCATATAATTTTTCCGTTTCTTGTGAAAGCTGGAGTCTTATTATTTATTGTTGCATCGAAAGTTTCAACCCTAAGTACATAACATGATTGTATATAGGACATAAATGATAACACCAATTCATACCATGTAATTCATATGGCAAGTTACTTAATTTCAAGTCACAGATGTAGACTAAAGATGTGTAGAATATCTTCAGAGATGTGAACACAGAAGAAAATCACATATCGTTCAAAGCACTTGAAGCAATGTTTTCATGAAGAATCACTTTTACAATCCTTACTTTACTTTAGCGATAATGTATTTTCTCTAGTGATTTCAAAGCGGGTGGTTTGATAATTCATTCTGATGGAGTTATAGTATAGTATAAATTATAATTATATTTAATGATTACAACGTTAAGAATTAAAAATATATAAAAGTATTTCATTAGGTTATATACCCCTCCTTGATATTGCCGAATGCGATTTGTAGAAATATCATATATAACGCAAAGTTTTCAGATGGTAGTTCTATAAACCGCCGTGATACGGAAGATTATACTCTAAACCATCTGCAAGTTCTTTAAACATTGAGGATTAAAATAAATTAAGCCAAAACAGCTACTCTCTCCGCTATATTCCGTCGATGGGCACTGAATTACATTGCGAAATTTGCCGTATTTTGTTCCAACATAGAACTAAAATAAAATGATTTGGATTGCTCGAAAATCACAAGGAAGATGCAAAGCGTCCTCTATCGCAGGATTCCGCTAACTACAGACCGGCTTCGAACTTATTGAGTCTCATCAGTATAGTGTAAGCTAGTATGTCTTTGATAAACGAGGCTTCACATCTCTAGACACTTTTACGTTCTATATAGAACGCAAACTATAGAACGCAAACCAAGCGCCAATCTCTCGGTAATTTTGCAAACAGCCCAAATCGAAATAAATCTTAGGTTATTTACAATGACAGGAATCATCTATAATGTAAAGTTTTCAGATGGTAGTTCTATGGACTGCCGTGATACGGAGGATTATACTCCAAACCATGTGCAAATTCCTTAAACATTAAGGATTAAAACAAATTGAGCCGAAACAGCTACTCCTCCGGCTATATGCCGTCGACGGGTACTGAATTACAAGACGAAATTTGCCGTATTTTGTTTCAACACAGAACTAAAATACAATGATTTGAATTTCTCGAAAATCACAAGGAAGAGAACGGCAGTTTATAGAAATACCATCTGAAAACCTTGCATTATAGATGATTCCTGCCATTGTAAATGACCTAAGTTTTATTTCGATTTGGATTGTTTGCGAAACTACCGAGAGATGGCGCTTGATTTGCGTTCTATAGTTCTACTACTATAGAACGTAAAAGTGTCAATGAGATGTGAAGCCTCGTTTGTCAAAGGCATACTCGCTTACACTACACTGACGAGACTCAATAATGTTGAAACCGGTCTGTAGTTATAGGTACCCTGCGATAGAGGACGCTTTGCATCTTCCTTGTGATTTTCGAGCAATCCAAATAATTGTATTTTTGTTCTATGTTGGAGCAAATTACTGCAAATTTCGTCATGTAGTTCAGTGCCTGTCGACGGCATATAGCCGGAGGAGCAGCTGTTTTGGCTTAATTTATTTTAATCCTTAATGTTTAAGGAACTGGTAGATGGTTTGGAGTATAATCCTCCGTATCACGGTAGAAATATCATATGTTTATCTGCTAAAACATCTTGACTAAAGAGTTCTTGGTTCTTTGTAAATTCAGGAAATACATTAATATTAATTTATGAAAATATTAGTCATACCGCAACACCCAGTGTATACTTGTATGCTGCTGTAGATAATTATACTTTCAGTTGATAACATTGAAATATCATAATAAGATGAGTTATTCTCAGAATTATCAGAATCTCCATAAGTAATCCAAATGAATCAATGACAAGTAATGGTATAGTTTACGCTATTTAGCATTCCTTAAAATATGTTGAATACAATATTGGTGTAATATAACTAACAATAAATAACAAACTCTACAATGATGATGTTTCAACAAACAAAATTAAACAGAAGTGTCAGTTGGAGTGGAAAAGCACTTACACAACATTAAAGTCCTTTTTTTCATCGAATGTGAAACAATACTTCATTATTACTAAAATATTACGACTAAAAGTTGGTTATTCACATCTTACTTCTCTATTCTTGAAGAATGAATGACATTTAGAGGATAACATCCTGTAAACTATTTACAGTAATACACATCCTGGTATAACATATGAATATTGCTTGTATAGATAGATTGTGGTTATGTTCATAATATTGAAGAAATTAAAAACCATGCACACCTAAAGCAACTTTATAATGTGAGATTAGTTGTATGATAAAATATACTCAGTATATAAATAAATGTAGCGAGTGACCTTAGGTGTCAATGTCATCGTACACTGTGAAGAAGAAGTCCAAAACACCTGATAAATCTAGAAAAATATGTTTTTCGAAATATAAATACTCGAAGGAGTCAAAAGGTATTTTAAGTCTACCGTATTTTGAAATACAGTTCTAAGTACAGTGGCGTAAGTTTACAGAGTCAAAGAAACACATTCTTTTTAATAGCAACACCTATTTTGTGTACGATACAGTGAAAGAGCATATATTTTTGAGAATTGTTCTAAAAATGTTATTATGTGGCATAAAGAATGTTTTGAGAAAAATGCAAATAAATTTTTTATTTAGAAAGTTGATTTATCTACTGTGTTGCTTACAAAGGATTCAAACAAGTTTTATTTAATATCAGTTACGTTAAATTAGCTTTCGACAAAATTAATGATTGTCCTTTCTGTTATCTGAAGTCAAATAAATCTTAGTAACAATGTCTCTTTCGGAAAAATATCGTATTCACATTTATATGATGTATGGTTATGAAGATGAAAAAAGCTACAGTGGAAGTCTGCGCTCCATCCAATGAGGCTCATCAAGATCGTTCGCCTATGGCACTATCTACTCTCAGTAAAATTGTAGGTAAATACAGAAACAGCTTTATGCCCAAATGCAAATAAACCAGACATATCTGATAACACACTTTTATATCAACAGGACGGTTTACCTCATTACACTCTTGCTGTAAGTACTTACCCAAGTAAGTACTAATTGAAAGAGCGTAACGAAGAAATAATATATTTCCACAAAGATGGGTAGGGGAACGTATACTATAAAGGGAGCTATAGTAGTGGCCATCTCGTTTCCAGATAGTACATCCCTTGATCTTTCTTTTCTTATGGAGTGATTTAAAAACCAAAGTCACTTAAAAACCAATGTTAAGAAACCCGAAAACATAGATGATTTAAAAGAATAATTTGACAAAAAATACACAATATCGGGTCGGAAATCATTGACAGAGTGCAGAATAAATTTAGAAAAAGTGACAAGAATATAGTTAACAGGCAAAAATTTTAATATATTATTAGTTAGTGTATCTGGCTTTTGTTTTATTTTGTTTATAAATAACTCAACTTTGACAGTTACAACTTTATTTGCATTTTTATAGAAACTATCTCTATACAATCTAATAACATTTTTATAACAATGTTCAGAAACATGTGTTCTCTCACAGTATCGAACAAAAAATAGGGGTTGCTGTTTTTAAGAAAATCTCACTTACCTATACATACGTACGCCACTGTACACAGAACTAAAGTATTTCAAAAGAAGACAAAGGTAAAATACCTTTTGACCCCTTTGAACGTTTTTGCACGAAAAAAAATATTTTGCGAGAATTTATGTGCTGAAATACATGAAAAATCTCGCAAAAGGAGACTTCTTTTCCACAGTCAGAATAAAAGGAAAGTATAATGTAGCTGATTAGTGTCTATTATTATCAGTAGTATCATATTATTTGAGTTATATTAACTTTTTGGGTTAAAGTATTTTTAAAGGGTTTTGGGTAAGTATTTTTTGGCATGTTCTAATGATATATTAGAGCAATTACAAAATATAATGTAAAATCTGTTGCTAATCAATGTTATTACGTGGCGTCATTGTAAAGTAATTATAAAAGTATCATTAGTTCTTCTGAAGGATTAGCTTTCAGGATAATGGAGGTCGTATATAAATTGGTTATTTTACCCGTTTAATGAAATGTTTGCAGAAGCAATTTAATAGCTTCTGATATAATGTGCCTGTTATGAAAACTGATATAAATGCAATAAATATAGAAGCAAAGTACAGCAAAGTATTTTCTTTGATAATGTGAGTAAAGGCACAAACTTGGCGTCATTTTCAAATAGTCGGCTACTTACTAACACCAACTTAAATCATTCATACAGCGTACTCGGGAATATACAACAACTGGGAGAACAAGAAATAATCATTATTTGACATTCTAATATATCAGGTTACACTTGAAATATTTACAAGAGGATTTAGTAACATTAAAGACGTAATAAATTTCTACTCAAAGTATATATCAAAAAAGGAGATTTGAGTAGAACCTGACAATGACTTGTAGAATATACTTATAAATTCACTATCGTAAGGTGTTGATCTTAATCAATGTTTCGTACATTGATTATTATTTATTACAGAAACTCAATAATAGAATATAGTTAAAGTTAAAAATGTTCGTTAGAATTAAATTTGGCTACATACGTATAATAAAATCGATAATATGCACATTTTGATGGTATTGTATGAAGAATTCTCCGATTCATGAAGAAGTTTTATCATCGTGTATTATGATAGTGTATTGCATTATGTATGTGGTTATGATTATACTGTATAGTGTATTTGGTTACACTATCTAACAACTGTATTGCCCTTCTGGTTTAATTGCGTATGATCCTGCCTATGGTCAATTTTTTCTGTCCTTGAATTAAATATTTGCAATAGAAAAAAATATCATGTGCAGCACAGTACACGTGATAGAAGTGAATACTTCTATAGAATAGAGAATGAGAGAGATTAAGAGTGAGAGATTGAAAGAGAGAGAGAGAGAGAGAGAGAAAGGGAGAGGGATAATTTCAAAAAAAAAAATAACAATATAAAATTTGTGTAAAAAATATTCGGTTTATTCATTATCTACACTACCATCGGCTGTTGGTTCTATTGGTAATACTGATATGATTGGTTTGTGATAACTAAAATATGAAATATATGTTCGTGATTCGATGATTTTTAGATAACGTGTAAAAATTGCATCTATTGTTGTTCCGGATTTTGTTGTTGATTCTTTGGGATTGGTGTTTATAAGCAGACCAAATGTTTCTCGAAGAAAGTTAATCAACGTCAAAGAATCATTGGATCCGAAATTTACATTGAAATCTCCCCCGAAAATCAAAGGGATTTTGTCTTCGCCTCTTTCAAGTGCATTTGCGCCTGTATGGCTGTAAACCAGTAGGGAGCGGTGAATGAAATATATTACATCTTCTAGATTTTAACAAGTTAAACAGTTCAAGGATATTATCAAATAATCACAGAACACAGATGTAAATAACGTAAATAATTACAAAACACAATGATAAATATTCGGTACACACGCGTGCTGCTTCAGCTGTTAATATATAGCGTCTGGACGCGTACATCTATAACGCGCGCATGCGCGACAATCTATCTATCCTATTCTATCGCTTCGTTCTGAGTTTATATCGCTCTCTCTTGCTCCACTCCCGTGTGGCATCAGGGTTGTACGTACTCGCGCGCATGTGCGTAATACTATATTTTCTTCTATTGCCTAGTATTCAATAAATACTCTCTTGCTCGTACGATGCTTCCTAAACTATTCTCCCTTCAAGCAACTTATACCTTGGACTTAGCGTATGAGTGGGCGTTAAAGACGATGGACCGCACAAAAGGGAGACGCGGATAGCCTAAACTGATATATATATATGATGTATAGCTCTCTTTCTCTCTATGTTATATATCCGTGTACTCTGTCTTGTAACGAAGCCTGTGTTTTAGGTATACCAAATGTATAGCTCTCTTTCTCTCTACGTTATATCTTTTTTCTCTCTCGTGTAACGAAATCTCGAAACGTTACATTTTTTCCAATTCACTCTCCATTCTCGTCAAATATCGGAACGCCGCCAAAGAAGTATTCACTTCAAAAGAAAAGATAAACAACAATGTGTATTGAATATATTTATTATAACTTATAGCGTAACGATTAAGTATTGCACAATATTCATCATTCTCTAATTGAATAATAGTTACTCGGAAACTCGGGAACTCGGGAACACGTCAAAATTATTTTTAAAATAACACGCCATAATAATATTTTTCTAAATTGCAACCCTCTTCTCTTAATAAAAATTAATTCTCAATTCGTTTTCCGAGTATACCGGTGTCCCATTTACATTAGTGTTAAACTTAAAATTACAAAACGTCTGCGGTTGCTACGAAAACTAAAAGTGTTTTGCAAATACGGATATATTTCGTATCAGGGATCTGATACATATTTTGAATAAATATTGTTCTTGTACTACAGGGTTTTTCAGTTGAAATTATCGGATTTGAGGTGCGCGTCATTTGTGTTCTGTCGAGGATAGGATGTCAATATTTAACAACTGTCATATCCAAACCATGTGACGCCAACATGCTGCGATTAATGGTTCAAGAACGAAAAGTTTGTGTACAACTATTTTATGAAAGTGGGCGATTATTTACAGTTGCTTTAAGAAAAAGTCTCATAAAATCAGGACAAATTTTTTTGTCTTTATCGCTTCTTCCATCCCAATTTATTTTACTTCCTAAATAAGTGAAGTCTTTAACTTCCTCCAATTTTCATTATTAATTTGTACTTTTGTTTTTGCTCTACTCTCGCGCCATCTGCACACTAACACTTTAGTTTTGTTCTTATTCACCCTCATTCCGTATTCCTCTGTCAACACTGCCTCCATTTCGTTCAATGTTGATTCTAATTCCTCCTTACTAGATGCTAATACTGCTATATCATTCGCGAATCTCAGAATTTTTAGTTTCTGTCCCTGTACTTTAATCCCGAAATCCACTCTATCTTTTACCACATTAATCACCTCTTCGATGTACAGATTAAATATTAGTGGTGATAGCGTACATCCTTGTCTTACTCCTTTCCTAACACCTACTTCCCTTTTTTCTCTTCTACTTCTATAACAGCAGTTTGCTCTTTGTATAAATTGTGTACTACTCTCCTATCTCTATACTTCATTCCCGCGCTCTTTAGTATCTCGAACATTTTTTCCCATCTTACGTTATCAAAAGCTTTTTCTAAATCTACAAATCCTATATAAGCGTTCTTTCCTTTTTCTACTGTTTTCTCTAACATTACTCTTAGCGCCAGAATAGCTTCGCGAGTTCCCCTATTTCGCCTAAACCCGAATGGGTCTTCTCCTAGTATTTCCTCCGCTCTATTTTCCATCCTCTTCTGCACTATTCTGGTTAAGATTTTTGACGCATGGGAAGTTAGGCTAATCGTTCTCATGTTCTCGCATTTGTCGGCTCCTCTCTTTTTCGGTATAGTGACGATAATGTTTCTTTTATAATCCTCCGGCATCTCGCCCGTTTCGTATATGTATTTTACCAGTTCAAACATCCTATTTACTACTTTCTGTCCCGCACATTTCTAAATTTCCGCCTGTATTTTATCTACACCCGGCGCTCTATTATTCTTTAGCCCCTTAGTGCTATTTCAAATTCCACTCTCAATATAGGTTTTCCTACATTTTCCTTATCGATGCTAGATTCTTCCTCTAATATATCTCCTAATTCCTGACCCTCGTATACATTTCCTAAGTACTGCTTCCATCTATCCGCTTTCTCCTCTCTTCCGATCAGTATGTCCCCCGATTCACTCCTAACGTTTCTACTTATTGTTCCTATATCCCTGAAGTTCCTCTTAATTATTTTGTAAGCCTCATCGGTCTTACCTACTTGCAACTTATCTTCTACTTCTTTGCATTTATCCTCCATCCATTGTTCTTTCGCTTTTCTACATTTTCTAATGATTTCCCACTTTATTGACTTATAAGTTTTCAGTCCTTCTTCGTCTCGTCTGTTTTTGTAGCCTCATCTCTTTTGCATTAAGTTTAAGATTTCGTCCGTTATCCAGGGCTTCCTAGCTGGCCTTTTGTCGTGTCCTAAAACGTCCGTAGCCGCGAAATCTAGACTATTCTTGATACCCTCCCACTCAGATTCTGCGTTCTTGATTTCGTCATTACTCGCTTTATTTATTAATTGATCTGTTTTCTCCTGGAACTTATCTTTCATATTATGATCCCTCAATATGTCTACATTTATACGTTTCTTATCCTTCCGGGTTTTCAGATTTTTGAACTTTAATCTAGCTTTCATGACTACCAAGTTGTGATCGCTGTCTACATCTGCTCCTGGATAACTCTTACAGTCTTTTACTTGATTTCTAAATCTCTTCCTAACCAGAATGTAGTCTATATGATACCTGTCTATCCCTCCTGGCATTTTCATGTGTACCGCCTCCTAACGTGATTCTTGAACAATGTGTTTGCGACTACCATCTTGTGCTTCTCACAGAATCCTATAAGTCTGCTACCTCTCTCGTTTCTGTTTCCTAATCCATAAGGACCTACAAATTCTCCTTCTTTCCCCTCACCTACGACTGCGTTAAAATCTCCTACTATTATTAAATTTTCATGACCTTTCACAAATCCTATTACCTGCTCTATGTCCGAATAAACGTTTTATTTTATGTTAAATAATAGAAAATCTCGATTTGTCAAATTTTATTAGTTTTATTCACAAATCACATTTTATAGTTCTAAATGAGATACCCAGGGCGTGTTGACGTCGTATAGTTTGTAGATGACAGTCGTTAAATATTTATACCCTATCTTTGACAGGACAACAATGAACCGCAATTCAAACTCTATAATTCCAAGTCAGACACTATATATATATATATATATATATATATATATATATATATATATATATATATATATATATATATATATATATATATACATATATATATATATATATATATATATATATATATACTAATTATATTTTAAAAATTAAAAGCATAATAAAAACAGTTTATGATTGAAAAAGATAAATAAAGTCAATTATTGAGTTGGAATGATAGGAATCCATCTCTTGAGCTGTTATTTTTTTGAGGAAAATTTGATTGTTGCTAAATATTTCGGATTCTTACGGTTCAGCTTATCTAAATAATGAGGGTGATTATGTTCTCCATCCAACAATATGGTTTCAACAAAACCAAGTTCCTCCTCATTTTTCATCAGCCCCCTGACGATTTGCATTTTACAAATCAGAAATAAGAAACTACTTATATGAAATGCTGGTATACCCGAAAAATTAAACACATCATGTTTGTAAAAAATGGAATTGAAAATTAAAATATATGGCGTAACAATTCACACAAAATATGTAAAAAATACAGTTTTTGTCAGTCAATGCATTTTTAAGAAATAAGGGCAACGGGGAATATTCAGCACAACAAAACTTAATATGTATCTTAAACATATTCAAAACGCAAAACATTACAACATTGTACAGTCAATTGAATAATTGACGCTTGCATAATTTGTAGCTCGTTTTCTATCACTTCTTCAAGGATTTCAAGTCCCATCTACTTAAACAATGGACTTCACAATTAAATAACTTAATAATTGTACCATGAAGATTTTTCGTTACTTACTTTTATACATTCGATACTGCCAAATATGAAAGGTGAATAACTCCATTATTTTCTATAAATGCGTAATAGGCTATTACACGAAAATTTACTTAAAGTAGTACTCTTTATAGTCACGCCATATTTAAATAAAATTGATAGAGCACTTATTGTGAATTTTGAAATGTTTCTGTGTATATTGTATAAAAATATAACATGTCTAGGTGACAATTTACATAAATATGTGTGCAGATCTGAGTACATCTATCTAAGTACATTTGAAATGCCAGTCTAATTAACAACAATAAGTAATTAGTTAATGTGCGCTTAAGCATCAAGAATTATATAAAATTAATCTAGAGATCCAAACATGACAACCTATTACTCATTTCAGGGTAAAATCTATCTTACCGGTTTAAGAGATGAAGCGGTTTAGTGACGCGTCCTTGAAAATTGGGGGAAATATGGGAGAGGAATAAATCAGCTGCTCGTAATTTAACACTATTTGAACATATATTTTCGGCTTTCCCTCCCTTATTTTCAGCGAAATATCAAATGTACAGTATTAATATTTGATATCATATCGTGTCGTATCGCATTGGGTATCGTCCGTTGTTGAGATTTTTCTTGAAGAACTATGCTAATTAACATCTTTATTAATATACGCACATTGTTTATCGTCTACGCTAATCAAATAAATGTGTTCTTTTAGAAAATTTCGTATATTTAAATAGAATTTAATTTAATAAAAGGTTAATGGTATCTAATAAATAGTAATCAAAACCTCTATAAGTAATGAGTCAATGTCAAGAAATTAGTATAACACAAACTAGTACACCCATGCATCATCAGATATTAGGCAAATATGGTTTTGTGTGGGTTTTTCAACACATATTGATTTTCTGTACACTGGAATCATATGTGCATTTAATAATGTGTATCAAAAACATTAAAATAGGCACAACATATTTTCATAGACCTAAGAACCAAATATACAATTTCCCACAACTACATATATTAAGAACAAAATCAGATATTATCTTTTTTAAATTTAAATTTTTGAAGGTCACAAGTTGAGTTATGTGGGAGGGGATGTTCAACCGCACAGAATGAATGTTGAATACATATAACTCGATCTCAAAACAATTCAATATTAACTATTTGTTTAAAATGAAGTCGCGTTACTTTACATACTTTTTTGTATATTATTATCAATGTAAACTGATAAATTTTAAAACTCTTATTTGTACCTGCAAGTTAATGTTATTTAATAAAAATTTTTCAATTAAATTTATTTATGTATTCATGAAATATGTGCCTTATTTTAATAAGGTTCTACAAGATTGGGCAAGCATTCGATTTTTTAAATAATGAAAACAAAACAATATAATTTATTATCGAAAGGGAAAAAATTTATATTCTGGGTCCATTGTTTTCTCTTGAAAGGAACACAGTACTACAATACCGATACCCCTGATATCATTTAAGAGAAAAGGTTTTAAAATTATTTTTGAAATAAAATGTTCAGAAAGGTGGTATCGATCAACGAAGGAGAACGACAAGAGGGAATATAATATTTATTTTTGATTTCCATATCGGTTTACTACAAAGAGATTGCGTAAATAAAGGTCTGATGCTCGAAATTCTACTTCACTGTCTGTCCACTCGTGCTTGTAATGGTTATAAAAACAACCGATAAATTGTTATTACTTACAACAGTACAGAAAGTTTATATTCCCTCCACTATCTAAGAGAATAAAATTAACTGACCCCGGGAGATTAATGCAGAATTGTGATTAATTTACTATATTATGGTGTTATATACAACCAGTGTTCATCGCTCTTTACACACAGGTTATATGTGGGCAGCTTCGTGCGCTATTGCAGTATATTATGCTGTTATGCATCGGAATAATTACACCTTGCACTTTCATTAAAGAACTTCATTAAGCTATTCATGCACCCTTCTTTACTTTAGTGCCGTCCTTACTGCATCAAACGTTAAGAACTTGCGCTCCTATGTTTACCGTGTGGTCCATTATTTATACACGAACCGTACAAGTTCTTGTCTGATGGTCTAAACATGTATGCAAGATAATCTCATGGGAGTATTTATTTAGAAACTTGATATTACTCATATAACAGTTAAGAAAAGATTTTTAGTACTTAAAAGAATTATTATTATTAACTAGTAAACATAATATAAATGTATACATACTCATAATTGGTAAATATTTTTGGTAATTACAAATATTGCCTACAAATATATGATAATAAAATTAATAATAATAGTAATAATAGTATCTAGGCCTAGCTCCTGAGATAATTTCAGAAGTAGATGAATTTCCAGCAATTTTACTAGAAATTGCCTTTTAAGTCGATAATTATAATATATTTGTATCTTTACCTTGAAACTGAAGCTTTCATGACAGGTATCTAAGACAGCGTGATATCTACCTGCAATTAGGAGAAGCGCGTATTAAGAATGGAGGTGGTAGACAAACACTGTAATTGTAATAGACTAGGAAAGAGAATCGACTATATCATTGGGAGATACACAGCCCTGGCAGAGTCAGCATATCTAGGAAGGCAGAATCAGGTTGTAAAATGTGTACATGCTGGGATGGTACTAAAGTAAACCTGGTGTCGAACTCAGAATCATACTACAAATACCAGTCGCAGCTTCCGGTTACTTTGGGATATACCAATAATCACTGACAGAGTAATGGATTACAATAGGCAAATATCGTCCTAATTGACAGAGTGAAGCGGAAAGGGCACATCATAGACATACCTTGCTCGCTGACCAGACAAAAGAACAATAGAAGCTGAAAAGATTAGAAAATATGAAAATCTTGTGACATAAATTAAGCAAATCTGGAACCTAGATGTGCTCAGGAACTTGAAAAGTGACATCGAAAACCTACGACTTCCGACCTACATCTTTAAATAATGCAGAATGGCGTGATATTGCAGACTTGCTACATAACGAGGAAGTTCCTGAACCAATATTAATTGGCAAAGCAGAGCGGGGATAGAGTGAATTCTCTGCCCTGTCGTCCGAGTCTAACTCCTGAGATAAGTGAATTTCAGGAGCGAGGATACTATTTTTATTCAGTATTATCACTAGTAACATCCCATGAAATAATAAGCTAATAAAATTATAAGGTCTCTTAGACACGCACTGAATAATTTTTTTAAGAGCAGCGATTTTTTTCACGTTCCTGGGAGCAGTTTCCTGCTATTTCTTTCACTGCTAGTGCCGTAAAAATAGTTTCACTACTATATGTAGACTTTCTGTAGTGGGAAATAGTTAAATTAACTTATTATACCTAAATAGACTGACTCGTCTATAAAGTTTATGCCATCAGTTTTTAAAACAAATAATGTCCCTATGACTAATAGTAGTAATAGTTAAATATTGAGTACGTTGAATAGTTGTCGGCGTTGGAGCTTTCAATATAACACATTATTTTTCACCTCAAAGTCGGACATATTTTCAAAACCAACTAATTTTTTTTCCGTTTCAGTGGTTGGTTTTTCCATTCTCTTGCATATTTTTCATATAACTATATTTGCTGCTACTGGTATTAAAGCAATAAAACCACTAAGTTCAACACTCGACAACCATATGAATCTTGTGTTATTAATATATCTATGTGTGTTTACTTATACTTTGCCATACTTATACCATTCTTCCGCTCAGTAATGAATTAGACACCCTCATTATAAAGGCAGATGATTGGATTATGTACTGTTGTTTGCTCTTTGGTAGGTTTATGTATTTCAATAACGGTGACTGTCTCTGTTAAATACGCTATTGTTGGTGCCAGTATTGTTCTCTTACTCACCAGTTCATTTGTGTTGAATAAGAAAGTAGAAATTTGGCATGAACATCAAATACGTATAATTGTAAATAAGTATTTCAATCGATAAGTATATAAACACTTATTTACAGAAAATTTTACTTGGAAATGGCAAAAAGCATATTTGAACAGAACATTGTATGTGCTCGTATATGTTTCAAATTATTAATAAACGAGTAGTATAGGGATAAAAACTAAACATGTATCATAAAGATACGTACATTTTTTTATATAACATAAAATTACTCACACCAGCCATCCACATATACATAACATATTGTTCATACTCATTCAGCCATATATTAGTACATACATCCTTATAATGTATAAGTATATTATATACATATATATATATATATATATATATATATATATATATATATATATATATATATATATATATATATATATATATATGTTAAATCACTAGTTTGGATTTAAACTTTTTAAAAACAATTTATTTTATTTAACGGACGAACAAGAATTTAGATGTGTGAGTATAACAATAATATCAATACTAAAATTATACTGCCCATGCAACGGGTTTGCTGCGACTTTATAAGTTTCGTTATGCTGACATTGTTGAAAGTAAAGTTAAAATATAATTGGCAAAAGATTAATTTAAAGAAAGAACATTATAAGGTTTCAGCAAATCATCATAAACGTTGGTTACAATGTATATAGTTATATGATAAGACACGTAGCAGTATTAAGTTACGTCTGGCTTTCAGATAACATACTGAAGGTTTTATGTTACCTGATAATAAAGTTATAGAAGTGTGAGAACTACTTTGAGTAATGAATGCAATACAATATATTTTATATAACAACTCCCCTTTTTAACAAAAAGTTGGTGTTATACAGCAACTTTTCAAAATAAGTAAGATTGAAATTAATAATTATGAATTTAACGATTATTGAAGTTATATAATAATAATAAAGTTAATTGAGAATATGAAGCCTTAAGTTAAGTTTAAATTATACAATTAATATTTTTTAAATATAAAATTTACAAAATTAAAATATATAGAGTCTTTGAAACCGATTTATAACTGAGAAACATTAGTTCAGTTCGATTTCTTCCTCTGGGGTTTCATCTTTGGATCTGATCGATGGTCTTCTTCTGGGCAGGATGCTCCTGAAGGATTCTCTTAAGCGTTTAGAAGGTCCAGGTGGAGGTGGTGGTGAATTTGTTGTGAGGGCGATTGCTAATCTGTTTCTCTTTCGGCATTTACATAAAATATATAACAAAATGAGAGTTACTATTAGTGTAATGATAAAATAAGTGAACCAAGAGATGTGTTTGGTAACAAATGGTTCATTGATCAAATCGTCTAACGTTCGAGAATACTCGTCCAATTTGTGTTTGGCAATCTCGAGGTCTTCCACATTTAAGTTATTCAATTTTAATGGTTCTAATTTTGGGATTTGGATGTCATCGGGGATTCCTTGACAACAATTAAAGGGAATTAAAATGGGGTGATCACTAACACTGGTTTGCGAAAAGTTCTTAGGGTCAGTTTGTATTTTTGTCACTCCTATGAAAGCACTACATCCAGGTTGCAATTTAAGAATGGAATTTTTATAAATGATCTCTGTCTTGGTGTTTATTTGTTTGCAATTTACAGTAATTTGAAGTGGTTCTGAAGTAATTGTTAGCCATGATGAGTCCGTTAGTTGTTGGACATTGTAGCCTTTTGCAAATATTATTGAAGTTTGGCAGCTCTCGGGTAAAGTTTTTAAGTGTTTCAGGATTTGGGCTTCACATATAGCATTGTCGTCGATGGGGTATGCAAATAGATTGGAACATATCTTTGTGCCAAAGAAAAGTGATTTACAGTCTTTCAGATTTTTGATGGGTATGTACATCAAAGAATCGACGTCACGCGCTAAGTATTTTTGTGATGAAGATAAAACATGATATAGACCAGTTCTATTATTTAGGATAGGGATTGGATATAATCTAAAAAGGGTGTATCTTTGTTGGTCTATTAGAGGGATTTTTAATACAAATACCAAGTCTGAATCAGTTTGGTATGCTTCTAATTCCATAATATCCAAATATTTGGCAATATTGGAAGATTTTATAATGAGTGGTAAATTGTTTTGGTGTAAATTTTGTGAAATTTCCTGAAGCGAGGTTATCAAATTTTCAGGATTGATTATCGACGTATGAATAATTTTTAATCGCGCGAAAGTTATTGAATTTAGAATATCATTTAATTGATTCTCGATATACAGGTAACTTTCCATGAGAAGTTCACATTTTTCTAAAAATCTTAATTTTGCTTCAATTACTTTAATTTTATCTGCTGTCCTATAAATTGTGTCTGATATTATTTTTATATCTCTATTGAAGGTGGCTTCATCAATTTGCAACTTTTGTATGGTAGCGTTAAAATTCTTTATGACGGATGTTGTTACTGAGATTTGATTTTTCATTAAATTTTCTAATTGATGCTCGTCATTAGTTAATTTATTGATGCAATTCATGTAGTATTCGCCATCTTCGGAATCTAAATTTCCTGTAATTGACTTAAATATTGTACCAATGCCATTGAGAATTCCACGTTTGTAACGTTTAGTATCAAAATAAATTTCGCTTAATTTTTCTTGAATTGAATTTGAAATTTGGGTTAATAAGCTGATGTGTGTTTTTACTTCACCTCGAAAAAGGTTCATGTTTTCAAATGTGGGGTTAATAGCGTGTAAGAGAATTTCAAGCATTTTCTCGTTATGTTCAAAAGTGTTCTTTATTGATGAAATGTTTTTGTGAACCAGAAGAGTCCATTGTTTATTTGTTACAACGATTTCGCTGTCTCGATGATAATATATTCCAATGGTGTTGTTTATTGGAGTAATGGTGTATTGGGATACTGCTGCTCCAATCAGCAGAAGAAACCTGAAAATAATTTAATTCTCAAAATATGGTTTCATCCTGTCGAAATTGACTTTTGTCGTTTGTGACGTTTCGAGATTTAATAAAATTGCAGAATTTTGAAAGATTTTTATTATTTCGAAAGGACCGTTAAATTTATTATGTAATTTATCTTTAATTTGAGATTCCTTAACATAGACTTTATCGCCTATTTTAAATTGTGTAGGATGTTCTGGAACGTTTCTATCGAATCTTAATTTAGCCTTTTCTTTTTGAAGCTCAGTTTTTGTGCGTGCAATTTTATAATAGTATGAAATTCTATTATTTAGGTCTCGTATATATTTTGATATCAACTCTTTTTGGTTATACAAAGTTTCAGGTGGGCGACTGGACGTATGTCCAAATACTAGCTCGTATGGAGAGAAACCGTGTGTTTTATTCGTCGAGTTATTATAACAAATAACAGCGTAAGGAATTACGTTTAATGGATGTTCATTAGGGTTTTCAGCCTGATTAGTACGAATCATCTCTAAAAGTGTGGAGTGAAATCTTTCCACAGATCCGTTTGATTGAGGGTGGCTAACGCTAGAAAATGTTAATTTTATGTCGTATAAGGTACATAGGTCTTTAAGTAATACATTGTCGAATTCTTTACCGTAATCCGAATGTATACGAAGCGGAGTACCAAAATGCTGAAAGTAAAGAAGTAATATATTTACTGTTGATTTAGCGGATTTATCCTCTAATGGGTACGCTTGAGTAAATTTGGTTAGTTCATCTCTAATAGTTAAAACATAATTTCTTTTTGGAATTTCTAGTATATCGATATTTATTCTTTCAAATGGTGTTCTTGGTGTTTCAGTTATCACCAGGGGATTGCTTAAGTTTTTCCGTAAAGTTTTTGTTTTCTGGCATATTTCGCAATTTTGAATGAATTTAGTTACGTCTTTAGTTAGACCGGGCCAGTTATATTTATTCCTTATTCTCCGAATGGTTTCGTTTATTCCGCGGTGTAAATTTGCTTTTCCTGTATGGTTTTGGTCTAATATTATCGGAATTTGATCTTCGTCAGGCGTCTTAGTTATGTTTTGGCAACTAACTAGGTTTAAATCTTTTCCAGTGAAAATAAATGACAACATTTCGAGTATTGGCAATTCTAAATTGTTTTCAATGAAATATGTTTTTGAAGATTCGAAAATGTCTTTGTCTTTGTAAAGAGTAATAAACATTGTTTCGATTATCTCTTCGATGTCGAAGGGTAACAAAACAATATAATATTTTCGGTTTTTCACCGTTTTACTCGTGACTATATTAATTTTATTGTGAATAAAATTTGGTTTTTCCTCGAAAATATCTTCAATTATTTTATAATGTAAGTCTTCGAGTTTTTCTTTTTGGAAAAACGTTATTATGTCTTTATGTCCTTTGTCCAATAATTGATTGTTCGTAATTTTAATTTTTGAATAGTCTATTAGTGACTGGGTTTTATATAGGTGAACAAATGTATTTAATTCTTGTAAAATTGATTCTGGTGAAATTTCGGTATTTTCTGAACTAATCGATTCGTCGTCTGTATTTGATGTTAAAATTTTGTTTTTGAAATCCACACATTTTTGAAAATGGTTAATTTTGATACGGGATAAGGCATCCGCATTTTTATTAATTTTGCCAGGTTTATATTCAATCTGGTAGTCGTACTCTTCAAGTTTTAAGCGCCAGCGTGCTAGGCGACTACCGGGGTCTTTAATAGAGAAAAGCCAGGTAAGAGGTCTGTGATCTGTTATCAGTTTGAACTTTCTACCAAAAATATATGGGCGAAAATGTTTTACGGCCCAAACAATAGCGAGGAGCTCTCGTTCTATTGTTGAGTACTTTGTTTCCGCACTACAGAGAGTTCTGGAGGCGAAAGCTATGGGTAGATCTTTACCTATTGGACCTTGCGAAAGTACAGCGCCAATCGCAAAAGCGCTCGCATCTGTTGTGAGTAGGAATGGCTCGTCAAAATTTGGATACGATAGTATGGGGCTTGAAGTAAGGGTTTGTTTTAAATCTTCGAAAGATTTTAAACATTCTGAATCGAAATTGAAAGAGGTGTCTTTTTGCAGTAATTTAGTGAGAGGTTTGGAAATTTTGGCGAAATTATCAATGAATCGTCGGTAATATCCGGCGAGGCCAAGAAATGATTTAATCTCTCTCTGGTTAGTTGGTTGGGGAAAAGTCTAGGCAAAGTTGAGTAATTATTTCTCTTTCTTCCTCATTTAAGTGATCAAGACGAAGTTGTTGCCTTATTTCTTCGCGTCTATCTGTATAATTTTCAGAATTATATTCGTTTAAATTATTTAATGAAAAATTTTGAATTGGTTCTAGTTTAATTTCGGAAAAATCTATTATTTTTGGGACTGCGTTTGCGTTTAATACGGAGGCAAGAAATTCTCCTTTATTGTTAATTTTGACTAGTGCATTAGGAAGTCGTACTTTATCTATTTCCATAGCTGTTAATATGGCTTCTGTATTTACAAGATTACATCGAAATTTTGAAATTTGTTCTGTACGAGGGTTAATAGAAATTTTGTTGAGAAATTGATTATTTTGAACATTTTGTTTTTTATTATTTTGTACATTAGTGGAATTTTCTGTGGCTTTGACTAAAGGTACAGTTTTGAAATTGGTAATTAATTGTTTATTTTTTATGTCAATAATGCAGTTGTAATGTTCTAGAAAATCGGATCCTAGTAATCCGTCGAATTCAATATCAATATTATGAATGTAAACTTTGTGAGGATCGTTGAGAGTAAACGGAACGAGTGTAGATTCATTAATTAGAATTTTTTGATCGGTAATTCCCTGTATTAAAACGTTTTCGGGAAAACGTTTAGAATATTTTTCACAAGTTTTTGGCTTAAATATGGATAGTCCGGCACCTGTATCTATTAATATTTTAAATTTTTTTGTAGCATCTTCAATGTAATATAAGTTTTTGGGATTTACTGTTAAAAGGGCACTTGATATTCCTCTATTTATAGGAATATTTGTTTGTCTTGCTGTTGGTTGGTGTTTAAATTCATTATTTGAATTTGGTTTTCTAATTCCGTTATTTCGCATAGCTGTTGATCCGGTGGATGATCTTGAGCTTGAGTAGTTTGCCGAAAATCCTGATCAGTATCAGAATAATTAAATTGGTCTGTTGAAAAATGATAATTTTGTTGATATGTTGGTTCGTCTGAATATGAATCTTGATATTGTTCATAATTTTGATCGCAATTGTAATTATATTGATGAGCGGTATCATCAGAATATTGTGCATGTGAGCTGTACTGATGAGCAGTATCATCAGTGTACTGTGAGTCGTATTGATGAGCCGTATCATCAAAATTTTGGTTCATTTGAGCGTTCATATGATGAGCTCTTTGTTGATTATAATTCGGATTTGGCCGAATTATTGGTGGTCTTGATTGGTTTGTATAGTTGGGATTCGGTTTAATAGCTGAAGGCCTGTTTTGTTGAAAACTATTTTGCTGGTAATTATTTTGTTGGAAATTTGAATTCGTCGGTCTATTATTTCCATTCGGATTAAATTGAGGTCGCTGATAATTTTGATTTAAGTTGGATGATTGGGCTTGATTGAAATTTTGTTGAAAATTAGGCCTAGAAAAGTTTTGGAAAGGTGCTGAAGAATTTTGTTGCTTCGTTCGGCACTCATTTATTGTGTGACCATTACGTTTACAAAATGTACATATCTTCTTAGCATTTAGTGAATTAGGTGGTAATGGTTTGTTCGCTTTTTGAAATTTCTGAGATTCAAAGTATGACAATTGAAGTTCTCGTTTAATCCTGGATATTGCTTGAAGCATATCCATAGGATTACTTGCTCTTATTATAGATCCTAATTTTGGATCCAGCCCTGTCAATAAAGTGTTAAGAGTCATTGTCTCGATTAAATTTGATTGTGCGGTTTTTTGATCAGAGGTTAAATGCTGTTTCTGAATCGCTGCATGCATTTTCGCATTATGCGTTTGCAAGCGGGATACAAAATTTAAAGCGGATTCGTTTGATTGTTGATTAATTCTTTGCAAGTCCTGAATTAGAGACGTAAGGTCCCTAGAGTCTCCAAAGTGAGTCTCTAATAGATATTTAATTTCTTCCCAAGTTGACGGGTTCCTAGAATTTACTAGTTCAGCGGCTTTTCCACGTAATTTATTTTTAACATGGAGAGTTAAAAGTATTTTTTGATTATCGACCGCCATGTCGAAAGCGCATTTAATAGCATTTAAGAATGTTTGCAGGAAAATTTGATTTCCGTCATACTCCGGAACAATTGAGAAAATTTCTGATAGTTTGTAAGGTTCTAAGATAGCTTCGTTTGCCATTTTTATATGTTAATTAATTATTATGTTTAAATTAGATATTGTAAAGTTATTTAATTAAATACAATTAAATAAAAATAAATTTACAGATGGGAAGGATAATAGTTTTTGGTCTATATCCTGTATAATATTTCTTAAAATTATAAATAAATGTTTCAAACGTAACGTGTCAATTCTTTGACTTACCAAATTTTTTCCATTCGTCTTCCGGCCAGAGTCCACAACCAGTGAGGCAATTCCGTGTTCTGGAAGCGGGGTGTCTTCGGGAAGGATGGCTTGCAGAGGAGAATCACAAACAGTGAGGGCAGGTCCGTGTTCTATCTGCGATTTCCCCTGTTGTTTTCTTTGTTTCTTTGTAGATTTGTTTCTTGTTTCTTTTGTTGAAGTCTTCGTGTTTCGAAGTTGCTTCTTTGAAGTATTCTTGTTTCGTGTTTCTTTTCTTCTTGAGCTTTGTTCTTGATTTCACTTCGGAATTGGAATTCCACGTTACTAGTGAGGCAAATCCGTGTTCTAATAACGCGTGAAATCCTACCGGCTGCGCCAAATTTGTTAAATCACTAGTTTGGATTTAAACTTTTTAAAAACAATTTATTTTATTTAACGGACGAACAAGAATTTAGATGTGTGAGTATAACAATAATATCAATACTAAAATTATACTGCCCATGCAACGGGTTTGCTGCGACTTTATAAGTTTCGTTATGCTGACATTGTTGAAAGTAAAGTTAAAATATAATTGGCAAAAGATTAATTTAAAGAAAGAACATTATAAGGTTTCAGCAAATCATCATAAACGTTGGTTACAATGTATATAGTTATATGATAAGACACGTAGCAGTATTAAGTTACGTCTGGCTTTCAGATAACATATTGAAGGTTTTATGTTACCTGATAATAAAGTTATAGAAGTGTGAGAACTACTTTGAGTAATGAATGCAATACAATATATTTTATATAACATATATATATATATATATATATATATATATATATATATATATATATATATATATATATATATATATATATATCTTTTTTTTTTATTCAATCTGATTTATAATTGTAATAAATGAAAAAGTATACGATAATTACGATACTATAATTGTATAAAAGTGACAGAAGAGAGAAAGAAGACACCGAGACAGTACGATACCAGTTTACCTTTGATCTTTTGTTATGTATTCTTTAGTTCAATATAACTTGTAGTTCCTTAGATACGGATAAAATTATTGATTTAATTTTTTTTAAGAAAATATATCCTGACGTTATTAGAGATAGTATTACATAATCCTGATAATAAGAACAATTTAAACATTTGAACTACAAATACGATCAGTAACATATAAGTCAGAAATCGAGAAAGGAACCACCAAACCGCCAAGCGGTTATCAAAGTAGTTATCAAACCCGAATAGCAAAGCTATTACATAATCGCTCTAGGAAACAACTACTCCTCGGACTAAAGCCCCGCCAGGTATTGAATTATACCTTGAAGCGATCCTCGACCCCTTTCTCGTGTTTCTGCAGGATCAGATAAGGTTTCAAAAAATAAAACCTTCCACAGGTAGGATTCAACATCTGTCCCGAATCATAACCGAACGACCGGAATCGAGAATCGAACGATCGGAACCGAACCAGTCGTTCGGTTCCGACCCGGGACATATGTCGAATCCTACCTGTGGAGGGTTTTATTTTTTGATACAAATACGATGTTTATATTTTAATTAAAACTGAATATCACTGTTATAATAGTAAACTTCTCCAATATATTACTGGTTTATAGACAATTTTAGTAGATCTTGTCATTCTTTCTTTTAGCATATATTTGAAAAATATTATTTGAAAGACATTTTAAAACAGTATATTGAGGTGTTCCCCACGCTAGAATACTATATATCAGATGACTCTTCACTAGGGAATGATAAGTAGATTTTAAATTCTGTCTATGTGAGATATTAAAAATATATTTAAGTATGCATATTATTAATTGTAACTTTTGTATAACATGATATATGAATGATATTTAGTATAACACAATATATTATATATAACAAGATATATTTAATTTTTCTTGAGAATATATCCGATCCGATAGGACTTGCACCTTGACGAAGTCCTAGTGCAAACTAGAACGGGTGGGTCGGCTTGCGCGTTTTAATGATTTAAGGAGCCGTACCATAGGTTTAACCATAGTGGGGGGTCCTTATTGAAAAACCAGACTAAGACAAGTCCCTGAAGGAGGGCAGCAGCTCTTTCAGTAGTCATAGTGACAGAAACCGTGGGGGTTGGTATGGTGCTATGACACACACGACTGCGATGTGGAAGGCAAGAGAAAACCACCACATTATAATCCTTAGAACAGCTAACAGAAAGCTTATCCCAAATAATGATGGCGTCTCCTGGGGCAAAAAACACCGGAGGTAAAATAGTCCTGCGTTCGAATCTCCGGGTGAGGACTGTTCCGGGAGACGTGATCGAGTGCAATAGTAGGGATAGTAGGAAGTGTAGCATTTCACGAGTCGGAGCGTGGAATGTCAGAAGCATGAGACAGACAGGGAAGCTAGAAAATCTGAAGATAGAAATGGATAGGTTAGGATTAGATATAATAGGTATAAGTGAGATGCGCTGGCCGGAAGTAGGAGATTTTTGGAGCGGTGACTATAGGGTAATACACACAGGATCGATAAATGGAAACGCGGGAGTTATGCGGAAGAACGCAGGACTGTGTGTAGATAGCTACCTACAATACAGCGAGAGAGTAATGATGGTCATATTAGATTCGAAGCCAGTGAAAACAGTAATAGTGCAAGTATACATGCCTACTTCTAGCCACAGTGAGGAAGAGTTAGAAGCCGTTTATTCGGACATAGAGCAGGTAATAGGATTTTTGAAGGGTCATGAAAATTTAATAATAGTGGGAGATTTTAACACAGTCGTAGGGGAGGGGAAAGAAGGAAAATTTGTAGGTCCTTATGGATTAGGAAACAGAAATGAGAGAGGTAGCAGACTGATAGAATTCTGTGAAAAGCACAAGATGGTAGTCGCAAACACCTTATTCAAGAATCACGTTAGGAGGCGGTACACCTGGATAATGCCAGGAGGGATAGACAGGTATCAGATAGACTACATTCTGGTTAGGAAGAAATTTAGAAATCAAGTAAAAGACTATAAGAGTTATCCAGGAGCAAATGTAGACAGCGACAACAACTTGGTAGTCATGAAAGTTAGATTAATCTGAAAACCCGGAAGAATAAGAAACGTATAAATGTAGACATATTGAGGGATCAGAATATGAAAGATAAGTTCCAGGAGAAAACAGATCAATTAATAAATAAAGCAAGTAATGACGAAATCAAGAACGCAGAAACTGAATGGGAGGGTATCAAAAATAGTCTAGATTCCGCTACGGACGTTTTAGGACACGAGAAAAGGGAAGCTAGGAAGCCTTGGATAACGGACGAAATCTTAAACTTAATGCAAAAGAGACGAGGCTACAAAAACAGACGAAACGAGGAAGGACTGAAAACTTATAAGCCAATAAATTGGGAAATCATTAGAAAATGTAGAAAAGCGAAAGAACAATGGATAGAGGATAAATGCAAAGAAGTAGAAGTAGAAGCTCCAAGTAGGTAAGACCGATGAGGCTTACAAAATAATTAAGAGGAGCTCCAGGGATATAGGAACAATAAGTAGAAACGTTAGGAATCAATCCGGGGAAATACTGATCGGAAGAGAGGAGAAAGCGGATAGATGGAAGCAGTACTTAGGAAATTTATACGAGGGTCAGGAATTAGGAGATATATTAAAGGAAGGATCTAGCATCGATAGGGAAGATGTAGGAAAACCTATATTGAGAGAGGAATTTGAAATAGCACTAAGGGGTCTAAAGAACAATGGAGCGCCGGGTGTAGATAAAATACAGGCGGTAATTTTGAAATGTGCGGGACAGAAGGTAGTAAATATTTGAACTGGTAAAATACATATACGAAACAGGCGAGATGCCGGAGGATTATAAAAGGAACACTATCGTTACTATACCGAAAAAGAGAGGAGCCGACAAATGCGAGAACTTTCGAACGATTAGCCTAACCTCCAATGCGTCAAAAATCTTAACCAGAATAGTGCAGAAGAGGATGAAAAACAGAGCGGAGGAAATACTGGGAGAAGACTAATTCGGGTTTAGGCGAAATAGGGGAACTCACGAAGCTATTCTGGCGCTAAGAGTAATGTTAGAGAAAACAATAGAAAAAGGAAAAAGCGCTTATATAGAATTTGTAGATTTAGAAAAAGCTTTTGATAACGTAAGATGAGAAGAAATGTTCGAGATACTAAGGAGCGCGGGAATGACGTATATAGATAGGAGAGTAGTACACAATCTATTCAAAATTGTATAGACTGTGTACTACGAATTGTATAGGGAAAAAAGGGAAGTAGGTATTGGGAGAAGAGTAAGACAAGGATGTACGCTATCACCACTAATTTTTAATCTGTACATCGAAGAGGCAATTAATGTGGTAAAAAGATGTAAAAGAGTGGATTTCGGAATTAAAGTACAAGGACAGAAACTAAAAATGCTGAGATTCGTGGATGATATAGCAGTATTAGCATCTAGTAAGGAGGAACTAGAATCAGCATTGAACGAAATGGAGGTAGTGTTGACAGAGGAATACGGAATGAGGGTGAATAAAAACTAAAGTGTTAGTGTGCATAGGGCACGAGAGCAGAGCAAAAACGGAAGTACAAATTAATAATGAAAGATTGGAGGAAGTTAAAGACTTCACTTATTTAGGAAGTAAAATAAATTGGGATGGAAGAAGCGATAAAGACATAAAACAAAGAATAGCGCAGGGTCGAATAGCTTATAATAAAAAGAATGCACTTTTATGCTCGGGGGTAATAAACTTAGAAACAAGGAAGAGATTTTTGAAAACATATGTATGGAGCACGGTACTGTACGGTTGCGAAACCTGGACGGTAGGGGAAGCAAGTAGGAAGAAATTAGAAGCTTTTGAGATGTGGTGTTACCGAAGAATGATGAAAATACCATGGACTGATAGGGTTAGAAACGAAGAAGTATTGGAGAAAGTCGACGAGAAAAGAAGTATGTGGAAAAACATAGGAGAAGCTGGAGGTTAGCGTCCAACCAGTCTTAGGACTGATGACCTCATGATGATGAGAATATATGTTAGAATTATTTCCTTCAACTTCAATCTTGATGTTAGTAAATGAAGGTTGGTTCGATTTAATATACCTCAAAGGTAAGAAACTCGTTTTATCAACATTAGGTGTGGGTAATTTTGAGTCAAATCAATTTCGATTAGCATTCTTATCATTGTGTGCAACCATTTTTAATTCTTGCCAGGTATTGGCTTTATAAAAGACAGAAGTATAATCTACAAACCCCGATTATATATCTTGTTCTTGATATATTAAAAATATTAATCATATACTATAATGAAAAAAATACTAGACCCAAAACAGTACTCTGTGGTATACTACTTTCCGTCACTTGATTATCGTTGCAAACACCGCCCATTTTTACAGTTTTACTTTAAGCTCTTATTGTTAATGATATATACATTACTATTTTTTAATTAGATTTTATTTAAGATATGCAGTTATTGTCCTATCTTCTCAGGATTACGCTTGAGTTATATTTATATTATTCCTGTAACTGGAAAGCATCAAAATCACTGGCTTCAGAAATACGACATATTTACGGAATTTCTCTTAACAGTCACAGATATTTTAATACAAACTTGAATTTTAAGTTTGAATTTGAGCAATAAACAACATATGCTGATGATGAAAATAGCATTGGTATTAAAATATTCATATTTAGATGCACTAAAATAGCCGTGATTGAGGAAAATTTAATAGTTGTCTTGTATTACTGCCAAGTATCATAATATTCATTTTATGTCTCTCATTACTTTTCCATAGTTCTGTTTTCAGAATCTTCTTAACCATTTACAAATTAGTTCAGTTACAGAACTGAAACTAAAATAAGACGGAGCAATATATGTAGAAGCAAATTCAAATTATCAAAGCAGTGAAATTCCGAATTAAGAGAATTATATCCAAGTTACTGTATAATCAATATTTTAGGACGAATTTATGTGGAATATACGAAAAATCAGATAATAACAACGCCATATTTACAAAACATGAGGATCAAGTTATGAAGAGCATAAAGAATAAATCCTCCCTTGCTCATTATTGATGTATTACTGTTTTAGGCAGTTGTTTACAAAGTTGATTAATGAACGGGCAAGCATAATGAATTTTCAAAGTGATTTACTGCCCCTTCTTATTGAATAAACCGCATTAACAACATACGAACTAAATTAACATATGAAATAACCGAAAACCTGAATAACGCAAATGAATATAAATTAAAACGAAAGTAAATAATCATGACAATTACATATCACTATAAAGTGAAATACTAATGTAAGAAACTGCAATAATATAAAGTTCTATCTTATGATATTTACATGGTATCGTTATAATAATTAATGTCTGGCAGTTCTTCGAACATTCAAGGTTCGTGTTCGTATTCTTATTTTCATGCAATGTAATGCTACTTAGACATTCTTGTAGACAATTTTAAAGATATAAGAACAATATATATCGACATTAATAATTACTAAAACACAAAGTTAAAATATATATGCCATTACCTACTCTCTCCGTTAACGTCTCTATGTGACACCAGCTTAACTACCTGCGACATGCGGAAGAGCAACAGCTCAGTTGCACTGTATGATTCTAGCGTATCAGGCGTATTGTTCTAGAGAGTGTACGAGAGATTAATTCCATTTATTTAATATTACGTAGTGTAAACACCCTTCACGTACTACTGTGGAAAAGCGGATTAATATGTTTGCCAAATTAGAGTCGATGGTATCAAACCAAGCTACAATGTAGGTGAGCCGATGTTATTTTGGTGTGTAAAAACGCGCATTACAGGACATATCGCGGGTGACCTAATAAAAGCGGAGTGCTAGATTTCATTAAGTAAAATTATGACTTGTTGAAACATACTTATCCTGTGAAACGATAGCCAATCTAATGTTATCCTACACGACAAATACAATAATAATATAAGTATGGGTGCCGGGTTAACCCGAGAAAATATTTATTTATCAGCAATATATGACAAGATTCAAACAACGGTTTCTGCTGAGATAAAACGTTTTGGTGAGTGTAGGCGGAGCCAGAGACATTACAGGTTGGAATATCGTAGATGCATTGGTTGGCAACATGGAAAACCTATATATGCATGGTTTTAAACAAAACGCTTATAAATATACATAACCACAGCAATTTACAACGACTCTGGAATAATTTTTAAACACAAGAGGCTGTTGTTTACCAAAAAGTTTATTTTCTAATTATCGACACACCTTTTGACTATAAAAGAAATTTAAACTGTCTTCTATTTATGTTGTTCTTCAAAAACGATCCCGGATTTTGAGTGTATGCCGTTGCAGATCTTCATGATGGTAAAGAAGCTGGCTTTGCATAACCCAACGTAAACGAAATCTCCATGAAAATTTTGACGAGTTTTGTATAAACCTCTGTTGGTAGTCAAAGGTCGTTTTCCTCGTCCAAATCGATTTTAAACAACAGAGGATACAATGTAGCTTCCGAATATCTAGAACAACAACTGTTAAAGGTGTTATATCTGTGTTCTACTACTAGACACTAGTTTAATCTAGATGTTACTTTTTTTTTTCAAGTTTGGACATAGAAATCGACTTCATCCCACTGAAACCTCAGACTGTAAAGGGGGACATTACACACAGAGACAACGTTGCCAAGATATAATAACGTTCCCAATGGTGGGTTCGGTTCACCACCTGGACCACAGTATGAATGACATTGTCGTAACTGCATTTATGAGACAATGCGGCGAAGAGCAGTGTGAGGTAGAATTAGAATTTTTCTATTATTGTGAATATAAAAAAATCACCAATTAAAATTTGTAACTCGTGTCTTGGACCCAATATTGCAATATCGTGTATGTACAAAGACAGTCGGTCTTGAATAATGATAATACATTTTTATCGATATCTTATAAACGTTTTACTCCTTATACGAGATATTCGATATGGTCTATATATAAAGCAGGAATATATTTAAATTAGGATTTGGAATTGGATTGAGTATACTGCAAATAATAAAAGCAGTTTCCAAGTCCTAGAATAAGACTGTTTATTGTCTTTGATTTTTAAATAAATTATTCACTTCATTATTGTATTAACTCAGATATCACTACCGTTTTTTTAAAAGGCATTCGGTTTATAGGTCGCTTGAGTGAGCCTCATTAATTTTTCAATAGATATCGCGAGAACTATCGATTCGTAAAGATCAGATCATGTCACTTTTATCAGATGATTCATTTGACCTACAGTTTTGTTAGTGCTTAATGTATTTTTAAACTTGGTTTTTACGTACTGTGATCATGAATGATTGCAGGTTAGTCCACTTACTTAACTAAACATATAAAGTGTCATTGCGCATGATATTCAGATACTATTAGTACAAAATTACACTATATTTCTAGTTATAAAACGTCATAGGTTATTATAGTGCATAGAGTGTGGTCCAAATGGCGGCGTTCTTTTAAAAGAACGCTAGTAATATATACTACTGCATATTTGTAATAAGTTTTTCTTATTTTAGAAGACCGTTGAAACTACACGAGCTACTTGAGGAGCTAAAAATCTCGACGAAATACCTGTTCCTCCAGATGAAATAGTACTTTTCCCTTCGGCAAATGCAAATGACAACATCACCGATTGTGACTCTGAGGATGAAAAACTTATTACCCTAAATAATCTCCCAGGAAGCCAACTGAGGAATGACGTCGAAGTAATAATTCTACAGGACTCTGAAGCTAATGAGAATGCATATGATTTTGATGACGACATTCTATTGACTCAACTTTATCCTGGGGTAACTCTGCCACCCAATGGTAATGGCCTATCAATTCATAAACCTCCAATAAAAGAGCTAAAGGATATGTTATGGATTCAAGAAGATATCACCCCTCAACCTGATTTATGGGAAGATACTCTTGGTCCAGTTCAAGAGCTTACACCTTTACAATTATTTGATTTTTTTTTTGACACTGAGATAGTTGATATGCTAGTGACCTTCTCCAACAGATATGCTTTGAAGAAAAATGTAGAAGCTAATGTATACACTAAAGAAATAAAATGTTTTTTGCGTTTTAATTTTGAGCGGTTATGTAGATGTTTCTAGAAGATACATGTATTGGGAAAACAGGAGTGACACCAAAACAATATCCTAGTGGCTATATCTATATCAAGAGATATATTTTCTTATATTATGAAAATACTACATGTTTTCGATATTGATAATCTTGGCAAACAGGACAAGTATGCTAAGCTTCGTCCTCTATTCAGTCTTCTAAATAAAAGGTTTTTGGACTTTGCGCCTTTGTAGCAACACCACAGCATCGACGAAGCAATGGTACCATAGTTTGGAAGGCACTCAAGCAGCCAATGTATTAGATACAAACCAATACGATTGGGGTATAAGCTTTGGGTTGGCGTTTTACGTTTCGGATATACAGTTTGGTTTTCTCCATATCAGGGTTCATTAGAGACTCTGGCCTAATATATATCAAGAACTCAATTCAGATATGGAGAATATCACAAGAAGGTCCAATTTCACTGTGAGAAATGTAATGTGCCACTTCAACCAAAGTTTTGCTTTAAAAAATTCCACACCCTCTAGTACTTTATTTGTATATTTTTATAACTGTATTTTCATTATAAGTTATGCTGTAAAATAAAAAAAACTAGTTCAGTAGCAATAGTTCATATTACTACCATCCTTTTAAAAGAACACCTCATATTTCTGAGTTAACCATAACAAATACAACATTTTTATTTTCTTTGTACATTTGTAAAAGAAATCATGTAATATTTGTGAAAAAATGTTTAAATTCTAAAAAAAAGTTTCAATAACATCTGGGCTAATTTGAGTTACATAAGATCGTATTTTCCCTAATTGCAGAATGGTTAGACTGTATTTTATATACAGTCTAATGTTACTATCAATACAGTCTAATACAATAGACGTAATTACTCATGTGGATGTAATTAGTTTCCTAAAAGATTATCTCAATTATTGATCGAACGTGTGCATTAGTGCTAATAGCAGTCCTTCTGGTCAAAGGGTTTGTAGAAAATGTTATTGCTGCGTTTTAGTATTAAACGATTTTCCGTTTAAATTCGACATTTTATCCACATCCATAGTCAATTTGTCTGTACTTATGAGGCTAAATTCAAACACATAATAAAATTCCAATATTTGACTTGACATTTGTAGAATTTCGTTCACATCCTTCTTAGTAATGTGATCTAATAATCAAAGTTGCAGAACTGTGTCCTCAATTTAGTGAAACGTTGTATATGTGTATATCGTTTTAACTTACCGTAATTTGACTTAAAACTGTGAAAATGCCATCTGAAATGAATCCCTATGCACTCTTTGAGTTGTATCTGAGCAACTACTTGAGGTATCAGTACGGAGTAAATACCATAATATGTACCTTGAAGACAGGTTCTCAAATGAATGAACAAATGAAATTGTATCTCATAGTAGGGAGAAAGGTGATCACTATTTCATTCCTTCTTCGCTTTGGTAGCGACATTGACAACTGAGGCAACTACATTATGACATTAATTTATTCATTGGCTATTGAAAACTATTAATTTTACTATTAATGTGTAAATTAATGTTGCAACAAGATGACTGTTCACACCATGAAATATTTTTTCAACATTCGAATGAAGAAGAGATCGAAAATCTTTATTTTATTAGTAACTTGTCAACTTAAAAATTCAATTCACTTGTTTAATATATTTACGAACGTTATTAAATTATTTCATAACGACCCCAGAAGAAGTTTCGAGTGAAATTGGAGCAAACAATATTTTAAATTGTCTACATTAGATAAGGGGAGCTATTTCAAAAGTTTTTGATTGGCCAAATTGAAAACATTGATAAGAATCTGTCTTTTAATTAAATTGTGCTATGATAATTAAACTTAACCTACTTTGTCTCACTATTATTTAAAAGTTTAAATGTAAGTTTAACGTGGATGGAAATTTAAATAATTATTCAAAATAAAAGTGAAACATTACCCAGAAATATATTGAAGGTGCAAGTATTTTTCCAAGTAAATTTGTATGGGATAGAAAATGCCTCTTCTGCATTTTAATTCATCCTGTATGTTCCCACTGTTCGAATGAGTAACTTGAGTAAATAAGTGAAATACGTATAAGGCAATATGGTAGATCTAGCAAAAATTGCCTGTCACACAGCTAGCAAATAATTCTCCTAGTCGGTAAATAAATCGATCGATATTAGTAGATAACCGTACGGTAGCAGTGGAGAGCCATAAGGAGGAAGTCAACATGGAAGTCGTTCCCGTATTGAACTCCTATATTCCCAAGGGAGAAGTGGAGTACGGTACCCCCAGAGGGCGCTTGTAATTAAGGAAGTCAGGCGAACATCCCTCACCAAGAGTGATTAGTTTTATTTCTTTAGTCTGACGATGTTGATGGAAGATAGATTTACCTTAATCCCGCGTTTACCGTGGTGCTTTATTGCTCGAGTCGAACTACTCGATGTCAACTTTCAAAAGGATATGAAATTTTAGAGCAGACGTTTTATAGAAGACGATTATTTCCTAATTAAATTAAAAATGGGTAATTACGCCTCGTTGCCGTGAAAGCAAAGTTTCGCGGTTATAAAGGTCTCGATTAGGGGCTATTAAATTATTTAAGTGGATAATCAATTTTCAGTTATCCGCTGCAAATAGTACAATTTACACACAAAACAGAATAAAGTGAGATAACGAGATAGCTTGAGTTGTAAGCTTCCTCCTAATTCAATAAGGAGGAAATTAAAGAACCCTCTGGAAAATTTATGGTATGCGCCTTGTATTCCTTTAAATGCTCTGTTGAATATTCGTCTTCATATAATTTTTAAATATTCATGAGCAAACTTCAATGTCATGAATTAGTTAAAAATGATTGATATTCATGCAAAGAAGTCAACTTTATTTATTATAATTTAGTTATATACTTTATGATACTCGAATAATAATGATATTTAAAACTTTAAATTACAAGATTATGATGTAAAAATCGTAAAAACTATTGATACAGGCTTCCTCCAAATATAATAATTTAGCAGTCGCGGGAATATTCAAGTCTGATGTATAATTGAAGACAAGAAGGGATATGTGCAAGAAAGGGATGTCTGCATATATATATATATATATATATATATATATATATATATATATATATATATATATATATATATATATATATATATATATATATCGCTCATCCGAAAGAACAGTGAGATAAGTCAAAATTTATAAAATTTCAGTTAAATTGTAAATTAGTACCCAAAACTCCTAAATATTACTGTGGAATAGCGACACAATTATGATTCGGCTTTTGACTACGATATAGCAATAATGTCGTTATTCCTGTCAGGCGGAAACGAACCTATGTTTTGTACAACACTGTCGCAACTAGTATTATTTCAGTGTTTAACAAAAGAGGTCACATCATTTATACGAAATAGTGTGATATTTCAAAAAGTGCTTTATCGGTAAGTAAAAATGTAATAAATATTCAGGACAACATCGACATATGTTGAGTTATGTCGTTATTTTCTATAATTTTGAAGGAACTTCTTCAAATATATTTTAAGAATCAAATTTTGTGTTGTTTCATTAAGCTTTAAATAATAATAATGTTTATTTGACTTAATTGGACATATGTCAGTGTTGAGTATAGTAGTTTTTCCAGAACTTATGATGTTACAGCTTTCATTAGGACTATTATCAATTTGTAGTTATTGAGATATTTGATGATATCAATGTTTTCAAATCGGATGCTACAAACGGTAAGCATGATTACTCAAAGAAAAAACAAAACTGTATTAATAACTGATAAGAATGATGGTGGAATTGGTGAACAGAATTGGTGAACAGAACATTTAAGTGAGAAATTTGAAGATGACAGAAACGTGACATTTTACTCAGATAACTGCGTTGGCCAACAATAAACAGGTTTTTACTTTCCGTTTACATTTATGCTGTAACACATTTACCAAAAATTAATAGTATCACACATAAATACCTCGTTCCGGGACACACTCAAAATGAGGGTGACGATGCCTATGCATTAATTGAAAAAACATAAAACGTTCTTTATGATCTGAACCAATATATGATATTTACCAGAGCAATATGTAACACTAATTAGAAGTGCGAAAAAAAAAACGAAGAACCTTTCAAAGTTCAAGAATTGGCATACAATGATTTCTATGATTTTAAAAATTTTGCTAACTCCATAAGCTTAGGAACTAGTTTACCATTTAAAGTTTCTGAGATACAAATTTTGAAAGTTGAAAAATCAGAAAAACAAAGTTTTCTACAAAACGTCTTTTGATCAAGAACATTTTATATAGAAAAGCATAAGAGTGTTAGAGGAAGAAAAGTAGAAACCATCAATCACATTGTTACCAGCTTACAAAAAAAAATGGAATTAGTGAAAATAAAAAGAAAGGTCTGCTTCCATTTTTTGATGAAAATCCGAATAAAGGTTCTGCTGTTCCTAACATCTATAAAGAATATTACAATAACCTTTAATAGATGCCATTTAATATTATTTTATTATTTTTACTGTTTTAATATTGTTGATATCCTTTTATGCGTAAATTATAAATTTCCATACTACCAATTTATAGGGTTATGTTTGTGTTGCTTTATTTTCACTCTTGTAAGAAAGTCTTTTCAGACAATAAACCATTTTTGAGCCATTTATGTCATTTCCTTTATTCACAGAAACAACAGATGTTTGATAAGGAATACTGTCACAAATCAAAACAAAAATAAAAAAATATATAAAAAATAAACATGACAAAATTTTTTTTAAACTGGTATTGTTGATATGTAAAATATTCTCAAACCATACTTTCTATTAAGGTTTTAGTCCGAAAATAGAAACTTTAATATAATAAATTATATAAAAATAATTACCAAAAACTTTAAATATGTTTCCTGAAAACTTTAGTTTTTTGAGTTACGTCATTGTTCTTTCAAATGAGCGATATATGAAAAATTAGATAACTGCAAATATTGGTTTAAAGTGCGCTCTTTTCGTCTGGTGTAAATACGAGATATGTGTTAGTAATAGAAATGATATAATGAAATAATGATCATAAGATAGAATCACTTATCCCATGCCATCGAGTGGTGCAATAATTTGATCAGTTACGTGTCGCTTATCCCGTTGTTGCATCATATATTTGATAACTTTTTACACATGGTAAACTTCGTCCACTATGTCTCCCTATTGCATCCGCGTTCTCACCGCCGCTCCGGCGCCGTTGTGTGTGTGTGTGTGTGTGTGTGTGTGTGTGTGTATGTGTGTGTGTGTGTGTGTGTGTGTGTGTGTGTGTGTGTGTGTGTGTGTGTGTGTGTGTGTGTGTGTGTTTGAATAATTAAGTTTCGAGTCTTTTAGTCGGGGTAAGAATAGGGATTGTTATTATTTCTTGAACGTTTAGAGATACATTAGTAGGTATAAATTTGAGCAGTGAAGGTGAGTTAAGTGAAGCGTTTCAAGACTCGGGTAGTGATTTTCACCCATCAAACGAGGACACTAGCTCATCTGAATCTGAAACCCACCAGGTAAAAAACCAAAATCCTGAGCATAATACAGAGCATAATGAAGAGCGTATTGTGAAAAAAACGTGGACGAAAAAAAAATTAAGAAACCCGAAGATGTAGACTATCAATGTGCAAAAATATAAAAGAACTCGAGGTGAAGGTTATACGAGTAAATGTATGCCAACAGGAAAGCTAATGCCAAAAATAACACAAGGCAGTGAATATAATTGTGCAAAGGACTGTAGAAAAAACTTTCAGACACAGAAAAGCAAGAAATAATAACGGATTTTAATAATCTTGCAGATCAAAATAAACAAGACTCATTTTTATCAAGTTTAATAACAGTATGTTCGATTTCCAGACGCCGAAAAGCTGATGGAAACTCAAAATTATTGAGAAATCGCTCCTATAAGTGTAACATAACATTTTTAGTATTGTAATATTTCAGATTTTTACTTAGTTATAGGTCTACAGGTTACAGGTCTAAAAATCTACAGGCTCTTTTTAGTTACGAAAAGGTGTCTTTGAGTTACAAGTTTGTAAAATGTATATATTCTCCACGGTATAGGGAAAAAACATCTGGAGCTCATTGCAAGCCATCTTTCTACTAATATAACACCTTTACAAGACAAGCGAGGACGACATTCTAACAGACTTAATTTAATTTCGGAAGACTTAAAAAGGCACATTTAAAATATCAAAATGTTATGTAGCCAATGAGTATGTAGGAAAAGACGAAATTTATTTTTCTACTCTCTTAAACTCTCTTAAGTCGAATTTATATACATTAGAGCTTGTAGATTCAGATGCTACAAAATCGAGCTATTTTGAATCTGATTGATAAACAATTCTTTTGTTTTTCACTTTTTTGAGAATCCGTTTTTTTTTTGTAAACTGATAGGTAAATTCACATCACAAAACAAAATAGTTTAGAAGTACGGCTCTATAATGAAATTGATCGATATAAGAAATGTGATAATATTAAGAATATGTCTTGTAAAGCGTTCCACTTATATTTTAAGAAATTTTTACTTGCCAATTACTTTTGCAGCATTGACGAATTTTTATGTAATGTATGTTAGGTTTTATTATATGTTTTGACTCTTGTTTTGTGATATCTTTATATTTACCTTGTGTTTTTTAATGTTATATTTACTTTGTATATTTTTAAATGTTGTGACTACAAATGTACTTATGTATCTTATATGCTATTTCAGCTTATAAGTTTTTTAAAAACAATTCTTAATATTAAACACTTTATTTATAATTTTGTATAATTTAAGTTTAAGTATAATTTTTGTATGTATAAGATTAAAAATGCTGACGCTAACGCGTGGCAAAGCGTGGCTTTCTGGGAAGGCCTTGGCAATACTCCAAGCCATCACATTTAGTGATAAATGAAATATGAAATGCAGAATCAGGTATCGTATGATATCTGGAAAGAGAATGATAACGGATTCCCAGAATATCATATTACCTTCTCACAAGATAATAGCTAAAGTTAACAATGTACATAAACGGTATTTTTATATAACAACTCCCCCCTTATAATAAAAGTTGGTGTATTACAGCAACATTTAAGGAAGTTGAAAGTAAAATTAAATTGAAATAAGAAAAATGAACAATATAAAAACAAAAATATAAATAAATAAAATACAAATTGTCTTTTGCACAGCACATTAGTTCAGTTCAATAGTGTCTTGAGCGATGTCTTCTTCGGGTCAGATGGAAGGTCTTCTCCTAGGAAGGATACTTCCAAATAGTCTTTTTCCGGGTCTAGGTGGATGTGGAGGTGAATTCGTCGTAAAGGCGATTGCGGGTCTCCTCTTCTTACGGCATTTACAGAAAATGTAAACTATGACAATACCGATTATGAGGGTAATTGTAAAATATGTGAACCATGAAATGTGCTTAGAAACGAATGGTTCATTTATTAAGTCGTCTAATGTTTTTGAGTACTCGTCTAACTTGTATTTAGCGATGTCCAAGTCTTCTACGTTTAAGTTGTTTAGTTTTAACGGTTGCAATTTCGACATTTCGATGTTGTCAGGAAGGTCTTCACAACAATCGTATGGAATTATAATTGGATGAGAGTCACTGGTTGTTTCAGAAAAGTTCTTGGGATCTGCTTGTACTCTTGTAGCTCCAATGAATGCATTGCATTCTGGTTGTAATTTTAAGACCGAGTTTTTGAGAATCAATTCGGTTTTTGAATTTCTCTGTTTACAGTTGATTGTGATTTGTAGAGGCTCTGAATTTATAATTAACCAAGTATTTCCGGTTAATTTTTGAATTTTATAATCTTTTACGAATATCAGCGAGGTTTGGCAATTTTCGGGTATGGAATGGACTTCAGGTTCTTCATAATTTGCGCTTCGCAAATGGCTTCTTTGTCGATAGGGTATGCGAACTGGTTCGAACAAATTTGGGTTTCATGAAACAGTAGTTTACAATCATCCAGGTTAGACATAGGAATGTACATCAAAGAATTGTCATCTCGCGCAATGTATTTTTGAGATGTTCCTTTTCTACCTTTTCTACTTCTTGAGCTGATAATATAGCATCAGTGTTTACGAGGTTGCAATGAAATTTAAAAATTTGCTCCGTACGAGGGGTAATCGAGATTTTGTTTGAAAGAATTTTAGTTACAGGACGTAAAATATTATTTTGTGGAACATTTGCTGATTTTAAATTTTCGGATGCCTTAAAAAGTGGAATGATTTTGAAATTTGTGATCAATTGTTTATTTTTTATGTCTATTATACAATCGTAGTGTTCCAGAAAATCTGATCCCAGTAGTCCGTCAAATTCAATGTCTATATCGTGAATATAAACTTTGTGAGAGTTACCTTTTGCAAATGGAATTAAAGTCGATTCAGTGATTAAAATTTTTTCGTCAGTTATACCTTGAATAATAACATTTTCAGGATAACGTTGATTAAATTTTTCGCAAGTTTTCGGTTTAAAAATCGAAAGTCCAGCGCCTGTGTCTATTAAAAGTTTAAATGTGTTTGTTGCATCCTTAATATAGTGTAAATTTTTGGAACTTACTGTCAAAAGAGAACTTGTAAATCTACGATTTATAGAAATATCTGTTCGTCTGGTTGATTTTAGTTGAGATTCATTGCTCGAACCTGCGTTAGAATGTTGGAGATTTGGGTTTCTAAATTCGGGGGTTGGTCTTGGGGTTGAATTAGTTGAAAATCCTGATTGGGATTACAATTGTATCGGTCGTCAAAATTTTGAATTTGATGAGTAGTATCATCATAGCAATAATTGTTCATTTGCTGATAATCAGTATTATCAGTATGGTTAAGATCGTAACTATAATTATTTGGAATCGAATTATCGTGATCGTAATTGTAATATTAACCACTTTGTTGCTTGGTACGGCATTCATCAGTAGAATGGCCAATTCTTTTACAAAAATTACAAGTTTTTCTAGTCGAGTTATTTTGTGTTGGCATTCATGTTCTCAAGTTTGAATTTACAGGTTTTTGATTTCTTAATTTTTGTGATTCAAAATACGACAATTGCAACTCGCGTTTGATACGTGAAATTGCAGTTAACATGTTCACAGGGTTACTCGCTCTAATAATTGATCCTAATTTTGGATCTAGGCCAGTTAATAGGGTGTTAAGCGTCATTGTCTCTATTAAATTAGACTGAGCAGTTTTTTGCTCGGGCGTTAATGTTTGTTTCTGCACGGCTGCGTGTATTTTCGCGTTATGGGTTTGTAATCGAGACACAAAATTTAACGCACTTTCGTTACTTTGCTGATGGATCCTTTGAAGATCCTGTATTAGAGACGTAAGGTCTCTGGAATCGCCAAAATGGGTTTCAAGTAAATTTTTAATTTCTTCACAAGTGGAAGGGTTGCGAGAGTTAACTAACTCTGCAGCTTTACCACGCAATTTATTCTTTACATGGAGAGTTAAAAATATACGCTGGTCAGCAACGGCCATACTGTAAGCACATCTTACAGCATTCAAAAAAGTTTGCAAAAAAATTTGATTACCATCAAATTCTGGTACAATGGAAAATATTTCGGATAGTTTGTAGGGTTCTACGTGTTCTCCTTCATTAACATTATTAAGATTTTCAGTAGACATTTTGTTAATTAGTTGAAATAAAATTTTAAATGTAAAAATAACCTGGACTGGTCTATGTCCTTTTTTGTAACGAATAAAATATCGTTAAACGCACAAATAAATGTGAATAAAATGTACACAGTAAAAATGGCAAGCGAAACAATTCCTTGACTTACCAAATTCTGTTCCGCCAATGGGTCCGAAGCCAGTGAGGTCAGGTCCGTGTTCTAACGACGGCAGGCCAATGCAGAGGATGGGCTGGTGTCGGCTGAACTCGCGGGTAGTTAGGCAATGCTCCGTGTTCTACTCCGAAGTTCACCGCTGTTGATTGATTTATTTTCTTTTCTTCTTTCTTCTTGAGATTTCTTTTCTTCAAGAGTTGCTTTGTATTTCTATCTTGCTTCTTCGTAGTACTTTTTGTTTATTTTTCGTAACACTTTTTGATTCGGATACCGCTTTTAGAGATTGGAATCTCACACCACCAGTGAGGCAAAAGTCCGTATTCTAGCGATGCGCGATATCCTACCGACTGCGCCAATTTCTTATATGCCATTTTAGCTTATAAGTTTTTTTAAAAACAAATTTTAATATTAAACACTTTATTTATTATTTTGTATAATTTTGAAATGAGTCGTAGACGACAAAATGAGGTTACAATCTAGACTAACTTTGTGCTGGCCTGGATATAATTTATAAGTTTAAAAATGCTGACGCTAACGCGTGGCAAAGCGTGGCTTTCTGGGAACGCCTTGGCAATACTCCAAGCTATCACATTTAGTGATAAATGAAATATGAAATGCAGAATCAAAAGTTAAACAGGTATCGTATAATGTCTGGAAAGAGAATGATAACAGATTCCCAGAATATCATATTACCTTCTCACAAGATAATAGTTAAAGTTAACAATGTACATAAACGGTATTTTTATATAACATGTATATGAATGTCAGTAAATCTCTTTTCTATTCTATTCTATTCTATATACCCCTATATTTTCGAAGGATTTCAATATTTTTTATTTAAAAAGTATTTTAATTTTTGTAAGAAAATGTAGACAATAAATTGTGTACAAAAAAAGTTTTAAATGTTATATGTCTCCTTCTTGCACCTGCTGTAAATTTAAAAATGAAAAATTTTAAAAACGCATTCACATTTCCCACTGTTGCATCTGAAATGATTTTTTTGGCATCTCGTCATGAAGAAGAATGAAGATTTCACTTCAACTCACATGCAAATATTTTACTTACTTAAACATATTATATGACAACATTAAATACTACCTTCAAAATATTATAAAAAGATTTTTTGCGTCTCCTGAAGAATTTACATATTGCAACTTATCCCCTTCTTGCACCAGGGTCTTCAATTGCAAATACCTCGATTTTACTAAAAATAAATAAATTTTTTCTATCCCTTACTATTCGAGGTAATCTCTCTGTTCAGATTATTTTTTATATAGAACACATGTTTCTTATTATTTCTCAAAAATTAAAAGAGAAGAAAAACTTGCTATACACATACTCGTAATAGGATGCTTAGGAATGTTAATGATATTCTCAGTTGTTTTGTTTGTTAGGAGTTTTAATGATAAAGTTATGGAAAGAAATAAATTTTAACGGTCCAGTTCGTTACAGTTACAGGATTTAATTGTAATCGGTTATTCAGCGAATATAAAACAAAGAATAATTTTCTCAAATGTAGATATATAACAATGGATAGTTTTTCGAGTAAGCTAGATATATAACTAATTAAAACATTTTATTCCAGTAACGAAAAGGTAAATTTTGAGTATTTTTAAATTATTTATAGATAAACATATACTGTGTTATATTAAGCTTATTGATACCAACATATATTTGAGTATAATAATATCAATTTATTTACTTCTTCATTAATTTAAAGAGGCCACAGTCGCACCGAGAGGTACTAATCTATTAAAATATCTTGCTTGCTATAAACTTCTTAAAATAGTTATAAAAATATACCAGCCATTACAAAAAACGTGTTGCGCTTTTCTTTAAATATATCTCATACTCATATATGTTAGTTTTCTGTTCTAAAATTCCTTGAATACCGTATATTATTTTTATTCTGTATTTGTTGGTATCTATTATGCGTTTCCTTGTTCCCTGGTTAGTCCAACTCTTTTTGTGTCACTTGAGTGTTGGAACGGCTTAATCACTCGTCCGCTCGTTTAGCTGTAGCGTGAAGTTTATATGGTGATTTGGACTGAATATTTTAGTTCAATTTTACTATACTCAAGGTTGCTAGGATTCATAATTCAGGTCTCACCACTAAAGTTTTCTCGTCGAGTTGTGAGTCCGAGTTGTGAGATTTCTTCTCGACTTTGTGTCGGATTCAACTGAACTTGACTTGTGAGTTTAGTTTTACAGTTTTTGCACATTAATATTTAATATGAGTTTTTTTTTATCATTAGAGCGTGCGATTAATCTTCCAGAAAGTTATGAATATCTTCAACTCATTAAGCCGCCCTACATCTAGAATAAGTAGACTTTTGTCGTATCAAAGTCAACTTTTTGACGTATTGTTCTCTCATTTTAATGAAATTTCCAGGGCTGTTTCCTTCTTTCTATTTATTTGCGAGTCTTCTATTTTCTCTTTTGTTTTGGTATCTCGTTTCGTCGTCCAAGTATTTTTGGTTTTTCAACCAGAGCGAAGAACACAATTTGAGAGATTGTACCTCTCCGGAGACTTTATTTTGGGGAGAACATATACCGGGAGGCAGAAGGGTTTCTATTCGCCAACATTACTGGACCGAATTTAGACGCCACTTTGTGCCACCCTATCTGCCGTCCATGCTTGTGTCCTCCAATAGATAAGCTGTATTACTTTTCTTATGAACAACTTATTATATATATATATATATATATATATATATATATATATATATATATATATATATATATATATATACGGGGTGTTTCCTAAGTACGGTCCGTAACTTTAGGGTGTAATTCCTTGCGATATTTTAATAAAAGCAAAATTATATAAACATGTGTCCGGAGACTCTTATATTCCCAGATATAGGGTACTGATCATGTCAAAATATCAATATTTTTGCAAATAAATCTTGAATCGTCAGTGCTACGTTCTCGAAATGTTGGAGTTAATTTATGCGTTATAAAGAGCTACATTTCTAGTGTGAAGTCAATTTTTATTTGAAGTCAGTGGCATACTTAAGCGTAAGTCACCTGACGTTTTCTTTGCAAAAAGTAAAACTTCAAAGATTTTTTAATTTTTTTTAATTCGTTTATTTTCGAACGCTTCTAACAATAAACAACAAAAAATGTCTCTTGCATTTTTTACCTAATACTAACCGATTCTTAGATAAACGTTGTTGTATAAACAACAATTATAACAATACATATGTATTACATATTCCTACACTATGATATAAACCTTCATGAAGTTGAACAGTGTTTTTCGTTTGTTTCTCATTTTTCCTTAACATAAACTTCAAATTTATGTCAGTGGTCTACATTTTAATCAAAATTTTGCATTAAAATGAATAATTTTACTAACGCTGAAATAGCTGGTATGCACTTTATCTATGGTTTAGCAAATAGAAATGCGGAAGAAGCTCGATGAATTTATCAGGAACGCTGTCCTAACAGAGTAACGCCATGTTATAACTCATACAGGCATTTTACTAGCCGAAGTACTAAAAGCTCTGTTAAAGTATGTGTCTCTTCAAGTGAGAATTAATATGTGGTTCATGCACGGCGGTGCCCCAGCTTACTTTAGTCCTGTTGCGAGTCAGTACCTCGACAACACCTATCCTAATTGCTGGATTTGACGTGCAGGTCCCAAGCCTGGCCAGCTCGCAGTCCCGATTTGAACTCTTTAGATTTTTATTTATGGGGCCACCTAAAGTATTTAGTGTATAAAACACCTATATTAGATAAAAACGACTTAAGAAATCAGTAAGTACGCCACTGGCTTCAAATAAAAATTGACTTTACACTAGGAATGTAGCTCTTCACTAACACATGCACTGACCATTCAAAATTTATTTGCAAAAAATATTGATTTTTTTGACATCTTCAACACCGGAATATAAGCGTCTTCGGATACACGTTTATATTTTTTTTTTTATTACAATATTGCAAGGAATTACACCTTGAAGTTACAGACCGTACTTAGGATTTTTTTTTTGTAAATTGTGAATCAAAATTTGTTTTTGTTTGCTGAGGACTAAGATGGTCATTTGGGGGATATAAAATAAAATACTTTCACGTTTTTTTTGCTTATTATATACATTTTTTTAGCATTAGATTTGCACCCAACGTCGATAGAGATATACGTGTATGTATTTTGCTTGCGAGAATAGATAATTTTCAATTATTCTATGGTCTATTTTAATAGATTACTAGTAAGCGGTTCTCTATTCACTTGGATGAAAGTCAAGCTTATAATTAACGGTTACTGGCGCCCTTTATTTCTATTTATAATTTCTATTGATCCTTATTAGTCTTATTAGATCCGACAGCGCCTATCCGCATACTATAATAGAGGCAATACTTATTTATATTTCTAAGTACAATATTTCTCTTTAATAAAACAGTCAATTAGATTCAACACAATGTCCATGTATAAACCTGAAGGGTAAATACGAAAAATGGTCGGCGGTAGGCCTTACGAAAAGATACAATTTGCAACGAAGGACCTTAGATTATGTACAATTGGCAACGTACATGTATGGAGGAGTAAATTTGTAGGAATTATTTACCAGTGGATGGCGAGGCACGGAACTCCAAATGGCTGGTGGCTGTCGACTTCCAGTTCTTGATGTATTCTCAACGATGGGGGCCCCGTGAAGAATATCTGTGGCACTAATTTTGAGAATATACTTATATCGGTCGTATAGTCACTTGTACAGATTGTTTAGTTTTTGAGTTCACTACGATGATATTTAATACAAATCACACGTGCGTTCTCGAAAAAGGAAAATGCATCAATTCTTTTAACTAGGAAAATTTAGGGGGGATATTGCGGAATTGCCAACTGTCCATTGCCGATTGTGTGGCGCGACATACCTAAATTCAAAACAATCCGCGTTGACCTAAAGTGGCCTCAACAGTCCATAAGAGTATACCAAATACTGAAATTATATCATTATTACAATTATGCTGCATGTTATACATATATCTCGTGATGCTTATTCTTTTAAAGTGATTTTAAATTATTTATGTTCTGTTGGAAAAAAAATTGTCGAAGTGAACATCGACCTGAGATATATATGATTTTCCGTACCTTATAAAATGTATATATTTCATTATATGTACTTAGAAAAAACGAATCGAAATGAAGAAGCTATCAGCCTAGAAGTTATTGAGCATTTACCAGAAAATATTTACATGGGTTCTGATCAATTTTAGATTGTTAATGGAAGACATTTTGCCCAACTCTAAAATTTCTGTAAAAATAAAGTTTTATTTGCTTTATTTATATTCTTTTCAAGAAATACCTTTTATTTTACAAATGGTAAATAAGAAACTGTCAATATGGAGAATCGTTGTACTTGAAAACACAAAGTAATCAATTTGTTTAAAAAAAGGATGTTTTAGATTTAAGAAAGTTTATGATTATGTTACAGCTCAAGTATTAAGCATACAACTTAAGTCTAAAAAAGTATGATACCGATACAGTTCAAATATAAACATAAAGAAACTAAAATCCTAACGGCAATAACAATGTTTAGAAAACAACGTTCATATTATCCAAATTACAAATATTCTGCGAAACTTTATTACCGAGCTGCATGTCACAAAATTGCCATATGTAAAGAAATATTTATTTTTAATTATTTACTTTTTACACAGAAAACATAAATTTATACTTCTCAGTACTCTATGTAATTCTTATAGGTAATTCTTAGTAAAAGTTTATTGTTATCAAAATAATATTTATTTTGTGCCATCTGTTTATAATCTGGAAATTGTAGAACAAAATATTCGCATATATAAAACTGTTAGTGGCACCTTCCCATTTTTTAAATTGAGTGGCTGGGCTATATACGACACCAGACTCAATAGTTTTGGCCAGGCATAATTTTACCAATTAATATATTCAAATAAAAGTAATAACACTCTCAAATATGTTTCATTGAAGGAATATATTGGTAACAGAAACAAAGTATAAACTTTTAACTTAAATACGATGAAATATTACTACGTTATGATGTGTCAATGATAAGTTTGTTAATAAAAAACATTAAGATTCAGAATAGTGCGGCCGATTCACCAAAACTGTATTACATCACCTTTATTAACACGTCCAGTGCGACAAAGCTTTTGGTGAGGTTTCTCAGAGTGCTGTACGAGACATATATATCCCGTTGATTACTTCTCTACAGTGCTATACGGGACTTATATGTCCCGTAAATTATTTATTTTTTGGCCTTTATGATACGAAAACAAGTTTAATAGTCAAAATACCTCAATATTATCACTATTTATTAGTATTCTAAATAATGCTAGTGCAGGTAATGAATATCTCTCAGATTTAACGTTTTATTAAAAAATATGTATAACACAGTTTTTAACATAAAAGGATATAATTCGCAAGAATACTTACAAAATGATTATTTATTTAGATATGTCTAACATATATAAACAGTATATGCTATTTAGCGAATATAAAACTATTGCATTTCATGATCTTTGTTGAAGCACCTAAGACAATAGCCCGGACTGCCCTCAGTTTGCATATGTGTAAACTTTTTTAACTTTCTTATCGGCCTCTCGACTAGACATTGTTTGGCGTAAAGTTTTGTAACAGCTAATGCATTTTTTTCTTTTTTTATTTATTGGACTTGTCTGAGTGACCCGTATGTAGTATTTTGATTTTAAGGTGCGGTACTGGACATATATGTTCCCTAAACGTTTATACTATAAACACATTCAGGGAAAGATATGTAACACAATGGTACACAAAAATTGAAAAAATATTAAAAAATAATGGTATTACACCTTCCGCACTGCAGAAAATAGCACTGTTTCTACAGCCGTACCTTACGAGGGTACGATACCGGACATATATGTCTCGTACAGTAGTGAACGTGTTAACAATAACAGCTTTAATTCTAGCAAGTATCTACCAGCTTAGCGCACTCTTCAGAAAGGTTGCTATCCGAAATTTCTTACAACTTGGTGCGTAGATCGTTAACTGAACGGGCTGGATGTTTGCACAACTATTTTTTCATTTTATGCCACAATGTTTCTATTGTCAAGAGATCTCGACTGCTAGAGGACCATTCCATAAAATTTGTTTATGTTTTTCTGTTACCATCTACATAACGCAATTTTCCTACGCCCATACCAGTCATACACCTCCAGATCATAAAACATGCAATGAACTTCACTTTCCTAACCAAATATTCAGGATGATGTACGTGTGCTAGTAACTCCTATGGAGTTATTAGCACACGTTTTCTGGTATCACACAGAACAGATTTCAAATTTGGGTTCGTAACTCCAAACTACCTAGTCGACCAGTTTTCTTCCTTTGGGCTGTGCATCCAGTTTTTTATACAAGTTGATAAAGCCTTGCACTGTAAATTTAGGCAGCGAATTCGTAGCAGGTATTTTCCGAGCCGAAATTCCCTGTTTATGAGCATTAACAATTGATTTTCGCATGTCGTTACTTAATGCCACGCCACGTGCTATTTTTTTTAGAAAATTTTAGCAGATGCATTCAAAACATGCAGTATAATATCCGTTTCACTGGGGCAACAATTGTTATTTCACTTTATTTTAAAAACTACAAACGTTCTGTTTACTATGCATTTCAGCAACTGGCCGAACTATTCTGAACGAATATTTTTTATTAATAAATTTGTGATTGACACATCATAACGTAATAATTCAACGTAGTTAGGTTAAAAGTTTGTACTTAGTTTCTGCTACCAATATTTTTCTTTAATAAAATTGTTGTGAGAGTGTTATGACTTCTATTTAAATATATTGGTTGTAAAATTATGCCTGGCCGAACTATTTCGAGTCTGGGCTCGTACATGTCCATAAATACAATCCAAACCTTGACTACGCAAAATGTATTATCTGGATAGATGAGCTGATTTGAGTTGAGCGTTTATTATGAATTGATTAACAGACAATTATTAGGTCTCAAATTTGATATACATATATCACTTCTGGCCCAACTATTGATAGTAGTATATACTACTATCAATTTTGACTATATGTCAAAATGCCAATATTTCAAATATAATAACCAGATAATTGAACGTGAAATGGTAACGCTAATAAATATATCTATCCCCCTCTTATAAATACATTCGCATAAGAGAGAAAGCGGAAAGAATTTTTTTTGTAGTTTATATATAAAATAATCGTTAAGGGGTGAAAAATTATCCTTCGCGCCACTTTTCTTTCATTATTTCATCCAGATTATTTCATTCTCTTATATGCTCATTGTAGGTGACATTTTATGATATTTGTTCCACGTAAATATCTCAAATATTTTATGTATTTTTTGGGGCTAACATTAAATGCTAGTTTCACTTTTTTAACCAAAATGCTAATGATTTAAAATAAATTATGACACTGTAAAATAATACGCAGGTATCTTAATTTTTATATAATTTAACCGCGTGCAAAGCTTCGTCGAAATGAAATTATAGAAGTCTGTCGTATTGTTTTATAGTATGCCCATTTTTTGTGATAAATATTTTTTTAGTATTTTGTTTATATGCTATTGGTAACATCGAATAGTATCGATTTAATTATAAGATCGAAGAAGTCATGTATGCACAACTGGGTTACATGTGTTATGTGTGTCAAAGGGTAAGACACTCGAGGGACGTAAGACCGATGTGCGCCGCTATCAGAAAGGGGGTTAGAAACTAAGGAAGAGCGAGGATGATGTATTTTGTCTGATCTTATACCTACCAACATTGTTGTAAAAGAAGCATCTTATGACGTTCAACCGAATGGACCTTGTGCATAAACTGAGAATCCATTGGAAGTAGCTAAAACTCTACCTTTAACCGAATTGTTGTTCCAATTTGCAGTTAAGGAGAATCATTAACGTGAAGTTTGCAAGGGACTATCGTTATGCACTGCACCCAGCACGGCTCTACGGACTAGAAACTGTATGAACACAATTTGTTTTACCTTGTGTCCGAGATTGAGCAGCTTTGGCCACGGATTTCGTGTAGTTACTCGATTGTTCATGAGACAATTTTCATTTAGTGTTAAAGTAAGAAGTGTTTATTGTTTCCTGTATTATTATTAATATATTAGTAATAAATATTAGGTTAATTACTTATTTCCCTTCTATACCCCCCCCCTTCCGCTCGTTGAATGTGGTCAAGTTACTAATTTTCAAATTTATTTTAATAACTGGCAGCATAATACAGCTTATTAGGTATCCCATTTTATAGATTTTATGGATTTTATTAAAGTTTTCGATAGATTCGTCTACATAAGACGGCTTCACCGCATCCATTGTGCATGCTCCCTGGAATATCATCTCACATAGATAACCAACGACCCTATTTTTAATAAAATAGCGGGCCATACCGCCTACGTACATTTACATCAAGTTATTCACAGTTGGGTCAGCGTTTTCCCAACACGAGTTCCCTAATTTGTTTATCGACAGATCAGTCCAGTAACATATTTCCCACTGTTTTGTATTCTTGTTTGCAGATCTTCAATATTATTACCATAATCGGTATAGTAAAATGGTTTTTACGTGTGAGCATCTTGTATAAGAAAATAATTGGATAAGAAAACAAGTTTAGGTTGTAATTCATATTTGCTCAAAAGTTATTAGCTAATTTAATATTAAAACAAAGGCAAATAAATATATAAACAAATATGAAATAATGTATTTGTATCAAACATTTAGAGAACCTCATCGAGGCAAATAGACAGAATATTAGCGTCATTTAAACAAAGTTTTACTTTTATTATAAGCATTATTAGTCAAAATATGGGTGATCACTCTAAACATATGTTTAAATGACGTTAAATACTAACGTCAATAATTCGTTTAATGAACAACTAAATAAAGAAAACGATAAAATAATAAGCAAGTTAATAAAAAACCAAACCTACACTCTGGGTGACTGCAGTTACAGTGAACTAATTGAACAGGTTATACAGTTGAAGTAAATTTATGTTTACCATTTAACACTGTCTACGATCCTGTAAAAATTTTAGTTCGATAAATTTAATAAACGATAAGACATTCAAGGTTCCAATCTATCACTGTTTCAAATACATGCGATCCAAATATTTATTTTTCTAATATGATGCAATTAAAGAAGGTGATATGCATGAAAATCAAGAAATATACTTAAAATGCTTCAAGTTGAGCATCTTGAGGTTAATAGGCTTTGCTAATAAAGCTTAGGATCACTGGAATATTAACATTTTAAACACAGTATGATCAACAACAAATGTTTCAACTCAAATTTCTCAATATTTGTTATTCATTATATAACCTTCTTCCACTCGTGTGTTCAATAATAATTACAATGGTTTAAATAAAACCTTAAATATGCCTAATTAACTAAAACTAATAACACACCAAATTGAGGACAACATTGGAGGATATATGTTGTCGAATATATAATCTAAAATAGGAAAAAATTAAAGAATTCCGATGCCTTAGGTAGATCCCTCTTTTAGAAAAACTATGGGATATTTTGAATTTCTACATATATTCAAATTATCGTGACTTAAAAGGAATCTCGACTCAAAGATTTCCAATCTAATTAATCGGGAATAATTAATACTTCTACAACCAGTACAGTCATACCGTTTCTGTTTCATCCACCGTTGATAACAGAATTCTCTGTATTTACGATCTTAAATTAAGTTTCCGTATCAGGCAAGGAGATAGCCTGAGTCCGCTACTCTTCAACCTGGTAATGGACCGCATCATAAACCAGGTGAAAAATGTAGGACGAGGTTACAGAATGGGACAAACCGAATTCAAAATATTGTGCTATGCAGACGATGCGGTTCTAATAGCAGAGAACGAGGACAACCTGCAGCGAATGCTATTCGAGCTAAACCAGGCGCGCAAAGAAATACAACATGAGCATCTCGATACCGAAAACCAAATCTATGATCATAAGCAAGGAACTGATACGATGCAAGCTGGCACTAAACGACCAACCAATCGAACAAGTGATGAGCTTTGAATACCTGGGGATAATAGCTTCAAGCAGCCGAAATACATATGACGAAGTGAAAGCACAAGTAAATAAAGCAGCAAGAGTGTCTGGCTGTCTACATAATACTATTTGGAAAAACAAATACATGTCGATAACCAGCAAGGCCAGAATCTACAGAACAGCAGTGAGGCCCATCCTCACCTACGCAGCGGAAACGAGAGCAGACACCAACCGGACGAAAAGAGCACTACGAATGACCGAAATGAGGGCCCGAAATGACGAGCGATCGCTGGCGTCACACTGAGGGATAGGCAGCGAAACAATGAGATCCGGGAGCGATGCGATAGGATGCCAGATGTTGTTAGATGGTCACGAGGAAGAAGAAGAGAGTGGAGAGAGCATGTCGACAGGATGGGAAACGATAGACTCGCCAAGGCCGTATACAAGGAAAAACCGAACACGACCAGACCCTTAGGAAGACCACCAAAAAGATGGGCCGATTCCTGGACTTCATCATCACAGTACATCGAATAAAAAGCAGGATATAGTCCTATCAAAAGGAAGAAGAAGAATTAAGTTTCCATGAGCTAAATTAGAACCAATAGCTTATTGAAGATTGAAATTAGTACTATAAATTCCACAAAATTACTCTTTAAATTTAACATCACATATCCCATTAAACAGTCGTCAACTAGATCTTTATTGCAATGAGCGAATTGAAATAAATATAATATATACCAAGGTATGTCCCAAACAAAACCACAGAGTAAGTGATATTATCAATTAAAATTTAAATATATTAAATTGAGTTGGAGAAATGTGGAACTGAATTTAACAACGAGAAACTCTAAAAAACGATAATAAAAATATTGTATAATAACTAATTTATACACCTCAGATTTTTTAATACCATATACCTAATACGCCATCATTGAATGTATTGATTACTATATTTAATTTGAGGAGTTGGTTGGAACCTTCGACACAACAACAAAGAACAAGGATATTAGTTTTCCGTACTTAAAGAAAAAATTTATTATGCTCAACACGCGTTTCGATAAACCAAATTAGCACTATCAGAAAATCATTAAAATAGCTTTAGAACTACCCGTAGTCTCTGTTTATACCTAAGCATTATTCTGATTCAGTAAACGGTTGCGAATAATTTTTTCGGATAAAAAACAACTAACGTATATATTTTCCTACATCCTCTTGACTTGATCAATATATTGCTACTTAATGATTTTCTATAAAGATGTATAATGTACGTTAATATAGACTAATAATAAATAGACTAAGACTATTTAAAAACGAATTATTTTCTGATTCATGAATAAAATAATAAGACATTGAACTGAATATAATATGAAATAGTATGTATACGGAAAACTTCTGTACCTAACGGCTTAACGTTCATGCTTGGTTCGTGAGATGAGGTCTGAAAGCAAATTAAATTATCTTTCATTTTCAATCGGTGCCGTTTCCGAGAACATTTCATGATAATTTGCAAAATATCTAGCGTCTTAACTCATATTGTTATGAGATATGTAATAGGAACAATGAAAATAGTATTTACCTATTAATGTATTCATTGCTAATTTATCTTTTATTGAGACTACTTTTAATTATATCTTTAGATTTATTTTTACTATTCCTAAGTTGATCGTCAAGTATAAATATCTAAATACAGGTACTACGAGGTATTCATCTTACGGAAAATATATGACAAGTTAGAATTATATGTAAAGTGTATATATCATAAATAAATATATTTAGAGTATGAGTGCATGTTTAAAGTGATTTTAATGAATAGTGCGATAAACCTTATGTTTAATCTCATTCATTCATATTTTATACAATATAAAATAATGAATAGTTATTAGTACATTTACTTCTAAATTATGAAAATGACCTACCCTTTAAATATACGCCTTTCTTGAGTTATATCAGGTATGTATACACTAGCGGGTTACTAGGTGGGTTAGATAGCATTCAATAATCACAGATATTAAAGAGAGTGTTAGCTAGATCTGCCTAGTCCTTAAGAACAATTTAAGTTCTAGTAAAAATTTTTTGAGATAAAAACAGCTCCCAGCGAAGATCGATATCTTCTATATAGTGTAGTGGAAGAACACAACATAATAACGAAAATGCAAAACTGTTGCCGAGATTCTTTTCCAACTAGAAACACCTACTGCAGCCGTACGTATTTTAACAGAATACCTTAAGAGATGGAAGTTAGTGAGTAGATTGGTTTTTGCTTTCACATAAAATGTAATTGAACAGAGATATGTTGCGGCTTCCCTGAATGTTGTATTTGCTTAGGAAGAACTAACAATATTTACGGAAAACCTTAACGGTGAATGAATTTACCTGCTTCTATATCGGCCTTACGCACGTAGGAAACCAAGAGAATTTAATGAAAAAAATTGTGACAAGAAGTTCAAGTATTATAGAAACTGGAGAGGGATGGTTCTATCACTTTACTTGTGATAAATATAAGACGAACGTAGAAGGAAAGTTTATATATAGGTAACATGAAGAGAACCCATATAGTCAGCCAAAGAAATATTCTTTGGCTAGTTCTGTGAGAATTTTCAATAACTCTACATTCTTCCAAAAAATATATGAACCATAAATTGTGATACATAAATTTCAATTTTATATATAGATATATTGTAAAACGCATATGAGAAAAACAGAATATTGTTTAAAGTGTTTATTTTTTTAGTAGATAACCACTTACTTTGGAGGAGTTGATTATTTTATAATATTAATACTATTTGTATTTTATTTTCTAAAGTGGCATTTTTTCCATGCGCATCACAGGATAAAAGACTTTATGTGGTATATGTACAAAAAATGTCGTTACTGTAATGCCTACGATCACGATATATTTTTTTGGGGAGAAGTTTGGACCCATTTTCACCCCCTTAAAGCAAATACCAGCACATAAAAGAAATACGTATACCTCATTTTAAATAATATTCCTCTACTCGTATGCACAATGTTATCAAATTTGGAAAGGTCCAGTTATCTGTCACTTACTTGTTACAAAATTATAAGGAAAAAAGTGTAATCCGATTTCTAATATACATTCCACTTCATTTTAAAACGTTTTATTATAGCGACTGTATAGGTTATGACAATACTTAGGTATACATTATGTACTTCATTTTTTTCCGACATCAATAACTGCACTAATTTAACTTATTTAAACGCCTTACATCTTTGGCCATGTCGGAGTGATTTCGATTACTTTCACACTGATTATACAGGGTCCGCCAGGTAGGTATGGTGTTTATGAGATGACTTTTATGAGCGCCTCCGTAGAGCGAATGTTTTCAGGATGGTTGATATCTACTCGTTGCGGTGTGTCATTCCAGCAGCCATGGATCTGTGGTGGCACATCGTGTATTTATTTACAACACTTTCATTGAAACTGGTCGTTCTGTGGTGTTCACATAAAGACGATTACAAAACCATTTTAATGTCGATCACCAGACCTGTCAACTTGTGACTACTTTTTATGGGGATATATAATATCTAAAGTATACATAGACAAACCACGAACTCTTGAAGTTTTTTCCGAAACCATAGTGCGCGAAATTTATAGGATTCCTCGTACCGTGCTCGAAATTAGTATGGATGATTTTTCCACCCATTTACAAGTATGCCTCTACAAAAATGGGCGCCATGTAACTCATGTGATTTTTTGCAGCTGACTTATGTTATGTATTTTTCAATGGCAATATACGACTAATGCATAAAAACAGTAATTAAAATTCGTTCAAAAATAAGCTTGTTTCATCCTCTTCAAAAACACCATACCTCCCTGACGGACCCTGTATATTGAAGTTTCGGTTCACGAACAGTTCAAATATACAATCAGTGCAAAAGTAATCAAAATAACTTCCACATGACCAAATATGTATTTATACACATTTTCAACATCTAATGCAAATTAATTTTCTTGTTTTAAAGTTTATTACGTTTTCATTTATTTTGTCGAGTAATTACCTAAAAAAAAAATCTTATGTCACCAATCCTGTATTTTACTTTACTATACATAAAGAAGAAGTTGTCAAGTGGCACAATAGAAAAATGGAGCTTTCCATTAAAGAAAATGTCTAAGAAGCATAACTTTTAACAAATACGCTTAGAAAAAATTAAAGAGTAGGTTTGAAGCATTTAAAATACATGCTTTGATATATTTGACTAATACAAAAGAACATTAACTTTCTTTCTTAATAATTTATTAAATTTTATCGAATTTATACATTGCTGCTTGGAATCACTGTATATATTGCGTTAACATAGTATATTAAGAATTTTTATGAAGAGATTCTACATCACGTCAAAAAATAATTGAAAAAATAATGCTGTTACTAAATCGCTAATACCCTTAAACAACATATAAACAAAAGAAGTACCAGGGGATGACACAAAAAGACTGGCATCCGATTAAGAGGTCGCCCTCCAGGCAATATTTCAAGATACGGCGAATTAAGTTGGTAATATTTGAGAGATTAATGGAATGAAAAAGTTATCATAGAGGATGATGCAAATTGTGAGTAATGTAAAGATGTGGAGTTACAAAGGGGATGAATAACATATGCGGTAAAAATAACCCAAGAGATTTCTGAAGTTTTATTTAATAGCACTTAAATATTATCAGATTATATGAAAAGAATATATCTGCTTTTATATAGCTATTTAATACAGAGAGAGATTGACTGGTTGAAAATAAATTCACGCGGAAGTATACTTAAAACTAATTTTCTATTCTATTATAACAACTTTTGTATAGCAATACTTGCGTTTTCATCAGTATTATCAGTTTTATGACCTGATTTAAAATACGTTCTGAATATTTTTATTTAAGAACAATCACTTTATGACTTCATGCTGTTAGAAGTAAATATGTACATATGTTCATCGGAAATAAATTCATTATAGGTTCATGTAATTTTTCTAAACAAATTTCTAGAAAAGTAAAGTAACCTGAATCTTACATAGATATATCTACAAATCGAAGATTTATTAATTCATAATTACTTTTATCTGTTACAGTAGTCGGAAACATTAACCATGTCAGTCTAATTACGAATATAATTGGTTTCTATGTCGTATTCTAGTCAACTTCTTATTAAACTTGATGCTTTACGACGTTAAAAATCAATTGACTGTCAATTGTGCGGTTTTGTTAATAACCTTACATTTTGTATATATGTATGCCATCATTGACAGCGTTTATGGTAAAAAGATTAGTTACTATTAGCAAACAATAAATATGTATACAAAGCTTCTTTTTGAAGGGGATTACAAGCTAAGAGCGTATGGAAATACGTAATGTAAACAACCTTATAACTTTTCAAGGAATTATATGATGATCGAATAATTAACCATAAGCTGTAGCTCCACGATCACCTGATTTGAGATTAAATTTTTCACTTATTTAGGTAACTCAAAAAATTATATTTGCCCAAATTACCACACTTGAATACCACACACAATTGACTACTTAAAATATGCATTTTTAATAACATTAGAGAAATTACAAGAACTGATTTATATGATTTCAGTCATTTAAAATGATGAGTACACCTCTGTATTCATCAAGGGGTGGACACTTTAAACAATTGTAATGTAAATAACTTTTAATGTTGTCATTTTTGTCGTATTTAAACGTTTGTTGCACTCCACAGTTTATATGGGCATTTCAAATTTACTTATCACGAAAATAATACTGATCTTTTACTAATTACTTTGTTAAAAAATGAACTTCTTGTGTTACATATTAAAAAATATATACTTGATTCTACAATTAGTTACCAACTACTATAAAAATAATACAATTAGTTACCAACTTTATCATATATATTTCGAATGTAGTTACAAAGTTTTTACAATTAAATAATAATTATTGATAACATAAAAAGACCATAAAACGTATTTCTAGCTTGCTCTTCGTTTGAAACTATTATTTCAGTTTACATTTACAGGTTATCCTATCTATCAACCAGGTCATTGTTGCTAGTTGTATGACTTGATAATATTAGTAGGCATCAAAGAATATGTGAGTGTCATATAAAAAATCTTCTGGCGATGGCAGTTCAATCGATTTGCTCTTTTAACTCTATCGGATTTTAAAAGGAAGCGACTGGGCTTCAGAGGAAGGGAATGGATATATTTTAGAGTGGAGCAGATATTACCGTCTCTCGAATGTAATATAATTTCAGGCAGAGATCTGACAACGTAGAGGTTTAATCTCCCTATAGTAACACTATTTGAATATCATTATAAAATAATTTGTTTAACACATTTAATTCTATACATACTTTTACATATACTCATATTTTAACAATTATTATATTCTTCAAATTAACAAATTAGATATATTGATATATATTCTATATATTGATATATATAGAATATATATCAATATATATATATATATATATATATATATATATATATATATATATATATATATATATATATATATATATATATATATATATATTCAAAGTGGCAAAATCATACTTCTTTCGAGCATGACACGAGGAATCCTTTCAGTTTTGAGCGTCATGGTTTCGGAAAGAGCTTCAAGTGTTCGCGGTTTCTCTATCTAAATTTTAGGCTTTAAGTAGCCCTATGAAAAGTAGTCACAAGCTGACAGGTCTGGTGACCGAGGAGGCCATTCTACATCTCCACGCAACGAAATTAAGAGCTCAGGGAAACGTTCCCTTAAATATTCCATTGTTCTCCTTGACGTAACAAGTCGTCCCATCTTATTGGAACCAAACTGTGTTGAGATTAATACGTCGCCTTCTTAGTTCTATCAAGAAATAATCACGCAACATGACGAGATAGCGATCTGTGTTAGCAAATGCTGTTCGTCCAATTTCGCGAAAAAAATACAGCCCAATAATGCAAGTTCGAGATACGCCACATCAAACAGTAACTTTCCCAGAGTGTAGAGGATGTTCGTGTAATTCTTGCGGATTTTCGGATGCCTTTACGAACTATCGAAAATTCGGTTTGCTTATCATCCCCGATAAATTAAAATAAGCCTCCTCACTCATAAACAAAAGGATGATGCCGGACAACAATTCCAACATACTTTCTGCGAATCTATGTTGTCTCACAAAGTCATTTTGTTGCAATTTTTGGTCAACCATAACTTTATATCAATGAAAACGAAGATCCAGCTGTAAAATTTTGCGAACTGTTGTACCTTTTCAATGTTTTCTAGGATTCGTACAGTTCGATCTCCTCCCCGTGCAGTATCAGGTCTCAATGATCCTGCTGTTTGAAATTTGTTCACCCACTTCATAATGGTATCCCGTTTCGGAACGCGACCATGCCAACCAACATTATAATAGTTTCGAAATCATCGCTGTGTGAGCGCCACAGAACGACCAGTTTCAATGAAAGTGTTGTAAATAAACACACGGTATGCCACAGACCACAGCTCCATGGCTACTGGAATGGCATCCCACAACGAGTAGATATCAACCATTTTGAACACATTCGCTCATTGCAGACGCGCATAAAAGTCGTCTTAAAAACACCACATCTCCCTGGCGAGTCATGTAGAAATTGTACTAGCAAACGATTTCATAGTCTCTGTAATTGGTAAGTTCAGTTAATTGTACTTAACATAATACAGACATTGTTATATTACCATGTTAATATGATTCTTACATTTGTGCAATGTGAATATAAATCTTACAACTAATTGTAAGTATAACGTAAACACATTGTTTATAATATGTTACGAATTGCGAAACTATGAACATTGCTTTAAATGTTTAATTGGCATACATAAGATTATTTGGATAATATCATCATCATCATGAGGTCATCAGTCCTAAGACTGGTTGGACGCTAACCTCCAGCTTCTCCTATTTTGTGTTAACCTACGCATTTTGCTAATTGTGCTACAACCTACATCCCTTACTATTTGCGAGCAGTAGTCTAATCTAGGGCTACCTCTGCCTTTCTTCACTCCCATTTCTGCCTCCAAAATATCGCGGACTATTCCCCCATGTCTCAGTAAGTGGCCTACTATTCTATCTCTTCTCTTCTTTATGTTTTTCCACATACTTCCTTTCTCGCCGACTTTCTGTAATACTTCTTCGTTTCTAACCTTATCAGTCTACGGTATTTTCATCATTCTTCGGTAACACCACATCTCAAAAGCTTCTAAGTTTTTCCTACTTGCTTCCCCTACCATCCAGGTTTCGCAACCGTATAGTGCCGTGCTAGATACATACGTTTTCAAAAATCTCTTCCTTGTTTCTAAGTTTATTACCCTCGAGCATAAAAGTTCTTTCTTTTTGTTAAAAGCAACTCGACCCTGCGCTATCCTTTGTTTTATATCTTTATCGCTTCTTCCATCCCAGTTTAATTTACTTCCTAAATAAGTGAAGTCTTTAACTTCCTCCAATCTTTCATTATTAATTTGTACGTTCGTTTTTGCTCTGCTCTCGCGCCCTCTGCACACTAACACTTTAGTTTTGTTTTTATTCACCCTCATTCCGTATTCCTCTGTCAACACTGCCTCCATTTCGTTCAACGCTGATTCCAGTTACTCTTTACTAGATGCTAATACTGCTATATCATCCGCGAATCTCCATCCAGCATTTTTAGTTTCTGTCCCTGTACTTTAATCCCGAAATCCACTCTATCTTTTACGACATTAATCGCCTCTTCGATGTACAGATTAAAAATTAGTAGTGATAGCGTACATCCTTGTCTTACTCATTTCCTAATACCTACTTCCCTTCTTTCCCATTCTACTTTTATAACAGTAGTTTGCTCTTTGTATAGATTGTGTACTACTCTACTATCTATATACTTCATTCCCGCGCCCTTTTGTATCTCGAACATTTTTTCCCATCTTACATTATAAAAAGCTTTTTCTAAATCTACAAATCCTATATAAGCGTTCTTTCTTTTTTCTATTGTTTTCTCTAACATTAGTCTTAGCGCCAGAATAGCTTCGCGAGTTCCCCTACTTCGCCTAAACCCGAATTTGTCTTCTCCTAGTATTTCCTCCGCTCTATTTTCCATCCTCTTCTGCACTATTCTGGTTAAGATTTTTGACGCGTGGGTAGTTAGGCTAATCGTTGGATAATATACAAAAAATATTTTCAATATGACATTACATAACTATGCATACTAGTTGGAAATTATATGAGAACAAAAGATACAACAGTTGGCTTTAAGAGAATCCACCAAATAAAATATAAAACTCGTAGTCCAATTGCTCCGACCACCATATGCTGCGTGAATAGCAATAAAGAGAATGATACATTGCAGATGTGACGACCAATTTTCATTTTGATGTGTGCGTAAATGCCAGGGATTTGAGATGGAAAGTAATGTTTGTGTGGACGAGCAAAGTATGCCGTTCACGTTCAGGTGTACAATAAAATGAAATGTCAAATCAAAACCGTAACTATGGGATATCAAACAGTATTTTATACTGAAGTATGGTATTAATATGCTATTTTATATAAAGTATCAAGGTGAAGTAATCGAAGTAAATAAAGGCATGAGAAATAGAGCATAACATCGAGACTGTTGGAAATAAGTACGCTTTCGCAGTTGTTACTTTAAGCGATGTAGATAGTGTAGAAACATATTATTGTATAAGAAGAAAGCCTATTTGCTATAATATAGATGTAACATTTATATAATAAATCCAAAAAGTAATGTGTTAATTCGACAAAATTGGTACCAACAATTCTTGAAAATCACTTGGATATGTCAAAAGAGAGAATCTTAAAGAATATCGAAGAACACTTCAACTGCTACATTGAAAACTACCCTTTAATTTTTCGAGTTGTATTTTGAAAAATTATGATTATGAGATGTTTTTGTGGATGAGCTTAATTTTTTATTGCAGAATATGACTCTCTATATCACTCTTTTGCTACATACAATAGAGTAAAATAAAACATTGGTTACATGACAATTGTTGAAAATAAGTGAACTTCTGAAATCGGCAGATGATACAAAGCATTATAAGTCTTCGAAATAAAACAAAATCCTTCGTTCACATTTAATGTTGAATATTATTATCAAATGAACTATTACTTTTTTTTATTTTATTAAAAAATTGTTCTGCGAAAATATTCATTGATATGCCATATTTTTAAATTAGCCTATTTAACTGTTTTGATTCTGGTAAATAGCGGATTGCAGTTTGAAATTTTTGTATATATGTATATTCTTTAATGTAGTTACACCAAATCACTGAGCATATATCATTTCAGCCTATGCACTACATGCTGCTGTTGAATCAAAAACGAAGTATGTGAAGTATGTATGTGATTATTTCAAATTAAATTTGTGGAAATTTTACATAATGACTGTTACATATTACTACTGGCGTATACTTTAAAAAGAATTATATAGAACACCCGGTTAAAAATTAAAACAGGAAGTGTTTTCACAGGAATTGTGCAATTCAAGGAGGTGTTCTTTGAATTGCACTCAATCTGAAAGTATATTCTAGAAAATTATAAAAATCGTAATGACACAGTCGTATATCATCGAAGAAACAATTTGCAAGTCTAGTTTTAGTATATAAATAGTCTTTCAATAGGGATGCTCGAAATTTATTACGTTATAACGGCCAGGTTGTCAAAGCAACGTCTGTAAAATTTATTGTGAATTGTTCAGCAACGTATGGAGAATCATAGTAGAAGGTTATAGAGATCAATAACGTGTGTAAATCATCAAATTTTATTTTCAAAATCAGAGCTCCGTTCGAGAAACGTTACGCGCATTACGTGATTTTATCCTTGCCACAACTGTCCTGCCGAGTTGACTATTCGACGTTTAATGGCCTAATTCAAGTAAACTGCTTTAATAAATAATCAGGTAACACCCGCATGTCACCGAAACGTGAGGTTTTCTGAAAGCATCTGAAAAAGGTCTGCTGAAAAGTGTACGGGAAAACCCGAGTCAGTCAATTTCTCGTCGTTCACAAGAACTTGACCGTTCTACGACTTCAGCTTGACGAATTCTGCGTAGGGACTTGTGTCTGCACCCGTATAAAATCCAACTGACCGAGAAACCTAAGGTAAACGACCATATAGAACTCCGTGCGTTCGCTGATTGGGTTCTGGAGCAGTTAGAAGTTTACCCAAATTTCGCCAGAGGAGTAATCTTTACGATGAAGTCCATTTCTGAATAAATGGATATGTGAACAAGCAGAATTGTCGGATTTGGGATGATACCAATCCACAGGAGATACACCATCACCAAGTGCGTCCCGATATAGTCACTGCTTGGTGAGGATTTTGGTCTGGCGGAATTATCGGTCAGTACTTCTTCCAAAACGAAACTGACATTGCCATAACCGTCAACGGCGAGCGCTACAGATCGATGGTAAGCAACTTCTTGTGGCCTAAACTGGATGATATGGAACAGACGACATGTGGTTCCAACCTACGACAATGCTACGTTCCACACAGCGCATGCCACGATGGACATTTTGCAAAAGCGATTTGAGGGCGTGGTTATCCGTGATGGTTGAGGGTCGCACAGCGGCGACGTGAACTGGCCACAGAGATCGTGCGAGTTAACACCTTTAAACTTCTTCCTTTGGGGCTATTTTAAATCGCAGATCTATACAAATAAACCGGAAACAATTGATGCTATCAAAGTTAACATGATGCTATCAGCTATTAACAAAATTAAGCCAGATTTATGCAATAAATTCATGGAAAATTGGACGTCTAGAAGATGTGCCTTCAGGCAAAGCTATTTTAAAGCGGCAGATATTTTAACAACATTATATTCCATATTTAATGCCATAAATTATTATTTTTCGAAAACAGAATAGAGTAGATATCTCATACAGAACTTGTTTTATTTACGATTAAAAATCGAGCGTCCTTATTGAAAGGCTTCATATCAAGGCACAACGTGACGTGAATGTTATATTGAAGTTTGTTTAATTTTTACTATACTATAACTGTCAAGTAACATTTTCCAAATCAATATAACATTATCAAGGTCTTATTCTCATTCTCTGCTGTAGACTTGTACATATTCGTCTACCGTGTTCAATATCAGAGCCAACTATAACGATAAGAAGAGAGCAAATGCTGAAAAGGCTATCAAAAAATCATCAATTCCGTATATTATTATTACAACCGTATAGTATATTAATGCAAAATACACCTGCCGTTATTTAGATATATTTCTACGGCATGATATTTGTTATGGTTAATCTATATCTACAAATTGCTGTCGTTAAATTCAGCGAGTGTCATATAATTGGATAATGAACAAAACAATTTACTTCTCACAAAGCAACCCATCTATGTGCAATCTGTTAAGCTCGCGATTTGGTGCTACCAGAAATTATACATCAATTAATCAAGGGTAGAACACGTGTTTAAATTATATATCATCAGAACGTCAAAAACAGTCTGGAAATAATTAGAACACTTCAACATCTTACCTACATAATTATTAATGATTTTGTGTCAATCTCCAAACCTCCGGGTGGTTTTAAAATTGGTGTTTTACTAATTAATTAACGTTATAATGAAATAAGATAAAGTTTGAACTTCAGTAGGTAACCAATCCGTACAGCGTTTGCTGTTTAACTATGTCAATATATTTAGGTGGAAGTAATAAATCAATTAATCGGTTTCTTGAACTTCTTAACAATTGAATTTAGGAATGTTAAATTATATTTTCGATTAACTTGTATATGCCTGCCGGTGTTGAAACATAAGAAAGATTATTGAGACAGGGTGATTGAATGAGATCGGCTTTACAAAGATTACAAAATTGCATAGGATACATAGTAATAAAATTCATTCTTTGTTTTACATGCAACATAATTGTTAAGATGGTAGCATAGTCTAAATTAGAGGCAATTTTTATATTCTTGTAAATGCAACCTCAATTTAACCGTTTGTAAAATGGGAACGGTAGACAATCTTAAGCAAGTTAATGCAAACGCAAATATTTTCAATTAAAGCTGCAAAATGACTGCATTTAGGCATAGAAATATGCTAAAAGAGATTATATAGAATAATGCATATAGTTGTATTATATAGCGACAATATAATAAGAAACAGACCATTTTATTTCAAATAAAAAAATTATCACAGCAATCTTATTGCATATACTTTATTATTCGATATGATACAATACTATAGTACACAACTATTATTAAGAGACCCAATAATTCCAATAGTTAATCTGAATCAGTTGAGTAAAAGCAAGTAAACTCGAAATTTTCCGCAATACGTTTTTTCAAACTGATCTGATTCAAAACAATACCTCAATCACTGGAAGAATTAGAACAAATTAGAATGATCGGTAAAGAAAATACCGTATAGATTACGTAAAATTTGAAAAAAGTAGTTGGTTGATTCGGATACTTTTGGGTAGCTCATTGGAAGATTGCATAGATATCTTATTTTTGTATTATATATTTGATATCAATACATATTTAGTTTACAAAACCTCATTTAAAATTTATAGGCCAACTTATAACTTTCCCGAAAAGTGAGTATTCCAACGCATATCTGTCCAATTTGACAGGATAATTTCAAACTAAAATTTGATATATTAAATTTTCATATACGAGTTAAATTCTTTAACAGTGCTCACCACTTTGAAGATATACAGTACACTTGAGCCTTTAGTATAGACAGTGTCAGATAGTGTGAAAGATTAATGCAAGGTATATCTAACTCTTGTGTAGGTACTAGTAAGGGTATTATTAAAAAGTAATAGTTTGTGAAGTATATATGTTATAGGTTATGATATTAATTACGGCTTTTGAAAATATGAAAACTTTCGAAATATTGAGTGTTATATATTTTTTCTATTGATTAATATTACGAAAGACAAATGAAAAAGTAGAAAATATAGTGTTATAAAACTTGTTGTAGTTGTTTTACTCAATTGCGTTGAAAATATGAATTACCACAGAGCAACGTCTTCCTCGATCAATTTCATGCAAAATTAAATAAGTGAAGGCGAGTTCTGACGACTCCGCTCCGATGAATCATTTTTAATGACTCATTAAAACTGAATACGTACTGAACGTGAGAACACTATTTCAGTCAGACTGAGCAGTAGAATTTAGCGTTCATTAAAAGTGAAAAGCAGTTCTCACTTTTGTTCATTTTCAATGATCAATAGTGAAAACTGAAAGTAGAATGAATATTGAGAACCGGAACATGAACGCATTGAGCGAATTCAAAACTGACTAATTTTAACTGGTATACAGAAAAGAAATTGTGCGTATGTAATAATAATGTATGTCTATTATGAGTAGAATAATAAAACTCTTCCAAAATGGTATTCAAGTAGCGTGATGAACATACAGAAAAATTTTTGGATTATTATAGACAATACGAATGTCTCTGGATCATTAGCAGTGAATAATTCAAAAACAGAACCGTACGTAAAACTGCCTATTAAACAATCTGTGACGATTTGAATTTAGCGGACGTAACAGTTGCCGATGAAAAAAAAAATAAAAGTAATTATAACCAATTACAAATAAGAACTCAACAAAATTCTAAAGTCTGAAAAAAGTGGCACCGGTGCGGACGATATATACGTCTCCTTCATTTGTAATGATCAACAAATGATCATTACCAATGAAGCATGTGAACGAATGCCTGTTCATTTTCATTTTCATGTAAAATGAATCATTAAAAGTGATTCATTGGAACTGAATCGTCAGAACCCGCCTTGATATCCGAAAATCAGTTTGTATGTATGGCTGGCTTAATACCTTAACTGGAGTAGAGCTGCTTACAAAAGCTTTCTAGATCTAACTTATGGAATCAATTCAGTACAATTTTTTTGTTTTCCTGTATATATTTAATGCCACATTTTTCGATCCTTGGCTTCGTCCTTTGGGTTTCATTCTTCGATCCTGTTCGAGTCATCTTAAACTCGTTATATCTAAGTTGATCTTGATATACCTCTAATTTTCAGCTTGTTGATTCCCATTCGATTAATATACTTATCACATTTTCTCGACTACACACTTCGCAGCCATCTTTGTCCTTGCTCCTTAACTATTCTTATTATATTCTTGTATTTTAATTATTCTTCTATTTCCTAATTGGTTTTTGTTCTGTATTCTCTATCTTATATTCTACATCATTCTCATGATTTTCCTTTCAGCAACTTTCATTATTTCGTCTTCTTCATTTATCATGTTTCTTTGCAGAGATTTATTAAGAAACATAATTTTTTCTTTAGTTTCAGTTGATCTATCTCCATCACTACACAGTACGATTCTCAGATACCTGAATCCAGATATCTAAAAATTTTGTTGTGTCTTACCTTGATCTTTTTTTGATATTTCGGTTGCCACCTCTCATATTTTTCCTTGATATATTTTTGTACTTTTTCCTTTTTCTCCAGGTAGCTTGTCTTGTTCTCCCTTGATTTTATTCTCAATGGTTTTAATAGGGTTAATCCGAAACGATTTGAATATTGATTTGAAAATCAGTAGAGTTGTAAAGCCAATTAACCGATTAGGATTAAACGTGAAACGAAGAAATGACAAATTATTGAAGTATTACAGGTTTTTGTAAAATTCAAAATTATATTAACAGTATAAGGGAATAGAAACTCTCCTTAGGATACAGATCTGTTGTCTCTAAGTTATGTTGTAGTGACACTGATAATACTAGTATCACTCTATAGAAAACTCAGAATAGAAGATTTTCAAGTACATTACCTGATAAGATAACCGTCGATTTTGAGACAAATTATGGAGGTGATACAAAGCATTTTGTAAAAAAAAAAATATATATACCGTGGTGTTGAAAACCAAGTATATTTATATAAAAAGTGTGGAGGTATTACTGTGTTTATCATATCTCTAGTGCTGGACAAGCAACGTAAACTAAATGAATACGTCCCATTAAGGTATCACCATTTCCGTCAATTGAAGTGTTCTTTACCGACTTATAATTATGTTTACAATAACATGATGTAAAATTAATCCTGGACGTATACATGTTATTCCACCTAGAAAATATGTTCATTTCCTTTTTTTTTTTTTTGGAAATACTTATTTACCCATAATAATATTATGGAAAAACCATGAAACATTAAGTCTTTCTCTAAACATTATTCTGTACCTATGGATAACACAGCTATCATAGCAAGTGTTGAGGAAGGTGTTACCCCTAGGGTCCAGATTGTTCCATATATGAAGTATATTCTGATACCAACAATTTTTTTAGAGTATTGAAATGTTTTCTAACTCTAAATAATGTATAGAAATATTAATGTGTAGAAAATGTAACTTCTTCATAGAATTTTTATTCTATAATAAAATATTCTATAATAAGTTGTATAGTGAACTTTTTATGGAGTTTCTAAATATTCATTATCTTGAGAGAATTCAAATGAGCTCTATACAAAATTTTCCACCGGTACTTTTTGTGTAGATTACATCTATGTTAATAATATCTTTTACGTGATGTGGATACATGATGGATATAAGACGTATTATTTTATGGAAATTACGATTAAATTAACAGCATGATAAAAGTAGTAGAATATAAATATGAATAATTATTAGAACGCAAACCTAACACGGCTATATCTTTGAAATGTTTTATACTCAACGAAACATTTAATAAAAGCAAACGTATCAGAAATCCAATATAACTTTACTTATATTCCAACATTTCAGTCCTTCGTTATACGACCCTCATTAGGGTCGAATGTATATACGAGTATCATATGATACTCGTGAAACAAGGCACTGAAATTCAAACTGTATTAATTGTATGCCCATAGAGTCTCGTCAAGGACGATTTAGAAAAATGTAAATATATTATCAGAAATAATACGCTGAAACTAAATGATGACTAAATAAAAATAAACATGAATCAATGAACAACTAATAATAATATTAATAATACTTGCACCAATAAAAAGGCTATTTTAAATTAGTTCACACTATCTATAAATCTATTATACTACTGAATTACACATTTAATTAATGTAATACAAAATCTTATTCTTAGGATAAGATATATTTGATTAAAGTAATGTTCTCATACAAGTGTTAATTACATAAATATTATGTTTAGAGTTATTATACCCAATGAAGCCTAATTATTAACATTATTAAAAGTGAAAAGTAATGAGGGAGGGTAGTGACATTCTATCTAAATTAGATGGTCACTACTTGATCTGATGATTACTTAGATGACTTGACGCAAATGCCACTGATATTTAGTGTCAATCAACAAACGTTGCACTTGACATTTGGATGGGTAACTCACCGCGATGGATAAGTAAACTCACAGGAGATTTACAAATTTAGACAAGATTTATATAGAAGGTATTCAAGTGCACCGATAAGGTATAAAACCGTCGGTCTCTTGCCTGTTGTATGTTAGACAAGTAAAAGATATGTGTCACACTATGAGAGAGGCAATTTGACGATATTTTCGTGTAGGGGGTAACTGGAGAACTTAGCTCATGAAAGTCAGTAGCTACTCGTGTTTGCAACATAACCCGCTATAATTGACCACACTATGCTGACAACGATAGGTGCCAATAGGTACCAACTATCTCAGTAATAATAATAAGTGGTTAATAATTTTGATTTCAATTAGGACATTGTATGTATGAACTTTCTATTTAGTTTCGAAAACGTTAACAAGGAAAAGAGCGTAAATCAAATTAACGCAGTCGATGAACGATGTTAGATATATTAGAGTATATAATACAATACACCAAGGAAATAGTAAAAGGGCTTTGTGTCTATTTATAATATCACAATCAAAAAGTTTCATATTGGTGAATTCAATTAAATGCCGGAATATGATTTAATTACTAACTTATTTATAGTATAAAAATCTATAAAATATTTTATTTAATATAACAATTCCTAATATGGAGAGTAAAATTCTACTATATAAGTAGTATAGCAAAATCAGTCTCAGACCACCCTCGGATTTGTCCGCGGACATTTGATGTGGATGGCATGTGGTCATTGTTGATCTGAATAACTCTTGGTGCAGGTATAAAACAGGTCTGTACAGGTATAAAACAGGTGTGTATCGGTTTAAAACAGGTATGGTAACCTGTTTAATGACGTCATGTTTTTTTCCTAATACCACCATACCTGTTTTAAACCGATACACACCTGTTTTATACCTGTACAGACCTGTTTTATACTTGCGTCAAGAGTTTCTTCAGATCAACAATGACCACATGCCATCCACATCAAATGTCCGCGGACAAATCCGAGGGTGGTCTGAGATTGGTTTTGCTATACTACTTATATATGTATTTAGAATTTATTATTTGATATTATAAGTCACATTTGAAGACTAACAGTAGACATTAGTTGTAGCGAGAGGATGCGGTTGATATTAATAGAATCCTTTAAGAAAATATTTAAGTATCAGTAATAATAATTTTAATCTCAGAATTCTGTTCAGTTTCCTTTTTCATTAGACTTCTCACTCAGTTATTACTGATTATGGTTTTCTTTTATATTCCTCACTCTTTATTAATTAAATAACATCAGTTTTGTGTCTATAAAATATTAATACTCTTAGGAAAAGATAATGTCAAATTACCTTGAAGAAATATAACAAAAAATATATTCATAAAGTTTGAATTTGTAATTCCACAAAGAGGGCAAGCCACGGGTACAAAATATAATGTATCTGTTATAATAAAATATATGAATGTACAGAGAATATTTAGACAAATCCATATATTTAATTTTGTTAGCATGTAAATTTCACAACAGTAACATGAACTGTTACGAGAAAAATATTAAAATCCAATAAATAGTCGTAACGATGCAGGAGATTTAAACGATATATATAATTGTATTTATTAAAATAAAGGGTGCCTTATTTGGAACTGCAGGATGTGATTTGTGAATAAAACTAATAATATTTGAAAAACTGAGGTTTCTTATTTTTCAACATAAAATGGAGACGATACGGCTACAAATGGGAAATAGTATCGTTTGTATGGCCGCCTCGACTGATATTGCATGATGTCATTCATTTAGAAAAATTATCCATAACACGGGCACATAGAATTGGCTCTCTTTCCGGAATAATACGTTGAATGTTTACTTTGAGGTTATAGTTGCTTTGCTGGGTGGCCTACAATTTTCCCCTGACATATCCCCAAAGGAAAAAGGCCAGTGGTGTTACATTACACGATTTTGCAGGCCAATTGATGTCAGCATTCCGTGGCATGTGCTGTATGACACGTTGCACCGTCTTGCTGAAACCACATGTTGTTCAAATCCAAATAATCAAGTTCGTAGAAAAATAAATTTATTTAGCATATGACGATAGCGTTCCCCATTTACTGTGATAGCATTACCAGCTTAATTTTCAAATAAATAAAGTCCAATTAGTCCATCACTGCAGAATGCGCACCAACTGTGCATCTCTATGGATGCATTTTCTTTTCGTGAACAGCATGTCGACTCAGCACCCCAAATTCGGCAATTTTGTTTGACGTATCCATCAAAATGAAAATGTGTTTCATCGCCGAACAAAATTTTATCGCAAAAGTCAGCATCACCTTCTTTCTCTTCTAACACCTAAATAACAAAAGTACGACGTTGTAAATAGTCTGTAACTTTTAATGGTTATGTCAACAGAGTTTTGTATGCGACAGTTGCAGATCTTTTTAAAATCCGATGCATAGTGGTTCTTAACAGATTCAATTGTTGTGCACGACGGCGACGCGACGTGAGATTGATGTGTTCGGATGCTCCCTTATACTTTCTCGCAATACAGCAATATTTTTATTTCACCGACCACGACGAGAACGTATTGGTGTTGTCTTATAAATAGAAAAACCCGTCTCTGTCGTGCGAAATTTTCTTAATGCAACCGTAAATTATCGCTCACTTTCATAAAGCAGTTACACACAAACCATTCGTTTGCGAACTGTTAGCCGTAATATGTTGACGTCGTTCGATCAGTTGGTACAGTCGGTAAATATTGACGACTTATCTTTGACAGAACACAAATGGCGCGCAATTCAAATATTATAGTTCCAACTGAGACAAGCTCTATAATAAGAATTTTAAATAGATTAAAATAATGTTTATATTATATAATAAAAATAATACTAAATATTATTAACATGCAGTGCCAAGGATTTAATTATTAGTAAGGAAGCCGAGAAGAATAATTTATTTATCACTTGACCACAAACTCAATAATATTTTGTAAAAAGTAAAATGATTCCGCATTTTCCATTACCATAACTTAACAGTCCGTACATAGAATGAAATATGAAATGAAAATACAATAGGGGTTGGGATTACTAATAAATTGCTAAGGGATTAAATTTAACAAAGGTTGTATCGAATGAAAACTTTTCCGCTCATCGTTCATGCGCACCTATCAAATTTAAACTGAATTATAGGGAAAATTTCTAATATATTTCTAGTAACAGTCACCGGAAAATTATTCATCGACAAATTTATATACATCAAATGCTATTCTTAAAATAATTAAATTATATCTGCATATTTTCCTACTATTTCCAAAATAATTGCATTCATTTCAAATAATCGTCTAAGTTTCTTACTCAATATAAATAATTTTATCATATTCTTACCATTGTTAATTAATTATTCAAATGCATAATTTACTTGACAAATGTTACTATATGAAATAAAAATAAGTCACATTAAATATAACACAACTTCGTCTGTGTCTATACGACTTCTAAATCCTATACCTTTATAGTTGACATTTAACATGCAATTGAACATGTTTGTTCATTTTTCCTTATGTACGTCCTACCCAGCTATAAAATTTGCAAGCTATACGTGTAACACCTTGAAAACTATTTTTTTAATAAAACCCGCCACAGGTAGTATTCTACATCTGTCCCGGATTGAAAGCGAACGACATACAGCTGTTTCGAACTTATCAGTTCTCATCAGTGCCGTACACGGTACGCCGATCTAGGACAAATGCCGAATGAAATCTATGGGGTATATATCTTTATCGATACGATCTATGTCAGTAACATATAACTCGGAAGTCGGGAAAGGAACCACCAAACCGCCAAGCGGTTATCAAAGTAGTTCCCGAATAGCAAGGCTATTACATAATCGATATAGGAAACAACTACTCCTAGGGCTAAAGCCCCGCCAAGCATTGAATTATACCTAAAAGCGATCCTCGATCCCTTTCTCGTGTTACTGCATGATGAGATAAGGTTTCAAAAAATAGAACCAGCCACAGGTAGGATTCCTCGACTTCCAACTTATATGTTATTAAAAGCTATTACCATATAATACTAAAACTAATTGTCAATTTACAAGCCGTATAAAAGAAAATTGCTATTTCAGGCAAATTTTTGTGTACTAGATATTTTAACAGCATTTTTGTACATTCAGAATTTTGTACATTATATGCATTTTTTTCAAAAACTTGGAACACTGAGTAACAACGATATCAAGAAAGTATGGTTACAGCGTTATAGGGTTTTGACTACTCGTGTTCATTTTAGAGAAGTGAAAACATCTTATATAAGAACAATAACAACTGAAATAAAATTCATAACTGATAGTATGAATTTTACAGTTCGAAGATTTATTTATTTTCCTTCTCTAATTGTATACTCCGATCTTCTCTGAGTGTATAAAAATTACCTGATTCATCGTTTGGTAAAACAATATATTGTTCCACAAGTATTCTCAAAACTCTGATATCTACATATTATTTTTTTATTCTGGCTAAAAATAGAGAAATTGGCCCCGCATGTAGCAACTTTATCATATATAATTTCACGCCAAGCGAGAATATGTTTTATAAACACGTTATTGTATGATAAATACAACAATGAACTGGAAATTATAATCCCACACAAATTCTAAACGTTATATATAAGAGCTCAACATGATAGTATAAAATCGAAAAATTGGCTGTCAATACCAGAAACCGAGTTATGGTTTATTAAAAGACTTTCCTGCTCTTAAGTCTTCATAATTGGGCAATACTTTATGATATAACATAAGAAGACACTAAAAATAATTTTCCCATATTTTCATGGCTATTGAGTGCTTTAATATAAAAAATCTCATTTGAAAGAGATCTTTTACCTTATTTTTTATTTAAGTAAATTAAGATGATGGTCGAAATTAAAAATGGGATGTGAGGTTAAAACAACTACTTATGTTGTTTCAGTTTCCGGGCATTCGACAATATGCATAATAACAAGTAAAGTTTTTCTCAACCATGTCGCCTATTCTCGCTATCAACATATACAAATAGTATTACATCTACTTTAAGCTTCATTACGTGTAAGCATACAGCCACGGTCGATGATTTCATTTACGAAGTTATATGCACTTAATATAATTTAAACTCGGCACTTAGCTATGTAATAGGGTTTGCTAAATCGAATACGGTGGGTATATAACAATATCTATCATAATTAGCAATTTTTAGAGAACTTTCGGTGGTGTCACTATAAGTTTAATGTGTGTGAATATTTTATTTTAAAGTTTTTTTAATCCTAGAACAAGGGTCACTCGTAAATTTTACGACGCTCGTAGAACTTCGTGTTTTTCCCCCATTTTCGGTTACTTTATCCAATCGCCCATCTGAGTACCTTCCAGTCTAGTATTAAGCTAGACAGTGTGTTGTGCGGTCGTTTTGATTTCTGACTTAAAAGCTATTTTTTGACGATAGATTCGTAAATTTTACGAAAGTCCCGTTTGTAAGTAGTTTTTTAAATTCCACTGATTTTAATTTTTGTACCGTTTTTCAGTGTATAGTAAAAGACATTTGAGGTAAGATCATTTCATATTCTTCTTGATTAGATATATATTTATAGTAATATTTTTCGAGATAGCAAATCAAAAATTTTTGACCCAACAGCGACTCGAAGAGGAAGCGGCACGTATCATGCGTGGGGGTGAAAGTGATCCAGAGCCATTTGAAGATAGTGGTAGAGCTTGAGACGAGGAAAATTAGGAAACTCAATCGTGTGGGTCTGATAGTGAGAATGATATCGGTAGTAATTCGGCTGATCCTCTCATCCAACAAGAATATAGCCCTGTTCAATCTAAAGAAGAAATAGAATATAATTAGATGAAGATGATATTCCTTTATCACAAGTACGTACACGTCCAAAATATGTAATAAGCTTTAAAACAAGAAACCTAAAGGGCAAGAATGGTCACAAATAGTCAACGGAATTACCTAAAAAATCCAAAGGAATAGCTTCTAGATGGCCACTATGTATGTTCTACGGTATGATAAATATGGCAAACATAAACTTTTTTACGTTATTTATGTTATTTATGCGTTAAAAAAATCCCAAAGGGCTATTTCAAGATACCAATGTATGATTAGTTCAAGTCTTTGTCTTGCAAAACCATGGATGCTGCATAGATATAACAGCCTAACTCTACATCGAAATATCCGTCAAGATATAGCTGACATATTGGGTTTATCAAATGAAGACGTTGTCAAGACACGCCAAGAAAAGAAAAGAAACACTTTCTTCTACTGTCCAAGCAAAAGAAGGCGTATGACAATCAATTATTGTAAGGAGTGCCAAAAAACCGATTTGCGGAGAACATCGAGAAGATATTTGCAAAGTATGTTGTGAAAATTATGAAAAAAAAATTGTTTTATAATCTGAAAAGTCGGCTCTCATAATGAAAAACATTGTTTTCTTGTATTTTTTGAAAGTAAAAGTTTCAAATAAATAAAACCATTTTTATTGAGTAGTAAAATTTACGATAGTTCCGTAATTTTTACGTTTGGCAAAACAGTCGCCTATTCTGGGGTTAAATACGTTTCTGCTATTCATTTATTTTTAATTCATCAGCATTATATACAACAGTTATATACCTGCCCATGGTGATTAGAGGAGAAAGTGTAAGAATATATTACATTAAGGTTTAAATACGGAATACAGTATAGGAGTATTTCAACAATATATTTAATTTACAATGGCACCTTAGCCATTTCTTCAACAATTTCTAATTAGGTTCATCTAATTATATTTTGCAAAATATTTAAGATTAATCCAGGATATCTGAGTTAAAAAATCTAGGAATTCCTTTATTATGATAGAATCCTTATTCTTGGGAAATTCCATCTCTGTTTTTTACATAAATTAAATAAGGATGAGTGGAATCGTCGGTTATGGTTTTACGGGCTCATATCTAACTGTATTTGAGAAAACCCAAATTCAGTTTATAACATCTATTTTTCAAATAATGGATGGTATTGTTTGACGGAACTTGCCAGCAGACAGATACTACAAATATTGGTCTAGTGAAACCCCTTATCTATGTAGGGAACATTGTTTGCAAAAACCCGGAATACCCGCCTGAGCGGGCATCCTGGAAGATCATATAATTGATCCCTTGAATTAAGTGACTACCCAAATTGCCTGATCTGACACAACTAGACTTCATAAGCAAACGTTTGGTGAAGTCTAGTAATATTAAATTAGTGGCATAACTAGTGGTTAGGTCTAGTGGTTTGTTAAGTAGAAAAGATTGTTAAAGTTTGGCACAAACAAAACTCTGGGCCAGTGGTGTTGGTTACTTTAATTAAGGGATTAAGTTCCATATTAGTTTATGGAACCTAAGAAATCTGTTTAAAATTAAAAATAACATTCAAGTTTAAGCTATGAAGCTAATTATTATTTAAACATAAAATAAACTTTCATTGAATTATTTAATTTGATTTTTATCACTATCTGTAATCGATGGTTTACGTTTCTAGAAATGCTATCGAAAACTATTTTATTAAACAATAAAAAAATTACTGAATCTAACCAATTTCAATATATAACATATTTGTATTTTCAAAATTCGACTGCTAACATTTTAATAAAGTGAGTAAAGAATAAGTTTGTAAACGAAACATAATATGATACATGAGTTAAATATGTTTTAGTAGTTTCACTGTCATCATCGTAAATTTATCTTAAATAGTAAATAAATTACCGTAAAAATAAATGAAAAATAAAAGTAGAATATACAGTTGCAATATAATAGTTTGATGTTTTATAAAATTTAATACGGTTACAGCAAATACATTCATAGATTATATTATGTCCACATATTCTAGCACCGAGCCCTCCGTAAGACCAAGATTGGCTACATGCTCATCAGGAAGAATATTTCACTATTCACATGGATAATCCATTAGTAGTGTATAACTATCCAAATGAGAAAAGATGTACAAAACTCTAATCGCATCAACTACTGAGATTAAAAAATAATCCAACCATATGCATTCTAATATATAATTCGTCATACATATACTCCATACACTGAATACTATTTAAATTGAATTACCTTCAAGCAAAGCTTGTTTTTTATTTTAAATGGTTTAATATTTCTCTGTGCAATCTAGTTTTATAATTTTGAGTATAAGATTTTAAAGATTTAGATATATTGGTTGTAGCTCATGCATAGACCTATGGTTTTATGTTTAGAAAATCTATTTTCATGATTAATAATTTTTCTGTAGTTGGTTTTAAGTAATCAGTCACCCGCTAAGTGATTCTATTAAGGATACTTTACTTCCGTAAGGTACCCGTAATCTTATAATATTGCAATAACTTCTTCAATCGCAAAATGCTTTCTACAAACCTCTGTTATTTTAGTTTGAACATACCCAATAGTTATTGATTTCTTTAAGTTGTCTCAGGTCTCTAAAAATCCAATTACAAAATGAAACATTTAATACTTTAAAAGTATTTAGTACATAAGATTTATTAAATATATGTAGATTCTCCATCTTATTTTTAGATAGTAGTAGAATTGTGGGGTAAAATTCCTTAAATTGGGGAATTCATTTAGGGAATACAAGTCAAGTATTTTTGGTATTGGCAAGTGTTATTACCAGATCTAGTCTTGAATAGCTCTCTCTAATACCCTAATAATTTTAAAGAATTTAAAAACTATTACATAAAATAATTTATGAAATGGTATAAAAGTATGGCAATCAACCGTACATTATATATTAAATAAAATGTAATTTATTACATTACTAGACCTTGTGATAGCCGAGTTGGTTAGAGCATATTATGTGGCATATGCTATTGCTATAGTGTATATCTTGGTTCGATTCCAAGCTCCGGCACTAGCAATGTCAATAGGAATGGATGTTGTTCACATTTTCCAATATGCATCCCCCACCGAGACAGATTTGGCATTAGGTTTGAGGAATTATCTAATTTATGTAATGTTTTTGTTGCGTTTTACTATATGTTTATGGGCAAACAATAGCCTAGGCATTCCAGCTCTTAAATGGTATGTAAGATCCTAGGCAGTTCCAAATAAGCTCTGAGAGATAAGAGCAATTCTAGTGATTTTAACTGACAATGCCAACACGCCGTTGAAATGAGTCTACTACATGTTAGGCAAGTAAAATATTCCTCTTTACCCTACTGCAAGATTGAGAGTTTCTAGGTTGGACGTAGCTCGTCTCATGTCGTTGGGGTTAGGCTTTGGTCGTCCGACATTAAACAAGGGTATACACATTTATTATACGATTTTAGTTATAGATAATGAGTAACTGAGTTGTTATTTTTAGCTCACACTACCATATTTTCAGCAGTTCCTCTACTCATGGTTAACTAATCCAATTTCTACTTCATAATTTCCAAGTCAATTCTTCTAATTATATAAAACATATTTTTTTCTACTACACACCGAGAAATATTATTAGTATCATGTACATACAACTGTACTGGGTAAAGTGAAGGTGGCCAAATGACAATGAAACTTTAACAATATTTGTAGTACGTCACATTATTACCGGCTAGAGACGCAAATTACGAGTGTACCTACCATTGATTAATCAGACGAATGTGGTGAGTTTATTAGTTATATTACATACTGGAAGAAAAATAGACATGCTTGCATTATAACTTGTCTACATATCCAGAATACAGTTCATTCATTTATATGATTATTCATTTTACACATAATATAAATATAAATATATGAATACATGTATTTTATACTATCAAATATATTCACTAAAATTATATGATCTCATATTGCACAATTTATTCTATTAATGTTTAATTTTTGATTATATCAATAGTACATCAGTTTTATGATATTCACTGCTTTCATATTATTTGGTACGCAGTGTTTTCAATTATAATATAATAAGGACCGTCGTATATTGTTAATTATTTGTTTTATTTATTTTTCATTATCATTTCGACTCATGACTTTTGTTTTTCTATTTCATCATGAATTTTACAGTAAGGTTTATGGTTTAACGAATACAAAAATTTTCCAATGCAACCGAAAACTCGTCACATATGGTAGAGATGAGTTCTGAACTCAGAACTTCTGAAGGTTAGTGAATTTCATTAACCGAGTCGGAGAGTCTTTCTGTGATTCAATCTAATAAAATTCATCGTTTTCTAAGACCCAATGAGGTTGTAATATCTATTTTATGTGGATCGACTTTTGAAAGTAAGGTACACATATAGATAATTGTACAAATCCTCTTAATAATAGCAAAAGTATATTTACGGTCTGCATATTGTCTTAACAGTTATTCGATTATCTAATATGTTATTAGTCAACCTGCTCGATATAAATTGTTACATTAATTCTATTTTGACATATCGGAGACTTCAATTATTTTCAACAGAATTCTTCTTCCCAGTGCCCTTTAATTGCGTTATTAATTGAGCATAGAAGGTGTAATTAAACTCAAGAAATATACTGTTGGGGAACTGCACTCCAGCCCTTATAGCTCATTGTGCTATCCTACTTCTTAATTATATGTGAACTGACTGACTGAAATAGGTTACTTGTGAACTGAACATTTGACTGTTAGTATCACCAACAAAGAGTTTTACATTAAAATGTATTGTATTTAATTCTATTTATATATGATACAAAAGGCCTAATTGGATTTCCCTCTTCATGTATTTTTGATAAATCATTAGGCAGCATTGGATTCATATTAGTTAGTCTATTTTTCCGTTTCCGAATAATGACATCTTTTTTCACATAAAATCGCGACACATCTATCCATGGTAAACAGAGAATTTTCTAAGCCACAAAGTTAAATGACGAAATAAATCATAAAACAAGTAGCAACTAATACCAGTTTATCGGTAGGCATAATAGATAAATTAATTAGACACAAACATAGGCTCTTTACAGTCAGTAAAATCTATTCGAATATTAAAGAAAAATCACAGAAAATTGGCAGCTTTAATATATTTTGGCCCTCTGTCGTAAAAAATACGACGATACTTTAATATTACATACGTAATATCAATAAACTACCGGTAAATAGCCTGCAGATCTAAAGAAATTTAAAATATTTTTATAATGCAAGGCAAAAAGCTGAGAGAAATAAAAAAATCAGTTTATGAGCTTTCGTGTTAGGAATGCGAAATACAGAATGCCGTTATATATGTCAAACGGAAAGGTCATTTAATATCGGATACAAGGAACACAAAAAATTGTTTGAAAATAAAAATGTAATTCAAATTTTGCAAGTCGTTTTTTAGTAACAAACCATCATTTTTCCTCAATAGACAAATTAGAAGTTATTCATTATTCAACAAACCAATTCAAAAAAACTATATATACTAGAATCAGTTGAAATATACAAACATTCAAAAAATCCAAATACAGGCTACTTAATGATTAGGTAGATATAGGGAAATCCGCATTATTTTCAGTCCTTATTTAAATAATATAATTATAGACATTTATCTGCTAACTAAAGGAAGACATCACAACTTTAATTTGTATATTGATTGTGCTTGAAAATGTAGTCTAGTAACTACGAAACTGCAGTCGCGAAGTATAAATAAAGTGATATATAATCAAACAATTCCGTGCTCGTTATTTAGTATAATGGAATATCACAAAGTAACTCACAGATATATTAAGTATATCTATTATTAAACAATAACTTCTAGCAACTAAACAGTAACTCCAGTCACTTGACTACTCTTCACATAAAATATTTAATTACGTATAAATAACTTACTACGTTCTCAAAGATCAAGATTTAAAGTCACATTAACGTTGCTGTTGAAGTTATAAATATTTTAAATTATGCAGAAACTTTCCAGCGAGGACAAAACCCGTGTACACATATTAATAATGCATGAAAAAATATATATTATGAAAATCCGCTGCGTATCCGTGTAACTTGTACATAACTTTAAGTGTTTCCCTTACTACTGAAGGACAGCTTACTACCTATCCTCTAATGTACACGCCTCTACGCGTCCCTTGGCCATTCCCAAACTCAATTTAAAATTTTAATGGAGTACAGAAATTTAGTCGATTCGAGGACTGATTGTAACGTAATGAATCTTTGAAAACATCGAAACAGTAATATTTTAATATCTTAATGAAGACGTTAACTTGGGGGGATTATATATTGATACCAAGTAAAAATATAGTTCTAAAGCAAAGTTGCAAACACAATATGAGAATTATGAAGCATGAAACTGCCATTAGAGAGAAATATATGGTTAAGATTCTTCTGCATTTGAAATCCAACATCATTTCAGTCCTGAATTGACGATATTATTCCTCTGTACCACATCTTTCCTCAAGAAGGATGTGGTACACATGTGGTACCATGTTGTGGAACAGCTTCTACATTGTGTTACACTCTTTGTCAATGGGATATTTGTGGCGGTTATTTTTCGATCGTTAGCCAATGTTAGACTTGATATGGCTCTAAGAATCGATATAGAGGAAATACAAAAACATACAGTAATCGGTGTTTTTAAGTAAACACAGATTCTGTGAAGGCCCATCATACCTTTGCCGGATTACGTTTTTCACGAGAAATCAGAGTATGTGCCTACTTAACAACTTCTACGTTAAAATTATAATGAGATATATCTTTGTTGTAGAAATTTATATTAAATGTTTTCTCCTGACTGATCTCAAATCCAAGAATCTATTTCTATTTAAACACAATTATCATAATAGAACAAGGTAGACTTGAAAATAATTAGTAATAGAGAATCGATAGAATATAATTATTATGTATTTATTAAGTATATTCTCATTCTACATATTTGCATAATATTAGTAAGTAAAGTATATAATGAATACAATATATATATATATATATATATATATATATATATATATATATATATATATATATATATATATATATATATATATATATATATATATATATATTATCCACGATATATAGAAAACATATATTTTATAGGAAATATATTAGCCGCCTCTGCAATATAATTATTTGGCGACACCGTTTTTAAAAATATTATCTGAATTAACTACTTGTAATTGCTGTTTGTGTCTCACGTATTTATTAGTTATTCATGTTTTATAAAAATATTTTATGACCGTTCTCATAATTCAATTATTTATGGATCATTAGGTACCATAACATACTCGCGTTCTTAACACATTGTGCCATAAACTGTAGAATTTTCTTTATTTCCCTTGCAGGCGTATCTGCAAGGGACATTGTATTTTTATTAAATATGGGAACACCAAAACACACAAATGTGGAATTTTGGTGTAATGTAATATATTTGAAACAAACAGTTCATTAATACAATGCGTGAAAGGATAATATAATTCAAACCAATTCCATTCTCTGTAAAATAACTGCAATTCCGCAAAGTAGGCTAGTGAAATACGCAATATGCAATAATTTTTGTTGCGAAATATAATAAAATAATAATAGCGAAATGTTATAAAAATATCCGATCTTCACAAATAATAAATATTTTATAAACGATCAAATAATGTTTTGCGGTTAAATATTAAAATGATGAAAATTATATTTGACGAAAAAATACCGATGAGTGTTTGGTAGAAGTAATATTTTCCACAAAAATGAATAATAAATACTATTTTTACTTACGACTATCTTATTTGAGTATCTTCAGGTGACGTATTGTCATCTAAGAAAATAAATTATTTGACTCCAGAAATTTCTATTTTTCTTTAAATGTGGACTTAAATAATAAGAATAAGAAATAAAACCACCAAAACTAACGGGAATACGATTTTTTCCTGCAATACTAAATGCTCCTTGCATTTACTGGCACAGTAACGTAAGTTCTATTTTTCTACAGCTTACATATTATGTTTTCAAAGACCCTGAATAAGAATCAGATTCTGGCGGTCGAACACAATTTTCGAAAAAATTTATTTTCAAATTTTCCGCACGTGACACCACTTTTCTACTCCAATGACTTCCACTTCACATTACATACAACATTTATTTTATATATACCGTACATTAAAATGGTTATTTTCTTAGTTTATTTTACAATGTTTATAACTTTCATGCAACGGTCCATTGCGTGGACTGTTTGATTGGACTTGATTTGGTTACTGCGTATCTCGGGTTATTACTTCGTGGATCAGTATAGAGCGGCTCCATAAGTTAGCCATATATGAATGTATGTGTAGTGTAACTAAATGGAAAGCAATTTCCAAATAGTTTAAGTAAACTGTTTTTATTGAAAGAACTCAATCTACTGTAGAAACTAACACTGGATAAATGTATATTTGTGAAGTATTATATTATAAATACATTTATTTATTTTTGCAGTGGAACATTTCCAGTACGATAAGTCAGATAGATCATAAAATAATTGTTTCAATCTAAGTAGCCGATGTTGCACACTGTGTGACATGCAGAACACATATCGTCGCTTCAGAGCAGAAGTAGCCTAATTGCAAAATTTGCTACTATTGCTAACTGTAAGAAACTAAGATACTTCTTCTCTAAAATCGATTTTTTTTGAGATAAGATACTTTTTCATTTGACCACAGCTCCCTTAGTATTATAGATAGAAATTGGCTACTTGTGCACTGAATCCATAATTCTAAAAACTATCCTAAGCGATTAAAAAGCTGAAAAGGGAAAATTTTCCAGTTAGGTTACTTCTGTTGTAAAGCGACGGTATCAACTGTAATAATAGCTTTCCCTCGCAATACCAACTGAAACTTCACAAAAAATATATATAAAATATAGTTCCTATTTCTATAGTACTTAGAATTCCTGAAGAATTTTTTTATTATTTTTCAATTACTTTTGACAGATACAGATATTTTATCATTCAAAGAAGTAACCTAGCTGCCTTTGGTATTTTAAAGGTATTATGTACTCAAAGTAATATTCCTTATCTACAGATATATTTTTATTGTGACTTTATCTCTAACTGGGCTAATGACTATGGTACATTATGGTATAGTTTGGAAACTTATTTTCGTTATTTTATTTATTTTTTATTTATTTTTCATACTTTTAACTCTGATACTGTTTTATTGATAACTTTATAATTATTTATACTTTATATTTATATTTATGGTTTAATTATTGATAATTTGTGTTGATTATGCTATGATATACTTCAATTCACGTATCGATATGGCGAGAAGATGATTAAAATAATATATATATTTATTATCTTAATTTATATCCGATATATAAAATATCATTTTAAATGAAATGCCTGTATAATTTACCCCTTCGAATATCTTCTAAGTGAGTTACTAGAGCCATTCGCAATAAATCATTACTGAAATTCGATACGTCAGCATCAGACGGTCAACATGCATTAACTTTTGACAATGACAGTCTTTTAAGTGCTTCCGTAACTTAATACTATCTTGAAAACCTACCTCAAATTTCAAGATTTTTCCCGTCTAGTTCACTTAACTCTATCCAAACCAAACAATCACACACTTATTACACATATTTCACTGTAGCGTAATGTATCTTCATATATACTTATATATCCAGTTTAGGTGCTTTTCATATACTGATGAGTAGTAATCGGTTATATTCAAAATTATTTAACTTCAGCTGATAACACACATTACTTTCACAATTCCTGTATTATATTTTAAAACTATTTATGCCAGATGTGAAAATATTTACAAATAAACTTAAACAAAGTTAGTGCATCTTTAAGTACTCTCACTAAAATATGATTATTTATTAACACTGATCATTATTATGTGCATATATTATTACTTATCACTAATAAATCACGATGTAATCTACTTATGATAATCAAATGTTTTTGTTGATCAAACTTAGCCTCTAAGAAATGCGTTCCAAAGAATATACTAAGATGACACGTACGAGATTATCGTCTGTTTCCAAAGGTAACTCGATTAACGTGCACCCGTGGAGAAAACACCGGAACGTGGCGAATTGCGTGTACCTTTCGCGTTAAATTTCGCGAACTCACGACGCGCGTACGGAGACGACTGCCCCGGATCGACAACCGATGCCGGAGGGACACTAGTAGGTTCCTGCAGCTTCCAGTAGAGGCAGAACTGTGGCAGCAAAAATCGTTACTGTACGCGCAGGAATCTTAGCACTGGGTGTTGCAAATTTATTACTTGCAATGTGCCGATTGATTGTAATTGTAGGGTTTATTTGTTGGCGATTTTTTTTATATTTTGATAATTCGTTTCTATTGTTCCCGGTTATGTATGGCTAGCTGTTCCTGATTTATCGTAATAAATTTATGGGTTATGCTCGTTTTGGAAAAGATTAATGTTTATTTAATGGTTGTGTGAAATTCTCCAATTATAAATTGGATTTGTTTTTTTTAATCGCATAAACAACTGTAATTTTTTATTGTTAGTACAACTAATACCAATTATATAATCTTTTGATTCATAAGTTGATAACACTACAGAAATCGTAGCAATTGGTAAGTATGTTAATTATGTATGTATTGAATATATGAGGTTTTTAAAGACATTTCATATTTATGACGTAAATTTTATTTCTTATTTAATAAAAAGTTGATTTTTCTTGTACTATTCTATTTTCTAATCTATGAAACCCATTTTTTTGTATATAATCTAAATTAGTTGGATGTTGGCTGTATAACTATCCGGTTCTGATCTATTGTCTAAAATTTTATATTCAAAGTAATATAGGGTATTTCAGTTGGAACTCCAGGATTTGAAATGTGCGCCATTTATGTTCTGTTAAAGATAGTGTCAATATTTAACGACTATCATCTACAAGCCATAGGATAGCGTTTCCCATTTAGTGCGAGAGCTTTACCAGCTTCATTTTCAAAGAGGTATGGTCCAATTACTCAACCACTCTAAATCGTACATCTCTGTGGATGAATTTTTCTTTCGCGAACAGCATTTAGATTTTCAGCATACCAAATTCACACAGATGCAGATATTTATTTAACATACGATGCGTGGTGGCTCTTGACAGATTCATTTGTTGTGCACGACGTCGAATTCATGTAATTGGATACTCCCGTACATATTCTCTCACTGTAGCAATATTTCAATTTGACCGACCATAATGAGGACGTATTGGTATGCCTTATCAATAACAGTACCCATCTCATCAAACTTTTTGATTAAGTTGCATATCGTTAGCTCTGTAGGCGATTCAATTTGATCTAATTTTATGCGATTTTTTTTATGGAACTGTAAATGATCTCTCAAGTTCACAAAACAGTTGTACATAAATTATTTATTATTCAAATGTTAATCGCGGCATGCTGACGTCGTATGATTTGTAGATGACAGTCGTTAAATATTGACGCCCTATTTTTGACAGAACATAAATAGATACCTTATAGATCTTTCTGAGTTGATAACTAATAAAATTAGAATATTTTAAAGATCTAGGGTCTATTGTCAGAAATTTGGATTTAAATTTATATAATAATTTTATGACCTACATTTTCTATTGCAGATTAACATAGTAACATTTCGTAATTGAATTAATATCGTTGTTAATTAATTTTTAAAATTAATAGTAATTTATAATTTTTGTATTTATAGATATTTTATTTATTTTAACTATAATTTATAGGTGATTTAAAAATCGTATTTAATTTAGATTAACATTGTAATACTAAATAAAGTACGTATCTTATAAATGTCAATGGAATTAGAAATTGCAGTTTTATGTTAATGAAAATAATTTATTTAAATGAACTTATACCAATATACTTCTTAGTAACAGGTGTCCTGGAATGTCCATGGAAACATGAATTGATAAGAGCAGTGAAACTCAGGTAGTGATTACTGGTGAAATTACGTTTATTGGTGTCTGGTTATAAGTATTGTTGTGCTACTTGATAAGATTGCCTCCGATATTAAAAAGGAGTTAGTAAAAACGTTATATCGATCTACGTATTCATTAAGAATAATACAAAACTAGATGCAACAAAAATAGTGCAAGAGCAGATGGACATTACCTGGGGGATAGAGATAGTCAACAGAATGTGACAGCGAAATATAATGAATATGTTGCTACAGTGGAAGATCTTATAAAATAATGAAGAAACTACATATGTATATTGTTGAAATTTCCCTCCAACTGAAAATTCCTACTGCAACCCTACAGCGTATTTTAACCTTCTGTCGGTTTCAGCATGAATTTAAGTACATTTGGGAGCAATACATCTGAGTGATCCCATAATCAAATCTTACACAATTTAAATACAATAAATACAATAAATTTGGAAGATCTTTAGACGACATTGGTTTTTACAGGCTATTGACCAGTTTCTTTCTGTATTATTCTGTATTAAGGACAAAACATAAACATTAATTATTATTGAACAATATTTTGAATACAGAAAACAAACCAACTATTTTTTCATGTAAAAGTCACAGTTATATATAAAAAATATTGGAAGTGAATTATAATGAAAAGTTATAAGTAACTGCCTACGTTAAGTGTAAAGAATTAAAAATTCTCTTCATCATTTTAGCATGTTTCAAATAAAAAGAAAGGTCACATCTTTGGTAATGAGATTTAGTATAAACCAATAATTTGATATCCAGATGTGTTAATTGTGAACAGTAATACCATAAAAATTAAAATTCCAGAACATATGAGTATATATAGAGATCCCAAAAAACAGTATTAAAGTAAATAGTAAAAGAAATGTAACAAAATATAAAAGTGAAAATAATGACGTAATCAGGCGCAATGCATCTGACAGATCGGGGGCGACCCATACAAGGCCAGTGAAGGCACTAAAAAAATCGGCACCATATCGAGAAGAATGGTTTCGAGATAGGAAACTATGAGGGAGTTCGAGTTAGTATTCGTAATACACACGAAGGGCAAAGAGAAAAGTGACTTCCGGATTTCAGAAACCAGTTGCGCCCGACGAAGAGTTAATGACACAGTGTTTTTGAAAAAGCATGTATACTGTTTTCTCATAGAAGATATAATCTAGCAAAGATGTGCTGTGATTTTCCATAATCTGTATAAATAAAGAAAACAAAATTCATAACATTTACGGCAAACATTGACGGTAAATGAAAGTGGTGTTCCTATAAGACTCCCCGACTAGACCGGGCCCGACTTTGGTTAGTGATTGGAGCGGATCCATCAATTGTTTTTATCGACGATTCATTTTTTTATCGGAGCAGGTCGTAAGGTCAAATTGAGATACTGACGGAAATACCACCTCTTGATGTCCCTCTGAAAGCGGAAGCCGTAAGGGCAACGCACAGGGTGGGAAACATGAACAGGAAGGTAAGGGATCAGAATAGACTCTCAAGAGAGCTAGGAGGAGGGACTCCTATGGGTGCCCTCTGACAGTACGGGTGTCCACTTTCCGTTTGATAAGAAATATAAGATCACCCTCACCAGTACGACCGACTGGATTGAGGGTCGAGCTAGATTACCGCCCAATGGATACATCTGGTACTCGGATGGAGCCAAGAGTGGGAACAGAGCGGATGCGGGGGTGTATAGGCGATGCGATGGGATAGAGAAAACCTTCCCCCTGGGCAAATACATTGTCGCATTCCATGTCGAGCTAGTTGCAGTTACATACGGTGTCCTGGGGGTCGACTAAAATCGTACCTAGGAGAAGGTATATATCTGCTCGGATAGCAGGGCGGCGTTGGTAGCCCTAAATTCAGCAACGACAAAGTCGAAGCTGGTCTATAATTGCTATGAAGCATTGAATCAGTTGGCAGGGAACTGGTTAGGTCGGAACTCCAGGGATATGCCTAGGTATGGATGCCTGGGCATAATGGCATTAAGGGAAATCTAATTACAGATGGCCTTGCCAGACTAGGGACCAGGGAAAACCTCTATGGACCAGAACCTGCAGTGGTAATATGTCGGAATCTGATCAGAGACTGCATAAATGGCTGGGTAAGAGACCAGCATAATAAAAAATGGAGAGAAGTAACGGATTGTTGAAAAACTAAACTCTTCATCGAATACTCAGAGATTGAAAAATGCGCCCAAGAATTCATTAAATTGAACAAGCACAAATCCAGAATTTTGGTAAGGAATCATTACGGGCCATCATAGTATCCTGAATGCATATAAGCACAAGCTGAGGCTGACTGACAGCCCGGCCTGCAGCTACTGTAAAGAAGACAAGAAAACCTCGATTCATCTTCTTTGCACCTGCCCCGTACTGGAGGAGGTGAGGTACCTTATATTAGGGGCCCCCGTTATCGAAGAGGAGGCGAGGTTTAGGGCAGGTGACGTGCCTAAGTTGTTCCTTTTATGGAATAGCATTTTTAGATAATGACCCGTATAAGAGGGGATCGCCAAGGAACTACTCATGCAATCGGCGGCTGATGATGCCCAAACCCACACAACATAATAACAATAATAATAATAGATGTCGTGAAGATCTGATGAAGTTAAAATCGGCATATGTACATAGGGAAAAGAAGTTCGTTGATCCTATAATCTCCGTTTATTTAAATTTTACTTCATTCCAGTAACGAAATATTGTTTATTTGAATAAAAATGAATTGGTTATGTGAGTAAATCGTTCTTATTAACTGCTACATTATTACTAACACAACTATTAACTTAAATATGCATTTTTCAAAATCAAGGAAAAATAATTAGTTAATAATATTTGGAGTAACTAATTAATTATTAAATTTTATGTACTATGAAATATAGAGTCCAAGTGTAATTTAATAAAGAATGTTACTTATTTCCTATAATATTATTTCTATTATACTAGTTTATTGTTTTATTACACATTTTATTGATTCTGTTGAAATAAGGGTATGTATTTAAAGCGAAGCATATTTCCTTCAATTAATGAACCCCTTATTCTCCAGATATTAGCTCACTGGATTATAATTATTTTCACGCTTCAAGACATTCATTAACTGTCTAATACTCCTTGAAATTGCTAGACATTTGTGCTACATAAAATATTTGAATTAATGATAGGAATGACCATTGAAAGTATAGTTTATCTGTCATTTGCACACATGCCTTGTGTGCAAATGACAGATAAACTATACTTTGCAATAAGAGCAGTACTTGTAACTCTCTATATGTTTCATCACTACTATGTGACTGATCTTCATACGGTTGCATGATAATGTATTTTCATTCTGTGTATATATTTGAGTAAGTATTTTGTGACAAAGTATATTAATGTGAGTTTAAGAACGTTTTTATGTATGTATGTATTTTAAAATTATCTCATGTTTTCTGAATTTGTATCTCGATTTCCATTTTAAAATACAATTACCATCTCTAATTGCGTATACCTAGATCATAGTTATTAAGTGTACAATTTGTATAATGGATCTTCGTGCGTGTATCGATTTGGTGACGACGCACGGATTACATACTACACCACTCGCAATTGTTACTAATATGCCACAATTATTAGCAGCACGTATATTTAGCAACATATGTTTCATTCGACTACGTATGGCATAGACAGTTAATAATGTACCCAACAAAATGTAATTATGAAGTCACATCTTAGCTTTATTGTATAATTTGATTCATTGGCGTCTCAATATTTCTGTAAAATTTATTTCTCCGTCATATGTTGATGGATTTGTATTGTACTAACTGTTATCTTAAAATGTCTTTTCGCAAGATACTGTTCAAATATGTCAGTTGATTGATTCATACGATTGTTACCTGTGGCGCACACTCAAAAAATCATTATTCAAACCATAGCTTCATGCATGGAATAAACATTCTATATCATGGAATTTCTCTGGAATGTGTCTACTCCTTTGATGCTACGGTATATCTAACCTGGTCGTAGGTTATGGATTTATTGTATTATGTTTCACGCTGTATACTTCGTTCTGAACTTGTTTGCTACCAAACACATTGCAAAATTACCTTCCTTCATTACATTTGAAGACGTAGGATGTGCAAAATTTTTTATTTATTTATTTTATTTTTTGTATTTTTTAAGAGACTAACTTGCATATAATGTAACCCTGTATCATACAGTATATTAAGGAACATGTCAAGAATAATTTTAATTTTTTTTTGTGGCGAATATAGCAGATACTCTTTGCAATTGAGACTGGTACAAAAAGTTAATTTGATTTGATAAAATCAGCACTAAAATAATATCCAAAAAAAGAATCAACAAGAGCCCTGTTATTAAGATTTCCCGTCACCCCTTTTTCATATAAGGTATGAAAAAGATATCACTTCTTGTTACTTTATATAAACAAAAAAACTGATCGGTCAGATTTGCCGGCTGTTTTATTCAGTGGCCGTTGGAAAGCTAAGATACTTGGTAAACATCAGAGCGAAGTGCGGTGATGAATTTTCTTTGTTCAATTCGATTGTAAATTTAACTAAATCGAACAGTGTGTGCAGTGTAAATATATAGTGCTTGTGCGTGAACAATTTTATGGATATATTTTGCGTTTTGTGTGTGATGGAAATTGGTCTAGACGACTGGAATTAGGGAAGGAGTTAAATAGGTGAGTTGAGTGTTTCCGTACTTTACTTTTAATTGAAATACAAAATGGTTTTTTAATAATAATTAGCAGACGAACGAGATTATTCTTTTACAAATTGGGGATAATACATATATTGATACCTATTGATATGAGTATAAAATTTCATGGAGAATAAATATAATGACTGTTAATAAATAAGATAAAATTAGTCATGACAGCTTTTGTTGTACGTAAAAAGTAGTTTTGTTCATTTAGATATAAAAACTATATATTATAAAGAAAAAGCCAACAAATAATACAGTAAATTGCAATAGTAGTGTTCAATTAAATAAAAATGTATATTTGCTTGCAGGTAGGTTCCGAACGAGCTGGACACCGTTTTTCGTACAAGGTAAGATTTTTTCCTGTAATTATTTTTATTGCGCTGAGGAAGTAAAGTCGTCTAAAAAATAAGGTTGATTACTGCATTTAATTGTCATGGTCTTCTCTTTATCGTTATTCGTGCAACTAATTCATTTAAATGTCTGCTATATTACAATACATTTTAAATTATGAAAATCGTGAGATAATAGTGGGTATTTATCTATCGCGATTTTAATACCGTTTCCTTAATAGAGAGAGCATAAAATGTGTATACCCGATAAAATTAACATTACAGCTTTCCTCTTAAATCAGTTAGGTATGTTAAAATTCAAGCACTCAAGAAATTTTCTAAAATAATTATTCGACAACGCAAATGAGAATGTAGTATTCATTGATAAATTACTTGATATACTAATTCAAAAAAATCAACAAACACCGAGCTACATAATTCGTATGCAAATACTGCCTACAATTAAATTTTAATAATGGATTTTATTTTATTACAATGACTTTCTTATAACTTTTTATTTCCTATTAGTTTAAAAGAGGTACTTGCTCACAAAAATTCTTATGTAAGCAATCCGTTATTTTATTTTAGTGCACGTAAAAAAAGGTTATTCAAATGATGCAATCAAAATGGGGCTGTGCAATCAAAATTATGCAATCAAAATGTAACAATGAGCCATTGAGATATACATACTTTACGTTATTTTTTCTTCAAGATGATGCTATATTAATTACTTATTGTTAGTAAATTTTTTTCTTGTAGTATAAAATTTTTGTTAATAACATAATTATTAACAAAATCTGCATTAATTTATATAATACATTCACTCTCACTTCGTATCTGAATAGGCTGTTGTATTTTCTTCTCCGCTAATGATGGTAATAATATATTCATACGAGGGTGGTAAAATATTCAAATTTTGCTAACAGAAAATGTTAGAAAATGTCGTATCCCGATATAATTAAATGTTCTGCTTTATTTATTTTATTGTAAAGTGTAGTAAATAATTATATTTTATTATAAATTACAGTCACTGTGTGAATTAAATGACAAATTACCAAAAAAATCACAAAAAAAATTTTGTAAATTTATTCTGTCGATTCCACTGACAGTTATTTAATTGTCATAGATGATGTGGAATAATATTTAGTCTAGAAGTTTCAATCTAATTTCCAATATCTAAGTTGGTTATTACCCCAAAGGTGTTTAAAATCACATATGTAATAATGCAATCTCACTTTTGGTACAAACTTATAAATGCACTGAAATACAGTTATATTCACGAAGGAAATAACATGAAGAAATTATTTAACTTACTATATTTTTTTCGGCCATTAAAAAATAATGGTTTCTCGAAATTGCTGTATTTCATCTTACAGTTCATTTTTATTTGAAAAATTGTATGCACGTGTAATGTTAACTTAAGATGGTCTAAAAGTTTATGAATTGTGAATGTGGAGAAATAATTAAATAACTAGCACGAATAAAATAATTATATATATTAAATACATTATATATAAAGATAACATACAACACATTTATTATATTCACCGTGACCGTCTCATTCGAATACGTAGTTGAATCTGAGTATAGCCTTATTTATTATGAAAAACAGCTTCTTGATGGAAATGTGTTATTGATATTTCATTATTAATCAACGAAATACGTTTATATAATAATTAAAGGAAATTAAAAAACATCAAATGATAATATTGTGAGTATGCTGTTTATATTTAAATAATTCACAAATTCTATTAAAATTTAAAAAATAAACATAAACGCGTATATGTTTATTTGGCGTATATGCTTTGAAAAGATAAGTAAAATAGAGCAAACCATAACATGGACTAATTAAAATTAAGCATCATACTATACATCGATTTAGTATGTTCTTTACGCCTACAATAATAACTCAGGTATTAACATACAGATTTATTCCATCCAGACATGCAGATTCATTCTACGCTTCAAAAATATAGTTTTCTTAAAATTTAAATAGTTCTGGATACGTATTAATGTTATAAACTACAATAAGCACTCACTCTAAAATTAATAATGTTCAGGTGTGATCTATCGAAAAAATTTATAAAAAATTTATGGGTACGGATTAAGGAGGTATTTTTCTTCTAAAATAGTTCTGATATTAATTTTTTTTATAGTAAACGCCTATCAAAATAGCGTTTATGTGTTTTTGTGCTTTATGACATTGACACTTTATAGAAATAAATTTTATACACAACTAAAACAAGATATTAACTATTGACCATCATTGTCAGGTTGTACTATCTACGAATGTATAATATATCTGGTTTTAAATATCTATGTATGTCATAGATAATTCTCGACATCAGTAACTTGAATTGTATTTTAGCATCTTACGAAGATATAGAATAGAAGAAATAGAATAAATGTCGTTGTATTTAAAACTACATTTATGTCCTCAGCATTAATATTAACTACATTTTCAGCAATAAAATTCAATATGCCTTTAATGTGTTGCGCAACATAAGATATACAAATGATATAAATTGGAACATTGATTACGATATAAAAAGCAGGGCGAGTATCTGAACGTAAAACAAACATCCGCCGGATAAATTAGGGGAAAATACATTTAAATCATGAACCCTAATTTAAAATCAACAGTCTTTAATATTTTCGTTTTGTATCATGCTCACATTATTATTTATCTAAACTGTAAATATTTGCGAAATAGGAGAATTAAATACATTTGTTCAGTTATATTTTATTTTCCATGTCCTCTATGTATGGAAAACATCATGAAACTTCATGATGTATTTTTCGGCAATATACCGTCTATATATTACAAGTATCTACTATGAGCTACATGTGCTTTATGTGTCAAGTTTTAAAAATATACTAATTATTTCAGATAAGTTTTTAATGTAGGCTATATTGTGGAATACTGGGAATAATTTGCACATATAAGCTGATCATATACCATAAGTAAAATAATTCATTATTCAGTAAACCCAATCCAATATTTGCGAATATCAGAAATCAGTTATGACAGAGTGATGGATTGGGTTATGCCCTCTTGTAACCAAATATTTTTAGTTCTATTAACAAAGAGAGCCACAAACATAACGACCGCCATCTTTTCTGTAATTTTATGGAATCAGAAAAATTAGCTGTAGATGTTCTGGAATACCACAGCACAGAATTTATGCTATTCCACATAATATGAGTACTTTTGTTGGGAATTTACATTATTGTAATGTAGTTAATATCTGATGTTGAACCGCTTCGTTAGTATATTTTTCTAATTTCTAATCTTACCTTTAGTCTTACCTTTAAGGTAAATAATAGAACCTTCAAGGATTATTTATGGTGAATATCGAGGTGTCAATGATACTATTGGGGTGTGACGATTTTGATTTAATATCTCGTTTTCTCTCTTTACGAGTTTCGAAAACGACTCGTACTTTTCCATAACAAAAAAGTTGTAGCCCATAAAAAGAATATTAAAAGGTTTTAGAGAGCCTAGTGTGGGTGTGGAGATTTTTTTATCCAGAAAAATCTTGAATTCAATTCGATGTAAGAAATATTAATGTTTTCAGAATGCTCTCCAAACGCAAAGTAACTTCATTACCGGCGAATCCACCATAATATTAAATAGTAAGCGCCCACTTATTAATGCATATATGCTTCTACTGGAATTAATAATTTATTACATGCAAGATATACATCATATATCATTCAAATAAAGTAACTCTCTATTACATAGCAACTTAAGCTCTCGATTTTAACCCTTTCACTACCATTCTTTAAAAATCAAATTTGTGTACCTGTATTTTGTGACATATAAATTTGCCCATAATTATTGATACAGTAGAACCTCGATAAGATAAGAACCAAGGGAAACGGTAAATAGTTTGAATTATCGAGTTTTTAACTTAGTAAGGGTTTAAGTTAAAGGGTTTTTCATGGGTCATATATTTTCTTAGCGAGGTTCGTTAATGTGCTTTGTTTAGAGACTATACAGAGTTGGAAAGGCTAGGTTAAATTCAAACGTTACTTATAAATATTACATGTACACTTTATTTTAGGACTAAAGGTAATTTTTTTTTATTTTACGCAAATTATATTTTCTAAATGAATTTTATTTTCAAAATTAAATAAGGAAGAGAAAATATCGTCTTATACGTTACTGCATTGCTCTATAAAAGATCGTAAGACGTTTTCGTTTTAAATTCATTTTTCTAAGACAATTATTATTTTGTCACAATATGCACAGCGATTCTTCCTGGGAAAAGGTTAAAAGCTAATAATGATCAAAATAAGTTACTGTACATAGGCTTCAGGTAGAAGAGCTTCAAAGAATTTTAGTGGACACTGTAAGTGTACAGTTCAAACTTATAGCGATCTGGTAAATATGTGTAAGCAATAAAAACAAATTACTAGACTAGACGTACCTTTTGTTTGTACATCCATTTAAAATGAGTCACTGATAGATGTTTCAAGTTACTGAGGTGGCCAAAATATTACTTTGAGTTACTGAGGTACAATAACTAAATTATTCGTTTAAGTTATAGAGGGTTAGTATTTTAAATAAAAGAGGTTTGGGTTCTAAGGGGAGGGAACACAAAAGATTATTAAGTTATAGAGGTTTTTACGTTTTCCAGGTTTAAGTTATCGAGGTTCTACTGTATTATTTTTAAAATTCAATTAATGCTAATGGGGTAGCTATGATAAGCGTAGTGGGACATGTGAGTCCCATTGGTATGAAAAGTTGAGATTGATACGTCGCACTAGTAATGAAAGAAACATATTTCAGGAGTACTATATATTTATAAAACCTTATAAGAAGAGTAACTGTCTCAAATGAGATACTTTGCTTTGTATTTAACTATGATACGAACTAAAACTATTCTTACATAACGGAATATCGCATACACTACAGATGGTGGTGGTTCAAGTTTCTTTCTTCAACCTGGAACAATTATGATATTGCCTTCGTGATGGTCTTTGTACGGATAAATGATCTTCTACATTTAGAAGTAGTTTTTGGTGGTCTTCCAGATTGTCGTTTTCTAACTATTCGTGCATATTGTCTCCCATTAACCAGTAAAGCCTCTGCAAGAGGTACTACGAGTTCTAGAAATCTCTTCCTTTCATGGCGCAATTCATTATAAAGTATCCAGGAGTTAGTGCAGATATTAAGAAAAGCCGATAAAACATTTTTCCACCATTTTTGCGATTTTCTTTCCATATCATATAATCCTACTAGTTGATCTGAAAGATCCACGTTGTTATATGAAATCGATTCAAGACAAGCGACATATTTCTTTGAACCATCTTTACCTGTTTGCGTTACAGTACACATTTCATCTCTATGACAGTTAGATATTACAAGAGCATCTTTTTTGTCTTTTCAGTGTACAGCAGACGTCCCATATTGATTACAAGCGAAATAAGTCTCACGTCGAGTTCATTTTCTGGTGGGGAATTTCGAAATATCTTTTCGGTTAGAAATTGCAGTTCCCACCGCTGCAGATTCTAATTAATTCATTAGACGGATAGACGTGAAAAACCTATCGAAACATAAACTTACATTCTTGTAACTTATATTCTGTGGCAATCCTTGGACAGCACTTTCTTCTAATGTACACTTTCTGTTTTCGTTTTTCTCTGAATATATATTCATATCATATGTATATCCATTAGTAGAGTCACATCTTACTCAAAGTTTTGTGCCTCTCTTGATAGGTTTCTATGGAAGATACTGTTTGAATGAACTTTTGTACTTCAATATGCTCATAGCTTCGTCGATACTTTGGAATTTACCCTCAGGTCTAGCTTTAGAAAAGGCATGTTTAGACACTGCAAGACTTCCTCAAGATAATAGATTTTGATAGCGTCTTTAGGTTTTCAGGGCTGTTGAAGTATATTTTCAATGATAGCAGTTGAATTCTATTTCCTGAAATAGCTTGCTTTATAGTACTATTACCAAGATATACATTACTATACCAATAGTGATGAAGTGCTGGTATCCTGTTGTAAGACATCATACGTAGTAAAATCGTAATTTCGTAATGATCAGTAAGTTTTCTTCCTTCCGTAAGCTGTCGTCACACTTTTATTCTTCACTAATGTGTGTACTTTTTATTTGTTTTCGCTGAAATCCACAAAAATAGACTTTTTGGGAATATTAAAAAAAAAACGTCTAACTCTGATGATCCCCTGTGTAGTTTTAACAAAATACTACATGGTTTACTAGAGGGAACTACTTTACGTGGCATAAAGAATATGTCAATTGGTAGTCATTTATTTAGTCTAATTGAAACTTAATCCGTCTCTTCTTCCAGGTCGTGATGATTCTTAATTTCATTTTCCAGTTCTTCGCTTAGAATGTTTATCTGTTTTTTCAAATTTAATTTTGGCTATCCTCCTAAATGTTTTCTTTTGGGTGATTTCGCTGCACCGGCTTCATCACTCGATATTTCCAAATTATAGCTAATTTCGTACTCTGGACCAATACTCTGAAATGGCTCCTCCGGCCCATCACATCACTAAACAAATTATTTGCTTCTTCCACAGATTCAGACTCAGTTAGTGGCCTGCGCCTCAAATTATCAATCTAACTGATTTTGAAAAAAAGCTAGTAAAACAATATAATAAAATATTGCCACGTGGTTCATAATCAGACATTACATTCAAATTACATACCTGGCGATAGTTTAGAATATGAATTGCTATACGTACGTTACCAATGAGATACATATGACACTCAATGAAATACCGTTGGGATAAATACATCCCAGTAGTAAACAAATTACTAAGACATACGTGCATTTATATTATTTTTCAATGTAAATGCGCAAAAGTATAAACAGTACTTACCTGTTGATTTATACGTGGAAAATAACTAGACAAAACTACAAAAAAGAACAAAACATAAATATGTACCACTTTTCGTGTACATTAGACTTTTAGTAAGGTTATAAGTCTAGTAAGGTATTAAGTCTACGTTTACAGCCGATGTTTAGAAATACCATTGGGACAAATAAACTGGGAAATATCATAAAATATTTTACCACTGGAATTCTTTGTATTCACGTTCGGGCCTATATAACTCATTGGTAGTGAAAGGGTTAATTCGAAAAAGGCAATCCAATTATTTCAAAATGTTTTGCAAATAAAATATAACACTATTACCGGCGACTCCGCCATAATTTTAAATGTTATATGTATCTTTTATGCTATTTCATCTTATAAGTTTTTTTAAAACAATTTTTTTAATATTAAACACTTTATTTATAATTTTGTATAATTTTGAAATGAGTCGTAGACGACGAAATGAAGTTACAATCTAGACTGACTTTGTGCTGGTTTGGATATAATTTATAAGTTTAAAAATGCTGACGCTAACGCGTGGCAAAGCGTGGCTTTCTGGGAAGGCCTTGGCAATACTCCAAGCCATCACATTTAGTGATAAATGAAATATGAAATGCAGAATCAGAAGTTAAACAGGTATCGTATGATGTCTGGAAAGAGAACGATAACAGATTCCCAGAATATATTACCTTCTCACAAGATAATAGCTAAAGTTAACAATGTACATAAACGGTATTTTTATATAACAACTCCCCCCTTATAATAAAAGTTGGTGTATTACAGCAACTTTTAAGGAAGTTGAAAGTAAAATTAAATTGAATAAAAATAAAACAAATTAACAATATAAAAATCAAAAATAGAAATGAATAAAATACAAATTGTCTTTTGCACAACACATTAGTTCAGTTCAATAGTGTTTTGAGCAATGTCTTCTTCGGGTCGGATGGAAGGTCTTCTCCTAGGAAGGATACTTCCAAATAGTCTTTTTCCGGGTCTAGGTGGAGGTGGAGGCGAATTCGTCGTAAAGGCGATTGCGAGTCTCCTCTTCTTACGGCATTTACAGAAAATGTAAACTATGACAATAAGTCGTCTAATGTTTTTGAGTACTCGTCTAACTTGTATTTAGCGATGTCCAAGTCTTCTACGTTTAAGTTGTTTAGTTTTAACGGTTGCAATTTCGGCATTTCGATGTTGTCAGGAAGGTCTTCACAACAATCGTATGGAATTATAATTGGGTGAGAGTCACTGGTTGTTTCAGAAAAGTCCTTGTGATCTGCTTGTACTCTGGTAGCTCCAATGAATGCATTGCATTCTGGTTGTAATTTTAAGACCGAGTTTTTGAGAATCAATTCGGTTTTTGAATTTCTCTGTTTGCAGTTGATTATGATTTGTAGAGGCTCTGAATTTATAATTAACCAAGGATTTCCGGTTAATTTTTGAACTTTATAACCTTTTACGAATATCAGCGAGGTTTGGCAATTTTCGGGTGTGGATTTCAGGTTCTTTATAATTTGCGCTTCGCAAATGGCATCTTTGTCGATAGGGTATGCAAACTGGTTAGAACAAATTTGGGTTTCATGAAAGAGTAGTTTACAATCATTCAGGTTAGACATAGGAATGTACATCAAAGAATTGTCATCTCGCGCAATGTATTTTTGAGATGTTGATAAAATGTGGTATAGACCGGTTCGGTTGTTTAGAATTGGAATTGGAAATAATCTAAACAAAATGTATATTTGCATCCGTTAATGGAATTTTTAATACAAAAATTAAATCATCGTTTGCTTGAAAAGCTTCTAGTTCCATTACGTCTAGGTATTCAGCAACGTTTGACATTCTAGTAGGAAGTGGTAAATTATTTTGGTGTAAATTTTGAGCAATTTGGTAAAGTGAGGTAATCAGATTTTCGGGTGTAATTATGGAGCTATGTATTATTCGTAATCTTGCAAAAGTAATTGAATTTAAAATATCATCTAACTCATTTTCGATATATAGATAACCTTCCATGAGCATTTCGCATTTTTCCAAAAATTTCAATGTTAATCGAATAATTTTGATTTCATCTGCTGTACGATAAATTGTGTATGAAATCAATTTAATGTCGTTATTAAACGTTCGCTCATCAAGCTGTAGTTTTTGAATTGTAGCGTTAAAATTTTTTATTACTGATGTTGTGACTGAAATTTGATTTTTCATCAGGTTTTCTAATTGGTGTTCATCGTTATTTAATTTGTTAATGCAATTATTATAATACTCGCCATCTTCAGCGTCTAAGTTACCTGTGATCGCTTTAAATATGGTGCCTATACCATCTATAATGCCACGCTTGTATCGCTTTTTGACATCATAATTAATTATGTTTAATTTTTCTCGAATTGATTTTGAAATTTGAGTTAGGAGACTGACATGCGTTTTAACCTCGCCTTTAAAGAGATTCATATTTTCAAATGTGGAACTAATTGTTTTTACAAGTGTACCCAGTAGTTTTTCATTGTGTTCATAAGCGGTTTTTATATTAGAAATATTCTTGTGAACCAGGAGAGTCCATTTTTTGTTCGTTGTTACTAAATTTGATTCTTGGTGATAATAAATTCCGATGGTGTTGTCAATGGGTTTAATGGTGTATTGAGTGAGTACTGTGCCAAACAGCAAGAGAAACCTGAAAATAAATTTTAATTTTCATGATAAGGCTTCATTCGATCGAAATTCACTTTTGTCTTTTGTGATGTTTCTAAATTCATAAGTATTGCAGAGTTTTTGAATATTTCTTGTACTTCGAATGGACCATGAAATTTATTACCTAATTTGTTTTTAATTTGAGATTCTTTAACGTAAACTTTATCACCGATTTGAAATTGATTGGGTTTTTCTGGTACGTGTTTATCGAATCGAATTTTCGACTTCTCTTTTTGAGCATTGGTTTTTGATCGGGCTACTTTGTAATAATATGAAATTTTTTCCGATTTTATAATTGTACGACCAATACAATTGTATTGGTCGTCAAAATTTTGAATTTGATGAGCAGTATCATCATAGCAATAATTATTGATTTGCTGATAATCAGTATTATCAGTATTGTTAAGATCGTAATTGTAATTATTTGGATCGGAATTATTGTGATCGTAATTGTAGTATTGGTATTGATCAGTTTGATCAGTCTCATATTGATTTTGATTAAAGCTTTCATCGTAATATTGATCATTGAACCTGTTTACATGGTGGGCTCTCTGATTGAAATTTGGGTTTGGTCTGATGACTGGAGGTCCTTGTTGATTTGAAAAATTTGGGTTTGGCCTGATAGCTGGTGGCCTGTTTTGTTGAAAACTATTTTGAGCAAAGTTTTGATTAGGTGGTCTGAATGAGTTTTGATTGTTTTGAGGTCTCTGGAAATTACTAGAGGCTGATTGTTGAGTTTGGTTGCTATTGTTATTGTTAAAATTATTAAAACTTGGACGAGAAAAATTTTGAAATTGTGGTGGATAACCACTTTGTTGCTTGGTACGGCATTCATCAGTAGAATGGCCAATTCTTTTACAAAAATTACAAGTTTTTCTAGTCGAGTTATTTTGTGTTGGCATTGACGTTCTAAAATTTTTGAATTTACAGGTTTTTGATTTCTCAATTTCTGTGATTCAAAATACGATAATTACAACTCGCGTTTGATACGTAAAATTGCAGTTAACATGTTCGTAGGGATACTCGCTCTAATAATTGATCCTAATTTTGGATCTAGGCCAGTTAATAGGATGTTAAGCGTGATTGTTTCTATTAAGTTAGTCTGAGCAGTTTTTTGCTCGGGTGTTAGAGTTTGTTTCTGCACGGCTGCGTGCATTTTCGCATTATGGGTTTGTAATCGAGACACAAAATTTAACGCACTTTCGTTACTTTGTTGATGGATCCTTTGAAGATCCTGTATTAGAGACGTAAGGTCTCTGGAATCGCCAAAATGGGTTTCAAGTAAATTTTTAATTTCTTCCCAAGTGGAAGGGTTGCGAGAGTTAACTAACTCTGCAGCTTTACCACGCAATTTATTCTTTACATGGAGAGTCAAAAATATACGCTGGTCAGCAACGGCCATACTGTAAGCACATCTTACAGCATTCAAAAAGGTTTGCAAAAAAATTTGATTACCATCAAATTCCGGTACAATTGAAAATATTTCGGAGAGTTTGTAGGGTTCTACGTGTTCTTCCTCATTAACATTATTAAGATTTTCATTAGACATTTTGTTAATTAGTTAAAATAATATTTTAAATGTAAAAATAACCTGGACTGGTCTATGTCCTTTTTTGTAACGAATAAAATATCGTTAAACGCACAAATAAATGTGAATAAAATGTACACAATAAAAATGGCAAGCGAGACAATTCCATGACTTACCAAATTCCTTCCATCTGTTCCGCCAATGGGTCCGAAGCCAGTGAGGTCAGGTCCGTGTTCTAGCGACGGCGGGCCAATGTAGAGGATGGGCTGGTGTCGGCTGAACTCGCGGGTAGTTAGGCAAGGCTCCGTGTTCTACTCCGAAGTTCACCGCTGTTTATTGATTTATTTTCTTTTCTTATTTCTTCTTGAGATTTCTTTTCTTCAAGAGTTGCTTTGTACTTCTTTCTTCTTTCTTCTTCGTAGCACTTTTTGTTTATTTTTCGTAGCACTTTTTGATTCGGATACCGCTTCTAGAGATTAGAATCTCACACCACCAGTGAGGCAAAGTCCGTGTTCTAGCGATGCGTGATATCCTACCGGCTGCGCCAATTTCTTATATGCTATTTCAGCTTATAAGTTTTTTAAAAACAATTTTTTTAATATTAAACACTTTATTTATAATTTTGTATAATTTTGAAATGAGTCGTAGATGACGAAATGAAGTTACAATCTAGACTGACTTTGTGCTGGCTTGGATATAATTTATAAGTTTAAAAATGCTGACGCTAACGCGTGGCAAAGCGTGGCTCTCTGGGAAGGCGTTGGCAATACTCCAAGCCATCACATTTAGTGATAAATGAAATATGAAATGCAGAATCAGAAGTTAAACAGGTATCATATGATGTCTGGAAAGAGAATGATAACAGATTCCTAGAATATATTACCTTCTCACAAGATAATAGCTAAAGTTAACAATGTACATAAACGGTATGTTTATATAACATGTATGTTTAATAATATAATATAAATAATTATATTGGAGTCACTCTTTTATTATGTTTAAAATATACAATGTATTCCTTTCAATACTACAACCCCACTCACAGCAAAATATGTTACGTATTTATGGAAAGTAAGCTTTCACTTCTGTTCTTTAATGTACTGTTTTCCCAGTGTTGCCGCGGTTAGTCAACATGCTTTAACGTTCCGCTGATCATGCTACCATCTTTTTCAGAAAGTGTGCAAAGTCTCAACGGCAATACTCAGTAGATATCAGTACAGTAAAACGCATTTCTTTCAAACGTCATAACATGCAACTTAACACCTCGAATTTAATTCGATGTAGAAAATATTAATGTTTAATTTTAATATGAAACATATTTCAAATACAGTAACTCTCATATTACATTGCATATCACCTCCTTGAATTTAGTTCGATGTTGGAAATATTAATTATTTCAAAATGTTTCCCAAATACTTAACAACATTATTACTGGCGCCTTCACCAGAATGTTAAATAACACGTCTGCAAAATATAACTTTGTTTCTCTTTATAGTTATGGGTGATTATTATATATTTAATATCTGTTTGGCAATATGGTAATAGGAATTATGTATCATGTATACTTTCTTTGTAATCGACTTTTTTACGTAAAACCCTTATATAATCATAAATTTTATGATTGGGACAATATTTACAACAATACTTATATTTCATTCAAAAACACTAAGAATCATTAAAACAATCTAATTAGTTGTATACTGAGAACATTTCACTTTGTAGTATTCTTCCTTTTCACGTTTTCCATTGGAGCTTCGCGGCAAATCGACCAACAATAATTTGCCAGCCGGCATTGCTTCTTACCATTTGCGCTTATGTCGTCTCTTATGTGCAATATATCTTAACGAAACCTTTTTTCATGTTCATCCGATACTGCGTCAAGATTTCGGGAAAGAAATCTAAGCGAGATCCCAAAAAGTTAATATTTAGGGATTGCATTTCACAGCTTTATAAGAAGAAAGAAGTTCTCGAATGATTTTCTGGTAGTTCTCAGCTTTCTTATTGCTAAAAGAATTATGACACAGTTCTACGAAAACGATCCATGTACATTTTTTTGCTTTATTCAGCTTTATTTTAAAAGTTACGTCCTTCATGAGTTCTTGTATTTGCGGGCCTACAAAGATTTCTTCTTTCAATTTTGCGTCGCTGATTCGGGGAAATTTTGTTTTAATGTATTGAACGCATTCCACATCCCTGCTCACTGCTTTTACAAAATTTTTCATCAGACCCAGCTTAATATGCAGTGATCGTAGATTTTTTTTTCGCCTTGCACTAAAATGTCTTTATTTACATTAACTCCAGGGGTAAAATTCGCTCCTCGTGGCCAGCTTTTTACTACGTAGTGTTTATATCTTGCGCGACAGTCCCATTCGCATCAAAAACAACAAAATTTAGTATCTCCTCCTTATAGTCCGTTTAACATTACTACAACTTTTGGATCAGTACAAATGTTAATCACACAGTACAGAAAAAAATTTAATATTTGCCGTTCGTATGGAAGAACTGCGAATATTTAATTTTTTTCAGTAACAACTTCATATGTCCATAGTTTTCTTTCACGTTTGCCGCATATGCGAGGGGCACAGAAGGACATTTATTCCCATTATGAAGCAAGATAGATTTTAAACTGATTTGGGACGAATGGATAACAAGTTCCTCTGCCATCTTTAAGGGAAACGCAGTTCTTGCAGAAGTCCTTCAGAAGTCTGTTGCGATAATATGACACTCTCGTATTTTTATGTAAAAGTTCAATTGTTTCATCAGTGATCCAACAAGTTGACACTTTAATTTTGAGAGTCCTAAATCTCAGTATATTTCACAGTATACTTCACAGTACCTAAGCAGTATATTTAAATTTATAATAACTATCTATTTCATGGCAACTTAACCCCTAAAATTTAATTCGTTGCAAGAGTTTATTTCAGAACGTCCTAAATACGTTGTAATATAAAATAGTATCATTACCGGCGACTTCGCCACAATCTTAAATAATCTACTCGTATATAAATAATTTTACTGAAATAAGTTTTTACGGCGTACCAAATATACACTGCATTTCTTTCAAACGTCTTAGCCTACTATGATAATTTAACACTTCGACTTTAATTCAATTCTTGAAATATACAATTCAATCTTGAAATTTTGTTCCATATCTAAAATAACATCATTACCGACGGCTCCACCACAATTTTAAGTAACTGAATTATTAACAAATTATTCAAGTGGAATTACCCTTTTATTATGTGTCAGCTGGAATTCTAATGGTTGTCTGTGATTAATATTGATGTCTCAAAGAGTCCACTGGGCGTGTGGTGACTTTTTCTTTGCTTTTCCCTGTACATTGTAAAGTGTTTGTACATTTTCATAAAAAAAATCTTAACATCTGCAAAAATAATATTAGAGCAGTTTAATCTCTAGAATGACTTAGTAGAAACTCTAAGGGTTGCTTGTGGTAAACCTTAAGGTTCAAGATGTTCTACTGGGAGGTACGGTTATTTTCCTTTTCCAAGTGTCCAAGACGTCGCAGTGTCTGTAAAAATGTTATGGGCTTTAGAGTAACTTAGTAGGGACTCTAAGGAGTATATGTGATGAATATCGAGGTTCAGAGAGCTTACTGGGTGTATGGTAACTGTTTTTCCCAAGAAATTTTGAAAAATTCGTAGCATCTGTAAAAAATATACTAAAGCAGGTAAAATAAATATTAGACTATTAAATACATAGATGAAAATCAAAAAGGAACACGTGTACGTACTATAATATTGACCACATAATGCCTCTTAGAATCGGCTATCTCACCCACTATTAACCAGAGTTCCTTATTGTATATTTGAAATTAATATTATTTTCACTTTCTTACAAGTTTCGATTACAGACCAAGCGTGATGTTTTACTTTACTCACTTACATCAAATATGCTAAAGTCTCTTGTTTAGAATTTTCATATATTTAATTCGAGGACAATTCTGGGCCAATAACGTTGAAATTTAATATTTAAACCCTTTTCTTCATTTCCTGTTCCAAGATAATTTCATTGCCTACTTCAATGTTTATATATTTTAAGTTACTAGCAGTTTTTTATTTTATTACCACGCCTTCTCTCTGTGTGCCTTCTCTTTATTTTTGAATAATATTTTTGGAATGAATATATTATAAATAACCATTTGTTATTATTATTCTTTGCTATATATATTTTGAAGCTCTTGATGGTAAAAGGGTTGATATATTATATATTTTGGAGGTTCTATTGTAATCTCATTTAATTAAATCCATAAGTTGCCTTACTATTTTATGCAAAAGCCTTCTATATTGCAACAGCTCGGTATTATTGGTTTCTTTCTCTCATTGACAACATCAAAAACTAATCCTCACTCTTTCCAGTTTACAACCACCCCAGATTCAACTGTACTCCTAAATTAAAGTGCTTCGATCCCATTGAGTTAGGATAAGTTTTCTCTTTTGTGTTATTTTTGATCTTGTTTGTGAGTTAAATTAGCCATTATATAATAAACGAAGTATATTACTATTTGGAGAAGAAGTTTTACCATGACATCAAAATTTATCATAATGTATATATATATATATATATATATATATATATATATATATATATATATATATATATATATATATGCATATATAATCTGCCGTTTATGGGCATATAATATTCATTGTTTTGTAAGTGAGGGTTGAGAGAATCCACCTTCTAATAATCCTGAATTAAGTCCCTATATATAATTAATATAATAAATATATAATTTTGTATATATGCAGCTTTATACAATAGGTCCACAACTTACTTTTCCTACTTTCTTCTATATAAAGTATTTACCAATAAAATTAAACATAAAAAAGAATAAATATCACAGCTTGTTCTTCGTTGTTTTAAATTAATATATGCTAATTCCGCTTTTCATTTTATTATAAAATCAAAATGAGATAAATTATTAAAGCCGCGTAGCGCCCTTATTCATTGAAGTGATAATAATTTGAAACCATGAGTTTAGGGTATGCGGCTGTAAGCAATCTTTAGAGATAATCATAAAAACATTTTGCATTAAGCTCTTAATTTCACTCTTCTCACAGACAAACTATTTATTTATGTTAAATTTTCAGATGCACGCGTTTATTGATATTTAATAACTTAAGATGAGTATATGTATAATATGACGCATATGTAGTAAAGTAGAAATTTTGAATAAATATGTCTGACACTGTAAGTACCTCTGTAATAACCAAACAAAAATAAACGAATAAAGAATTATGAATACAATTAATTTTAATAGGCAGTATGCGTTTTAGTGTTTTGGTGTTTCATAACCGGTGTCATAAGGTTCTTCCCCAGTATGTTAAGATGAGGCTGTAGTCTCTCTTTGTATCATCTGGCGCACGTACGTGCTTCTTCTTTAACATATAGTACTTGAGAGTATGTATATTGGTTGGTTCGTGATAAGCCATGGTGCATTTAGTATGGATATTAGAATTTTCGATTTAAATCTCTGTATTGTTTGGATATTTGAGGAGGAGGATGTTCTCAGGAGGATAATTTAATCGCATATGTCCATATGAACTTAACAATAATCTTATATATAATATATAAAGAGTGTTATTGATTGAAAGTAGTTTGGATCTTAGCTGGAATCCAGTATAGTTGTCTTCACCGAATGCCAGTTTGCTTTCTCTTGCTTCTTGTATACATACTGGAGTAGGTTGGAACCTTTGGTATGAATATAATACTAACTGAGTTTTCCACAAAACACAAAAACACTATACACTACACTCGACGCGCGTATCGCCAACAAAGTTGGCATCATCTGAAAATGATTAAAACTGTATACATTTATAGATTTGTCTTCGCTTATTTTGGTTTTTCATTTGTCCATATTTGTTTGCTGTCTAGATTTTCCTACAAGATTTCATAAGTTATAGTTGTGCACTTCAGAGATTATATTATCCCCATGCCATTATTGTCAGCAAAGGTAGATGGCGTTATACCGAGAGTGATAGGTAAATCATGTTATATATGTAAGTAAAGGGTTGGACACAAAACGCTTCATTATAGTATGCCAGCTCGTACGGAGACTAAATTATTAACAGTACTTTTACGTTTTTCAAAATTCTCAATTTTATATTCTTCATTTTAAAATAATTATTTGTATAAAATATATTTTACAGAATTCACAAAAATATACATTCTTTAGTTATCCAAATTGCAGTCGGTTACTTCTTGACAATTATGGAGGTGTGGTTGAAGTATTTTAATATATTGAAGTATGTGAGCATTTAGTATCATTTTCGGGTAAATCTTTGCTCATAAATGAGCAAGTGTGGTCCAATTAGAAGATAGAGTTGACGACTCACCTTCACCACATTTATCGATCTATCTTATTATGAAACATTGTCTCCAGTCATTGGCTAACCTCATGAAGAAAATATGGTTTGATCGTAGCTCCAGCTCGCTTACTAGTACGACTTTGTCGCTGGAAAATATTGTGGTTTCAAGGGGGCTAGAATTATGCTGGATATTTATAATTCCCTTAATGTGGAAGAGGTAGACTTCATATGAGCTATTCTAGTACATACTGACCCAATTTTTGGATTATTTTTATTTTCTCATTTGAAACTAAAATCTGCTTCACCTTTGGATCAGATTCGGTAACAAATTTATAGCAACGAACACATATTTTAAAATGTAAATATGATTTCTCTCACTTTATAATATAATACTAGATAAACAGTTTGAGATAGCATAATATGTATTTAGTAATCTAGTAAACCACCTTATAGAGATATGACTTTTAATTTCATATTTATTTTTTTACCATTAAGCTCGATTAATTGCTTTTCCTCTTCTTTTTCGATTAATGATTTCAGTTTCATATGAAGATTCTTCATTAAAATACTTATAGAAGTAAGATACTTGTAGACTTATTAAAGTAAGGTATTATCATAAGAGAGCTATTAAAAATAAAGCGTAAAAGAATTGTCTAATGTCCCATGACATTACAATGCACATATTTAATGAAAATTTATTTCGATGGTAAGGTACATTGAACGAGAATGTATATGATGCGGAAATATATACTTATATCCTCGTTAATCAAATTATTGTCAACACTGAAGCCGTCATGTCGTCCCTTATATTTAATTAACTTTTGTTACACTCCTGCACATCAAACAGAGTAACGTTTTCATTATGTTCATAAAAAACTAATTTACTGCAATGATAAAAATATATAATTCAATCTATATAATGTATTTCATTATATGTGGTAAACTACTAATTACCTTTGGGGCACATTTAAGATTATTTATTATTATTTTGAGGTGCCAACAGTCGCCTTCATATTGACTGGATACTTCTAGAACCTAATAATATACAGTATTACTAACATCTATTTTTCGAATAATTCAATTAATAGTCATATATATTAAAAATGTTCTATATTACATATATTATGAAATACGATATATGGCAAAACGTTTCAAAAACGAAGAGAAGTTTAATTTAGCCATTTTGTGACAAATTGCGTCAGTCTCTTAGATTACAAAGTTTCACAAAATAATTTACGAGCGTATATATACTACCTGGTACACTGCAGAAATACTGAGTAATATAACTTAAGGTTTGCTATTATAATAAATTTAAGAAAACCAATTCATTAAAAGATCGCAATGAATTTAAACGGTTACAAGCAATTGTCAAAAATGAAATATCTGCTCCATTTAAAAATTAATTAACATCAACTCAGGTCGACTTTAATAACGATTCAAACATTTTTTATCTTTCGTTTAGCAAAAAGTGTTATACATGCATTCCATCGGTTTCTTATTTTTCGAAGAGAACTTTGACTACAAGAAATTGTAAACGGTTTTGCAAATATTTCTCCATTGTGTATTCCACCGATAATATGGTTCATTTAATTACACTTCTCATATACAATAGTATAGAATAATTTAGAATATTTTATTAATATGCAGTTCACAGAAAAGAACATCTCTCTTATCTACAAGTAAGCTAAAAAGTACAGTAACTTTCGGGAACAATCATATTCCTAGTTTTCTTCTGAAGGACTATTGTGAGCCTTACCGGCGCCATTCGTAATTCTGTTTAAGCCTATGCTTAGTAAATGTACTGTTTCCTATATCTGTAAAGTAGTAGTAGTCTGTTCTTTTCTAAAAAGTGGTAATCTGATATAAGAATCTATGGCCCGGTTAAAATATTATCAAGATTGTCGAAATTACCTTGCATATATATATTTACTAAAGTGTTAAATGTTTTATATCCTCATATCATATTTTCATATCATCATGGATTTGTAAGAAAAATGTCACATATTGGTTGAAATTCACACAATTTGATACAAATCATGTAGATAACAGAAGTAAAATCGATGTAGAGTACACGGATTTCCCAAAAACGTTTGTTATAATGGATTGCAACACTTTGCTTTCTAAATTGCGATTGTTTGAATTTAGTAGTGATGTATGTCTACTAATTCAGTCGTACATTTAATTGTTTCATATAACGGTTTTAAATGAAAAACTTTCATCGCCGGTTCTGATGTGCCTCAAGATTAGAGTTATTATTAGGCATTATATTTATCAATGACCTGTGTGTAAATCTAAAATCGAATCACTTTTTCTTGCTCATGACACTATTATTTTTTAATATTGCTTGTATCTGTTTAATTTTACAAAGGTTTATCGGAATTGTGTAGACTTTCCATTGATTGATTGTCTTCTATTGAAAGATCAGCTTTAAATAAATATAACAAATGTAAATTAATTTTCTCTAGGAAACAACTAATCTTAGATGACTATTCCTTTAATAATACAGTGTTACCACAATGTAAAATGGTTATATACCAAGATTTTCGTTTTGATGACAAACTTTTATTCTCCGACCATATTCACTAAATAACTATGAATATATATATATATATATATATATATATATATATATATATATATATATATATATATATATATATATATATATATAAGCTATTAATCTTTATAATTAGAGATTCAACATCATTTTCTAACGTTGTCGCTTTAAAAAAACTCATATTTTTCTAAAGTGTTCTCGAATCTAGAATATTATAACAAATATATATTAATCAACTTGATTAATGTTCAATGCCTTTTTCTTAAATTTTTAGCGTTTCGTATGGACATACATATTTACCCAATAAAGGGTTTTGATAATGCATTACTTTTACACAGATATGACATTCAGTTATTGAATACCAGGGTGCTTACTAGGTTAACCATTTCATTTAAGCTAGTAGATAACAATGTAGATCCATGTAAATTCCATGGTACATTACTACTATGTTCAGTATACGTATTCCTAGGATTAGTTCTCGTGTAGATATCGTGTTTTATTATCGAAATGTAAAAATGTATGTAGTATTAAAGTCCTCAGAAATTAAATGTCGGACAATTTTAACAATATATTCAGTGTCTATGATTTGCACAACTGAACCACGAATGAATTGTTTTCTTTAGCAAAATAACATGTATATTAGTTAGACATATATATTTAGACATATATATTTTTACTTATATGTTGATATTATTATATTGTATTTATGTATTACAGTATTTTGTGATTGCAAATTTCTGCATATATATATTTGGGTGTATTATTTCTCTTGTTCTGTAACTGGAATTAATACTATTGGACCTTAAATAACAACATAAAAGAATTGTTAATATCATTATTATTATAATTAATCTGATGCAATACAATTTCACATATTTTCCTAGAACGTTACGTACATCAGTAAAGTGATATAGTGGGTTTATTTTTACACAAATGAAAACATAATAAATATATGTACATATAGTATAATTAGAAATTAATGCGTTATCAATAACAATTTGTATTTATGAATAGGGTTAAATTTTCTAGCTCGCTGATTATTGAAGTTTTCACTTTGTATTGTAATGTAATGAGAAATTGAAGATAAGGCAATCAACTACGAATATACTTATAAATAACTATTACTTCATATTGTATTACGAGCTAATTGATACATGTAGATTTAATTTAAGTTTTATTAATTATTATTTCTCGTGTCAGTAAAATACAAAATATTCTAAAGGGTATAGACAGATAAGAAAGGTATGAGACTGGGATAAGAAGGGGATAAGGAGGTGGATACCTTATGCCTCAATGGCATAAGATACTCAGTAGCAAGCTGAATTTAAAATGGCACATATGTTGAAAAAATATTACTTTAAATTAAAAAACTTCAATATAGGACTGCAAAGAATATAAACAAGAAGGTGAAATTTTTCGATATATTTTTCTTGAAAACGTATTTCTTTCAAGGTTTTCAAAAAATGTATTTTATTATTATATCAAAAACCATTTTCCATATACAATTGAAGTTCATAAAGATACAGAGTAATTAAATATATTGATTGGAGTAAGCGCGTATAGAATTAGAATGCGTTTTAGAATTAGAATCCTTTAGAAACTGAGACGATGAAAGACATGATGCCAGGATCTAAATGAATAGCACGTTAAACACTTTTACTTATGTCGTTAAGTTACCTCCTAAAGTATTTGCGATATGAGCTTGTGACATTAGATTTAGTCTGAGACAGAATATTATGTTATTTGAAACTAGCACCCGTAATACTGCACTGTTAACTTCCTTATTTTTTATGTACCGTTTTAATTGGATTGCAAGGGAAATATGTATGTTATGCGAAGATGAGGGGAGCTTAGCACCTCTCCCTGAGGATGGATATGTTTATCCTTGTCTATATATGTAACACCCTCTTCCGCAGCCTGAGACATAGGGGAAGTAATCCGATTTCTGCATGTCCAAACAAACAAACTTAAAAAATATGTGTCAACTTCTTAATGTGGTACAATTTGGATGATTGTAAACTATTGCAAACAATTGTTAAGAACATATTTATTGTACGTTTCCATGTTACACTACGTAACTATGGTGGCATTATAAAAAGTTATATGGCAGAACTATGATATGTAGTATTTATTATGTGTATGCAGGTAGGTATATTTATACAGAATATAACTTTTTATAATGCCACCATAGTTACGTAGTTATATGGCAGAACTATGATATGTAGTATTTATTATGTGTATGTAGGTAGGTATATTTATACAGAATATAACTTTACTCACATTTTTTTTTATTTACACACAAAGAATAACGATTTCAATTCCACTTATTATTTTTTTTTACCATGGTATACTCTTCCGATCAAGTTGTGAAAAATATATATTTTAAAAAGACGTGCAATTGTGCCTTCTTCTTACTGTAGAAATGCCCTATCTAATATCGCTTCAGGCAAATCCGTCCACTTGTAAAAATATGGTTGCTTTTAAGCTCTCTAAATAACTTTTGCAATAAAAGGATCAAATTCGTCTTTATTTAAATTCAATATAAAACTGACACCAAATGCCTTAACGCTTGCCTGAATGTGAGTAGTTGCAGTCAAGTGGTTGGACCGATCGCATTTTTTAAACGTTTATGTATAGGTATTTTTTTCCAATTTTTCATTACAAGGGTTAGTTAGGTAAAGAGTTTGTCATATTTTAAAGTTTTCAATAAAATAACATGAGGTCTGAGGGGACACAAATTGGTCAAATTAAATTATATTTGATGTTAAGTTAATTGAAATAGAAAAAACAGCTAAGTTAATATAGTTAATACTATATTATTTAAGTAAATACTCGTCGATTGGTCTGTGTACAGTTTTATTGCATTTATTTTTCTCTCTCTTTCTCTCTCTCTCTCTCCCTCTGTCTCTCTGTATGATCAGTAGATATGGCTCAATTATAAATTAACTATAGAAACGGGGCTACACAGGGAAAACAGGGGAAGATATTAGTTAGACAGTTATTAATCCATAATTTAGTATTCGTAATCATTGAATGTATTATTTTCATTATTTTATATTTTTCATATTTTGTTCACACAATGAGCAACGATGTACATATTTGTCATCTAGACAAGCGGTAAACCAAAAATTAATATATTGGTCGAAGTATAAGCGGCTTCAAGATATCATCAATCTCACTCTGGGATTAAACCACCCCCATGGAAACTTGATCCCTTGAATAAAATTATTATTTTTGTTAGATATGTTTCAAACTTCGTTCAGGAAGAATTTAGTTATTGTAGTTATTTTTCAAAATATTGTTAGTTTTGGGTTATCTCTGTAGTATACGAAACTGATATAATGTTAATGTAGAAAGTACGTTTCTAAATGTTATTCATTTTCATATTTTTCATTCTTTCTTATAAATGTATTTATTAATTTATTTATCTGTTATTAAATTAAACATTTTCCCTTGTTATTAGATCAGTGTTTTTATATCGTTCTTAAAGTTCTTACTGTCAAATTTTAAGTATTTCTGAATATTACATGTCTTAAATATTTGTCAGGTAATTCGAATATAAAAGTGTAACTGTGTGAGTATTTGTTGCAACATGAAGCTAAAACTATGAACTTAGTTGACGAGGGACAGATGGAGGGCATCTCATGAGTATTTCATTATAGAGATATAAATCTGTGTAAGATCCTTCGAATAAATTTGTTCAAGACTCCTTCTTGACAAATTATTATTTCTTCATTGCTAATAAGATTAGAGGTCAATCCGCTACAAAATCTTCACACAATATTATGCAGAGACAGAATGCGATTTAACATCCAGCGAAATTGTGATGATTGTGCGGCAGGAGTTAACAACCCAACTTTTTTATTTCATTTTTTACCGCTATTAAAAATAGTTTTCGTAAATACCTTACAATATTTATATCAAAATCCCTTTAAAATATTAATAATTATCATTTCTTCAAAGCCATCTAGTGGCCAAAGTACTAAAATAAATTAAATATTGATATTTAGAATAGAGAATGTGTTCTGTATAATATTTAAAAACCAATACTAATTTAAATACTCAATAGAAGCTGCTTTATAGAATATATTAGGGAACTTCTCTTAATTAACATAAATGAATTATGAATTGATTTTGGTATGGAATATGTGTTTTAGGCCCTTTAAAAGTCGATAAACTTTACAGTCGATATACAGTTACGAAGGTAACTGTACAATAGGTATAAATGATTTACAATTGAAAAGCGGGTACTCTATTCTAAAACTGATTTTTGTAAACGCATTGTATAGAATAATCCTCATTTTCTCACACGAAATAAAAATATCCATTAAGTCAAATAACAAAATAGTACACAGCAACAATCAAAACCGTATATTTACCGAAGTAGATTATTTACTATTAAGGTAGGTATTAGACTTAGCAGGAAAGACTCACGTGAAATATCCTATAACTTATAATAATCCAGATCATGAATAAGAATGAACCAGGATAAATGAAATTATAGATATTCATTAAACATCTTGTTAATTGAATATAAGATATTGTATGGTTTAAACATATATTAGTATTTAAACGTTATTTATATATTAAAACATAAATGAATTGAAATATTCAAATCTGTATATCTATTAAAAAATTTCAAATCCATTTACAGATATAGTATACATACAGATACACATGCTCTTTAAATCGATCCATATTGCTTATACCGATATTATAACCGAGGCAATAAAATTATATAGGGTGTATCTGAATTGAAACATTTATTTACAATGCAAGACATATTCTGTTGATAAAAATGGATTTCAATATCCAAGATACTAGATACTTCCTGAGTGGATAGATAGATCAATTCCAAATTTTTAAGATAAGGCGGCTCAAATCAATAAAACTTTTGACACAAGACGACTTGATAGTTTATAACTAGTAGTATTATATGCTATATGTAGTAGTATCATAGCATATGTATTTGTACTATAGATCTGTAGTATTTTTTTTTAATTTCCTCAAACGTAAGTAATATCTTAAATAGAAATAATCTTTGTAACTTTAGTAGTTCGGTACTACCAAAAAATATTATAATCAGTATGAAATACGAAATCTTTTAACAAAAATTAAAAAAAATTCAGTTAAGAATTGTAAAATTTTAGTATATATTATAGTAAAAGTATATAAAACTATGCTAAACTGCGTATATAGGAAATAAGATCATTACGTTAAAATCATGAGAATACTAATATGTATAAATATTTAAATAAATTACTTGATAGTACAATAACAAAAATGAATAGAAGTCATATATTATATATCTAGTGGTAATTACATTGTTTCAAGTGGTAATTAGTACTTTATTAAAATCCAGAATGCTAATGTACTTGATAGTACAATAACAAAAATAAATAGAAGTCATATATTATATATCTAGTGGTAATTACATTATTTCAAGTGGTAATTAGTACCTTATTAAAATTCAGAATGCTAATGTACTTGATAGTACAATAACAAAAATGAATAGAAGTTGTATATTATATGTCTAGTCGTAATTGCATCGTTTCAACTGTTAATTAGTGCTTTATTAAAATCCATAAACCTAACTATTATAGAAAAATAGTAGCCCAAGTATCAATACTTACGGCCAGGCTCTCAAATACAATATATGTATATTTATAGCCAACACTAATTGAAAAAATATATGACAACGTATGTAGCTTGTACTTCGTCACAGAACTAATTAGATAAATTTTAATTAGATTGAACTATCTCGAATTTATACTAACAGTACAATTTACTTTAAATATTTAAGAAATAAACTTTAGTTTCTCCCAGAGAAACTTTCAATACTGTTCTAGTAGTAATATCGTAGCAGCATAGCACGTACAATAAATATATACAAAATATAAATTACTCAAATTATTAATTTAAGTGAAAATAAATTTTATCAACATTAAAATAGTATTTAAAAAGCAAAAATATATCTATATTGATCAACTAGAAACAAGGTATCCAAAATATCGTAATACCGATCTAATAGTGTAGACGAAATTGTCGAGTCCTTTGAAGTGTATTGCGTTGCATGATTTCGCTTATATAAAGTCCACTTCGCCGACGTTGAATATTTAGGGCCATTCGCACTAGTACAAAAGTGAGAAGTTTACTGCTTGATTAAACTATATAGAGACCGTAAACGTAAAGGGTCACCCGCTTTAGCAGTCTGTTAAAGTCTGATTTCGCTGCGTTATCGTATATTGTAGCAGGCACGCACAGAGATTTAGAACATATACTCCAAAATACAATTTGATTTTCACCGATAGTTAAGTGAAATACATTGTTATGTTGTCACAAACATTTATTATAAAGTAGAATACGAATTTTATTTTATAAATTTTCCAAGGTTCGATAATCTCTAAAGTACTGGATGTTACTATATTCATCACTTTTTCATAATTTGTAAGTTTATGTATACAAATATCTATCCATGATATATTATATTCTTTCTATATTACTTATTGCAATTTTCAAAGAAAGGTATTCCATGTGAGGTAAAGTATCTGTTACATAAACAAAAAACATTGAGAACTTGTGTTGGCAATGTCAAAAATTATTAATAATATGAAATTATCTATATTGTATAACACTTGGCTACTGGTCCATTATGCCATTGAGCATAATCAGGCAAAACTCTAAATTGAAATAGACAATATTGTTTAAACTCTTCGAAATCCCTAAGTTTCGCTATACAATTGAATCGGTCATTTTATCATGGAAACAAGTCCTCTGAGAAAAACAGAATACATATCTACAAAATGGTAATTTCAACGCACTTGTGTTTCAGAAACGAAATGAAGTAAGCTGAGCTGAATGACATACTGTATAGCAGTATGTCATTCAATATCTTGTCCAATAAGTCGTAACATACAGTTTAATATACTGGACTTGTTTCGTTTATACAATAATTACATGTTGGTATTAAATAAATCATGAAGGAGGCCAGGTTTACTGAAATATTTGTTTATTTCTATACATGAAAAGTACATAGTCTGTCGTAAACATTATTCTGACGCGTATTCTGTGTTTGTAGATGGCCATTTCTGAACTGTTGGTAAGATCCCTAATGTTCTTCATGAATGCAGTCAATAACTTTTGTGATCTGTTGCAAACTTTTTGGTAGTGATAGGTACTTTTCCATTATACACTTTTAATCTTGGTAGCGACGGCATGTTAACAGCTTTCGGCAATCAAAATCTTGATGAATAGCCACCGTCTATATAAACATTTTCCAATGTATAACCTGTATGATCAGCGTCATGTGTCTATATTTAGATATACTAAAAGTCTATTTCCTTGTATTTGCAGCCGTGGTGATCTCTTTTGTAGTTTTCTTAAAATACTTCGACCATCATGTTTTAAAATCTAAAGCGTCATCTGTATTCACAACTTTTATGATGAAAGATGATTTCGATTTCTTTGAAGTGGCTATTAAAGGCAAATAATCCATTGCTGTATAAATACCTTCATGATATTTGTGTGCTCTCTTTATCTAAGCAAAATCTCTAACACAAGGTAGATATGAGTTTCCGCGAACAGGATAGTATTGATGAATATTTTTGAACATTCACGGTTAATGTTCGATTAGATCAGAAATCGAAAAATTTCGCCTATAGTTTCAATTTTGCCCACTGCAAGCACACTAAATATATGTAGTTCTGTTAACAGTCTGGTATTGTTTGAATTTAGTCATTCAAGGAAGTGGTTGCTTCATTAGCACCCGGTTTAGCAGTACCTTTACAATACGTATAGAATGTTGCAGCATTGGTTTTTAGGTCATGTATTTCGAACACATATTGCCACAATTTTATAAGATAAAATGCATCGTTTACTGGCATAAACGGCAGTGACAAATTCTGCTTATAGTCAAACGCTATGGCTATTCAAAGGAGTGTGTAAGAGAAACAAATCATATACTTACTTCCTTTAAATAATCAACGAAAACTGTTGACTCCTGCTATTTCGTTACATGAGCTAACATAAGTTTCCTTTATAGACCCATCGATGTACCACGTCATAATTGCGGTGGTGTTTAGCTCAGTTTATTTTCGGCCAAATGTAGACTTGCTTCCTTTATACAGTAACCGATTTAATTATTATTAGAAAATATATACACATTGCATACGCAACACTGGGATATAAAATTATATAATTAAAATCAACTATCCCTGTTTATGAAAATAAATTTACTGTAGAGTAAATTTTTTATTAATGAAAGTATATACACTTTTATTAAGATATATAGGGTTTGCCTGCGGTATTTAAAAGAGGCAATATCTCGAAAATATTTAGCATTATGAAAACAAAAATTATTAAAGAAATAAAATGTTTTATTGGCTTTTGGTTTTATTAGAAAAAAAAATGTACTACTTGAAGTCTATATAGTAGTGCATGTTATTCTGTAATACTTTCTTTTTAATTTTTTATGTTTGATCACGTATCATCAAATTTTAATGAAATCGTATCTTGAAAATCGATCATGATATCTTGAACTATATAAATAACAAATAATCTAAAAAGAAAAATTGCTATTAGCAACTTATGTTTCCTTTTTTTCATCGCTTTATTTATTCAAACCATTTATTTGTATCAATGTTCACACAGGCCAGTTTCCATTAAAATTAGTATATTCTTTACTTATCTCATAGCCTTTCTTTTGTAACTTCTTGTGTTCCATATCCAAAATTAAATTAGAAGATATAACCAGAAAATAGGGCATATATTTAAGTTGCGAATAATTCCTTATTATCACTCGCGCATTCGCCACATCACGAAAATACATGGTAGTACTGAAATTAAAACTACTGAAATAAATGTAGATATTAAGATTAAACTTTCTTTGTAAGAATAATTAAGACTTTCATTTAACTTTTACTATACTTTTGCTTGTGTTTCTCCTTGAATACCCCGCGATAGAATAGTGTACAATAACTTTTTGTTCCGCATATGAGGTGGATGAATTCCGAAATTTAAAACTTGGTGCCACTTCAACAATTTATCCTATTGAAGCTAAACGTTTATCATGTAGAGCAGAGCTTTTTGTAGGATAGTTCCCGCAAACTTAAATTGTGGGTATATAAATGTAAAACTATTGTATGGTTGTACACCATATCATTCAAATTAGCTTGATACTACAACAATTAAGTACGTATAATTATAATCCAATATTTGAAAAATTTTTCTCAATTACTTATATAGCTAATATAGAATTATATAACCAATTTAGCTATGAAAAGCATTTCATGGGGCACCTCTTACATAAAATGGGTACTTTTTTTGTTTGTAAATACTTTTTTAAACAAAAATAGTAAGTAAAATAATTTAGTGTAATGTAATGTCACTTTGCCACTCTTTATAGCAACAAAAATTATACTTTTAGTTTCGAATCAAGTTATAGTATTATATTTATGTTTATCAGTCATGTTGATATTATGCAATAAATATTTACCTGTTTTGTTCTCTACGTGTGCTCGCTAGTCCAAGTTACAGTTGAGAATAACCTCCAAATATGTGACTTGCAAGCTTGATCTTCTTTGAATATATAATCTGTTCTGTATACTAGCTTCCTACAATTGTGAAAGTATTTTGCTAACTCGCATAATACCTCTTCAAAACATCTACTTATCAGATTGGAATAGCTAGTTGTCCGCATAGCCTATTGAGTAAAATTCAACAGTTGGGGAGATCTCAAAGGCTCTATGTTACTATATCATATAGTGTAGGTGATAATACACCACCTTAGGAGCATCCTCTTATTATTATGCGACTCAACTCCACACCAAAATTCTTGCACAACTTACATTTCTTTGAATTGATCTCTATTTAGGTTTCTCCATTAAGCCCCTCTAAGTATATTGAATAGCACATATTCATACGGAACTTTTCATGTACGTAGGGAAAAGTTATATTTCGAGTTAGTTGTTTTCTTCATGATGTTCCAAATCTGCAGATCTTGACTTTGACTCAATTGATAAGCATTTAAGCTTGATATACATTACTTTTAAATTTATTTTCTATACATATTTTTTCAACGACTTACACATACTAGTAACACCAGTAATATCAGTGATGATAAACTTCAAATATTTCTTCTAGAAATAAAACAAAGAAAATAGATATATTTTCTCATGATTATAAAATCAAATATGTTTGTTACTGGCGCATTCGCCAGAACATAGATATTTAGTCTCGAAAACGTGTATAGATATAAACTTGTCGAGATACTGTTTCAATTTAATAAGTCAGAAAAACAATAATAACATTTAATATGTAAGACAGGACTTCAATTAAAACTTAAACATAACTTAATTGAATTAAATTCGTATATATAGGTGGATACATGTAGAAATATTGTTGCAATTTAACAAGTCAAAACAGAATATCACAAACATTTAATATGTAAGACGGAACTTCGTTTAAAACATTCAATAAACTATACATTTAAAATAAGTATTATATTCATTAGTTGTGATTCAATATTTAACGCATATTTTTATGTGTACGATATACTCGTATAGTTACATTATAAGTTTAATGAGAAAAGCATTTCATTGCAAATTTAATTCAATTAGAAAACTCCTCTTTAAAAGAAGCTAGGTACTATAGTTTTTAGTGCACAAACTATAGCTGTAGAGAAATTACGGAATTGTGTTTATGTATATTATACAGGTTTCATAAAAGTAATAATAATAAAAGTAATAAGATTTTCGTACAAGAGCCGACCGTATTACCTCCTGGTTGTGATCTTATTATCTGATTGTGAGACTGAGGTAAGCGCACTAACTCTCTAAGATAGCCCTTGTTATAAACGTCTTATTGATGACTGCAATATACATATGTAGTAATCTTCAATCGGCTACAAATCGTACATGCGGGCATTAGAGATTCCTACGTATTTCATATAAACTTTGTATCATAATTACCTTGTATGGATAGCTTTCGAGAGCAACTTGTTTTACACAATCATCAAGCAAATGACAGACTTATTCTTATTCCTAGATATACTTATGAATACAATATATAAAAGTTATATATCTTTAAAATAAAATTAATAAGGGAAAAGAACTTGCTTCATCACTTGTTAATGTATCAGATTTCTTCCCTTATTTATTTAGAGCAATCTAACAAATTTAGTTTTTACATTTTTTCATGGATAAAAAATTCTAAGATTATTATTAAATTTAAGTTACGCTTATGTTAGAACCACCACATATGTCAAGTTTGTCCTTCTATGGCTCTAACGTTTTCTGTATTCCGACATATACGGTGCATCTAACACAAGAAGGTATAAATACCAAATTACAAATCCTGCATAATGCGAAAAAGGGTTAAACATACTTCTTTTAAGCAGTGAAAATTAATAAAAGAGAAAATCTACCACATTATTAAATGATTAGAAAGGAACAAATGACTTTCCCTAGTTAAGTTTATTTTAGGTGTATTTCCTTAAAAATTTTCATAAGCTAATGTGTCCATACTTCGTTTTCTGTTGGCTAATATATCAGCTTTTAATTATTATAAGGAATTAACATAAGAGAGCATAAAGTGCATTACATAAATTACACAATTCCTCAAACTGAAATCCAAATCTCTCTAACTGAGTGTTATTCATAAACACGAACAACTCCATTTCCATTGACATTGCCAGTACCAGACCTTGGATTCGAATAAAAATAGTCGCTGGCTCATCATATTTGCCACAAGATGCGCTCTATAATGCTCTTTATGGCAGTTGGTAGCCCAGATTAATACCGGGGTATATACATTTTACTTTTATTATTTACATTATTTAAAACTTAAGTACCTATCAGTCCCAGACATTTGGTAACAGACTAATTAAGATAACTGTTATATGTCTATAAACTGATTAGATGAATTTTGGAATTAACTTTGTGCCCATATCTGCAAAAGCCGCTGAAATGGCTAAACAATTATGTTAACAAAAGTAAACGTGAAAATGTAAGCAAAAGCTGTTTTTTCATTTTATGGAAAATAGATTTTTATAAAATAATGTCCAAATTGATTTAACAGTTTAAATCTGTGATAAGGAATTGGGTTTTTTATGTTTTTGTGAATCATTAAACAAGGTATTTGTTTTAAAGTTTTGTAAGGAGAGTTACATTTTTAAGGTAGTTTCTCTGTTGAGATTTTGTATGTTTTATACTTAATCTGACTTTTTCAGAGCGTGGAAGATGTATAGAAAAATTGAAAAAAATTTTGTCGTGATCAGTTATGGGACAGTAAAGGAAAATTAGCAAAGCGGAAAGTAATACAGAAAAATTTAAATTGTATTTAAAAATGACAGACGAGTTTGAGAAGAATTTCAGGTTTTGTGAATGCAAAAACGACCTTTCAGTTGAAAAAATAAAACGAAAAATCGTTTAGAACTCAATTCAATTCTATCTATTATATTTATTTTGATGAATGTGCAGTAATAATGTAAGTGGCAACTGGTAAAATGCATGCCGCTGCGTTGCTAAACGCTAATTGACAAGTTCTCAATTTATCGAGCAAAACTTAAACTGGCATATTTTAAAAAGATTTATATTTTCAACAACTAAACTAATGTATAAATGAGTTGTTTTTTTGGAAACAATGTATAGAAAATTTTTCAAGTTATGATGTAAAATGTGAAACTTTTAGTCAACTGATACTTTCAAACCATGCAAAAAGTTTCAACTTTGATGGTGAAACTCTTTCTCTTGGCCTTTATAAAAGGTGGTCCAACAAAAAACAAAAAGTTTTCAGAGAATTATCTTAATATTTTTTATTACGATAGAAGGATCTATGACAATTATGTGTGAAACAAAATATCGGCCAAATGCTCGCCACGGCTTCCGTGGCATACCTTTATCCGATGGTCCATATTTTCAATAACTCTGAGACATAATTGAGGTTCAATGTCGTTAATGTGCCGAATTATCTCATCCTTTAGCTCTTGAATTGTTCTTGGCTTATTGACGTACACTTTTTCTTTTAAATATCCCCAAAGAAAGAAGTCCAACGGTGTCAAATCACATGATCGTGGCGGCCAATTAACATCGCCACGACGTGAGATAACACAGCCATTGAATTTCTCGCGCAAAAGTGCCATTGTTTCGTTGGCTGTGTGGCAAGTGGCACCATCCTGTTGGAACCACATATCGTTCAGGTCCATATCCTCAATTTCTGGCCACATTAAGTCCGTTATCATCTCGCGATAGCGAACACCATTCACGGTAACTGCTTGGCCGACCTCATTTTCGAAGAAGTACGGCCCGATAACGCCGCCAGCCCATAAACCGCACCAAACAGTCACTCTTTGTGGATGCATCGGCTTTTCAACAATCACTCATAGATTCTCATTTGCCCAAATGCGGCAATTCTGCTTGTTAACGAATCCACTGAGGTGAAAGTGTGCCTCGTCGCTGAAGATGATTTCCTTTGTAAAGTCACCATTCACTTCTGTCGTTTCAACCAACCATTCGGCGTATTGACGATGCTTGAAATGGTCAGTAGGCTTCAGATCTTGAGTCAATTGAACCTTGTAAGCGTGTAAATTCAAATCTTTATTCAAAATTCGCATCAGTCATGTTCGTGAGATGTTCAATTGTTGGGCACGACTACGAGTCGAGGTTGACGGCTCTTCTGCTACACTATCGCGAACAACAGCAATGTTTTCCGCAGAACGAACTGGGCGAGCATGCACAGGTGTTTTTACATTTCCTACAGACCCGGTTTGCTGAAATTTGCGCACAATTCTCCCGATTGTGGACACATTTGGTCGATTATGCTGACCAAAAAAGTCACGAAATGCATTTTGATTTGAACGCCCATTTTCGTAAAAGGTTTCAACAATCTTAACGCGCTGCTCAATTGTGTACCTCTCCATGGTTGAATTTGTCAAACATTGAAACTAAGAAATGTCAAATTAAGTTGGGCAAAAAACTTGACGTTAAGGTGTGACTCACAATTAACATCGTGCATTATGGTTGGTTTAGTACGGGCAAAACATTTTCATTTAAGTAATTTCCTTCGGGAAGTTCAACCTTTATGTGTACCCGAAATTTGATGAAATTCAATAAAATAATGGGTTTCCGGAGAAGCTACCATAATATATTTAAATACATTTTTTCATATAAATTTAATAAATTTGCATAATGCCTGCACCATACAGGTTTACTATAATATATATTGACAATTTTGTCAAATGGTTATCCTTGGTACTCCTTTATACGTTTAATGTCTGAATAATTAATCATAGTTGGCTATTATTCAATAGCCAACTATGTTGTTTTTTTTTGTTCAGTTTTATTCGTAACTAGTGGTACCCCGTCACAGATGTGACATGTATATAATAGTAGATATATAAAAACATGCGCCTATTGGAATGCAACGTTGTGTGAAAATTTTGAAGCAATCGGTGAAGAACTTTCGTAGATTTAATATTTTGAACACACGAACAGTTACATTTTTATTTATATAGACTGAATATGGATTAATAAATTATTCCCAGTTATTCATTTATTTTAATGATTATAATAGAGCATTACAGATTCGCAGGATTTTCAAAATTATACAGCAAATAATTATCTGGTCTAGCTATAGAGTAATAAAACGTGAATACTTATTACTCTAAACCATAACTATTTTGTGATGAAAAAGAAAAGTGAAGAATGAAAAAAAAGTCATGGTTCACAAGAGGCTGACATTTTGCATACATGTTTTATAAACACGTCCGTGACATGATATTGTGCCATAAAAAGATAGTTCTGTAAAAACAATTTTAACGTTCAGCGGCCGCATCCTCGACGTTTTAAAGCACGGCCTTTTATTACCCTTAACTGATGTGTTTTATCACTTCATTTAAACTCTACTCGTAAAATGTAACTTTTCCGCTGAATCAATACAGCTCTTAAAATGGGATTTAGATTATTGTATGTATATACATACAGCAGAATTCTACTTTTTTTCAACTACAATTTACATCAACAATGTATTTCAGCATGTACTTTAACAATTTAGCATATCAACAATGTTGCAAATAGGCAGTGAACTAAAACTCTTACATATTACATGTCATGTTCTTTTATTATAATTTTTTGTTTTATTTTAGTTTAATTAAATCGGTCGTTTCTGCAATCTAAAAACTTATTGAAGCGCCTCCAATGTCTAATTATTTGTAATACAGTACGCATCTAAAGCTACCCGTTTTAACCCCCCCCCTCCCCTTTAGCTTTAAAACTGAGCAGCTTAAGAGAACAACAATCGGCGTAAATACATATAAACATAAGATTTTTTTAAACAGCAATAATGTGTGAGTAAGCTCTCATATGAAAGTTGCTTCAAATATCTATTCAAACGTTGTTTATATTTTGACATACGCCTCTTAATTTTTGATACAATCTATTAAATTAATATTAGGATACCATGAACCATTTTAGGCAGGGATGTCCCTATAAAAGTTATGTGGCAGGTTCTTTCCGATAGCAACCACGAGAAAAGTCACTCAGACGTATATATTCCAATTGTATTTTGTTTAATGAAAAACGATAAATTTAATTTATTTAAACAAATAACCTAATGGTAAAAGTAAAATGTAGTACCAGATATAATTACTTAAATGCCACTGAAAAGTATATATCGGAATTTTATTTTGTGTTTAATGGGAAACAATAAATTTAATTTATTTAAACAAATAACGTAATGATAAAAATAGAATATAGTACTAGATATATTTAAATATATGCGCAATATGTGCACCTCTTTCTTGCTGACTACAATAACCTGCTATAAAACTTTTTTTGTTCACCCGTTCAAGTGTTTTTTGCAGAAACTAATCAATATTTTTCGATATTTTATTATATACTTTAAATATACTTCACTAAATACTTTAAAACCTCGATATTAACGCGTTGCATGGTATATACCTTATATTATAGTATAATATAGTAGAAAGTATACGCCCCAGTATAGTAGCCCCATAACAAAATCTAAGAGTGTTAGCTCTAGAGATCGAGCAGATCATTCTATTGTACCCCAGCGTATATCCATCTACTGGAATATTGCTGATTGATGGATCAATTACTATCCGTTTAAAAAGTTATTTCCAAATAATGAAGTTCATTGCGATCTTCCTTCAGAATATCTAATATTAGCAGCTTAATAGTACAATATAAATGCAATATATGTAAATATACTTCTCTCGTTAAATTTCGATTTAAAAATACAATATCTTACTACAATAGCAATCCAAAGTCAGCTAAAGCAAATTTCTATCAGTGAACACAAAATGAAACTCATATATGTATTTGAGAAAACAAATTTTATATGTAAACAGAAAATAAGATAAACAGTCTCAAAACCTTAAAATGTACTTTTCCACACGTAGAACATCTCTATCTTGAAATTTAGTGACCAAGAGAAAATATACCAGCACATAAATGCAGAATATGCGTTTTATGCGACAGTTTTACTTTCTTCAATTTTTCTCAAATAGTCCATCATCGTATTTTCTCATGACCCATGGACAGGGTGGTGTGTGTCTCATCCACTCAAAATCAATAGATGTCATCTGGTCGACGTCCCTAATCAGAATCAGTCGAAACCCGATCGATCCGACACGACTTAATTGAGTGACCGTGATAACAAAAATAGTTTCTGAAATAGTTCACCATTGTGCTTTCTCATGACCCATGAACATGGTAGAATGTATCCTATCCACCTCAAAATCAATGGGTGTCGTCTGGATGAAGTCCCCGATCAGAATCAGTTAAAACTCGATCTATCCGACACGATTTAGTTGAGTTATCGTGCTAACAAGATTTTCCAATGCCGACCACAACGACGACAGCAACGACAACAACAACGATACATATGCAGCAAAGTTTTTTAAAAACCATTTTTGTTTTGTTTAGGCCGAAACAAAAAATAAACCCCAAAAAAAATATTTTCTTCAATTTCTCTTTATAGGTTTACATTACTTTTTCAGAGTGCGGAAAAGTAAAAATTCAGATAGACATATAAATAAAAACGTATGGTGTGTGATTTCTTTCAAAAAAACAAAAGTATACTTAAGTCTTACAGGGAAGTAGTGCATAGTTTATTTGATGTAGGTCAATATTATATTTAATAAATTTTTCAAAAATCAAAAGACATCAAAATAAAAACAGCGTTTAAATAGATATTTGAAGTAGCTTTTAAATTAGGTATTATTTATACATTATCACATTTAAAAATAATTATTGTATTACATTGGTAGTATCATAATATGTAAATTATATCTGCAACAATATTGGCTAGGGAAGAGAAATACTGATCTGTTTAAATACATAAAAAAAAATATTATACATTAATATTCCTCGCTATGACCTTGATTCATATATAGTAATTTTTATTGGCTCGATGTCAGTTACGATTTCTATTGAATATACCTACATTATAAAAGTTTGTATAATGATTTTCTGCGTTTGCGTCACAGATAACAATTATATGAATCAATCAACTGACATTCTTGAACAGCGTCGTGTCGAAAACACATATTAGGATAGCAGTAGAGTACAGTACAGATTCGTCAACCTATGACAGAGTAATGGAAAGGATATCCACAAAAACATTCAATGAAAGTGATATTTCCATCAAAATAAATTAAATAAATTCAACAGAAATCAAAATAAATGAAACAATGAATCAAACTATACAATAAAGCTAAGACATAATTTCATAATTGCATTTTGTTCGGCAAATTATTAACTGTCTATGCCGTACGTAGTTGATTGAAACATATGTCGCTAGATATACGTGCTGGTAATTGTGGCATATTATTAAATTGATACACCCGCAAAGATCCATTATACAAATAGTACTGGCATGAGTTTGATCAGACTAAATGTCTAGCCTTCCTATCCTACTTGGATAAGATCTACATGATTGTAGATCTTAATGAAGACGTCATTTTATTTCATCACTATGTAATAATGAACTATTTTTAGTTTATATGAAACGTATTTATACTTATTGATGATCTTTTGTATTATTGCCTTACAGACGCTGCCTTAATTTGCCTACAAGAGATTTTGTGATTCTGTTTTGCTACAGCAAGAATGGTTATTTATTCAATCCATTCTGGGTCATCTTCCATGAGAAAGCTCCTAAGTCATAGTAGAGTCGTATAATAAATACAAACGGTTTTAAAAAATTTCCTACGTTTTCAAAGATATTAACCAAAAAATATGACACCAGTTGTAAAGATGAATTTTGTTACTCATGGATACGTAATTTAGAGGTAACTACAACTGTGTCCTGACTGAAATCCTTCATATATACAGTGTGAAAAGAAAGTATGGACTACCCCTAATAATTTGGTAGGCTTCGGGTAGTCTTCGAGGAAAGCAAAGATAACTATTTTGTCCACAAATCTCTTGTAAACAATTTTTCTTATTCATTCCTTAAGTTGATCTGGATTGACCTTTCCTTATTCCAATGTTTTATTGTTACTATTACCTATCATATATTTTAATTCCTTGTTAAGTTAAAAGTTACCTTCGACAAAAAATGGGTAACACAGTTTCCAGGGTAACTAGGACATCTTTAATATCGTTTATCAAAAACTGCACATAAAACTATAATTTTTTGACCGTACCATGACTAATCTAAGTGGAAAATATTAGAAATAATCATACATTTCAAATTGCTTTTGGGTGGAGGATAAGTATTGATCTTTATCTTCTTGATATTTTATTGTTTACTCGCTATGGAATATTAGGACTAGAAATAGCCATTTTATCCTGCAGCAAACTTGAAGTAAATCAGAAAGCGGTGACTAGTAAGCTTCAAGAAGCGTTACTTTACATGTCTCTGGAGTGGTATCGATCTTCTATACCCTTCTGTGTTCAATGGTAAATAAATAGTAATGAATTGCATATGAACAAATATTCTAAAGTCAATATTAGTGCGCGTAACTTGAACTGTGTATCATAATAAGTATATATGTAAGTAATATGTGTAACAAGTTCCACTGCTACTAGTTCAAAAATAGTCCACATATTATTGCAATAATAAGACTATTAAATATTAATAGTTATTAGTGCTTAATACATATAACATTTATCCATAAACTATGCACGATAATAATGCATATATCAATAGCAAATCTACAAGCTTCATATTATTTATATTGATATTCTAAATATTATATTGTGAGGTTGATGCTATATGAATATCCCCTAAGTTTTCATCACTTCAATGTGCTAATACTACGGAGTAATCAATTAGTAAATATTCTCTGCCTATGTTGAATATTCATTCTTATATTGTAGGGGTGTGTGGTCTATGAAGGCAAGGGGAGTAACACTTCCATTAGAGATATTAGTATAGATTAATTCATATTAAAAATTCATAAAGTTGTATTGGTAACCGTTTTTCTTTAAATCTATATAAATTAGAATATTCAATCTTATTAGTTTTATCTCGCCTACCTTACGTCATTGAAATATTTGCAAGTACACTTTACGATAGTTTTTTCGGTAATATCGATGTTTGAAACCGTTGGTTAAGCATTCAACTTCAAGATTTCAACGCAAGAGCATGTCGTAATTGAAAACATTTTCCAGTCGTTGTTTAAGGACTATAAATAGTTTAATGGTTAATGTGTAACCACAATTACATTATAAAAATAACCAATCAATTTCGTACTGCTTGGAAGCAATTTTGGTAATGCTTCCACGTGTTTAAACTTGACGCATTTAAAAGGAGAATGAACAATAACAATGATATGCCGCAGAAGTTTTTGGATTTGAAAAAAATGTAATTTAACACTGTGTAAGGCCATCTGTAGATGAAATTTTAGCACTATTTTGAAAATATTCTAAAGTATCTCATATCCTAAATTTATTAGTTCAAAATTCAAATCGTTGCTTCTACTTGATAAATTGACAGCTTTTTAAGCTATATTGGTACAAATTATGTTTGGATACAAGGAGGTTTGATAGAATAAATACATTAATTATCGAAAAAAATATCAATATGAAATAAATGTTACTGGATGGATTCTGGACTGACTGTGTTGGATAGACTGTTGGCTGTTTAAACGGTACTTATAATTGAACGATAATGATATTATTTTTAATTTTCTGCCTACTATATTTTCCCAAATTTTTCCCTTATTGACATTTTGTTTAATATCCGACAAATTGGAAAAGGGCTGCAACTTTCAATGGAGCAACAAAAACATTACCAAGTTAGCATCATCGGAAGAGAAAACTCATTTTTAAATTTTAATCGTCTCATGATGATGCCAACTTGGTTGGCAAAACGCGCATCGAGAAACGTGTAATCTTTTGGTGTCGGTATTCTGTTTTTATTTTTTTTATCGTACCGACTAAATGAATATGACATTGACTTCTGTATTGAAAACATCATCGACAACGGAAATGGATTTGTTAAAAAAATTATTTCTACATCTTTAATAGAATGTAATCGGTTTCTAGCATTTTGAAGCATACAATTGAAGATTTAAAATCGATAACGCTGGTGATGTGCAAACATTTTACCGGTAATTTTTTGTTGCAGATTGTATTAATGCCTGCGAAATGTGTTTACAAATTTTTATAAATAAACGTTTATTGAATAAAATTAATTTTGGCCCCTATTGCAATGCGCATTTTCCATGTGCGTGAATTCAATGAAACAAAACTATAGAACTCCTTTTGACAGATTTATCTTCACACTTACGTATGTTTTATAAGATCCTAGAAGTATCTCAATTAGCTTTAACAATTCAAGTACCAAGTGCTAACAGTTGAATGTATTTAAATTCCTTCAGTTGAATGTTTTGCATTTTATTAGAGTATCTACAAAAGAAGATATAGATTATCTAATTTAATTGTACCATCCACAGAAAAAACAAACTATAATCAAGAACCAACGTTAAGATCTTATATATAATCGTAATAAAATTAGAAAAGTTTTATTGAATAAGTGAAAAAAAAAAATAAAGTGATTTCTCCAAAGAGTGAACATATTCTTTCCCTATTTTATTTTACTTTGACTTATTTTGTTTTTTCAAATTATTATCCTTTGTATATTTCCCTCATTTAGAAATTCTATAGCACACCATTGTCAAATAGAAAATATGGTTTATTTTTATAAAACTGATTTGCTCTCTCTGGAACAGTTAGTACTCTCAAATTTCAGAGACAGTAAATCTGTTGGGATAATAGAAGCTACACGTAGTAAAAAAACGAAGAAACCAGCATTCCTTGCAACATCTCAAAGGTATTATATTTCATAAACTATCCGCAAATGCAATGTAGAAAGTTAAATGTAACGCTGCAGCTAAATGATTCTGCAGATAATATTATTATGGCCATAAAATTTAATTACAAAAAAAGCGAACGAACAGAAGTTCCGGACTCTTGCAGAATCCGCAGGGAATGAAAGCCAGGCACTGCGGTTAGTTGAGTTGTTAGAAATACAGAAGGCTGTGATAACTGAGGGGAGTTGTTTTGTTTTTATAGACGCTCTATCTATAATTGGATCAAATAGACGCCCGGCTAAAACACAGGCTGTCACTAGAGTATATACGGCCCAGGAATTCATCAATCTTTGCACTATTTCTATTTCCAAAGGACCGGAAGAAAATGAGAAACTTAGGTCAAGGGTATAAATCTTGGCATATGTTTCGCTCCTATAAATACTTTCCAATGTTTTTAAAATATAAGCTTCGAAATTTCTATCTTCAAGATACCAAAGCAATGGATAATTTATTACTGCTGTTATCCTAATTTCATCTATCGATTTCAAAGAATAATTTATAGAAAAAAAAACAAATTATATACGACAAAAGGCCAGTTTTACGTTTGCAATGTTGGATATAGATCTTCAGGAAAACTTTTCTATATGCAACAGTTATATTTGTATATTCTGTAGAAAGTTAACTTCTTAGAAAAAAAGTAAAAATCCGCAACTAATAGCCTAATAAGTCCATGTTATTATTTTAATGCAGGATATTATGCTGTAGTGTAATAATATGCATTTACTACTTAATTTAGGTAAATCTATTGCATGTTTGGGTTAAAATCTTAATGGGTGAAATTTAGTACCTGTCCCTGGGCGTGAGTGTATTTGTCCTTGTCTTTATGTGTAACCTTACCCTTTGCAGCCTGAGGCTTTAGAGAAGGAAGCCGATTTCTGTATATATAAACCACTCCGAAGTTGAATTTTTAAATGCAAATTAACAAGAAACAAATATACGATTTAAATACATTACATAAAAAATATTTAGGTTAATTATTAAGCCCCGGATTTGAATGCCAGCATGACGGAAATAACAGAGGCGGACTTTCAGATTATATATAGAAATTATTCACATATTAGTTTACCTTTCATTGCGTGGTCGTTTGGGAACAAATGGGGACTTAATTGTATTCTTAAAAATGCATATTCAGGTCCGGAGGCAGAGCAAGTTATCACGTCACCATATTGTCAAAACGATCTAGACAATACAGTAGCTCTTCAAGGTAACATCACTACACATCTAACATATGATATGAACTATTTACGCATATGATCACATGAGTATATTATTAGTAGTTGCTCTAAATGTTTAGCAGTCAAAGAGCAACTTCTGTCAGTATCCATTTACAATGTAAAAATGACCATTCTAAGTCAACAAAAGTCGGCGGAGCATACCGAAAATATGAATAATGTTGTAGAGCATTCATATTGATTTCTGGATTAAAGACATGAACTTCTTTCTGATGTAAAATATCTACTATAACTGCTATAGTTGAAAACCTAGGTATATTGTCCAAAACTGAAGTAATTTTTTTTCTTTATAACCTTCGCAGTACATCCTTCAACTGAAAAATATACTCCGAAGGTCCCAAACAACAGTTATAGCATCCACTATTTAAAATTGATCTGTTTGTGGTTTTCTCCAACTTTTCAATGGCTTTTAGTGTGTAAGAAAAATTGCCATGTATATACGTCAAATCTGGTTGAATAGCTGGACCGCTAAAGTCTGTTGCGCATTCACAATAGCAATAGCATTATTTGGATCCAACTGTTGAAGTACCCTGCTGATATTCTCAAAATTTCAGTAACAATATGAAGCTGCCTCGATCCACGTTCCCCACCGAGTTACAACAGACCCTAGAGGTAATTGTGTGTGGTGAAGCATTTTTGTGAATAATGCCACTCTTTACAGGTCTTTTAAAGCACTTGCTAGACATTCGTTATCAGGCGATCGACATTCGGATAACGGCCACGGATTGCACTGTTACGCGAAGGAAACTAGGCACGTTACATGTGACATACAGTAATTATACGTTCCGTTCAAAAGTCGACAAGCCACTTTCATGTATGGCACAGCACTCATAAAAAAAATACAGCCATGTTTCTGTTTTCCACATCTTTAGCTCTCCACACTTCTTTTAACGTCTAATCAATTAATAAAATCAGTAAAATCAATTTTGCAACGGTTTCAGCATTCGTCTATGTCGATATTTTTGATGCTATGATGTGATTGCATTGCCGATATATTGCTATATATGCATTTCTCCTATAACTACATTCGCCTCTTGCAAGCCGCAGGAATTTGTGGTTTCATAGACAGATACCCATAAATATTTATCCTCAACTTTTTTATAAACAGTAGATTTGACAGTCGCAACAGTTTGTCATAGATAATCTTTTCGGATAGTCGATTCTGCGGGCACGTTTACTTTGTCAAATTACCCACGTAAGCACTTCTCTGTAAAGTGTTTAAAACTAGGATTGTGTAGTTGGGTTCACGGGTATTATACCTAACCATGAAATTAACCAATTCGCTATAAAACGTCGTGTGTCTTTCACAAGCACTTCAGGGTCTAGTATCCGCGGTTTTATGTTTTTCGGAATAATGTCTTCTTCTTCTTTCTTCTAAAGTAGGTTTATGGCCTCTTCCCTCTTCGATGAATATCATCGGTACTATGAGCTGGTTTTTTTATCTGTTTTTACAGAGGGTAAGCAGCTAACCTGGCCCTCTAACCCTCCTTTTTCTTCCGGGCTTGGGACCGGCAACAGTACTACTGGTTTTTAGGAATACACGGATGTCTAATAACATTGCGGGTATACCCCGAAAATTCCGTTATCCAATGCTGTATTGTGGTAAGGAATGGTTTTGGTCGAGGCATTTTTAAATACTTATTGTCAAATTATTATTTGTATGTAATACCGTACTATCCGTATGGTATTACATATGCCGTACATACTACCGCAAATCAAAATAGTACTACAGTCCCGAGTTGTGTACAAACACGCACCACTCTCAAATATCACAGCAACTTATCGAACGGCATTGCGTTATCGGTCATCCCCGCAGATATTTCTTTTGCCCCACCCTCGCATACCTTTACTATTAGCACACAGCGCAATGCACCTCCGAGAATTCTTTCAATATTTCTAGTGAAAGAAATAGAGCAATCGAACAATGAACAAATTTTATTTAATATAAAATTGCTAGTTGATGTCTTACTAATTTGTACAAGCAGTTAATTTACATTACAAAAAATTTGAGTCAGGGTGTCAGAGTGTGGACAAGTTACTGACATGAAATATTTTATTGTATAATTTATTATAAGATTGTAATTTTTCTTTACGGTGTTCGTATTTCTAACAGAAATTTTAGAACATGTATAAGTGCAACTCTCAAATATCTGCATTCAAGTCCGGGGCTTATTAATTACAATTCTTTATAACAACTACATTTTTTAGTTCGAATTTTAATTGTTGGTTAAGAGTCATAAATGGAATAATATTTTAAACCAGTTTTATCAAGACAATGTAGAAATGTAATGTTTTTGAAGATACCTCAGGCATGTCTGAATACTCAACTATAAATGTTTATATGCTCTTAGAGCTTTAGCAACAACTATGACAAGAAAAGTTTCTCATAAGAAAACATTTTCTTAAACTTAACTTTTACCTATACAAGTGACTGCTCCTTATATGTCTAGATAGACTCCCAAACAAGACTTGTTATAGTTTGTAATAAATTTTCATTTGGAGAAACACTTCGCTTTAATGGAATAAATTACAAGTATTAATTGTAATAGTTTCACTTTAGTCTACTGTTGATGCTATTTTATTAATAAATTAAAGTAGTTTCCATCCAATTCTGTTGGAATTAAAACATGCTTCCCTCAAAGCATGTTTCGTTGAATTATTACAAATAATACAACGGAGTGTAATGTAAGTTTATTTAATTAAAAGAATAGTTCTTTGACAATAGTACTTTAACTTTTAATTATACTCCATATTTCATTAATTTGTACATGATAAATTTGTAGGAAAGCATAGAAGCTTCAGATATGCTTACATCTTATGAAATAATTAATTTTAGTATGACCGAGTAATAATTTGCGTATTTAAAAATTAAGAAATTGCGCAAGTTTAAATCAGATTCTGTTTTAAATTGTAGAAAACTTAAATATGATCCTTCTACAAATATTTATTTTTTAATTGTTGAAAATTTAAATTATAATTATTATAATTAAATTATATTTATTTAAATTGTCACATTTTACATTTATACATACAGTGTGCCTTAGAATTATTTAGCACTTTTAAACCAGTTTAGTATAAAAAAATACTTCATATCAGCATTATCAAAAAAGATAGACGTAATTAATTTTAACTACTTTTGGCTAAATGTAGCTCTACTTAAATTCTAATTTATACAACATATTTTAAAATAAACTTTCGAGACTACAAATTGAAATGATAATATTACGCTAGGTTCACCTTTATCAGGATTTTTATAACGGACTATGTATAAAGATACATTGTAATGTAATCGAAAAGATTTAAAAATACTAATCGTTAGAATTCCACTTGGATTTATAAGCTTGAATTCCACTTGGATTTATACCATTTATAAGCAATTACGTATACTTATAGTAATTTATAGAATATATATTTCTACATCTACATAATATGTGGGTAGTCAAATATGATGGCAGAGATAAACTGAATTACTTATAGGGGAGGTGCGGGCAAAATGGATACCTTAACGTTTGGTAAGCTATACGAAGAGAACCAATGGACACAAAAATAAAACAAACAATCTTAGTGAACCATCATTTATTCTTCTTAATACAGTCAACAAAAATTACCCAACATCAATACTTTAATTGTAATTATTAATGATATTGTAGCAAGTGCCACTATCCGCTATGCCATATGTACCGGGGAAAAGTGGATAAGACAAAGTGAACACACGTATATAATCAACGAAGAATTAACAAATTGGAGTAGATATCACAAAAAATGTGCTTTTTCTTTCATAAGCCCTGCATTTCTCGTGTCTCCATTATTTACAGCTATTGCACTAGATCCAATCATCAACTGGTTTAATAATTTCTATAAATTTTTCTCCACAAATATAGCACGCATATTTTTCTTGATCATTTCCCTTATTTTTATGCTTTAGTTTTTTACTTTGAATATTTTCCTTTGTCGTTAGCCATTGTTTCGTATTTAAATCTTTGTTTATGCTTTCATTACTTTGGCGTTCATCTTGACAAATCTACCTTTCTGTTCTTCCTTCATAAATGTACTTATGAGCACCCCAGACTTCTGCATCTTTCTTTTGTTTTTGTAGGTACTTATTTGTGAGTTCCTACAGATTTACTTCACTTGTGGCACTCTGAGGGTAATTTGTGGATTTCTACTAATAAATTCTGCTAGCCAATCATCACCAAATTTTTCACTTTTGTTCCAATTTGGTGGGTATATGACATTATTCTTTTTTGCGTAAACGAAACACCTTAAAATCTTCCAGATTAAACAATAAGAAATGCTGTGCATCTCTTGAAAATACTTTTGAAGGTCACCCTCTTGTTGGTTGTTGAAAACTCTTCGAAAGCGTCCAAACTGAGAAGTTGAACTACATTTTTTTTCAATGCCTATAAAGAGTGACATAAGGTAGATAATACTTTCTTGCCGTCGCATTTACAGGAATATCTGCATTACAGTCTATTAATGCAAGCACCGTACTGTCTCCATTCCACTGGGATTGATTACTTTTTCTTTTAAATTTATATATCATCTAAAATAATAAAAAATGAAATCAATTACTCAGGATACCTACTAGGGTAAATCGGACACCATATTTCAACTTTGCCCGTGATCACTTTAGCCTACACATACTTTTTAAACGTAACCTAACCTAAAATCAAAATCGGCGACACATCAAACCAACAAAATTCTCATTATTTTTACTAAAAAATATGCAGTTTAAAGAAACACGATGAAATAATAGTATTATTACAATATATTTAAGATTTGTTAAAAAATTACGTTCCTTGAAAAATAAAAACAAATGTTTTTTTTCGACTTTTCTTTCGAACGCGACGTGACCTTTCGCTTCCTCCATTTGTTTACGACTGAGGGGAAGTGGGAGAACGTTATGGTACAAAGCTAGCGTTTTCTGACGCGCCATTTGCGAGTGCATTAGGGTATTCACTTCACCTGGACTATCTACTTTGCCCGAACCTCCCTTACCTATATTAATCTAAATATGATAAGTTTATGCAACTACATGTCATACAGCTGCGGTTACAGTTATACGAGTGAAACATATATTTTAAAATTCTATCACAACTGAGTTATAATATCCGAAGCCAATCCAAAATTAAACCCCTTTATTTATAATACGAGAAGGGATATCAGGAAATCATTATCTTAAAGATTTAAATAGATAGAAACCAACATTTTGATAATCAACAGCTGTAATCGAATTGGCAATATCAATAATACTATCATGAAACAGATACTCGCATTTCTGCATTTCAATTTTAATTTCAATATTCAAAATTTGTCCATAGCCTACAAATATCGTTCCATAAAAATAGGTATAAGCACAAAAGTTCTATATAGAATGCATCACGCATTAATTGTAATATGATCACACACAGTTAATGGAATATGATCATACATGAACCAATATTTTTGTAGTCTAGAGACTGTTATATTATTCATAATATAATGTGTGAACTCCAATTGAATTATAGTCTCATCCGAAATTACACACATATATATATGTATCTGCATTAAATAATGCGCACATATTTGCATTTCCAGCCATGAATTCGAGTTATTATCTCCACAGTTATGATCCCTTCAAAGCACATAAAATGTTTCCAATAATGGAAATATTCAATTAAAGGAATATTTTTAATTTCTTAGCTCTGGAAATGACTTAAGTTGTATTTGGTATGATGGTAGTATAAGATGATACTCAATTCGTCTGTATATACATATTTTTTTATGTATGTTCGAGTATAACTTTTATGTTTATTAACCGATTTTAATTCTTCTTGGTTTAATTGGTTTTGAGTTAGGTTCAGTATAGTTCCAAGGTGGTCCCATTTTAATTTCATTGGTATTGGACCTTGGACTTTGAAGATACACAACGGAACTGTTTGTTAAAGTAGCCATTGTTTTATTATTCGCAAAGCATCCTTAGTAGGCCTGACCATTACTTAAAATTGTAAAATAATAAGTTAAAAAAAAACGACTTGAAAAAAAAGTAACTTAATTAAAAAGCAAGAAATAAATGTTTTCTACAACAATTTAATACTTATTTGTTGTTCCATTTAGTGTAATTAAAAAATTATTTTTTATTATGTAATTATTATTAATAATTTTATATTTATTATTCATTTTGAAGTCGGTGCCATACAATATTAGTAATGCGAATACCAGCCCTCGGCAATTTTAAATGTAAACTCGTTGTTATAGTAGCAAGGTATATATTTCTTTATGTTTTACTTGGCACCGACTTCAAAATTATATAAAGCAATTAATAATAATTACATAAAAAACAATAATTTCTTAAGTACATTAAGCGGAACAACTAATGAGTATTAAATTGTCGTAGAAACATTAATTTCTTGCTTCTTAGTTGTTACTTTTTTCTTTTTGAAGTCTATTTTTTTTTTTAACTTTTATTATTATTATGACTACTTAAATAACATTGTTAATACCAGTATGCGCTTTTTATCGCTAAGCAACGTATATAAAATTTTATACAGAACATAAACGTTTTAGTATAAAAACTTCAGGGTTTTGTCAAAATTTAAAGCAATATGTATCTGCCCATTGTTCTGTATTTATCAGGGTCATATAACAAATTTAGCTTTTCGACATCCATTTCCATAATGCTTTTAAGACAATATATTGGACAAAATATTTCATTATATTACATTCATTCATTTAAAATCTTTTTATTGCCTATTGACTTCATAATTATTTTTATGGTTACTTGGACTAGAGTATTTTATAACTAAATAAAATAAGCAAGATGTATAAGCAGGGTTGTGATGTTTGCAGGCGGGCCTTCTTAATAGAAGGAAAATGGACCGCCGGGTCGATATTTTTGTTCTAGTTTTTCTTTTTATCTACATCTCTTGAAAGGAATGCAATGAGATTTTTTCCTTGACTTATAAAAGTGTATCATAAATTATACAGGGTTTCAGGATAGTTTCTGTCATAACTTCAGAAGGATAGTGATCCTACTATTAGACACCTAAATCTTAAATTGTGAGGCAATTCAATGAGAAGTAAACAATCTCATATCCCCGACGACATAATGCCACTAAGTGGGATAAATAACTTATTAGATACAGGAAGAATACAGCTATCGCAATGACGTTATACTATTATTATTATACTATCGACTATTACTTTACAGTAATCTCTCTTTCACTAATATGCACAATTCTTTTTGGCATTTGGAAAGTAGAATGTTAGTTAAGCTAGTGTCTTATTTTGACAGTACTTACACAGATAGAGCAGTCACTTTAGAATGAAGTACACATTTTATTTTTGCAACATCTTTTTTTGTGATGAAAAATAATTTCTCCCCGCATTTTAACACACAGACTTGACACTGTCAGTAGCCATCATTGGCCTATTTAAAATTGGATAAGAGCTTAATCTGAGATTAATTTAATCAATGTTAGGACTGTGTTATTAGTCAAATGAGATAAACGAACATCATGAATGAATATCAACGTTGTAAATCATTCAACTACATTGTTTTCATTACATAGACTATAAACTAATAGCATATCTGCATATTCCTGGTGAGTAAAATCTACAGTTTTTTATATTGCTAAGATAGAGTCAACATGATAACGGCGATCGCTATACAGATATAATTTGAGAGACAAACTAAACTCGCTTTATTTCCGGAAATTCGGAACGGACACGAGAATAGACGACCCTATACGACATACACAATGTATACCTGTTCACCACGTGAAGAAGCGGGGAACATTTTCTATTACGAACGTGCAATAATCTATGACATATTCACTGTACGTAATGTTACCATTAGCGTATAAAATAGACGGATATATGTTAATTACATTTTTTTTTTTATGTCGAATGATAGTTATTAGTCATTTTTTTGTATTGATTAGTTAGTACCTAAGGTATGTATATATAAAGTTATGTCCGATACTATCCTGAAACCCTGTATGTGAGCAATATATTTCATTAAATCTGGAGGAGACTGGAAAAAATATTGGAAACTACAGAAACCTTCCAACAATAGAGAATTTATAATTTCTTCTGATAAAAAAATCACTAATTTAAAATAAACTGTTGTTATTTATAATGTCCTTCGGTGCAGCTCAAGAAACATTCTTGACATTTTATTTATTTTTGTTACGTTCTCTTGATCATCTGAATCATTGAAACTATAATAACTTATCTGTGTATTTAACAATTCAGAATTATACTATTTATGATACAGATGAGCGGTATTATTCTGGCAATTTTTCATATACTTGATTGTTTATTTGAAAATATGACAATCCTAACTTTCACAACTTATACAGTCGTTTTAACAATTGTCCTTTTTAATATGTGATTTAATTTTTTATTTTATACTGACACTGGTTAAGAATTTTTTATTTACACATATACGCTATATATCTCACATCTAGGTTATCTTGTTATTTATTCAGCAACTGGAACATATTTGTTTAGGTTAATTGAATTTTACATTGAGTTCAATTACTCACCAATTTCTCTATATCACAAAATTATTATCGAGTATTAGCCAAATGTATGACACAGTCTTAGTTAATTTAAGCCTTAGAGCCACTCTTAAGCCACATACATACTTTCGAGTGGTTCATGAGCTGCTCAAGAGACGCTCTGAGGTAAATAATTGTGGTGATGCTCCCGTCAACACTGCGTGAGCCAGCATTAATCATAAGGAGGATCTACAGTTTTTGTTTTATTCAAACATGTTTGTGCCCTGATAGAATTCTCAACCAGAAACTCTGCTTGCTATGATTTAGCAAACGCTATGATAGTGGCCAATTCAAATAAGAAAAGAAGACATAGTCGGTAATGGCGCACTGAACTATACAAAAGAGTGGAGTGGGTCTGAATTAATAAAATCTTTTATATTGGTTCAAGGAAAATATAGGTCTTAGAGTAACGTATAGAAAAATTAACTCGATAATACTAATACTGATAGTACTAATATATTTCTGGTGGTCAGATACTCATTTCTAAAATTGGTCAAGGATTTGGATACGATCTCTGTCAGCAGGATTTAGAATAACTGAAAATGGTACCTTCCGTAGGACTCATATAATTTTAACGTGTAATTCTCCTATTAATTTATATTATTTTTGTTAAATAACTTTTAGGAAAACTTTTATGAACAAATAGAACTTTGTATTTATTTACAGTGCAGATTTTAAAAATATAAGACTTACTTTTTGTAAATATTTATGTACGTATAACACAAGGTTTGTCTTAACAAATAGTAAATCACTCTTGTTAACTATTAAACTTATTTAAGAGACAATCGAATATTCAAACATTCCTTGAGTGATACTAATTATTGTATATGATTGCTATAGCTAGATATTTTTCTTTAAGTTTTCACAATTTTCATACAAAAAAAATATCTTGTATTCATTCACTCTGCTTTCGGAGTATGAGAAAAGGTATAAGCCTGTAACTTGAGGTCCCATTAACGTGATGGTGGATAAATACGGATATTTCAGTAGAGCAGCAGATAGGATGACCAGCTTTTGATTAGTAATATTTATATTTTTTACTGATATATGTAATAATTAATCACATATATAATAATAAGGGCGTTAGCAATCATTAATTGAGTTTAAACAATGGCTTTCATATAAGTGAATAAAGAACCGGTTACTATTAAAAAAAGTGAGACCATAAAAACAATTGTGTTTGAAAATTATAATAGCATCTATTCTGTCAAGCAAAATACATATATGTATCAACACATCATCATCATGAGGTCATCAGTCCTAAGACTGGTTGGACGCTAACCTCCAGCTTCTCCTATATTGCGCTAACCTACTCATGTCGCTAATTGTGCTACAACCTACATTCCTTACTATTTGTGAGCAGTAGTCTAATCTAGGCCTACCTCTGCCTTTCTTCACTCCTATTTCTGCCTCCAAAATATCGCGGACTATTCCCCCATGTCTCAGCAAGTGGCCTACCATTCTATCTCTTCTCTTCTTTATGTTTTTCCACATACTTCCTTTCTCGCCGACTTTCTCTGATACTTCTTCGTCTCTAACCCTATCAGTCCACGGTATTTTCATCATTCTTCGGTAACACCACATCTCAAAAGCTTTTAATTTCTTCCTACTTGCTTCCCCTACCATCCAGATTTCGCAACCGTATAGGGCCGTGCTCCATACATACGTTTTCAAAAGTCTCTTCCTTGTTTCTAAGTTTATTACCCCCGAGCATAAAAGTGCTTTCTTTTTGTTAAAAGCTACTCGACCCTGCGCTATTCTTTGTTTTATATCTTTATCGCTTCTTCCATCCCAATTTATTTTACTTCCTAAATAAGTGAAGTCTTTAACTTCCTCCAATCTTTCATTATTAATTTGTACTTTTGTTTTTGCTCTGCTCTCGCGCCCTCTGCACACTAACACTTTAATTTTGTTTTTATTCACCCTCATTCCGTATTCCTCTGTCAACACTGCCTCCTTTTCGTTCTACGCTGATTCTAATTCCTCTTTACTAGATGCTAATACTGCTATATCATCCGCGAATTTCAGCATTTTTAGTTTCTGTCCCTGTACTTTAATCCCGAAATCCACTCTATTTTTTACCACATTAATCGCCTCTTCGATGTTCAGATTAAAAATTAGTGGCAATAGCGTACATCCTTGTCTTACTCCTTTTCTGATACCTACTTCCCTTCTTTCTCCTTCTACTTCTATAACAGCAGTTTGCTCTTTGTATAGATTGTGTACTACTATCCTATTTCTATACTTCATTCCCGCGCTCTTTAGTATCTCGAACATTTTTTCCCATCTTACATTATCAAAAGCTTTTTCTAAATCTACAAATCCTATATAAGCGTTCTTTCCTTTTTCTATTGTTTTCTCTAACATTACTCTTAGCGCCAGAATAGCTTCGCGAGGCCCCTATTTCGCCTAAACCCGAATTGGTCTTCTCCTAGTATTTCCTCCGCCCTATTTTCCATCCTCTTCTGCACTATTCTGGTTAAGATTTTTGACGCGTGGGAAGTTAGGCTAGTCATTCTAAAGGTCTCGCATTTGTCGGCTCCTCTCTTTTTCGGTATAGTAACGATAATGTTCCTCTTATAATCCTCCGGCATCTCGCCCGTATCGTATATGTATTTTACCAGTTCAAACATCCTATTTACTATTTGCTGTCCCGCACATTTCAAAATTTCCGCCTGTATTTTATCTACACCCGGCGCCTTATTGTTCTTTAACCCCCTTAGTGCTATTTCAAATTCCTCCCTCAATATAGGTTTTCCTACATCTTCCCTATCGATACTAGATTCTTCCTCTAATATCTCTCCTAATTCCTGACCCTCGTATAAACTTCCTAAGTACTGCTTCCATCTATCCGCTTTCTCCTCTCTTCCGATCAGTATGTCCCCCGATTGACTCCTAATGTTTCTACTTATTGGTCCTATATCCCTGAAGTTCCTCTTAATTACTTTGTAATCCTCATCGGTCTTACCTACTTGGGGCTTATCTTCTACTTCTTTGCATTTATCTTCTATCCATTGTTCTTTCGCTTTTCTACACTTTCTAATGATTTCCCACTTTATTGACTTATAAAGTTTTCAGTCCTTCCTCGTCTGGTCTATTTTTGTAGCTTCGTCTCTTTTGTATTAAGTTTAAGATTTCGTCCGTTATCCAGGGCTTCCTAGCTTCCCTTCTCTCGTGTCCTAAAATGTCCGTGGCCGCGGAATCTAGACTATTCTTGATACCCTCCCACTCAGTTTCTGCGTTCTTGATTTCGTCATTACTCGCTTTATTTATTAATTGATCTGTTTTCTCCTGGAACTTATCTTTCATATTCTGTTCCCTCAATATGTCTACATTTATACGTTTATTATCCTTACGGGTTTTCAGATTTTTGAACTTTAATCTAGCTTTCATGACTACCAAGAAATGTATATAAAAAGATGTAATCAAAATCTCAATACCTATATAGTATTTTATTTTATTTCCTCCAAATTATCACAAAAACCAAAATTATTTATTTACCTATACGACAATCGCCTGCTTACAGAAAATAAATATAAAAGCAATAGACAAATATAAAACTACAAGTAGTAATTTTTAGTTTTTTTTTAAGTGCAATGTAATTAGCAAACAAAAACAATAAAAAGCTTATTGGAGATTGTTAGAGAGCTCAAATCTATGTAAGTGGCAAACAAGGTAACACAATATGATTGCTAAATTCTGTCCGGTGATGTCAGGGTGAAAATTTTTCCACCTCCTGGTATGTGCCTCCTGATATATTTCTATATTTCGATATTACTGCCTCCAAGTTCTCAACTCTCTGGGAGATCAGACTCATGTTTTAATGATGAAGAAAGATACATATCAGATATTAATTTGCAGAAACAATAAAATACTTACAGGTCAAGTTCAACAGATTCCGACACAAAGTCGAGAAGAAATTTCATTCCAACGAGAATACTACAGTGGTGAATCTTGAATTATGAATCCCAGCAACTTGGAATACAAAAGAAGTGTACTAAAATATTCCACGAAAATCACCAACCATTTAAATCTGATACTATAGGCAGACTTTAGTTAGTATCAACTAACTAAACAAGTGGACGAGTAACTGAACTAAGCCCTTCCAACAAGTAAAAAAAAAGATTAGATTAATCAGGGAACAGGAAAACGTAGAGAAGATACCGACAAAGACAAAATAAAAATGTATGATATTCAGAGAATTGAACTTGGAAAATTGGAGAAAAACAAAGTTGGAAACTAATTCATATACTTATTAAAAAAACTTAACAATGTGCACTGTGAACAAAAATATTTTCATATTTTTCTTCACAGAAAGGACGAAGGAAAAACATTGCAGTAGGCTTTAAATTTATCTGCTACATACCATCCACACACTATACTAGAAAACGTAGAATAACTTCTTACGTTAGTAATACCTAAAACCACTTTTTCTCGCATTGAATATTTCCTATTACGATGATTATTTACTTATATAATTAAAAATATAATTAATAAATCATATCATTCAACTTATACAATAACAAATTAAAATATTAAAAAGCTAAGGCATCCACAGCCTATTACTAACAAATCAGTTATCAGATATTGGTTTATCATGATGTCAATAGAGATAATAAAACACCAATACGAGATAATCTATAAATAAAGGAAAACATTGAACATTATTGAAACGTAAGTAAGGAAAAAGTAGTTTCTTTCCACCATTTCAAAAGTGACTGATCGATTGACTCTTTAATTGCATACAATCATTCGTTAATCATTTTATTATCATTCTCGAGTATTGAATAATGAAAATAACTGAATTGGAGTTGAAAACTTTTAATAGACAAATGCTCGACGATGGCATTTTCTTTATTCATTCAAAGGTCGACGGAAATACCAGAAACACCGACAAGGCCTAATGATCAATCAAGCGTCAAACACTGTAGTTGTTTAATGATGTCAACGTGCACAATAAACTTTACTATTTTGTTAGTCACATCAGAGTATTATATTAGAGTATTTGATCGTTTTGCATGCCTTTACACTATAGAACCCATGTTTGCCACATTGATACTTATTAACTTTAAATACATTAACGAATGAAATGATACCATGGTATCAATTTGTAATTTCCCATGCTCCTACATCTCTTATGATTAAATATTCTAAATGATTATAAAATGTGGCTCATTGCGGCATCTGGCAATTAATACGTTGTAGTATTAAAATTTACCGAGAAGTTTTCTGGGCATTAGGGAGGAAATGGTGGATTTCTATTCTGCAAGCACTAAACTTTATAAGGATTGCAAGAGATGGCAGCATATGCATTAAGAGTAATATAAAATGGTGGTAAGTTATTTTAAGTAATGAACCATATCCCTCGCATAAAATAAAAAATATTTAGATGTACTTGATACAAACAATATTTATTTCACGTAAGAAATACTTTTTAAAAAGTTCATATGACAATATTAATTCAGTTAATTCAGTGTACTCGTGTTGTTGTGTGTGTTAATACTGTGATCATGCTATTTTATGCAGTTTCAAAATCTTTCAAACTATTATTTTGTTTTCTTTATTAATGCGGAACTACTTTTCAATGGTTTTAATGTATCCTCAAATAAGAGTTTCTTCCACATTCTCTTCTCGGAACCTAGTGTGTTACCCTAATATCAATATACAATATAAATAATTCCACTATTATTTGTTTATATTAGTTCTTACACGGTTTTAAAACCTTTAAAAATTTCTTATATGACAATTTTGTTATTTTAGATCATTAATCAATAAATTATATTACAATACAAATATTTTAATATTTAGGGAACAGTCGATGTCCCTTGGAGAGAGGAAAGGACTTTCTAAAATCTTCAAGATTTTTATATTAAAAAAGATCGATTTATATATTTTTCATAGATTCTGGGTATAATAAATAACTTCATACTTCATATTCAGTAAGTGAAAATTTACTACATACCACATACATATTTACTACATCAATACTTCAAATGCAGTAAATGAAAATTATATTCCAATATTACACGAGAAATTAAAAGACAACTTTGTACAGTAGTCTTTGAATAGTTATGAATATTAGTTCTTTTTCATCGAATCTTAATCTAAATCCTTTAAAGATTATTTTAGAATGTTTACGGTAATAGATGTTGGTTACAAAATTGCCTATAGTGTTTTCCCTGAAGAAGTAAAAACGCTATGGAATACCATTCATAGTTTCAATTTTTACTTTTCCTCACTCAACTATACCAGAGCGGAAAAGTAATGTAATCGTGTAAAGAAAAATAGAAAAAAATTTATTTCTAGCGTTTATATTTCGTTTCTCGGTCTAAAAACCAAAAAAATATGGTTCTTACAAAATATGTGTCTGTGTGTGTGTCATTGTCGTTGCCGTCGGCATTAAAACTTCTTATTAGCACGATAACTCAATTAAATCGTGTCGGATCGATCGAGGTTAGACTGATTCTGATCGGGAACGTCACCCAGATGACACCTATTGATTTTGAGGTGGATAGAACACGCTTTACCATGTTCATGGTTCATGAGAAAGGACAATGGTGGACTATTTGAGAATTTTTTTTGTTAGCACAATCACTCAATTAAATCGTGTCGGATCGATCGGGTTTCGACTGATTCTGATTAGGGACGTCTACCAGACGACATCTATTGATTTTGAGGTGGATAAGGACACAACCCCACCCTGTTCATGGGTCATGAGAAAGCACGATGTAAATGTTATAAAACGATGTAATGTAAAAAACATATATTCAGCCTGTATCATATACGAATGAATGAAAAAAAAATTCGTTCTATCACAAACGGATTGATACGGCACTGAAGCAGTCGCCAATGAAAAAAGTTAAACTGTCACATAAAACACATAATCTGCATTTATATATTGGTTTACTTTATCTCGGCTACTCAAGTTCGCGATAGAGATGTTCTACGTGCGAAAAAGTCCGTTTTAAGGTTTTAAAACTGTTTATTCAATATAATATAAACCATAATTTAATATTTTTAAATATTCCTGATTCAATAATAACAAATACTTCATACTATTTAATAATTATCTTTGCAACTATGATCACTCCTTGAATTAATAGTCGCTGTATATGGGCAAAGAGAAATAAACTTTCACGTAAACTTTAGTATGTAGGCTATAATTTTGTCGTTAAAATAAACTATTGTAAAAATAGATTAAGAGTTTCTCAGTAATAGACCCAGGGCAATAGGGTTCATATAAAATAATCTTTAAGTTAAACACCAAGAGTACTCGTAAAATGTCAGTTAACTTGGAAGGAAGGAAATTACGCCGAAAGGTCGTTAATATAAATTTCTGGTTATAGCAGGAAAACTGACATGCCATGGCGTCAAAGGTATAGTGATAACTGTTTTTCATTCTAACATAGAAACCAATAATTTTAGAAAATGATTAAACGAAATTTGTATAACTAATGATTTAACGATGAAAGCAATTTGTGATAACAATTGATAATAATACATGTTATTCCCTGACGGAATAATAACCAAAGTAGATACGTAAAATGTAGGTTTTCTCTTACATCAAGCTTAAATTCGTGATCGGATTCTTTTGCAGGACAATAAAATATTCTTATAGATGTGTTATTATTTTTGTATTCATAACAGAGCTTACATATGAAAACTTTCTGTTTCAGCGTTCTCACTACTGATGTGTATGCTTAAGGCGAATTTAAGACTTATTACCAAAATTACTACTACGTTACGCAGATTTCTTAGGACAAAAAAGAAGCATTATATCAAAGTTTCATAACGCAATATTACATTGATTGTGGTATCAACTAAATAGGGTAGGTTCACATACTTCCAGGTAAATATGCCAAGAATTGAACAACGGATTTGAAGACCACTGGATCGAATATAATGATCGATGGAAATAGTAAGCGAAATCTATGAGCTTAATCTTTCTATATTTTTATTTATTGAAACACATAATAAAACAAGTCTACGATTGGTCATTTGATGCTTACGAAAATCTAGGAAAGTACTGCAAGGCTTTACAGAAGTTGATAAGAATTAAGTAAGAATATCTATAACCCATAGAGTACATCGACGATTTGTGAAATATTTAAACAAGAAAGTCATAATCTAGCAACAAAATACTAGACGGAGTCCTAATCTTTAGATTTAGGAATCTTTGGATTTCTTCTAAAGAAGGTGATAGAATGTTCAGTGAGATATCAAGATAAACACTACGATATAACCAAGAGTAACTTATTTTATTGGATAGTGATCTTGAAAACATATCTGTTGGTTAGAAATAATAATTCTATTATGAACACTTACTTACTGCAAAAAGTAATGAATATGTATAAATTTATTGAAAACATTTATTGAATAATCCTTTAAAGAGAACTTTGCTTCTACCACTTGAATTACGAAGACTGTATGTAAATTGTCGATTAACAAAGCAGTCTCTGAAAGCATTTTGAACTCTGACTGGTAGAAATACCATACTAACTGTTTTATATTTCACTAAAAGGAAGATATACGAGGGTGAATCAAATATAAACGAGGCTTTTGGTCTTGGACATGCAATAGTAACGCGTGAGGGTTCTCGCTTCGTGGGGTGTTGGGTAAGGATGTCAGGAGGGGGAAGAGCAAGTGGACGACCTCGCTCGTTCCTTTCAGTACCCGTCGTGACGATGCTTGAAGCAGGATGTGCCTTCGTCAATTGCGCAGCGTGTTAACATCAAGTTTCTCGCCACGGAAGGTAAAATCCTGACGAGATTGACTGCGCAGTTCAAGGAAGAGACACTGTCCCGAGCTAGAGTGTTTGCATGGCATAAAGAGTTTGTGGAGGGTCGTTAGAAAGTCGAAAATGAGAACCATGACCGCCGACCTCGCACCAGCATCACCAGCGACAACATCGTCCACGTTCAACAACTTCTTGAGGGTGACAAGCACGTCGTGACCACCAATGAGACTGCATCTAAGGCTGGAATAAATTATGGAAGCACTTTTTCGATCATCACAGAGGAGCTAGGGTTTCGTAGGGTGTGCGCAAGGTAGGTCCCTTGCCTTCTAACAACTGAGCAGAAACTTCATAGTTTTCAGGTGTGTGAGCGTCTCCTAGCGAAATTTCGGGAAGAAAGAGACTCGTTTCCCACTCACGTTATCACCTGTGATAAAACGTGGATGCACCACTATACCTGCTAGTCGAAACAAAAGAGCAAGGAGTGGAGACGTCAAGGGGAGGCTGGGCCAGTGAAAGCCAAGTCAGGGCTGTCAGCAGGCGAGGTATTGGCTGCAGTTTTTTTTTGACCAGCGTGGCTTATTGCGCCTCGATTTCTTGCATAATCGCAAGACCATTAATGCGGCATACTACTGCGAAATTTTAAGCGAGGTTAGACCTGCATATCGCCGCAATCTACATGACCTACCGATGAGAGAAGTGAAACTTCTCTATGACAATGCTCGTCCCCATACAGCATCCCTGATCAGAGAAAAATTGGAGGAATTGGGCTGGGAGACACCTGAACATCCTGTCTATAGCCCCGACCTATCGCCCCGCGACTTTCACCTCTTTGGTCATCTCAAGAAAGCGTTGGGAGGGCAAATATTCAACAACGATGAGGAGATTGAGGCCTACGTGCGCAATTGGCTGGAAACACAACCAATTTCATTCTACGAGCAGGGCATTACAAAATTACCTACACGCTAGGAAAAATGTGTTTCCAGATCAGGAGATTATGTAGAAAAATGAGCTGTTATTCTTTTTTTTTCAAGTTCAAATAAAAAAAAATCTCGTTTATATTTGATTCACCGTCGTAGTATTTTAATAATTATTATGCAAATATAATTATTGCAAATATAATAATTATTATGCATATATATATATATATATATATATATATATATATATATATATATATGTTATGTATATGTTATATATAACAATATAAAACACCGGAAGCAAAACGTGATTGGAAATATTGTATTTGAATAGATCATAAGAAACTTCTACTATACCAAATTTCTGAAATGTCATATTTGTAAGAACATAAAACTATCAAATCAAGGAGGAGTAAAAATGTTTAATGGTCTCCATCCGTAGTTTTAATATCATACAAACCACAGCTTTTTTTCCTAGATATTTCAGATTTGATATGTCTTCTCGAGATATGTCTTTTACGAGAATTAACTTTTTAATTTTTAATAATATATCTCTAGTATCTTATCTAAAATTAAAGAGAATAAGTAAAATAAAAAATTAATTTCTAAATGTCTCGATTTATTTCACAATAATTCGAAGAAAGTTTTCTAAATGAAAAGTCATCTAATATCTACCGAATTCTTTCGTGAGAAATAAGAGCCATTTACTCTGTTATTCTGTTTGAAATTAAATGCTTTAGAAAATAGTGGAAAGTAGTCAAATTGCGAAATCTAGCTGACTATTTCGTGGATTTTTTCAAAACAACAATTTACTTATAAATTCCTACACATATATTAATCTTCTATGAATTTTGTTATCTTATGTTATCTTATTGCCAACTGTGGATTGTAATCTACCATATATTTACCTATACTTATTTTTACTTACTGCACTCTTAGAATCAAGTCAGAGTTGAATCATCATAATCAATCAAACGGGAATGCCATTTTTCTTTGTGATACACATACGAATGGATATTTGGCTTACAATTAATTAATTTTCTATAGTAGCCTTCCTGTCTCGATGAGAATTATCAACCATAAATTAAATAAAATAGAAAAGTGACCATTGTCTACGGTATATTATAATCACATTTTCGTGCATTATATACAGACCATATACAGTTGTATATTTACTTTCGTGCCTTCTGAAATAATAGTGTGTCCTTTCTTTTCTGTGTACTATCATATTTCCGTATTTTGCATGCACAGTGTACTAACAGTAATACATTCATGTAGTGCGAAGCCCTACAATTCTTTTTCTACATTAGATATTTTTATTATAAGTTTAATATATTTCAATTTGCAAAGAAACTTTTCCTATGGAATATTATTACAGTAAGAAGAAATAAATGAAACAAAAATATTAAAATTTTGCTATTTCTGAGCAATTCTATGGTATATTTGAAAGGAGTTCCAAAATTATTAATAATATGTATCTAAACAAGATTGCTGTTACTATTTTTACCATTCTGATAATGTATAGATTATCAGATATAGCAAAAACATTTGACCATAAACTATGAACTATACGAAATATTTCAACTGAAATAATGTGTAGCTTTTTAATCCATTGTATGTGAACTATATAAATATATTATATTTTCTACATAATAATTATACATATAGATTTAACACATAGACATGTCTTTAATAGTTCAAAAGATTTAAGATGAATGACATATCGGAAGCAATGATGCATTTGCTGCCTGCATCCTAAAGGCTATTAAAAGTTATTACATAGGAAAGACGATATTAATGGCAAAGACTGAAAGAAAACTTTTGGTCTAGTAACCCAGTTTAACACAAAGAACTATTACTAATTTATAGACGATGACTGGATAAATTGCACTGAACCTATTGATCACGAATTATGTGTCGAAATGCATACTTCCAAGGATGTTTCGGCTTGTCAGCGATTTGATCGAAAAAATAGTAATAGGAGATATATATTTTGTGGCACACACTTGACTGCAGGTCATAATTATTTTTAAAATTGATGCTAGCAAATTCCTGTAATTAGATACAAATTTAAAATTTTTTATTACTGTGTATTTTTTGCTAGCGTGTCAAATGAAGTTTCTAATTTGTAAAGTAGTAGGTAATTTACACCTACGCCAACAGTTAAGACTGTGATAGACATGTTATTAAATGACAGATGGGTAGATAATTTTATATATTTTCACGCGTTAAAAAAATAATAGTTCATATCATAAAAGGAAGATTATAATCTATGTGCAAATTAATGATAGTCTATTATTATAAATTATTCCTGTAATAAATTGTAGACATTATTTTTGGTAAAGTGGTTCCAATAGATATTTCTCTTTTATATTATATTAGTCTCTGTCGATCATTTCCCCTAAGAATGTCTAACAGTTGATTTTAAGGTTGACTTTCTCTTTGCTAATATCAAAGACATAGGTAAAGAGGTGTTTAGGATGTAGCAGTTTCAGATTTTCTATTTCAAATTCCGCAACAATATAAAAATAATATACTAAAACATGTCCACTATACCTATATTATTTATACCCATTACATAATACATTATAAAAAAATTAAAGTCAATGTTGCCCTAATAAGCGTAGTTAGTAAGTTTCAGCACAATGTTATTACATTTTTTAATACTTTACGTTTCCTAAATTGAAAAGAATTTCATGAATTGAAAATAGATTTTCAGCTCAATTACTGCAAACGCAACCATTGAATGCAGCCAATTTATATTCCATCAGCAAATATTTAATGGGTTTTGATTTAAAAATAAGCATTATCATCTAACTGATTTTTAGTTACACCAGGCCGTCCTGTAACTGCATTGCGTAATTTAATCCTTATTAGGAATCGTCATATACCAATCTAAGCTTCGTATAGAGAATATTCGACTGGATTTTGTAGCAAGCTAGCATAAGAATACATGTAGAAAATTAGCAAACAAACGCCATCTACCTGTTCATTGATAGAGTGTTACCTACGGGAATCTATGCCGCTTCTCATTTTTGACGCAGATTACTTCGTCCAGCACAATACTTCACGTACACTACCTAAGGGGTAAAAGAAATCATTGCCATCCAATGTACCATTGCAAAGCCCTACCTATGTTGGTCAGCTTTAATGTGAAAAATTATACCAAATTATTCACTCAGAAAGGGGGAACTATATTATTAATTAAAAATTATAGTTCTTAAACAATATGCAGATATTTTGAAATCCTATTTATTAGATACTTTCGAATTAAGCAAGAAAATTAATACTTTGTCCTTAAAGAAATCAAAGCAGAAGTCCCAAAATTCAGTGTTCTAAGCTCTACCTTCTGTATACGTGTGATCTCCCAGAGTTAGAAAATAATACTGTGGCAACATTCGTCGACGATACTGCCATAATAACAATAGGCTAAAGTAATATAGAAATAGCTAATAAACTTTACAATGCATTTAATAAAATGGAAAACTGGCCATGAAATGGTAAATTAAATTAAAACAAATCAGCTCGTATCAATTCTACTAATAAACACATCAAACATATTTCAATAAGTATGAATGAACGAGTAGTCCCATATGCCAATACAACCAAAGATGTCGGTCTTACCTTAGATACTAAGCTTCGCTGGAAAGCCCACGTAAAAAAGAAAATAGAAGAATTAGGTAAAACATATAAAGAATGTACTGGCTCTTGGGTAGGAACTCAGCCTTATCGATGTATAAATATGCTCCTCTCGTATAAGAAAATATTAAATCCGGTACGAACTTATGGTATTCATCTTTAGGGTTGTACCAGAAAGTCAAATATTAAAATTACACAAACCTTTCAAAGTAAGGTACTATGGAACATCGTTAGTGTACCTTGATATATGAGAAATGAAAATCTCCACCGAGGTCTTGGAATAGAACACATTGAGATAACGATTCAAAAATTTGCAAGAAACCACGAAGGAAGACTTCTGCAACTCGAGAATATCGAAGCCACCCAGCTCTTTGATAACTCCAACCAAATAATAAGACTCAAGTTGATCAAACCCTACGAGTGAATTTAGTGCTTTGAATGAACTTAAAAGCAGAGTAATTTGTGTAGTGCAGAAGAGAGAGTTTTATACTCGTTAGAAATCGCTAAAAAAACATCAATGGGTATTGGGTAACTCTTAGAACTTAACTGATTTAGTATAATAGAAGTAGAAATAAGTTACTCATTAGTCTTAGACTAGATCATAAAAATACTTTAATGTAAAAATTATTTAAAAAAATCATTTAGACAGTACCCTCAGGGAGGTTTGGTAACAGTAAGATGGTTGTCTTGTTGATAATGCGAAGTACGAGAGTGTTTACGGATTACATTCCCCGATAACACTATAAGCGAAAGAGGTACAATTGAATAGCCTGCGAGATGGTTTGACTTAACCCCAAATGATTTATTTTTATAAATTCTAAGAGCCAATAATCGTAATTAATTACGAGCTAAAATTGTAGCTGCTCTGGAAAAGGTAAGGTCAGAATTATTTGCAAATATTAAAAAAGAATTCTCCATGAAATCTTTTAGGGTATTATATAGGTCAAGAAGAGACTTTTGAACCTTTAAAAAAATTAAAAGAGTTTGCATTGATTTTGATTTTTTGTTTGTAGTTTGTAGAGATATTTAGTTATTATTTATTTACATAAAGTTTTGTTTCATTTATTTACGTTATTTGATAAACAAATCAATAGAATATTTTCATCGTTTATATTACTAATACTACATTTATTTCATGCTAAAGGCTAAAAATACTGAAATGAAACGTGGTTGTCCCTAGTAGAACATGTCTATTAATGTTAAACATGCATTTATCTACTGTTTACATATATTTATTTTTATTTAGTTTATTTTTTTACATTAAAAATTATTCAAAACATATTTTGCTTTTATCCATATTTTTATAATGTAAACACTTGTCTTTATTGACGCATTATTGGCTTATATTACGTACATGGGTTTGCTATTTCTCTTCTTTTCTGTCACATGTAAGTATTCCATTCAAGATTTGTAGCTTCCAGGTCTGTATGTTTTGTTCAATTTAAATGATAAAAATTTAAGTGTGCCGCAAGTTTATTACTAAATATAGGATAAATATAGAAGAACGATAAAAAAATTATGATTCCCATCCCTTCATAGATGTAGTTAGAAACTAGATAAGAAAACTCTCATATAAATAATATCAATAATTGAATGTTTATTTAATGAGTTGCTGCAGATCACAAATACCTTAATAGTGTATCATTTTATAAAGTTTCTATATTAATAATGTAAAAGAGATACATATATTTGTATATGAGGGTATATGAGAGAAAATCATACTTTATTTTCGTATCAATACAAGTGATACTGTTACCTTAGATATTTTTGGTTCTGACAATTAATAATAATAAAATTAACATAGTCTGACTGAAAACTTAATAAATCTATTTTAATTCCACACATGTTTTGACAGATCGGTCATCGTAAAAAGTTTGAAACAAAATTATATTGTGACAAATATCACTTTATATACAATCTTAAAGTATTCATGACGTGCATTTTTAAAGTTCTTTATTACATTTTTTTTTTGATAATTCACATTTAGAGACCTATCCAACTTATCCAAATTAAATATCCAGTGAATATCACACTATGCTACGAATATCACAACTGGGATTTCACTAGACGAAAGGATTCGGTTATTTAAGTTACTTTACTCATGTGTCTATCTCTAGTATAATGAAGCACACCTTTACTATGCAGAAATACTCACTCCCTTGGTAAAATAAGGAAATATATGTTTTGCGATCTAATTCAAAATAAAACAAATTCTCTACCAAAAGCTTTCTCTTCCACTCTTTCTCTTACATATCCACATATCATTAATAAACAATCTAATGAGATACCATTGATATATTCCTGTGATATATATGCAATAACGAATTAATTCTAGAGTTAATTATACTCTTGGTCTCAAAATGTCCTCTCTATCCTCTATCAACTAAGCGCATACCAACTTCACTAATTATTTATAGCCTACATTTCAGGAAAGTGTTTCATTGTATTCGTTGCAGATGATACGGTGATTTTATTCAACTGTATATACGTGATTCTTTGGATTCATGGCATTACTTAAGATTGAATGTATTTTGTATGTTTTATCATTAATGATCAGGTAATTTTGCAACTAATGTAACATTTGATATTTTCACTTTCTTGCTTTTTGTAAATCTGTTAACTGCAACAGATTTTCTGTGGCCCAACTTCTTTCATGAACTTCCTTCTTGAAATTTTTCTTCTCTTTATTCTCCACCGACTTTGAAAAATTGTATACTCTGCTGTCTCATTACATTACTACAAACGTATTTTTCTAATTTTTGCTTAAAGTATCATATCTGAATAAGTAAAATTACCTCTTTCTGTTTATGAAACCTATTATAGTATTCTTTCTTCTTATAGCTGTAGAAAAAAATTACCTTATTCCTAAACGAAATCTCACTGATAAAAATTATCAATAAACTCCTCATCAAGAATAGGAAAAAGTGTGAGATTATCTAGGTATGCGTAGAAGAAAGAGTGAGGCAGCATTCGGAGCGAAAAGGATACACTTTACGCGTGGCCAGATCGAGCTCTGAGTACATTCATATTCAATATACGAGTATATTCATCGATATTCACTGTACAAAGGTCTCAATTCGATTAAGTAAAGACTATGCTGTCTACTGCCTACGTCGTGGTAGGTCCAATATCGTAGTTTTGAGACTTTTTCCTATTCTTGATGAGCTGTACATTATATTCTTTACACTTAAAATAAATAATATTAAAATAAGACACGATTTTCATTATTTATATTTTGGAGATATCATGCATGTATCAACTGTTTAAATGCTGAATGTATATGAGCTAAACCAATGTAAAAGAGAGATGTTAAACGAAATATGACGAGGAAAGGTTTCTATAAAATTATTGCTGCAGATGTCATAGAGCATATTAATATAAATTAATGCACTCGTATCTACTTCATCTTTTTATTACCACATTAAAATATTCCACTACCAGACAATTTTAGAATATATTTTTTGCCGACACTTAAATGTATATTATTACGCCGATATCAGTCCTAGCGTTATGTTGGCAATTTACATATTATTACTTATTAGGAATTTATTGCATGCCTGTGAGGCAAATGTTTATCGATATTTTTCATCATCAATATAATCAGGTATTTTATCTTGATTTTGTGTGAGATAAAATGACTTTGCATTTTAGTTATACCTCTATGTAAGCCAGTTTCAATCAGTTTGGAGGAAAATTTGAATATTAATTAAATGCAGACAATGCCACTTTCATCCTTTAAAGAAAAGTTTGAAATTTCACTCGGTTTTAATTTATAAATCAAAGCAAAACACAAATGTAGAATTATAAAGTCGTCAATGATTTTAACAGCAACAAAAGCAGAAGACCAGTTTTCCACGAACACCGAAGGATTAGACGTTTTCAACGCGCGTTTCTCCAACCAAGTTATCATCATCAGGAGGTAATTAAAATTCATACCATATTCATACAAAAACTTTGTTCAGGTTCATTAATTAGTTACAAATATTTTCCAGTTTCATGCACTGTTCACTAATAACCTCACTTATAACTACTTCCTCTGTCCCAAATTAGTTGTCATATTTTTTATCTAAATTTTCTCCCAAATTAGTTGTCACATTTCGAAAAAATTACAAATATAGCAAATTAGGCACAAAAGCGGGTAAATAGAAACTGGAATTATTATTTTTTAAATAATTTCACAAAAATATTGATTTCGTACTCGTAATTATGGCTAGTAATTCTTATACTAGGAGTATGAAGGTAATGCTAAGCTGCTACAAACTAAGTAATATTAAGACAATTATTGGCAGTTAAAATAGCTTCAGGGTTACATTTGATGCTATGCGGAAGGCAGTTTTCACGTCTTAATTTCTCTTTATTCATATGTACAATTTTGTATGCACCCAGAACACATCATTATTTTTTGCAAAATTAAAAAAATGTCTAATTTCTATCTCTCCAATTTATCGAAAGCAGTTTCTACAGCACCTAATAATTCAACTATGTCTTTGGTTGCCATCTGACTTTGTAACGACTGAAATGCGTTAACAAATCCTAAGTCAAGTATATTCAGGTCGGGACTATATTTTATGGAGGCTGACATTTCAGTTTTATATGCCACCCATCTTTAATTTCCTCTGCTTGGTACATTAGGATCTTCAACGAATAAGTGAGGCTTCGCATTGTCTTGTTGGATGTAGATCGGACCATTCTTTGCAGTTGGAGGAAACTTTGTACGAATGACAGGCATTACTTTTTCAATAATCATTTTTTTATTTCTTCCTTGTTCACAGATTCTACAACTTTAGTAACAAGGGTGCCCTTTTGTCGATTTTTTTTAATTTACTTTGGCCGAATCTGCATATAGAAAAGGCCACACACCCAATTTTCCATCAAAAGATTTTTTCTCATGAGGATCTCACCGAGGTCTTGCAACAGCCACCATAAACATTACTTTTGTTATGAATCGTTTACTTTCACACTATCGGTGAGGGTCTCCTTCATCGACGGCAATATAATAAGGAAGACAAAAGCGAAGTCTTTCAAGCTTATTTTCAGCAGTTAGGAAAGGTTTTACTGCAGAAGAAACACGTTTAAATGTTTTACCTTCTTTTAACATTCGATATAATGAATCTCTTGGTACGACTATTACGCATGATAAACTTCTCAGGGTACTTCTTTAATGCAATGGAACATTTCCCAATTTTCCTAAATATTCTGAATAATTTTTCTTTTTTCTTCCGCATTTGCCTGGTTTTAATGAATCGATGTTATAGTATATATTTCCAGAAAGTTTGGAGTTTTTCCGAGTTTCCATAGCCGTCGTAGAAATTGTACGTCTATGGAGCATGAATTATTCTGAAGCAGCAACAATAGCACCATGTTTGAGTTTTTCATTTTCACAACGTTGCAGCAGCAACTGAAGGACAACTGTATTTCAGGTAATGTTGTACATTTCCCCTTTTTTAATAAATCTTCTTGACGAGTCACTCATGTTTGGCACTTTTCACAACGAATTAAAGTGACAGCGGGTGCACTTTCAAAACTTTGTTATTTGCCAATCTGTCACCAGCCTACTTGTAATTACAAACTTCAAAACAAATTTTATGAATGACGTGAATTTAAACTTCTCTTTTGAGTATTTACATTTTGAGTATATTACTTCTTGGATTAAATTTTATTTGACAATAATCAGCAGAAAAATGGTCAAATGTGACAACTAATTTGAGACAGAGGGAGTATTTTTCTTCCTGATGAGCGAATAGTGAAAAAATAATTTGTTTCAGTTTACTAATACTTCTCCATATGGTTAGCGAACCATAATGATACTGTAACCGTGGCAACATTAATTGTTCAGTTAACCAAAATGTTTACCTCTTATGACCACTAATGATCAGTAGAAATAGTGTTATTTTAACAATAATCATTTTAGTAATAGAAAACTATTTCCAAACTCTAAACGTATTGATTTAGTTTAGTTTCTGACGATGATATAGATTTCAGGAGCATATGAGATTGTCTTAATCACACCTGTAGGGATTATTGAATTTATCTACAGTATTGGAAATTGAATTTAATTCAAAATTATCCTTATGATGATATTAGGTAGATAGTTCTCCTGATTTAATGTCAATGAGTTATTTTTTTTTTCGGCCAATTAAAACAGCATATTTATGGAACTGTCTCATAATTGCACATACGTATACAAAGACACGTTTCGAAACAATATAAAATAACCATGTACGAATAGTTTAAAACAAGGTAACGCAAATATTGTAAAAAAATTGGGGCAATATTTTATAAACATTTAAGAAATTCTTAGCACAACTTTGTATAAGTACATATTTTCACTTCTGTGTATTTTCATTATTCTATCACCAAAACACCATCGCACATTTCGCTCTCACCATAACTTTTCGTTATTATTGTAGTGTAAACAAAGATGTCATTAAAACAATAATAATTTTGTTTACTTACATCTCCGGATTTGGAATTAGAATCACCTCAGGAAACCTCTTCCCAGTCGTAAGAGGCAACTATCTGGAGCGGGTGTCCCATCACCCTACTTCTCATCTACCTCAAAACCCGTATATTTACTTACCTCTCCTTATATCCTTTCATAATTTCCTTAGTAAGTAGTGGTAGTTGCATGGTATAAGATTTTTATGACTAGCCACGTGTTCCCGTGCGTATAATATGTGTGATCGGCGGAAAAGAGGAACATGAATAGGTGGTGATCTTGGTTCCAGATTTAAGTAGATGGGTAATTTGCCGGGAAAATTGCCCTATGGGTCTACACCATATATATGAAAAAGTTCGAGTAAGAGTCAATCAAACGTATTTTGTAATGCGAATCTATGTATTCCTTTTTATTTTTATTACTTCTTGCTCGTAGCAGATTTTTTTTGTGAAAGTGGTGTAAATAGTATCAATATCGACGATATAAATGAAATAGTCTTTCTCTTATATGCAGATACTTTCAAGTTAGCTAATATTGCCATATTGGGTAAACACCAAAGTTGTTGGACAGTCTACTGTTAATGGACACTTGCATTAATGTTACCTATATTTATTTAAATCTGTATTTTTCTTTCTATTTAGCAGTGAACTGGTTTTTAGAGATTGCGTCCAATAACTATATTTTCTTTGTCCAATGACTGTAAAATGTGTCCATTAACTGTGCTTTGTTGGGTTTTATGTTAGAGACTACAGAGTTTTTTATATGTACTATTTTCTTAAATGTAAATATAAAGGATTAAAGCCTGCAATTTCAGTGTTAATTTGGTGTGTGTTTTTTAATTATATGCAAATAATATCTTTCTTCTAAATTTTTCAACTAAAATAATCCCTTAACTGTCCAACAACTATAGTGTTTACCCTACTATTCATTTCATCGCTATTTGCCAAATAAAAAACTCTCTTATCTTGCCGATAAGCGGAACAGTCTACTTGAGCCTAGCCATAAAAACAAGCTACGGCATGTTTTGAGATATTTTATTTGGCAAATAGCGATGAAATAAACTATATATATATATATATATATATATATATATATATATATATATATATATATATATATATATATATATATATATATATATAATAATAAACTATATATATACATATATATATATATATATATATATATATATATATATATATATATATAATAATAAACTATATATATACATATATATATATATATATATATATATATATATATATATATATATGTAGTTTATTTCATCGCTATTTGCCAAATAAAATATCTCAAAACATGCCGTAGCTTGTTTTTATGGCTAGGCTCAAGTAGACTGTTCCGCTTATCGGCAAGATAAGAGAGTTTTTTATTTGGCAAATAGCGATGAAATGAATAGTAGGGTAAACACTATAGTTGTTGGACAGTTAAGGGATTATTTTAGTTGAAAAATTTAGAAGAAAGATATTATTTGCATATAATTAAAAAACACACACCAAATTAACACTGAAATTGCAGGCTTTAATCCTTTATATTTACATTTAAGAAAATAGTACATATAAAAAACTCTGTAGTCTCTAACATAAAACCCAACAAAGCACAGTTAATGGACACATTTTACAGTCATTGGACAAAGAAAATATAGTTATTGGACGCAATCTCTAAAAACCAGTTCACTGCTAAATAGAAAGAAAAATACAGATTTAAATAAATATAGGTAACATTAATGCAAGTGTCCATTAACAGTAGACTGTCCAACAACTTTGGTGTTTACCCAATATGGCAATATTAGCTAACTTGAAAGTATCTGCATATAAGAGAAAGACTATTTCGTTTATATCGTCGATATTGATACTATTTACACCACTTTCACAAAAAAAATCTGCTACGAGCAAGAAGTAATAAAAATAAAAAGGAATACATAGATTCGCATTACAAAATACGTTTGATTGACTCTTACTCGAACTTTTTCATATATATGGTGTAGACCCATAGGGCAATTTTCCCGGCAAATTACCCATCTACTTAAATCTGGAACCAAGATCACCACCTATTCATGTTCCTCTTTTCCGCCGATCACACATATTATACGCACGGGAACACGTGGCTAGTCATAAAAATCTTATACCATGCAACTACCACTACTTACTAAGGAAATTATGAAAGGATATAAGGAGAGGTAAGTAAATATACGGGTTTTGAGGTAGATGAGAAGTAGGGTGATGGGACACCCGCTCCAGATAGTTGCCTCTTACGACTGGGAAGAGGTTTCCTGAGGTGATTCTAATTCCAAATCCGGAGATGTAAGTAAACAAAATTATTATTGTTTTAATGACATCTTTGTTTACACTACAATAATAACGAAAAGTTATGGTGAGAGCGAAATGTGCGATGGTGTTTTGGTGATAGAATAATGAAAATACACAGAAGTGAAAATATGTACTTATACAAAGTTGTGCTAAGAATTTCTTAAATGTTTATAAAATATTGCCCCAATTTTTTTACAATATTTGCGTTACCTTGTTTTAAACTATTCGTACATGGTTATTTTATATTGTTTCGAAACGTGTCTTTGTATACGTATGTGCAATTATGAGACAGTTCCATAAATATGCTGTTTTAATTGGCCGAAAAAAAAAATAACTCATTGACATTAAATCAGGAGAACTATCTACCTAATATCATCATAAGGATAATTTTGAATTAAATTCAATTTCCAATACTGTAGATAAATTCAATAATCCCTACAGGTGTGATTAAGACAATCTCATATGCTCCTGAAATCTATATCATCGTCAGAAACTAAACTAAATCAATACGTTTAGAGTTTGGAAATAGTTTTCTATTACTAAAATGATTATTGTTAAAATAACACTATTTCTACTGATCATTAGTGGTCATAAGAGGTAAACATTTTGGTTAACTGAACAATTAATGTTGCCACGGTTACAGTATCATTATGGTTCGCTAACCATATGGAGAAGTATTAGTAAACTGAAACAAATTATTTTTTCACTATTCGCTCATCAGGAAGAAAAATACTCCCTCTGTCTCAAATTAGTTGTCACATTTGACCATTTTTCTGCTGATTATTGTCAAATAAAATTTAATCCAAGAAGTAATATACTCAAAATGTAAATACTCAAAAGAGAAGTTTAAATTCACGTCATTCATAAAATTTGTTTTGAAGTTTGTAATTACAAGTAGGCTGGTGACAGATTGGCAAATAACAAAGTTTTGAAAGTGCACCCGCTGTCACTTTAATTCGTTGTGAAAAGTGCCAAACATGAGTGACTCGTCAAGAAGATTTATTAAAAAAGGGGAAATGTACAACATTACCTGAAATACAGTTGTCCTTCAGTTGCTGCTGCAACGTTGTGAAAATGAAAAACTCAAACATGGTGCTATTGTTGCTGCTTCAGAATAATTCATGCTCCATAGACGTACAATTTCTACGACGGCTATGGAAACTCGGAAAAACTCCAAACTTTCTGGAAATATATACTATAACATCGATTCATTAAAACCAGGCAAATGCGGAAGAAAAAAGAAAAATTATTCAGAATATTTAGGAAAATTGGGAAATGTTCCATTGCATTAAAGAAGTACCCTGAGAAGTTTATCATGCGTAATAGTCGTACCAAGAGATTCATTATATCGAATGTTAAAAGAAGGTAAAACATTTAAACGTGTTTCTTCTGCAGTAAAACCTTTCCTAACTGCTGAAAATAAGCTTGAAAGACTTCGCTTTTGTCTTCCTTATTATATTGCCGTCGATGAAGGAGACCCTCACCGATAGTGTGAAAGTAAACGATTCATAACAAAAGTAATGTTTATGGTGGCTGTTGCAAGACCTCGGTGAGATCCTCATGAGAAAAAATCTTTTGATGGAAAATTGGGTGTGTGGCCTTTTCTATATGCAGATTCGGCCAAAGTAAATTAAAAAAAATCGACAAAAGGGCACCCTTGTTACTAAAGTTGTAGAATCTGTGAACAAGGAAGAAATAAAAAAATGATTATTGAAAAAGTAATGCCTGTCATTCGTACAAAGTTTCCTCCAACTGCAAAGAATGGTCCGATCTACATCCAACAAGACAATGCGAAGCCTCACTTATTCGTTGAAGATCCTAATGTACCAAGCAGAGGAAATTAAAGATGGGTGGCATATAAAACTGAAATGTCAGCCTCCATAAAATATAGTCCCGACCTGAATATACTTGACTTAGGATTTGTTAACGCATTTCAGTCGTTACAAAGTCAGATGGCAACCAAAGACATAGTTGAATTATTAGGTGCTGTAGAAACTGCTTTCGATAAATTGGAGAGATAGAAATTAGACATTTTTTTAATTTTGCAAAAAATAATGATGTGTTCTGGGTGCATACAAAATTGTACATATGAATAAAGAGAAATTAAGACGTGAAAACTGCCTTCCGCATAGCATCAAATGTAACCCTGAAGCTATTTTAACTGCCAATAATTGTCTTAATATTACTTAGTTTGTAGCAGCTTAGCATTACCTTCATACTCCTAGTATAAGAATTACTAGCCATAATTACGAGTACGAAATCAATATTTTTGTGAAATTATTTAAAAAATAATAATTCCAGTTTCTATTTACCCGCTTTTGTGCCTAATTTGCTATATTTGTAATTTTTTCGAAATGTGACAACTAATTTGGGAGAAAATTTAGATAAAAAATATGACAACTAATTTGGGACAGAGGAAGTAGTTATAAGTGAGGTTATTAGTGAACAGTGCATGAAACTGGAAAATATTTGTAACTAATTAATGAACCTGAACAAAGTTTTTGTATGAATATGGTATGAATTTTAATTACCTCCTGATGATGATAACTTGGTTGGAGAAACGCGCGTTGAAAACGTCTAATCCTTCGGTGTTCGTGGAAAACTGGTCTTCTGCTTTTGTTGCTGTTAAAATCATTGACGACTTTATAATTCTACATTTGTGTTTTGCTTTGATTTATAAATTAAAACCGAGTGAAATTTCAAACTTTTCTTTAAAGGATGAAAGTGGCATTGTCTGCATTTAATTAATATTCAAATTTTCCTCCAAACTGATTGAAACTGGCTTACATAGAGGTATAACTAAAATGCAAAGTCATTTTATCTCACACAAAATCAAGATAAAATACCTGATTATATTGATGATGAAAAATATCGATAAACATTTGCCTCACAGGCATGCAATAAATTCCTAATAAGTAATAATATGTAAATTGCCAACATAACGCTAGGACTGATATCGGCGTAATAATATACATTTAAGTGTCGGCAAAAAATATATTCTAAAATTGTCTGGTAGTGGAATATTTTAATGTGGTAATAAAAAGATGAAGTAGATACGAGTGCATTAATTTATATTAATATGCTCTATGACATCTGCAGCAATAATTTTATAGAAACCTTTCCTCGTCATATTTCGTTTAACATCTCTCTTTTACATTGGTTTAGCTCATATACATTCAGCATTTAAACAGTTGATACATGCATGATATCTCCAAAATATAAAGAATAAAAATCGTGTCTTATTTTAATATTATTTATTTTAAGTGTAAAGAATATAATGTACAGCTCATCAAGAATAGGAAAAAGTCTCAAAACTACGATATTGGACCTACCACGACGTAGGCAGTAGACAGCATAGTCTTAACTTAATCGAATTGAGACCTTTGTACAGTGAATATCGATGAATATACTCGTATATTGAATATGAATGTACTCAGAGCTCGATCTGGCCACGCGTAAAGTGTATCCTTTTCGCTCCGAATGCTGCCTCACTCTTTCTTCTACGCATACCTAGATAATCTCACACTTTTTCCTATTCTTGATGAGGAGTTTATTGATAATTTTTATCAGTGAGATTTCGTTTAGGAATAAGGTAATTTTTTTCTACAGCTATAAGAAGAAAGAATACTATAATAGGTTTCATAAACAGAAAGAGGTAATTTTACTTATTCAGATATGATACTTTAAGCAAAAATTAGAAAAATACGTTTGTAGTAATGTAATGAGACAGCAGAGTATACAATTTTTCAAAGTCGGTGGAGAATAAAGAGAAGAAAAATTTCAAGAAGGAAGTTCATGAAAGAAGTTGGGCCACAGAAAATCTGTTGCAGTTAACAGATTTACAAAAAGCAAGAAAGTGAAAATATCAAATGTTACATTAGTTGCAAAATTACCTGATCATTAATGATAAAACATACAAAATACATTCAATCTTAAGTAATGCCATGAATCCAAAGAATCACGTATATACAGTTGAATAAAATCACCGTATCATCTGCAACGAATACAATGAAACACTTTCCTGAAATGTAGGCTATAAATAATTAGTGAAGTTGGTATGCGCTTAGTTGATAGAGGATAGAGAGGACATTTTGAGACCAAGAGTATAATTAACTCTAGAATTAATTCGTTATTGCATATATATCACAGGAATATATCAATGGTATCTCATTAGATTGTTTATTAATGATATGTGAATATGTAAGAGAAAGAGTGGAAGAGAAAGCTTTTGGTAGAGAATTTGTTTTATTTTGAATTAGATCGCAAAACATATATTTCCTTATTTTACCAAAGGAGTGAGTATTTCTGCATAGTAAAGGTGTGCTTCATTATACTAGAGATAGACACATGAGTAAAGTAACTTAAATAACCGAATCCTTTCGTCTAGTGAAATCCCAGTTGTGATATTCGTAGCATAGTGTGATATTCACTGGATATTTAATTTGGATAAGTTGGATAGGTCTCTAAATGTGAATTATCAAAAAAAAAATGTAATAAAGAACTTTAAAAATGCACGTCATGAATACTTTAAGATTGTATATAAAGTGATATTTGTCACAATATAATTTTGCTTCAAACTTTTTACGATGACCGATCTGTCAAAACATGTGTGGAATTAAAATAGATTTATTAATTTTTCAGTCAGACTATGTTAATTTTATTATTATTAATTGTCAGAACCAAAAATATCTAAGGTAACAGTATCACTTGTATTGATACGAAAATAAAGTATGATTTTCTCTCATATACCCTCATATACAAATATATGTATCTCTTTTACATTATTAATATAGAAACTTTATAAAATGATACACTATTAAGGTATTTGTGATCTGCAGCAATTCATTAAATAAACATTCAATTATTGATATTATTTATATGAGAGTTTTGTTATCTAGTTTCTAACTACATCTATGAAGGGATGGGAATCATAATTTTTTTATCGTTCTTCTATATTTATCCTATATTTAGTAATAAAATTGCGGCACACTTAAATTTTTATCATTTAAATTGAACAAAACATACAGGCCTGGAAGCTACAAATCTTGAATGGAATACTTACATGTGACAGAAAAGAAGAGAAATAGCAAACCCATGTACGTAATATAAGCCAATAATATGTCAATAAGGACAAGTGTTTACATTATAAAAATACCGATAAAAGCAAAATATGTTTTGAATAATTTTTAATGTAAGAAATAAACAAAATAAAAATAAATATATGTAAACAGTAGATAAATGCATGTTTAACATTAATAGACATGTTCTACTAGGGACAACCACGTTTCATTTCAGTATTTTTAGCCTTTAGCATGAAATAAATGTAGTATTAGTAATATAAACGATGAAAATATTCTATTGATTTGTTTATCAAATAACGTAAATAAATGAAACAAAACTTTATGTAAATAAATAATAATTAAATATCTCTACAAACTACAAACAAAAAATCAAAATCAATGCAAACTCTTTTAATTTTTTAAAGGTTCAAAAATCTCTTTTTGACCTATATAATACCCTAAAAGATTTCATGGAGAATTCTTTTTTAATATTTGCAAATAATTCTGACCTTACCTTTTCCAGAGCAGCTACAATTTTAGCACGTAATTAATTACGATTATTGGCTCTTAGAATTTATAAAAATAAATCATTTTGGGTTAAGTCAAACCATCTCGCAGGCTATTCAATTGTACCTCTTTCGCTTATAGTGTTATCGGGGAATGTAATCCGTAAACACTCTCGTACTTCGCATTATCAACAAGACAACCATCTTACTGTTACCAAACCTCCCTGAGGGTACTGTCTAAATGATTTTTTTAAATAATTCTTACATTAAAGTATTTTTACGATCTAGTCTAAGACTAATGAGTAACTTATTTCTTCTTCTATTATACTAAATTAGTTAAGTTCTAAGGGTTACCCAATACCCATTGATGTTTTTTTAGCGATTTCTAACGAGTATAAAACTCTCTCTTCTGCACTACACAAATTACTCTGCTTTTAAGTTCATTCAAAGCACTAAACTCACTTGTAGGGTTTGATCCACTTGAGTCTTATTATTTAGTTGGAGTTATCAAAGAGCTGGGTGGCTTCGATATTCTCGTGTTGCAGAAGTCTTCCTTCGTAGTTTCTTGCAAATTTTTGAATCTTTATCTCAATGTCTTCTATTCCAAGAACTCGTTGGAGATTTTCATTTCTCATATAGCAAGGTGCACTAACGATGTTCCATAGTACCTTACTTTGAAAGGTTTGTGTAATTTTAATATTTGACTTTCTGGTACAACCCTAAAGATGAATACCATAAGTTCGCACCGGATTTAATATTTTCTTATACGAGAGGAGCATATTTATACATCGATAAGGCTGAGTTCCTACCCAAGAGCCAGTACATTCTTTATATGTTTTACCTAATTCTTCTATATATATATATATATATATATATATATATATATATATATATATATATATATATATATATATATATATATATATATATAGAAGAGCTCTAATTTGTACTATATCATATCTGCTAATATATATTACCATATATGTTAGCAGATATGATCCCTCATTTTGGAATTATATATTGCTGAAAGCGGATTGTCAGTAAATACCAAAAAAATTAAGATTATTTATTTTTGTAGGGTAACACTAGACATAACAAAGATGAGACTTTTTAAAAGCAATGCGGAGATTGAGATGGTTTTCAAATACAAAAATCTCGGAGTTATGTTTACATTGTCTTAATTTTTAAGACAAATGGCATATATAACTGTTGCCAAACAGAAGAAAGAAAACTGTGGGAACAGTATTATTAGTAATCGCGTAATCAGAAATAAACACTTGAATTTTTCTATCTGAATGTTAGGCTTTTTAATTCATTTCTTGGGACCTAAATTTCATCGCTCATAGTACTCTTATCTCGACAACCCGATATTTGATCATACCTGAGCGAGTACAAATACAATTCTTTAAAAGTCTGTCATTATTGACAATAAATGCATCAGATTTTCTGGATAGACTTGAATGTTTTTAAGTTCATTATTAATTGACTGACTATTGAAACTCATGTCTATGAACAATAGTATCTATCCTAGACTATGCCTTAATAGTTTTAAAAAATTATACAATGATGCTGATCTCAGATATAACTGGGTTAAATGGTACTCTTTCTTCTTCATATACTGCGAATGTTTAGGTCTATTGGAAGATGTATATTTGGCAAGTCTAAATGCAAGAACAACAACAAGAACTTTTCATGGAGTAAATATGAAAGTTTATTGTTTAAACTCAACTATAATAAATTTGACATCATTCTTTTATCCTTTATTCTACAAAAATATTTTCAATTCCCATACTCATCAACTTCACCTAACATTTAATACGCTCACCTACATAATATGAATTATTTCTCAATTATGCGTAGCTCATAATCAGAATATATAATTTTTATATAATAATATATTATACACTATGTAATTCCAGCAAAATTGCATTGTATGCAACCTACGTATATCGAAACATATTTATTTCTATTGTCTGATTTATGACTATTAAAAGTTCTAAAATAAAAAAAAATTATGGAAACTATAATTCATTTATGCTTATATTATACATTTATAGATAACTTTATAAATAAACCATATTTGTGACTAAAATAAAAAAAATTATATCTCAGACCACTATGTCATAAAGAGCGGAATTCTGCAGGGTTTGTCCCTTAGCGAGCGTACTACTATTTACCATTACAGCAGATACAATTATAACATGCATTAAGTTTCCCGTTAACAGATCCATGTATGTCGATGATCTACTCATATTTTATTCATCTATACCAATTAAGAACATTAAGGAAATACTTCAAGATGGCATTAATCAAATTGTAGCAGAAGCAGTCAATTACGGGTTTACATTTTCAACTATATCAATGTAGACAAAAGCTACACACTTTGTCGATTACGAATACTATACTGATACAAGACACTCGTATAGAGTTTTGGACGCATACGTTTCTGTGATATATGATAAGAATCATATCCAGTCTGACCTGGGATTGCATGAGGGAATCATTAATTGATATTTATGAAATTCTCATATTATCAGGAATAGGCCATACCAATCGATAGTGCTGGCGCTCATTAACATAAATTAAAGAAACTTGATTATATTCAAGGACTTGCATTAAAGTTAATATTAGGCACCTTTCATGTAACCCCTTTGAAATAATTAAATTATGACGCTTATGCTCGACCTTTCAATCTTAAAAGAGAGCAACTCTTAGTAATCCATACTATTAATATGTTATACGAATTATCACATCCAATAATACGGCATAAGTTTCAAATAAATCTGAAACGTAATAGGTACATATATAAAAACTGATACTAATAAAAACTTATATACATCTATGTTATATAAAAGTACCGTTTATATACATTGTTAACTTTGAATATTTCAGTATGTAACGCATAACTATTATCTTGTAAGAAGGTAATATGATATTCTGGGAATCTGTTATCATTCTCTTTCCAGACATCATACGATACCTGCTTAACTTTTGATTGGTCATTTTATATTTCATTTATCACTAAATTTGATGGCTTGGAGTATTGCCAAGGCCTTCCCGGAAAATCACGCTTTACAAGCGTTAGCGTCAGCAGCATTATAAACTTATAAATTACATCCAAGCCAGCACTAAGTCAGTCTAGATTGTAACTTCATTTCGTTGTCTACTACTCATTACAAAATTATATAAAATTATAAATAAACAGTATTTAATATTAAAAATTGTTTTTAAAAAACTTATAAGCTGAAATAGCATATAAGATCTATGTTCTTGTCAACATTACAGGAAGTGAGGAAGGAAGTATATCTAAAAAAGTGAGGTTATTTACACAGATGGATCGAAAACAGAGGAGTGAATAAGATGTTCGTTCTATACATCTGGCCATTATTTCACCTGGTTTCTTCTAAGCTATTCACTCATCTTCACTGCAAAGCTTCACACCATCTGAAATTTCATCGAATACATAGAAACCATTGTTATTATATCCAGATTTATTCAGCGCATTGCAAGCTTTTCTAATGGCCGCCACTAACCTTCATGAAAATGATACAAAAACAATTCATTTTATTTGGGTACCTGGTCATATGGGCGTAAATAAACAACAACATACAAGAATAATGTATAGTTTATTCCTTCGCTATTTGTTAAATAAAAAATCTCAAAACATACCGTGGCTTGTTTTTATGGTTAGGCTCAGGTAGACTGTTCCATTTATCGACAAGATAATAGAGATTTCTATTTAACAAATGGTGATAAAATGAATAGTACCCGTGCGCCATTTCAAAATCCATGAAAATGTTATTCATGTATCCTGAATACACATGAAAATTAACAGGCAAAGGGCAAATTGGTACTATACGTCTGCGAAAGTTTATATGCGAATTATAACCCTACTTCATGATTATGAGAAATCAACAGTACAGGTACCAATACTGCAATATAGCATGTGTCTCATTTAAAATGATTACACCTGTACATTTTCTTATTTTTTGAAAATGACGAAAAATAAGTGCTCCTTTCAATGAAACTGGTAATATTATCCCTCTATTGCACGATTTATTTTGTGGTTAAATTTTTTTTTGGACTTTTTCTTATCAAATGACATTATAAATAAGTCACCTATATGTAATTTTGCAAAATTTATTTTTTAAACAAAAAAATTTTTATTGTGCCCAACTGGGAACATTATGAACACAAAGAACAATTTGGGGATCCTTCATCTGTAAAATATTTTCTGGAAGATTACATTCGCCCAAGAATAGGTTTTTCTCTGAATCTCTTTCAGTTGTTCAGGCTTCCCAAGTTATACTTTCACTACTATCCGAAAAAAAGGATCTTGTATTTACAGGAAGACCAAATAAGTCAGTGAAAGGGACATCATCTGGTATATTGTCTGAATCGTCATTATTCCTTGGTTACTGTATTTCAAAATCGTTGAAAACTTGTACTTCCACTGCAACCAAAAAAAAAATAAATAAATAAAACGAAATGTATGTATGCTTATTTTCAATATTAATAACTTACTTTTAGTTTCAGCATCCGATAGTTCAGAGTCGTCGCTGTCTGCTGGAATATCACGTATAATTTCATACCGTTTCTGCCATAAAATGCATTTGGTCTTTTTCTGGAAAATTCATTGTTAGGTTACTAAATAATTTATACAGCTTCTACAAAAAAGTTAAACACAAGAAATTACAAAAACAACATTAAACTTTCTATGCACACTGTTCCCAATCAGGAACATGGGGGTTGTGCCATTTTGTGTTAACAGGAATAAATCAAACTAAATATATTTTACACAAGTCTACTCCTAACAGTTAAGGCTTTGTATAAAAAAATTGAAACTCACCAAAAACTACCAAAAACTCCTAAAAAACGAAAAGTTGTAGGATAATAAAACACGAGTCACCGTTTTGAGAGTATGTCTGAAAATGATTCACAAATACAGGAAAAGTCATCTATGTAAAAAATATATCGAAAAAAATAGAAAACTATATCAGGAAATAATGTACTCCACATAAATTCCATTACAAAATGTAAGATGACGCGACTATACATGTTTAAAGCGTGGGGTTCCCATTTAGGGACACTATGCAATAGAGGGAATTATTAAAATATCTTAGAGTGATCACCTTCGTCGAATACATCCGCATCCTGAAGATGACGTAATCTTAGTAGCAAATCAGGCGAGTCTACGAGATTTAGCATCTCAACTGAATATTGATAAGAAGAAAATTAGAAAATGTTTCAGTCGTCATAATATCAAGCTTTATAAATCAAAATACATATTTTGAAAGAAAGTGATGAAAATAAAAGATTAAAATAATGCCATTGGGAACAGGGAAATTTTTTTGACAACGGAAATTTTCTTATAAAAGGAACATTATCGTTACTATACCGAAAAAGAGAGGAGCCGACAAATGCGAGAACTTTAGAACAATTAGCCTAACTTCCCACGCGTCAAAAATCTTAACCAGAATAGTGCAGAAGAGGATGGAAAATAGAGCGGAGGAAATACTAGGAGAAGACCTACTATTCGGGTTTTGGCCAAATAGGTGAACTCGCGAAGCTATTCTGGCGCTAAGACAAATGTTAGAGAAAACAATAGAAAAAGGAAAGAACGCTTATATAGGATTTGTAGATTTAGAAAATGCTTTTGATAATGTAAGATGGGAAAAAATGTTCGAGATACTAAAGAGTGCGGGAATGAAGTATAGAGATAGGAGAGTAGTACACAATCTATATAAAGAGCAAACTGCTGTTATAGAAGTAGAAGGTGAAGAAGGGAAGTAGATATTAGGAAAGGAGTAAGACAAAGATGTACGCTATCACCACTAATTTTTAATCTGTACATCGAAGAGGCGATTAATGTCGTAAAAGATAGAGTGGATTTCGGGATTAAAGTACAGGGACAGAAACTAAAAATGCTGAAATTCGCGGATGATATAGCAGTATTAGCATCTAGTAAAGAGGAATTGGAATCAGCGTTGAACGAAATGGAGGCAGTGTTGACAGAGGAATACGGAATGAGGGTGAATAAAAAGAAAGCTAAAGTGTTAGTGTGCAGAGGGCGCGAGAGCAGAACAAAAGCGAAAGTACAAATTAATAATGAAACATTGGAAGAAGTTAAATATTTCACTTATTTAGGAAGTAAAATAAATTGGGATGGAAGAAGCGGTAAAGAGGTAAAATAAAGAATAGCGCAGGGTCGAGTAGCTTTTAACAAAAAGAAAGCACTTTTATGCTCGGCGGTAATAAACTTAGAAACAAAGAAGAGCTTTTTGAAAACGTATGTATGGAGCATGGCACTATACGGTTGCGAAATCTGGACGGTAGGGGAAGCAAGTAGGAAGAAATTAGAAGCTTTTGAGATGTGGTGTTACCGAAGAATGATGAAAATACCGTGGACTGATAGGGTTAGAAACGAAAAAGTATTAGAGAAATATTGCGAGAAAGGAAGTATGTGGAAAAACATAAAGAAGAGAAAAGATAGAATGGTAAGCCACTTGCTGGGATATGGGGGAATAGTCCGCGATATTTTGGAGGCAGAAATAGGAGTGAAGAAAGGCAGAGGTAGGCCTAGATTAGACTACTGCTCGCAAATAGTAAGGGATGTAGGTTGTAGCACAATTAGCGAAATGTGTAGATTAGCACAAGATAGGAGAAGCTGGAGGTTAGCGTCCAACCAGTCTTAGGACTGATGACCTCATGATGATGATGATGGGAATTTTCTACATCATATTTTGTTTACTGATGAGACTACGTTTCCCACAAATGGAGTGGTATCTTCTCAAAACTGTAGATAGTGGGCTGCAGGAAATCCTTATTCGGTTATTAATTGTAAAGGTTAGTATTCAGAGAATGTTAACCTATGGTGTGGAATTTTAGTAGATTAATTGGTCCATTTTCCTTAACAACTCGTTAAATTCTCAGCGTTTAGTTACATTTTTCGATACAGAATTATGGGATACAATTGAAAATCTGCCTCTTAATATGCGATAGGAGATGTTTTTCCAGCTACCTGGTGAGTCAACCCATAATTCCAGAATTTCTTGTCGGTGGTTGAAGGAACATTATCCAATGTGCTAGATAGAAAGAAATAGTCCTCTTGAACTCTGAACTCTTAGGTCCCCCGATATTACACCATTAGACTCCTATTCCTCGGAAACATTAAAGAATAATATTTACAAAACAAGGCCTAAAAATCGAAAAGAGCTTTGTGCTAATATAAGATGAGTCCGTCTCGAGATCAACACTCTAGAGCTGAGAAGAGTAGCCAATCATAATAGTAAAAGAATTGAGAAATGTATTCAAATTGAAGGAAGATTAGTTGAGAGATTACATCCGATAATTAAGTAAAAATCTTATATATGTGTAATGAGTAATTATCTCAAAAACTGATTGGTACTTTAAACTGTTGTTTTCTTTTATTTATTTCAATATACCAAAAGTTAATTGTTTGTTTTCTTTTCTCGTAAAATGTATGTTTTGTCAAATCGACGCTTCTCTTCAATAATTTCATTTTCATTTCCATGGCATCTTATTGAATTGAATACCAAAATTGTAAACACGTATGGACTGCGGGAAAAAATTTAAAAAAATAAAAATTCTAATTTCGTAATGTAATTCAGTGTTGGCGTTTAAACTTAAATTCTGAATAATTTTTTTCGATATCTTCAAGGCTAATCAAGTTATCGGGAATGGGTCCCATTTGGGGGTTGCCGTTGTATTAGTTCGTTATTTAAATTTAAGTTGGTTGCCTAGAAATATACGTTTTATATAGGACTACAATAGTGTCAAAAATGACTAAAATGTCCGGATGTCTTCCCTTTAAATGAGACACATGGTGTGCCTATCAGTAATATGTATATATGGCATATTGATATGTTACTATTGACGGAGATATGGATAAAGAATCCTAACGATTTAAACATAGGCTTAAATAATAATGATCCACAAAACTTAAGAGAACATGTAAATCTTTCTTATTTTATAAAACTTGTAAAACATATACAATAGCAATCTTATAAGGGATATTTAGTAGTATGGACTGTTTAAAATGGAATTATGATGGCTAACCACCTTAGCAGTTGAAGCCACATACACGAAAAAGCATATTTTATAAAATTAATTTAATTTCACGTACGTATGCCGTTCGAGTATCAGTAAAATACATTTAATAAGAGATATCAAATAACACCCACATAAATTGATATTTTAAAGTTGGAGGTGTTCGTTAGTAAGTTATTCGGATCCATTTATCAATTTGTCGATTTAATTCAAATGGAGTATATTTCGTAAAAATTAACCTGCATTTGGTCTCACACATCTTATTTAATTATTATAATATTAATACTCATACTATTAATACTCATTAATTGCAATTTATTATGCATACTATAATTTACCTTTTTTACGTAGTTTAGTGAAAGTTCCCATAGCCATACCATTTATAATGATTCTAAAAGCATTTGGTAACACTTTTAATAAGCAGGTCTTGCTTGCTGATTTATTTCTGATTAAATTGCAAATCTTCGTTTATTTACTGCATATTTGAGAATTAAACATCCGCGATGTAACCTAGACAATAAATTCTTATTTTTAATTGGTCAGTATCGTAAATTTAAACAGATTAATAACAGGTTTCTGTCTAATCAAGAAAGTGATGAACAGCTGGTACTTCTGCCTCAAGAATAAACTACAGTATTAGTAACTAGGAGCGTAAATACGAAAAGAAATTAATTGGGAGGTCATATTTTAATGCACTTCTTCAGTCTATTCAGTATCTACATATTATATAGTTTTTCGTGGCACACATATATAATAGTATAGGTACTATGACTTGATGGTATATGGAACAATTACATAAAGTTGTTTAGAATTATTTAAAATTACTTAAAATTATTTCAAATTATTTATTGAAATCATTTAAAATCATTTAAAATATTGCCATAAATGATTTTAAAATTATTTAAAATCAATCACTTAAAATCTATCAAATTATATGAAATCATTTAAAATCATATAAAATCATATAAAATCATATAAAACCATTTTAAAATATTTCAAAATATTTAACATTGTTTAGAAATATTTAAAACTATTTGGAACCATTTAAAACCATTTAAAATTATTCAAAATTATTTAAAACTATTTAAAAGTATTTAAAAGTATGTAAAAGTATTTAGGATTATTTAAAGTTATTTAAGATTATTTGATGTTATTTAAAATTATATAAAATCAGTTAAAATCATTTAACATAACATAATATCATTTTAAACCAATTAAAATCATTTAGAATGATTTGACATTATATAATATTAATTAAGATTACTTAATATTACTTAATATAACTTAGTATTACTTAATATTACTTAAGATTACTTAAGATTACTATGACCTAATATTACCTAAGGTTAGCTAAGGATAGCTAAGATTACCTAAGTTTATCTAAGATTACCTAAAATTACCTAAGATTACTTAATATTACCTAATATTACTTAAGATTTACTCGATACTACTTAAGATTACTTGAGATTACTTGATATTACTTAAGATTATTTAAGTAATATTGACGATTATTTAATGCTATGAAATATTATGTAAGGTTATTTCTAAGGTTTATATTCCTTCGGATTATTTCAGATTACTAATGATTTACTTAGGATTACTTCAGATTACTTAGAATTACTTAAGTTTACTTAATATTACTTAATATTATATAATATTACTTAAGACAATTTAAGATTACTTAAGGTTACTTAAATTTACTTAAAATTGTCTAACATAATTCAGAATTGTTTTTAGAATTATCCAAAATTCAAAATTTTTTAAAAGTATTTACAATTATTTTAAATGTGAAAGAAACTTGGACTTTTAACAGAAGTAAATGTTTCACATTGAGTCTTATGTTGTAGTTTTCACATGTTGGAGGCATGTCATTTACAATTAGTAGTAAGTCATAGATATCGGCTTTGTATATCAATTTCGCGATATATCAATGGCTACCTATTGTTTCTACCTTATCCTTTAATTCCATCGCTGGTTTACAAGGGCTAACTAACGGCTTTACGTAAGTATATTGGTTGGGTATTTTCTCGATTCCAGATATTTTGAGGATAGAGAGAACATACACTAGTTCACGCTTTGTACGATCCAGATATAAGATGTTTAAGGTATATCTTATTGCTTATGCTTATATTTATTTCCCAGTCTCTTACGTTAAAGCTTCGTTCTGCCGAGGTACCATGTCATAGCATAGCCCGTGTCTCAGGAAAATATGTAAATGTTATTGAATAGCATGAAAAGTCTCCTCGAATTCGGACCTATCAATGCTCTCTACTCCATATTTCATTTTAGATCCATCATTCCTCACTCATCATATGAGTCGTATTTATTTTTGAAAGGAAGTTTGAACTATCATATGAGTCGTATTTATTTATCAGCCGTATTTATTTATATCATATGAGTATTTATATCATTTTGGAAAGGATGTTTGTGATTTTACCGAATATTTAATGCTAGGAGTTTAGTTTGATAGTTTATAATCAAGAAATATCCTTTAAATTAAGCAAATTTAAGGATAAATTGATTGTAAAAGATAAAAATGAAATTGTGTGGTAGATCTATGTTGAATTGATCCATGATTCATATATTATATTCTTGTTATACATACAGTATATCCATTAAATATTCTTTCGTATATTTAAAAGTACATGACATAAGTATGCCCAGTAATTCATAGTAATAAAATTTCAGTGTCATATATATATTTCATCTTAATTAAATATTATGTTAACTTAGATGCTTTGATAATAATTTAAGTGAGTGACAGCTATATCAACTAATAAGAATGTTAGCAACTTGCATTAATGATAAAAGCTTGACACAAATGTCTCGACAGCAAGATATGGGAACAATGCATTTAGGATGAAATAACATCATAATAGATAATAAAGAAATTTTTTAGCGTTTCTGAACCAAGGAATGAAAGGTTAATATTATTTAAATTCAATTAGAAAACATAACGCAAAACACACCTTCATCAAGATACAAACTTATCTTTTAAATAACACTTAAAGCATATAATAATAAATTGTGTACAGTTAGAGGTATACAAAGGAAACTACAAAAGGGAAACACCCTCTCTATTTTTTCAGAGTTTGGAATATAATTATGCAAATAGGGGCACGATGCTGTCATTTTCCAAATGGTTAACACAGCCTTACGCAATGGTACTGAATATATACATTTTAATTTTGTTGACTAACATGAATTTCAATACTCAAATAAGTACATTTGCACAAGTCTACGAAGTCCACAGAGTCGGCATTGGATGTTAACCTTTGAGCAACATGTACATTTTTTATTCGATGAACTTTGTAAATGATCTTGAAATACATTGATATCTGTAATCTCAAAAGGGAAATTTCGAGTTCGATAGAGTTTTACTATCATACTTAGAATAATATAATAAATAATTACAATCACTTTTAACGTTTCCTGGGAAGTACGTAGTACAGGAAAACGTAGTTAGATTTCATTATTGTTACTTTATCTTCTTCGATCAATAAGAAATATGTACACATAATCACGGAAAATATAAAATGCCAGTAAAGAAATACAAATATACGACAATATGGAATATATATGAAAAACCTAAATAATAAATGGTATAATGAATAAGAATATATGTTTTTTTATACCCTTATGTACCATTGGGTTATTTCTGCTACCAAAGCCTAACACCAACGTCAAGAAATGACCTAACTCCAACTTAAAAAAATACACTATTGTAGTGTGGTAGGAATCCTTTACTTAGTTAATATATAATAAACCAGGAGCTATAGTTTTATATCCTATCGTAAGGATGGTATATCTTCAACACAAGTCTCGCCTAGGTTTGTCTAGCTTCTATTAGTTCACTAATATACAAGCCTTTGAAAATTATAGATGAGTCAACCGGCCGTTATTTGACTAATGTGAATGATATGTACGTGAAGTCGGCGTAGGCGACTACTCGACCAATTTTTAATACTTTAATAATTTATTAATATATAATTCTGTTTTTTATAATTTATATGTAAAGAATTAATATATATCTATGCTATTTGATAAGCTCTTTGCTTCTATGAGAGGATAAAGGAAAAACATTTATTTATCCATAGAGATTCGCTTCGCTTTCTTATCTAATCGAAATATACTTAATACCGTCTATATACCCTCCTACAAATCTTAATAATTCTCCAGTGTCTCTTTAATATGAACAAAATCATTCAATTCATTTAGACACTCAGGTATGGAGTTGTTAAGGGCAATGAAGTAGTAGACTAGGCAGGATATTAGGCCTCACAAAGTAATATTAAAATTAGATAAAGAATTACTGAGGCAAGAAGATCTAGAACTCCGTATTGTAAAATTAAGCACCACCTTGTAAGCGATACTCACAATACTAATAATATGCAAGCGATACTGAACTACATATAGAGTCAATTGAAGTCGCAGTAAATACGTGAAAATTACTTTATAATTAATAGTAATTATAGATTCTGAATATGTTGGATATGATCAGAATGAAATAAGTGTGATATAGCTGGTAGTGAACTTAATGATTCAATATATTAACATCGTATGTTCTGGTTTGAAATTCAATATACTGTGGAGCTCCAGGGGTAGCATGTAACTCAACAGTCTAGTCTGATGTATAGTTAGGAAGTGTCCAGGAGAAAGGTATACCAGATGCGACAAAGCGCTACTCCATGTTCTACTTTTAAATCGTCAGTATAGTAATTATCTGACTAGCGGGGTATCTTTCAAAAGGAAGAACTGTTAAGTGTTATGGATCCAATGCTGGATAATAGTAAATTCTTGTCAGTTTCTTATTTTTATATCTGTTATATTGAAAGAGTATTTCATACATATATATGTATGTAAGTGTAAATAAAATCCCTGCTTGGTCAGTGGTTGTATCTGAAATACTTTTTCAATATAGCAGATATAAAAATAAGAAACTAACAGGAATTTACTATTATTCAGCATTGAATCCATAAAACTTAACAGTTCTTCCTTTTGAAAGATACCCCGCTAGTCAGATAATTATACTGACGGTTCAAAAATAGAACATGGAGTAGTATCAGCCGAACATGGAGTAGCGCTTTGTCGCATCTGGTACACCTTTCTCCTGGACACTTCCTAACTACACAAGTACAATGGGTAAGCTTATAGAGAACATCTTCAATATTTTTGCTACTCTTACACAGACAGGTTTAGTAATTTTCGTACGATTTTTATATTATATAAATATTTCACGCCTACTTTCGTTGAACAGTACTTCATAGTTTGGATGTTGTGGTTGAATGTTGATGCTTAATGCATAATTTAGAGGAAAATCTGTTTTTTTAAGTGTTAAAGGTGGAATTCCATGGATTATTATTATTAATGCATTTGTTTAACTGTGTATATATACAGTGTTATATTTTCAATATATTCTTATATAATATGTAGAGCAAGCCACAATTGTCCCATTTCATGTGCGACTCGACGAGTGGGTTTGCCGATGCATAGCACACCACTCTATATAAAGGTGCGTATACATTTTCGAGCTGAACCGTTTGTGAACCGCTTGTGTGCCGTTCGTTAAAAATAGTTTTACAGCGAACATCTACTGAACTAAACACGATACATGGAAAATAAGGAACTAACCACGAACCACCATCAGTCTTAGTGCGAGGAAACTTATACGATTTTAGTTATGAGTGGTACGGCTTTAATGATAGCAGAAAATTTGTGCAAAAAGAAAGACCTATTTTCCTCTAAGCATTTTCTTTTAATTTTTTTTTATAATGGTCCTTGTGTTTAGGATTCCACAATAACGATTTCGTTTGATAGATGTCAATTAGTTTGACTACATGTTCCTTTGTCCACTCCAGTATAATAATTATTATAATATAAAAATTATTAAATGAAATTATAAGGGTAGGCAGATTTATTAAATAAAAAACTGAGAGAGAAAAAAATCATACAAAAAGGCACAAGAAATAAATAGAACCAGCCCCGTGGTTCGTGAGCAGAAGAAAAACAACGAACTGCACCCGACGCCATCTCAATGTGAACTGCGAATGCCTTTGTGTTCGTTAAAAAAACCGACAGGTAGTGGTTCGCCACGAGAGGTTTACAAGCGGCGCTCCAAACTGCGTCCCAATCTTGCGATAAAATGGTTCAGTTCGCGAACGGTTCGGCTCGTAAATGTATACGCACCTTAAGCCGCTAAAGAAAGCTGAGTTCTGCGAAACTGCTAAGTTTTAAAGGCAACACATTATTTATGTTATATCAATAGATGTACATTGTAAGCGCCTTCTTTATAGAGCTTCTGTCGAGTCGCACATGAAATGGGACAATTGTGGCGTGCTCTACTAATGCCAATATAGTTATTATACTTTCTGCGCGTTAATAATAGGAAAACGTGTAAGATTTCTTTATGTATGCGTAGAAGAAGGAGTGAGGGCAGCATTCGGCTACTTACTGCACACCTCGTGTGTGGTCCCATAGATACTTGATCCGATTCTTGACGAGCAGTATACATTGTTACGGTATTATAATTTTCTTCCGCAATACGTATGTAACATATCTTAGTAAAGAAATGGTTTTCCCTGAAATGATGCACACCACTGTTTCTATCAAAGGTCTTGGTGATTATCTGTGTGAAATAAAATCACGCACGCTATTTTTTATTTGCCTTTACATTGTAAGTGTTATCTGACCTCAGAGATATTTTTCCATATAAAATTGTTTTCTGAATGATATTGTTTGGTAGGCACGACTTTACTTCAAGATAATCTCATATGACTAATTCGTTTTGAATTAAGTTTTATTTCCTGGAATCGCTAATAAATAATTAAATATCACTTTGCTTTTCTGTATACCTAATCTAATAATAATAATGGAGTACATGGAATTGAATGTCGTTAAAAATAATTTAAATAAAGTACATAAAGTAAATATCAATGGTGTAGTTTATTGTCTAAATCAGTTCTAAATATTAAAAACAGTAACAAAAACACTACTTAAACAATATTACCATCAATACAAAATGGCATTCTCCAATTATTCAACTCACGATTTCACATGCCTTGACGTAGTAATGAGTGTTCATTAAAGAAAATATTTATGAGTGATTTTAAAAGGAATTAAAAATGACTGTTCATCATATTATCATATATACAATATTATGACACATACTAATTATGTGATAATATTGATTATATTGACTTTTTCATGTGAGAAACTTTGATATGTTAATTTTTTCTTTTAAATAGATACTGACTCACGTAATTTTTTAAAGAGTATTAGTTTGAGATGTGGAGCCATCATTATACTTTCTTACGGCAATCCCCTCTGTCACGAAAATTAATTATTTAAAGTTTTCTTAGTACAACACTACTCTATATTATGGGTTTCATATTTACTGCTTATAAGATGGCGGATATTTTTGAGAAAATTACAAGTAACGCAAATACGATTCTATTTATCACAGTAATTTTAAAGTTGTTCGAAATGTACATTGTATTTAAAATTGTACAAACATTTTGATTCAAATTCGGTGCTTATAATTATTTGGAGTATGAAAATAAATCTGAAATTTAAAGTAATAGTACAATATGAAATGCAAGGGAGCAAATTACATGAACGTGGTAGTCGATTGATTCTCGTCGCCACCAATATCAAAATGAGGAGAAGCTCTATCTCGTTGAAATAAAGTGATTGAGTGGGAACATCATTGTCCTCATTTTGCGGTTAAAGAACTTCTGAAGGTGGAACTAAGTAGAAATTATTATAAAAATCTAGCAGAAGTCAAATCAGTCAAGACCCTAAAAGACGGCCTTCTTATTATTACAATCTATGTCTACGCGGTCTACAACCTATTTTATCGACACTGGCTATATGAATTTAATGCAATAAGAATTTTCTTGAGAAAGATCAACAGTTATAACGATATACTATTCTTTTCAAACCAAAAGTCAAAAACTGCATCAACAACGTCAAAATATTCTTATTTTTCAATATTTTACATTTCTAGCCTTTATCTTATCCTTTATCTTATAAACATTAGAAAAATAGAAAACGTTAAATATCTAGTACCATTGTACTGGAAAAACTAAGGAATTATAAATGGAAATAAGCGAAAAAAATATATGGTAAATTTGTACATCAGTCAATGACTATTTAAAAAATAAGGTTCCCGAAAACATTTTTTTCAAATATCTTTTAAAAAATAATTTAATAAAATATGAATATTGTACAGCACATTATTATTGTATGACCGCGCTGTATTAGAGCCCCTCATAATTGTATAAAATATAAGTTATTCAATAATAATTACACTTAATCCAAATTAATTTAAGAGGTGAATAAAACCAAATAGATGTAAATTTTAATATTAGACAACTAAAATAATTTTTTTTTATATAATTTCAAACCTGAAGGTAATGTGTTTTGTTGAAATAAATGAGAATTATATAGTAGATTTTCCTCTAAATTCGAACATAAATTTATAGAGCGTGACCCATTTTAAAGCGGGACACCGGTCGAAACTATTAATTTGTCCAAAGGTCGAAAATATAATTATTTTTTCAAAGCCAACAAACAATCCAAAAAATATTTTGGCAATGTTTTCTAATCTGGCTACCATACTTGATTTAGAATATTTTTAAATTGGTGTAGCTAAATATTTCACAACAAATATCAGTTTTTAAGAAAAATATAACATAATTAAAATCTAAACTACAGAAATACTCCAACCCATCTGCAAATACTGCAAATGCTTTATATAATAAGGACTAAACAAATTAGGTCAAAACAGCTATTCTCCTGGCTATATTTTTGTCGTATTTTTACTCGACTATTTTTATCGAGTTAGCACTAAAAATACAGTGATTGTTCTAAAACCACCAAGAAAGATGCAAAGTGTCACCTATCTCAGGATATCGTTAACTGCAGACCGGTTTCGACCTTTCTGTCTTGGGTCTGGTCAGTGCAGTGTAAACGAGTATACCTTCGACAGATAAATCTCACATCTAGTAAACGTTGCTACGTTCCACCGCAGTAGAACGTACCAAACGCCATCTCTTAGTAGTTTCGAACAATCCAAATCGAAGTAAAAACTTGAGATCATCAATACAATGCAAAGTTTTGCTATCAGAGGGTAACATTCGAACTACAGAAATAAGGAGGATCTAATTTGTTTAGTCCTTATTACATAAGGCATTTGCAGATGGGTTGGAGTATAAACTCCTTTATACTCCACTTTACGGACTTTAAAACGGACTTTTTCGCACGTAGAACATCTCGAAATTGACTGGCCGGGAAAAAGTAAACCAACACGTAAATGCAGATTATGTATTTTATACGACAGTTTTACTTTTTTCAAATAGTCCACCATCGTGCTTTCTCATTACCTATGGTGGGGTGTATCCTATTCACCTCAAAATCAATGGGTGTCGTCTGGGAGATGTCCCTGATCAGAATCAGTCGAAACCCGATCTATCCGACACGATTTAGTTGAGTTATCGTGCTAACAAGTTTAAAATACCGACGACAACGACACACACACAGCAAGAAATTCTTAAAAACCATTTTTTTTGTTTTTATGCCGAGAAACGAAAAATAAACTAAAAAAAATTGGTTTTTTCAATTTTTCTTTACACGATTACATTACTTTTCCGAAATGCGGAAAAGTAAAAATTCTATGGGTTAATTTAGAGGACCTGGGAGGAAACTCCATTAACTTACTATTTCACCGATTAAGGACTCACATTTCAGTCATTGTAACATAAATTAATTACCATTTTTGAACTGTTTCTCCAATTATCCGTAAAATAATTTCAAAATCCTTAATTATTCGGCCTTGGTCCAAATTGTAAATTATCATTCTTTGAAGTATGTTTAGATGCAGCTTCATACTGATTAAACATTTTGGTTACTGACCTAACGATAACTTTTTTATAAGTTTACGTTTACGTAATTATGCAAAATATAATATAATTTCTTTCGAAGCTGTCCTTACACCATGAAGTTTTACTATTTAATATTCTCAGTAAAGTTACATTATTAGCCGTATTTATATTATAGTGTACTTGCGGAGTAATAATTTTCCTTAGTATGGAGCTATATCTAATTGAAGAATTTCTTTGCCAATGTTATAAATAACTATTGGTTAAATTTTTTTAAAATATAACGTATAATTTACTCTCTAAAAGAACATTATAGAAAATGTAACTTACAAAATTGCGATTTATATGACGACTAATCGAAATATATTGATAACATATCACTTTTAATTGTAATGAAGGGTTATTCAATAGAGACGCTCGATTATTAAACGTAAATAAAACAATTTGCTTGTGAAATATCCACTCAATCTTTTCAATATGAAAGAATATTTTATGGCACTAAGTATGGAATATAACTATATGGAAATATATAAGTGTGCAAAATTTTGCTTGTTCACATATCCATTCATCCAAAATTGGGCCTTGTCGCTAAAGATGATTTTTTGGCGAAACTTGGGTCATCTTCCAACTGCTCCAGAGCCCAATCAGCGAACGCATGGCGTTGTGTATGGTCGTTTACCTTAGTTTCCTGGGTCAGTTGTATTTTGTACGGGTGCAGACTCAAGTCCCGACGCAAAATTTACCAAATTTAAGTTGCAGATATGCCAAGTTCTTGTAAATGACGAGAAATTAACTGCCTCGGGTTTTCCCGTACACTCTCTCTATCTCTCTCTCGTACAGCAGTGATGTTTTCAGCAAACTTTGCGCTTCGGTAACGTACGGGTGTTGGCTGATTACTTGTCAAACCGTTTAACTCCGACCACCAGACGTCGAATAGTCGTGTCGGTGGGAGGGTTATAGCAAGGATAAAAATCGCGTAATGCACGGAACGTTTCTCGAACAGAGCACTGATTTTGAAATTAAAATTTGATAATTTTCATACACTGTTGAACGCTATAACAGTGTATGAAAGTTCCTTCCACAGTGATTTGCCATACACTAGTGAATACTTCACAATAAATTTAATACATGTTGCTTTAACAACATGGCGGCTATAACCTGTCAAATTTAGAGCTATTGACAGACATCTTGTTGGACATTTTACTACATCCATTTTAAGGTATGCTAAAGGTGACGTGGTGTGACCAGATCAAAGATAAAAAAATGCTAATATTTTTCTTGCATATTTGTCTTTGGCGGAAATTTGACGTAGGCCTTGAAATTCAAATCTGATTTTGAAATGTGGTGCAACAGTAAAGTTATTGACGCTCTATCATTTAGAAAAAAGTCGTTTAAATCGAACAGCAAATAAAAATTTTAGAAAAGTGCCGCTCTGTAGATATATTTTTGGTTACACATGATAACTCGTTCGTTATACTTTTTATTGCATAACTTGGTAATTGATATATCAATATCGCAGTAAAGACAGCCTGCGTAGATCAACTGTAACACATATATATTAAAAATAAATAGTTACTGGATACTAATATAAACATACCCGGCTTGCACCAATACGTACTTGCATGTTGGTTATTATATACTATTATATCCTAGTAATAGGACTGGTCTGGCGTATTCGTAGCTAATTGTAGTAATGAATGCGGGCTGCATAATTTCACCTGCTGTGACCTGAAATCTATCTGCACCTTAAGTGTCCTAACAGGTTAGAGCTCCTATAATTTTTCAAAATATAGTCATATACACACACTTGTGTGAAACATTTAACCTTTCGCGCGATTGTTATGCACGTATTGTTTTAATATTTAGCTCCATTGAATCTAAACAAAAGATTAGTAGGCAGTAATTGACATTGGCTTCAACGTGATTTATTTTCTGGTGAAAAGATAAGAAACGCAAAAATGAAAGATACATTTGTTCTCTACCTACGATTGCAATGACGGTGTTCGTAATTGCATTAAATGTTAACACCATTAATGCTTACTCAGTTTGATGCTTTGCTACAAGCTATGAACTATGGCATAAAGGTTACGATACTGCATAGGCGTAGAGAGACTCGGTTCCTAAGAAAACACTTGTCTCACAATTGAACTAGCCTTACAACTACTTAGAGTAGTATGTATAGTTGGTATATAATAATTTTAATTAGACATATACAAAAAGCGATACGTAAATACATTAAGCAACAATACTAGTTAATTGTATAATGTAAATAAACAACAAGGGCATAACCCGCTTGTGGAACATATTTAAATAAATACAAACAGTAAGCACAACACCATATGAGTATATAACGTACTAATACTATATATATATATATATATATATATATATATATATATATATATATATATATATATATATATATATATATATATATATATATATATATTAACCTATCTACATTAATTACTTATTATAGTAATTATAAATTGCACTAAATATATCTCAAGTGCAAAATAATTATTGTTTTCCTGTTAAAATGCATAAAATTAAAATTCGAATATATTTTATTTCATTTGGTAAATAATTATTACCAGATAAATTTATCCATATAACCAGAAGAGTTTTAAAGATAAATATTCAAAATGTGCATCTTTGTCTTACTAACAGTACAGCATCCTATTTTAAAATTCTTCTCCCACCCTTAAAGTCCTTCTGGGAAATTAAGCTTCTTCAATTTTGCTTCAAAATCTCTTACAGCTTATGCAGCCCCATAAAAATAAATCTAAACTAAGAAATATATTTGGAGACAAACAGGCCCCTCTATTGTACCCCGGTGTCTAATCGTTCTATTGGAATACTGTTCATTGAGAGTTCTTATTTCACCATAATAATGTACCTAAATGAGCTCCATCCTCTTGAAAGGCTATTTCTACATGTCGAAATTTAATAGGATTTTTTTTTCTAGAATTCCAAAAACTAGTGACTCAATGAAATTCTGCAATATGTCCAAATACACTTCTCTCGTTAAACCATTTAAAATCCCATTTAAAAACACAAGTTCAACTATGCGATTACCCAAAATCTTTACCCCCCTTGATGATTTTTTTCTGAAACCTGTCTATGGTTTTCATAAAAGATATGAGGATTCGTGTTCGGATGCATTATGAGTATTCATATTATAATTTACAAAAAAATCTGAATCCATCGGGAATACAAATTGTTTTTGAATATTCAAATTTGAAGTTTACGGGCAATTTTTTCCGATATTTCAAAAAATTTAAGTTGGCGGCCATTAATAATTTGTGGGGGTGAAATTTTTAATTGTTTGAGGGCGTTTTGTATAGTTTTTGAAAATATTTCATAAACAGCTGCAGTTTGAGATATATCTTGTGTGGGATTCACAACTGCTTCAGTGAGAATATTTATTTATTAGTCTTGCCAAAGTTTGGGCGTACAGTTCTTTGCCTTTCCTCAATACTACCTGTTCTCTGAAACTTCCAAAGTATATATTGTAAGTATGCTCTAAAGACATAATAATCAGGATATTTCTCATTGAAAATTCTTTCAGATGCATGTAGATTTCTCCTAGTTCCGCCAATAATTAGAATCGAATTGAATTTGTCTCCTAAAATACGTATTATATTTTAAAATCAATCAGTAGTACAGTAAACTAAATTTATAAATGCAAACATGCTTGGAAACATATACAAACGTCTAAGCAACTTTTCAAGTGATTTCTGTCACATACAACTTGATGCTTATCTTTATGCTTAAAGAGTTTGATGGTATGCCAATATTAAATTTAATACATTTTTTTAAAAACCAAAATATATGTTTTAATTTCGTATTGTTTTACGGCTATATTGAAGATATCTAGTTTACCGACATCCCGAACATGTACTTCACAGAAAAATGATTCAGAAGGGTAAGTATTTGCTTTACATTATTTTTAAAATTTGTTTTTGCAAAACCCCTAATTATATAAGATAATATTTCGAAATCCCTCCCCAGCCCCATTAATATCACTAATGGAATAAACCTCTAAAGAGGTTTTAGTTATATGGATTTATATCAAAAACTATGCAGAATCTTTCTTATGTTGAGCCAAATATGATTTCTAACAATAGGAATTTTATTTATGATTTGATAAGTAACTTATTACTGGAGTAGGTCGGAACCTTTGATCTGAAGATAACACTGACTTAATTTTCCACAAAACACCGAAACACTATACACTACACACGATGCACGTTTCACCAACAAAGTTGGCATCGTCTGGGGATAATTAAGACTCATCTTGAGTTTTAATCATCTCATTAAAACTCACGAGTTTTAATCATCTCCAGATGATGCCAACTTTATTGGCGAAATTCACGTCGAGTGTAGTGTATAGTGTTTTGGAGTTTTGTAGAAAACTAAGTCAGTGTTAAGTAACTTAAATGTATTAGGTCTGAACCAAAAATCGTATGATATATTTAGTAATTGTGGGTAACATTATATTATCAAATCTTTTCTTTACCTCAAGGTTTGCTTTGACTTAGAGCTTTGTATATTTCAATTGTTAAGTAGGTGGAAATTTTGTTGGAAAATACCTATTTCTGGTACATGAGTCGACATTCATAAAATGAGTCGACAAGCTATTTTCTGAATACTACCTTCTGCAACGTTTCTACTATTATATTATTCATTCCTGGAGTCTATTTGAGCTTCAAGTTATTATAATATCCTCTTTGTTACTTGCTGGTTCAGGAAATATGGAGATGGTAATCTTATTTTTTTATATGTGGTTTTGTGTATTGTGGAATATTTCTAGCTAGCCATTTACCAATACCTGCGAGGTAGTAATTAAAAGCATTTGATGTGGAACTTTTACCTTTTTATAATTTAATGAAATTTTGGAATTTTGAAATTTCATATGATTAAATTATTATATTTGGTGTTATTAACGTTTTTGACTATGTTCCATAACTTTTTCGAATAATTTTTATTTTGGTTAAATATATTTCTGCAATAGTTAATTCTTATTCACCTAATCAATATCTATAAATGATTTCTGTATATAATAAAGTTTTCTTAATGCTATACATTATGTGAATTTTATTGTGGCCATCTGTCTTATTGTCGATTATTTCAACGAATCGTTCAATAAATTCCTGCAAGTTCAATACTATTCGTGAAATTCAACGTGCCACATGACATTACTGATACTTCAAACTCATGGATTTTATCCAAACACGGTACTGGATTGTAACTTAGAAAATGTTTCAACAGGAAAATCGTCATGAATATGTTTTTATGGATGGAGCGGTACCGATGACTAAACTTAAATGTTTATCTATAAGAAAGGGACTTACGGGTGTACCTCAGACTACTTTCTTTCTCCTCAAATAACGCGGGCTGTCCATATTTCCCTGGTTTGTTATTTGGAGCCTTATTCTTTTGGTTGTTTTAGATTTAGTGAAAAGTGGACCACTAGAATCGTTATCTACCATCTTGGGGGTGAATTATCCACATACCCTGGTTTGGTAAAGTTATTCCACTCCCACTCATTAGATTTAATATTCTTCATCCTCTCAGTTCCACCATTTGGTGGAACCAAATGGTGGAACCACCACCTCTCATAAAATCCTTAAACGTATATGCCACATCATCTTGTGATATGGTCGTCAGGGCTACTAGAATATAGTTTCCTTCGATGGGCATCACAACAAAAAAAATAATTTTTCATGTCTGTTAGCCCTCTTACGGGATGACGTAGACTGATCAAGTTTGGTTAGACCTGATTTGCCATTTTGGTGAAATACGGGCCTAGAGGAAAGTAAGTGAAGATGTATAGAAGTGTGAGGTATAGAGGATGAAAAGCAGTAGGACAGTTGCTCACAGTAGTCGGTTAATCGCCTCTTACGGTAAGTAGAAAATTCTTAATTATATATATTGAAGCCGAAGAGGATACAGTATCTAATTATAAATATTGTTATAGATTAGTTATAATCTAGATAAATTCTTTTCATTAGTACAAACATTAATAATGTGATAACTTAACCCTCCTCTACTACAGTTCGGTTGGAGTCGACACACTCGATTGTTCCCTCGCGCACAACGCTCCTTTATCTGCACACATCAAGTGGTGATTTCTTGCACCCTTCTCGCATGTCGTATTGAAGACTTTATGAACATATCTTTATGGTATTTTGGATATCGCAGCAATCCACGGCTTGGTTGTTTATAAGTGGAATGCTGACAATAAATCACACCCAAACGACATTCGTTCCTATTTCCTGCAAGCACTGGCCCATTCGTCCTGGCAGTACCGTGGATGGAGAAGAGATTCTTGAACCAACATCTACCCAGAAGTTTGCGAGGAACTATTGGTGAGATGTTGGGGAAGGAACTGAAGAGATCTGTACCTTCGATTGAGTAATAGTCAGCAAAAAGAAAACGGTGCGACTACTGTACAAACTACAGAAAAGGTAATTCCTTTTCTTCAAAATGTGATAGTTCTTTATGCGGAGAGCACAAAGCCATCATCTATTCTGGATGTTCATCCACCTCTGAAGAAACTGATCTGTGATATTTGAAAGTCAATATTCTACTATTAAATGGGAAAGGTTTTTTCTATATTAATTTAAATGTGTGCTAAGAATTCAGTGTTATTTCTATATCGTGGGTAGTTACCAAAATTATTGTATTTAATGTTTCTATCAATTCATGTTCTTGTTTATTATTTTTATAGTTTCTTAAGCAGATGATTCAGTCAATCTTTATCTATTCCAATTCCTAATTCCAAAAAAGACTTTCAATTTCAATAATAATACAAAAAAGAGACTGTCAATTTAAATAACGTTTCTTAACTAGGATGTCTGCAGTAGGCCTGTTGATGTTTAATAAATTAAAATAAAACTTACTTTGAGTAAAAACTGTTCTTTTATCGATCACAATAGTAAATATATGATTTGAAATCTCCGTAGTAGAGGGGGATTAAGTAAGTATACTGTGGACTTTTAAGAGTCCCTGAATCGGAGTTACGAAATTTGCTTATTTAGTGGACGATATATTTGTGAAAAGTGCAAAACTTTACTACTATTATTATTACAATGAAAAGAAATATGATTAAGTTATTAAAAATTCCACAGCAAGTTAACATGAAATGTAGTAAGAGTAAAATTATGCGGGTTAACCCTAGGGCTATTCTGTCAAAATTTAACAATATGCACTTGCCGTTGCATTAAATGTATATTACATTCTTTGGAATCCACCATACTAGAAATTTAAATTTAATAGCTATATAGAGAAATTCCTTGAATACATTATTGGCTACACAAATATCAGTTGACATAAGAATTTAATAATTGAGTAATATAATAATAACGCATGATAATGATTATATATAAAGGTATGACAGTATTGCTGGCGGCAAATTTATAATATTAAGATAATTTAGTTTTATTATCCGTAGTAAATAAAACGTATATATGTAGGTACTTACCAATACATTACTACTTTGATAGTATATTTTTTCAGTTTCTTATGTGGGTTTATGATAAGATTACCAGTCTATTGGCTGAAATAAGTTGCCATCAATTTTTGGAGTCTTCAAACATAATTTCTAATATATTAACAGTTGGTAAGCATCCATCAATATTTTCATAATAATTCATCTATCATGCGCATTAAATGGTTAAGATCAATTTAGTTTAATTAGCATTATAACATGTTCCTGATTTATAATGGGAGGTACCTTATAAGAAATTTCATGCCGTTAAATATTAATATTCTATTAACTGAATTTACTCTAACACTATTAAATAACATGACCACCGGCGCAGTTTATAGAAATTGCATTAGGATGTCATAAATTGCATACATAATTTCCACATCTAAATTAGTAGTGTTAACGCTGCCAATAAATTGATTACGTCTAATCTGAAGTTTTATCAAGCATCAAATTCCTACATTATGTAACTATTGAAAACTTCTAGCTTCCCAAACGATATACAACATGAGCATAACGTTTCGCACAATACTCATACTTTTTACTTAAATGACGTTTAAAGAATTTAAACAACTATTCTATTTATTATATATAACTATTTTATTTATTATATATTATAGTTATATTTTTTTAAAAACATTACTGAAACATGAAATTTGACATACAAATTTTCTTTCTTTCAGATTCTTTGTTTTAGTTGGGGTAGCAACGTAATATTTGTTAAATTACAACTCGCTCATATTTGACAAAATAATTCTTTGAAATATTTTGCGTATAAACGTGCCCCGTATTAGAGATTTTCGATTTTCCACTTATAAGATATGGGTGTTTATTTATTCTACATAAATTTATAGAATGTATATACATAAAAAAAATAAAAATACTTTGCTATTACAAATGACGAAGTACAGATATATCAGAAATTCCAATTTTTTTTAGATTATTGTTTGTTCTGACAAAGTCAGTTTTCCTTCAATAGAACATAACAATGTTCCATTCATCATAACTGCTGATATTAGTCTCAAGTGAATCTTCATTAGATTTAGGTTATCTGCTAGGTGTAGAATTTCTGCATTTCAAGACGACACAAAAGACCACAAACAGCACAAAATACTACGATTTAACTAACTCAGACAGATATAAACATATAAACATTACATAATAATACATGAATGATATACATAAAACAATATATAAAATAAGCAGTTTTAAAAACTTAAAACGGACTTTTCCGCACGTACAACATCTCTATCTCGAAATTGAGTGGCCAAGAAAAAATAATCCAACACATAAATGCAGAATAGGTGTTTTATGCAACAGTTTTACTTTTTTCAAATAGTCCACCATCGTGCTTTCTCATGACCCATGGACAGGATGGGGTGTGTCCTATCCACTTTACAATCAGTAGGTGTCGTTTGGCAGACGTCCCCGATCAGAATTAGTCGAAACACGATCGATTCGACACGATTTAATTGAGTGACCGTGCTAACAAAAATAATTTCCCAAATAGTCGACCATTGTGCTTTCTCATGACCCATGAACATGGTAGAGTGTGTTCTATCCACCTCAAACGTCTGGGAGACGTCCTCGATCAAAATCAGTCAAAACCCGATCGATCCGGCATGATTTAGTTGAGTTAACCGTATTAACAAAAAAAAATTCTCAAATAGTCCACCATCGTGCTTTCTCATGACCTATGGACACGGTGGGGTGTGTCCTATCCACCTCAAAATTAACAGATGTCGTCTGGGAGACGTCCCCGATCAGAGTTAGTCAAAACCCGATCGATCCGACACAATTTAGTTGAGTTATCGTGCTAACAAAAAAAATTCTCAAATAGACCCATGGACAGGGTGGGGTGTGTCCTATCCACCTCAAAATCAACAGGTGTCATCTGGGAGACGTTCCCGATCAGACTCGGTCAAAAACCCGATCGCTCCGACGCGATTTAGTTGAGTTATCATGCTAACAAGAAATTTTAATGGCGACGACAACGACGACGACAATTACAACGACAACGACATACACACAGATAAAATTTTTTGGTTTTTATGCCGAAAAACGAAAAATAAACGAAAAATTTTTTTTCTATTTTTCTTTACACGATTACATTACTTTTCAGCTAGTATAATTGCATGTGAAAAAGTAAAAACAGCACAGACATTTTATAACACACATGTACACCGCAGCACTGACAGAAAACATAAAACAGGCATATAACAACAACGAACCACATATTTACAAATAGCTGCATGAAATCTTCGACAACTAATGACAGACTAATGTCTAGTGTTATTGTCCGTCTATTGAAGTCAATTGGCTGAAGTCGAAACACACAGATAAGATAACTCAGTGATGCAATTGTTGTCCAAAACAAAATACAGTTTGCTGCTGAACAATTTTCAAGATTATAAACTAATTAATTAAAATAGGTTTTTAACTTCTTTTCCTATAATAAACTAACATGGAATATTACAAACATCACAAACATAAAATAAAAGTATATAATTTATATAAGAAAGCGCATCAAATGAAAACATAATTCTAGACTAATCGCAGCTAGATATTTTGAAGTTGAAGTAATAGAAAACCGAAGAAACTAATAGGTCTGCTCAACGACCGGGTGCCTTACTTTGTATGTAATACAGATATTAAGGCATCGGCAACGCAAATATGTTAACATGTACACTAAGCATACTGAAATGTCAAATAATGACAGTAATTTTTATATTGAGATTAAATAATGAAAAGAACAGATCTACAGAACAATAAAGAGATTTTAAAGTGTAAAAGTAAAGTAAGTCTTCAACAAAATGGAGCTGCTTTCTATTTCCATGTTCCATTTTGAAGAATTTCCAGTCACTTATTGACGGTACATTTCTTGACAGATGGATAGGGCACCGAAGATTAAGTGAATGACCATTTACCGGATTTGACCCTCTTCGTGTGGGATTATTTTTTTTATATGTTACATAATTTAGAGGATCTGAAACAACGAATTTTGAAGGATTCTCCAAAAAAGGAAACTCATTTAATAAGGCTGATTTTTCAAAAAATCAATTAATAAGGCTCACTTTTTCAGAATAATGAATATTGTACAAACCTTTATGACGACGCTGTATATGATTATGGTTGTATACAAAACAAAAAAGATAAAATAAGTGGTTCATGAAATACAATTTAATAATTAAATAACATTGTGTGATAAATGTAACCAAACTTTCATGACAAGTTTTTGTATAAACAATTTAATATGGGGGTTATATTTTTCATACCATAATAAGAAAGTAACATGACAAAAATTTCATGATTTCATTGCTTTTTCCTTTTCGTATTCATATTCAGTTTCTGCTTACCTAACATATATTGTCAACATTTTTCTAAATCAACTTCAAGAAAATAAATACAGAAACACAGACAGAAACATTTGAACCGTTTTGTAATAAAACTAAAAATGTATATTGCTCTGCCTAATCAATTGCTGTATTCATTTCTTTTTAGATTAATTATTTCATGAATAAAAATATTTGCTCTCCTCCGGCACGCACCATATAGAATTAATTATTGATTTGTAACTAATTACCTGCAACATATAAATATCCCAAATCTTACATCATCAATCAATGAACCAGTATATCAATCACAAAAAAATAATATACGCCTAGTATATAAAATATTTTGTGATATATTACAGTAATCAATTGATCTAAAAAAATATTCGACAGATGGTTTCATGAAATATAGGATCGATAATTTCTTCAAACATTTATTATTCCAGTACTAATTGCGGTACATATTTATAGATCAAGCACTGCTATATTCAAACAGCTAATGTCTTAGTAAAGCGCAATGGGTTTGTTTTGTCTATAATAGTCTTGAAGATAAATCAATCAATGTATTAAAGAAGCGTAAATCATTATATTCCGCTATACGAAATCCTTGTGTGCTATGTATGTTCTGAATAACTACAGTATTTTGATCAATACAAATACATACATATGTATTGCAATTAAAGTAGTACCTGTAGGACAATTTTTTAATTAATATTTGAAAATTATATCATCCTCCTTGAAAATATTTGGCTTATTCTTTCTACATAACACTTACTTAAATTAAAAGTACCTTATCTAAAAAAATATTAACTTATATTAATCCCAAAAATTCTCCAAAAAAAATTATGTAGTTCTGGTGCAAATTATAACTTACAAAAATTGGTTTCATAATCTGATTGACAGTTATTTGAATAAGTAAAGCTTAGTGTAAACATTGGTGGCACCTTTCTGACACTATTTTAGAGGCGGCAGTAACTCTTGCATAATCAGTGAATACATTTCAGAGATATAATATTGGCATAACGTTTAATTTATTTAAATATTTTCGCGGAAAATATTTCCACAATAATTTAAAAAGTCTAAAAAAATGTATTTCTTTTAATATTGTTCCGAGTATTTGAAAATATTTTAGTATTCTTATATTTAGTTCATATTTCTGATAACCTTTTGTGAAATGTTAATGTTAATTCACTTACAGTTTAATTGAAGGCATCGATCTGATAGTTCGTCAGAGTTAGGCACACATATACAATTGGTATTAAGATCGTGGATTGCAGATGAAATGTATCTGTTAATGTGTGGTCGGTTGAGATAGGGGGCTGAACTCTCAACAGTTGAGAGTCCTAGATCTGCGATGCCAGCCCCTCAAGATCAAAATTCACACACACTCACATTTACAACACAGAATAAAGAACAACCCTTATTCTGTGCTTATAGTTTAATTGCAGTCTACGTGTCTGACAGATGAGTATTTGCTATAATAACAATAGTCCATGGATCTTTCGATCTTTCTAATCGATTTTGGACTGATGGGATAATTATGGACAGCAAACTTCAATATATTTCAGCCAGTGGCGGCTCGTGGTATCCATATTAGGGTATGCGATAGCGGCGTATGAGCTTCATCAACCCTTAAAAATAGCGCCGCAGGCTAAAATTTTTAAAATTTTCAAGGTCACGCGTTTTCCTGGTACGGGAATTTCAATGATTGAATTTCATTTATACAAAAATATAGACTTTCACAAGAATTTTTTGAACTTAATATCTCTTTGTTATTCGTGAATAATAATAGTTATTGTGGGTATAAATAAATTGGAATAAACGAAATATATTTATTGAGTATTATACTTATATTATGTAAATTGGGTGAGTTTAAAAACCTCTGGAAATATTTCTCGAAATTCATATTCCACAAAATATTTCAACATTCACTCGATATTTAATGTTTCAAATTGATCATCACAATATATAACCCAATATCCCCAGTAATGTCACGGCTTATTCAATGCGAAGGCGTCTTCGGATCTGCCGAAGAACGCCGATTGCATTCGCCTTCAACTGCTTTATTTAAAGAATATAATTGGCTGCAGACGTCTGAGCTGCGATTATTTTGCCATTACAACAACGCTGTTTGTCGTCTTACCGACATATGGTTGACGTGTAGCTACGATTTTCAGGCGGTGGGATGGAGAACTGAGCCTGGTCTGGTTGTTCTGTTTAGGAATAAAATGATTTAATTCGGTGTAGAGCGGCACCGTGCGGATTGCGGTGGTATATATAAAGGGTGTTTACGGCACCAGCGCCGCTGACGGCGATAGATAATTTAATTAGTATAAAATAGTTATTATTAATTATATTAAATATTTCTGTATTATCAGGGACGTTAACAGTTCATTGTAATTGCGCTGTTATGAGAAATGACATAAAATTTTAAAGGTAGGCGGCGCCTACCTTGCCTACCCCGACGAGCCGCGACTGATTTCAGCTTTCATCGATTTATATCTTAAATACACGTGTTTGTGGAAACTCAAGGACGATTATTACTTGAATAAACTGACGAAAGACTAAGCGTATGGGAAATAAAGCTAAACTTAACACTTCATCGAAACTATATGTAATTAAGTAAATCGTCCTTGTACGATTGCCGTAGTTCAAGCAATAAGCTCATGTGGGAACGAGTTCCGCTTTCTAGAAGCCATTGCTTCATCCAAAACCTCTTTTCACGTTGTTATCTAGATGTAGTGTTTAATCGCAATAAATTCGATATTATAACTGCACGATTCCTCCGTGAAATGCGACCCATTCTGGATAGGAATGAGACTGTATAGCCGAAGCCCACCTAACGACAATCCTTACTTTGATCAACTGCAGTCCTCCAGATTGAAGATCACGAGCTGTGTATGTGTGAGCAATTGATAGTTCATAGCCTGTAGAGACTATGGCCTGCAGATTGTAGTCGCATATATGTGCGATGCTATAAGATTTCAACCTACAGTTCTTCGTCGCAGGCATTGGCCTGCAGTTAAACTGTTAGTGAATGGGGGCCTTAAAGAGGGTTGATGACAAGAAGTTGAATACAAATCCTACAGCTATTCTTTTAAATACAAAAATCAAGGTGCCCGAGATTTTTTCAAAATATTCTATGAGTTTTATTTCGAATTTTAGGGATATACTGTATAATAGGCAGATATCGATTATTTACATGACAAAACTTGAATATAAGCATTTATAAATCTTTACGCATATGTTACATTAAGAGAAATTATTAATATATCTTTAAAGCATTGCACTTCATCTACGGATTATTAAATATAATTATAGTAATCATTTTTTATTACTATTTTTCATGTTACACACAAGGTAATTTGTACGTTAGATGAATTAAATGTATTTACGTTGTGCAATTTCCATACTGCATCTAATGTCGAACTTAATGTTCAATAGTTTTATTTGGTGGTCAAGTAAGAAAAAGTTGCAACTGAGAGCAGATTGACTACCTCGCTTTTCTCTTCCTAATCAAAAACGAACAATAGCATAAAGTCTATAAGTCAACACAATGACTTATAGACATTCTTATCTATGTAGACTTATAGACAGTCCTAATTATGACTTCCCCACATTCGGTCATAACTAGGATTTAAATTTGCTGTTTTTATGATAAATTTGGATTAAAGTACTGATAAGTACGATTTTCAGTTAATTTCCTTTTTTTTTTGAGATTTTCGTTAAATATTCTTATTATTTGTTAACAATATTTGTTTTATCAATTCGGTTATAAGAAGTGGTTCAAATGAGGTAGAACACGAGGTATCTTCATATTTTAAATTTTAAAGTTAAGGTTGATAGAACTTAAAAGATTGATGACGAGAAGTTGAAACAACTCCTATATGTATTGTTTTGAAAATAAGAGATTATCAATTTTATTCCAAATCTTAGGGACATACTGTATAATAGGTAAACATCGATTATATATATGACAAAACTTGCATGAATACAAGCATTTATGTATTTTTATGCACAAGTAGTGATACATTAAAAGAAATTGTATATTTTTAAAGCATTGCACTTAATATACGGATTATTAAAAATAATTATAATAATTATTTTTTATCATTATTTCTCATATTATGATTGACAAACAAGATAATTTGTACGTTAGATGAATTAAATATATAATTTGCGATGTGCAATTTCCATACTGCATCTAATATCGAATTTAACGTTCGATAGTTTTATTTTGTGGTCAAGTGAGAGAAAGTTGCAACTGAGAGCAGATTGACTGTCTCGTTTTTCTCTTCCCAATCAAAAACGAACAATAGTCGGCCTGCCCATGTTAATATGTCTATAAGTCAACACAATGCAATCGTGACAGCCCAAGGCCACGTACAATTTATTATTTTAATTTCTGCAAATTTATGGAATTTTACCTTAAATAATTTCCCTACAAAATAACTAACCATGCTTTGATTCTCTTATTATAATTCTTCCTGTGTTATTATTTATGTTCTAATGAATTACACTAGGAGGAAAATTATACTAGGTCTCTAATAAATTATAGCTCTATCTCGTGTATCATTTGCGATTTAGATGATTGCTAAAGCATGGAATATGCGCCAAATTTGTAATGAACCAATTAAATATTTTCTATGCTAAACACTTATGGAGTCACAAAGTCTTTATTGACCCCGTATCACATAAACATTTACATTCGATTTATATTTCCTTGCTGAGATATCTTATTTATTATTGCTTAAGATTGCTTTGTAAACTGTTTGAATCGAAGTATATAACTTTATAAGTCTACTTTAAACATATTTACTTTAAAAAATGTCGTATAATGGTTATATACAAAAAAGAAATTTCGATCTCATTTTTGTATGCATTATGTAATTTTTTTCAAATAAAGAAGTATATCCTGGACAGAGGTTGAATATTTCCATGCATCAACAAAAACAGGAGAGCAGTTCTCCCGGAATACTGAAAGATTACACATTTCTCGATGCATTTTTCACAAATATAGTGGGCATTGTGAGGAGATATTACAATTTACATTTGTTTTAATCATGTCCCGATACTGTTAATGTGGTTGACGATAATATTAACATAGTTGATGAAACCAACATCGAAAACGTGTAATATTTCGAAGATAGTGGAAAACTGGTCCCCTCTTTTTTTTAATTATAGGTAAACTTTGCATGACAAATTAAATTCACACTACACTAGTTTCCCAGTTTTCGCTATTAAATATGAGAAATACATATGAATCGCTAATTGCAGAAATGGGACATGTCCAATTTTATACCAAAATGACATTTTTGCATATTCCTATTTTATTCGCCTACGCGCATGGTTGTTGCAAAAATGAGACATGGCCCGTGATTCATCCGAATTCTATGCGAACGTTAAGTTTCATTTTACTATAGAAACGGGGTATGTCCAGGAGACATCGCCTTTCTGCAGTAAACGCGCAACACGTCATGCAATATACTTTTATAAACACTTTGATTCTATTATTCGCATAAGTAGCATACTGACATTCTCTAAAATGAATTCCAGCTCTGAAAGTGAAGTTGAACATCAATGAAAATAAAAGAAAGTGTAGTAAATGCAGAAAAATATAAAAGAAACACAATAAAAAGGGCTAAACTGCGTGGTGAACAACATAACAATTATTCTGGAAGGGTTATGCCAGCTAAGTGTGCCAGTTTGGCCGTTCTGCAAGAGACACCTGCAGCACCAGCGAGGAGCTAAATGCTAAAATTAATAGCGAAACGTTAAATGAAAATGCGAAATGGGTTGCTGTTACTGAACTTCTCGTCCATAAGCCTCGTAGTAAAAAATTCTATGCAATTTTGGACTCAATAAAACAACTATGTGAGGAAAACAGTAACACTCTAGCAATTTGTATTGATTACATGGCTAATGTTTCATTACAACAAATACCCGTACAGGACCTATATTACCTACGGCAGCTTACACTGTGCACGTTCGGAATATATAATTTAAAATCAAAACAGATGATTTGTTACGTATACCACGAAGGGGAAAGCAGAAAAGGGGAAAATGGTGGATGTTCTTTTATTATTTTATTTTATTTTATTAGACATCACGCCGTTGAACAAAAAATAAAAAAATTCACATTTTCTGTGACAATTGTGGTCAAAATAAGAATAACACAGTGATTCGATTTCTAATGAGCTTGATAGAATTTCAAAAATTTAAGAAATACAAGTATATTTTCCAGTGAGAGGGCATTCCTTCATAACATGTGATCGTGATATTGGTCTAATCAAGAGAGCACTTAACCAATGCGAAAAACTCTACCGACTCTCTGAGAATATAGCGAGTTGATTTCCAAAGCATCAAAAAATGCAAAAAAATTCCAAATTGTGATGGTTTGCAAGGAATTAGTGTATGATTATAAGAGCTGGTTCCTCATCTTATAAAAGAACTTATCTGAGTCACAAATCCTATGGAAAAGTTTCCCACGGATTCAAAAAATGTCATTTTCTATTTCGTCATACCATCATCTAACTATTTCTTCTACTGTAGAAGTTATTTACCGAGAATTTATAAATTCATATTTATTTTGTAAATTTATAAATGGCAACAGACACATTTCGACTTAGAAATACCTGACAACAATTAACCATTCCCCCAAAAAAAGCTTATTTGGAGAAGATACCCATAAGTAAGACGAATATGGCTCATATAATGTAAACTATAAAATTCATACCTGATTCAGAATTTTGGCAATAATTTACTGCTTGGCCAACTGAAAATAAGGATTATGACGATGAATAAATATCATTATTTTACTTTTTTTTTTTTTGTATTACAGAGTTAAAACATATGAAATAACATTTTTGCTAGGGTTTATTTCCATTAATATATTTACTTACTGCATAAAAGTGACATGTCCATATGGCAAATTTGACATTTAATCTAACAATAGGAACGAAAATCGAGTACACATTATACTGATATATAATAAATGTCATAAGCAATATACTGTCGACAAAGATGGTAATTTTTTTTTCAAACAAGTTAAACAGTGTTATTAACTTCTTAAAAATATGGGAAAATGTGATTTGTCTCATTTCTGCAATTGACGATTCATATATATATATATATATATATATATATATATATATATATATATATATATATATATATATATATATAATCGTTTTTAAGATTTATTAGTTTGCAATATGCAATATTATACCTCCAGTTTTTACGCCAATAGAACACTTTACTGCCATTAAAATGGTTTTATTTGACCTTTTAATAACTGATTCCAACGCATGTATGCCAAATGTGCCACAGTTTCATTACTACATTAAAGCAAGAACTATGGATAGTCATGGACCCACCATAAGTACGTGGGTCCTATGCAGTTCAGGTGACATAAAGACAGGAAGGTTATTTTAGCTGAATATTGTATTTATTTACAGTAAAATTTTTCATTTAATGTCTACGAGTACTTCATTTGCTGAACAGAAAGAAAGAAAGTATCAATATCTGAAATGCTTTAAAATCTTCACCAACAATTTTAATTCAATCAACGAAACATATATTTCACATAACAAATGTATTTCTTACCTAATAAACGTGAACGTGGCATCCAATTTAATATGTTTGCAAGGAAAGAAAGCTATTTAATTATTAGTTCTTAATATAATGTAAACTTTTTACCAACAGCTTTATTTTAAATGTAATGTTTATTTCAGATAAAAAATATATTTATTACTCAATATTACATCCTATCAAATGTATTTCTAAGAGCAGATTGAACAAACCTCTATTTAATATCTTCAAAGTTCGTATTTATTTAAGAGAATTTCATATTTCCTTTCCATATATAAATTCAGTATTTCTTTGCTATCAGTGTAATTCATTAACAATAAATACATTATTTTCTCTGTGGAAAAGGACTTATATGTTTGTATCTACATATTTTTGTATTGTTTCCATCTCCTTTATATCGTAAACTACTTTATCGTGGCAGTAATATTTTCTACAGTTTTTACAATATGCATTTCTTCAGTTTGTACTTATTTAAATTTAGACACTAAAGTAGGGCAAGCAGTTTTATTTTAACAAATTTCCATATAAAAAAATGCCGTAACAGTTAATCGTAACCGTTCCAAAAATTATTATAATTCACATTAACACAATAACAAAATAATAATTGGCAAATTACACATCTTAAAACAGTATTCGATGGATAGAAGGAATATATATATATATATATATATATATATATATATATATATATATATATATATATATATATATATATATATATATTACTTAGTATTCAGCAATTTAAATATAAGAAGTAGAACTCAATTTAGCTTAGAATGTATACTGATAATAATAATGTACGTATAATAGATAATGTTACTTACTTTGCATTACAATTAAATCACAAAAACAATTATTAAACAATCATTCTTCCAAATGTATGTAATTGTTGAAAGTCCACATAAACAGAATTTATTCGACAATATTTGTTAACAGCAATATAACAATGTTATGTTCTTTTAACATATGGTAGGACTTGAAACTATATGTTTATTAAGTGTCTCCTAATATAACAAATTTGAATTCCCTGATTCGAATGTCAAACTTAAGTGGAAAATATTAATCTACAATCAAGTGTCTACATGGATTCTTATTATACACATTCCAGGGTTCAAACTGTTAATTATAATGTTTTCTACATTTCCATTTTTATTTTTATTACATCTGTACAACTTTTTTATTTGTCTTAAATTGGCATTACGCTCATTACTAGCCATTATCTATTAATTTCTGTTCATTGTAAACCATGAGAATCAGATATACAAACCGTTAAATAAAACTGTTGAAACCTCCATTTAAGTACATGCAATTGACGGAATCATTCAGAAATTGCTAGGTAGAAATGTTAATATAGATTTTTTAGCTAATCGGAAACATTCCGGTAAATGCTAAAGTTGTATAATTTCGATCATTAGATTTCAAAATTAGGCACTTAAGATGTACTATTTCGTAGAGTATTTTCATTATGATAATTACGGCTGTCTCCATGAGCTGTTAGGCTGCTACAGTTCAGTGAGCATTAAGTAACGCGAGTTGTAGAGCATTTAAGACTATGAAATAAAACGACACGAGTCGTGCGGCTATAAAATACTTTCGTCAATTAATTAATCTGCCGAATATACATAATATAAATATAGCAATACACAAAGTTTCACAAAAGAGTGATACATACTACATATTTATAAATGACAGTAATAATATAGTCGTATTTAACTAAAATTTTTTTTTATTATTTACTCAAGGATCATATAACATAATGCTTAGTGGATTATATTCGTGAGTAATAACAAAATTTTATTTTTCTACTGATTATACCGATAAGTTTGAAGAACAGAAGATATAAGTATTATGTAAAGGGTGGCCCAACCATAATGCACGATGTTAATTATGAGTCACACCTTAACGTCAAGTTTTTTGCCCAACTTAATTTGGCATTTCTTTGTTTCGGTATTTGACAAATTCAACCATGGAGAGGTACGCATTTGAGCAGCGCGTTAAGATTGTTGAAGCCTTTCACGAAAATGGGCGTTCAAATCAAAATGCATTTCGTGCACTTCGTGACTTTTTTAGTCAGCATAATCGACCAAATGTCAGCATAATCCACCACAATCGGGAAAATTGTGCGCAAATTTCAGCAAACCGGGTCTGTAGGAAATGTGAGAACACCTGTGCATGCTCACCCAGTTCGTTCTGCGGAAAACATTGCTGTTGTTCGCGATAGTGTAGCAGAGGAACCGTCAACCTCGACTCGTCGTTGTGCCCAACAATTGAACATCTCACGAACATCACTGATGCGAATTTTGAATAAAGATTTGAATTTACACGCTTACAAGGTTTAATTGACTCAAGAGCTGAAGCCTACTGACCATTTCATGCGTCGTCAATACGCCGAATGGTTGGTTGAACAAACAGAAGTGAATGGTGACTTTAGAAAGAAAATCATCTTCAGCGACGAGGCACACTTTCACCTCAGTGGATTCGTTGACAAGCAGAATTGCCGCATTTGGCCAAATGAGAATCCACGAGTGATTGTTAAAAAGCCGATGCATCCACAAAGAGTGACTGTGCTGGGTGCGGTTTATGGGCTGGCGGCGTCATCGGGCCGTACTTCTTCGAAAATGAGGTCGGCCAAGCAGTTACCGTGAATGGTGTTCGCTATCGCGAGATGATAACGAACTTCTTGTGGCCATAAATTGAGGATATGGACCTGGACGATATGTGGTTCCAACAGGATGGTGCCACTTGCCACACAGCCAACGAAACAATGGCACTTTTGCGCGAGAAATTCAATGGCCGTGTTGTCTCACGTCGTGGCGATGTTAATTGGCCGCCACGATCATGTGATTTGACACCGTTGGACTTCTTTCTTTGGGGATATTTAAAAGAAAAAGTGTACGTCAATAAGCCAAGAACAATTCAAGAGCTAAAGGATGAGATAATTCGACACATTAACGACATTGAACCTCAATTATATCTCAGAGTCATTGAAAATATGGACCATCGGATAGAGGTATGCCACCAAAGCCGTGGCTAGCATTTGGCCGATATTTTGTTTCACACATAATTGTCATAGATCCTTCTATCATGATAAAAAATATTAAGATAATTCCCTGAAAACTTTTTGTTTTATTTACAATTAACATCGTGCATTTTAGTTCGACCACCTATTACTAGGTATAAGTAATAATACTGTTACTATGATAGTAGTACAGTAATATATATATATATATATATATATATATATATATATTAGTGTTAAGATTACCTCAGGACATGTATAATAAATAGAGTTATTCATCAGCTGCGTTATTAAATATTTACTAGGGCAAAGCTTCGCCACTTTCATTAGTACGAAAATGATGTAAAGCTTTGCTATTTCTTATATAACACTGACAACTAGTATAACTGATGAAAATTTACACCACTTTTTACAATATATTTTAGTATAAAACTAAAATAGATTCTTCATACATTTTACCCCACTCGAATTACAATCCTTGCGATATAACTGTTTTACTGTGTGTATCTATGTGGTTTTTACACTAATAGTTATTATTGTAAAACTTGGAACAATATAGCTGTTCATGATTTCTAACCAAATTATGTCTGCATGATGTTATCTGTCCTAAGAACTAACGACGAGAAAATGTCTGAAGTACTTCACTGACTTGGTAACTATCTAACCTATTTGCTTTTCACGATAATGAAATAAACAAATTAGCATGAACGCATATTTTGTATCTGACATTTCTTAGTTATAATCTACAATATCAATATATTAGTATTATCAAGAAATAACCTATTCCTTGTAATACAAAATACCTTTTTTATATTATTGTAAAACGATGATTATCAAAGAACTGCAATATCAAAACGATAGTTTTTTATCGAAATTATAACAGTGAGTTTTTTAAATTTTATACCAAGTGTAAGAAACATTTAGTCTAATATACTTAGAGTAGAGGAAATTAATCTTCCATGCAACTTAAGAGAAGAAGAATTAATGAAAGCGGTAATTCTGGTTAACGAGGGACGTAGCCAGCGGTATGTGGCTAATATGTGAAGTTAGACAATTAGTAGAACAGTTAAATATTTGAACTTCGAAGTTATTGTAGAACTCAAGGATAAGGCGGAAGAAGTCTTCAGGTGCAATAGATGAACGATATCTTATGCAAGTCACCTTAAGGAACAGGTACTCTACCAGTTTAGAGCTAAGCAGAGCCCTAGCAGCAGCTCGAAATGTAGCAATTTCTGAAGGAGCAGTCAGTAGAAAGCTTAATGAAGGAGAACTGGATCATAGAAGACCATTTATTGCACAACTGCTCATCAAAGAACAGAAAGTTACTAGACTCCGCTTTGCAAGGGAATACGTGAATTGGATCAGTGAAGACTGGAAACGAGTTTTGATATCAGGCGGAACAAAAATAAATCTTGATTCACCAGATGAACGTCGTCGAGTCTGGTGGAGGCCAGGAGAGAGGTTTGCTGCATGCAGTATCTCTCCGAGGATCCTATTTGTTTATGGATCAATAATGTTCTGGGGAGAAATTTTTTTGATGTTTCAATGGTCGTATGCATTTGGCTTCTGTATGAGGAATATCCACGAATACACATTTCTATGTAGAAAACATGGTAGAAATACAACCTATTTCATTTTCTCCATTTGTCCAAGACAATTTCATTTTTATACGGGATAACACTGTCTCACGTTATTAGAGGGGTTTAGACTACCACCGATTTATGAATATTCGAACTATGGACTGGTCACCAAGAATCCCGGAAATGAACCCCATAGAGCATTTATGGGATGCAGTACAACAGTCACATAGGCGTCACATACCTGCCTCTATGATCCTTAGAGAACTGGAACAAGTCGTTCTTGTTGAATGGGAGAATAATCCTCAAGAATACTATTCACCATTTGATGAATAGCAGGAAAATAAAAGCAATCATAAGAGCTAGAATAGGATCTATACGCTACTGAATTCGAATTCTTTCCTGATTGTTACTTTATATTATTTATTCATGTTTTTTCTCGCTAATACCATTATAATTATTTATTAAACATTAGTTGAAATTATTTAATTATAATATGTATTTAATTATAACAACCATGATCTAAATCTTTAAGAAAATAAAAGTAATAATGTGAAATTTTATTGATGCTTTAATTTTGTCTAGAAGTTTATTTTCTACTACGTAAAATATATACAGTTTTGTTTATAAGACAATTTTAATGTTAATTTAAATAGTGTGTAATACTAAAGTCTAAAATTATATCTAGATAGGTATTTTCAAACTTGTTACACGTTGATCATGTTTCTCATTTTTTTTTTTTTTTAGTATTACTGTTAATCATTTGAAGATACGTGATATTCCAAAAAATTAATTAGGTCTTCAATTGGAACTACTTTCTTGAAAACATATTAAATTTGAGTGACAGATGCTTTTCATGCTGAATTATTAAGTTATATAGATATTGTTTATGGCTGGTAAGTTTTTTTTATTTCGATACAGTTAAACTAAATTTAACAGCACGCTGCTCAATTAACGTTCTCATTTAAGACGCACGCCAGCCATATTTACGAAAACACGTTTTTGTTAACATCACATTATTTTAATTAAACGGCACAATTTGCGAATAAAGAGTTTCCCTTTTATAGGAGCATTTGTTTTTTGCTTCAGAATGAAATTTTAACAAACTATTAAATAATGCGATATAATATTCTTCACTGCTTTACTTATCTATTTTATCTACTGTTTTGTCTATGTAAGTAAATATTTATTGGTATATGCAGGGTTTTCAAGAATCTCTACAAGACAATCTCTTCTTATATCGGTTAAAATAACACTAACCATATGGAAATGTTTCCTAGGATACACTTTGAGTCAGGTAATTGCTTTTATAGTTAAGAAAAAATTTCATTAAGATAGTACCTAGATACAATTTTTGATAACTCATACTATTCCTGAAACCACATTCTATTCAGCCACCACAGCTTATGCTCATGCGTTATAATAAATTTTAGTATAGTTTTAGTAAATTCAACCTTCTAAAGAGAATGTATTCTTGTTTCATTTCGATCATGCTATTTTTAGGAAAAACGCATCCTAATAAGGAATGATTACCCATTTCTTTTTTACATTTTCTTAAAGTGGTATCGACATCTAAATCATTAGTCGTTTCATGCATGTTAATACATATATTCTTGGATATGGGTATTAACTAATGGATTATTATTATAGATATAATAATAATTGAAGCTTACATTTTTAAAAGATATTGAATTATTTTAGGAGAAACATAAAGAAAATTAATAAGCAATTTACGGGCCTAAATTTGCAGTCTCCGTTAAACTGTAAGCATTACCATAGTTATTAACTTATCAAATTATCAAATACCATTTTCATCACATGGTTATTATTTTATTATTATTGTCTCATTAAATAAATTCAGTTGAGTGAAGATATTATTTTTATTATATAAGTACCTAGGTAAAATAAAAAACAAAAATTAGATTGTTAAATAATAATAATGGCTAGGAAATTTCGATTAAAAAAAAATAAAACAGAAAATGATATTCTACGTTATCCGACTGAATGAAATCTTAAGAGCCGTGTGCTCCACTCGTTCGCGTCTTCTATGACCAAATCTCGTAAAATATAAAGAATTTATCGAGGATATACATTACTTCTTTTCTGATATGAGCAATCTTTTTCTCATCGGTGGTGGTCGAATTGACGGGTTCGTTAGAAAATCTTACGAAGGTTGCAGATTTCTTTAATAACTTAAAAATATTAATAGTGAGGTCATCGATAAAATTGCATGTTGTGACCAAATCGTCTTTATATTGGAACACGTAGAACGAGGATATACCATTTTATGTTTTCGTATCTTCTTGCCCAAGCACTCTCGTGATAGAACAGTTTTCTTAAATGCGTGGGCTATTAGCCACTATAAATATTCCCGCGAGGCCTGCGACATATCAATTTTGAAAATAAACGGAATTTGATGTATTTGCCTCCTATATGTAAGATATATCCACCAGATTTTACATATTAATGTGAGAAAGACCAATTTACAACATCCCGTTAAAATAGTGCGAATTTCGAAAAGAATGGACATTCCATCCTTTGAAAATAAACGATTCAATTATATTAAGAGCATCTATAGAAATTGAAAAAACAGTTACAACTAGTGTTAGGTCAGTAACTGTCATATCTGCAGAACCATGTGATTACCAAATAGCTCATAATTCTGCTATTGATATACTCAGTAACACATGAGTCGGAAATCGAGAAAGGAACCACCAAACCGCCAAACGGTTATCAAAGTAGTTCCCGAATAGTAAAGCCATTACATAATCGCTCTAGGAAACAACATCCAACAAAAGCTCCTCGGGCTAAAGCCGCGCCAGGCATTGAATTATACCTAGAAGCGATCCTCGACCCCTTTCTCGTGTTTCTGCGCGATCAGATAAGGTTTCAAAAAATAAAACCCGCCACAGGTAGGACTCGACATCTGTCCCGGATCGGAACCGAACGACATACAGCTGTTTCGAACTTATTAGTTCTCATCAGTGCCGTACACGGTACGACGATCCAGGACAAACGCCGAATGAGCTCTATGGGGTATACATCTTTATCAATACGATCTCTGTCAAGCTTTCCGAGTTATATGTTACTGACAGAGATCGCATCGATAAAGATGTACATCCCATATAGTTCATTCGGCATTTGTGTTGGATCGGCGTACCATGTACGGCACTGATGAGCACCAATAAGTTCGAAACAGCTGTATGTCGTTCGGTTCCGATCCGGGACAGATTTCGAATCCTACCTGTGCTGGGTTTTATTTTTTGATATATTGATACACTATGTGCAGGAGGTATACATCGTAATTGAGTACCTTCAATTATATTAAATGTATAGTCCACCCAACGGTTTGATTTAGAAACATGGATATAGATTATCTTCGTTGTTTCTGTAAATTCAAATAGTATCGTAGAAGTCACTCACGTATCGTCACTATCATACTATCAACGTATTGTCTTACCATTTTTATATGCTATCTAATCAGCTCTACAAGTTGTATCAATTGTCTCATGAATAATTTCACATACACCTTGGAGTAATACTGTAAATAAGACGATACCCAATTTTGTCAATATTTTGTCTACGTCTCAGGGTAAGAGGATGAATTATTAAGGATTACGAAACGATGGGCATAATGGAAATTAAACAAGGTTGTAAAAAGAGGTAGTCTCTTCCTGACACTACACACAAGTTATCAAAAATTGTATTATACCAGCATAAACAATTTCAATTTGTGGTGAATCAATAAAATCATTACCTTCAAGAAATTATCAAAATTCAATACAGCTCAAATATAAAGGCAATTATTTCAATTTGAATACACCCTAGGGAAAATTTTCATAGGAACTGTAGAATATAAACTTAGTTGTTTTAAACAATATATAAGAATGGGATACACCATTCATAAAACTGATCAATGAAAGTTTGATAACTGAGAAGAGAAGCTTCTCTCAAGAAGGTATTTTGTATTATTTACAAAAAGATAAATAAAGCTAAGCGTATTGAATGGGCATTGCTGAACATTATCTACGTTTAGATAATTGTTCAAATAAGGCGTGTTTATGGACATATTTAACAAACCCAGGAGTACTTCATGAAGGAATGTGATTAAAGTATTAATTAGTATTTATTTCTTCTGAAAATATCGTAGACACAATGCCTATTCGTACAACGCAATGTATAAATAACTACCTTCGTATGTACAAAGTAAAAATAATTCATGATAAAGAAGACAACGTTTGATATTAAGTGACTCAATGGCTGCAAAATGTTGGCCCACATTATCGCTACTCCAAGATCCTATAAATGTTGGGTTATGGAGTTTTCTTGATAATTAGTTATCATGTTGGTTTGTGGTAGAGATTAAAAATTTATTTCAATATAGCCACAAAAGTGTCATCATTAGAGAATCTAAATATATTCAGAACATAAATGTTCTTCTTAATGAAATCCTCCGCCCATTACTTTCAATTATTTTTCTGCCGAAATTGAAAATAATGGGCAGGAAATTTCATTACAAATGAACATTAATGGTCTATTTTATGCAACTAACAACAAAATGTTCAACATCAGGAAGGTATTTGAAACCCAATTGATTACTATTCTTCTCGCTGCAAATTTTACTTGCTTTTAAAACTTGATGAAAGTTAATAAGATGAGAAACAGTTGGCTACCAAAGTATAATTTATGAGCCTCATTATGTACAATTTTTACATAATGGATAAAACTGACGCTACAGTAATAGCTATTTAGTATATCAGAAAACTGTATATATTACTAGATGTCTAACATAAAAGGAAATATTTTTACAAGCCATCAAAGTACGTTTATATACTACATCATTAATAAGCTTCGTTTACAATATACCATTAGTTCATCAGCAGAGAAGTTTTCGTCTAACTATGATACGAAGAAACATGTGATAATTTTCCTGTCTTAACGCTTTGCTGGATTTTCTAAATTATTTACACACTACAGTTGAAAACACCTAGCGTGTGATATTGTATCATTAGAAATGTTTATTCATAGACCTGTTCCACAAAAGGCAAACTTTAAGAAATGTTAGACCTACTGCCATATATAGCCCAAATCAACTTTTGATTCCAGCAGCATTTGTTGGTCCGTAGTTAAAACTATTTTGAAAAGCACGCATATGTATGTCTTGGACATACGTATGTCTTGGATGATATCTTCAAACTCACCAGTAAACACATATTTTATAATATTTCATTCAACAAAGACCTTCTGGTTATAATATTTATCCATTTTCACTCACAGTAGAGGCTATTTCAAGAATAGTAAAAGCTTGACTGCTTCACTTTAATGCAGCTTGTGTGCTTACTATTTCACTTGCCTTATGCCCTTCTAGCAATATTAATTGTAGGTCGCCTTCTTCGCCATATTTTTCATCTGAACAGAGTTATACAGTGTCTCGTCTATCTCAACTTTTTTACTGTTGAAATCGCATATTCCGGGTTTAGATAAAGAATATATATTTAAAACATTGTTTTAAATTTATATTAAACTCATCAAACACTTTTAATTCCAAAAATATGAAAATTAATCTATAATTTCAAATTAATTTCAATTAATACAATTAATACCAAGTTATTCCGTATAAATTGTATATGACTTTAAAAGAAACAGATAACGTGCAAAAAAACAAAATCACAACTATTTAATTATGCTGGGGAGGGAAAATTTTGTTGCATTTATTACAGTACTTGTTCTGACCTAATTTGAAGGCCCTGAATTCAAATTTGTAGGTAGTTTTACTCTGTAAGCTGTAGACTTTTTGTAATTCGCATTTTCGTTGATGCTTCGTACAATGACATGATGGCAAAATAAGTCTATTGTGCAAAATAAAATACATATATTCAGATATGGGTAGGTTTAAATAATTTTTATTACTTTTCCGCACTCCACTATAAGCGGAAAAGTAATGTAATCGTGTAAATAAAAAGTTAAAACACATTTTATTCGCTTTATTTTTCGTTTTTCGGCCTAGAAATAAAAAAAATGGTTTTTAAAAATGTTTTGCTGTGTGTGTGTGTCGTCGTTGTCGTCGGCATTTCCTGTTAGCGCGATAACTCAACTAAATAGTATCGGATCGATCGAGTTCTGACTAATTTTGATCGGAAACGTCTCCCAGATGACACCTATTGATTTTGAGGTGAACAAGACACACGGCACCCCGTCCATGGGTCATGAGAAAGCACAACTGTGGATCAATTGAGAATTTTTTTTTTTTAATACGATAACTCAACTGAATCGTGTTTAATCGATTGAGTTTTGATTGATTCTGATCGGGAACGCCTCCCAAACTACACCCATTGATTTTGAGGTGGATAGAACATACACTACCATGTTCATGGGTCATGAGAAAGCACAATGGTGGACACGATCACTTAATTAAATCGTATCGGATCGATCGGGTTTCGACTGATTCTGATTAGGAACGTCTACCAGACGACATTTATTGATTTTAAGGTGGATAGGACACACCCCACCCTGTTCATGGGTCATGAGAAAGCACGAGGGTGAACTATTTGAAAAAAGTAAAACTGTCGCATAGAACACATATTCTGCATTTTTATGTGTTGGTTTATTTTTTCTCGGCCACTCAATTTCGAGATAGAGATGTTCGACGTGCAAAAAAGGTTTTAAGGTTTTAAAACTGTTTATTTTAAATTATTATATACATCTTTTAACATTTCAACATAAATGCAATGGATAGTAGGTGATTCGTAACAAACGATATGGATGAAAATTGACGTACTCCTATTCGGGCAAAAAATTATGCCTGTATCTCATGCGCCTTCTTAAGACCTTCTTAGGGAAATTCTGTTTCATGCTTCAATGGTAATATATCACAACATGCTTGTCCTAATGCCCTTGGTAGCTTTCTTCTATGTTTAAGAGGTATTGGTAGAGGCGTTTTCCCTATTCGTAATTTATAGCCCCAAGGTTGTCTGGAAGATGATGAAGATGATTATACAGGAAATTGAGATTGACACTTGTACAAAGGTAAGAAAAAAATGCACATAAAAAATGTTATTTTATATACAACGTAAGATTGTACACACTAAGATCAACAATAGTTCATGTTTGAACGTGCATTTATATACCGTCCTAAATATGCAACTCACAACCTCCGTATACAGCTTTATACTGTCTATTTACACACATACACTTTCAAACATGTAAGTGCAAACTACTTTCCCACAAACAAGCAGAGACCTGCTTAAAGAGATCCCAGACATAAGATGCTCGTGTTTAGTGACTGTGGTGTGTCGAATACAGCTTTTTAAATGAAACCTTTTCATATTTAAGGCTGTTACTACAAATAGTATGCCAATAAATAAACAAAACACTCCTAACAGCACATCACCCAGTACACAGTATATACAAGAAGATATCAGGAGTTATGAGATAGGTGGTGTATCATAAGGTTAATATATTTATAATAACTTAATATGACACGTTATATATTCATAATAAAATTGCATGGAAACGAGGACATGTAGCGAAAAGTTAATTCAGATTTTAATGAAAATATTACTGAAATCAATTAAAATAGTTGATGCAACAGCCATTGACAAAAAATTATTCCCCAGTGTTATCAATCAAATAAAGCTACTCATTTTGCTTCTATAAAGTAGTCAAGGCTATTTTTCTTTAACTAAATTTTTAGATTATATTATCTTTGCACTTGGTAGATATATAGTTAGTAACATTTTACGTGCATAATGCTACATTTATATTTTTATTGAATATATGAATATATAAATTAAGTGTGCAAAGTTTTAGCTTCATGCGCGTAAGATATTTCATATTATATCAGTTAGATGAATATTATTCTACTGTTCACATATTTTATATTTATTTTTTTTTCATACAATTTTGAATTATTTATACAACTATTGACTGTATCCTTATTTTAACATTTTTAACTAGAAAACTACACAGAAAATCTTTTTATTTGTTGAATTATTAACTTATTAAGCAATGTCTGATAAAACAGAACAGAATCAGAAAAATAACATATCTGTTTTAATATGCGATATTTTTACAAAAGTACATAACACATTTAATAATTGAATAAAGAAATAACCATAACCACACAAGTGATATAAAATAATTATTGTTTATTGTTTATCGAATTATAATAATTCCTAACATTTTTAGTTGAAAAAATTATTAAAATAATATAAACAAATCGATTAGAAATGTTTCAAAGATTGCATATGAACAAAATAACTTAAAGCGACAATTAACACCCCTATTGAATACATACAAAATGACAGATATTTTTATGGTAATATGATGGTATGGAAAAATTCAGGATCATGATGCATTAGTAATTAGGTAGCATAGTAAAGAATTATTATATTATTTACAACTGGTATATGTTTTTACTATTTCAAATAGATATAAAATATATAAATTATTAAATGATTATTATTTTACCGAAATTTAGAGAAACAAATTAATGATCCATATGTCATATATTATACAATCAGGAAATTTACCTATAATAATATGATGATAGACCCAGGTTGTTTGAATAATACCTCTTCCTAATAAGATCCCTTTCCAAAAAAAAAACAAAATCAGCATTTCTGTATAATGAATTCTGTACGGCAGAGTTAAAATTATTAAAAATAAAATTGTAAATAACTTCCTCTAATATCTCTATAATTTTGCTAGAAGTTGCATTTTTAAATGCAGGTAAACGTTTTATACAAACAGAATTTTTTAATAATCCCAATTAATAAACATCTAATGGCGTCAAATCAGATAACCTTGGCGGTTTAGATTTGGGGGGTAATCATTCAGAAATCATATAATACTTGAAGATATTGTAAGGTTGCCCCGTAGCAGTGTGAGCTGTTGTACAGTATGGATTAATATAATTTATTTTATTTAAATTAAAATGCATTTCAAAAATCCCTACTCTCTAATGATTAGAATAGCAAGAAAGAATAGGAGTCAGTTGTGACAACTATAGAGTACATTCAGTGTTATGTTACTTTCTACAAATGTAAAACTCTCTGTAGAAGCTACCAAAACAGACGAGAGCAGTTGCCTAGGCTGACTCGGCGTATGATAATCGATATCCAACGTCGTCAAGCAACAACTGGGCGCAGTATCACTAGAATGGATAACCCCCGGTTGGCTCGCCTATAACTTCCATGTATATATCTGCGGACTCGCAGAAGCTACGCAAACTTAGGCAAAGTTTGTGTGAAAGATATACCATCTATCGGATAGGATGTAAAACTATGTCTAGTATGTCTATTATCAAGTAAAATATCCCTTACTCAACTACTAGAGTAAGGGTTCGACCAAATTTTCAGGTTAGTGGTAGCTCATCTCCCGGCATCGGTGATGGGTCTTGATAGTGGAAATAGACGGACCTTATATAAGGGTATAATAAAAAGCTACCAATGACAAGTTACAAGAAGATGTGTATTTTGTAATTGTTATCAGTCTCTTTCATTGCAATTGGAATGATAGAAAAGAAATCTGTCGCAAGGTCAATTTCACCACACATTTAAAACAATTTCTTAAGCCAACTATAAAAGATTATAGAAGTAGCAGCAATAGACACTGAGTAGTTGCCTGGAATTTGCCACAAGAACATATAATGGCTATAATACAGAAATCAGAAATACGTACATTAACTATGTTCATGCCATATGATTGACAGACACTTGAAATGAAAGCAAGAACTAATAGACTATTAATTTTACCCTTTTATGGCGTAACAGTCTCTTTAGGAATACCATTTTCCTGCCTTACTGAACTAAGTTAACGTGAAGCACGTGCTCACGAAAATGGCGTAACGTTTTCTTTCGTTATGTATTTTTATATTAACGTTATGTAGACTAAATGGAATTTAATAGTTTACTTTCGGATCTATAGCGGCTTATATGTTTTTTGTTTAGGTACTTTAATTCCTTTTAAATGGAGAAAAAGTATCAGACAATATAATACAACATTGGAATATAAAATCTATTACTCTATTAGTGCTAAAATCATTTTAAGAGAAACATTATTTAATATTATTATTAAACTTTAAATAAAATAAACGTATATAAATTGTATAAATTATATATAATATATATCTTACATGTATAAGTGTATAAATTATATACATCATAGTCTATAAGTAACGGATAAATTGAAAGTGACATTCTTTAAGTGGAATTTTGTACCTCCGACTTCAATAATTTTATTTATGTGATTGGTTACACTCATAAAATATTCAAATAGAATAAGGGTACGCGAAAATATTTGAATAAGAAGTATCTTATTTGAAAAAGGTGTTTTAATTTATATTCAATATGATATTCAATATGAAATCAAATATGATATTCTTGAACAATTTAAAATGTTTTTATTTTTGCATATCCAGAAAATTAAGTTTCTTATTTAATTTTAAAATTCTTAAACAATCATGTCTGATATAGTATAAACTCCTTGCGATTATTATTGTATGAAGTAAATTCTTCTGAGTTAAGCCATGGTCGTCGTCTAACCTATATTCAAAATGAATTCGATATGCGAAGACTGGATTTTTTCTAAAGATAGTATTTTCACCTCTACAGTTTATGAATATCTTTTGAAACGTTGACATGATTAGGAAGTGTCAATATATGTTCGACAATGATGCAATGGTATGACTAACAAGAATTTAATTCACAATGAATTATGTTTTGAAGCCTATGTTTAGCTTATGTTTAGATCCCTAAACTGTTTTTGTCTAGTAATCGAATACCTATCAAATTTGATTATGCTATTGAATTTAAGGTTGTATCTAATGAAATATTCAATGCAAAAATTATGTCGTCTCTTGCGGTCATTAAAAATAAATCTTTTTATTTTGGGACGTAATGCCTAGGGAGTATTTAAGGAAAAACTCATTTTTATATTAAATGATATTTAGAAGTATATTAAATAAAACTATAGCAATACACCTGCTAAATAACAGAGCAAATCTCGTTGTGCAAGACATCCAATAATCGCTCACCATAGATCGAGCCCTTGAGTGTGGTATGCACAATTTTCTACAAGAGAATTGTTCTGTCATTATCGATAATGGTATATCAGGCATCAAAACTGCATTTCTCATTGGGGTTCATTAATGCAGCGTGCCCAATCTCCTAAGGAAATCATGCGGTGGATACTATCAGTTTGGATGTGAGAGTACCACCAGAAAATTATGTAGTGAGAAACTTTGGAAAACAGTTCCCTGAGCTATAGGCAATACTGAATGAAATTATGAATTAGTGATTCTGTTGGTCAATACAAGACTTATTTTAAGATCAAGGGCATAATTAACTTCCAATATTAATTTGTTCTTGCCTATATTTCAGAGGAACGTATCGAAAACATCCCATTGATATTATAGTTAACTACCTCCTAATGACAAAACAACTCTTTGTGCACGGGATACCCAAAAATACTATTCGCCGCATAGAGTTCTGTCGAGCATTAATATACAATATTGTGAAAGGGATATTTTATACAATAAAATTATCCTGAAAAATTTATTCTGATTTTTATCTTTATTGAGAATCGTTAGTGTAGCATACATGATGCTTGGTATTCTAATAACAATTTCAAAAATAATATTTGGAATATATAGTTAAACATAACATCATAACGATATACCTCAGTGATATACTTATGAGTAGAACTTCCCACCGTGTGTATTGTATGGATGGTTTTACACTCAGGCAACTTCATGGCAGCCAAGGTATCATCCTGCAGACTAAATATATTTGAATCGATGTAGTGGTGTAAGTACAATAAATTCAGTTTAGGTTTATCTCGTGTTTAACCATATATTGTTTTTTTCATTGTAAATATTACATATTACGAATATGTAAATTAATATCACATATATGTACTTACCCCATCACTGATGAGGCATACAAGTATGCCAGCTCTACTTATTTATTCATTTAATTTCCTAAAATAAGAATACAATAAACAAGAGTTATTTTATCTATATAAATCGAGAGTACTTTGAACATTCAGATCGGTTATCAGACGCGACGGTCATACAAATGCAGCACTTTGCTCATCATCCAAAACATGAATGGCAAAATTATCCTATTTTTCAGGTGTACCAGTGTCTCTCGTAATTTTGTCCATGCTGGTGAGCTGTGCGCAATCTTAGAAGTATCTTTATATGCTTCTATCCCAATTATAGAAGCTTGACACCTCTCTGTTAACATTCCTTTATTTGTCCTTGTTTCTAAATTCAATCTTCCCCTCCACAGTTTAAGGCTTTCGGGGAAAGAAATCAATTTATGTATACCAATTCAAAAAAACGAAGTATAGGTGCTATTCTAAGTGATTGTTTAAAACGTACTTATTATTTATTTTGCTTTGGTGTCATCAGTGATTAGTGTTTAGATGCACTATCCTGACAATATACTTTTTATATAAATAATGATTACCTACCTATAATTGAGGTGATAAAGGTTGAGTACTAAATTATTCGACCACAAGAAAGCAATATCGTCTTTCACCCAAACAGTTAGTTACATTATTAATAGACATTCTGCTGTTTTTTGTCGAACATGTGAATATTATAATATGTGCATTAAGGCATTAAGTGTATATGCATATATAAAATATATTTAACATAATAGCCTCAGAGATAAATAAACTTTCCCGCAGTTGAAAACATCATAATTTTCTTCTTCACTTTGTCTTGTCAGGTGATTGAATTGATGCTTAATTCTGTTTAAGAGGTCTGCATAATACAATACACATTTTATAAAACCTTGTTAAATTTAACTATATGATACAAGAAAGTTTCACTAATGTTAATTAATTACTGTGTGATACATACTGACTTCATAAGGCTATGAGAAAACTAAACATTTATACTGGTACACTCAACAGACAAGTTGAAAAATATATAACATAATGATACAATCATTCCAAAATAAATTTGAAATTAGACATGAGTTCATCGTTGGCTGTTTAGTAGCAGTTTAGTTATCAGATACTTTAAAGTTAAAGTTTGGACACAAAGAAATTGACTCTCTCGTAAAGTCCCTGGCTGCAGAGGGGAATGCTGCCATAATGACAAGAATAAATAAACCAATGTTCGAGGAGAATTTCTAAACTCCTTCCACTAGGAGTCCAATCCAAACATATGTTAACAATCCAGTACTGAGCTCAGTATGCCATCCCTCAATATATATGAATAACATTGTCACAACCCTCTCTATAGCGCAATACTTATATAGCTCCGCGTCGTTGTTCAACTGACTTGAGCGCTCATCGTATTCTCAAGATATGGTAAGATTGATACTATGATTTATAAAATTTCAATACTATTGCTATTAATCCACTTTGTCGTTAAAAAAGAATCAGAATTCCATAACAGATTATAGTACTTTTCGTAATAATTTGATAATGTTGTCTTCGTATTCTAATAATTGCTGTACGAAGTATTGTCCTGATAAATGTTCATAGTTTAACCTTTTTTATCTGTAAACTTTATTGAATGAGCAACTGACGGCGATAAAATAAAAAAAAATAATTCCAAAGAAAATACTGATAACAAAATAAAATTTTTAACTTTAATCCCAGTGTTTTTTAACAGTTAGGTAGGACATATCCAGACATTGTTAGCATTTTTAAAGATTTGTATAAACTATTTGAAACTATCATAATTAGAGATTTGTTCAACAACACAGAGAAACTACAATTGATTAAAAATAGTAAGATTCCCTAACAAAAGTGTAACGACCCCTTCTAGATAATTCTAAAAATTATAAAACTGACAAAGTTTGTTTTTATATAGGCATTCAGGATAGTTCCTGGAATAATTTTATGTGTACATACCTCAGATATTAAGCAATGCAAAAAGAAATCTGATGTACCCCAAAAAATACAAGAATTTATAGTTAAGAACCGTCTTCCTTTCCTTTACTCTAATGGTAATATTCATAGTAACATATTCAATATCACATACAGTGAGTATGTCACGATAGGTTATTGCACGTTCATAGTGGGAAATTTATTCTACTAATTTCACCTCATGTGAACGCGAACAAGTATACGTTGTTTGTATCGTATGATATCGTGTGACGTCTTGTCTATATTGAGTTTATTTTATATAGTAAATTACATCGGTACAGCGCTGTAATAACGATTTAAATTTAGCAGTAATAAAAATGAAGAAGCTTACTCGCTACGAATGTGCAAATATGCTGTCAGTTTACGGACTGTGTAATAAAAATGTGCAAAATAACGCAAAATGCAATATTACAAAAAAAATCCAGGGCTAGTTTTAGGCTTAATATCTAGTTTAGGCTAGATTTAGGTTTTAGGTTGATTTAATCGGTATTTCGAATGCGTTATTCGTTTATCTCCTCAAAATAGTAGCCCTAGTCCTAACATTGTATGGATTAAATTAATATTGTATTAAAATAATTCAGCAAAATGAAAAATGTAAGCCTGTAACCACTTTTAAACATCCTAGCAGTTTGAAGCTGATATCTTCAAGCCTGTTTCTTTAAAATGTGAGAGGAAGGAAGAGGAGGGTTTTTTCAAAAAAAAAAAAAATTAACGCTACGAAAATAAGTAAAGTGTGTTCTAATATGGTCGCTCTAACTGGATAAGTTCTATCAAAGTAAGACGCTAGCTTAAAACTGCACTTTCTACAAAGTGGGATCTAAATTTTTTTCTACATCAAAAAAATTTGTCTTGATTCGTGAAAGAGTGAGAGATAATGTGTGAAGCAATATTTGCCAGTACATGGAATATCATTAACTGTGCCAACCCTATTCGCCCTGTGCCTAACAATTCATTGACCTAAGGCAGTGGTGTTTTTTTTGGAATGGAGTCTTTCGTTTTTTATTAAATGGCCTTAAAATTTAAGATTTGAGTTCCTGTTAGTGGGGTAATTATCCTACTAAAGTTGTACCCGAGAGTATCCTGAACCTCTATATATTTGAATATATATGGTTGCAGATATATGAATATATCAACATTTTAATGATAAACATAATAATACAAATAATTACTGAGCTATAATTCTGACCAAAAATAATTAACATATTACTTTTGTTTCGACTCAGATTTATAACATGGCAAATGATAAATCGCCTTTATTCTTAATATTGACTGTTATATACGTATAGATTTTTAATAACAGAACTACTATTTAAATATAAATTAGATTTATTAATGAAATTAGGTTATCTCGTTATATTATTTCAATTTTCCAAAATAAGTTCAGTTTCTTAATTAAGAACGTTGAGTGGAGCGTTCCTTAAAAAATAATTGTTAGTATCAATCAAAATATTTGTTTGTAGCCATAGTCAAAATTACATCTTTAGATGTCTTTTTAGAGTCTACAGTCAACTTTTATTTAAGGTTTCAAGAAATGAGTTTTGGGAAAATTTCTCGTCACATTTTATTTTTAGTTGCATATTTTTTAAAACAACTATTATATACAAAATAATTCGTGTAGGAGTTATGATGTCATCAATATTTTGTTTAGTAGCAGCTCCCTTTATTTATTATGAAATGTAAGGGATCATATTTTTTATATAAGTTACGATAATAATTACTATTAATTTCAAAGCTATTTGCCAAATAAAAAATTCTCTTATCTTGCCAATAAACGGAACAGTCTACCTGAGCCTAGCCATAAAACAAGCCACGGTATGTTTTGAGATTTTTTATTTGGCAAATAGTGATGAAATAAACTATAATATTCATTTCATCGCTATTTGCCAAATAAAAAACTCTCTTATCTTGCCGATAAATGGAACAGTCTACCTGAGCCTAGCCATAAAACAAGCCACAGTATGTTTTGAGAATTTTTATTTGGCAAATAGCGATGAAATAAACTATACATTAATGTGAGTAAGTCACATGAAAGAATTAAGTAAAACGATTCTGCAATATCAAAATATCAAATTTAATGTCATCAATTATCAATTTAACTATTCTGCAATATCAAAATATCAAATTTAATGTCTAAATTTAATGTTTAAATCAACCAAACTAAATGTTCAAATTGTACATCGTTGGCTGCCTGATAGTAACCAAGACGATTAATAAATTCTATTTAATAAACTCTAGGAGGTATACGTATCTAATTTATTTGAAATATGACTGAAAGAGTAGAACTGGAATAACCACCTTATTTAGTAGGTACTCAAATATTTTCGTAAATTTTTTCTCCCCAATTATATCGAATACATCGACAAAGAAATAAATTACTGCGTTTTTCTCACTTTGTGGTCATGTAATCTTTATATGTAATTGCCATCTAAATTATACACAATATATGAAAGAAACTACTGCCTTGAGGTCATCCATATACGAAAAAGTACAATTTCAGTAATCATATATCTAAAGAGACAATTAGGGAATGTAAATTCGTACGTAATTACCTTGACCAATTATTGTTATTTTCTTATATCAATTATTATCTGCCTTGTATTCAGTTATGCGCCGCCAAATAATTTATTTTAACGAATTGTCTTCACATGCTCTAAATACACATTTCACGGTTCAACAGGCACATACAGTCGCGCTCTATTTATAATTCAAGTAATTTGAGATAGATGATACACCTAAGTCTTATAACTTTTTTTTTATTAGATCAGATCGGGTGTCTATTGCGATTTACAACTTAAGCACGGTTTGTGGTACAAGAGATTACATCCTGATAAGAATAATTTTCTTCCGAAGATTTTTGTATGTGATACCGATACTTTATTAAGGTGATTATAGAAGTGATGATCTAGATAGAACCTGCACGGAGGTCAATAGTTTTAACTAGTATATAAATGTTCTCTATATTTTATATCGCATTATTAACTATTTTAATTAAGTTAGTGTAATTATTTCGTAATATTATCTATTTATCTGGTGCTGAGATAAGTACAAATATCCCTTCTAATAACTATAGGTAATTTATGTGTGTTATTTAATGGAATTAATTATTTTAAAGAGAAATAAAAGCTTAAGTTAAGAAGAAAGTTAAGAATAGTATAGTATTCGCTATGTGCATGACATCAGCGACCCGTATCGTTTACAACTTTATAGACTGTCATGTGTCATGTGTTAGAAATTCTGATTAAATTGGTAATATTAAAATTGCACGTAAAATCGCTTTAAATTCAATTACACTGCAACAGTTTTTGTGAACAAAGACCTTAACAAGCGTTTTCTGTTAATAAAGGGATGAAGGTTTCATAAAATATGCAATATTATGTAGTGAAATCTTTTATTTTCAACATTATTTACAAGCTTTGTATTCGGAAAATACTACTGCTGCTAGCAATAATCTGACATGAGAAACGAAGTTTCACTGGAAAAGATGTAGGAAATTTAATATACATTTTATGTAAAATCAAATAAATAAGTATAATTGGGTATAAATAAATAAGAAGGAATGTTTATAAAGAAGAAATATTTATAAGAATTAAGGTTGACTATACATAATAAATGTTTATTTTTTGTTTTTTCCTAATTATTCAGGGTCTTAAATTTACCAATACACAACAAATATGTACAACAAATATGTGTATGTCATCAACGTAGTTAAATAGATATGTTGGAACTTTATTTAAAATCTCTTTCTTAGTCCTTGCACTATTCTCTCGACATCTCAATTCCTTTCTGAAAAATTCACTTTTGTCCTGTAGAAAAGGTGACATAATTGTCATCACGTGCTTCCAGCTTTGTTCAAAACTCGTTTCAGTTCTAAAAACCCTTTTTCCGTCAAAATAATGTGGTCATCTACAAATAATTTTTAAATCTAGATTCTACAGTCATTATTTGTTAATCACTTTTCCTTCCACGTTTCATTTTAGAGTTAAATGAAATAAGGCCTCCAGGAGTAATACCAATAATCAACTAAAACCTTTTTGAGTAAACCCCTTTTTGTATATTTCTATCCATACGATCATAAGCTAACATGAATGTTCTTCCAGATTAATAAGTAATAAATGTGCCTTGTTGATATCCAGATACCTTTTGACCTTTGAATATTTACTAGTATTCTTGTAGGAGGAATAATTCTTGTCTTTCCGTACATTTTGTACTACGCAGTTTTAGGCTTTCGGGGAAATAGATAATTTTAATAAATGCTCTTGAAAGAAAATGCCAAATACACCTACATATACCATATTGCCTGTTTACACCTTTTTAAATCTTTAGTCATTAGTGCCTATTGTTTAGGCTACTAGGATTCATTAATGTTGATGGTAATAGACACAAACGTATTTCTTTTCGTTATAAATATACCTACATGTATAGCAAATAAATATCACGATATAAGGATATGCATTAGCTATAGTTATAAGTACAGGAGTATGTTAATCAACAGCCTTGTTTTTATCAGATTCAAAATTGTGAAGACTGTGGAATATTAAATGACACCATCCTTTAAATTTATGCATTATGTACGATTGGTAATGGTAATTACACACTGTACGTGTTATTCTGCTTTTCAAACTTCTGTCATTATCATTTCAATTTGCCTTACTGGTTTATCTTGTATTCAAAAGTGCAATCAAAAGGAATTCGCTTTCTTACAATATAACTGCGTATAAATATATTTAATTGTTTTATATAAGAAACCGAAAGAAATTCGAAGTACTCTAAAAGCTACTAAAAATCGTGAGGTAAGAACAGGATAGTTAAACATTGGTTTTTAGTAGGGCTTTCAGATTCGATAATGTATATTTTGGCAGTTGCATGCTATTGTAAATATTTAGGTAAATAAATATTTTACATCTACGTTTGATATTATAAAATCTCTCATGTTGTAAAGGAAATACTATTTTCAAATAATAAACTCATTTCAAGTTTGCTATTTCACGAATTCTCATTTCATGAATTATTAAATTATACTAAATACAAAAGTTATTCAAGAGCCGCTGGAAAGCGGTAAATAAAAAAATCAAGAATAATAAAGTTATCGCAAATTTTAACACGCTAATATCGTTAACCGACACTGACATTAAAATTTCCCTAACATTACTGGGTATATATCAAGAAAACCATAGATACAAGCCAGGTATCTTTATCAACAATATTACGTGGTCGAATATTCCAAGAATCTTCATTAAACTATATTTAAATAAAAATAGTTTTCCTTGATAATGGTTTATTTTATCGATATCGAATAAAAGCATATTTTTTTTAGTCTAAAGTTCAAGCAAACTAAATATATTATTGTTGTGCCTTCATCATACAGGGTGGAAAAGAAATGAGCATTATTGTATCAAAACTAGTCCCTCCCTGGCGAACTAAATAAGCCAAATGTGTTAAGATATCATTTTAAGGAGTCCTAATTGATATCCACTCTGTTAAAGAAATATTAAATTAGACTAAGTACTTTAAAAGTTATTGAAGGAAAATCCAAAGAATTTCCAGCGACGTCTTTTAGGGGGCCGTATTGAAACACCCCATACCCCCACTCTCTTTCTTTAATTTCATGGAGCCAACAAACTATAAACGTCCTCTCACCAGAACATTCCACCCTCAGAGGTTATATTACATCACACCTGCAGAATGAGACACCGACAAACCCCTTCTACATCTGATTGACCCTACCCCAGAGAGTGGACGTACAAATTGCGAAGAGTTGGCCAGATCCTTTATCTAGTGGTAGGAACCTTGCTACGTTGTGTGTAAATTCTTACTCCCCTTTCTTTTTTCCTCGAGGGGAAAATCTTCAAAAGACACCTGGCCTCTGGTATTCTGTTATTGTTTTGCCAGATGGTGTCGGATTCGTATACGCCTACCGACTAAAAACCCCCGCTATCCTATCAGTGTAATGCCGAAGAGGAACTGCTCTCACTTTACTTCTCTTTGGCATATCGATCAGGATACCTATATAGGGATTCATTCCCTACTTCCCTTTCCTCCTTCTCTTTTTCTTTCATGATGGCCGTTACCATCTGCTCCACCACTGTCCATCTTTCCTTGCTCTCGAGCATGAGTGAAATCATGTTATCTACAGTGATAGCATGTCCTATCTTTTGCTCCGCAGCTCTCCTTTCTCCTATCCACCTTTTGCAGCTGAACACTCTGTGGTCGGCATCGTCGACCTCTCCACATGACCAGCACCCTCTGCTCTCGCGTTTGCCTATATCCAATAGGTAATCCGCGAAAGAGCTGTGTAGTAAGGACCTGGGTTAAATAATACCCGAGATCGCCATGTGCCCTTTCGCACCATGGCCTTATGTTCGGGATTAGCACCCTCGTCCATCTCTCTCGAGGTTCCGCCTCCAATCGCTCCTGCCAGTGTTCCCATAGGCTCTCCCTTGCTGTACCTCTGTCAGCTCCTCCGTACACCTCCCGTCTCTCCCTTATTAGAAGGTCAATGGGTGGTAGACAGGCTATCACCAGCGTTGCCGTTGTCGATACGGTCCTGTATGCACTACAAACCCTTAGTGCTGCTCTTCTCTGGACTTTGGTGAGCTCTCTTCTCCACTTGTCCCTTCTCAATATATCCACCCACACCGGGGCGGCATACAGTAAGATCGACTGCACCACCCCGCTGAGGACTCTCCTGTTTTCCGCCCTGTGGCCCTTAATGTTTGGTAGGAAACGATTAAGGGCCGAGACAGTTTTTCCAGCCCTATCTTGTATTCCCTACTCGAAACGTGATGCACGGAAGCTTTCTCCTCCTTGTCAGGAGGACTGCTTCCGTTTTGTCTAAAGCCAGAGTCAGTTCCCTATCCTCAATCCATCTCCCGATCCTCTCGACAGTGAGGTTGGCGTTTTCCCTCACGTCGATACCACTTCTTCCGGTAACGACCACCGCCACACCATCAACGTAGCCCAAGACCCTCACTCCTTCGGGCACTCTGAGTCTAAATACCCCATCGAACATAATGTTCCATAGGGTAGGACCCATAACCGACCCCTGTGGCACTCCACACGAGATTCCCCTCCTCTCGCTACCGTCCCCGACCAGCAATATTAGCCCCTGCAAGACAGTTAGCTAGCGATTATGTTTACAATATACGGTGCTATTTATAGCTCCCCCAGTCTCCCCATGATCCTTCCTCATGAGGCCGAATTGAACACGTTCTTTACGTCCAAAGTGATCAACGCGCACAGATTCTTGGACTCCCACGCCTCCTGTGCAATGGTTTTTATGACCATGACAGCATCTATCGTAGATCTCCCCGCCCTGAACCCGTACTGGTTCTCCGCCAGGCCTCCCTTTCTCTCCAGCTCCCCTAGGAGTCTCCCTAGGACGAGATGTTCCAAAAGTTTCCCAAGCACATCGATCAGACATATCGGCCTGAAAGATGTGGGGTCCTTCATCGGCTTGTTTTCCTTGAGGATCAGAACAAATCTGGCCATCTTCCATACCTCAGGGAAGTCACCGCTCCTCATGACATCGTTCATAATTCGCAGCATCTCCGCAGGATATTACGCCACCACGGCCTTCAAGATCTCAGGGGGATACCGTCCGGACTAGACACCTCGCCATTTTCTATCTTGACACAAGCCCTTAGCAGTTCCTCCTCCGTAAGCGGATCGAAAGCTGCTCCTGGTTGGCGTTCCCATTCTTCCACCAGTTTCACGGGGAAGAGCGCGTCCACCGCCTCTCATATTTTCTATAGGAATCTCCTGCTGGTGGCTGTTCGTCCTTTTCACCACAAATTTGTACCCGTTACCCCAGACATTTCTATCTAGGTCGGAGCAAAACTCGTCCCACTTTCTTCTCTTCTCTGCCTTGATAGGATCCCTCAGCATTTTATTTTCAGCTTTGTACGCTACCTCCGCCTCTCTCTACTCATTAGGGTTCCAGGTTCGTCTGGCCCTGTCCCTGATATATTGCCTTCGTGCAGCAACGCACTTCTTCCTTTGGGCAGAGATCTCCTCTGTCCACCAATATATCTTCGGGGACTGCCTGCTTCTCCCTTTTCTGGCCATGTATGCATCACACGCCCTCGTGGCGCTTTCAGTCAAAGATTTGGGATCCCTGATCCCCCCATTTTCTCTTTGGTCGTCCATGACTCCACAGAAACTAGCCCTATCCCAGCTATTCAACTTCCAGCCTCTGTTCCTGGTCACGCTCAGCGGTTGACCCGCACCATCTCCGACCTCAAATAGGATGTATTTGTGATCGCTGAGTATTTTCTTATCAGAGACACTCCATCGCACCTCTTTTGCTGCTGCACCCGCTGTAGCGAACGTTACGTCCGGGTTCAACGTCTATCTCTCCCTTTCGAATATTGGCTGTGGCCCTCGATTCAGCACGGTCAGATTCAGCCACGCTACCCACTCTAGTACCAGATCCTCCCTGGCATTTGGGGCTCCTCCGCCCCATTCGGGGGTCCTAGCCATGATGCAGTCGTCATCCATACCTGCCACCAATTCCTCCAGCGAAGCCCGAAGTTCCTCTAGCCTTCCGTTTGGAGAAAAATAGCAGCTGCACTGGATGACCCCGCCGATCTTAGCCCACACGTAACCAAGACCATGGCCTGAATCAGCGACGACAAGCCCTGTGCTCACCACCATAATGACGGCATCTATCTCCCTCGTGACGTGCCACCCCTATCCCCTGGTCATCTTGACATTGGGCTCACTAATGATGGCCACATCTGCCCTCTCTTCCCTCATCGTCGCCGTCGCCCAGAGCAAGTCCTGGGCCCCCGGCACCTATTTGGGTTAACCTGGATGACCCTGAATGTTCCGGCGATCCCTCTCCTTTTTTTTTCGCTCTTCAGCAACTTTTTTTTTAATGAAGAGTGGAAATCTTACATAAGACCCCGAGTCGGAAGTGTCGGATTCTTACCGACTAAAACCACTCCTCCGTCTCGCTCTGCTCACTGGTACTGGCGTTAGCACGACTTCGGTGAGCGAGCCGTCCTTAATCCCCTCTGACGTTGACTCTATGTTCCTTTTCTTTTTTCTCTGTGTATACATCCAGTCGAGAATCTACTAACATCGGGGTAATTACCAATCTAACGTATTACAAATAACTGAACTTGAACAAATTAGTAATAAAATTAACTATTAACTATCATTAGGCGATTTTTATAATCTGAACTTTATACAAAAAAAAATATTTTATGTGAACCATTAAACAAAAGGTTCTTAGAGGCTTTCCATTGAAGAAATTCTTTGCAACCAAAAGATTTTATATTTTCTATGTCACATGTACTAAAAAATATCAGGGGTTCTTAAGGAAATAAGATTTTTAATTATTATTATTTGTTTATGAAATATATTCCTATAAATAAATAGAATTAAAGTAATATAAGTATGGAATACACAGAACTAATCATCTCAAGTATTTGCAATTTTAATTAAGTAATTGTTAGTTAATCTATGACTTGCATAGTAAATTATGTTTATAAAACTATATCTAATTGATGGTAAACTATGACTGATCAATGAGATGTTATATAATATGTTTTAAGTAAGTATCTTGTATACTTCTCTCTTTGTTTAATTTCTATTTTTAAACATTAAGGTTATTTCTATCGCAATTTACCTCTATCGCAAGTTACGTTTATACTATTATCGTAAGATTGTTATTGATACATAATTCTTATTGATATATACGCAACTTCATCAGCAGATCCTCAGATCATAAGTAAATACCCGCAGTCAATAACTGAAATGTAAATGAATTTCAACATATACGTTCATTTTATTATACCATATCTATGCTGCACACAATGCTTAATAAGATTGATTATAAATAAATTTTCTTACTGTTATTAAGTAAACATTTGGTAGATATGACCAGAGATGCATTAAGCAGTAAAACTATGATGAAAACTGAACTTATGTACTCTTATAGGGGATTGTATATGTACATATATATTCATTCTATATGTTTTTCCAGGATAAATTAATTTATAATTGATAAATGGTTTTATTGATGGAGAGTGGATAAATATTTTTAACTGAACAAGTTCCTTTAAAAAATTTTCAAAATACTGGCAGTCCTTGAACTGTCATCAAACTACGACAAATAGTATTAATAAAATAGCGATTAGAAATATCACGTTATAATGATATTAATAGCAATATGAAAGACACACTAGTTTCAAATAACGAAAGTTATAAACAAAATTAAATAACATTTTCCGAACAAAATTTCAGAATATATTGCTGGAAAGACTTTCACATGTAGCAATAAGATCAGGCGGTCAGTTTTCTATAAACAGCGATGAAAAATACCAAACTTATCAGGATGTTGATTAAAACTAGTTAGTTTTAATAATCGCCAACTTTGTAAATAATACTAAATTGAAAGAGATTATACGTCCGAGCGGCGTATAATTAAGCCGTATTTTGTATTTTATATTTTGTTGTAGATGGCGAAACCGATGTAGGACAGCGATACAACAACAAATGTCTTACTACTCTATAGTAAGTCTTGTCGATAAATTTGCGGTATAAAAGAGGGATAAGGTGATCCCAAAACATATCTTTTTAAAACACTAGCGGGTATCGGATATACTGCTGCATTTAATAAAAGGACGAATTTAACTTTAAAGTCAGATGATATAAAGATGAGAAGGGAGTTACACAGCGTAATATAGGGTTCGATGCCGAGTTCGACCCTGTGAAATATACTACATGACGAACTTTTAAGGATAGAGCAACCCGCCAGGCCAGGGTGACCATAAGTAGTGCGGATGATGTGCTCTTATTACGGCAAATAAAACGATAATGTTTGTAAACTTTGTTGTGCAGGGGTGGTGATTCCTTCAAGAGTGATAAAGTATGTGGGAGTGTGGCTTGATACAAAACTTACTTTTACGTCATACATCATCAAAAATATAAAGAAGACCGAAAGGATTACGGATTGTGGAACATGGTAAGCTGACTAGATCTTGGCGTAGGAACAATATAGGAATACGCCCAGGATGTAGAACAATTTCTGCAAGATCTATTGGAGTACGTTGTTGCAAGATAAGTTGAAGAGCGTGCACAAAAAAATATACAGATGTATTCAACGGACTAGGCCGGACCTCTTAGAATAATGGAAATTAAAGCGGAAGAAAGGAATGTATGGGCGCTGGGCGTATCGCTTGATACCTGGTGTGTAGGTGGAACGAACTAGGATAGCTCTGTTAGAAATGCGGCAAACAAAGTGGAGGAACTGAGCGTACGGAGGGTAGGAGCATCTTCTGATACCCGATGTGTTGAGCGAATCCAACATGAACGTGAATTCAGAGTAGAAAATATGATTTTCAATCTCATAAAGCGTGAGGATATATAGAGATCAGCATATAACACAGTACGAAATATTATTAAAGTAGGAGAAGGATAGACAGGAACAAAGTTAAGGCGATTATACAACTATCTTACCAAAATAATATTAATTAGTAATTCCAGTGAGACAAACGAGGCAAGAAGGTAGGGATTTTTATCGGTAGAAATCCGAGACCATTGGCAAATCAAGATCTTTTGAAGATTTCCCCTCCTTCTGTTATGAAAGTATGGGAAACAATTATGGAAGTAACAATTTAAATTTGTATTGTACGGTATTCATGCCATACCTTATTAAACACCTGAGATGAGGCTGAGCAACACCTCTTTCCAGTTGCGTATATAATTTTTATTAACTAATCTGTGTACTTACTCGATGGTACAATGTTTATTAGTGTAAAATCAAAAGAGTGTTATTATTATATTTTGTATAGCCATTATTCATGAATTTTTAATACTTTACTTAAGGATGCATCGCGCATCAACTTTATGGAATTATCTCCCCTGGTTCTTTATCAATTTTATGGATCATCATAATATTGAACTGAATATGTAGGTTACTAAATTTATAATATTTTGCTGAAAACTTTTACAATATACGTTCAGTAACCATGAGGACTTTATTACTATTTTTAGATGTTATCGTATTTTAGTCTTATATCCATCGGTGATATTAAACTTATGTGTCTGACGGTGTTATCCCTTCTGATACTTTACCAGGTTTAAGAATCATCACAATATTGTACTGAATATGTACATTATCAATGTTTGACACTTTAATAAAATGTTTACAGTTTACAGTAATTAGATCAAAATCACGAGTTTTATTTTTGTATTTGGAAGGTAACGTATTTTATATTACTAATTTTTATCTACTAGAAAAATCTATTTATAAACACATAACATAAATAAACATAAGAAAATATAAATACAATAGACAGAAGTTCATGCATATTTGAATAAGAAGCTGGATCAGATATAACAAAGCCTGCATCAAATATTTCCGGTGCATCTGCCCTTATGTTTAACATACAGATTGTCGGCTTCTATGAAGTCATCCACCTGCATTGGAATTTATACATAAGAACGTAATATGAAACTTTTGGCAGACTGTATATTAACACTAATCAATCACGCTGTGAAAAAATAAAATGTTAATAAATCAGTCACGATGGCCGAGCGGTATGGGGTCATCGGTTAATATATGATTCTATTTTCTGAGTTATTACACAATATTCTTCCCTTAACTAAAATGTCCATCTACGACCTTGTTCTAAGCATTTTCTCAATGGACTGTACTGACCTTAATGGATAGGCGGCCGTTGCATTTAGCCAAAACTTCGTTCCCGCGACCTAGGGGTCAATCTAGCTTTTCTAATTGATGGACAGCCATTACGCCAAATCAATTTTTGTTCGAATCTTACCACTTAGTCTGTATTTGATTAGACAGGCACGTAAAACTGTAATAAGCTAATAATTTAAGCAATTATGTATGAGAAAATTTACCAGGTGTATATGTTCAACTACTGTATTATCGACATTATTATCGCATTCAGCATTTATATGACGCATAGTATGTATAAAAGTTGACACAATTATTGTTACTACTTTTAAATACGTGTAAATTATATACAATTTCGCTATTTCTGAAAACAACATTTAACACCAGTATAATTGATAAAATTATACACCACTATAATTATGAACTTTAATACATTTTATGTACTAAACTAATATATGCAATAAAATATAGTACACTTCGCGTGAGGTAGATTATAATATTTGTGATGTGATATGAAAGATTATAATATTTGTGATATACTCTTCCAATGTAAACAAACTTGAGATAATATGATCGTTTGTCATTTTTGACTCAACAATTTATGTTCGAATGATATTATTTATCCTACACGGCAAGTTTTACAGTCAAATTTATTAAAAAGAACTGCCTAGATGACTCAAAAATGTATTGAATTTTAAAATTACCGTAGAAGTACAGTAAGCTACTCTAGGAAAATATATAGCATTTTTTTTTATTTTGAAGGGAAGTAAACATAAATATGTAATACAGTTCAAAAATTGGTTCCATCAGTTGGTTTCACCACAATTGGTATGTAGCATTATTCCGAGAATAATGCTCCACACAAGTATAATAATTTAATATATATATATATATATATATATATATATATATATATATATATATATATATATATATATATATATATATATATATATATATATATATTATAATAAGTTATGTCGATATGATATCAATGATGAAGTGTTTGATTTAAGTAGACACCAAGTAGGTTGCTTTATTACCACAATAATAAAGAAATTTCCAAAACGTTTTGCTACCACCTTACCTCTTTATTTTATTATTTTGCTTCATTACCACTAATTAATATGCAAAATAAAAATAAATAGAATTTATACTTATAAATACTAGGTAAATTATATGTTATCATATTGATATCTTCTTTGCAGGTATAAACAAATCTTATATTTAATAAATTCCTTACGAGTACTAACATAGTTTTAATAATCACAACAGTCCATTCTTTAACTGATCCATTGACTACAAAATCAAAATAAAATTGTGGTTTTAATTAGCCAAGTCATATGTACATCGAAGGAATTGAACACAAATATATAAAATATAATTGTAACAGCTCGATATACATCAGTGGCAAGAAGAATGGAATACAATAAAAAATTTGAAGAAATGAAAGCTATCTTAATAATAAGAATTCCATACTACCGACAGAAATGAATAGAAAAGAATAATCTACGATATCAATATTGATCACGCCTAACACCTAGTTACATGTTGACAGGAGACTACTACAATCATAATTTTAAGATAAATATAATGTCACTTTACTATTAAAATATTAGTTATGATACTTATGATATGATACTTATGATACTCATAGACTACCCAGTCTATGAGTATCATAAGCAACTAGCAAACTTAACTTAACGTATGCTTGAATAATGAATATAAAATCTTGAGGAGTACAATAGAATCTCATAGTACAGCGCATCATAGATATCATCCCTGACGCTTCAAAATGGCCTGAAATAAGTGGATATTGGGCCGAGCAGTGCGAACCGCTCTTTACTCGACTCATGGCTATAGAGTATAGACATAGACCGCCTCGTACGAGGCATAGTAGATAGGACATTTATCTTTGCCGATTGATAATAGCCTAAAATGAGTGGGTGTAGGGCCGAGCGGTGGCAACCGTTTTTTATCCGACTAATAGACAGGTTGCGTGTTGCGTCGTCGCCATGCTCTCCGTTGATTGGCTGCCCCGGTATCCAATCAGCAACTGCCTGCACCGGCTATCTCTATGACAGCGCCGGTCTGGAAGGCATAAAAATAGGTTTCTCAGAGCGCTCGCCATCAGCTTTTTACAGCCGCGCTAGGTTCAACTTAAAACCATAATTCGTTATATTATACTATATTGTATTCTAGCCTGAGGGGCAATAATATTATGTTGTGTATTATGTTGTTGTTGTGTGTGTTATTGTTAGTGCGTTTTTATCCCAACCGAGGTATTGTAACGGGCGTAGTTTATCCCGAGTGGCACGACACGACCGGCGCCCTGACGTCGTCGTTGACTTCCTTCTGCACGTTCCACGCCGGCAACTGCACTGCTTCTATGTCGCACCTATGTTGTTCACTTTATTGAACGACGTACCTGAGATGGAAGGTATATATTCTTCAACACCACCACGCCGATGAAGGCGTTCAGACACCACCCTTGCCAAAGATCACCCATTCAACACCAACACGGGCACGTGGAGTTCATACGTGTTCCTTGACATGTAGCCTTCCCACGATGCTCCGCACGCTGACCACGAGGGGTGTTATCTACCCGCTCTTATCTATCCAAGACAATCACGACTCACTGACACTGACTCACGAAGCACTGACGACAGCATTTCGCCACTACCGCTGCGACGGAAGACCTCCGCATTGTCCATCCAACTGGCCGGCTACAGTTGCACGGTTTTATTGCATCCTATTAGGAATGGAGCGATGGTGTGTATAGCTACACATAACTTACTATTACACCTTGAACTAGGATTTGATTTTATCCAACATAAATTTATTGTCTTTACCCACTAATTAATGTATGTTAAGAAGCTTTACTTATGTAAGTACCGTTACTTAATGCACGGAATAATGCTTCGGTGCACCATTACAATGGTTTATTAGTAAAAATATTTATTCTTGTATTGAATTGATGATAATATATTCTCAACAAAAAAATAGAATGTAGATCATCTTAGCAATGTTCCTTAATCAATTTCTCTCAGTGTAGAATTGGACATGCCAAAGCATATTATCTATAAACTGATTTGCTAAATTAAATAAATCTTAAATGTGTGGCTATAACTTTAGTTCCAAGTAGTTAGTTTAGTTCCAAATCATTTCAAAAGAGAGTTAGTATTTTCTAGAAATATTTTGAAAGATATTAAATATTTTCAATATGAAAATGTTAATATTATATAATGTAAATGTTAATCACTAAATGACAACATTTAGTGATTAGGTAGGAGGCAACTAAATTCGCGCATTACTTACCTGGTATAACAAATATACTTTCACTGTACTTCATCATTAGTGTTATCACTGAACCTCATCATGAGATTAGCTGGGTTTGGTCTTAATTCAATGACCATAACACTGGAGTAGGTCAAAAACCTTAGTGTGAAGATAACACTGACTTAGTATCCCACAAAACACCAAACCACTATACATCTGTTCAAACCAGGTTCAAAGAGCACATGGCGCATCTCAAATATGGTAGAACAGATGTCCAGTGTTTCCCAACATGCCTTCGAGAATAACCATAAGATAGATATTAACAATTTAAGATTAATTACGAATGGAACAAATACTAGACAGCTAGATGCATTTGAAAGTTTAGAAATTGAAAAGTGTAAAAACAGTAAAAAATGACATAGTCCGCTTTATTAGTTATTACTCGCGGCTCACTGGGCCGCAACCGTGACGGTCAGAGTTTAATGAGCTGCAACAGTAACCGTTAGGGCTCACTGAGTGAAAACAATAATTTAGGTATAAATAGGATACATTGTTAGCATAAGATTAGTTTTAATCATCTCCAGATAATGCCAACTTTGTTGGCGAAACGTGCGTCGAGTGTAATATATAGTGTTTTGGTGTTTTGTGGAAAACTAAGTCAGTGTTAATGACCATAACATTGAACACAACGTATATTCCGACTATTGTATATTTTACCCCTTTCAATACTGGAGTAGGTTGGAAGAGTATTTAACATCTCCAGATGATGCCAAGTTTGTTGGCGAAACACGCGTCGAGTATAGTGTATAGTCTTTTGGTGTTTTGTGGAAAACTAAGCTGGTGTTACCCTTTTCAACTATCACTTTTATAATGTTCACATTTTAATATTTAAATATTTAATTTTCGTGTATATTTAATCCCGCAAGGCCATGGATTTACAAAAAAGATTAATATTAAAAACAACTTCTTAACCCCTTTAGCTGTATGAGTATATGTATTTCAACATAGGCTTAAGAAAATGCAAGTAGTCAGTAAATATCAGTCAGCACCATATAAAACTGTTATAATACATACCTCGTGGTTATGTAAGTGGTCATGCACTGTTATTATTATCATTAAGCTCAAATAAATTGAGATATAATTCTCATATGCTTGCATATGTAATTAGCATTTTTTGCTTCTCGATATTCCAAGATTATTATTACAGAGAGCACAAATAAGAAAGAAACATTATTCCGTAGGAAATACTATAATTTCCTTCATTAATTACTTATAACTATAAAAAGTTTACTGCATGTATACTTTATACTCTTTATACTCATTTTCTTAGGGTATAACAAGAATAAGACGTTATTCTGCTATTCTTTTAATACAAAGTCGTTCCGCATTTCTCATCAAATGAAAATAAAACTAGACCGAAGCACGATTCAGTTGACAGATCGTCTAGTATAATATACTATTTAGCAACTTAAGTTCCCTTGAACTGTAGATGTGTATAAATATTTATGAATATTTGTGGCGTTAAATACATGTCGATAGGTGTCATCAACTATTCACCTACACCTACATAATTCTCAGTTAATTATCCTGCAATAACATTTATGGGTGCTTGTGAAATTTAAATAAATTCAATCGGCGGCTTATTTGTTGTTTGCTAGTCATTTTAATTTATTGCATTAATATTATCGTTAAAATATACTGCAAAATATTTTTTCTTATTGTTTGAAAGAGGTAAGGAACTGAGTGTTTATGAAAAATGTCCCTTTTCATGGACTATAGATAAAACAAAATACAAATATATATTATCATGATGGTATGGCACACTATAATTTGCTATCATCCTCCATACTATTTTTCTAGTTTTTAGGTTACTCCTGAAGAAAGTATGTGTGTTGATGTTAGAATTTTCTAAAATAAAAACCTGAGATGTATCATCATTTCATAATATTTGAATGCTTACATTATTACAAGCATGCTTACGTTATTGCAGTCAGAATTATTACGATCCGGAAGAGTATTACTAATATTATGTCATTGGTTTGATGTCAAAACTGAAATTGATATTGTATTTTATTATATATATATATATATATATATATATATATATATATATATATATATATATATATATATATATATATATATATATATATATATATATATATATATATATATATATATATAGTATTTATTGCCTGTATTGTTCAGTTTATGTTTAATTTATTTAAAGTGTTATATTTTTATTTATCATCTGGAGAATATGATGACTGCCTTTATGCCCTTGAATATTATCACTTTTTAGTTTGCGTCATTATATTTTTATTTTTGGAAACATCTGTTTGGAAAATTGGGTATTGATATTGATTATAGGAATGTAGGATATCAGATTTATTTATGTATGCACTATATACTTACCTTAAACTTCATTCTTTATAACTTATTAATTTTAATTGTGTTAATATTCATTTCAGAAGAATTGTCACCAAATGATTCTTTGAAGCTTCACGTTCCTAGATATTATGAGAAGCTGATTCTGTCTCCTCATAATATAATCTACAAATAGAATGTTGCCTAAATATAGCGCTCCTATGATAAATATCCTTAACCACAATATTCGATTAATTGTCCAATAATATATTTTTTACTGCATAGTATAGTTTTATTTTGTTTTGTTGGTTCTATAATAGTGGAAAAAAAGCATCTCCCTGTGGGAAATCCTTATTGAGAATATCCTCCATTGGACCCTCTGTGGACAATTAACTGTCTACCATATATATTGTAAATGCATGGTTTCTTATAGCGAAAGACGTATTCTAGGAATGTATGATCGAATACTCTTATCTACAGCCCCATCTATAATTCTCTTCAATGAAAAAGTTTTAGGCATAAGCCAAGAAATTGCAAATTCCTTTACAGACCATTGTGTAACTTTTTATATACCAAGATTATTTCTATACCAAGATTAGGCAATATTACAGATTATATAGATACAACGTTACACACAAAGAGTATGCTTATTATTACTGATATTTCTGACCTAGAGATACTCCAGGCAATAATATTTTTTAACACCAAAAATGACGACTGTCTCGTACCTAATATTACCATTTTTAAAATTTTTGTCTGTCCTATAAGAATAATTTTTAATTGCATAAAAAAATTTAAACTTTCCTGAGATGTGGAAGATACCCCGTATATGGCCCATATATGAAATTATCGCAAATTATAGGCTTATTACTATCTAACTTCTGTGAAGTTATCGAGATAATTTTACATCAAAGCCAATACAATAATATGAGAAATGACAGTGACTGCAATCAACATATTTTCATGAGAGGTAGATCTACGTCAACTAATCTTTTATGCATAATGTAGTTTCTTTTCAATGTTATCGACAATTAATGCCATTTTTATGATATTGACATAGGACATTGATATTGACATTTTTCAAAGACTTTCGATAAACTGAACAATAACATACTGTTGAACAGTACATGATTTGTCTGTTTCACCGAATATTAAACTTGTAAAATCTTATCTAGAAAATTTCATTCAATAATACATAGAGGTCATACATCTAAAAATATTACCGTTTTTCTAGTGTTCTCCAAAGGTACTTGGTCCGTTATTGCTTAATATCTTCATTAATAATATTACATTGCTGTTTAAAAACAACAACATAAATAATTTACTATATACAGATGATATAAAAATATATCTACAAACAGATTCACTATCAGATTGTATGCGTTTACATGACTGTCTTTTGCAAATGAATAACTGATGTCTTTTAACTATCCGAATTCCCTCTCAACATGCAAAAGTGCAATGTCATTAGTTTCATAATGAAAATAAATGGCATTACTTATGATTGTACGCTGAATAACGTCTGTGCAAATCGTTCTAATATCTTTAGAGATCTGGGTGTAATTTTTGACAAATTTAAGGTTTATAGATCATTTCAACACGATCATAAACCAATTATATAAATACCTGAGATTCGTGATAGGAAATTCAGAACAATCTGCTTCCAGTAATATATTTAAATTCTTATTTAATGCTTAAGTTAGAACTCGACTTGAGTATGCATCTACCATGGGGGTTCCTACTTGATATTTTCACTTTTCCATTGATAGTATGCATTACGTTATAATATTTCTTTATGAAATTATTAACTCTTAGCGTTTTAGTAGCTCCTAAGTATTGGAACAGATTAAGTTAAATGTGCTCCGAACCACATCGGGATTTGTGATATTTTGTATATTTGTGATAATGGTACGTGCCAAGTCACGTACCATTTACTTTACTTTAGTGTACAAACTACTAGTGCAATATAAAGTAGATATTAACTTATATACCATTGCAAACATTAAAAATTATTGTTTAACACAAAGTGTTTAATAAAAATATACTTTTACTATTTGCAGTGTAGTATGTTGCTGCTCCTGTCATTAATGGTAATAGTATTTTTTAGGAATATACAGTTTCTGTAGTTACTGTATTTTATGTAACAATTGTATTGGGCATATAATTAATTTCCATATTAATTATCATATTGCATATCTTGTTTATTTGGAACATTTCTATTGTATTCTACTCTACTCTAAGTACGTATTACTAAAATTGCATTTTAATCATAATCTCCATATAACTTTAAATAAGATAATTTATTGTGTCGAGATACCTCAAATTTCAATATATCAGTTAAAGCAATTGTCAAATGACATATCAAAATCGGTCATATCAATAAACTTCAAACCTACAGAAATACGTGTAAACACTCTTTTTATAATCTTAATCTAAATAATCTTAATCTTAATCTTATTTAATAATGAAATACTGATTATTATTTGAGAAAGTACACAAACGAAAATCTACTGTAAATCATTATAATCCTTCCAGTATCCAAGATAATTTAAACTTGTATTATCACTGACCTTATGTGGCATTTTTATTCAACTGGAAGTGAGATATACATATCGCATCTGCCAGGATATATTAGCGAAACTTGTAAATGGATGATTAAGAGCACCAGATAAAAGAAATGTACATTCCAGTAAATCAGAAGGGAATCGTATTACCTCCATGAGGATTACGAAATAATCATTATATAGAAACATTCATGGCTTTAAATTAGTTCAACTTGTGTAAATGTTGCAAAAACATTCTTGTTTTTAGTGTTAAATGTGTTCAGGTCGTGTGTATTATTATGGAGAATAAATCAGCTATAATTACCACACTTTCCTTCTACGTTACTAATAAATGAAGACAGCGCGTGTATAACAAAAAAGACTGTATTAACAATATAACGATGATATTAGTACTTACGAGTGAATAGAGACTGAAATTTACTTTCGAAAAGGATTATTATATTATATATTGTAAAGCAAATATGTTTATGCTATATTAGATTATATGATTCAGTTAATCTTTCGATGAGATTAATAGAATAAAATGAAATAAAGTTTATTTACAACACTTTATAGATATACACTTCAAAATAGTTTTAAACTTATATACTTCATATTCAAATTACTATCCAATTTTAATTATGACGCTTTTATAAATGATTTAGCTTTAATTGATTGAAGCTATACTTATTCTTTAAACTCAGTTGATGAAACGCTTGATCTCTTTAATAGAAATTTGTTAATGTATTTCTATAATCATGTTTCATTGAAAATATTAAGGTTACAGAAAACCTGCATCATGGCTTACGCCAATCTTCGAATTTATGATGAAACTTAAAAAAGAAGCTCTTAAAACTAAAAACTAATACATCCTATATTGAATATAAATATTTGCGCAATCTTGTTAATTGATCTATTAGAACTGAGAGAAAGACATTTTTACAATTCAAACTTAGAACCAAATCCAAAGGTTTTTGGAAAACGTTAAAATATTGAAATATTACTGAAACTAAAGAAAATTATGCTACCAAGGTAGTCCCCCACTTGCTTAGTAATTTTGTAATTGATAACTTGCCTTAACAACCTAACCTAACAATACTCATAATAATTTAATTGTTAATAAATATCTTGAGACATTTCCAGAGCTAAAGAATGCTTTTGATATTATGACGGTTACTATAAATCATGTAGAGAAGATTATTCATAAAATTAGAATTTAGTACTATTAATACTTACTTAAATAGTGTACTATTAAGTACACTATTTAAGTAAGTATTTTACATTTATTGTAAATACATGCTTAACTACAGGATATTTTCATAAAATTTGGAAATATTCCCATGTTATACCTGTTTCCATGTTATACATGTTCAAAAGAAGACTAATTCATTTTTTTGACCATCTAAAGTTCTTTCTGACTATCGCCCAATCAGTATTTTATCGACATTGTCTAAGGTATTGGTTACATGGAAGAACAGCTTAAGGCCGCATGGCGCCAATTTAATAAAAATGTTTCTGTTATAATTTTGTAATAATTGTTAAAAATAATTATAAAATAATAAAAAAAATAAAAAATATAATTATTTTTATATAATTGTAAAATCCCCAGGTAAAATAATAATCTGAAGAATTATAACACATTGATAAATCAATATAACATATATTGATAAATCCTCAAGTAAAACTGGGATGTAACCATGTCAAAAAATAACAATTAAAATAATTAATTATCATAAATTATTAAAATATACATTAAACTTGTTTAAGAATATACTTTATACAAACTATTACATAAAGAGACATATAATATAGAGGGAGAGATAAAATAGTAAATATCATATATTCTATTTTAAAACAAAATAATATGTACGTATTTGCAATTGGAAATAATGTATTAAATACTGGTTTTTAATTAACTACTTGTGAATTACATATCTTGTATTGTAGCTAAGTCATAAGTATATATATTTTATTTATAATATTCTATTTACTTTTACTTTTCATATCATTAAAAGTAGACATATCTCTTTCAATATTACCAAGGAGTACTCTAAATACATAGGCATATATTAACTTTTAAATTGTTATTTGATTTTCCTATTTAGATTAGAATTAGAAAATTCTGGTCGAAAAAGAGATAAAGTTTTGGAAATATTATATTATCTAGATGGTTGCCTATAAATTTCAAATAATGCTTATGTGACATCGCCAAATTCTTAAAGTTAATATATGATAGTCCCTTCATATGATCTGAAACGTGATATAAGCGATATAAGTTGAACAAAAACAAAACATCGAAATTTGCATGATTTATTTATATTTGTCTTTCTGTTTTTCACCGGATGAGGACGCCCTAAGTATAAAATAGTCTTGTTATTGGTGAACTATTTTGGGCCTTAACTATTTTGATACTTACATAAATAAAACTGCTTACATTTTCTGAGTCTGGCTTACTTGACAAGCGCATATATTAATGCCAATAAGAGAGAAAAATATCGCGAATGGAACTCGAAACAAGTTTACAATAAAATTCAATATAGATACTCATTACACTACAATTAAATGATATAATTTAGAAACTGGAGGGGGTAGTTACCACCTTTATTTCCAATATTAGGTAATAAAAAAGTTTCTGTTCATATATTAAATTTGCGACACAATGAGTAAATTTTTACTTGCTCAATTTAAGTAATGAAGTCTTCCGAATACAAATACATTATGCTCCCCTCTTTTAATATTAACACCGTTAAGGAAGAGTTGACGCTGTCCTATGTAGATATGTTATATGTACTATTTATTCATTTCATCGCTATTTGCCAAATAAAAAACTCTCTTATCTTGCCGATAAACCTGAGCCTAGCCATAAAACAAGCCATAGTTTGGGATTTTTTATTTGTCAAATAGAGATGAAATAAACTATAGATAGCCTGCTAAGACAGGAGTCAACATAACCTCCCCCTCCCTATAAAAACCGGAAATTTGCAATGCTTCAAGAATGCAATAATAAACTAAAATAAGCGGTAAAAGTAATATGTTTTTGCGGAGGAGGCACAGAAAATAATGAGCAATCGTAAATTGTTTTTTTTTTTTAGTTAAATATGCTCTTCGTCTCAAAATGATCACGACGATGAAGAGCTTGATTAACTCTAGAATTAATTAATTAATTTTAACCTAAATTTTAGATAAATATATAAAAATCGTCATTACATTTTTCACAATGGTACATTGACATTTTAGAAGGATTCACGTTGAATGTTTCACAAGGATAAATGTATATCCTATATAAGGATAGTTTGGTAATTGAGTAACATTGATGTTAAGTATAGTGGATTTTAAACTAAAACATTTTGATAAAGCAAAAATTATCTTTAATTTATTTAAAAAATTAAATAATTCTCGTCTTATACAAAACTTTCATACAATCATTGACAAATACAAAGAAACATTATATCAATACAATATTCATCTTTTAAAGCTTATAGCTTTATGGTAATACATTTACCAAAACTGAAAAAATACTTACAATTTCGGTTGCCTGTTCATATAATAAGAATGGTTTGAACTAGATTTGCTATATGCATTTATGTATTTACGTAATGAATACCATACGCATTGTGTAATTTATTGACCTATTCAAATTATTATAAAATAAATATAATTTGTTACCTAAACAAACTTGAAACCCGCGAATATACATTATGTAGTTTTCTAAATGTAAAAACTCCACAAATAAAGAATATGCTAGATTTTGATTGACAACTGAACACCTGCGATTGTGAAAACATAAATTATATTTATAGCAGAATTGATTGATTAAACTACATTCATTTATTTACTAATTAACTAACTAATTAGAATTAAATTAATTTTGTACTTTTTATGTATGAATATTTTTTATATTTCTTACACTATTTATAACGGTACACAATTCGTATAGTCTGGGGCAAAACTAGAAGTACTTTTTTATTTATATCTATAAAATGTAAACTACATTATACATATTCGTGGGTGGGTAAATCGCATTATTTTTTAACGAAGTAGATATTATCACAAGAAGATTAAAAGTAACTGATAAACACCCTCTAATCCCTACTTCTACCCTAGTTACGTTCAGGTTAAAAAATGATTACGTATTACTATATTTTGTTAGTGTTTCATGTACCGCCAAATAATAGCCTAAAGGCCCGTTTACACAGTGTGAGCTAACATGCGAGCTGGCCTAGTCAGTTACTGCAGTACAGCAGAGCTATTTGCATCGTATGACCGCCTCATACGAGTTACTGTCATGTGCGAGTTGGCCAGTAGCTTGCATCCGAGCTACTTCAAAATTTTTTCTTTTTACTCGCCCTCCCCCACCACTCACAAGGCAGTAGCTGGCATGCAACTCGGACGTCAACTCGCACGATTTTGCGAAATGTCAGCAATACTCAGGATATTTGCACATAATGAAATTCACACTTGACTGCAGTTTCTCGGGCAATACCTGTTTACCTGTGCCATAGCAGCTACTCTGAGCATATGACCGGTCGAGGTCAGTCGAGTTACTGTCATGCGAGTATAACAGAGGCAGTAACTGTCTACTGTTACGTCAGCAGCTCGTAATGTGTAACCAGGCCTTAAAGCTATTCGCATTGTATGACCGCCTCATACGAGTTACCGTCAGATGCGAGGCGGTCAGTAGCTTGCATCCGAGTTATTTCAACATTTTTGAAGTGATAACTTCTTATGGGAGGGTAAACCGCTTCGTTACGTAACGCGTTACAGCGCCAGTCTGTCTGGCTTCCCTTTCTCTCACGCATACGGCAGCGGTAGGCAGGCTCCTCCTCTCTCACTCTAACCCACAGCGCTAGCCGTATTTTGGACAGACGCTTCCCCTTCTCTCGCACGATCTCGAGCTCTATCTCCTCCTCTCTGTGTGCTTTCGCTGTCTACATCTACGTGCATGTGCATGTGTGCGTCGCTGCTGCTGCGGGGCCGCCTCTATGATTTAGTAATTAGTAAATTTAGTAATTTTACAGCATATCATAGTAAAAGAAATAATTATACACATTCTGATAAACATAATTAAAAAAAAAAATTGAATATTAAATTAATGATTAAATAAAGGATAATTTTTAATATCAATAACTCAAAAATTTTTTAATACTATTTTAATAGATAAATATTTTTAAAAAGCGTTAATTTCGTTGTGTATTGAATTATACTTATAATTTTTTTTTTAGTATTATAATTTAAATATTAAAATTTTTAATTTTAAATATTAATTTTAAAATATTTTAAATTAAAAATTACATTTATTTAAACAAAATTATTCAATAAATTAATAATTATTTTCACTACTTAAATTGTTTTCATTAAAATAATTATTAATAATTAGAATTACGTTAATAACTTTGTTTAATTAAATTAAAAGAAATTTTGTTAAATTTAAACTTTATTTATTATTTTGTATTACATAAATGTAAAAAATATAATAATTTTAAGTTAATTATAATAGTGAACTATAATAGCCAAAAAAAAAAATTAAATGCTGACAATACATTGCGTCTATTTCATATTGTAAAAAAATAAATTGAATTAAATAAATAAATTAATTAAAACCATGGATCACCTGGGAAAATACAAAAAAAAATAAAAATTCACTCAACTACTTTACATTTAAATTCCAATAACAGTAATCGGGATATATACAATAAGTGCATATGTATAATCGGGATAGGTATGCTCCATAGAGGCCGCCCCGCTGCTGCGACTGTTTCTCTATTTCTCTCCCCTCTCTAAGCCAGTGTTGCCAGAGTTTTATTGTTGGCGACAAGTAGCCGTTTGGGGCTATTTTTATGAAGCAAAGCAACAAATTATTATTGTTATAATTATATATATATATATATATATATATATATATATATATATATATATATATATATATATATATATATATATATATATATATATATCCAAACCAAAGAATTCAAGTAAAGTATTATTCAATTTATTCATAAACAGCTTTTAATTTATACACAAGAAGGTTCTGCTTTACTTAATGAAAATTATAAAATTCCGTTAATTTTAACCGGAGATTTCAATATTAATTTTGCTGCTGATCGAGCTAAAAATTTAGTGTCGTTCCTACAATCAAAATTACAATTAAAAATGATTAATAAGACAGAAGAGGCTACCAGTCATGGAACTGTACTTGATGCAGTCTTTGCAAGATTTCTAGATGACATACAATGTAAAAATTTCGTTGCTTATTATAGCTACTATAAGCCAATTGTTACTTTTATAGGATTAAATAATGATACTAATAATGTACATACACAAAATTCTAATGTACATATTCAAGAATTGTAACTAAGAATAAAATATATTTTATAATCAATAAAAGATTTAATTAATAAATAACCTTTCCTTACGTTATCATATTAATATACATAAAATTTAAGTAATAACCTAAGCTTTTCTCAAGTTAAACAATTTCAATATCAAATAGTTCAACTTAGATTAGTTTAAGTTATCACTTCTGTCGGGCGTCCCGTGAAGCACACATTTTTTGTTTTTACTCGTCGATCGCCTTCCCCCACCACCCACAAGGCACCAGCTTGCATGCAACTCGGACGTCAATTCGCACGATTTTGTGAAGTGTCAGTAGCTCGTATGCTCGGTACATTTGTACATAACGAAATTCACACTTGACTGCAGTCTCTTGGGCAATACCGGCTTACCTCTGTCATAGCAGCTACTTTCATCGTATGACCGGTCGAGACCAGTCGAGCCACTGTCATGCAAGTATACAGGGGCAGTAGCTGTCTACTGTCACGTCAGCAGCTCGTACTGTATAACCAGGCCTTAATTCTTTGCAAGAATTTTCTTCCTGGTTGATGAACTTAGCCTTCGACTTACTTCCCCATTACTTCTAATAGCTAATTTGTTATAACTTAATTCATCTTTCATAGTTAGTAAATCACAGGGAAGTAACTTTCAGCATAGTATATACATATTGTAATTTACAGTATCAACCAAAACAACGGACTTTTGAGTATAAGGCTATTGTCCTGTTTATGCTATTACTTTTAACTGTCGTAATAATTTCAAAGGCATGTAACAATCTATTATTGGTTATACCTTAACTGAGTCACTAGAATTTTGGCTTCTTATACCAGGGTCTTAATACCTAATTTGTCAAAACTATTTTTCTATCATGTTAATAAACTGTAAAGAGTACACTCTAGAAATGTCAATGGACTCTATTAACCTAAAGTTAGAAGCATAACTATGATAATAATAGACTATTATAAATCTTTAATAATATCAACATAGCTATACGTAATAATATCGGTAACAGAGATGAGGGCTATAAAACTATCAGTTGGTTAATTTTGTTGATATAGCAAATCCCGATATTAATAATTGAGTAAACTGAGAGTTTATCTCCCCACAGTTTACTGATGATGAAACAAAAATTGTTATTGGAAATATCCGAAGAAATTCGAATATTAGAATTGAAATATTGGAATAAATTCGGTTCTAGCCCTCTTCCAAAAATAAAAAAATATATATACTAAGGGTATAAAAATTGGTATTATAAAGACCATAAGAATTAGAACAAGATAAATTTATATTGTTTATAATTCGTTCTAAAATTTGAATAAGTCTAAGAAAATATTACTCGTATCATCAATTTACAATACATATATAATTATCTATTAGCTTGCTATATATTTATATTATATATTGTATACTAGACAAAGCAGTTACTTCATTCTTATTACATATATTATTATACATACCATACATTCATTCTTATTATATAAAATAAATATATAATTATTGGCAGTACCAAACGACATGGATTAATTTCGCTAACGAATTTTAAGATTTGTTAATAAAAGTCAGATTATCAAAGCTTGTGTAACCTTATGTAGCTATAGAAGTATTGTGGACTCTCTTCGATACATCTTATTACATCTTTCGGAGTAAAATGTTGAGATTAATATATGTAGATGATAGATTGTTACAGTAAAACGTATATAAACTTATTAAAGGTTATTATCATTAAACCTTATTAATGACACGTATGCTGAGCACCAAAAATATAGTTAATATACAGACCGCAAGAGCCATGTATGGGTAAAGGTAAGAGACAAATCAATTTTATTACCTTTATTTACAGTAAATGAGTAGGGTAGCCCGATGTATTGCTGAAATTTGCACATTTAATCTATAAGGAATTATATGATACAAAACTTCTTAGTACATTAAAGATGATAGATAAATAAGAAAATATATCAGTAAAATCAAACAATTAGTAAAAATTGTGACAATTATTTTATTTGATATAATAATGATAATTATTTAGTCATAAGTGATAAGCTTTACATTAATTATTTTATATAATATATTTTCATGATAAAGCTGTTCTCTGGTTACTAACATCTACTCAAGTCCACGTTTATAAGGTATATATGATTATTTTTCTAAAGGGTGTCTCACTTGGAACTATAGGATTTGAATTACCTGCCATTTGTGTTATGTCGAAGATAGGGCGTCAATATTTAACGACTATTTCAATATTTACTATTTAGGGCGTCAATATTTACAAGCCATACGACGTCAACATGCCGCGATTAACAATGAATAATTTATGTACAACTGTTTTATGAAAATGAGCGATCAAAATCGCTCGCGAAAAAAAATAGGAGAAATGTCGATTGATGACCAACCCCGATCTGGAAGATCATCGATGGGCCGCACTGATGAAAACGTAAACCGAATTCGGGAAATAATTCAAGAAGATCGACGACAAGCAATTAACTAGCTCGTGGAAATAACAGGTTTTGCATGGAATTCCATTCAGCGAATTTTGTCCAAAGATTTGACGATAATAGCAGTGACTGCCAAGTTCATACCTTGTTTAATTTTTCAGATGAACAAAAAAAACAATCATTTGGAGGCTTGTCAGTTGAAAGAACAGCTTCGAAGTGATTGCGATTTTTCAAAGCTGATCACTGGAGACGAATCATGATGCTATGGATACGGCCTGGAGACCAAACAACAATTATTGTCTCTGTGGAAGGCTTTTCATTCGCCAAGATCAAGAAAGCGCGAATTAAATCAAATGTGAAAATAATATTAATTTGTATTTTCGATCAAAAAGGTGTGCTATCGAAATTCGCTCTTTCATACCGAAACATTTAACCAGGCATTTATCTGAACGTTCTGCAAAAGTTGCGTGTCAGAGTGAGAAAATAAAGTTCAGAATTGTGGACTTCAGGTGATTGGTTATTCCGCCATGATAATGCCCGTGCCCACATAACACTGTCAGTAAGGCAGTCCATGACGAAAAATTGTGTAATACCGATTGTTGGCCTTCCGTATTTATCTGACCTCGCCCCACGTGAGTTCTTTTTGTTCCCTGGGATGGAAATGATATGAAAGGGAAGCATTTTCAGTCTTTGAAAAGGAAGCTTTCACCATGAAAAAGGTGAAACAAAACACTGCGGAAGCGCTGAGGGATATCAAGCTTCGGGAGTTTCGGAACTATTTTGAACTGTAGACATATTGTTTGGACAAGTACATTGGATCAAGGGGTAGTACTTTAGGGACGATTAATGTTTAATATATTTTGTACAGATACAACATTCCTAATAAAGGAATTTCGCAAAGTTTTTGGGACCCTTCTCGTATGTATTTATCCGTATTCGAATATATTATTATCCATTTTAGCCCAATTTTTAGTAGAATAATTCAAGAAAAATATTTTTGTTGTTTCGATCCTAATGTGCTACAAAAATCATTAGCATTATACTACATCTACATTCTATATGTAATGACAGTTCTCTTCTCTTACTTCAATGTTGTCGCTGAAAGTTATTAAAAGGAGAATAAATAAAGGAAATTTGTTTTAATTTCATTTTCATATTTTAGTGCATTCTCATACATACTGTTTGTATTAGAATTTTTAACTAAGTAACACATCTTTTATAACATAAATTATTTCAAATAATTCAGCTACCTCAAATTATGTCAGCTACCTTAACCAGATAGGGTAATATAAAAATGTTTAATTCACATGTTAAATATCTACTCAGTACCACGTATTCTACCAAATGTCGTAACGCCTTAACACCTGCTATATTTTACAATTAAGAGGTTGTAGTCTATCACGCATTGGCAAGAACGCCTACTTCTCGGTTAAATTTATATTTAATCAGTCTAATTACACATTTTGTGTATTACGCAAACTTTTAATGAATTAACCCAGTTTTGTTTCCGATTTGTGGCTCTATTAGTAACACTATAATTTATTATTAGTCCATTATTTCAATTGAAATAGGATATGGTAATAACGGTAACATTTTCTCGTTAACTATAGCAGGAACAAAATACTTGGAAATCCAGTTTGGATAATTAAGGTTAATTCAAGACAGTTCATCCTGTTGAGGATATGTGTAATATGTATTAAATAAGCATCGAGAAGACATACGGGTCAGTTTTACTCATGCCTAAAAATTTTTTATTCAATCATATACAAAAAGTTGTATATATAAATTAATGTGGTACAATGTTTTCGTAAAATAATGATTAAATTCGTAAAAAATTCAATGAATTTTTGGGAAAACTGTCGGATCCGTAAAATTTTATTTTTAGTTGCACATTTTTTTAAATATAATTAGTGCATATGGAGTAATTCATGTAGGTTAGATAAAAAAATTAAGAAAAATGAGTTTACAATTTCTTTCAATAAAATACTAAATCTAATGGCATTGACCTAACAGTAGCTAAGACGATTCATATATTTTTTTGTCAATAACTTGGGTTATATTTCGTGACGAATTCTTGATTTAAAATCTTCTAAATTGTCTTACTGAATAATGTATACTTTGTTTTTAAGTATCTCCACAAACAGCAATCTAGAAGTATCAAATATAGCGATCTAGCTGACCACTCAATCGTTCACTTTCTCCATATCCAACAATTCGGGAAAATCTTATCTACATACGTGAGTATAGATTCTACATTATGGGGAGGTGCATCACCTTGTTGAAAGAAAAAGTAATTTCTCAGAAGAGAAAGTTTCCCCAGGAAAATTCAGGTTCCTCTAAGCTAGATATAAAGTTATTAGTGCAGAAATAAGGTCGTCTTGAAGAAAATCCAAATATGTTGCACGAGTTAGGTTCACGTCCAAAGAAATAGGGACCTAGAATTATTCCGTTGACTATGCTGCACAACCCATTGTATTTTTTTTGACTGTAATGCTTCATAATTCATCGGAGATTCTAGAACGATTTAAAGTTTTTATCTGGCAGCAATAAAAGAACATTTTCAGTCGCTAAGGCTTTTGTCGGGCAGCTAACGGAGCACAATTTTAACACTTACTTTAGTTGATTATTTTAAATGATTTCCATTAAATTTAGTATTTTGAAATTGCAAAATAATTTTTTAATTTTTTGTTATCTAACTTATACTCATGTTTATGTAAAGAAATTTGCTCTTTCACATTTTGTAACAAAAAAGGGGGTTACCATTAAAGAAAAATATCGGGAACCTCAAACGTCCTACACGAATCACCCTGCATATATTATTTATATTTCAACAAATATTCAGCTAAAAATAATATGTGAGATTTCCACAGTTTTTCCCAAAAGTTATTTCTTCAATTTTTAATGAATTTATTCATTGCTTTACGAAATTACTGTGCATACTACTCGTATCTATGTACAGGGTGAGCAAAACTCGATGTCTCAGCTCTATTATGAGAAAAGGAAAAACGATAGAAAAAATCTAAAAAGAGGTTCTTAAATGGGATTAAATAAGGTGCATTTTAAGCCGAATTTACATATTTCTCAAGTAATGACGTCATAGAATTTTTTTTCCCAGAAGTATACCTATATTTGGCATATTCAGAAAGAGCTAATGTTTCTAAACAAATTTTGTAAAAAAAAACATAAAATATACTATCTTTTTCCGTTAAAAAAATATAAGCAAATTTGTAAAAAAAGTATTATCAAAAACTCGCAATCGTCACGATTTCAACAAGTAGCCTTTGGAAACAAATAGCATCTGTCAATAGTTAAACATTATTAATTAATATTATTTATTAATTTAACATTACAAAACACATAATATGTTACAACTATTACCATAGAAAGAAACAAAGTATGTAGGCAATCACTACAACAAATGTTCAATGTGACCACATCTTACTTCTAAACACTTATCCAGTTTCCTATTTACTTCTCGCATTGATGCCTTACGAAACATTCCTCTAGATAGTTCATCGCAAGCATTTCTGATTTTTTCTTTTAAATGTTCCAAGCAGATGCTGTTCTGTAAACTTTATTTTTCAAAGTTCCCCACAAGAAGAAGTCTAGTGGGGTTAAGTCCAGTGGTTTAGGCGCCCACTGTATCGGTCCATTTATACCTACCCAATTTCCTCCGTAAGTTTCATTTAAATATTGTTGGACAACTCTTGCTTTATGCAATGGAGCTCCGTCATGCTGGAAACACATATTTGCTCGCAGCTGTAATGACACGTTTTCGAGAAGCACAGGAAATTGTTCTTGAAGAAATTGCAAATATCGCTCACTATTTAAAATTCCTTTGTAAAAATATGGACCAATCAAATGTCCTTTAATAATACCATACCAAACGTTAATTCCGAAGTGTCCTTGGTTTTAAATCGGATTGACAAAATGTGGATTTTCAGTAGCCCAAAAATGTTCATTTTTTTTATTTGGCTTATCGTTACTAACAACACGGCTTCCTCTTATCCACAACACACGCTGAAAAGACTGATTGTCATTGATCTCTAAGTTTAGCATCACTTGGGCAACATAATTATTTCTTCGTTGTTGATGTTGATCCGACAAGTGTTCTACGTTATGAATTTTATAATCGCAATAACTATTTTCAATAACAATTTTTCGTACCGAACTATATTTTAAATTCAACTAACGACAGGCTTACCGAATCGAGTTTCTTGGATGGTCTTCAAAACACTGCAAAACAGTGGCAACAGTATTGTCAGAATTGACCTTTTTAACAATTTTTCTTCCCTTTCGAGAAGAAAATGCCTCGTTATGCACGTAAATTGCGTTCAAATCTTACAAATATTTTTAAGCTTGGAATGACACGTTCGAGATATCTCTGGGCGTATAGCAGAACTGCTCTTCTAGGGTTCTTTTGAGATTCCCCATGAACTAATAACATATCGACTTTTTCGTTGTGCATGAACATTTTTCAAAGTCGAATGACAACAAAACAATATTTTTTAACCATTAGAATAATTATTGACAGATGCGACTTTACTTTTTGTTTCCAAAGGCTATTTGTTGAAATCGTGACGATTGTGAATTTTTGATAACACTTTTTTTTACAAATTTGTTTATAATTTTTTAACGGAAAGAGATAGCAAATTTTTTTTCTTACAAAATTTGTTCAGAGAAATTAGCTCTTTCTTGGCATGTGCCCAAATATGGGTATGTTTCTGGGAAAAAAATTTGATGACGTCATTATTTCAATTTCCAAAAGCTTTTTTATTTTAGTTTTATTCTTACTAGAAGTAAATATTCATAAAAATATTAATAAGTAATAATAAATAATTTTCATTTTTATTTCAGGCCACTCTAAAGTACACGAAATTGTAGAGAGATTATTTCATTGTATGTATACTGCACTATACTACGATATTTTAATAGTGACTAGCAAGAAAATATTTTACTAATACCATCAGTTTCAATTATGTCCTACTAATACTAGTTTGTTATTCCTACTACTTATTCTTACATCGTACTAACTTATTGTTAATTATTTTAAGTAAATATTATTTATTGATGGTATTAAAATACGATAGGTATTTACGATAGGAATTTGTCTTTTGGGCTTCATCTTAATTTTGTTTTAGAAATACATTTTTAAAATAAAATTGAATATTCTAATATCAGTAAAACAAATCAATTTATATCTTATATATGAGTAAAATATTGGTTAACAATAAATCAATTAGTAAATTAGTTCTAGTAATAGTTACCATAAACAATCGTAAATAATTGTCCAAACAACCTGGAATTCGGGAAAATTAATTATCATCACCTTGAAACCATATGGTAAAAAACTAGGCAGTAAAAAATGTATACTAACTAACTTTCAAAAGTACTGCTAAAACATTTAATTTCATTAGTCTTAAATTTATTACCAGTGTATCAGTATAATGTTCCATCATTCCTCTCTTATTATCAAACCTGTCTTCTATGAGTATTGCATCAGTGGTGTTATATTAGGCAACTTCACTGTACTAAAAATCACGTCACGTAAAATTCAGATATTTGAATCGATGTAGGTGAATCGATTTGGTACGAGCCATTTAGGTTTTCTAACTGATTTTACTATCTACATATTATATAAATATACTACTGTATATTATATTGTAGCACAGCGCACCTCTTATCTTATTATTATTTCTCTTTTCTATCTCTCTCTTTTATTATGTGAAGCGTTAATTGAAAAACATCCTCTTTCGAGAACGTTTTATCATGAGAAGTTACATTGATATCATACCTGCAGTGTAAAATACCAATGAATTCCTGCTACTTTTGCCTACCTCTTCCCAAGAGAGTGAACATACAAGTTCGAAGATTTCGCGTTATCGTCTAATTGTGTCTAGTTGTAGGAACCTTGCTACGTTGAGTTTTTAATTTTTTTATTTGGTTTAATTCCTGAAAGAAACAGAACGAAAACTCAAAATCCACTTTAATTTACAGTTATTATCCAAAGTTGGATAAGTGCAATTAATGTTCTTGACAAACAACAGAATTTTCGTTTATTTAAATAATGATTGGCATACGTAGAACTCTGCAATACTCCAAGTCAAAACAAGAAAGTCCTCTCGTCAAAAGACCTGTTTTTCCTAAGTTTCCCCCCTGGGGAGAGATTAAGAGCCTAAGTTCAATCTCGAACTCACAGTTATGAAACGGTTTATTGTCGTAGGTTGTCTACAATCACATCAGTAAATGTATTAGTGATGAGTACACGGAATTAACTTCTCTGTAAAAGCAATAATTATAAATTAATAAGAAACATGGATATGCAGTTGCTAGCCTGCACGAAAACTAGAGCAGTGAATTATTATCACACAATCTACTGAAAAGTAACTGAATTATATTCAAGTATCACAGTGAATTAACGGCGCCATTATAGCGTCATTAGTTAAATAAATCCCACTTTTACTAACAACGGTCGTTCACGATAATCGAATATTAACTGAACTATTAGTGATTAAATAAACCTCACCTAGCAATGAACACATAGTCACCGCGTCGGAGACTTCTCCCCTAGGTTTGCACATCCTACTTTCGGTGATGCCCATGATGGAGCACAATATCAAGCAATCAGTTGCAATATCCCTAATAAATAATGGAACCGATGCTGATAAGATAATGAACAATAACCGTTACTTTGCTAGTCTTCTGATCTTCAATTGCTCCATTCTTTTGTTATTCTGATTGTCTGGTATTCTGGTCTTCTAGTTTTCGTGGCTGCTTCTTCCCGCACTAACTTTCAAATGCCTCTTCTCTGATTAATTTCAGACTGCCTCTTCTGGAGTTAGTTTTAGAACTGTCTTACTACCTCGCGTGCATTCGTATTTAAAAAAAATCGTGGTTCTCTATAAGAGAGAACGCAGATCCCTGAAACATTTGGTACAACAGAAATAAAATAGCATGTGGTGTATAACATACGCGATCCTCCTAATTCAGTGTTAAATTTAATGCATTTGGCCCAGTTCTCAGGACTGTTTCCATATCAGAATTTTTAATTTAAGTTTAGCTTTAAGTTTATCGAAACCTTCTTCGATTTAGCTTCTGCTTTCCTAGTATCCATTTCCTATCTTCACCATTTACGAAACTACTATTAGACCGTGTGGAATATTCGATATTCTTTGATATTCTGTATAAAAAACATGAGCTTCGATTTTTTGGCCCATTAGTCATTAGAGTTTTTAATATACATGTAGTATCTTCTATCAATATTCGTATCGATATTAAATTTTTCTGTTTAGGTTAATATTTTGAATTCATTCACAAATGTATGCCACATTTAGTATGTTAAGGAGATGTATTTCTATGCAAATTATAAATAAATGGGTAATGCTTAAGTTATACATCTATTCATCATTTGATAATTACAAATACATAAATTCCTGATTAAGTTTAATTCATGGATTGTCAAATAAAAATTGATAAACGGTAAAATTTTTCTTTTATAGTGTATAAAATGGAATTGTTACCTGCTGTTACCATGTAAGTTCATTGTAATGGATTTTACTTATTCACGTTTTTCATGAAACTTTTTGTATTCTATTATAACTATAACTCTTCGAGCCAAAGGGCCATTTCAACATAGTTACTTATCAACCTATTATATTTATATTTAACAACCTATATTTATCTCCGAATAAAAAAATATCCAATGCTACAAAAAAAAAATTAAGACATCTTATGGTGGAAAATAGACCAAGTGATAACCTCGAAATCGAAGGAAGTGTATAGTATATCCATGGCTCTAAAACAAACAGTAGGGCCAGGAGCAGTAATCGAATGCAAGTCGTCAAGGCATAATTGTATCTATCAGTGTGGTACTATACCACAATATTTCAGGTAGAGGTGTTTGGTTTTACTGCCTGTATGAAATAGAATATTAGAAGGGAATATATAAATAAATCTCTATATTCATTTTCTATATTCTCAGGCAGCCTTTAAAGCAATTTTATCATAAGTTTAAAATCGGTACTGATACTCTGGCTACGTTCTGCAGAAAATTTTATAAGACCTGAACCGGGGTGTGGTATTACAAAAGCTTCTGTCGGGAATCAGTAACACATGAGGTGCGCATAAACTTAACTAAATAATACTTGTGACTAGTGTATTAATCGATCACTGGGGTTTAAGAAAAGACCTACACAGAATGGCTCTATTCAAGGAAGACCATATTTGAAGTTTATGTAATGAGGAGGAAGAATCTCTCTGTGGCCTAGTAACATAGACACACGAGGGGTCTTTCACTTGACAGTCAGCAGTCAAAGAAAGATCACTGCTTTTGAAGTTAATCCAAACTGAGTTATTCACACAGAATTAGGATATATACTAGGACAATAAGTCATGCATGCGTGAATACGCACATAGCTATGCACATGTGATGAAACATGTCGCCCGATCTTTCCTACCCAATATCTAATATTCTATACAAGATACTAAATGTAAGAAACAGATGTCGTAAATATACTGGTTGCTCAAGTTAAACCAATTAAATTGTACTTTATAGATTGCATTATGTTGAGACAACTACAATTAAAATAATTATTTTGTATGATTACCTTATTTGATTACAACACCAATATTAGATTCTAAATGATAACTTTTAGAATACCTATTGGGTTGTTTTATATGACAGAGAACATTTAAAGTTGTAAATTGTAGAACTCAAACGGAGAGCCTTGAAAATCATTTATTGGATATAAAATTTGGTTACATTTGATACGATGCTATAAAATAATTTACTACGTCTTTTATTTTCCTAGACGAAATTAATTACCTTCTGTAACATTTCATCCTCACGTTTTATATGGCATACATATTTGTGCTTCATACTTAAAATGTAGCTAGTACACAGACTAAACATTATATTTTATATATAAATAACAAAGGAATTAACTCTTGTACCGATACATGAAAACAAATGACATTTTAACCGTGTATTGCGAAATTAGTTTGATATAAATATATTTGTATACATTAATATATACATAATTAACTCTCCGTCAGGCGCAGCCGATCTGTGAGATCCGGCAGTCATTTTCTTCCTTACCCTTTCGTGTGTATTACGAACATTAACTCGAACTCCCTCATAGCTTCCTAGTATAAAACCACTCTTCTCGATATGGTGTCGATTTTTTGTAATGCATCTCCCTGGCCTTTTATGGGCCACGTGTATCTGTCAGATGCATTGCGCCTGATTACGTCATTATTTTCATTTTTATATTTTGTTAGATTTCCTTTATTATTTAAATTAATAATATTTTTTGGGATCTCTACACTTACTTATTTGGCTTTTTATAGTACTATTATTCAAAATTAACACAATTGATGTTAGATTATTGGTTTATTCTAAATATCGTTACCAACAATGTAACGTTTATTTTTGTTTGGATGTTGATGACGAAAAAAATTTATAAATCTTTATACTTCAAATAGGCAATTCCTTATACGCTTTATTTGTAATTTACGTCCAATATTATGATTTCTACGCGAAACAATAGGTGATTTGTTTTCTGTATTTAAAATATTGTTCAATACTAATTCATGTTTGTGTTTTGTCCTTAAAACAGAAAGAAAAACTCGTCAGTAGCTGATTCTCCTATAAAAGTTTTCCAAATTTATTGTTTTACAACATTAAATAAGTTCCTTTCTACAAATTTAATTAGTGCGATTAAAAATTAGTGTTAAATATTTATTATTGAATTGCATTAATTAAAATAAGAGTTTATTTGAGTCTTCACCTCATTAAAATCTAAATTTTGTAAGATTTGATATGAGATGCATTGCGCCCGAATGTGTTTGGATTAAGGCTACGCCCGACGGAAGGTTAATATACATGTTTAAAATATACAAAACAATGTTTTCCTGTCTATTATTTAATAAAGATCAATGATTGCATATATTAGTTACAATTCTCAAATCGCAATATTATTGCTATTTATTTATTGTTTTTGCTACCATACTTACATATACTATCAGTATATGTATTTTTATCAATTTGACTTAACAGTCAAATTGATAGAAAAATACTCCTACATTTCACAGATAAATCGTCGGCACATCCTTCCTTAAAGGAGTATTTAGGAGGATATTATTGCGTAGTACATTGTTACCGTTACGAATTTATTATAAACTTTCTTCAAAATTCTGTACCTTTACCGAAATATTCATTTAAATAGAACAATAAGAGAAATTGAAAAGTGCATTTCACCTTTAACATCTGTTTGATGGTAAAAACCCCGGGTTTTCTTAATCGAACTCTCAAGAAATTCTCTCTTTTTTTAATATACTATTTCACGCGCTGTCCATATCAGTGTAACTGAATTTTCCACAAATACTGAACAATTTTTCTTTGCAACTCCAGTAGCGTTCGAAACAAGTTAAAATTTGGAAAGTATAAAATATTAATATTTAGTATCATCACAGTATTTTTTATAGACATATTTTAAGTAAAGCTTTTACTTTTCAACAGAGCAGCCTGCCAAAATAGAATAAGATACTAATTATAAATACATAGTCTACTGAAAGTATTTTAATTTAAAATGTTCATCTTTCAAACGAAATTTTAAATATGTAAAACAGGGTGCGTCATATAGATACAGTACAAGAGAGATATTTTTTTTAACAAAACAGTCTATATATATTTAAATTGTCGATTTGATGAGGAGTTGATTTCCACTTGTTGATTTCACTTTGCTAACTAGTTAGTTAGATCACAAGTGTTATAGGTCATAGACACATAACATTCTAACTTTTGTCAGCACTTAAATTTCCTTCAACAAAAATTGGGAATATAATTTGGCTGCTGATGACACCTGCTCACAGGTTAACCTTTTGAGGATATTCATGAGTATCATTCATCTGAAAGAAATGCAATCAACAGATACTTCAATTATACCAGCTTACTCATTATTTATTTACAGACATAACCTCTGTAATCCACATCTTCTTCTGTTAGTTCCATGGAATATCTTTCATTTTATAGCACTGGAGATTTTCTATATGAACACTTCAAAGCAGTTATATGGTTGACGTTATCTTATTGGAAAATTTTAATGAACTTAATATTTGATCATATTGAACATTTAATACAATGTATGCTTTCACATTATCTTCTACAAAATGAGTTTTTTTAACAATTTGATATATTCAAGTTCCATGAACTGTACATGAATTTTAAACATGATGGGAAATATTGGGCCAACTAGGATACTGCTAACTAAAAACATTAACAATTTCTGCTTGACTTCAATATATTATCACCGTAACCAAAGTTTATGAGACAAAAGATTGTGATATTGTAAATATTAATATACTTTTAGAAATATTAAACATACTACTATTAATAAATGTCTAGATTCGATTCGATTTATTACTTACATCTACTTAAATAGCACGACAAACACTAGAAAAATCAGCTCTAAGAATCTTCGTTTTATATACTTTTGTATTTTTTAGATACAATTAATCCATCATTTATTCATCTAAGTATTATAGGTCGTTAGAATTCGATGAGAATCCTGTAATACAAAAATATACAAGGTATTAAAAAATGTATCTCTCCTGTACTGAAAACGAGCCGATCGTTGTTGCCGAAAGTTTCACGTTAATCTGAAATAGCATAATTTAATTCCATCAGTAAATTCCGCTTTGCATAAAAGTATTATTTTTAATAAATTTCCGTACTTACTATATCGGTATTACTTATTAATAAACTATTTCGTGCACAGTTTATCCCTCCTTAACTCATTAAGGAAACATGATACCGGTTTTCAATGGATTAGCAAAATATTTATCTAATTCAGTAAGCGTAAAAGAATAACTCAATAATAATTCATTAGTTTCTAATAACTAAATCTCTAAATTTTCATTTAAAATTATGTATATCAGTAAATAGCTCCTAAAGCCATATGGTTACAATATATTTCAGTTATATAATTAATACTCTTTGATATTCGAGTCAGTTTTATTGTCTATACACATTCAGAGCATCAAATCAAAAGAGCACAAGAAGAACCGTGAATGATGGATATTTCCTTTAGACTAAAAAGATAAATGTAATATGATGTTTTTCTCCAACTAGAGAAGCAAATAAAAAGTAAATCCTTTAGGTCGAATATTTGGTGATAGAAGGTAATGCTAAGTTATTTAATCGAAACTGATATATGGTTGAATTAGTTTAATAAGATATCCTATTTCGTTTTACTGCAAATAAAATACGTTGTGTTCTTGTGTACTTGGAAGTGGTATCGTATTGATATCGTTATTAACTATAACAGCATAAGTATCAGTTTTAAAGGTTATTATTGTTCATGGTTTAAAAAAATCTGTGGAATTAATTAAATATATAGTATGAAATATAAAGTTATAAATTATTAAATTTAAAATAAAAGTTATATTACACGATGATTCACGAAATTTTAGACAGACAATATCAAAAAAATTCTTAGGATGATCTAAGTAAAATTTGGGGGACTTATACTTCAAATAGTGGTGTATATATTTCTGTAAATATTTAATGTAACTTTTACAATTATTTATTTTCGAGTAGCTTTTACTTCGTTTTTGTTCGTTGATTTTATATTGGTAGCTTGATCACATATCTTCTAGATAAACAGTATATTAATAAACTGACGTGTTTAAAATACGATTTTCATAAGCCACTTGGACTGCAATACAAGGCAGAATCAAACTATCCATGACCATCATTATTTATAAATCTCTTTAGATTTTCAACAAATCAAGAAAGTCAACATCAACCCATTTTTTCCCGGTGTTCCAATATTGGAACATTGTCAATGATTGGTTGTTACTTTAAGATGAATAAACCACGCCCACTCTGCAAGTTATGTCTTGTTAGAGGGTAGTCTAGGAAGTCTCTATTTGGTTGCACATGAGACGCTTATCAGTATGGATATAAAAATGTGATGTTTATGTGAGCGTCTAGGTTACCTTATACAATTTGAGTCCTAGCAGGGAAAACAATGTAACAGACAATATATGGACACATGTGTTGGAGGATTCGTAGTCATACATTTATTATCTAAGCTCCCTGAAAAGGTCCCTTTCAAAATATATGCTAATAGGTATTTCTCGTCTCTAAAGTTAGTAAAGCGCTTACAAGAACATGGTTATGGCTATACAGGCACAATCATGGCAAATAGGATAGAAAAGTGTGTAAGAACAACGGTTAAAACTTTGAAAAAGAGGGAAAGGGGAACTTATGACTACCAAACAGATGCAAATACAGGTAATGCTGTCACAGCTTGGAACGATGACAGAGTGGTTTTAACTGTCAGCTCTTGTGATACTGTTGAACCGATTGGCCAAGTGAATAGTGGGCATCCAGTGAAAAAAAGAAGATTCCTGAAAATCAGCCCAATGTAATTGGCAAATGTAATAAGTACATGGGTGGTGTTGATTGGATGGATGCATATATCGACAGATACAGAATTTCCATCCGATCAAAGAAATGGTGGTGGGTATAATTTGCCTTCCCTGTCTATGCAAGTATTCGTAATATTTGGCAAGGTCACCGAAGAAATACTAATAGTGGTATGGACTATTTTGCATTTAGATGCATTAGCAAGCAGGGTATTAGAAGAAATAAGATTTGATCGTATGGATCACTGGATGATACCTGCCGTGAAGCAAAATAGATGCACAGTATATAAAGAAATTGACCAAGAAATGCGAAAAATGTGGAGTAAATTTACACGAAGGATGTTTTAAAGATTAACATGTTCCTTAATTTTATTGTTTACCAAATTACTTGAAATTGATCATTATTCCATATATATTTATGTGATTTTCCCTTCGTAGAAATTAATGCAGTATTACTGTAGCATTTAAGCCTTTTGTAGGTTCAGTGTTCCATTACTGGAACATACTGTAACACTAAAACAATCAAAAAATTTTCGACTAAAATTCTGTAAAATGCATGTTTATATTAACTATATTTTACTAACTAAGTATAACATCACAAAAAATTCAAAAAACCAACAAAAAAATAATTCGGACAAAAATTTGTTAATGTTGGACAACGTTGAACAACATCATTCAGGGTATATTTCCTATATTATTTCAGTTTATCTAATACACAATGATTATGATCTTAAACCAGTAATATTAACATTTTATTGAACCAGTTTATACAAATACATCTGTAAATGTTTACAGAAGAAAAAGTAACTTGTTCAAATAACTTGTATTGGTAACCAGTAACATTTATAGGAAAATTTAGTTTAGTTTAGTAACACTACATTAGACTCGTATTTAATTAAATATAGCTGACAGCCAAAAAAAGTGAGGAAAGCATAATGAGAATAATAAAGATGAATGAAAAGGATGTATTTAATAATAATGTAAAAACTTCAAATAACATAAAACAAAAACACATATGAATTAAAAATAAAAGACTATATTACTTATATTATTCGGCAACGAATTACCATCAAAAACTTGTTGAAATTAATGTTTAATTGATTGTTCTGATGTTTATTAGTAGTGACAGAGAATATCCTACGGAACCTACATTAAATGTTTAAGAATTTAAAACTTCGAAAAGTCATAAGAAATAAATGTGAAAAATTTTGCTGATGTGTTAATTTTGTGCAGGAACGCATATAATAACAGTAGCACAGTGAAAACAGCCGAAAATATGTAGAAATGTAAAACAATCAAGTTATATACTTGATGTAGTAAGGAAACATGACATAGTAAATCTGAAATCAGCATCTATTCTATTGTAGAACAATTTAAATAAAAATGAGAGATTGGTAAGCACCCTTCTAGTGATCAATGACTAGATATAAAATCTTTGTAGAAGCAAAGTATGGTCACCCTCTTACTGTATAGTAATTGTATATGCGAAATAATAGATACTTCAAGAAATTCTGTTGAAAATTTTCAAGTTGATTAATGCGATTTAGATATCGAGGATATCAAATAAGGCTACAATATTCTAATTGTGAAAGAACTAACGCAAAATATAGTGATTTTAAGGTAACAGTGTTTAAATTAAATTAAATTATGTCGTGTTCCTAATGACAAAACCAAGCGTTTTGTATATATTGAGGTTGAGATTGAGGTGAGGTTTTTGGCTTCAGGCATAGGGTGCCCTTTCGCCACAAAACAATTTTATTATTAAAGAGATGTTACTTTTTACGTTGTAATTTCAGTTAAAATTCAACAGTGGCTTACATTATTTTTTATTAGCTTAGTAAATTGCAATATTCATTTATAAGGGAGAAATAAGAAGACATGTTTTCACGCCCAGGGATCGGTCAGGGCGACTTGCTACTTTTAAACAAACAAGATAGACCTCGGAATGAAGGGATACATAACATGAGGGAAAAAGCAATAGGTTTTATTATATATTATATACAATCTTCATACATACAAGCATATAATTTTATAAATATATGTTTTTTAGAAATTGTATTAAAGCCTTATTAACTTACATACAATTTTTACTACGTAGGGAAGTAAGATTTGTATGCAACTTTAACAAATGTACAATAAAATTTTTAACAAAGTGTTTCATATTACAAATATTCTTAAAAATTCCCCTACAACCAAATAATGTTACTACTATGACCGGTAGTTAAATTTACATAATGCTATGAAAATTTCATTGAACTAACGTATATTCTTTACTGCATTTTAGTCCTCATTAATCTGTTTTTATCGCGTTTCAGAACAAAATTATTACATATGAAAAAGTTGGAATATACAACTTTCATTATAATTATAAAAATATGTTATTTGGCATGCACAAAAAACGTATTTTTGTTTAATCGGTAATTATTCTTTTATGTCTTTTATTTACGAACTATTATATTTAATTTTATGCGAATCATTAGTGCTAAAATTCTCGACCTTTCCATAATTCACTAAGTAACTGTTTATACAATAAAATTCCAGTATGGTTTTCTGAAACAACATTTAGTTACCGGTAACTTAAGTTAGTATGTTCTTATAGAGGTTGCAATATCCGTACAATATCTAAATTGATCAATTAAGTCAATAGTACTTCGATGTTACGATGTTAATGTATATCGTAAGTATTTTATTAATCTCAGTGGAAATAATTATCGGTATTTATTCTAACAGGACCTGTGGCATGTTCGACGAGTCTAGTGTTTGAGTATTTGTTCTTACAGCAATTTTATTACATGTGTAATTGTGTATCACAATGATATCTTCAACAGTAAATGGGTTTATCTGCACTGTAATTTTTTTTATAATTCATTATGATCATTTGCTACATTCACATACACGGCACATACTATAATAGTTTTAAGTACCTAATTTATCTTACTCCAGAAGACGCTACGAAAGCCTCAGATTTAAAGCCATAGTATGAAACAAATAATATACGTTTAGATAGAAATGTTCTTATTAAGTGAAGAAAATTAATTCATTATGATCATTTGCTACATTCGCATACACAGCACATTCTATAATATAATAGTTTTAAGTACTTTATCTATAGCCTTTGTTCATGAAAAGCTGTATTGCAGTGCTACCTTTCCATTTTCTAAGATACCCTACAATATCCAACATTAATCGCCACTTGATGAATAATGTAGCTTAGTAAAGGCCGAAATTATGTAATATAATCTATAAAATCTATAGAATATAAAAGCTAACCAAAATTAATGGAATAAATATAGTTTTAAGAGTTCTGTAGCACTATTCATATTTTATCAAAGATCAAAGAAAATTTGTTTGTAAAAGTGTTGTATATTATACATGCGCAAATATTTTACATATCGCTGTGACTGACGTCGTGGTATTATTTTATTTATTAACGAAGTATGTATACCCATTATTTAATTGATTTAAGAATTAATATTTCAGAACCAAAAATCATGAAAAATTGTTTATTATGTCACACTATTGAAAACCTGCCGAAGTACAAATTGTTGTACGTGGTAAAAAATTTCACTACATCAGTATAATTGGTAAAATTTTACAGTACTATAGCTGTAGATTAAGAATGTAGCACAATTTATTGGCCAATAATAAAGTGCAAACAATAATTCCTCAGCATTTTCTCATAAAAGTTCATTATTCATTTAAATTTAATGCATATTACAGGTTATATGTACTCTTCGAATATACAGGGTGCGGCATAACTGTCTCCCTATTTTCAATGCGGTCTCGTGGAGCCGGGCGGCGTTGTAGAAAAGTGGGGATAACGTTAGTACATGAGCCAAAACAAACAGTTTTTATTTGAAACCAGTTTTAGTCTGAAAGACCATGTGGAGTAACGCACAGCGCGCTTTCGCCATGGAAGTGCACATCCGCGAAAATGGATCAGTCATCGCTGCACAATGAGCGTTCCGCATCCTATTTAAAATTCCTCGTAATCGAGCAGTCCCAGATAAAAAATCACTTGTTTTGTGGATAAGAATCTTGAGGGAAACTGGATCTGTTATCAAGAGAGGAGGTGGACGTCCACGGACAGTTCGGCCAACCTAAAACGTCGAGATAGTCAGACGCTCAGTGTTACGATCGCCTACATGATCTGAACGCAGACATGCGACCACCCTTCGTCTCTTTGTTGTGACCACGTGTTTGAATAATTTTTGTTAAAAAAATGTGAGAATCTAAGCTTGAAAGTAGATAACTTAGGAAAAAATTATGGCACAAACTTTATTAAAACTTAATTTCAGCAGTACAAAAAGAATTCACCTAAAAAAACATTAGTGCGAAATACTGAAAAAAATGTCTCCAATCGTAGATCTTTTAAAGGCATCCCAAAATAATGAAAATTTTTCTCTCGCCATGACTTAAAACTTAAGACTTTAAGCTTTAAAACGTTTTTGTTTTCGCTGTTATATGGATATATTATACATATGTTCTTTTACAACGTATCAAAAATAATGAAAAAGTTAAGGAATTATCTTTTTGGACTATATTTAATTTCCGCGTTTATCTGTACATTAGATTAAAATTTAAAGTACAGCAGAAAATAAGTTTTATCTTAAATAAATAAATCTGAAGAGTAAGCTTTCTTTAGGGAGACCACCTTAGCCCATATTTTGATTTTCTTTCATTCTACAAATATTTGCATTTCAATAGAAATTAGGTTGAATTATTAGTGGTAAAGACAATCACACGTTGTCAATTTCTAAGGGGCCCATTTTACCACACCCACTTTACCTATTGATATTAAATACACATTTAGGGGCTCAAGAAAATGAGAAATCACTGACTCATTAACTCAAGAGAATCACGATATTGGCACTTTTTTCTTAACATGCACATTCTTCCCCTGTTTCCCCAGAAATAATGAAAACAATATAAGAATAACCTAAGAATATTTTATAAACTTCAAAAACATTGTGTTGAACTGAAGCCAATGGGTACTCTGTGAAAAAGAATGTCCTTAACTTATTCTACCTAATTTAATTATACCTAACATTTAGAATATTGACCGGTGGTGAAATGAAATTAACATCTTATTAGAATTATATACATAGAAAGTATTATAGTTACTAAATAATATATTTACATAATTTTAAAGATATTTATTGATTTTACAAAAAATTTGTACTATAATTAATAAAATTTAAGATTTCATAGGATATAATAATAAATTTATTTATTTTCATGTTTTATCTTCTTCACCACTACTTTTCCATCCTTTGTCGTCCAATAATTCAGTGTCAGAATGACGTTAGAGCCCACTAGAGCTACCTAGAAGTGCTCTCGCTAACGCTCATTCTTACCCGTAACGCTTCTCACTTCAACATACATAACATTTATTTTCAAATTTTTCAATTAAAGACCTGACAAAATTATCTCCCTTTTTACTAGTATCGTTAAATATATTTAAATTAACACGCTCTTACAATGCAGGCTCGGTAAAACACATTTTTTCGAAATGCAATTTTGAGATGGTCCTCTTCAATGAAAGCACCCTCCAAACCATCCCAATCCCCAAACCAATATGAAAGCACCATCCCAATCGTTTGGAATATTTATTTTTATGTTCAAGATTAACTAAAAGTTCATATTATTTTAATATGTTTTCGATAAAATATAGGTTTTGTCACACATTTTTTGGCAAACTTTTTCTTTTTGCCCCGCAAATGGCCAGGCAGACTCACCATTGCCTATTTATGTCATAAAGGTGCTACCGAGTTATTTTCATAATTGACACAACAATATATAATTTACATATATTTCTGCCTCTAAATGTATTAATGTTCTACTATAGACAATAGAAGACGAAGTAGTTTAACAGAAATAATGATAACGAAATACCTACATATACATTTCCATTGTCGATATCAATAAGATTCATCTACTTCAGTTTAGGATTTCTTAATAAATATGGGGATTAATAAATATTTCCTTGAAAAAACGCTGTAAATTCCTACAAATAAATATGTTTCCAGCATAACATATGTAATCTAGTAGAAAAATGCATACCATAAAATGATAATTAGTAGAAATCGAAATCCTACAAAAATTGTTATATAAATCGCTAACGCATTAATCTCTGTGACTTTCATGTTTAGTACCTCCTAGGTAAATAAATCTTCATTAAATAAATTACGAAACTAGTACGTAGATAAATTTTTAAATAGGTTCTTCGCGCATAGAAAAAAGGGGCAAATAAATTTACCCGTACCCGGACGATCATTACTACAGCCTTTACCAACACCGTTTATTTAATGAGATGTTTCACTTCTATTAAACTTACAAAACAATTTCGCCAAAGATACAAATAGCTATACACGAAGTAGTGCTTGTTTCTTTTTTATACATCTTCGTGAAACAAGAGAAATATAATCGGTTAAATAAGTTCTATTTTATTATGAATTAGGTATGTTCATATAATTCGATCTCTATAAGAAATTAATAAGAGAAAGTCTTTACAACTATATCCTTGCTAATTTTTAATCTATATCGTTATTATTAGTGATCGCAATAACTACGAAATAATTATTGTGCAGATTATATCGATGCACATATAATATATTCATTTATAATATATGCATGCATATATAAATATATTTATTTAAAATATTAATATCTCACTACGACAGAGGGGTTTGTCGTTTGCGATATTATATTGATAATAGTATTATTGTTATTAATCTTTGAGAATGGTAACGAGTAAACAGAATAGTCAACCATATTAAAATAAATAATCAGAATACATTTTCATGGTATAATATAACCAAAGGATATATTACGATGACGGATCAAATATAAACGGGACTTTATTTAAAAAGATATATTAATTGAAATACAAAAGACAAAGATGTTTTTTATCCCAGTATCCCAGTAGAATGAAGCTGGTTGCATCAGGAACCAATTGCGCACGAATCCCTCTACGCCCTGGTCATCTTCAAATCGTTGCCGTCCTAGAATTTCCTTAAGCGGTACAAACAAATGAAAATCGCAGAGCGATAATTCTGGGCTGTAGGGAGTATGTTCAAGTGAATCCAGTGCATCCTTTCAGTATTTAGACCGCTAGAGCTGAAGTATGTGGTCTGGCGTTGGCATGTCGGTTGGTTTCGTCTTTTGCGGCTATATGCAATCCTCACCTGGTTCAATAGCTCGCAGTAGTAAGCAGCATTGATTGTGCGTCGCTCATACAAAATATTAATGAGCAAAGTATCTCGGCGGTCGAGAAAAACTGTTGAAAGAATCTTGCCAGCTGACAGTTGAGTCTTAGCAATCACTGGGACTGCCTCCGCCTTCCTCCGCCACTCCATACTGGCTTGTTTGGATTCGGACGTGAAGTGATGGACCCCACGTTGCGGGTGACAATCCAATTTAAAAATGCATCACCTTCTTCCATAAACCTTGCTGTAAGCGTCTGACAGACCTCCAGACGTCTCAACTTCTGATCTGAGGTCAAAAGGTGAGGGACCCACCTGGCGCACACTTTACGGAACCCCAGGTCGTTTTTGATGATCGCTTGATAGTTCCCATAACATATTCCGACCTTTTCTACAATTTTGGATATGGTCACCCGCCTATCTTCTTCAAGAATGTCTCGAATCGCGCGAATTTGTTCGTCCGTATTGCTGGTTCGAGGACGGTGATCGTGTTCCTGATTTTCCAATCGTTATCGCCCTTCCTTAAACTATTCATGCCAGGCAAACACACGAGTCTTGACAGTGATTGGTCTCTGAACTGTGCAGTCAATCTACGGAAAATTTCCTCTGCTTAAGCTCCTTCATGAACAAGAAATTCTATAATAACGTGATGCTCAACAGAGAGTACACCTCTCATTCTGACATCGTGAGCGCTACTGACGAACTGGTTGAGAGTGGGTAATGATCAGCTCTTCCCATTCGATGTGACCTCACCCAATCATACTAGAGTCTCGGGCCCGGTCCTAACAACTGTATACGTTCAGGAACAAAAATCCCGTTTACATTTGATCCATTCTCGTATTACAAAATCCTTTAATAGTGAAAAGGACTGGAACCTTTTCTACGGAATTTTCTACGAACACCGAAAAATGACACGTTTTACGTCGCGCAGTTCGCTAACCATGTTGGCGTCATCGGTAGATAATTAAAAATGGGTTGGTTGATGGTTGGTTGGAACTTGGTTGACGAAGTGTTTAATCTTTCAGTGTTTATTACATATAAATAAAATTTGATATGTAATAGAGAAGTGTCCTCCCGTATTTTTAGAATAAATCAGTGTTTCTATTAGTATCTAAAACTGGTAAGACTAAGATTTATACTACTCGATTTATCTTCTTTACTCTTATATAAACAATTTGTTAGTAAGGTTTGGTTTTGGTATGGCTTTGTTTCTATGCGTATTTTGCAAGTGTTGTTGAATATTGGTTTAATGTCTTTCTGTTGTATTTATGTGAGTATATTATATTATATCGGCATTGTTTTGATTAGCTTATGACTGAGCTACAACCATAGATTACACTTGTTATAGTATGTTTTATATATTGTGTTGTTATATGTAGTGCTTTTCTGTTGTTTCTTAAATGTACATTCAAGTTTTGTAAAGAATTTCTTTGTAAGGCATTTAAAGTTTATGTGTTATTATAATATGTTTTCTGATTATAATAATGATAATATATAGGCTTATTGCCTACAAGGATATACATCTTCTATCAAGTCTAGCAAGTTTATATATTCACTTTACAGTCTGTTGTATATAACAAAATACAAAAGAAAAAATACAAGGAAGAAATTAGAGTAACTAATAATAAGAATAAATATGCTATTAGAATAAAAATACGATGATTTTTAAAATGAAATTTGCAAAAATTATTATGGAAATATATAATATATAATCATAATTATTATAAACACAAAGACGAGTTTTTCCGTCATTCAAAAAGTTCTAAACCTAAGAATGTTCTTGAAAAATGGAATACTTTTAAATTTTTCCTTTGACATTTTGATACGATACATTTCCAAAAGTATCAAACACTGATGGAAAACTTTTCAGGAAAGCTGAATGCGGTCTTACGATAGAAATCATAGAACAGTTAAAAAATAAATAAATTAATTTTTATAGTTGGAAAGCGCTTCACAAAGAACAAATTTCTGTTAAATCAACCTTGCAGTAGCATCCTTTGAATTCGTGTTAGATAATAGAACAACATGTTCATAACATGTTTTGTTAACAAAACAACAAAAGCTATGTTCATTTTATATATCGAATAGGTTTCAAGAATTTACATATATAGTTATACAGTAACTCGGTGGATATAGATTAATATCTAGATTTTCTTAAATGATCTATGTCAGTATTAACATAGTTGCTAATATTTATTAGGAAGTTCAATCATATTTCTTTTCATTACATGCAATAATAGTGCATGCAAATTCAATAATAGCAAAACAAAAACAAAAAATTTCGATACGTTTAGTTATCTATATTCAAAATCTTTATTAAAAGAATGAAAGCGTGTTTATATTAATATTGTGTTTTATATTGATACATTTTATTGCGTAGCGAAATTTGTTGAATGGAAGACAAAAAGCTAACTTGTGAGTATACTTATGTGACTTACAATAAGGACTGCATAGATAAGAATTCATTCTTCTCCATATTTGTTCTTTATTCTTCAATTGTTTGAAAAAATTTCCTTAGAAAGTTCATCTCTTCAGTCGAACTTCATTTTTGGAATGGAAATTGCTGTGAAATGCAATGCTGCTATGCTTTTTTCAAATATGACTACGGTTCAAAATGAATCGCATTAAATATTGGATCTTTCAGAAACAAAGTTATTCATTCAAGAAAGATATTGTTTATCCAAAAATTTTCTATAAATTTTATAGAATATATTCCTATATTTAGAGTTCAGTATCAAAACGTTGAGATTCTTAGAACTAGTTGAATCAATACGACTTACTGGCGATTCTTGGAACATGTATCCTAAGTATATGTTAGTATTTTGTTGCTGTAATATCAGTCATCATGGATAATATTGAAAGGAACCCACTGAAAAAACTAGGTGAAGATCACGAACAGTATTTTCTGAAGGATTCAATCTCCTTATAATAATACGATTTGCAGTGCTAGCTACATTTTTGTATACATCTTGCTGCATGCACTCATGTTTAGGAGCTTTACCAGCAGCCTTTTGATAACATAGGTATGACCACTTTCATTGTCTAAAACCTTGCATAAGATAGCAAACCATACTACCAATTGGGTTGAAATAGAAAAACATAAATGTTTATTTACATTCCTTCCAAATATACCATTAAAAATTCGTGTACTAAATAGAGAAATAAATAGCACTCTCAGAATTCTCTATTTGTAACAGAAGATATTATATACAATGTTATTAAACCTGGAGCAAATATATTAAAATTAATATCCTCATTCAGTATAGCCAATGTTTTATAACCAAATCATATATTTGAAAATTATCTTATGCTAACACTCCAACGAACATAAAAATATTTTATACTTCTGTGATGTAAACTTTCCGATGTTTACCTTAGGTTGCAGGTGACCTTAAAGTTAGATGATTAACAAATTTGTCTTAATAAAATTGGATATCCAACAAAACAGATGGAATGAATTATTATAAACCCGTATTACAATATATTTAAAAGATTTATATCTTACGGACATTAAGAAATAAATTCATATACAGGTATGTCTATTTAAGATGACATCCGCTTTGGGAAGACAAATGTATTTAAAATAACAAATCTTCACTTTCTGGTTAAAAGTTAGAGTAACTAATATTAATTTTACCTGTTTTGATCAAATTTTATATTTCATATTTTTTGATATAATTTTATAATGTTGATATAAAAAATAATAATAATAAATAAGCAGGAGGGGCTATTTAATACATATGCAGAATTTGGTGAGTAGCGACACCACTTGCTCCAGCTCAGGGTATAAAATCGAACCGACAGCTCCAGCACACTTGAGACGGGACACCCGAAGTATTACCACCCTAGGCAGTCCCGATTGATCTCAGTGTCAAAAGCCCACTGAAAGGTAGCGTGCTACCCTTGACAGTGTTAAAAAGAGCATTCGGGAGGGGAAGCTATATTTTCCTGTAGTGTTCCTCGTTGGGCTGACCTCCTAGCACGCTCCAACTTCTAGTTTCACGGAACATAAGACGTGGCCGCCATGATATATCCCATTTGAATGGAAGTCAATGGAAATGGGGTGGGGTTCTGCAGAAGGATGGGCTGATGACGACGACCACGATGAAAATGGACGCTCTGAATGGACCAATGAGTTGAGAAGTGACCTTCTGCAGTGTTTTTAAGGCAGTAAAGCATACGCGAAGGGGATATATGGCATATATGCATGCTCTATGGTGTGGATATGAAAATACGAACCCGGAATACCTTCACACCAAAAAACCATCGTGTTCTTGTATCTCATCTTTGTAGGAGGGTTTATGTGAGGGCTGTGATTCTGTTAGGCAGTGAATGTAATCCATATAGCTTTTTCGACACCAGAGGGACTCAGTACTCGAACGGTGTTACACGAGTCAGAGAGAATGCTGAAATTGATGAAGCGCTACTAAAAGAAACCGATGTTTGGCATATTAATTATGTTGTATATACTGCTGCTCAAAGCTTGACTTAAGTGAGGAACCAAAATAAAGATACCTCCCTGCAAGACAGAGCGTAGCGGCGATGAAAAATATGAAAGATGATATGCGGTGGGTGACAGAACACTTCTCCTGTATCCAGTGTGTTATGGAATATTTTGCAGCTAATAGGCCCTTCGCAACAACGGTGCATCGAATTGCTGCTAACTTAAGACGCGACCATCATGCACTTAATCGAACTGTGCTGTAAACCACCCACACTCTTGGGAACACTCCAGCGTTTGCACAGTTTGAAGTATTCTGTCAAGAGGTTCAACATCTAGAAGAAGTATACTAACCGGTAACTCTAGAGAGGTACAATAAACCCTTGAAACGTTTAAGAACTTTGCTGCTCCAGGTCCGGATAGAATAAATATCTACTGGTGGAAAAAATCCCCATACCCATCAATATTTAGCCAGAATGTTTAATTCTTGGCTAAATAGAGTGTAGCAAATTCCTTACTGAGTTATTGAAGGGCAAACAATGCTAATCCCTGAGAACGGAGATATGTCTAATTAAACAAAAACCCATCTTGTTTGTTGTAATCATCTTGTAACGCATGTTACAAGATGTTTACACGCATTTTTTACATGCGGGTGCTCCACACGGCTAAGCAAGTGTATGCACAGATATATTAACAAGGACGGTCAACGGGAGATCTAGCTAACTGTAAGGAGAATCTGCTAATTAACAAATGTGTCACCCAAGACTCCATGCAGTAAAAGCGAAACCTCTTCATGGCCTGGATATATTACCTCAAGACATTTGACATAACATCTCATGAGCTTACTGTCTATTTGGTCCGATGTCTTGTGGTAGCCGGTCCCATAGGGAGATTCATCGAAGAACTATATAGAACATCCTATATCATTTAGATGCCGAAGGGTATTATACTTACTTGAGTATACAGCAACTCTCGAGTCAGGAAACCCACGTCCCGTCGTAAAGAACACTCTCCGCGGCAAGGAATTGTGCCGCCTCCGATAGATGTAATCTTCGGAATTGTTGGGGAAGGTGGCTGAAAACAAGGCGGTTGCAATGAACTTGCTTGCCATTCTAAGCCTTCTCTACTCCTTCGGATTAGAAAAATGGATGCATAATGAGCTGCGACAACTCGATATAAGCACTTGCAGTGTTTACATCCTAAATCGTCCATTCCACATCCGATTATATCGTCCGAGACCATTATAGTACAGGGGTTGGAACATTTCTGTTTAAGGAAGTACAAAAGACGGCCGATAAAATTGGTCTCGTTCTGGTCGTGATACTAATCGGAAGTTTAAAACTCAATCACTGAGTTAGATCTCAGTCAGTTAAAGGCCCAAATTAAAGCTGCAAATACCGTAAGAATACTTGAGCTTTACAGAGATAAGCCAATGCAAGAAGTTTTCTATGAAAACTTCTCTTCTTGTCCCAGAGGATACATGGCCTGCCATGATGGTGTATTATCAGGTAGTCTATCAAAGGGTTATGGGTATAGAGGTCCATGGCGACAGCTGAAGAGCCTGCCATAGGGCGCCACAGATGCTAACATTTATATCTAATGCCGACCTATATTCATAGATATGATTCTTGAGTGCTTTATTACCATTTTAGACTCTCGTATTAGATAGACAAGCCTACCAGAGGCACCAGTATACCACCAGCTGTACGCTCTGGGGAATATTGAGTACTTCTTGGTTACTAACTCAAGACAATGTTTATCTTTGAGTTCTCGGTTTCAGTTGAGAGCAACACTGTCTTAATAGAGAAGGAGAAAAAACGAGATCGTTGTTCATGATTTCAAATATCGAGATTGTTCGAATTCCGCAGACTTTATTCAGGCTATATAATAAAGTTAGTGGTACTTACTGCCTCCATGTGAATTGGAGCCATGGAAAGGATTGACTGGTTTTTACTAAAAAATAGTACTAGTAATAATAACAATAATAAACAGAATATCCCTGGTGATTATAAAACATGTATAGTAAAATATAGCTGATGTATGGTAGATACGTAAGTGACATTTGGTGACCCTTTTGTATTTAGATTTAAATAGTCTAATGTGTATTAAAGGTGCCCTGCAAGAGATTCTAAAAAAAGTTCTCTACATCGATTTAAACTACTAAAATATCTAATTTAGATACTTGGGGACACTTTTAGAAGGTTTTAACTGAACTGAAGCTTAAATGAAACTTAGTATATAAATAAAAGTAGTACCTTCATGCGTATAGTGATAATATAGATAACATACAAAAATTACATGTTTGTAATACAATAAATTTAAAGACAAAGAGTTTGGCCATATTAGCTCATTATGGTAAATATTTTGAAAAAGAAAAAGAATAAAATATTAATCGGAATTTATATGAAATCTTAAACTTGTACGTCTTCTAAATTTACATTTGGCTGAATTACCTTTTATGACTCCATTTGTAATTTAATTTTCATCTTCCGTGGTGAAAATATAATATTTAACAACGTGGGTCTATACAATATTTAACTAATAATAACTTGGTCTATCTTTAAGAATATCCATTTTTACATACTGACACAAGATACTGACAAAAATATATGCTTCATGGGCATTATCATCTTATTCTATAATTATATGTGTTTGTGTAATATATAAAAGAAATTTTCAAAATTATACAGCCGCGTATTAAATATTTCAGCATCATTTTACCTTCTTCATTTTGCCCTTGAGAATATAATTGCAGAAATATATACGGCTCACACATCACATAACTTTAAATTACATGTAACTTACGGTGAATACAATTTACTTACATTCGGTTGCTTGGCTATTAACTTATCTTAATTAGTAAACGTCGACTTGTCAACAGTATTTCTAATAAAACACCAGCTATCTTGAATCGTGCCCATACGTTAGGAATGCTCAAGAATCATGGAATACTAAATACGTTCATTAACTTAGTTATTAACTGTGATGAAGAGTAAATCAAATTTATTACTATATGTAATAATGCGGTTTAATGAAATGCGACCTTTTAAGGCAGCGCATTATAAATTTACATTTTATAGTTTCAAATACTTTTATGAGTTTTAATACTAAATACCTACACACAATAGGACATATAAATAATTATTTCTCCAGGGTATTGCGTATTTTTATGGAACTTGAGGTATTATGATACACTAAAATGGCAAACAATGTACTTTGAGGCACCATTTGCCGTTAATAAAAATTTTATAACCGTTGTAAGAAGCTTCCGTAAGTGAATAAATTTTCTTCGGCGATTAATGTCATAGTAAAAATAGTAAAGCGAGCAATTTTTTGTTACTGGATTTTGCTGAAAAATATAGATGTTTGTACGAATATAGATTATTTAGATTTGTATTAATGTGAAGGGTAGTATGTAAACTAATAAAACGAAATTTTATATTTTACTTACAAGCAACATTGCCTTTGTGTCCGCATCCCATTTCGTTCATTTCCAGATATCCCGTAGAAATATTTAAAACAAAAACAAATATTTCGTTTATTTTCTATGAAAACGACTGTTTTTTAGTTTCACATAGAAGTACTCAACCGATTTGTATAATACAAACAAGAACATATTCAGGAAAGCGGGTAAGTATATGACAAGATAGTTTGAATTTTTCGTGACGTATTATATTTTTAAGGAGTGAAACTACCTTATTTGCTTCTCTTTTCTCACTCCGGCGATAAACTTAATATAGTTTAACAAAAGTACCACTTTATAGAGATAAAATATTTAATGATATCTTTTTAATTTTTTTTTTTAAAAAAACGTCATTTGGGGTAGTAACATCCTCTGTAATCAATATCGCGGATATTAACTTCCAAAAAGAACCATATTTCTTCTAATATCTCTATTGAAACGAACGTTTTAAACATAAATCACGTCCAAGATCACGTTTTCATATGCTGCGGTCGTAAACCATCCGTCCAGTGAAATTCAGAACACAAACAATGGAGAGAAAGATTCGCGTTTTTGAACCATAAGTGTACTCTCGTGAAGATAAACAGTAGAAGATATCTGCATCTCGTATCGTTCTATCCTCGTTGGTAACTAATAAATTTTCATTGAACTGTATATATCAATCACAGGTATTGATTTAAAGTAGTGAGTTTTTAAAAGTTACATTAATATCATTTTCCCATTTTGCACTATATCCCCAAACTTTCGACTCGACACGCTTTCTACTCACATTCCTAATACAACTATATACACTCAATTATATCCTTGATGAGCGCTTTTTCTTTTTCAAACCTATCTTTATTGAAAGGAAAACTTAATAGGCGCTGTACTAGATAACTGAGGCTCGCCATTTTATGTCGAACACAATGGTGAGAACATATATTTCAAGAAGAACCATAAGATAGATATTAGCAACAAGATTAACTAGGAATTTGACCAATGCTGGACAGCTGGATGTACTTGAAAGTTTGGAGATTGAGAAGTGTAAAAATATTACGAATAGTGACAGAGGACCTATTCCACATAGTCCACTTTATTGGTTAGTTACTCACTATTCACTGAGTCGCAGCCATGACGGTCGTATTTCAGTGAGCCGCAACCGTGATGGTTAGAACTGACTGAGTCACAGCAATAATTTAGGTATAAATAGGATACATTGTTAGCATAAGATTAGATTTAATTATTTCCAGATGATGTCAACTTAGTTGGCGAAACGCACGTCGAGTGTAATATATAGTGTTTTATGGAAAACTGAGTTATTGTTATCTTCACACCAAGGGTTCCAACCTGCCCCAGTATCAAATTTTGCTGTTAAAACTAACCAATTGTTACGGCTAATGAAGATACAATTATCACTGCACTTCGTGCGTAGAGAATGGGCACTATATATACATGATTATATAAAAATGAATAGAAACCCGAAAATCAAATTTAAAATCTAATAGCGTTAGTGAAGTACTGGTAATGAAGTACTCTGTCTAACATTTCAGTTACATAATATTGACTCGGTTAGGTGTTTGCAGGTTAAGACAATGTTTGATGTAGCTGATATTATACTACATAGTATAACTATATACAGTAATAATAGTCAATAGACTGAGCGCTTGAAAATTCGGAAATGGTAATTTCCTGCTTTCCTTTTCTTTATATACCATTAATTAACGTTAACTTTTTTCCACTAATAATACTTGTGACCAACGTTAGGAAATGGTTGACAAGGGGCATATTATCTGACATCCTATCGGAGGGATGGTGGGTCTTCTATACAAACCTTGCCTACTATTGTAAAATGTACTAACATATAAACATATAGACCCCTAGAGGTTATAGGTGAGCCAATGGTTATTCCTCAAAGAAATATCATGACAACCGTTGCTTTACTAATATCGAAGTTATATGCTTTCGTTATCTATATCCTATTTCCTTATATATTATCTTCTGTTAGATTCCTTTGGGCCTACGTCTTCACCATTCTTAGGACATTTAGTTTTTTTTTTTTGTTTTAAAGAATGATTTGGAGGAACTAGAGCTCAACTGGAGACTACTGTATAAATGGACTAGTTATTTTCTGCGTAAAGTGAGAGAAAATATTTCCAATCTTTGCTGCCGAAATACGCAGGTAATTTAACATTACAAATTTAACGCTACTATATTATATGTAAATCTAATCTTCGAGACAATAACTTAAAACAATTTTACTAGCATTTGAGGTAAATAGGAAAATACAAAAGCAATTATATTGTTTTTATGATTTATTTTTTTTAATTTGTAAGGTGTGCCGATAAATTTTTATAAATACGTTATAATTACTAAATTCTTTGTTTCTTTAGTTTCAAAAAAGTAGTTATTATTTATTGTTGTGATTGTTTATTAACAATTATCATATAGGTCAGTTCCTTAATGGATTCATTTTTTATGTACTGAAAACCTCAAAGTGATTGAATGGTTATTTGTCATCAGATAAATAATAACATTAATAATAATTAACTATTTGAATTATGAATTACTTAAAGAGAAATATCGAACAACTGCACCATGTTCTTCCAAATTCTCATGAATGCAATTTGAATATTGAGGTTTATATAATTATTCGCTTTCCGATAGCATATGTATCATTTGATTAAAATTTTGATTACATATACATGTAAAGACAGCTTCGACGTATTTATCTTTATAAAGATTATACATATATGGCACAATTTTAATGTTTAATACCGCATTCTAGATAATTTCTGGTAGTTTTGCATCTACAATGTTCACGCAATATGATATTTGACAAACTTTATTCTTTCTTTGACAATTTTATTTGTTGGAGAGTGATTACGCCGTTTGTGAATAATTGTATGGCACCCACTGCACTCTTTTAGCTGAATCTCCTTGAGGCAGTTTTGAGTAAATATTTCTGTTATAGAATAATGCGTTTAAAATACAACATTATAAAAGTTATTAGTTTTTAACTAAAAAATATTTACATTGTTGCCGATTAGCCTCTTTACCATTTATTAGATTTTTACTAGCTGTACTCTCTTTTACTACCAACATAACTATTGGTAGGGTCCTCCAAGGATGGGGGTTGAGTCGTAAGGCCAGCAACCGTACACTCATAAAACAACTAAAAACGCTAAAACACCCAGAAACATGCCTCGGAATTCGGACGGATCCAAAAATAGACGAAAACAGCAACGAAAATGGACATTGAATTTAGGAATATGGAACGTACAAGGAATAAGAAATAAACAACAAGAAATTGTCCTAGAATGTATCCAGCGTAAATTAGATATAACAATCCTCTCAGAAACGAAAAAGAAAGAACAAGGAAGTGAAACAGTAAAAGACTTTATTCTTTTATACAGCGGAGTTGACAAAAGTGAAAGAGCAAAGGCAGGAATTTCAATAATGATACACAAGAGACTTCAAAAATACATAAAATCTTGGGAAGCGATGAGCGAACGTATTATGAAATTGACGATTGAAATAAGAGGAAGAAATATGACGATCGTAGGAGTATTTACCCCTAATGACGATGCTACTTTCCAAGTAAAAAATGCCTTTGAAGAAGACCTAAGAAACATTATCGACCAAATACCGAATCATCATGAAATTATAATAGCAGGAGACCTCAACGGAAGAGTAGGGAAACAAAATAATAATAAAGTGGTAGGAAGACATGGCGAAGAAACTATAAACGATAACGGACAAAGATTAATCAATATATGTGACGAATATGACCTAAAGATAACGAACACATTTTACGCACATAAAGACATACATAAGTACACGTGGTACCAGCACACAAGGGGGACTTAAATCGATTATCGATTACCTCATTACTAGACAGCAACCAGGTATTAAAGTACAGGATGTGAAAGTAAACAGGGGAGCAGACTGTGGATCCGACCACTGCTTAGTGGTAGCGAAAATATATGTACCATACATCGCAACTAGTACTCTGAAGAAAATAACATCCAAAGAAAATCATATAAACATTATGAAATATAACCTCGAAAGCCTACAACACGATAGTACAAAATACCTATTCTGCAAAAGATTAGACGAGAAGTTAACACAAATTGAAAGAACAACGGAAGAAGAATACCACCATATTAAATCCTGTATAACTGAGGCAGCCCAGGAATCTCTCGGAATGCAAAATAACAAAAACAAACCATACTGGTGGGACGAGGATATAGAGAAACAAATTAAGGAGAAAAAACAAATATACGAAAGAGTCCTACAGAAGAAGGATGCAGAAACAAGAGAAGAATATAAGCAAACAAATAGAAAAGTAAAGGCAGAAGTATTAAAGAAGAAGAACCAATCTTGGATTAAAAGATGCGACTATATAGATCAACAGATAGGAGGTACACGAAGTTCAGAAGCCTGGAAGACAATAAAATCAATGAGAACAAATAACAAACGAGGAACTAGTCTAAACGGTATAACAAATTCAAAGTGGACACAACATTTTAAACACCTGTTAGAAGAGCAGAGACCGCAATATATGAGAGAAGATCAAGAACCACTCAATGCTGATCACATACATCTCGAGATATCGCAAGTACAAGGGGCGATAAAATCCACAAAAATAGGAAAATCGCCCGGATCTGGCGGAATATATCCTGAACTTATAAGATACGGATCATTGAAACTAACACAAATGCTGAAAAATCTATATGAAAGGTGCTTAAATGGAGAGGAAGCCCCAAAGGAATGGAGAACTTCCTATATAACACCTATATATAAGAAGGGGCCTAAAAATGATCCGAAAAATTACAGAGGTATAGCGGTGACACCAACAATAGGAAGGATATATTCACGAGTTCTTAAGAACTTGATAGAAGAAGACATAAAAGATAAACAACCGGAAGAGCAGTCAGGATTTAGAGCGGGCAGATCGACAATTGATAACCTTTTCACACTGAAACTTGCCATGGAAAAACGTACCCAACATAACAGAGAAACACATATAGCCCTAATAGACTTAGAGAAAGCCTATGACAGTGTCCCCATATCACAACTATGGACAGAAATGCGAAACCTGGAAATAAACCAATCTTTAATCAAAGCTACACAACTCTATTATAAAGATAATTGTGCCGCAATAAAAACTGGGAATAACAGGCATACAGAATATTTCCGAACATCGAAAGGCTTAAGACAAGGATGTTGTCTGTCTCCCACTCTATTTAAAGTATATCTTGACAGATCCATACAAGGGTGGATAAGAAAATGCAGAAACATGGGTCTTAAAGTGGGAGACGGCACACTTTACAGCCTATTTTTTGCAGATGACCAGGTAGTGATAGCGGAAGATGAACAAGATCTGAGCTACATGACGAGAAAGCTAAGAGAAGAGTATGAACGAGCTGGACTTACAATAAATTTAAACAAGTGTGAATATCTGGCAGCCGGCTGTGGCGAATATAATGATCTGGAACTAGAAAACGGTGTAATTAGAGGAGTGCAATTGTGCAAGTATTTAGGAGTTATCTTTAATAAACAGGGAAACAGCAATGATGAAGTGAAGGAAAGAATTAATAAAGGTAGAAAATCTATTGGAGCATTAAACTCAATATTGTGGGAAAAGAATATAAGGAAAGACACCAAGCTACGCATCTACAAAAGCATCGTACAAAGCGTAATTATGTATAGAGCGGAAGTGTGGGATTTAAATAAAGCAAACAAAAGAAAAATTTTGGCCACAGAAATGGACTATCTAAGAAGAAGTTGTAGGATATCCAGAACAGAAAGAATTATAAATTAAATAATTAGGCAGAATATTGGCATTGAAAAAGATATTATAGATGAGGTCGAAAAGAAACAATTGGTATGGTTCGGACATACAAAAAGAATGAGGCAACATAGGTGGCCAAGAAAAATACTAGAGTGGACTCCGCCAGAAAAAAGAAAGAGGGGAAGACCTAGAAGGAGCTGGAGAAATGACATAGATGACGCAATGAGATCAAGAAATTTAACCGAGGAAATGTGTCATGAAAGAAAAATGTGGAAACTGGGGACGGAGAGACGGCGACAGCCGTAGAAATCCGTGTATATATATATATATATATATATATATATATATATATATATATATATATATATATATATATATAACTATTGGTAGTAAAGAAGATGATATAAACTATTTTGTGTAGTCCTAATTTTTCATCTAAAACTGTTTAAAAATATTTTCTCACTATATTCTTCTTATATTTGATGTTTACATTTATTTTTACAGTTAGTGCACTCCTAAGACGTATTTTGCGCCCGTTTTATTAGATCCTGACTTGTATTCCTGATCTAACGGACGTTCAGTTTTAATTATGTTTCTTTCATATTTCTTTTCATTATGTATCCTTTGTCTATACTTCGCTATATTCAAAACCTGAAAAACCTGATAATCTTTAGAAGTTATCCCTACTTGAATATTTGTTCCTACGTTTCCTTGAGGATTACTATTGATTTCACTGTATATTACTGTATATTATCCTGAGTAATACCTAAATCAAACTTTACGCCAGCGTCAGTAATTTCGGAAAATATTGTATTTTTAACCACTTTGAGTGGATCTATAAAAATGGAGTTTAAAATTTGTTGGTTTTATTTCTACCAAAAATCCCAACCTCAATAATTTGGCATTGTCTTAATTCATTGAACATTTAATCATTACTATAGCTTTGGTCACTATAGCTATAGTAATCACTATAGCTGTCACTCTTGAATATAACTGTCACTAATGAATATCTTGAATTGGGTCTATTTAGAGCTAATTCTATAGATCAAGATAACTGATTACATAGATCATTGTTATCACTTGTAGGCGATACCCAATGAATTATTTTAAAAATAACATTTGATAATTTTCACACGTTTTTGAGCATTATAACTTTCCGTGGTGATTTTTCATACACCACTGAACGATTTACAAAAAATTTGATTTATACAAACCTATCATTTCAGAAATAGACACTTTTTAAGCTATATTAATATGCTCGTCTTCTAAAATATTTTGTAAAATCTGATCAAAAATTTATTGTTCCATCGCACGTCAAAGTAGTTTATATTGATGAAGTTTATGAAGCAGTGTAATACATTATAATCTGCAGAAAATTTCTACTGGTAGGTAATTCTTCTATAGGCGGCAGCTTCTCTATATGTTAAATTACTCTTTGAGGTTACTCTCACCTGTTCCGTTAAAGAACTCTCTATTAAAAAATCAAAGGCATTAACCCAATATTTTTCCAATAATTCAGATGTAGTAGGCAGTAAGTTCAGCACGATGGGATGTTTACTTATTTGGTAGCATTAGGCGGACAGATAACGCATTTGTCAATCAATGTATATGCCACTATCGGTACATGTACCCAACTAGTAATATATGAGTAGTTTGCTAATAACCCAAAGTAACGTAATATATAATTAACTTGTTTAATGTTTAATCAACCTGCAAGTTACTTCCCACATTCAAGAGTAATTATACGCACTTTGCTATTTCAGCCGTTAATATTCCTTCGGAAACGGTCAATACTTTTTATATCTACATCTTCAAGTAATATGTTATTATTATTTCATAAATTGGTGTAAATGTATTCTATATTTAAACATTTGAAAGCAACCAGGAACTTTCAACAAGGAACAGGAGTCATTTGTACGTTAAATCACATAAAGTTATGTAATTTGTATATTGAATGGGATGTTTTTAGTTCATGTTCATGTATGTTCAATGATATATTATTTCTGTTGCTTGGAGTAAAAGCGTTATTTTTCGCGGATTTTCATCATAAGTACCACCAAATTTAACAACTTGATTACATTATCTACTAAGTCGGAACATATAAGTCGGAAATCGATTTCCGACTTATATGTTACTGACATAGATCGTATTGATATAGACGTGTTATACCCCACAGATTTCATTCGGCATTTGTCCTAGATCGGCGTACCGTGTACGGTACTGATGAGAATAAGTTCGAAGCTGTATTTCGTTCGCTTCCAATCCGGGACATATGTCGAATCCTATCTGTGGCGGGTTTTATTTTTTAAAAATATGATATTAACATTTTCCAAAGAACGTAACAAATACATTAAATAGTGAAGTGATATAAAGAAAGCTTGTTTAAAAAATATTACCCCTATTAAGCAACCAGAAAAAAAAATACGTTTTAATAAACTTTATATTTAATAAACATTAAAAAACATAGTAAAAAGCAACAATACTAACAGTTTTCAGTCCCTAATTTCTTTTTTTCTTTTCTCCCTTTTTAATAAAAATTTTCGTTTTTTAGTTTTTCTTGTATAATCATTTATTGGATGTTCTCTTTTCAGCATCCAGCAGTATAGCTTATTTCATGTTTATTTGCCAAATAAAAAATCCCAAATGGGTCTTATCTCTTACCGTGGCTTGTTTTATGGCTAAGCTCAGGTAGACTGCTCCGTTTATCGGCAAAATAAGAGGGTTTTTTTATTTGGCAAATAGCGATGAAATGAATAGCAATCTGCCATCATCACCACATCCCATCGGCCCTGGTATCTCTTTTTCATCTCCTTTATGTCCTGATGAAACCTTTCACCTTGTTCCTCGATAGCAGCACCAAGTTTTTCTGGAAAATAGTCCAGATGAGCATGTAGAAAATGAATTTTTATGCTCATATTATAACCAAGTTGCTTAAACTTATTAAGCATTTTGTTCACAATTTCCCCATACTGCGGATGTTTATAATTGAAAAATTTTCTGCTAGGTACATTTTTAAAGCACATCCAAGATTCTTTTTCAATTTCTGTCATTGTTTCCTCAAACTGATGGTCCTGCATTAATTTTCTTATTTATGGTCCCATGAAAATGCCTTCCTTTAATTTTAGCTTCAGAAAGAGCTGGAAATTTGCCACATAAATATTTAAAACAATTCCCATGTTGATCTACAGCTTTTACATATTGCTTCATTAATCCTAATTTAACATGAAGTGGTGGCGAAATAATTTTTTGCTGATCAACTAAATTTGCATAAATATTTTTTGAACCAGGTGTTAAGTTTATAACAAAATATATTTGGTGTATTTTTACAACTTCTAGGCATTTTTAAAATAAAACAAAGACACATGACGCGATGTCACGAATAAACGTACACACATTAAAAACGTACTACAGCGACTATGTAAATACCCGAATAGTATAAAACTGGAATACCCCCACCGGCCAACCCTTTTTCAGTAAATCCCCACACTTGTGTGTACGTTTCAAACAGATTAAACACAGGGGCGGGGGCGCTGCAAAGATTGAGGCAACATTTAATTTTATAGAACCTCGGTTTTAAAAACTACAAATTATTGTACAATGTACATTTATAAGTACTAGTGCGTGATGGAAACAAAACAAAACAGTGTTTCTGTAGTTCATAGTATGTAACTAAACCAAAAAGTCAAAAAATGTCCGATCACAAAATATTTGTTGACCTATGTAATTAGAGTGACCCGTTCGTGTACCTCCTCCTTGTCAATGTGCTCATAAGTTAGCATGTTTAGTGACACAGGTGGTACACAAACCTGCGCACGGAGCTGTCGAGAATGTGGTATATCACCTTTAAAATCCTTATTGGTATAGACTAGTAATGTAGATACAAAATATTGTTTTATATTTAACTGAAGCCACCAATGCGAATTTTCTATTATTTTGTTTCAGTTTTAAAATGATTGACTTCAAATGAGATTTTTATTTTCTCTTTGCACATTTTTATAGTACCCTTAAAATATAATTTGTTATTTAAATGGACAATATTCTTAAGACTTATAATACCTCAAGTATAGATAGTTATTTACTATTTTTAAGAAACGGATGTGCGAAATCATGCGTGAAATTATTGTCCTTAACCACAACCGATATTATATGTGCAAGTGCACCATATTATGCAGTGCAAGTGCTCTTTAATACTTTCTAATTACCGATCTTAACAATATTCACATTTACTTTAAACATGTGTGAATTTATTTTTTATTCAAACGACCTGAAAATGTATGCTACAATTCGATCATTAGATGACTACCCACTGGTGAAAGTTGCTGTAGATAACTATATATTGTGGAAGCAATTGTTTCTTATCAAATTGTTTTAATCAAACTCATTTTGCTTAATTACACAAAAGCGTCTCAATCAATCTCTCTAATTTCTTTAAAATGTTAGGTTTTATATTACGTAAATATAAAGATTGCACCAATATTAAATCAACAAAATAAACAGTTTTAAAACCTTAAAACGGACTTTTTCGCGCGTAGAACATCTCTATCTTGAAATTGAGTGACCGAGAAAAAATAAACCAACACATAAATGCAGAATATGTGTTTTATGCGACAGTTTTATTTTTTTCAAATATTCCACCATCGTGCTTTCTCATGGCCCGTGGACAGGGTGGGGTGTATCCTATCCACCTCACAATCAATAGATGTCGTCTAGTAGATGTCCCTAATCAGAATCAGTTGAAACACGATCAATCAGACACGATTTAATTGAGTGATCGTGTAACAAAAAAAAATTCTCAAATAGTCCACCATTGTGGTACCTCATGACCCATGAACATGGTATAGTATCTTCTATCCACCTCAACATCGATAGGTGTCGTCTGGGAGACGTCCTCGATCACAGTCAATCAAAACTCGATCGATCCGACATGATTTAGTTGAGTTACCGTACTAACAAGAATAAATGCCGACGACAACGACAACGGCAACGACAACGATGACAACGGCATCGACACACACCCACACACACACACACACACACACACACACACACACACGCACACGCACACGCGCACGCGCACACCCACACGCACACCCACACACGTTGTTCTTTTTTTTGGTTTTTAGGCCGAAATACGAAAAATGAACTATAAAAAAAATTTTTTTACACGATTATATTACTTTTCTGCGTATAGTGGAGTGCGAAAAGTAATAAATTTATTAAACACTGTTCTTAAGTGTAATTTTTTAAAAAAAGCGAGAGATATCTAAAAATACAGTTTATATATATATATATATATATATATATATATATATATATATATATATATATATATATATATATATATATATATATATGTATATATATATATATGTATATGTATATATATATATATATATATATATATATATATATATATATATATATATATATAATAATTGAGGTAAATAAATCACTCAAAGTAGAAAATATCTAGACAATTTGATGTAAATCATGCTGAGAAGTTATTACGAGCAATGCGGGACAAGTATTTGCAAACTATGATTTTAATCATTTGGATACAGCCTTTGAATATTGATCATATAAATCATGATCAATTTTGATGAAGTTTATCATACTATATTCACTATCATTCACTGTTTGAGAATATATTGTCTTATTTTATCATGTACAGTATGTGCAGTATAGAACACCCAGGGGTGAAACTGATCAGCAATAATAAGGGATGAATATTTTCCGTGGTAATTCTGACAGTATCACATTTCCTGCTTATATAGCCCCAAAGACTGATGTGAAATAATAAACGTGCACTTGCCATCATCAATTAGCTGAAGTCTATTTCACTATGTCAGTAGTAACAATCAAAATGAAGTGGCTTATCTAGTAATTGTCACAGAAATAAAATGGGGCTATATGAGATAGGTACTAAGGGGTGTACTACTACTACTAGGGTACCTACTATAAGGGTTCGCAGTTGGAATTGTAGGATTTAAATTGCGCTCCATTTATGTTCTATCAGATATAGGACGTCAATAGTACAGTTCATCAAACGACTATCATCTACAAACCATACGACGTCGACATGTCTGGTTATTTGGAACTGGTGATTTGTGAATAAAACTAATAATATTTCCAGACTAAGGTTTTTTATTCTTCAACATAAAATGGAGACGATACGGCTATAATTTATGATTTGGAATTTTCAACACACCAAATTCGACAATTTTGTTTGCTACCGTATTCGTCATGATTTAGTTCTTCACAGATGACAGATTTAATTCTTGTGCATGACAGCAAATTAATGTGTTTGGATACTCTCGTACAGTTTCTGTAATCTTCTCATTTTGTACACTTTTCATCTAACCGACCACGGCAATGACGTACTGGTCTTGCTTTCTCAATAATATAATCAGTCTTTTAAAATTTCTTGATTAAGTTACAAAATGTTAACTCTATATATGCTTCACTTTGTCCTAATTTTGTGCGAATGTTTCTTATTGCAACTGTAAATGATCGCTCACTTTCATAAAATGGTTATTCACAAATTATTCATTGCTGAACTGTTAATAGCGCCATGTTGACGTCGTATGGTTAGTAAGTGACAATCGTTAAATATTGACAGAACACCAATGACTCGCAATTCAAATCCTGTAGTTCCAACTGATACACCCTATATTATCACTAAAGTATTTCATTACTGATTAATGATGATATTTGTAGAGTAAATTGAGTAGAGTAATGCAAGGCAATGATTATTTCGATTATCCAGATATTTTTTATTTAAATTTTCTTAGAAAATGATTTAATTTAGTATAAGTTAAATGTACACATAATTTACTACATGCTTTTTTCTGTTTACACGTTCTATATTCATTAGAGAATTTTGAATATGCAACACTAAACAAAAGATAAATACATATTACAATAACAAATTAAATATTCAAGCAATTTAACTTGAATATTGAAAATGAACTGAGATATTGGAAACGAACAGTGGGAAATATATTATTACTTACATATTTAAAATAAGATTATGGAGCATTCTTCGTTATTTTATTTTATACATATTTTATTCATAAACGGTTATACTACAAATTGAGATATTTTTTTAAAACTCAGTGTAATATTAAGCAAGTTCTGAATCAGTAATATACTATTCTGTTAATCATTGACTATATTTCTTGTCAGACAACCGCTACTTCAACAAAGCCACAAACTACTAAAGATATACATAGATAAAAGAGTTAAGAGAGATTGAAACAGTGGCCATACAAACGTGCGTGGTGGGTGTTATCACTAAATGTTCAAAACAAATAGCATGTATTACATGTAGACTATACAGCTTTATCTGTGAAGTGGATAATTCCATGACCAATCACTATCATTAATATTTACATAAAAGGCGTTCAATCCTACACTAATTTAATTATGTTACCTACTCACTTTATAAAGAAAGCTCAAAACTCATGCTGAAATCTTCAAATGAGGGCGTAGGTATTGTATTTAATACAGTAAATATAAAACGCGTACAGAAATATGAATGTATGACAAACTAAATAAATATAGTTGGAATAAAATTATATATAATTAATAGAGCAACAGGTAATAACTTAATTATAAATAAACAATCTTAAAACCTTAAAACGGACTTTTCAGCACGTAGAACATCTCTATCTCAAAATGGAGTGGCCGAGAAAAATAAATCAACACAAATACAGAATGTGTTTTATGCGGCAGTTTTACTTTTTGTAAATAGTCCACCATCGTGCTTATTCATGACCCATGGACAGGGTGGGGTGTGTCCTATCCACCTCAAAATCAATAGATGTCGTCTGGTAGGCGTCCCTAATCAGAATCAGTCGACACCCGATCGATCCGACACGATTTAATTGAGTGATCGTGCTAACAACAAAAATTTCTGAAATAGTCCACCATTGCGCTTTCTCATGACCTACGAACATTATAGAGTGTGTTCTATCCACCTCAAAATCAATAAGTCTCGTCTGGGAGACGTCCCCGATCAAAATCAGTCAAAACCCGATCCATCCGACGCGATTTAGTTGAGTTATCGTGCTAACAAGAAATGTTATTAATGCCGATGACAACGATGGCAAAAGATACACACACATACACACAAAATTGTTTAAAAAGCATTTTCTTTATTTTTAGGCGGAAAAACGAAAAATAAAAGGTAAAAAAATTTTTTTACGCGATTACATTACTTTTCCGCGTATAGTGAAGCACGGAAAAGTAAAAAAACTGCATTAAAAATATATTCTGATACATAATTCGAATGCATCTTCGTGTTATCGAATTTTAAGCACCTTTTTATGAAGCATAAGAAAACAGATTCTTATCATAAGTGAAATTTTATAAAGAATTATGTAGGTAATAAATCTCATTAGTATTATATGAAAGTGTAAGCCGTAGATTTTATTTATATTAAAATTAGTATTAATTTACATGCAGGTATCTAACTATTACCAAATAGAATTATTATAAACAAAATACAAAAGAAGTAATAATAACGAGTATACATTTTTGGAAATTCAAAATTTTTAATAATTTGTTCAACTTTAATAATTATAAGTGCAACTAATAATTATTGCAGATATCATTTATATCGCTTCTCATCGCGTAATTTACATAGGCTATTTATGAATAATTCATGGCTGTTGGTTATATAGAGGAGGAAAGGCCACAAAAACTCTTCATAGATAAATATCTATGAGGGGTTTCTGTGGCCTATTCTTATTACGTATTATTTAAGTAAATACTTAAATAATACGACTTAACACTTTTACTGGAATTGTCCCTCTCGAGGGACACAGTTCTTCACAGCATCTAATAGAGTATTTTACGTTCGTCACAGCCTTCAGTGCTTTTGTACCTCACCCGGACTCGTATAAAAAAGATTATTCGGAGCGTGCGCATTGTCTGTTCCTAAGTATGGAATATAAGCAAACAAATGCGGGCATGTACGAGGGTCGTAAACAGTGCAACTACATAGGGTCAGTGTATTGATGGTTGTTTTTAGTGCCTGAACTTTGAAAATTTGTGATTTTTCAATTTGGCGGTAAACTAATAATATGTGTATCAATATACTATCTGTACTTTATTTCAATATTTCACATAAAGCCTAAAGCTGACCTTTCAAAAATCATGTCCCTTGCCAAGGATAAATCCGCTTCACTACAGTACTGCGACAGATCAGTTCTTGTGCAAGATATTTTTAGGAAGTACTTTAGGTATAAAAATAATTCTGAATTAGTGTGTTTTGGTTTCAGGTAATGTCAAGTAATAGACGTAGGCCCCTCACTAAGGAAGAGCTCCTCACGTGTTTGGAAAATGATGATGGGTCAAATATTGCTAATTTGTCTGATGTTGATTTAGGGTGAGATGAATCAGACCAAGAAGGCGATGTTAACGATCTGCTCAATTTTATAAATACCAATCTTATTGACAACGAAGAGAATGGTTCAGAAAGCGAACTAGAAAGAGAAGAAAAAACTGATGAAGGTACAGATGAAAAAAGCGCAATAGAATCCAATACCGAAAAAGAAAATTTAGAAACTTTTTACAAACAGTATAGTTTAACCAAGAAAGAAGATATTGTCTGGATAGATAATGCAAGATATGAAACGCGAGTTATCAAAAATTGTAAGAATCTAAATTTCTTAAGTGAGTCGGTTACATTGATTTACCCGCTTACCCGCTCCAATTGATTTTTTTAAACGCTACATCCCTGATAACCTCCTTGAGCAAATGGTGAATATGATCAATTTGTACGCGACCCAAAAAATATACCAAGATTTCTTCCAATAAATATGGATGAGATAAAAAAAATCATTGGTTTTCACATAGTAATGGGAAATTTACAATTTCCTAGAGTTGAAATGTATTGGTCTTCAACATGTGGCATTGCGATGATAAAAGAGAACATGACGTTGAAAATGTTTTACAAACTAAGACTAGCTGTGCATTTAGTTGACGTCAACAGCAGAGAAGCTGGCAATACTGACATGTTGTGGAAAGTCCGGAGTTTTTATGATGCACTTAGAAAAAGATACTGAGAGCTTCCATTAGAACGCAATCTTTACGTCGACGAACAAATGGTCCCGTTCAAGGGAAACTTGACCATCAAACAATATGTTAAGAACAAACCCAAAAAATGAGGTGTGAAAATCTTCGTGTTAGCGGGGGAAAGTGGAGCAATTTACGATTTCATAATTTACCAGGGATCGACTACAGAAATAAATCCAATTTATATGAATTCTGGCTTCTCTGTTGCGGTAGTAATGCAGCTTTTTGAAAGAATTACAGGGTTAAATCACGGACTATATTTTGATAATTATTTCAGCTCCTACCATCTCTTTCAGTACCTTCAGTCCAGGTCAATATATGCGGTAGGTACGATTAGATTTAATTGTTTCCAATACCCGAAGCTACTTTCTGATAAAGAAATGAAGAAACAAGGAAGAGGCACATCTACAGAATGTGTCAGTAAGGATGGAATTGTTATCACGAAATGGTACGATAACAAACCGATTCTACTTAGTTCAAATTTTGTTGGGATAGGTAACACCGATGTCTGTAGGAGATGGAACAAGAAGAACAAAGACTTTGTTCAAGTTTCTAGACCGGAGGCCATCAGACTGTATAACAATAGTATCGGGGGAGTGGACAAGCATGATTTTTTACTAAGTATTTACCGTTCCTATGCTCGAACCTGAAAATGGCCAGTAAGACTCGTCTCGCATGGGATTGACATGGGATTAGTCGGTGGGTGGTTAGGGTATAGAAAACAAGCTTTGTTGTTAAGCATTCCAAAAACCAAAATACTCGACTTAACTTTTCGCCAGTCAGTTGCTGAATGTCTTATATATTCCAGAAGAGTACCAAATAGAGGCAGACGTTTAGCGGAGTATTCTGGAGAGCCATTGCCTAAAAAACAAAAATTTGAATCACACCCCGTTCGTAATGCAAGATATGATGGATATCAACATTTTCCCGGATATCACGAGAACAAAAATAACTCAAGATGTAAACTCGAAGGCTGCAAAAAGAAAACACATATTTACTGTACAAAATGTAAAGTATGTCTCTGTTTTATGAAAGGAAGAAATTGTTTTGAGAACTTTCATTCCGCCTAGTATTTTTTTGATATCTAATGAGTATTTTGTATGTTTAGTTACACATTTGTGTATTTTAAATAAGCAGTGTTTACAAGTAAAAGTAAAACTTCTAGTTTCATCTCGTTTACTGGTTGCAAGTTGAGTACAGTCCACCAACAAAAAACAAGCATTACTCGTTACGAGCCCTTGATTTTGGTTCTTGTTGTTAACTGGATTTGTCCCTCCATAGGGACATGAAAAAAAATAACTAAGGGGTTATTTCCTTTTTCTATGTTTATATGCCTTATTTGAACATAATTAAGTATGGAAACGGGTCATAATAATTTTCCATCACTTTATTGACCTAGTGCCAGTGAAAGAATTAATAATAACACGAATAATTTACGCTATTAATAATTTTCTCTGCACAAATGGTAGATTTACTAACAGTCATTTTAAACCTGGAGAACTAAGCATCAAAAATGTTACGAAGCGACTTTATTTTGTCTACGACTTTAATGTTGCAGTGCAACTCATTATATTGCATGTTCGTGTCTTCTACTGTATCAATATGGATAGAATACCAGCTCCATACCCATTTTCTGGTGAATAAAATACTTAGTTTAAGAGTGGCGAAAATTAATTTTCGTAATTTTTAGGAAGGTTAATATTAGCGTTATATTTAAGGAGACACATGTGTTATGATTAGTTTGACTCACTTCGTTCTTTTATTTTATTGATTTTATAATTGTTATGCTGAAAATTGTTATGCTGAGTGATATTGACACCAAATATATGTTTCATGCAGAGCTATATTTAGGTGAAGGGACAAAAACGAATTGTCAACCAATGGGAGAATTTTATGTAAAAAAGTTGACGCAAGTAGTACATGGTCACCGAAACATAACGATGGATAACTAATTCACGTCAGGACCCCTTGCTATAGATTTTCTGAAAGACCCTTACAATTCAGTCTTAGTAGGAACCCTAAAACAGAATAAAAAAGAGATGCCTCAAGAAATGCTGAAGTTAAAAAGTCGAAAAATTGAAAATTTATTGTTTTGTTTCGATGGCGAGAAAACTCATATAAAACCAAAATAAATAAATCAATACTTCTTCTATCAAATTTGCGATTCACTACTTTGCGATAAGATTAAAAAACCTGATATTATAACATTTTACAATGCAACCAAGCATGGTGTAGACACATTTGACCAGATGTGCGGAATAATAATAATGAAGGAAGGTGAAGGAATAATAATAATTAATTTATGGATTATCTATAACCCTAACTAACGAATAAAAAGCTTGCCAATTCATGGTTAGAGCATCGAAAAAATTAGCCAACTTTAATCCGCTCGGTAAGGTTAATGATCGAAAATATTTTGGACGAGGAAAGGAAACTCCTACTTAAACTAAACGTGCAATGTGCCAATTTCGTCTATCAAAAAAACATCGAATGACCACCCATCATTGTGAGTACTACCATTTTGTGGGAAACGCCGCGCCATTTGTTAGCTGCCTTGCGGTTCAAGAAGTTATTTTTTTCTGTCTTACTGAATTATGTATTCATAAGTATACTTTCTATCAATAAGATATAGTTAAAGTTAATAAATGTTAAAAATCACTTTTAAAAATGAAAATTTTTATTGAATTGTAAATGTTTCTATGGTTAGGATTACTAGGTAGAAAATAAAGTTAGCATTCCAGGGTTAAGAGTCACAGAGCTCGTTTCGCGGAACTTAAAAATATAGTATTCAAGGCTTTCAATAATTTTCAGTTGAGCAGTGTGGAGTTGACCAGTATGGTCTCCCATCTGGCGCGTCCCAGGGTGGTGGATAGGGGAATGTCCTAACCGGTTGTTGCCGGTGGATAGGTATGAAATAAAATAGTACCCGCGAACCAAAACATACAAACAAACCGTAACTCCAGACGTGATCTGGGGCCTAGGGCCATGGGGAAGCCTGGGGCCGAGCTTCAGGAACTCACAGCGAAAGACGTGAGGATGGGTTTAGGATAACCCAGAGCAATCCGAGACACGAGTGGGAGAGGCCACCCACCCGCTTAAAACCGAAATCCGGGTCCGCACTTCAACGAACTCGGTGTGGCACAATAGGGGAACGTTGTGCGGCTACCAGGACTGGGGGCTTGCCTTAATTGGCTGGCTCGCGAGGAGAAAACCTCTAAAACAAACCGACAGCGAAGTTGCTAAAACCTGTGGGGCACCTGGCGCACCCCACATATATAGGCTATATAGTATATAGCCTTACTTCCAGGATGGGCGGCACCTGGGAGTGGACCCCTTACTTCGTCCCATAAGCGTGGGAATTAATATGGATTACACTAACACAAATTAAAATGAAACTGGATCTGGAAATGATGGAATAGAAATGGCAGCGGTAATGGAAAGGAGCAGGATATAAACAGGACAATGAAAGCGACTACTTCGAGGACCGATAGGACCAGAAAGGAGATCGGAGACTCGCTGGGGAGGCATAGGAGCCATTCCTGGGCATATAGCCCTCCGAAAAATAATTTTGTCCTAGATTTTACTTAGGATGAAGAGGAGGGAAGGTCAACGAAGATAAGGAGGGATGAGGATGGCGAGAGAGTATCTGTGGAGGAAAGAGCTGTTCTGGATCATGCTCCGGTGATAATAAGAAAATTGGTGAAGCAAATAGATAAGTGCTCCAGGGGACTAAGTGTATTGGTTAGAAATATCCCAAACACAAATAGAGACATTAAGGAGATGACGGCGATGTTACGCAGCCTGACTAGCCAACTCATGACAGATGAGCTACAGGCTGCGCTACAGATGATGGGCAAGAGGGTAAAGAAAGTAAAAAAGATGATGGCATAAGGCATGACGTGAGAGAGGTAGGAGTAGGACCCAGCTGACCTCACAAGGCGGAAATAGCTACTCAAACTGTAGACGAAGGGAAATAAATTGAATAAATAGAGCTCTCTCAGAGGTTAAATCACCCGAGGATCGTGGAGCAGTCATAAGAGAAATATGGCCTGAGGGGGCGTATTTAAAAACTATGGTTAGAGAAAGTGAATTTGGAGAAATAATACCAGATTGGGACGTTGTATGTTGTAGCTCGGTGGAGGAAGGGAAGATTGGCGAGGGTGTACCGGGGCACATAATGAATAGATATTATAACGGAGAAGATATCGAAAATCTGGAGATAGCGGTGGGAAGGGTGACGTACTTGAGGCATTATACGGCCAGACAATCAACGAATGGAGAGAAAGAGGTTTCGTGTAGCAGTTATGCCTACAGACTGATAATCAAAGAATCGTGGCGTGAACCAGGGAAGCTGAAGGGGCTGATATAGTCCTTCTAGAACCTCAAGAACCTCTGTGTGAAGCAGGGAAGAATGAAGCTGGTGGTACCTCCACATAAATAGGAAAATTGGGGCATATTAAGGAAGGTAATAGATTACGTATTTATGGGTGTCAAGGAGGGGGGAAAATAGCAATTTACCCCCTGCTGGAAGGCAGAAAGAAAAAACCACAGTCTCTGAATAGGTCACAGGAATTAAGGATGGGTGAAGGCGAATGGATAAAGGTAGTTGGGAGATGACAGGAAGGCAGAGAGGGGAGGAAATTAAGGGAACTACTTGGAAGGGCCAAGGCTGGAGGGAATAAACCAGCGGCGGTCCTGATCAAGCAAATGGGGAATGGGGGCTCTTTTGCGAAAGTCCTAGCGAAGGTCACGGTGAAAGTGGACCCCAAGGTGGTAGGGGTAGAGATAGTTGGTCTAAGAAAGACGAGAGCGGGAGAACTCTTACTGGAATTTAAGGATGGGGGGTAATTTAAATGCTGAAGGCCAAAATTGTGAATAAGATGGAGAATATGGAAGTAAGGGCCCTAAGAAGTGGCGATAAACGAATTATAAAAGATATGGATGTCGTTACGAGGCACACCTTAATTGGGTGCCCGAGGTGGTTGGATGAGAGGGAAGAGTATACGAGTAGAGTGGGTCGGCTTGAGAGTGCGAAGGAATTGGTGATTAGGATGGTTAGAAGTACGAATGTGTGGGCATGTGCGTAGAGAATGGTAATGAAAATAATGAAGAGGAAGAGAGGAAGCTGGGCCAGAACCCCTAATCGTCTTTGACGGAGGGGGGATGTAAGGCAACGGAATGGAAATTGATAAAATCCTAGGAACGATTGACCCCTACCTCGATGAGAAGCGAGAGCGGTTCCGATGTAGGTGGGACACAGATCTGGGGAGACACTTGTCCGGCTCGTGCAAGCACCGGCTACATCCCCCTAAAAAAAAATTCAGTTGAACCATAAATGTTGTTCAAACATAAACACTGATTATATTGCTAAATTCCATTATTAGTTACACATCAATTCCAAAATAGATTTCAGTCATATCAATATTGTGTTCTGTGGAAAAAGCCATAAACCAATACTGTCTAAGGTTACAATAGAGATAAGACAGAACTGCTTGAACAAATATGACACTCAATAAATAATACTAACTCTAACAATTATTTTAAAATCTACGAAAACGATCGTTTTTATGTCCCAGTATATTGTACTGTTGTGCAGTGCTGCAGTACCAGTATGTGCAGTACTGTTACATAATATTTTTCATTTAAATAGTTGTGTTAAATGAAAAGTGTTTAAATATTGAGTGAGGGTATATTTTATACATGTATGAAAAATGCATTTTCATTTTAGTGTTTCATTATCTTGTATTCATTGCAAATCCAATAAAGACATATATTATTGCTATTATAAAGAAAAATAAACATTTGTTGTTGTACCAAATTGCTTAGTATACACTCACGGCACATTTTTTACAAATTATTTGTGGTTACTTGATGATTGTTATGATTGTTATCGAATTTTTGTTTCTACAGATGTAACCAAGCATAACTTCTATACCTTGAATCTCAATGGATTATTTAAAATATTGATGTTTATGAGAAACGGGACGCCTTAGATTATTAGTCAGTATGTTCATATTTATCAGCATTATGTTCTTTGTAACCTCTAGTGATCTACTGAAAAAAACTAGAACACCGTCTATTTAAATGTATTTCTCAATAAATGTAGTTAAAATCCCAGTATTTTCAACGTTTTATGTTTGTTTAATCATCTAGGTATCCACGTGCAATGTATTGATGCGTTTATAGAAGATAATGTTTATATTTAACTTTTTTTATTTTAAATCTTTAGCAACCGTTCTAGCATATATTATTAAAAACTCTATTAATAGGTAAACTGGATGATGACACCTACAAATAAAAATATGTGCGGAAAGTTTCAAGTAATAACGACTAATATGCATAGGAAACCCTCCAAATAGATATTTTTTATAATTTAAAATACTAGTATATCACTTTCATTTGTCTCTCATAATTATTGCGTCGTTAAACATAGTTGTCGCAAACATAACTGAATATTTGTATAATTGAATTTGTTTCACGAAAAAGTAGCTGTTGGTTGGTTTGTTGGCAATATTCTTACATCTATAACAACACAAATAAAATTAGAGTTAATTTCTCTGTTTTTTTTCTTGCCTGACACTGTCATAAATATAATAAATATAGCCGTTGTTAGCTTTTAGCAACTAATGACATTTATTCTCCTTCACATTATACCTTGTCGCCCACACGTTCAAGTTTTGCCTAAGGTAATTGATTTTTGAAGTAGCCGATAACTTTATTATTATGATTATGGTTCATTATCCAACGATAATATATTTTCTAGTACATGACATCAGCTGAACAATTTATGACTTCAAAATTGCATTTCCTACATACGGCTATGAGTTAAAAGTACATAATTACTAAAAATGTTATGTCGTATCTATTTGTAGAATTTATTACTTATTTAGTCCGTTGCATTATTACATGTATTATCTGCTACCGATGTATGAAATTTTGTTTCTCTAACAATTGGACTGTAAAACTTTGTACAAAGTCAACGCTTTTAGGAAGTATTGAAGTTTCATATTCAAGTACCGACAGTTTTATGAAGTTTTATGGATTATTTAAAAAATATTGTAACATTATTATTACCTCATTTATTTTATTTAAATTCGTATATTGTTGTTTGGAAAATTTCTTATCCATCTGAAATATTATTTTTATTAAAACTTTGTACAATAATAGGTTTATGTTGATTCTTATATAAATAGTGATTTATCAGATCTATAAGTAGAAAGTAAATAAAATTCAGTTAGTTATAAAGAATAATAAGTAGAAATTTTTTTTATCCTTTATGAAGATAATGACTTGAAAATCTACAAGTATAATAAGTAGCGTAACAGGTATATTTATTTATTGTACTGTAATGACATTCTACATTAAATATTAATTTTACATATTCTATACATTAATATGCATATAGTTAATTTGAATTTTATATATTGTGAAAGTTAAAAAAGGTATACAACATTTACGGATTCTGATATGTTTGTGGATATTTTAAAATCTAGATACTAGTGCGAGCAGCTTCTTCAGAAGGTTTCCAAAAGCCAACATTATTGAAGATGTTTCTACATCAGATGGTGGCCATGAAAGCCTACATATAAGCCTAAGAAAAGAAAATGAAAAAATAACTTTTCAAGTACGGATTATACAGGGTATTAATTGAGTACCTATTCTCTATAACAGGTGAGTCTGAGCGTTAACAGATGAACTTAAATCCAAAAGTTTAGTATAGGTTTTTGAGATGAGGATTTTTAAACTTCTCTTTTAGTTTTGTTTTCTCATGCAGTTTTAACAGTCCCGTTAAACATCAACATAGTTATTACATTTTAAGTAATCTACAAGGTATTAAGGTATTAGTAATCTAGCGCTAAGAGTAATGTTAGAGAAAATAATAGAAAAAGGAAAGTACGCTTATATAGGATTTGTAGATTTAGAAAAAGCTTTTGATAACGTAAGATGGGAAAAAATGTTCGAGATACTAAAGAGCGCGGGAATGAAGTATAGAAATAGGAGAGTAGTACATAATCTATGCAAAGAGCAAACTGCTGTTATAGAAGTAGAAGGAGAAAAAAGGGAAGTAGGTATTAGGAAAGGAGTAAGACAAGGATGTACGCTATCATCACTAATTTTTAATCTGTACATCGAAGAGGCGATTAATGTGGTAAAAGATAGAGTGGATTTCGGGATTAAAGTCGCTTTAAATTATTAAAAAAAGATTTCGCGGATGTTAGCATGCAGTGAGGAGGAATTAGAATCAGCGTTGAACGAAATGGAGGCAGTGTTGACAGAGGAATACGAAATGAGGGTGAATAAAAACAAGACTAAAGTGTTAGTGTGCAGAGGGCGCGAGAGCAGAGCAAAAACAAAAGTACAAATTAATAATGAAATATTGGAGGAAGTTAAATACTTCACTTATTTAGGAAGTAAAATAAACTAGGATGGAAAAAGCGATAAAGTCATAAAACAAAGAATAGCGCAGGGTCGAATAGCTTTTAACAAAAAGAAAGCACTTTTATGCTCGGGGGTAATAAACTTAGAAACAAGGAAGAGATTTTTGAAAACATAGGTATGGAGCACGGCACTATACGGTTGCGAGACCTGGACGGTAGGAGAAGCAAGTAGGAAGAAATTAGAAGCTTTTGAAATGTGGTGTTACCGAAGAATGATGAAAATACCGTGGACTGATAGGATTAGAAACGCAGAAGTATTAGACAAAGTCAGCAAGAAAAGAAGTATGTGGAAAAACGTAAAGAAGAGAAGAAATAGAATGGTAGGCCACTTGCTGAGACATGGGGGAATAGTCCGCGATATTTTGGAGGCAGAAATAGGAGTGAAAAAAGGCAGAGGTAGGCCAAGATTAGACTACCGCTCGCAAATAGTAAGGGATGTAGGTTGTAGCACAATTAGCGAAATGCGTAGGTTAGCAGAAGATAGGAGAAGCTGGAGGTTAGCGTCCAACCAGTCTTAGGACTGATGACCTCATGATGATACAAGGTATTAATTAGAACTATAATTATCAAAAAAAACTTTAACACCGATACAACACTTAACGTAGAGTAGGTACTAGAAATAACCACCTTGACTTTAATGTATGTATTTTTGCGCATTATGGAATAGTGGATGCGATACAAAATACCAGGAGTATTTTTGAGAGGGAATCAATATTGATCCCAGTAATCCCCAATAATTCCAACTCAAACATTTGCTCTTGGAAATCATTTTTCATTACAGTGTGTGGGTTGTTCTCAGTCCACATACGGTGATTGGGAAAATTTGTTATTAGATTACTTAAATAAATTGATTCTACTGATACTATACCTACCTACTATACTGGTACTGATTATATACCTAATATATCAAAAAGTGGTCCTATGAACAGGGAGTCGATAAATGCTTTTCAAAAGAGCTATGCCTCTCTGAATGTGATCTCCAGAAGTAGTTTTATTTAATTTATCTGGAAACATTTAAATTGTAGCGATGGGATTAATCCAGGTATTCCTCGGTCGAGTAAAATAAAACATTGTATCTGGCAACCTGAGGCATAATGAAGGGGGAGTTGGTACTCCTCGTTATATATTCAGTCTCTATATTTCTGTATTGTGGACCTGTAGATCGATTTATTTAATATATCTTATATATCATATACATAAAGAAATTTTTTAGTAATCATAAATTCAAACATATGTACAAGATGCAACTATTTCATGTTTGTTGCATTACTGACCAGTCCCTTTATTTTGTCAGCTTTGATAAATGTCAATGTAGGAATCCACCACAGTTGGCAAGTGTCACAGTTAACAATACAATTTATCAGGACAACAACTTTAAATTAGCGTAAGTTAAAATAAATGAAAGGGCTAACAATAGTGTAATGTGATTACACTATTGTTAGCCCTTTCATACCCAATTCGTCAAATGTTTGATTCAAATCTTATACTTAAATCGATCTAAAACTGTTCGAGATGAAATATTATTGTGAACGATATTACACTACCCAAAACCCAGGAGTCAAAGAAGAAATAGGTAAGAAATCTCTTTTTTATGAAAAAGAACATTTTCAATCGAGATTAAGTTTCTGCATATAGCTATTGAGACAATGACTAGAAAATCCGCTATTTTTGAATAATACTCTATTTCCTGAGGAAACAAAATTTACGAAAAGAGAAATAGTGAATTTTCATAATAATCATAATAGAATTTTAAGAAAGATTCTCAACTTGTATAAACAGAATGATAACTCACTGTACTACTGACACATACAACCACTTAAACCAAAACCTACGCCAACAGATGTTTCGGAGGAGATCGACCCACTTCATGATCATCTAGATCACAAGATGTAAATGCACATTTTTGTTTGGGTTCACCTGAAATTTGTAGTGTAGTAATGTAAAATTGAGATAAGCTATCTCATATCTTTTAATTTGTATTCTATATAAGTGTTTAATTAAATTCTAATTCATATCAATTTAGGAGAGTACCCTAATTAGTTAAATAAAATTAAGTTTTGTTTTATAAATAAAGTCTACCTTTACAAAACTTAGTGCAAAAGAAAATTTACTTTTTTTTGAGGACCGCAGAGAGAGGAAGTTTCCTTGGAAAGCATTTGCTGAGTACTATCTATAGAAATAGTTTTCGATATTTTTCGGTGTAAAATCATCTACGTCATCTACCGCTTTTCATATTAAAATACATTCTAAAGCAACGACAAATTTGACTATCGCAGAAATTTCATATTAAATATTAATTTCTACTGTAACAGTACGCTGAATTTTATTAATGAAATATCTTCATAGGCTGCTGAACAGATGAGTGCTCTGCTATCTTTGTTTTTTTATGGAAAGCGTAATATAATAGACACAATATATAGATGATGCAGCTGTATTCGTGTATTATGTAGAACATAAGTGCATGCTCTTAAGCAACGGTGGTATTATAGGAGGAATAGTTAACCCAGACATCGTGGAAAAGCACCTATAATTCTTCACGTGAAGAACTCAATGTTACGTTATCTTCAGCTACAAAATTGTCTGAAGTAGTTTTAATAACTTCAATTCTTAGGTAATCAAAAGACGAGATGGAAAATTTGCGATAGTGTTAAAGTCATATGCAATTAATAGGTGTCTCATTTTGACGATTTATTTAAGTATTTATTCCCTATTATACTCGTATAATATATCGAATCGATCACTAGAAATTTAACACTTTTAAAATTTTATTCTTGCTTACAGTGAATTTTACACATCTGCGTTCCAAATTCATTACTGAGTCTATAATGGTTAAGAATTTACGTGTGAAAACCCACAACTGATCATCTGGAGATGCAGGACATTGGATAAAATTTAAATCATTAAATTTTAGTTTCTAAAATGTATATTATTAAACCATAATTATATTTTCCACATAAAATGTTATATCGCATTTTATACATTAAGTAAGGGATTATTAAACTAGGAGAAAATGGTTTGTTTTGGCATAATTATTTACTATAGCATTATATAGATAATGTCTCTATTCTACACGTTTAGAAAATTAATATGCCTAACCTTTAATAATCGCAGGTCATCTAGGCAACATTATAGATAATTAATGAAACATCTTACAGCATTAGACCACCTCCCAAGTAACTCGCTATCGCCCTAATGGCTTATGTGACCAAGTGTTCGGTTGTTGGTACAATATTTACAAAGTAAGTACAGAACAAACATTTTATGATTACATACATAATTTATTAGATTAAAATCTTGATAAATATTTTAAAAGTTTGCCATTAAATTATTGGAAATAGATTATGTAAGAACACATTTAAATTTTACATCACAAAACGTATATATATATATATATATATATATATATATATATATATATATATATATATATATATATATATATATATTGACTAGTTGAATCTCAAAAGCAACCTATATTTTTTGTATATGTTTTCTTTTCTGCAAAACCATCTATAGTTCTTGAAATAAATTGGTAGATTTTGCCGCTTTAATTTTTCAGTTTATCTTCTAAAGATAGATTATTAAAATAACACTCTTATTAACTAAACAAGTCTACTAAATCGGCAATGTTTAGGACCGCCATTATCCTTAAAGATAACACTAATTACTACGACTAACGACAGGTCTGTTGAATTGTTACTTTTACTTGCGCTTTATTTTTACTTGTTTCATAAATGAAACTCTTGAATGCAGACTAAACAAAATATATTTATTTTCTATACAACAACTACTATCGAATGCAATCACAGAACATACACACGATACATGGCCCCATAGGTCATAGACTTAAAGAACTGAGTTTAATTGAACTGAGCCAACCAGAGATTACTTCTTCTAACAAAGTTAACATTATAGTCACTGTATTAAGCAAACTCATCGATCAGGCTAGCTGAATTGCATATAATTTTTCGCGTACTCCCCTCTCCTCCCCGTACACCGCGGATCTCTATAAAATCCAAGGCGGTAGAGAGTCAGCCCAGATTCTCACTACCGGTTGCTGGCATGCTGGCGCTTCAGTTTAAATGGAAATAGGTATGATAATATGAATAGAGAATGTTTATCATTCTGGCAAAGGCAAGTGACAATATAAAAACGGAGTCTACCATCTAAAATATATAGGGTAGGCTGCACCTTACAGCCTTAATGGACGCTTCGCCACTGATAATCTGTTTAGTATCTATACTGTTATTGACTGAAATGTAATTAGGTGGTTTAGTAAAACATTTTAACCTTGTTAGACGTAACACTTATATTTTGAAAACCGAAATAATGAAAATATTATTTAACCATACTATAATCACACACACACACACACACATATATATATATATATATATATATATATATATATATATATATATATATATATATATATATATATATATATATATATATATATATATATATATATATATATATCCCTCTATCATTTCTGCGTCTTTACATATTGCAAGGATTGTGCGTCCATCAAAGTATATATAATTTTCTTTTTGCATACAGGTGGGCCATCATGCAATTTACATGAAACTACAGAGTATATTAGATAACTCAAGGTATTTTCTTAAATAAGTGCAATTTTATATTTTGCAATCATTCTGCGTCCTTACACTTTAATATGATTTCTACGTCCACAATATACACTTCAGGAATTTATCCTTTCAGCATCCAAAAGTATATATATTTACGATTTACAAATTTTTGGACGTCCGACATTGTTGCCAGTTTTTAACGTTATATTGGTTTGTATTAATAATAGGATGTAAGAATAATTGTAATTTTGTTGACAAGGGCAAGGGTACCTTTGGAGAGTCTGTGAATTTATAATTATTATTTTGTTAATTGAATAAAGCAAATATAATTTTTAATTTTATTCGAAAAAAGAGCATCGACTTCTTCAAGATGGATTTATCGCATTTAGAAAGAGTTTATCTTTTTATCGAATTTCGCTGAAATTTGAGCATTTTTATGAGGGCTTAAAATTTGGCTTATCATTTCTTATCTTCTTACAGGAAATTATCGATAGTTTTACCGTTGCTAAAATTAAATATTAAAATAAATAAATTATGGTTTATTAATTTTGTTCAGTTAGAAGGCAACCTTAAAGTGAACATCAATGAACCTTAGAATGTGGCGGTAAGTTCCAATAAAAGGGGAGAAAAGGAATGTTTCCAATCTAATTTTAATACTATTTTATTCACATGACCACTCTGGATTAATCTGATAGGACTATAGTTTAGTAAAGAATTTTTATAGAAATAAATCGTTTTCGTACATAATGTTATTTTATTTGCAAACTTTGTTCCACAGATTAAAACATTACAAAATTCTCTAAGAATAAAGCTTTACCTCTAATAACATAAAAATATAAACTTAAGATATTAACTTTAATGACATGCTGTATATTAAAAACTGAATTATCAAGACAAGTTTGAAAATAAATCAAAAATATTGCAATTGCATATATTAATAACAAATTAAAGTCACTAAAAATATAACTCAAAAATAAAGTTTTAACTCCAGTAAAATAAAAATATTAAGATAACAAATTAACCACTCTCTTAAGGGATTACTCATCTTCAACAAGCTGTTTTAGTTTTTTAGTATAAATATTTTGTACGAAAACTTTAACTTTGGCCCAAGACTTGTTGTCAAAGATATCCGGATATTTTGCCAGCAATAAATCACATTCCTCCTTTTTGAGCGCTTTTTTGATTTTAATATGATTTTTAAAATACTTTAAAACTATTTTTTCTGACCAGTAGTCCAGGGAACTAGTTCCCGTTTTCTTGCTTTACATATATCCGCCTTTTTGGGAAAATCTACTTTACTTCTTCTTCATGTTCATGTTCTCCAATGTCTAATGGATTTTCTGTATTGTCATTTACTAATTCTAGATCGTTATCATAACATAATGGCAGATCTTCCTCCATATCTATCTCTATATCTTCGAGAGCTTTCCCTTTATATTTTCCAGCGTCCCCGCTTTCCATTAGCAGTAATAATTTGGCGATTTTTGCCGTTTGAAAAATGTCGTCGAGTAAGCGGTAGACCTTGCTGTGAACATCTATTGTATGGTCCATAAAGGTAGCCAATTGCTCTATGTCATTGGGTGTCATATTAAAGATTTGAGTTAAAATTGCTAAGTGCTTTCGCAACTTAGTAGACGTTAAAGCAGTCGGATTTTTGCACCAGATAATTTGGAATGTTTTTGTAGAATTTTATACCCTATAATCGGTTGGTCAGACTCGGTGTTACAAAATAAAAACAAATTGTTTTGCTTAACAAAATTGGGTCTCTCTTTTAGAAGAACTTCCATATGATCCTGCACGTCTTTGCTAAAAAGGACTGGTACTCCTCATCCTCTTTTTCCGCGTATAAGAACGCGCTTTAAGTTTTTTAATAATACTTTCTCAGAGGCTGTGACAGCATCTGAGAATTCTTCGTAATTTTGTGTATTTTTTTCTTCTGATAACATATATGTTGAAAGCTTCATTCTTTGTAGTTCACCAACCCTTTTTCTATTTAGAAGTAGCAAGCGACAAAAGATAGTTTCCATTAATAATTTGAAATTTTTCTTATCATTAAAATTTTCTCTTAGTTTAGTTTCTGCCTCGTTGCCTTGCTCAATAAGGTATGTTCTAAAAATTTTCAAATCGGCGGCTAAAGGAATTGTTGTTGTCTTGTTCCAAGCCTTCGTACTCACGTCATTACCTGCTTGCGTAGACACCTCGTACTTTCAAGTAGTCTCCAATAATTTTCGAAACATAGTAATGTTTGCTTCTACTTCTGCTGCAGATAAACTATGATATTCATATTTTCGTTTTACAAGATGTAAAAGTGCAATGTCGCAGCAGTCTTTCAAGCTTCTGCTAATATTCATTCCAAATGTGGGCGACAAATATGTATCATTTTGAATATCATACTTGGCAACAATTTTTGTACTGCTTACCACAACATCAAAATATTTTGGATGAAGCAAATCGTAGAGATTTTTTATTGATGTGTTAATCTTTCGAGACTAGTAATATTCTCGCTAGTTCTCTCATTTTACGAGAACATACATTGATATGATGTTGCTCACGGTGGGTATTCAAATATCTCGCTCCAAAAGCACAAATAAGAGCATCTTTTTTTGCGATAAAGGATATCTTATCGGCGCGCATTCGAGGGAATACTTTCAATCTCAAGTCAGAGTTAACACTTACTTTTGGAAGCAGAACATTGTGGGATTCGCTAAGAGATGTACTTGTACTGGGATTTTTATTTTGGGGACAAGTTGTCTTATGTTTCCATAACAACTTTCGGGAATACATACCAAAGCAAAATGGACATGGAATATAGTTAGACTCTGAATTATCAACATAACTTTTATGGACCGGTTTGTATAAACCTTCCGAATTTTTTATAAAATTCCCTTGTTTTCTTAAAGCAGCAATAAGTCGTTTCCTTTCAATTGATTTTGGAGCTAGTCCTGTTATCCTTCTTACCTCAATTTCTTGAGAATGGTTGCGTAGAATATGTCTCGCAAAATTTTTTACATCGCTCTCACAATAAGTACAGAAGTCTGGATAACGAACGATACCTAATTTCTTTTTTGTTAATGAGATCCTTGACCTATCTCCATAATCAGTGGTAGAGTCTGGAATACATATCTCCAGTGGTATATTCTTGCTTTCAATATCCGTGTTGTGCCAAGTATTTGATTCTGCATCCTAAATAGAAATGTATTTAATTGTTTGTAAAAATAAGGTAAACAAATAAATATCTAAATTTGATCACTGTACCCTATAATTGTCAAAAATGTAGCAAATCACTTCTTATAGAACTATTACTTACAATTTGAGCTAATGCTTCATTGCCTGACTCGGAAGTATGGTAGGTTGGGTCGACTCTATTGTCAGACGAAGATATATCATATTTTGATTCTAATTCGGTGTCCACTAAAAGTATAAATATATCAAGGTAAATTGATAATATGCATCGTACTACTACTTATTACTCTCTTTAGACTCTTTTTGAATATTCTCTTTTTGTGGACTGATCAAAATGTCTTGCAGAACCACTATTTTATTATTAGGTTCTTTATTTAAATTATTTAAGGTCCTCTCAATTTCTGCCACACCCTCTTCAAAGTTTTGTGTATTTGGAATGACTATAAAATTATTTATAGAAGAAATATCAATATCTGAAACAAGTAGATGTATGTATATAAGTATAATAAAATAAGCTTTCTTTACAATTCGTATTTCTAATGTTTGGGACACAACTTTATTGCTATTTTATTAAGAAAAATTTTAAAGCAGAAATGTCCTCATAAATGTGTGTGGGTGGAATATGTTGAAAGCATTTTAGATAATACTGAATATTATCTTAGTATATGTAACATGAATAGAAAAATATAACTTTATTAAACTACAGGGCAATTATTTTATATTTAAAGCATTCAATTCGCAATACAAGAGTCAACCATAAGGGGTACTACACAAAGACAGAGGGCTGGCTGACCCCATTCAACCAAAAATTGCAAGGAGGCAAATCATTAATAACCCTGGTTAACTAAATGTTTTACTAATATGACAAAATCTAATGTTACTAACTTTTGTCATATTAGTAAAATATAAAGGGTGGCTGAATAAGGTAAGACACTCCGAAATTTTAATACCTTAACTCATTTTTGTATTTGATACATAACAATCCTAATCATGACCAGAATTCTAATTTTCCGCCAATTAAGAAAAAACGGGGGTTCCCTGTTCAGTTACACGAGTACAACCTCACACACATCGATTTTTCTATGTAATTGATAGTTATAGATTTTTACTCTTACCTCGCATACAAATGAGGTAGATGTTCAAGCAGATTCCAAATTTAGATAATTCCAGATAAAAAACATTATATTATATGGAACGTTACTTAATCTGATGTACTTACTTATTTGTATGAGTGATCTCGGAACCAGTTTTCAAGTCAAAAGATTCATATAGACATATATCCTACATCGCTTGGTTTTTGATATACAGGGCGCTAAAGTTTTTATGTTTTTTTCGGTTTCATCAAAAAGCTTGAAGAAAACAGTTTGATATATTAAACTTCATGTTGGCTTGTTATTATGACATAAAAACACATAGAAGTTTTTTTAACTAGTGGTATGGGCTACGCTCCGATACAATTTTAATCAACAAAGGTAGAACGTATAATATTATCTAGGCGTGTCTCTATACCATAATAATTGATACCAAACTTTACTGTGATATTTTAAACTGTTTTTGAAATTTTTATAACAACCGAAAAAAAAATGGAAATAAAAAATCATATGGAAAGGTAACCATTCTAGGATATATGTTTATGTAAACTTTTGGACTTAAAAGTGGTCCTGGAATCACTCATTGAAATAAGTTACATAACATTAATTATCAGAAAGTATATATCGTACTATGTTTCATGTACTAAATTTCAAATAAATGCATTTTTCTCTTGTAAATAAAGTGAAGAACGAAATGAGAGTACTTCTTAGGAAGTGGTTTTTCTTAATATCTAGATAGAAATTGTCTTTACCCGATGTTCGATTTTGATATATAACTTGCTCTAAAATATTGTCATCCTTTAAGGGCGGAGAATCTGAAATCATAGAAAAGTAATTAAAGCTTACCACACTGGAGTTAGAAGTAATTGTATTACTTAGAGGTGAATAAATTTCTATATTTTCTATCGCTTGTCTGATATCTGCAGGTATTCCAGACAAATCAGGACTGGGACTTGCACAATCAGAAAAATCATCTTGAGATACATTTTCAGCTTGACAGTCATTTTCATGTTCTTTGTCTAGATTTGACATAGTATTATATAAGTTTTGCGCCATAGCAATAATATTACAAGTCTGTGAAGACATGGCAGATCTAAGTAATTTAAAAATAAATTAAATAAAAGTTAATTCAAGTGGTTGATGAAAAGATAAAATCTACAAAAATATGTGATTCCTGTTGATAATTTTAAAACAGAAATTCTCATATTATTGAATGCATATTGTAATAACTGACTTATAATTTTTTTCACTTATTATTTTTCGAGAGAAAGTCATTCTCCATAAGAAGTTTTCCTTTAATCAAAAAGCTGTATAAAGCTATAATGTTGATAAATATTAGGAACATGTCGACCTGCATTAGGAATAAAGTACTATTTATTTGAGACTAAAATATTACAAAAAATATCTCTAATGCTATTTTATGCCCAAATATCAAACTCAAACAATGAATATGAAAGTTAAATCCTTGACGTATCTAACTAATTAACAACATCTGTCCATAGTACGATTCGTGTCGGGAATTAGCTAGTTGTAATTAATGAAATAGACAATTTGGCCATATTAGATGATCTCTTCTCTCTCTTGAGTTGACTAGCACATATAAATCATACTAGATTCTGTATACGAAAAACTCCACAACCGTATACAATTTTTGGACTTGGAATTTTGTTAATGTAAGCTTTTACGGCTATAAAGTGGTGCTTTATATAATAGATAGTACTTTATTCTTAACACAACTTCACGTATTCCTACTTTTTGATCACTCTGTAGTGATCAAAACAATTTATAAATAATGACCTTTTTCTCAAAAAATAAGTCATGAAAAAATTATAAATATAGTTATGTCAATCAGTGAACGTACTGTATAATCACGTATCATAAGAATATTTTATTCTTGAAGTAATTTTTTCTTCAAATATCAGTTAATGCAATAGTTTCTTATTTTCTGCGTAACTTATGGTAATCACACTAGTTCTTAAATAATACAAGTTAATAATCATACTCAGCATTTTCAATTTACTACTATTTTTAAAAACCATATCATATATAATTTTTCACATGTCTGTGGCTTCAAAGCTCTTTTCTCAATATTCTGTTCAACATTTTGTTTGACATTTAAATAATAGAAAACGATGTAGCCTAACGGGCTTGTCGGTATTTAATCCTGTTTCAAGTAAAAATAAACGATTAATAAAGATAATTGCACTCTAGTTTTCATAACATTTTTTAGGAAACTGTTACCTAAATGTTGGAAATATTTACAACAATAAAATAAAATACTGATAGTGCACCTTTTAAATTCATGAGCTTCATGTATTTATTCCCTTTTACCGGTTTAATCAAAATATTGGGCATATTAACAAATTATTATGCAGATTACCTTTATGAAAATTTAGCACACTAAAAAGATTATAACCTTTACAATATTTAACAATATTACATATTTGGAAATATTACATATTAAAAGGAAAATTAATCAGTTTTACTTACCTACATGCATAAACGAAAAATGCCTACATGTAACTCAACTACTACTATAATTTTCGAAACGAACTCAACTGTCACAATATTCCACAAACCTTATGGTAAATACACTGTTGCCGGTTATTGGGACGCAGAATCATCTCAAAATGTACAAGATATATACTAGTCAGAGTATATACGAAACGCTTTTAGCGCTAACTAGTGTTAAAAGCTTAAACCCGGAGTTGTATATTAATTTATAATACCCAAATATTTCTGAGTCCTCTTCCAAAAATTGCACTCGCCTGGAAATCGTTATGAAATATTCTACAGTATTTTACTTTAGATTATGTTAACGTAGATTCATAATTAGTTAATTTCTACAATATTAGATGACGTTGGGAGTATATGGAGTATATGTCTTTTCTGCGTCCATATATGGACGCAGAAAGACGGTGGACGCAAAATCATATGGAAATTTATAACGCACGGCTGCAGAATTGATAGTGGGATATATATATATATATATATATATATATATATATATATATATATATATATATATATATATATATATATATATATATATATATATATATATATATATATATATATATAAAATAAATTCGTTAATCTTTGATAACCTTTTACCAAATTAGTTTCAAACAGTTATTTAATGTGACTACAGCTTTACATTGGAGCTCATTACTATATAAATTTAGTCCACATATTAAATTTCAAATCTTCTTCTAATGTTCATTTCCATATCTTGATTATTATATATAATAGGTACAAGATTATTAAACTGTTTTAGTTTTCTACTCTTTTTTTTTATAAATAAATCTAACAAAATATATATTTCATTAAACGATCTAAAGCCTGTTATAACTCATATTTTTGTTTTGTCGTAATTTATTTTATTATGCTGCCATTATATATTTATCCTTGACAACTGTAAAACGGGATAACTTTGGAACACAAATTTTTTAATCTACGCTATCATCCTCTGACTGCGTTCGAAAATGTTATCCGTCATATGTATCTCAAGCTCCTTCTCTGGTACATATTCTACTTTAATTGTTGCACTGGAAACTTTCATTTATCTTGGAGCAACTATTTTGTACTGCTTTGTTTTTATACTGTTTTTATTCTTGAAAAATCTTGTAGTGAAAAATTATTTGCTCATTTACTTCTGTGGATGTGAAATATATAAATTGACCACAAAAAGGACTTGTTAAAAAAGTAAATATTGATACAATACTAAAAATGTACCAAAGTTTTTGTACGAATGCCAAGCCAGCCGTTCATAAATATCGGAAAAAACTGATGCTGAATTTACGACAAATTAATTTTTTTGTTTTTCAAAGTGAAAAATTGTACTAACTGAAACTTCTTCAACTTGGTAAGGTAAGAGATTAGGACAACAAGAGGTGGAATTTTTTAGAAAATCATTGTTTGGGAAATAAAATCGTGACTGTGTTTGAGAATAGGAAGGTCTAATTCATAGGACACCTTGATTAACGAAACATGATCAACAGTATTGTGATTAACAAATGATTAAAAAGCGTCCCAAAGTAGTACTACTTACGTTATATCGATTTCTATTCAAATCTTCTAATACGACCATCTTAGTCCCGATATTCTTTTGAGTTAGTAGGTAGTTACTATTCTTCGTCAGTACCTGGAAGATTTTGAATGTATACTAATTACTCTTCTTATAAAGAAGGGATTTAATTTCCACTGTAAAAACAGGAGCCCAATTTTCCTACACCAAAACATTAAACGTTACTCAACACGCAATTTCAACCAAAATGACATGGTCTGGAGATAAATAAAACTCATTTTTAATTATCCCCTGATGCCCCCACATAGTTGATAAAAGGCGTGTCCAGTAACGTGTAATATTTCAGTATTCATGGAAAACTGCTTTTCTAATTCTCTTGCTGAGTCAAAAGTTCCAGCCCCGTTTCCGGACTGAAAACAAAGATTAAGCAATATATATGCGATGATGTACCCTGCACATAATTATTTTTTTAATAATTGAGGACATTAATTGGGGATTATTAGTGATAAAACTTAAGGGGAGCCTGAAATATTAACTTGAATTTAATTTCTACCTTGTTGACAATATTCATGTGATTTTATTATATTTAATTTGCTTTGTTTGAAATTAGATGTATATAGGGTGTCTCAACTCGAACTATAAGATTTGAGTTGTGCGCCATATGTGGGTCTGTCAAAGAAAATGCGTCAATTGGTAGCGACAGTCATATAAACCAGACGACGTTACAGTGCCGCTATTAACAGTTCAACAACGAAAGTAAAACAGTTTGTGTAAAACCGTTTTGTAAAAGTCAGCTGTTATTTACAGTTGCATTACGAAAAGTTTGCAAAATTAGAGCAAAATGAAATACCTAAAAAGTTAACAGTTTCTAACTTAATCAAGAAAATTTGAAGAGACGGGTTCCCTTGTTGATAAGGTAATACGTCCTCGCTGTCGTCGGTCACATGAAAATATTGCTGCAGTGAGAGAATGTGTACAAAAGTATCTGACCACATCAATTCGACTTAGTGCACAATAATTGAATATGTCAAGAGCATCCACGCATCGAATTTTAAAGAAAGATATTCATCTGTTAGCATACAAAATTCAGTTTACACAACAATTCAAAGTTACAAATCATTTACAACGTCGCACATTTGTTAATTGGGTAATAGAAAGGAGAGAAGGTAATGCTGATTTTTGCAACAAAATTTTGTCAGCGATGAAGCACAATTTGATCTTGATGGAAAACGTTAGCAAACAAAACTCTCAAATTTATGGTTCTACATACCGTTCACGAAAAGAAAAGGACATCCACAGAAATGCACCGTTTGATACACATTTTGCAGTGGTGGAGTAATTGGACCATAACTCTTTGAAAATTAAGCTAAAAATTAAGTTCCAAATAAAATACCCAGGCATGTTGATGTCGTATGGTTTGCAGATGACAGTCGTTAAATTTTGACGCCCTATCTTTGACTGAACACAAAGGGCTTTTTCATACGGAGAGCCGCAAGGCTCAACATCGCGAACGGGAGGAAGACGCGGAAGACTGAAATGCAAAGAGTACAATGGAGCTTTCACATGGGGGGCACGGGACTTTAGGGCGCGCGAGTAAAGGCTGAAATGGCTCGTGAATCTCGAGCTGGAGGCATAAAAGAGAGTCGCGTCTCTTCCTCGAAATGCAAAGGGAGGACTGGGGCATTCACACGAAAGGCGACAATGGCTCTCGCTCGCCAGTATCTCGCTCTTCAGCGTGGATTTTGATGACCTTTCCGAGGAGCTCATCAAATGTGGTCAATGATATTCTAAAGTAATTGTAAAACTTGTTGTCATATCGTCGTGGCAAAATCACCTACTTCATCGCGCCTTTGATTAATAGGATGGACCTAATATGTTCTGGAACGTTGGCGTTTTTGTCCGAATGTGTACGAACCACTGCGATGCGTACTTTGCGACTGACGCAATGGCAAACCCTAATCGAAAGGTTCCCCATATGAAAGAGTGTAAGGTACACCAACATTAATTGACACGTGTAATGGCCTTGACGGGTTTTTTCGGCAAGTCGAATGAGATTGCCGCTCTTTACTCGCCCATCGTGTAGACCGGGACCGTCGTACGAAGGTAGGCTGAGCATTGCTTCCGCTTTCGCGGGTCTCTACACGAGAGGCAAGTGCCGCCCGCAAACAAGACCCGCGCGACTGGCAGTGTGTAAAGTAGGATCAGAAAAATTTCCCACTGGCGAGGACGAGCCTTGTGGCTCTTCATGTGAGAGAGCCCAAATGATACAATCAAAATCATACAGTTCCAACTAAGATACTCTGTAGATTAAGCACCACGAAAAGAAACTTTCTGTGATGCGAAATTTACGAAATTTACGATGGTGAAATTAACGAAACACATATTTTCATATTGCGTGTTACTTTGCGTTAAATTGCTATACATATAAAAGTAACTTTAGTAAATAATGGTCCCGACAGAGCAAAACAGTTTTTAAGTAATTAATCTACGTACAGTTCACAAGTGCCAAGGCTTGTGAGCGAAGAGTTGAGTGATTTATAATGGGAAACACCTGGCCGAAGGGAACTTAGTACTGCCTCTGCAGAGCAGCAATTAATAACATTTAGTTATGATGAATAATGCTCGTTAGGTCGGTTCACACATATTTGGCTATTACACGAACAACATGAACAATGTAATTACCATCATTACCCGTTATTAGAAACATATAAATTGATTTCTTATATAAAAATTAATCTATAATGTACTTACCAGGCTTGTGCTACTATATAATTTAAAATAAATTTGGTGTAAGTAGTTCGAGAGATTATAGGCAATAGGTCGAATACGTGAATGCGTGAGTTTTTTCGATTATTGCTGTTAATTCTGACACCTAGTTAGCACAGGTCTTGGCCTGTTTCCTAGGAGACTTTTTAATATATCTAAACGGTGCTATTAAAAATAATGTACCGGTTGGGAATGTTGTTTTAAACATACGACTTTAATTTTATTTTTTGAATAAGGAATTTGAACCATTCTCCATTCTCTTATATGGTCACAGATATATTTCGAAATACTATATATTTTATCACTTTTTTATATCTCCAAATATTTTAAAAATGATACAGTGCGCTATATTGAGCCTTCTTTTATTAAATGCATAATTCAAACAACGATGGTCTGAACTCACCACAAATAAACATGTCTGCATTATCTTACATACTTACAATATGGGGTTATATTCTGCTGATTGCCTTTCTTAGAGACATGTTATAAATATATGGATCAATAATTCTAACCAAAGAACTTAAAGAAGGCCAATTTTCTATTCAACATCTAAATGATCTAAATGATCCGACAATGAAGAAGTTATGGTGTTCGTCAACAAAGAAGGTGTTATCATATTTATGTTTAGAACAAGGTACGTTTTTAAAAATTGAACACAATTTTGTTGTGTCACTTTCTAAAAAACGCAACACACTTTCTTATAATGCACCACACTGGCTTTATATTTCTGTCCTCCAAAATTTATTGTACTCTGTACAGATTCTTCATTATTGTAATAATAATATGTATTATCCCTCTAACCCAATATAATTTGCACAAAAGCATGATAATGGCACAACTCATCAGGGTACTATTTTTACGCATTCCCACCGTTTAGTCTCATCCTGCGAACACTTGAAAAGATTGCCCAAGATAAAGCAGAAGGAATTATGGTCGTACCTTATTGGCCTTGTCAGTCATGGTATCCTCTTTTCCTGAAACTAAAAAATAATGAAGAGGTTTACTTTAAACCTTCACATAATTCATTAATTTCTCCTTCCAGCGCCACACACCCTTTGGCACGAACACTTACCCTGGTGGCCGCCAGATTATCTGGCAATCATTTCTAAGAAAAAAAAACACTCCAGAATCCCATCAACACAATCTTGGCATCAATTACATCCTCTACTATGAAATAATGATTCCACATATCGATTGTGGTGGACGTTTTGCTTAGAACAAAATATCCAACTCTACGAAGCTAGTATAAATCAAATACTAATCTTCTTACAGTTCCTTTATGACAAATATGATTATAAATACGGAACATTTAACTCGCACCGCTCAGCATTATCCCTTATACTCTCCACAAACTTAGGCACAAACGAAACCGTTAAAAGATACATGAAAGGCATATGTCGTTTGAGGCCATCTCAACCGCAGTAAGAGAATATAATAATTATTTTGTTACTTTTATAAGAACAATTTTCAGTTGAACCAGTAAATAAATTAACTTTCTACACATTTCACTCTTTAGTGAATTCTCAAGCTGGTAACTGCAACAATATATCTTTGAACAACTACGTGGTATTCTCATAGTGATATCAAAGGACTGGACGCGAAATATAATTATAGGATCAAACGAACTTACCTGAAGTGAAGTTCGATCTTAATTATATGAAGCGTCCAGTCCGAAGATATCACTACCCTACCCCCCCAAAAAAAACCTAACGTTGCAGTTACCCAATATCTTTAAAGAAATGACGAATACCGGGCTCGCGGCTAGTCCGTGGGTGTAGGGGGGAACGGGAAGGGCTTTTCAACTTTAAACACAGGTGCACGGCAACCACCCAGAAGCGGACTACGTGGTATTCTCATAGTGATATCAAAGGACTGGACGCGAAATATAATCTTAATTTGGCTAATATTGCTGGTTACTCATTCCACTATAATTTTCATACTAATGCATCAAAGTGGTGTTTAATTTCTAATGGTAATATGTCTCAAAATTTTGTGAGATTGATTACTGTTTTAAAAATTAATGGTGATGTACCTGTAATACCCAAGAAAACAATTTGAAATTATAATTTGATAAAAAATTAAGAATGCACTCCCACATGAATAATGTTTTAAGACATTAATAGGGCGCTCTTCGTCATTTTTATGCGAATAAATATGTTTCAATATAAGTCCATTAAAATTAAAACTTGTCAAAATTTCATTGTTTTATCAAAAACATTGTAATACTGAAATGTAGGTTATTACGCTTGTTTAACATCTGTCAGTTGGAATCATATAAAAGGTGGTCCAACCAAACGCACAATGTTAATTGTAAATAAAACAAAAAGTTTTCAGAGAATTATCTTAATATTTTTATTATGATAAAAGGATCTATGACAATTATGTGTGAAACAAAATACCGGCCAAATGCTCGCCACGGCTTTGGTGGTATACCTCTATCCGATGGTCCATATTTTCAATGACTCTGAGACATAATTGAGGTTTAATGTCGTTAATGTGCCGAATTATCTCATCCTTTAGCTCTTGAATTGTTCTTGGCTTATTGACGTACACTTTTTCTTTTAAATATCCCCAAAGAAAGAAGTCCAACGGTGTCAAATCACATGATCGTGGCGGCCAATTAGCATCGCCATGACGTGAGATAACAGGGCCATTGAATTTCTCGCGCAAAAGTGCCATTGTTTCGTTGGCTGTGTGGCAAGTGGCACCATCCTGTTGGAACCACATATCGCCCAGGTCTATATCCTTAATTTCTGGCCACAGGAAGTCCGTTATCAACTCGCGATAGCGAACACCATTCATTGTAACTGCTTGTCTGACCTCATTTTCGAAGAAGTACGGCCCGATGACGCCGCCAGCCCATAAACCGCACCAAACAGTCACTCTTTGTGGATGTATCGGCTTTTCAACAATCAGTTGTGGATTCTCATTTGCCCAAATGCAGCAATTCTGCTTGTTAACGAATCCACTGAGGTGCCTCGTCGCTGAAGATGATTTTCTTTGTAAAGTCACCATTCACTTCTGTCTGTTCAACCAACCATTCGGCGTATTGACGACGCTTGAAATGGTCAGTAGGCATCAGCTCTTGAGTCAATTGAACCTTGTAAGCGTGTAAATTCAAATCTTTATTCAAAATTCGCATCAGTGATGTTCCTGAGATGTTCAATTGTTGGGAACGACGACCAGTCGAGGTTGACGGCTCTTCTGCTACACTATCGCGAACAACAGCAATGTTTTTCGCAGAACGAACTGGGCGAGCATGCACAGGTGTTTTCACATTTCCTACAGACCCGGTTTGCTGAAATTTGCGCACAATTCTCCCGATTGTGGACACATTTGGTCGATTATGCTGACCAAAAAAGTCACGAAGTGCACGAAATGCATTTTGATTTAAACGCCCATTTTCGTAAAAGGCTTCAACAATCTTAACGCGCTGCTCAATTGTGTACCTCTCCATGGTTGAATTTGTCAAACACTGAAACAAAGAAATGTCAAATTAAGTTGGGCAAGAAACTTGACGTTAAGGTGTGACTCACAATTAACATCGTGAATTATGGTTGGACCACGCTTTATAAATCGTATAAAATACTTTCTACAGATTTATCAATAATTTAAGAACATTTCCTCATATTTCAATTGGATTTGCCCAAACGCGTTGGGCAAATATAAAAATATTTGCCAAGCACCAGCTTAAAATATATAAAAATATATATACGGCCCGCGCTTTGTCAGTTTTCCACTTATCACTATCATATTTCACATAAAAATTGTGACGGTTATAATAAAATACTTTTTAGTATACAAAACCAAGAAAATGTAGCTGTTTCCATCACATATCCAAATATCATTTTACAAGTAACACACTGCGCTACGTTGGGTCTTCTATTGAATACATGATCCAAAAAACAATGATGTGGAGTCATCAGAAATAAATTTGTCTACATTATCTTACACATCTACAATATGGAATTATGCTGATTATGCTGGTATTAGATTATGCTGATTGCTTTTCCCAGAGACACATCATAAATATATTGGTCAATAATTCTAATCAAAAAGCTTAAAACATTTTCTAGTAGTCATTCTTCTATCCCAAAGGGTATTTTTCTATTCAATCTAAATAGTAATAAATAGCTCGACAACGAATTAAGTGTTAGCACATTTATGTTTAGAACAACATTATTTTTGAATAAATTGGAAACAAACTTTAGTCATGCCACTTTGTAATAAATGCTTTATAATAAACTTACTTTCCTATAATAAATTGTGCCTCATTGGTCTTAAATTTCTATTTTCCAAATTTTTTTGACGTGCTAGATTTCTTTACAAATTTTTCAATATTTCCATAATAATATTATCACTCTAAACTAATATAGTTTTCACAAATACATGAAAATGGCAATATCAAATATAAACGATAATATTTTTAGCAGTATTGACAATGCAGTTGCAAATTTATTACTGCTCCATATCGGCAAAACATTTAATACTTAGTTTAGTTAGTTTTGTTATGAATTTGATTATATTTCACTAAATTTCATTAAAACCTACTTGCACAACCGTTCTCAAATAGCTATCAATAATCTAACTATTAATTAAAACTCCTGTCAGGGCGTGTGTTCACTGGTGATACAAAACATTTTTGTAATTTCTCATCTTCATTTTATAAATGTTATAAGAGAATTTAATCACAATTTGGTTAGTATTACGGGTTACTCAATCCACTATAATTGAGGGGCTCAATGCAATAACCTGGCAAGTCCACTGAGTCAAAATGTTCAGGAAACCCACAAAACTGTTAACGTGAAAAGAACACGGGGAATGGTATTTCTGTTAATATCTCTGTATGAAAGTGAACTCAGGTAAATGATACTTATATTTTCGAGTTTTAAAGACAAAAGATGCCAGAAATATAAGAAAAAAAAACGTATGGACTTGCCTTGTTATTGCATAGTATTCGAAAAAAATCCAAGTCATTAATAAAAATAAGAAACAGTAAAACACCTAGGTATTGGGTCATAATAACTTTATTAACATACATTATTTTTGCTTAAGATTATCAAATATAAACAAAATTCATCTATTCATCACTACTGAATTCTGACACCGAAGTCACATAAAGTTCCAAAATGCTTAGGTGATAATTTGTAATATTTTCATAGAACCAGAAGTCACATTTGGATACATAATGTTTAGTTAAGGTCATTACGTGTTCATATTTATTTTTTTTAACTTTCTTCTCTGTAAATATAACTTGTCATTATTCAGTAATGACAAGTTATATTTACAGTAATTATTTGAAACTCATATCGAACAGAAGCTGTTGCTGCCTTACAACATTCCAGCAGCGTTTTGAGATCACGTTTATAGTATTTCATTAGTCTATATTTTGACACAGTAAACTTTTGATTTTCTTTAGAAGGGTTTCGTGTAGTGAAAAAATGAAGAAGGAAACTAGCTACTTTATTTTGGCCTTTGCCACCTATGGTTTCATCGTATACATAAAAATAGTTTTGACCACTATTACCGACATAAACACAGAAGTTAAAAACCCATAACTGTATTTTATAAAACACCTCTTCACTTGAACATACTGGCAAAGGCATATTTTGCTGAAAATCGAAGATGATGACTCCCACCGTCGGATCAGTCTTAGCTAAGTTTGTTGCAGTTTTCATTTCGGAGTAAAAGTATTCAGCTTTTCTTATGTGCAGAGACTTTTCAGTTTCCAACGCAGCTCTTTCGGTGTCAGAATCAGCAGAATTTATTTTATTCATTAATTTATCGCACTTAATTTATCGACAGGTGTCAGACTTGGGCTTCCAAAAACTTATTTTAAAATTTTCTACGAAATATTTCCTGTAAAATTCATATTTTACAACAGGCTCATTTTCTTTATCATCTTGAGCAAGTTGATATTGGACAGGCTCATATTTTTGTAAATACAACTCATGCATCGTAGATACATTCAGTAAAGGCGATAAATAGTGGTAGGCGATAAAGATTTAAATTATCTTTCCTGCTATAATGGGATTTGTACCTCGGAATACTAAAAATGTGTTCTCGTATCTGGGCAATAACGTCACCTGGGATTTTATTTGGCCTAGTGTCATGTCTTCCCCTTCTGTCAACAGGTGGAGTGTTGTTTTGACAAGCTAGATATTTCTGTAGTCTCTCAAGTCTACTTTTGCCTAATCCCTGGAGGGATAAAAAGGCTTGTTGACATATTTTTTCTTCTTTGTCAGCTAGCCGAACCTAAGAAATTATGTTAAAGTAAAGAATGCCTAATAAAGTAATAACAGAACTCACCATGTAAAAAAGGATGACTGTATGGTTTTCCCTTCTCCTGAGCGTGGTCTTTTTCGAGCAATCTCATGTCTTAGTATAAGACCATATAAGTAGGAATCTTGCAAATAAATCCTTTGAAGTTATAGAATAGAAATCAGAAAATACTTTTTGACAGCGGTCGCCTCCAATTTTCTGAAAACATTGGTTATTGCAGTTACAGTTTGGTCCCATTTTTGCCGCATTAACCTTTCTGCCCTTTGCATTTACATATTCATGTTCGTGGGTTCTACTTTCTTTTATAACATTTCTCTGCCAGAATTATTGCCGCAGTTTCTTTTTCTTTCCAACCTGTGGTGTATATGTAGCAGCTCCTGGTTGTAATTCATGAACATCCTCGTCACTAGGATTATCATTTTCAGAATATACAATGGGCCTTTCGACATTTGGTACAGCTAACGAAGGCAACGAAGCAGCAAGAGGTATGACAGCAGAAGTGCTGGGTTGTGGAAGGGAAACATTTTCATGGATTTCAGAATCCCTAGAATAATCACTGTTTATAATCGCAAAATATTTTTTGATGTTACGTCGCTTTCTGTTAGGGGTTATATCATTTTCCGGCAAATATTCTTCGTCGCTATCTATAGAATAAGGGTCACTAACATCGGATGATGACATTTTAATTTTAAAAAAACACACTACACAATTCTTAACACTTCTTAGGCTTTCTTTAGTACACAGCATTCACCACACATCTTTTTACAATCACAAATGACTCGCAATATGAATACTTTGCAATAACCTGGCAAGTCCTGAACATACCAGGTTATTGCACAGTTTTGTTAGGCAGGCAACAACCAATACATCCACATATCCGCCATTTCTTGACTTATAGACCTCGTTCTTATACAGAACAATAGAGAATGTTGTTCTGTATAAGAACATGTTCATAACTAAATTTACCCAAAAAAATGGACTTGCCAGGTTATTGCATTGGACCCCTCAATTTTCATACTAATGTCTCAAAGTGTTTGATCTTCAGTAGTAATATGTCTCCAGAAATTGTTAGGTTGGTTACTGTTTTAAAAGTTAATAACGACGTAATACATAAGAAAACAATGTGAGATTATAATTTTATAACAAATTAAGAATGCACCCTCATATATTATGTTTTAAGGCATTAATAGGACTCTCTCCATCATTTTTATACGAATAAACATTTTTAAGAGAAACTCCAATAAAATTAAAGTTTGTCAAAATTTCTTTGCTTTATCAAAAATATTGTAACACTTAAATGCAGTGTATTACGCTTGTTTAACATGTGTCAATTGTAATCATATATAAATCCTATACAATACTCTCTGCAGATTTATCAATGATAATAACAATATTTCCTCATATTCTTATTGCATTGGCCCAAATGCGTTGGGCAAATATAAAAATATTTACCAAGAATCAGCTCAAAATATATAAAAATATATATGGAGCTGATGCTTTGTCATTTCTCGACCTATCATTATCTTATTTTATATAAAAATTGCGAGGATTATAATAAAATACTTTTAGATATACAAAACCAAGAAAAGCGTACAACATAGTCCAAAGATGTTCCATTAAAGTAGTGGTATCTACTCTATTACCTGGAAAGAGTTTACTTAATAGCGTTTACTATTTGTCTGAAAACTAATTTCACAAAGTACTTTATACTGTATGTGGTATGAATGTTATTGATTCTCATACTTTTAATTTAAAGAACATATCTGACAATTATACAAAAGTAATCAAGTCTGGAAAATTCTTACCAAATTTTTCTTATTCCCCTATTTTCGAGGGTGCTGAATACGAATCTGGTTTTAGTTTCATCCGCTCGGACACAGTTTTAGGGAAAATGGATTTTCCATTTTTCTGCAATACGTGCCACTTTCCTCATGAAATAATTTTCACTTCGCACTACGTAGATAGCTCATATTGATACGAGTAGATGCTACAACACTTCCTATATACATATCATATATTAAACTGCCATAAAACCTATTATTCATTACGATTTTCTTAATTTCCTTCAAATGTTTACAATTCCGATACAATTAATTGTCGTCCATTGTAATACTTGTAATCGTGCACCCTCTATATGAAACCATATGTACTGATTAGTATACAGGGGGCTCCAGAAGCTAACTATGAATATTAACTGAACTAATTACGCTGATATTTTGAAGGAACCTAACCTGACCTAACCCAACCTAACCTAACCTAACCTAACCTAACCATAATAAGTAGACAGTTAGGTTAGGCTAGGTTAGGTTACTTTTCTTCAAAATAACAGCGTATTTAGTTATTAATATTCATAGTTAACTTCTGGAGCCCCGTATACTGCCTAGTACATGTGGTTTCATATAGAGGGTGCACTATTACAAATGTTACAATGGAGGACAATTTCATATCATTTGTAAACATGTGAAGGGATCTAAGAACATCGTAATGAATAATAGATTTTATGGCGGTTTAATATATGATATGTATAAAGGAACTGTTATAGCATCTATTCGTATTAATATTAGCCATCTACGTAGTATGAAGTGAAAGTTATTTGATAAGAAAAAGTAACTTTCGTGTGGAAAAGTGCAAATCCATTTTCTCGAAAACTGTGTCCGAGCGGATGTAACTAAAACCAGATTCGTGTTCAGCACCCACGAAAATAGGGGGATAAGAAAAATTTGGTAAACATTTTCAAGACTTTATCACGTCTGTGTAATTACCAGATATGTTTCTTAAATTAAAAATATGAGAATCAATAACATGCATACCACATAGAGTATAAAGTACTTTGTGAAATTAGTTTTCCACCACTAGATTCGTGTTCAGTGCCCTCGAAAATAGGGTGGTAGGAAAAATTTGGTAAGCATTTTCAAGACTTTATCACTTTCTTACTTAATATTCCATAATTTGTAAAATACTTTCCTAATTGAAAAAATATAAAATAACTTTGCCAAGAACCATGCAGTAATGTATATTGCAAGTGTGTAACAAGCTTTGCGATGTTATCCATATTTCCTATTTTTAAAGAGCAGATTCAAATGTTAAAATTGTTTAGGTCATTGTAAAACTTTTTTCTGAGTTGGCAAGATTAATAACGGGTATTATGCTATACAAAAACTAAGAAATAAATGAGTTGCTTCCGTAAACGCAGTTAAAAAAAAATTGGAAGAATAAATCATAATATTTTACTGTAACGGATCAGTGCTAGTGGTCTAGATAAAAAACATTATTTATATAAATTACTATTCATTACTGACTCTCTAGCATGATTAATTTATTCTTGCATAACTATAGATATCTAATGCTGTGCCATTAAAGTCAGTAGCATTTGCATAACTAAAAATTCTTTCAGACATATTTAACCAAAAATATTAAGATTAGGTACTTAAATCATCAAAGCTTGATCCTACGCAAGAATTATAAATATTCTGGTTCCTTCAATGGAGAAAATCTAATTCTCAATTTATTTTATTCTCCTAGCTAGGAATCTAGGCTTATAATTTGTATTGCTTAAGTTGGTACTGATTTGAGAATTTCTGAGTTAAATTAATTTTTTGAAGTAATATGATATCATTAAATGTAAAAATATGAAAATTTATGAAAAATATATAAAATACAATATATATATATATATATATATATATATATATATATATATATATATATATATATATATATATATACATTTGCTAATTTTTATACAATAGACAATAGCGAAAAAATCATGGTCATTATTATTTATGAAAGTTTACGTTTTTTGGTTTTTGAGGTCAAAGATAACGAACGAACATTAAACTTTAGAAATAGTGGATCAAATACTGTTGCCAAATTTTTCAATAAAATTTTTAATGTTTACAAAACTTTGTCTCTGGGGAGTTTTTAAGTCGCCGATAACGAATTCAAATTTCAACTTTCAAAATTCAAATAGCTGATTCAATATGAAAGACAAATTTCTTAAAACAATTTTGGGATCTTTACGAAAATTAGTTTTTTTTTCAGAAAATTTTAAAGTCGCTGAAATTAGACAGCAGATCCAACTGGGCTAGATTTATCTTATAGTTATCTAAATATGAAATAGAAACTTCGCAGTTCCTGGTTTATTACTGTTTACCAACCTCCTTTACAGAAATTTAATAAATTCTTGAAACAAATACAAATGGTAACAACAATAAGCTCAAACCATAAACTCAAACACCTGAATTATGTATCAAGTTCCTATTTCATATTTCGAGAACTAGAAGTCTCGTAGATATCTCGAAATTTTGTTGGATAACTCGTTAGTCATGTTGGATTAGCCGTTTAAATTTATTACATTGAATTTTAAATTTGTTAAATTTGTTTAATTAAATCAAACGCCTAAACGAGTTTTGAAGACATCCGGAAAATTATACAAAATTTTTCAGCTATATTGAGTCCGCCATTTTGAATTTTGAAAAATAAACTTCAGATTCATTTTCAGTGACTTCTAAAAAATTCTCAGATACCAAATTTTGTAGTTCATTCAAGGTTCTGGTGAAAAATATTGAACCCGCCATTTTGAACTTTGAAAGATTTATTTCAAATTCTTTATCTGTGATCTTAAAAGCCCATAAATACCAAGTTTTCGAGAATTCCCAAGAATTTTCGTTGATTTCGTGTCACGTGATTGATCAGATATGTTTTTATGTTAGGAGAAAATCCTGACATAATGGAGCAAATCTAACTTCAGTCATGTTCAACGTATCAAAATATATACGAGCAGCGTACCTTTGTCAGCTACACATTGTACTTTTCTGTAAGACTATGTTAAATAAAGTTAAACAAACATATGTTGATTATAAGAGAATTTTGAAAATAAAATTGCAAAAACAACAATTAATTTAAATAGTATTATACCTTACCTCACGATTTCTTCATGATATTCTTTTATTGATCAATTTCTATATACACTATTCATAAATATTATCTGTGTTCATTATGTTTAATGTGAGGTTTTATTATGTAACTTTATACACAAATATTATATACAGATAGGTAACTTTAACCTATTGTCTGATGTATATTTTTACAAACGTTCAAGTTTCTTTTAAAGCTTTTGTCAGTAGCTCTACTTATTGTATCTTGGTGATAAACATTAAATCATTCATTCATTTATTAGCAAATAAATGTCAAGAACTTAACGATTATATTAAAAAAAAGATGTCTTTCTCTCATAGAAGTCATAAAATTTACTAGTGATATTAGAATATGTACCCCTTCAATAATATATTATTGGTATTGATTGTAAATAATTAGATACGTAAATATAGTTAACTATTTTTAATATAATAGTGAATTATCAACCAACAATCAACGAAATACTTTGAAAATCGTCAATTTGCATCACGAATTTTTGATAACAGTTGTGTGTTACATATTAATATATCAATTGAATATCGAACACAAGACTTAAATTTCCTTGTGTACAATTGAGTCAGCGCTATGTGGCCTACTTGCCCCACGAAAACGTTCGACATATTTTAACAAGCATGCACCAAATTCAGACAGATAATTTGTATTCATTTACCGGCTAATCCTAAGACGAATCTTGCGTGCAAATAAAACATCAACTTAAAGCTCTGCTCACCATAAAAAATTGCCTAACGGTGCGCACACATGGTACTTATTTAAATGATTATCATACATAAATCTAATTACACTGAGAACTGCACAGCGAACAAATTATGGTAATCTAGTAGGCGACTTCCACAAATTATTTGCTGTGTTAAAAAAATCGCATTGCTAATTTAAACTTCAAAGCAAATTAATATCAATGAACGTGACCTCTCACAATAAGCACCTACAGATGGGTATTTATGAAGCAGTTTGCATTTATTATATAATTTCCTATTTAATAAGACTGAAAGTAGCTTGACATTTATTTAAGGTAACAGTTGATAATTAGGAGAGTATATAGTTTTATATGAAAATACTAATAATTCCTGAGGACTAAAATTAACTATGCTGTAAAGTTATGAACAAATAGTGTTTTATAGCTATTTATGCAGAAATCTAAGACGAAATTTAAGATTAATTATTATTAAGTAGAAGGATCAAAATGGAGAAATACTAGAACTACAGTCCTTCTTTAGTTCCAATTTATTTCACAAGTACTCAACTATTTCTCTTACCTTATAGTTAATTCCGCTACCATCGGGAATACATATACCTAAAACATAAGCTACTTGTATTGCTTTGTACTCTAAGAATAAATAAATAAATAAACAGTTTTAAAACTTTAAAATGAACTTTTCCGTACGTAGAACATCTCTATCTCGAAATTGAGTGGCCGAGACAAAATAAACCAACACATATATGCAGAATATGTGTTTTATACGACAGTTTCACTGTTTTTAATTTTTCTCAAATAGTCCACCATCGAGCTTTCTCATGACCCATGGACAAGATGGGGTGTATCCTATCCACCTCAAAATCAATAGATGTCGTCTGGTAGACGTCCCTAATATGAAACCCGATCGATCCGACACGATTTAATTGAGTGATCGTGCTAACAAAACCAATTTCTCAAATAGTCCACGATTGTGCTTTCTCATGGCCCATGAACATGGTAGAGTGTGTTCTATCCACCTCAAGATCGATATTTGTCCTCTGGGAGACGTCCCCGAACCGAATCAGTAAAAGCCCGATCGATCCGGTACGATTTAGTTGAATTATCGTGCTAACAAAAAACATTTTTCAAATAGTCCACCATCGTGCTTTCTCATGACCAATGGACAGGGTGGGGTGGATCTCATCCACCTCAAAATTAATGGGTGTCGTCTAGGAGACGTCCCCGATCAGAATCAGTCAAAACCCGATCAATCCGATACGATTTAGTTGAGTTATCGTGCTAACAGGAATAAATGCCGACGACAACGACAACGACATACACACACACACACACACACACACACACACACACACACACACACACACACACACACACACACACACACACACACACACACACACACACACACACACACACACACACACACACACACACACACACACACACACACACACACACACACACACACACACACACACACACACACACACACACACACACACACACACAAAATGGTTTAAAAACCTTTTTTTTTGTTTTTAGGCCGAAAAATTAAAGATAAATCATAGAAAAAGAAAGTTTTTTTACACGATTACATTACTTTTTGGAATATAGTGGAGTGCGGAAAAGTAACAACTGTTTAAATAGGTTGTGTTTTACAATTAGACAGTTTTATGAGTAATTAAAATATTTTCCCTAAAACTTAATTACTACCATCTGATACTTTTAAAAGTAACGCACTATTTGGGCACTTTTTCAAGAATAATTCTGCTGGAAATAAAGTATATGTTATATAATATATAACACTCCTTTTAATACCTAACATCTTATAACTATATCCATTCATGATAAGTGCACCGTAATGAGGTAAACATTCAATTCATTGATCCATTAAATGTCGTCATTCATACAAAACAACTCCTATATGTGGTACACTTATAGGAACACATCTTTGTTCAAGCTATGATCACATTTAGTTATACTAATTCCTTTCATGGCATCTAATAGTCCGTTATCAGTTATATTGTTTATTAACTCCAAGTTGCTACAATTTATTTTATGGTTCTTTTTGAAAGCATATTGAGCAACGGAAGATTTTTCTAATCTTCCATATTATAAATCGACCATGTGATTCTTAAACCTAGTTACAATTTCTCCTTTCATCTGTTTAATATACTTTTGAGTACAATCTTGGCAACTTATTTCATAAATCTTGGACCGTTCGTTATATTTGATTTTGTCTTTTGTCTGCGATTTCCTAAAAGGTGTTCCAATTTGTTTTCAGAAGAGTACACTAATACTTTGCCAAATATTTTTAAAAACTCTTTTGAGGCCTCTGGTAAATTGTGATTTATATGGAATTGACACCACTTTTCGATATTTGGAATCCTTCCGAAAGGTCGTGGAGTTAAGAAGATTTACCCTAAATCTACGTATTCTAATTAATGTATCTACTATGTGAGTAATGTATCTACTATCTAAGTAATGTATCTTTAATGATCTCCTTTTATTTTTCGAACCTATCATTGCTAAGCAGAAACTTTAGCAAACTATGAATGGATAAAACTGTGCAGAAAAATAGCCGAGTTAAGTGAGTTTATTAGTGGCTGAATCTGCACAAAGTTTTAATGTAAATAAAAATTATATGTAGTTTAAAATTAGTCTGTCGCCAACCAAGCATCATCGGCAGATGTGCATACGTTGAAAATCGTGTAATCTTTTATTTTTCGTGGAAAACTGATCTCCTGTTTTTGTTTTCTTTTTCTTACAACTTGAGTTTTGCCGACCACCGAAACCACGGTTGTCCTCTACGCCAACGACACCGCTATCGTCGCAACCTAAGGAACCTAACGAAAAACTGCTACTCATCAAACAGGTATACAGCCCTAATTAATGTACGCTTCTACCGCATGGGGGCACGCTGCCAATACGCACATGAATAAGATCCAAGCCGTAGAGAAAATCCCGCTGAGGCGTGCTCTGGACGCTCCCTCGTTCGTCAAAAATGACGAGATCAGAAGAGATCTAGAGTACAAGACCGTTACGGAGAAGATCCAAGGCAGAGCGAAGATGCTCCACGATTGGATGATGGATCACGATAAACCTGATAAAGAGAAGCCTCTGGTAACGAGCCGGGAGGACCTCACCGACATAAGAGAATAAAACTCCAGGTTCTCGCTTAGGAAGACAGGATACGCACCCCCAACTTCTTTATTTAGTTGTTATACCAGGCCATATACACCTGTCGTCCGATAACCATACCTTACCTTACATGTGGACCGACATAGACATTTCCACACCTACCTACAGGAAGTGGGGCCTTATTGCCACACTTCTTGCCTTCCGACCCTGGAAGGTTGAGATGGGGTTTTACGTAAACCCCCAGACAACCCTTCATCTTGAGTTACAAGATTCACCCTAACGTACTCCCATCCGAGTCCTCCGCTGTGCGCGGGATTCATGACAGATTACGCCCCCGGAGGCAGGCAGCCGGCGAAGAAAGAGAATGAGAAGACAAAAAGAGCGTCAGAAGAGGCCCCAACCGGCGGGGTTAAACGAGCTAGAACAATGGGAAGTCAGTTCGAACCCACCGTCGTCTCTCACAGCACCTTTCTCCTGTCTACGAGTAGTGCTTCTTGGGCTACTGGCGCTGGAAGTGGGCGAGGCCGGGGGAAAGGCAGACTCACCCTTCACCCTTCCGCCGTGAGCAGTTTCCAAGACATCGGCCACTCTATTATTGGGTAGCACGATCTGTAGTCGATTCCTTGCACCATCCGGACTTTCCAAAACTCTTTTCAGAACCCCGGCGTCAATAACCAGTGAGTTCCATTGAGCCCAGTAACATTTCGTAATTGCGCCGAGGTTGCTGATATCCGCCCACAGTAGTATATTCTCTCCTGTTTCTTTCCAACGCATTATAGGCCCAATATGTTCGTCGTTCCTTTGATCCTCGGCTAGTATGTTGGCATCCCAATTTTCATCCGGCTGTACAGTCGTTAGGCAACAAGTCACTTGAGCGAGCTCTTCCTTTTGCTCCAGATTTAAACAGGCAGTTGTTCTTTTATCTCCTCTTGAAACATTCTCATGGTATTGTGTGCAGTTTTAAGTTCGTCTTTCATTTCCTCTTGGTTTGATTTCATTTCTTGTTTCATTTCATCTTGTCCTGCTTTCATTTCTCGTTCCATTTCATCTTGTCCTGCTTTCATTGCAGCTAACATTGCTAGTAGCTCATTCATTTGTTCCTCCGTGGCTGCGGCTTGGCTTCTAGTTCCTACTGGCATCCAATTCACTTTCCTTCAGAAATTTCCCAAAACCAGTAGACGTCTTGTTCTTGACGAGACAATTCCGGTGATGTGTCACACAGCGGTTTTATTGGCTGCTATCGAAAGTTCGAGAATGTTCTCTGACCTCGAAACGTCAATCTTCGACCTCTTCATGACGAGACGAGTTCAGTGATATGTCACACCTGTGGGTTTCCCCGACTGCTATGGAAAGTTCGAGAATGTTCTCTGACCTTCTCGAATCGTCAATCTTCTATCTCTTCAGGATGAGATGAGTTCAGTGATATGTCACACTCGTGGATTTTCTTGACTGCTATGGAATGTTCGATAATGTTCTCTGACCTTCTCGACACGTCAATCTTCGACCTTATCAGGATGAGACAAGTTTAGTGATATGTCACACTCGTAGGTTTTCTTGACTGCTATGGAAAGTTCGAGAATGTTCTCTGGCCTTCCTGAAACGTCGATATTCGACCTCTTCACGACGAGACGAGTAGTAATATGTCACACTTGTGGGTTTTCTTGACTGCTATCGAATGTTCGAGAATGTTCTGACCTTCTTCTTGACGACACAATTCTTATATAGGCAGTAGAACGTCTCTCCAGAAGTTTCTAGGTAAAGAACTTTGGCGAACCTTCTGGTATAGAACGCACTGGAAGTCAATTCCACACGCTCTTGATAATTTAGAATATTCCTGGCGTTCGGGATCGTTCGAGGCGTTCGTGACAATATTTATATTGGCCGTATATTGGCGCCCGCGAAGCAATGTGGTGTTTTGCCTTTCCCTTACAATATTATTACATTTTCAGGTGCCTTATCTATTTCATTATTTTGTATAATAAAATACACATTGATTAGTAGTACGGAGAGATTATAAGAGACAAACGAATTATATCTGAAACTGAAACTAAGAATGTATACTTTTCTTATTTAAATGAATCACATTACAATAAGTACTGTAAATATTTGCCTATATATTGTTATATATGTGAGTGTTGTAACTAATAAAGTATCTGCTGTTACAGAATATCTTGTCACGTATCCCCCAATTTGCGCCTTCCTGCAACATTGCAATAAGTATGTTCTTGTATTTATTAGCATAGGTACAGAAACACTTAACTTTCATCAATCGCCAATATTTGCCGTAAACATAGTGGATGCTCTTCAGATATTTTTCAATTTGTTGACAGTAGATATTCCTTATATTTTACTCGTCTTGTATTTCCTGGGATTTCGACCACTTAAATTACACTTAATTGCAAATGCTGTAGCAACGACCTAGCCAACAAGATCTGTGAAAAATATCACAAATTGTTAAAAAGCAAGAATCCAGAACTACCAGCAACAAAATCTATAATAAATACAAATTGGCATAGAGATAATATCCATCCCTCTATTTACTCCCAACACTCAAGGAATTATGATGTAGTTAAAACACAGCTAGACTTATAACAATCAAAAACTGTAGTACTGAACAAACTCTTAGAATAATTCAAGAGTTTATTTAATCAATTATTTCAACAAAACATGATCACCATGCCAATGAACAAAATCAATTAACAGGAAATTAAAACATTCGCTGGTTAGATTTTCACTTTTTATTTGTTTAACATAACAATTGTTTCGCCAACACAGCGGCTTCATCAGACGTTGAGTACATAGACTAAATTTCGCAATGTGGAACTGAGTTTATATAACTAGGGTAACTCTAGGTCTATTGGTATGGGGATTTCTACTATTAAACTGTTATAATTAAGTTATAAATTTTCAACCGATGGTATCTGCAAACTTTAAACAAGATGGATAGCATGTAGATACTAAGAACATTTAATAACGGACACGAGTTTGTATCTATTTGATCATTTAATATGATATCAGAATTCTTTGCTTTATTAATTTCTACAGATTCTAATAAATTTAATTTTAAGCCTTTCTTCTCTGCATGTATAATTTTAAATTCTTCGTTAAAGGTATGGTCTGCTTCAATTAGATGTGTTGTATATGTTGAATTTCTTTTTTTTAATATTGAAACTCCTTTTGTGTTCTGCTATTCGCGTGTTGAAGTTTCTTCCTGTTTGTCCTATATATACCTTAGGGCAATTATCACAAGCTAGTTTATAGACTCCTGAATTATTTTTGATATTGGATTTATATTTAGCATTTTTTAAGTGTTTTCCAAGAGTATTATTAGTTTTGTATGCTATTTTTTTACTTCGCTTCTTTAAAAACGATGCAATTTTTTGAGATGGTTCCCCTATTTGTATTATAATTTTAAAATTACATGTACTTTCATCTGTAATCTTAGGATATACTTGCTGTATATTTTTATTGTACGTTTTTTTAGCTGATATTGTCTATTATTTTTGGAGAGTAAAAGTTACTCTAAGAATTAGTATATCATTTTATATAAAATAAAATATTTTAATACATGATAATTTCAATATTCCTAGTGTATATTTTAACATATTTGCGGAGCAGATGCCTTAATATTTATAGTAAATACAAAGTAAGGCACCCAGTCGTTGGGGAGAGTTCTTAGATTCTTTGGTTTTCTATTGTTTCGACTTAAAACATCTAGCTCCAGTTAATCTAGAATAATTATATTTTTTAATGCTCTTGTTTTTATTAATTAAATATTTTTATTTTATGTTTGATGTTTCCGATCCGATAGGACTTGAACCTTGACGAAGTTCTAGTGCAAACTGGAACGGGTGGGTCGGCTTGCGCGTTTTAATGATTTAAGGAGCCGTACCATAGGTTTAACCATAGTGGGGGGGTCCTTATTGAAAAACCAGACTAAGACAAGTCCCTGAAGGAGGGCAGCAGCTCTTTCAGTAGTCATAGTGGCAGAAACCGTGGGGGTTGGTATGGTGCTATGACACACACGACTGCGATGTGGAAGGCAAGAGGAAACCACCACATTATAATCCTCAGAACAGCTAGCAGAAAGCTTATCCTAAATTAATGATGGCGTCTCCTGGGACAAAAAACTCCGGAGGTAAAATAGTCCTCCGTTCGGATCTCCGGGTGAGGACTGTTCCGGGAGACGTGATCGAGTGCAATCATAATAAGAAGTGTAGCATTTCACGAGTCGGAGCGTGGAATGTCAGAAGCATGAGACAGGCAGGGAAGCTAGAAAATCTGAAGATAGAAATGGATAGGTTAGGATTAGATATAGTAGGTATAAGTGAGATTCGCTGGCCGGAAGTAGGAGATTTTTGGAGCGGTGACTATAGGGTAATACACACAGGATCGGTAAATGGAAACGCGGGAGTAGGGATCGTTATGCGGAAGAACGCAAGACAGTGTGTAGATAGCTACCTACAATACAGCGAGAGAGTAATGATGGTTAGGTTAGATTCGAAGCCAGTGGAAACAGTAATAGTGAAAGTATACATGCCTACTTCTAACCACAGCGAGGAAGAGTTAGAAGCCGTTTATTCGGACATAGAGCAGGTAATAGGATTTGTGAAGGGTCATGAAAATTTAATAATAGTAGGAGATTTTAACGCAGTCGTAGGTGAGGGGAAAGAAGGAGAATTTGTAACGCCTTATGGATTAGGAAACAGAAACGAGAGAGGTAGCAGACTGATAGAATTCTGTGAGAAGCACAAGATGGTAGTCGCGAACACATTGTTCAAGAATCACGTTAGGAGGCGGTACACATGGAAAATGCCAGGAGGGATAGACAGGTATCAGATAGACTACATTCTGGTTAGGAAGAGATTTAGAAATCAAGTAAAAGACTGTAAGAGTGATCCAGGAGCAGATGTAGACAGCGATCACAACTTGGTAGTCATGAAAGCTAGATTAAAGTTCAAAAATCTGAAAACCCGAAAGGATAAGAAACGTATAAATGTAGACATATTGAGGGATCAGAATATGAAAGATAAGTTCCAGGAGAAAACAGATCAATTAATAAATAAAACGAGTAAGGACGAAATCAAGAACGCAGAAACTGAGTGGGAGGGTATCAAGAATAGTCTAGCTTCCGCGGCTACGGACGTTTTAGGACACGATAAAAGGGAAGCTAGGAAGCCCTGATAACGGACGAAATCTTAAACTTAATGCAAAAGAGACGAGGCTACAAAAACAGACGAGACGAAGAAGGACTGAAAACGTATAAGGCAATAAAGTGGGAAATCATTAGAAAATGTAGAAAAGCGAAAGAACAATGGATAGAGGAGAAATGCAAAGAAGTAGAAGATAAGTTGCAAGTAGGTAAGACCGATGAGGCTTACAAAATAATTAAGAGGAACTTCAGGGATGTAGGAACAATAAGTAGAAATGTTAGGAGTCAATCGGGGGACATACTGATAGGAAGAGAGGAGAAAGCGGATAGATGGAAGCAGTACTTAGGAAATTTATACGAGGGCCAGGAATTAGGAGAGATATTAGAGGAAGAATCTAGCATCGATAGGGAAGATGTAGGAAAACCTATATTGAGAGAGGAATTTGAAATAGCACTAAGGGGGCTAAAGAATAATAGAGCGCCGGGTGTAGATAAAATACAGGCGGAAATTTTGAAATGTGCGGGACAGAAAGTAGTAAATAGGATGTTTGAACTGGTAAAATACATATACGAAACGGGCGAGATGCCGGAGGATTATAAGAGGAACATTATCGTTACTATACCGAAAAAGAGAGGAGCCGACAAATGCGAGAACTTTAGAACGATTGGCCTAACTTCCCATGCGTCAAAAATCTTAACTAGAATAGTGCAGAAGAGGATGGAAAATAGAGCGGAGGAAATACTAGGAGAAGACCAATTCGGGTTTAGGCGAAATAGGGGAACTCGCGAAGCTATTCTGGCGTTAAGAGTAATGTTAGAGAAAACAATAGAAAAAGGAAAGAACGCTTATATAGGATTTGTAGATTTAGAAAAAGCTTTTGATAACGTAAGATGGGAAAAAATGTTCGAGATACTAAAGAGTGCGGGAATGAAGTATAGAGATAGGAGAGTAGTACACAATCTATACATAGAGCAAACTGCTGTTATAGAAGTAGAAGGGGAAGAAAGGGAAGTAGGTATTAGGAAAGGAGTAAGACAAGGATGTACGCTATCACCACTAATTTTTAATCTGTACATCGAAGAGGCGATTAATGTGGTAAAAGATAGAGTAGATTTCGGGATTAAAGTACAGGGACAGAAACTAAAAATGCTGAGATTCGCGGATGATATAGCAGTATTAGCATCTAGTAAGGAGGAACTAGAATCAGCATTGAACGAAATGGAGGCAGTGTTGACAGAGGAATACGGAATGAGGGTGAATAAAAACAAAACTAAAGTGTTAGTGTGCAGAGGGCGCGAGAGCAGAGCAAAAACGAAAGTACAAATTAATAATGAAAGATTGGAGGAAGTTAAAGACTTCACTTATTTAGGAAGTAAAATAAATTGGGATGGAAGAAGCGATAAAGACATAAAACAAAGAATAGCGCAGGGTCGAGTAGCTTTTAACAAAAAGAAAGCACTTTTATGCTCGGGGGTAATAAACTTAGAAACAAGGAAGAAATTTTTGAAAACATATGTATGGAGCACGGCAGCACTTCACGGCTGCGAAACCTGGACGGTAGGGGAAGCAAGTAGGAAGAAATTAGAAGCTTTTGAGATGTGGTGTTACCGAAGAATGATGAAAATACCATGGACTGATAGGGTTAGAAACGAAGAAGTATTGGAGAAAGTCGGCGAGAAAAGGAGTATGTGGAAAAACTTAAAGAAGAGAAGAGATAGAATGGTAGGCCACTTGCTGAGACATGGCGGAATAGTCCGCGATATTTTGGAGGCAGAAATAGGAGTGAAGAAAGGCAGAGGCAGGCCTAGATTAGACTACTGCTCGCAAATAGTAAGGGATGTAGGTTGTAGCACAATTAGCGAAATGCGTAGGTTAGCACAAGATAAGAGAAGCTGGAGGTTAGCGTCCAACCAGTCTTAGGACTGATGACCTAATGATGATGATGATGTTTGATGTTTATAATGTTCTATGTCGGTTTACAATAGGAAAAGAAACTAAAAACCCATTTTAACTAAGCATCGAATAACTGATCTGAGCACCTATGGTACTCTCTTAGTTCTCCTGTTTATTCTACTATTTTATCGGAATAGTTTTTGGGAGCATGTGTATCCCTGACAATATCTGCTTTTATGTTAAGATATGTCAAGATTCAAAAAACCTTCACGTATCACGGAATCTTCCTATAAAAACATTACTTCAACGGTTATTGCGATTGTGTCGTTTTCAGTGAAACACCCTGTACATGCAAATTGACATGCCGTGTGTATACACACCTTTATACTTAAAGACGATAAAATTCTTTAAGTAACCATCTCGTTCCTATATGTATAATAAACAGCCATAATTGTTGTTCCGCGCTATAATCGTAGTTACATATTCGACGTCTGATGCAGAAATTTGATAAATTAGTGACATGTATCTCAGTAAAATTATTGACAATTTCCTGGTACGAGTTGAGAAGAGCGGATGTGCACTTTTTCCTTCTGGTAATAATTTCTCATTACGTAGGCTCGTGCTAAATGGTACGCAGAATACAAAAAGAAAAGAACTAATAAATTTTAAACTACTTAATGTTGAAAGAACCTGATTCAAACTGGTCAGGTTTTAAGTTGCACAATTTGAGGGCAAAGCACATTGTAATTAATAACCATTACAGTGTGAACATATATGGCATGAAATAATAATGAAATTAACTTATCAATAAATTAATACTGCCATTTACAGGTTCAACTTAATTTTTTTCATTATATCACTGGAATTTGAGAATAGAGTTTCCAATATCAAGTACAAAAAAATTGATTTTAAGTTAGTATTGTATGTGTAAAATTTAAATGAATATATAAAATTTCTACATATTTTGTAATGAAAAATAATCATTTAAGAACCCCTAGCATGAATTATTTTAGCTAATTGGAAGGCAAATGCTGCAGAATATATTGCACTTGTTGCGTACATTCAAAATTATAGATAAAGAAACATGTTATATAACATCTTAAGAAAATTATTTAAACGGGGAAAATAAATGCCAGGTTAAATAAAATAGTTTATCTCAGTGGAGCATAAAAATAACATGCACCTTACCCTTAGTAAGATGATGAATGTCAAAGGTCCTGGCAAGAGTTGTTCACTCAAAAGGAAATTTCCTTAGAATGCCTGTTTTCCTCTCAACGCAACCAAATACGTTTCGACCAAAAATACTTGTTAGCAAAAATATTATTTATAAAATAGTTTAAGACAGATTTAGACTGAGCGAGAACTTGCAATGACATTAAAAATCTATTTGTAGGCCTTTTTTCCTTTATTTTATTTATTGGATCGTTAAAAGAAAAACGCGACAGGAAAAATGAAACAGAAATGGATTCAAATATAAATTATAAATTATAAATATGGAATAAAAATTAACACTCGTCAACTATCAATTTGGAATATAAAATATATGAAATATATACATACTGGTATGGACATACATTTAACAGTGTTTGGTAGTATCTAATATAACACGATTCCTAATACTTTTTTATAACTTTAAAATAAAAGAAAAACTTAAACTAAAATAACAAATACCATTAACGCTATTTTCATAACAAAACAGAAATTCAGTCCAAAGGTATAATGTATTCTGTTGATGTGTGTTCAGAAAGCATAAAAATGGGTTTAAATAACACGCATAATATTTAATTGCATAAATTGATAATCCCTCCCAAAAATCTTTCTCGTTGAGAATCAAACCCAAGCAAACAAAATCAGCCTTAATATTAGATCCAGACTATCACTCTTTACCACAATATAAGTTGAAATTGACATTTAAAACCAATACAGATACATTTATCTGAAGATACGATAGGTCATCCCTTCAGTTAGTTGCCACAAGAGTAGTTTTTTTACATTTGTTAGCTGTGTCCAGGATGTTAAACTGAAAATCCAGTGTTTTTACACTGGGTCTATAAATTTACTTAAGGTTCTTGCAATACTCAAATAGTTAAATCTTTCTGTGGAATATTCTGCTATTATTCTCTACAGTAAGTTGGTATCTCTAAAAAAACTATTATTTTTAATATATCGTTATTGTCTGTTACAGAGCCCTTTAATGTGTTTGGTAACTCGTTTCTTCTTCTTATTCTTATAATTCCGTACATTGTGGTAAAATATGATTTACAATTAGTCCAATTTGACATATAGGTTATTCTATTCCTTGCAATAGATAGGAATATGTAAGATTGGTACGTCTTAATCTGAGACGTGTAATTGTTCACTTTTTCTCTTCAAGATATCTTGCAGGTAAAACGCCTTTGTTCTTCTGTTGGTTTAATGGTTCTCAGTTTGGACTTCATTCTATTCCATTCATTTTGCCATATATCACTGAGTTGGTTTCTCATAGATCCTTTATGCCACGTAGAAGAATATTTATACGATCCCTTGTTTCATTATTTTGTTGCATTCATTGCAGCCTAGTCTACTATATCCTTGATGGTTAATCCTATACGACTGGATATCCAATACCCTTTTTACCTAATTTATGTAGTTCCCCGATTATATTGAGAATATTGAGAACCAGTGGGTTAAAGGTATTTTTATTGCTTGCATAGCGTTTAGAGAATCCGAGAATATCAAAACTGATAAATCATCGACATGTTCAGCAAAGTTCGGTGCTCTCCATATCGCATAAAGTTTTGCAGTGAAAATACTCACCTAGTGAGGATAGGCTCCATGTTTGTGGTTCACTTAGACTTGTGACATATGGCCCGTTTCTGACCCGTCAGTATGAAAAATTACTGAGCTGGGCTTCTGATTTATATTCTCAACGAAGTTTTTTGCGATATAACAATGGATTTGTGAAAGTTTATTTGGCACAATTCATTGTGTAAAACATTAATATGTGTATAACAGCTATTAGATTTTAGAAGTAAGGTATGAGTTTTTACATTATAATTCAAAAACAGGAGACCAGTTTTCCACAAACATCGAAATATTACACGTCACTCGACGCGCTGTTCGCTAAGTTAACATCATCAGGGGATGGTTAAAACTGTTTCAGTTTTAATTATCTTGATGATGCCAACTTGGTTGACGATACTCACATTGAGCAACGAGTAATCTTTAAGTGTTTGTGGAGAACTGATGTCCTATTTTTATTGCTGTATCGAATGTCTCAACCCCTTACCAGGACTGATAACATCCCTATATACCAATATACCCTAGTATACGTATCTTTTGATCCAGGCTAAATCAAGGGCTAAATCCAGGGCTAGCAGAATTCATACAAAATTGACAGCACAGTTTTATTAGGTAGGTAAGATTAATATAACAAAATATAATATTTTGTGTTGTAATAGATTTCGGAGCAAGGTCTTTGGATATACGTATTCATATTATTTATTGAGTGAGTTCTACAAATTCTATAGTGAGTAAGTGTGAACTCTATACGAAAGTTTCTATTGTATATTATTATTGACAGGCTTTATTGTTATCAACATATTTCGGGATTTACAATTGTGGAACATTCTCTAAATTATATTCTCTATTTCATAAAAAGTTTTCGAATTAAAGAAATTTTAATTACAAATAATAAATTACATAGCTGGCTTATGATTAATTACATATGTTAGGCTATACGTCATTATTAAATGTTTTCTGTGATATTGTTTTAGCTGAGAATATATCTAAATTATTTTTTATTTCGATTTAATAGAATATTAAAGAATAATTCAAGATTTGTGAGAAATGAAACTATGAATGTTATTATGTTGTCGTAAACCATGTAGCCTATATCAGCTGATGCTAGAATTATCTATATAACGTATTAGCATTGGAAGTGAATGGTCGCTGATGTATAATTTTTATTACTAAAGTAATAATATATGAAGAGTTACAGAACCATTCACAGACGATCGAATAATGTGTCTTCTATTTATGCAATTTTCCACCTATAGTTTATTAAACACTAGAATCAAGGTCAGACATTCGAAGCAGTTTCTTAGTTATGAATTTACATAAAACGACACATTAATCATCATCTTCACGCTTGTATACGTTGAACTTAAAATACGGAAAACGTCATATCACTTTGTAGGAGAGATGCTTCACATTAATTGGAATGGATATAATATACCGTTAAGGCCGCCCATTAGTGCGTATCACAATAAAATATATACATTATTTTTTAGGCATAAGCTGGAACAAAAATGTATAAATTAATTGGTTGAACTAAATTACGCCATAAATTTTCAGAAGCTGCTTACTGGTATTACATCCAGAGACACGCATAAAAAATAGTATTTTAATTATTGGATGTATTTTTATGTGAAATCTGATGCTGAGGTAAATATCAAATGAACTTGGTTTGTAATGAAATTTTATAGTAAAAAAAAGCTTGCATTTTTTAGTGATATGTTTTTATTATTATTACTCTTACTGCTACTACAGACTGTGCCTTCTACTGTACTTCAAACGGCTGAAGTAAGGAGATTATAATACTCCACCAAATCTGCAAATGCCTTATATAATAAGGACTAAACAAATTAAGACAAAACAGCTATTTTCCTGGCTATACGCCATCGACGACCGCTGAATATAGCCAGGAGAATAGCTGTCTTGGCTTAATTTGTATAGTCCTTATCATACAAGGCATTTGCGGATGGTGTGGAGTATAATAATCTCCTTACTTCAGTAGTTCGAAAATTACTCTCTGCTAAGTAAAACTTTGCATTATATTTCAAATGGTGCAAACAATATATTTTCTCTAATAACGCTTTGCATTTTTGAAGTTAGTACGTATTGGAATAAGAAGTGGATATATAGGGAAGAAAAAAATATAAAGTAAGCTCTAATTATAAGCTATACTATAATTTACTTTAGTTCAAGATTCTACGCCTTCCACAAATAGAATATATGACTTAGAGCTACTTAACAAACAACCAAGTATTGGCTTGGCAAAATGCACAATTTTGTCTTAAATTGCATCGTTAATAAACATACATATAATATTGCATGATTCCACTAATGTTTTTATTTTCTTTTTGGTAAAAAACTATTTGCACTGTTGACCAGCTAGAAAGAATTTACTTTTATAGATAAAAATATAAATCACAGACGTATAACACTCAATCATAGAAAAGTATGATGAATTATGTGCATCACTTTCATACATTTAAGAGACTGAGATGCAGGCTATAAAAATTGATCAAATACTACGTGACCTACCTAAAATAGTTATTTTTTTTTGCATTGATATGGTCATTAGCCGCATCGAATTAGAGAAGAGCGTTTGGCTTCAATCTATTAATGAAGTTTTATTGCCGCCAACACTATACAGTTATTAATAGGTCAACCATTATGTAACCAAGTTCTCTAGCCCTTTTAGGTTTTTATCTAATATTACTAAATATTACTAAATAGTTTATTAATGATTATGTTATTAAATCATAATATACGGGGATGACGGCCATCCCATGTTAAACATCGATCCTCGCCCGATCACCGAAGTCAAGCAACATCGGGCGCAGTTAGCATTTGGATGGGTTACCGCCTGAAAACACCACGCGCGTTTCAGCCTGCTGTGCTGCTGGGTGGATTGAGTAACCCAGCAGTACTGTTGCGGGTCCCAAGCCCGGAAGAAATAGGAGGGTTAGAGGGGGCCAAGTTTAGCTGCCTACCCTCTGTAAAAACAGATTCAGCTCATAGTACCGATGATATTCATCGAAGAATAACAGGTCATAGACCTACTTTAAGAATAAGGAAGAAGTTGAAGAAGAATGTATACGAAATAACACATACATTGGCTAATTCGCAAATTAATTAATTATACAAATTAAAAATAAATGAATAGAATTAGTACAATAGACTTGTAGGGCCAGATAATTAGCAAAAGTAAATTAATAATAGATGGATGACACAACTTGAAAACCTAAATACTCACGAAGAAAGGTTTGAGTAAAATTTCTCCTGTAAATGGTATTTTGAACAATATCTTTTTCATTTTGGAACCTATTTTTAACAACACGTGTTTCCTTTATCTTTCTTAATACTTTTTGGACTCTCTATCTTAGTAATATAGCGTTAATATATTCTAATTCTATGTGCAAGTGTAAAAAGTCCATGTCTTTCACAAATCTGCAATTTCTGATGCAAGTAAAAGATAAGCATTGATCTCGTACTGATCAAATTTAAATGTTATCACATACATTTTATTAATAAATAATATTTTCGATTGAATTTTTTTTATTGTTTCTATGGTTATTTAAGTTTTTGTATTAGAAGATGAATTAAATGTTTTCAAACATGCGTTTCTTAATGTTATCGTATTTGAAAACAAGAATTTTTAAAAATTGTTTAAATTTTATTCTTACTTAATATGCGGAAAAATCTCAGAAAACATTTTAACAGCAGATCATGGGTAATACGTCCAGGTTCTATTCGAATTTCAACTCCCTCTTCGGAAGTATGCCGTAAGAATAAAAGCGTCTTCTCCTTACTAAACGACATACTTTCTAAAACCATTGGACACCTGCGGAGTACTCATCGCTGCACTACTCATCAGCTTACGAGTCGACCACTTTCTTCTGAGGCCTGGTGCTGGATTTTCATACTAGAGGATCTCCATGGGTCCTGCTTTGGTGGTAGCGTAGTTCTACAGTGAGCGTAAGTCTCATATCCTTCCTGTCTCTAAGTGTCTCAATGTGGAATACTTCTCGAAGTATGATATGATGTATGATACGGGTGATTGGACTATCCAGTCACCCGTATTCTACATCATATAATTTTAGGATGTACCGATTTTGATACTGTGCGACAATAGTTAATAGATTATAGTGGTTTGGCAGCCATCCTTTTTCAATATATCACCGAAAATATATAATTGTTGTATCTTGGTAAGTATAGTTCTTGAGATATTCATACAAATATATAGTCACATCACAGGAATAAGTTTGGCATAAGACCATAAATCAGGAGAGCTATGTTTTTGAGATATAACGACACATCTTGTTTTTTAAGAAGAAAAGTATGAAAATTCTTTGATACGGCAACACATAATAATTATAATAAACAAATAAACCTTTATTAAAATGACAACAACAAAGTTTAATGAACACAAAACATAAATAACGAAATAATGATAAAAAAAAAACAATGCGCAACAATAAATAACATAAAACTAATGAACTTTATTAAAATTAAACATATCTATATGCTCTCCACGTATCCTCCGTTTCTATCAAGACACAGTTGGCATTTTTAATAAATTCATTTCTAACATTTTCAAATAAATGAGCATTTTGTTTCTTTAAATCATTTCGGTTCATAGCTCTCCTGATTTATGGTCTTATGCTAAACTTATTCCTGTGATGTGACTATATATTTGTATGAATATCTCAAGAACTATACTTACCAAGATACAACAGTTATACATTTTTGTGATCAGAAAACTGTGGGTAACTCTTTTAAGTAAAAACATACAGGATGTTCTATTTAAAAAAAATGAAAAAATGTTCGCCCCCTTTCAATTTGCAGAGTTTTTGAAAATTGTTTAAGTATTCAAAAAATTTATAAAAAATCATGTAAAATCCTTTTTTTAATTTATCGATTCGATTGCAATTAAGAAAAATAAAGGGGGAGTCAATTTTAGGTGACTAACCCGGTACAATGTGCTAAATAAAGTAACGTCTATAATGTACAATTATAGAAACTTGTAGAATTTTAAATACATTGCATTTTCGTAATCATGTATATCAATGTTTGACTTATGTATATTAGCCACATATAAAACACCATTCTATAACATATCAGATTAGTTTTAATCACCTAATCTATTATTTAACAACCATAAAGATGTAAAATTACACCTGTTACACCACTGTTAAGTGTTATTCTAGAAATTCAAAAACTTAACATCACTTTGGCGCCATTAAAAGTGGTTTTACTCCGGCAGATTTTCAACTGTATATAAATATCATGTTTACCCAAACTACTCCGTTAAATTAATACATAATAGGAGCATGAAATTTACACAATTTCTATTATTCATTGTTAAAATGAAGAATGCTTTTAATCATTTTAATTCACTGTATGTAATACATCTAACGCTATCTGTTTGATTAAGACAACTTAACAAAATATGTAACTCTTTGTATATATCACATGTGCATGACAGATGTTCAAATAATATTATTATTTATATGTACAAATGTCGTATTAAACTGCTACAAAAATTTGTAATATATATATACTTCACTAACGAGACGTTCTATCATCTATTATTATTATTTTTTCTTTATATTTGGTAATGCAAAAATAAACATTGACATGGGACAAACAAACGCATTGAATTTGCACAACAAAAACAACTACAACTTCAGTTACCTAATTAAAAATCAATTACAAGTGCCATACTTCAACTTGACATTAAAACATTTGGTATTTTCAATTTAAATTGCCACATAGTATACTGTTTACGGCTCCCATATGTAATTTCTAAATAAGAATAATATTAATTACCTTACAAATGAACAATTACTATAAGCCAGAGGCACCAGTAAGGATGTACAAGAGGTCTAATGAATTGTAACCTTATTGTATCCTTGTCTGATTTTTTTCACTAATTATGTCAGACATTTTTCACTGATTCCTAAATTTAGAAGTTTATTTAACAGCAGTTTCTATCGTTATTTTCTATATACAGCATATTTGCCTGTATGTGTAGAATTTAATCCGCTAATTGAGATATGTTTAATACGTATATCAAAAAATACAATAAAATACAAATGACAAAATTTTATCTAAAGAAGTTTCCGTTTTATGGTTTATGTTAATTATAATATGTCAGTTATATGAAATAATAAGGTACAGAGGTCCAGGAATAACTAATTTAAATAATAATCAGGTTGGTAAAGCTAGTAAATATTTCATAAAAATGCACCACATAAGAAATAATCGATTAATATTGTTTAATTTATTAAAATGGATAGTGAACTTATTTATTTTGCTTTTCTGAAAATTACTCTGTATTTTAGTTTCTTGGCAATTTGTGAATTTACACATTTAAGACAATTAAGATATGAAAATTTATATAAATATAAACTATTCAGAATACTATTCTTCATTAATACTTCCGACTATTGCTTTTGAAATACTTAAAATACTTAGAAAAATACTATAAAATTGTATTAATGAGATTAAATATAAATATTGAAATTGCTATTACTTCATATATTGATAAATCAACAGTATCCTCTAGTTTAAAGGATACATTTCTGTGTATACCTGCAACTTGTCCATGCTTGCATATTGCATATCTAATTATGTTATTGTCGTACCAAATGACAGAACTTGCATACCATTCAAATTCTGTCTGTAAACAAAATTTCATAATTGCAATTAATAATACGTATGTACAACCATTCTTATTAGAATAAATCCAACTCAACATGGAAAGGAAACACGTGCATAAAATTAATATCATAACATTTACAGCCCCGTTTTGGTATTTTTAACATAATTATATTTACAGTTGAATAATGTATCGTTTATTTATACCTTCTACCATGTACACTGGTCCGCAAGTTCATAAAAAATATTATTAATGACGGTGAATTCCTATACGTATGAGCTATAAATGTAAAACATATTTTTAACAAAGTTAAGTCTATATTTTACGTTTAAGTCATCTTCCAATAGCTGTATAGAGGAAAATAAAGAGTTCACGACACACCTTGAACAGAAAAGGCAATTATGATGAAACGTAAATATAATAAGAACACCTAAATAAAATGCCGGTACTCATTATCAACGCGGCAAGTAACGCTAAAAAATGTTTGACAGTAAAATTTATAAAGAGCTTAGGGCGAGTCCTGTTTAATATAATTTATTTCTACAGCACATGTGAGCACCGACGACTGTTATTTCAACAAATTACGTTTTATTTTTATTAATGCTTAGCCTAAATCAAGTGTGAGTGATGTTTCCTTGATGCCACTTCAGAAAGGAAATAATTAGAATAAATTCACTGTCGTATTTGTAAGTACAGGTAGGTGGAGTAATTATGTTTAAATATTTATATTTGATTCATTTATTCCAATTCATATAACTTTAACGTTATTAAGCAATGTTTATAGAAGACTGTGCAAGAAAAAACTAAATCAACACAGATCCAATTTGTCTTCACTAAATTGCTTTCTACTAATTTTTTTAATGATTTATGTTCAGTTTCGGTAGAGAAACACGCTTTTTGTAGGGTGTGGTTGACTAAAATTTAAACAAATAGTTTTTAAAATAGGGTTAAGTCCGCAATTAGATAAATAGTTTAGTTATTTATTTAGGATATGGCTACCTAACAGAAATTATACATTTCCAATTATAAGTATTCCAAGTACACAATGTTACAATTAATATGAAAACTAATTATATGTCTGTTATATAAAGGCCTACTCTATTGTTTTATTATACTTAGTATAATATACTGTATAATATTATAATTCAGACCATTCACACACAGGATGTTGTGTCTACGAAGTCGTGTAACTAAATCCTTTCGTGCCTTATCACTAAATTACATTGCATTAATTAGCACATTTATTGAGAATTGCAAAGCTTTAGAGAAAAACACTTATTGGAACCTTCCTGCCGCCTCAGAAACAGAGAGGTTTAAAATACGGAAATCTTTGGATAAACATTAAACAATCCTCGAATAAGTACAAACTAATCTTTTAGAGCTCGTTACGTAAGATCAAATAATTCTCCAGTAATTATCAAATAGGTCTTCAGATATCAATTAAATAAGGAGTAATATAAAATGTCTAATATAATGAATATATAATATACAATAGCTATAAAAACTGTATATTCATCAAAAAATAGCGACTATTATTATTAATAAGAGCATTATTATTAATAAGAGCAGAAACATATTACATTTAGAAATGTTACCAATATAGGTACTTCTTTATATTAAACATTATATGTTATAAAATGATTTTCAACATTCGCAATGGTACAGAAAAAAGCGTTTATTTTATTTTACACTAGTTAGTAGTTGACATGCATTTGATAGATTGGGGACGATTAAAATTAATGGGTACGTGGTGTTTGGACATAAAATGTATTTGGAAATCGCGATATTATTCTGAATGCATTTAACTCAATCTGTCTCAAAATTAAGGGCTATCAAAACAGGAATTAATAATATAATAAAGAAATATAATAAAATTTAATACTCACTTCTTTTTTAAAGATATGACGTTAACCGAATCTAATAAATTTCATTGGTCATATCTATATACAACATATACGTCATCTATCCGAAATTTAAGATACTTCAAGAAATTTCTTTGTATCCTCTAGATATTTTCGCAGTTTGCTTCATAAGTGGAAGCCCACAGAATAGATAAATTCCAGATATTTATAAGTCTTATGTAAATTTAAATCTTACTTTTGGATCAAAAACTACATCCAGGTATATAGAAACATTATAACACCTTATAGAGACTTTATTCAGCATATAATCGTAAGTTATATCATTCTTTTTCTTTGTCTCCTTCCTTTCTTCCTTCCTCTCTTCCTTCCATTCCTCATTTCTTTTTGAAGCTCATGACATTGCACTTATTCAGATTGAGAGTGATATGGAAGATGATTCAGAGAGGGATTCTATAGAAGACACCATATATATTTCCAAAAGACAGTCGTGTAAACGTGGACAATCTGAGGGTGAACTTATTTTACAGTATTGTAATATTGTTATTAAACACATTAAATAATAAGTGATCCATAACATACCTCTGGGATACACCAGAAAATATACAACCTCTATATTTTATATATTGAATGCGATTTTCTAGATTATATTTTACAAAATATTTAACATTCGGTGAAACAGATAAGTAAGTAAACAGTTCAACAGTATGTTATGTATAAAACTACGGTATGTATATAATGTTAATATAGCTAAACAAATTTTATGAATATTTTCATGTGTAATGTGCCTACTGAAATGAAAAACTTAGAAAAGAGAAAATTAATTTCATAGTTCCATTAAGAATTTTTCTTTTTTCATTTTCGTCATCATAATCAGCGGTAACTATAAATGTATAAATGTTTCACAAGGCATAGGCTCAGCAGAGCGAGGGACCCAGGGTGCCTCAGTAGATTCCATTATTCCCAATAAGCTTTGAAACAATTTATTTTTATAGTGCTACATCGCTTTGTCAGATCTGTCAAAGTACTGACGGCCTATGTCAAGTGTGATAGGCACGCATTGTTAAAGCACAGACTCCTAGGCTCTAGGTAAACGCAATAGAGAAGTTACGGACCCCTTAATAACTAAACAAAATAATATACTATTTGAGAGAGTACTTTTGATGCTATTGATGCCATATGTATATGTATTATTATTAAAAATTATATGTTAGACAACGTTGTCGGCTGCGTTTTCTTAATTGTTAAGTATTCAATTTTGAGCTTTTTAATATTGGAATATTTTTGTTTTTCATGTCACAATTAAAATAAAAAGTAGGATTTAGTTTTTCTTTAAGTTTATTTTTTAATACAGTGCAGGCTTCTCATGAATACATTTAAAAAGTTTTTATTGCGGTGTTCTCTCCCTACAGAAGTTAGGTATATACTCTATATTTTAAAACTTTTTAAATTTTTTGCAAATTTTTAAATAAAAGTGTTTTATGTAATATTTCAATTACCTATTACAGACATAAAATATGTACAAAATATCAATTACAATTAATTGGGTAACCAGAAACTATGCTTGAAAATATCGTAGTCCGAAATGTCAAATATATATATATATATATATATATATATATATATATATATATATATATATATATATATATATATATATATATATATATATATATATTTTTAATTTTTGGAATTGTATTTCAATTAATCACCAATTTATTTCTGGCATTGTTTTTGTTACCTGGCATTTGTTTTGTTAATGTAATTTTCTCAGCATGACCTATTATACAAAATTGGTAAAAGGTTACAGAATTGGAATCTGTATTTTATATCTGTATTGGAATCCATATATTAAATTTAGTGTATGAATTGGTACATTTTCATTCTACGTAATCTAAATCTTTTTTTACTTTACTGTTAATGAAAATTAACATTATACTTCTAAAAATTATTTTAACGGTGAAAACTATCCTAAAAATAGATCTGCTGTTGATTTTTTATTCATTTTGAAAATGTTTCTCAAAATGTTTCTTTATTTCTCAAACACTTGCTTACAAATAACAGTATAGATATCTTTAACAATAGTTTATAATTATCATTGATCTAAAAAGGTCAGTATTTCAAATTATGCCTCTTTCGTTTACTGATTATCCAGGTACGGTAAAATATTTCTCACATGCATTATGCAGATATATATATATATATATATATATATATATATATATATATATATATATATATATATATATATATATATATATATATATATATATATATATATATATATAGGTCCATTCATTTTATGTATGTACCTCGATATGAGGTCTGAAATATATACTGACCGTAACTCATTGATAGAAAATACCGTCTGGAAACAATGAGATTTTGTTACGCCTTTCCACAGTTGGATGGTCTGAAAATTAACGACTGCAGTGTACCTACTCTCGCAATTTATTATGTTTGATTAAAATTTTCTGCAGATTAGTTCAGTTATGCTCATAAGCGAAACAGGAACAGGAAAATCACAATTTGTAGAACAATATTCGTTTCAACGGTAAGATTAAAATGTGATATAGCTATCATTATTCAAACTGTCGTGGATGGTAATTTTTATTTCGCAACTAGTACATCTAAAGATAGTATTAAGGTGCAGGCTAGACTTTATATTTATGATGTACATAGCATGTAGGCAAACGTAAAGCTGTAGGAAATGAGTTAAAATGGAAATGTTAAGTGATTAGGTCTATTTACATATGGCGGTAAAGGAAAACTATCAACACTATGTGATATTTTGTTTATTTCAAGATTCTGAACGTATTTTATGATCACAATGTATTAAAATTAAGTGCTCATTAGTGCAAAAATTATGAGTAGCAGTAATAGAATAGTACAGTAATTCGAAATAATCCTTATCACGTGATTACCTGTAATTTATCGTTTATTTTGTTTTATATATTTTCACGTAATTTCATAGCCATATTGCTACGCCCTCAAGGAGATGTTGCCATATCAAGTAGGTGTACGAGTGGAAGTTCTGTACTTACTCTAAGTGATCTTTCTCTTTTATTTTGGCTGTCAGATAACTAACAGCGGAGGTAGAAGTGGATGCACATACAGCACTGCCCACTTTGAAGCCATTGTAAGAAGAGAATCTTCTATTACAAATTTAAAAAACGAGAAACGTGCCTATTTTAGCAATAAACTTACAGAAATTAATCTTATTTCTATGTATTATCAGTTATCACAGAATAAATAACACTGCCTTAATTTTCCACAAAATACAATACACCACACTCGACGTGTATTTTGCCAATAAAGTTGGCATCATCTAGAGATGATTAAAATAAAATCATCCATTTTAATAATCCATTTTAATCATCTCTAGATGATGCCAACTTTGTTGGCGAAACTCGCATCGAGTGTAGTGTACATATAGTGTTTTGGTGTTTTGTGGAAAACTAAGTCAGTGTTATCTTCACACCAAGGGTTTCAACCTACTCCAGTATTCAGAATAAATAAATATAAAATATTAATCTGTCCTATCTCTACGGTTACACTACAATTATTGAAACGTCACGGACCCGGGCTATAAGATTACGCGGTATTTTTCAATTTTTAGAAACATAATAAAAGAATTTGACTTATAAAATTTTATCTAAATTTTTTGTATTTCATTTAATAATCAGTAAAAAAATTAGGAGTGTTGTAAATTAATTTTCAGAAAGAAATTACAGTTTTAAAACTCTATATTCAGTAATTCAATAGAAAATATCCAAATCATACATGTAGAATCTTTCTGTAAAAACGCATCGAGGCTTCAGATTCTAGATACTTAACCGACGTCGAGGCGAGCACCGCAGGTAGTCTCGATAAATCATTAACGCCCTTATGTATTAAGGTTTCATATGGGAACCGAGTCCAGATAACGTTACCAGATATTTACAAAGCTGAAAATAATGTCGACTTAGGGAAACCGCATACGCTAGTACACCGCGTGCTAGTCATTTTCATCATACCGAGGGTTTCCTAAATCTGCGTTCTCCCTCATAGGGAGCTGGGATTTTACTTAAATATGCGTGCCTCCGGGGTGAGAGCCAAGTTTTGAAATAAACCCGAGAAGTTAGTAAGTTATCTGGGAAGAGGCAGCCAGGAAGACCAGAAAACCAGAATTCCGGAAGAACCGAAGACTAGAAGAATCGGAAGTTAGAAGAGCAGAAGAAAAAGATGACAAGAAGACCTTGAAGACTAGCAAACGAACTGTTACTATCCACTGTCTCATCCACATCGGTCCCATTATTTATTGGGGCATAACAAACTTCCTCCCGTGTCCTCCGTTATAAATATCAGAGAAAGTAGGAGTTATGAACCTAGGAGAGAAGTCTCCGCCACCACGCCTATCTGTTCCCTGCTAGGTAAGGGTTATATCCAGTAGTAGTCAAATTATCGTGGAAAATTATTATTCCTAAAAGGGAGATTTATTTAATTAATGACTAATGACTATATTTGCACCGTTATTTCACTACGGTACTTAGTTATAATTCAATACCTTTTAGATAATTTCTGTCATAATAATAATTCACTGCTCTAGTTTCAGTGCAAGCTAGCCACTTTATATATTTATTTATTTTTTATTCATTTGTAGTTAATAATTTTACCAGGAACTTAATCCCCATTATTCATCTATTTTATGCAAATATAAATTAACTTGTACTATGATGTTATTGATAAGCTAACAACCGTCTGTTCATAATTTATTGCACTTTGTAGACCAGATGTGTTCGTCTCTATACGGGAGTATTGACATATCTAGAATCGACTGCAACCTATTAAATTATATTAGCAGCTACTACAGGTGATCTTCTCTCGGCGGTATTATTTCGATGACGTTCTCGTTGTTTAAAACGATAATTATATTTAGTGCTTATCATCTTAGATTAGGGTGCGTACTTTGTCTACCATAGGAGGGTAAAACTTTTTATCGAGCTAGATGTCTCTACCTGGGTATCTCAGAGCGAGTGTGTACGTGACACAAAGCCATTATTAGAGACAGTGTTTTACAGCTAATATCTTTACTGAGATATATATGAGAGTTGTACACAACTTACGGCAACAAGCCGTTTGCAAGCTACGAGTTCGTAGTTGAAGTTAAGTCCTTAATGTCTCCCAAGTGGGAAAACTCACCAAGTATTTGGCGAGAGGAGTCCCTCTGGGTATATTGCAGAGTTCTGCGTATGACAGCCAATATTCTGAACTAATAAAGGGAGGAGTTCCTCTCGGCATATTACAGAGTTCTAAGTATGCTAATTTTAGATTAATTGGCATTAAGGCTTGGCGAGAGGATTTCCTCTCGACGTATTGTAGAGTTCCGTGTATGCTAGCCATTATTTAACGAACGGAAGTTTCCGTTGCAAATAACAAAGTTCTGTTGTTTGTCAAGAACATTATTGTCACTTATCTAAGCTTGGGTAATAAATGTAAAATTAATATGGGTATTATAATTAAATATAATTTTATTAAAACTTATTCATATATGAGTACTTATCAAAAATTGGCCTATATATTCAGCAATATATGGGTACTTTAAGTTATTTAATATGTTTATCCAACACTACCGTTCAAAGAAGTTATTTACTTTCACAGTACTTATAGGAGTTACAAGACAAAATGGGCTTATCTGGTATATGAAGACCTTTAACGTCCTCCGGCTATGGCTCTGTTGGAGTCTGATATTATTATCGATTTTTGTTGCCTCCGCTAATCGGTTGTATTTCTGGTAATACAGGGACTCCTTGACAGAGGTGCCTGGGAAAAGCGCTGGTTGGTAACCGGTGTACTCCTACCACCATAATGTACGGTGTACAGGAAAAATGTATACCCAGAGTTCTAGACAAATATCTAGGGAAAAAATAGATAATAAGATGTAGTTCAAACAAAACATAATCGTAAAAAGCGAAATGTCCAAACTAATAGACGATTTTTAGTGTCTTTATAAAGGGTGGTCCAACCATAATGCACGATGTTAATTGTGAGTCACACCTTAATGTCAAGTTTTTTGCCCAACTTAATTTTACATTTCTTTGTTTCAGTGTTTGACAAATTCAACCATGGAGAGGTACACAATTGAGCAGCGCGTTAAGATTGTTGAAGCCTTTTACGAAAATGGGCGTTTAAATCAAAATGCATTTCGTGCACTTCGTGACTTTTTTGGTCAGCATAATCGACCAAATGTGTTCACAATCGGGAGAATTGTGCGCAAATTTCAGCAAACCGGGTCTGTAGGAAATGCGAATATACCTGTGCATGCTCGCCCAGTTCGTTCTGCGGAAAACATTGCTGTTGTTCGCGATAGTGTAGCAGAAGAGCCGTCAACCTCGACTCGTCGTCGTGCTCAACAATTGAACATCTCACGAACATCACTGATGCGAATTTTGAATAAAGATTTGAATTTACACGCTTACAAGGTTCAAAGGACTCAAGAGCTGAAGCCTACTGACCATTTCAAGCGTCGTCAATACGCCGAATGTTTGGTTGAACAGACAGAAGTGAATGGTGACTTTACAAAGAAAATCACCTTCAGCGACGGGGCACACTTTCACCTCAGTGGATTCGTTAACAAGCAGAATTGCCGCATTTGGGCAAATGAGAATCCACGAGTGATTGTTAAAAAGCTGATGCATCCACAAAGAGTGACTGTTTGGTGCGATTTATGGGCTGGCGGCGTCATCGGGCCGTACTTCTTCGAAAATGAGGTCGTCCAAGCAGTTACCGTGAATGGTGTTCGCTATCGCGAGATGATAACGGACTTCTTGTTGCCAGAAATTGAGGATATGGACCTGGACGATATGTGGTTCCAACAGGATGGTACCACTTGCCACACAGCCAACGAAACAATGGCACTTTGTGCGAGAAATTCAATGGCCGTGTTATCTCACGTCGGCGTCGTGGCGATGTTAATTGGCCGCCACGATCATGTGATTTGACACCGTTGGACTTCTTTCTTTGGAGATATTTAAAAGAAAAAGTGTACGTCAATAAGCCAAGAATAATTCAAGAGCTAAAGAATGAGATAATTCAGCACATTAACGACATTGAACCTCAATTATGTCTCAGAGTCATTGAAAATATGGACCATCGGATAGAGATATGCCATCGAAGCCGTGGCGAGTATATGGCCGATATATTGTTTCACACATAATTGTCATAGATCCTTCTATCATAATAAAAAATATTAAGATACTTCTCTGAAAACTTTCTGTTTTATTTACAATTAACATCGTGCGTTTTGGTTGGACCACCTGGTATTATTGAATGCTAGAATATTATTTTAAAATATTAATGGTTTCTATAGACAAAAAGTAGAAAATAGTATACTTATAATAGATGTAGGATACCCTGTTGTAATTAAGTCCACTCACTTTAATTAGTTTTGGTGAAGGATACAATTATTTGAAGAAATAGCTAAATTCACCAAAATCAGCGAATTTGTGTAATACTCCCTTTCCTTTCAAATAGAATTGTGCAAGACGTTCTTTTGATAAATTGTTACTTTTCGGTAAAATTAATAAGATCAAGATCGGAAGCCATACTGCAAACTGCAACCAATCTTGGTGCAATAACCAGAGAAGTAGCTCTTTGGAGTTGTGTTTATTCAGTGCTTATTTCATACTTTTGCAAAAGTAGAAAATGTAGCTTTCAATATTTACTGTTCTCAACACTAAGTTTTCATATGTTACGATTAATTATTTGTGTAACAAAATACACAAAAATTAAGAGTTGCTTTCACTGACGAAGATTACTGTCATGTATAAATTTCTTTTAAATAGATAGTTTGGTTAATTGTCAGGAACCATATTTTAATCATTGTGACCATTAAAAAAAAAGTTATTCCGATGTTACTATTCAAGTAGTATTGTAAATAAAGAGACACAAATGTCATTTCTTAGATATCAAAACCAATCGTAATGATAATGTTGTTTATGATAATATCCGCAAAATTTGTTTTCAAAATTAAATAAGACTTAAATAAGCCTTTTATTTAGACGTTGTAAAACTGAACGATCTTAACTGATGTTTTAGTACGAAACCATTTTTCCCAAATTAAAATACTCCATTTTATTATGTGACAATATGAAGTAATTGTTTACTGAAGAATTCATTGTTGTCTTTAGAAATAATATTCTTATTATTCTCCGGTATAAGATAAAGTTTACATTATATAAATGAAACTTATAGTAAATTGTATTTTTAAATATCTGCTTATTACAGAATCTATATTACATATTCCCATTACAAATCTCTTTCGTGCACCGTTATTGAGATTTCACATTAACTGCAATAATTATAGAGAAAGTATAAGTATCTATAAATTTTATTTATTAAAACAACACGAATAGATTGTTTTATAATATTATCATTTTAAATAATATAAGAAATAGTCATTTAAATCATTTTAACGATTAACAGGTTGATTTCAAACAGGCAAACGTTTGAATTATGCGAAAAGTGAGCAGTTTCCGCCTGCACAATACCATATTTGCACGGATTAATGACAAACCCATCAATAATACATGCTGCGTGTTTGCTATATCGATAACTCAAGTGTTCTGCAATATCCACTGGTAGTAGTTCGTAGTTGTTCTCATAATAGCGACCACATGAATAGCATTTAAATTGCACTATATCTCAAATTATACTCTGGGGCCTTGTTAATTGTCCACCTATTCACTGATGAGGAGCGGCGTTTTTCTGAAGTAATCGTGTTACAGTCAGAGCACCAATAAAAATAACGTTGTTGTTTTCACTTACTTAAGGACGCCGTCTGGGTTCGGCAATAAATTAACTTCTAATTTTAATGTAAACATGTTCGTCCAATGACCGGGAAACATTTGTTTTACTTTTTAAATTTTATTTATTCTAAAAGCTATGGTGTGGTCAAATTTATATTTATAATACAAAATAAACTTTTTTTAGTTATTTTTTATTCTAAAATTAACACTCCAGTAAAATAAAGGTGTTTTAAATCTGTAAACAGGACACTTAATCATTTTATGACACTATAACTGATCATTATGGCTAATTTTCTCGTTTAAAAATTTTTAAACATATATCCTAATTTCTTAATGTGGCCAAAAAAGATTTGCATTGACAAATTTAAGTGAATATAATACAATATTTAAATAAATTATTAATAAGAATTTCAATCAAATGAAAAGTCATAAATGTATTCTATGGGGAATAAAAGAAGATTTTTCTTTAGATTTAGATTAGATTATACAATAAAACTATTTTGGCCCCTTAATTATGAGAGGTTAATCGAGTATTGCGGTTGCAAGAGATCTTACTTTACTAATAATAATATTTGTTGTCTATGATGGTTTGAAGAGTGCAGTTGTTATATTATTCATCAATCAAAATCAAAATGGATTTTGTACCGATGGAAAATACATAAATTTTAATAAAAGATATACTTACAATACTATATATTATAGCACTTTCAGACTATACTATGTATGAAATAACAAAAAAAAGTGGTTAAATTTATAAATAATAATTATTTCTAATTCAACAGTATTGGTACCAAAGGTCTAAGTAATGATTTTAATTAATTAAAAACTATTCTTTGATTTTGGAACACACTTTTAATTATTTATAATTGAAACTCATTTTTACGATAACTGTTTGCGAAAATATATAGTGGAACTAAATCATAATCAATAATTGAGTGATAATTATGAAAACAGTAATAATAAAAGTTAAAGGCACAATGGAAGACATTTATTTTAGGCCTATCTATTTCGGATTTATTATCCAAATTTCATTACATGTTACTTTTTGTATTGAATTCTACGTTTTATAAATTTTTGTATAACTATATAATTAAGTAAAAGGTCTTCTCCTTAAGTTTGTTAAAGAAAATATGTTACAATAGAGATTTTTGTTTTTTGAATAATAATGCGAGAGTGTTGTGTATTTTTATTATTCTAAATAAGTTATTTACTAGAATTTCTTAGTTCATATGTTATGTTTAAGCCATTTCTTATACAATGATTGTGACAATTAAAAATAAAATTAAAATTATCATAAATTGTCACAAATAAAAAACCACTTACAAGGACGTTCTGCGCTCTATATTTTTGGTACTATATTTGACATACATAAATATACAATACATTTTTTTTTATTTCTTAAGTATGTAAACAGCAAAATTATCTATTATTTAACTGTTAAAATAAAAGAATTCTCTCCTTACTTAAATTAGCAAACATGACGATCCATTACATATATAATTAAATCTAATCCCTTCCTATTATACTTATTTATGCAATTCGACGTAAATGGCTATGTAATGCAAGCAGTGCGACATCTCTCAATTTGTTTATTTAATACACTGTTAATTAAAGTTTCCCCTTATCTTATTATCTCATACATACTGCGTCTATTTGTATATATTTGTGTCTTTTGCATTTCCATCCGATCATTTTAATTATCTATTGCAATATAATTGCAATTAAATTAATAAAAATGTTGTACATAAACTTTTATTAGATATATTACGGTTAAACAGAAACAAAAATACTTTGGGTATCCCGCCTACTGCGATTAGTATTGATTATTTATTTTCATAAAATTCAGGATGAAGATTATACCCCTGTAACACCATACTCTGACATGTATTTCTGAATAAATATAGATAAAATCAAAGTACTCAAAATTCATTATATTAAAGTATTCATTAAAGGGTAGAAGTTGAAGATAATAGCCATATGAGACGACAGAATATTTACAAATATTTACATAATACCTAATAATAATATTTACATAATACCTACAATCTGAGTCCATACCAGTATTGTATATTTTAACAATATTGTGCTAATGACGACTGAATATTTTGCACCTTTGCAGAATGTGAAGATAATAAAATATTTATATTATCTTCAAATTATACATACCCAGAGTCAGAATATAACGTAAACCAACTAACTGTAAAATAAATCTTCACAGATTTTTATACGGTATGTATAGGGGAATACTAAATTTTATAAACTTAACTCTAAGTTGAATTGAAACATTATATTAATAATATCCCTCAACTAGTATCGTGTTTTACCGAAACGTAACTGGTATAGTGGGGTATTTCAACACCCCATACATATATTAATAAGGAAAAAATACAAAGAATCATTTTTTTATAAATGTTTCCACTGTATGTCCATGGCTATACATTAAGAAAACAGATAAAGATAAGGAACAGCAGTTTTATTTCTTCGCAAAGCATTAAAAACAAAATTGCGCGAATAGTGCACAAAGTACAAGTAAAATAACACCAATTCTTGTTATCACTAATAAAAAATGGAAATAAAAATAAATCTTCTGTACGTGGTTGGTCATTAGGATCCATTCTTACTACCTGCAACAAAGAATAGATATTATTCCTCTTTAGAAGAAAACTGACAGGTGTATTTTTACCTGTCTTTATAGTTTACACATTTCACCGCTGGCTGAGAATGCTCTTTGCACACAGGTTTCTTGCAAGTTGTACATTGCGTTTTGAATTTTCTGTCTTTCTTTCGTGGGCACAAAGAACACCTCTGATATGTTCTGGCAGGCCCTGCTGTTTCTTCTGGTGCCGTTTCTCTAGCGTCCCCCTCACCCAATACCTCTCGGATAATATTATGAAGGTCTCTTGACAACCCCTGGATTTCAACTATTCTTTCAAGACGATCAAAGATAAGGGACCTTCCCAATTGTATGGTGAATTGCCGTCGATTCATTTTCATATTTATTTGTGAAGCTTTTAGCAACACATAGCTGTTTACTCTAGATATGTCCATCAGGGCATAAAAAGTTGCCATAGGCCATCGTCTTGTACGCCTCTGGCAGGAAAACAGTGCACACTCTTGATCTATCGCATCAACCCCACCTTTGGTAGTGTTATAAAAGTTCTTATTTCTGGCTTATGGTGGTTTTCAGTTATAGATTGATCATGATGCATAGACGAAATCAAAATAATATTTCTATTTTTCTTGGGCACATAGGACACCAGTGTTTTGTCCCTTGTGAAACAAAATTCCAGAAGACTTCACAACACGATTTCTCTTTGGTTCAAATTGAATGGCTATTTCCGCCTTATTTTTTCGCATTGTTCCTATGTACGTAAGACCATTTTTACCTAATTCATCAACAACTTGTATTAAAGAGAACCAATTGTCTTCAGTAACATTTCGGTTTGAGTTTATAATGGGCTCTACCAATTTCAAAACACTGAGTGTTGGTATCGATAATTTTCGTGGGTTGGGCTCGTTAGTTTTTCCGCAGTAAAGAATAGAGTTGAACAAATAGTTAGTTTTTGCATCACATATGCACATTATCTTCAGTCCGTTTTTTTTGGATTTGCTTTATATATATATATACTCTAAACGAGCACCGTCCACGAAAACCAACTAACATTTCGTCAAAAACTGCATACTGACTGCATGTATATGTGTTTTTGCTATTCTCGTTAAAAATTCCGTAAATCTCAGATATTGGTGCAAGCTTGTCTCCACTGTTCTTTCGGGCTTCTCTTGTGTCTTGGTTATCGAACCGAAGAGCGCACAATAAAAATAAAAATCGTTTCTTGCTCATCATCCCTCTAAAAATATCCCGCCCAGTGCAATCGGTTGCAAAGAGGCTTTCAACATCTTCATGTCCAGATTTGAATACACCTGCCAGAAACAATAATCCGAGTAGTGCTTTCAATTCTATTTTATCTACGTGGTCAACAAAAGTTGCTGTGTCTCCATAGTTAACACTCAAATCGCTTATTTCTTGATTGGTATGTTCAATTATCAGATCCGAAAGATTATTGTCAAATAAAAGAGACCAAGCCTCATAAGGAGTCGAAGGTTTCGCTACCATTGCTGTTCCCTTAGCAGCAGGTAGGTGTATAATATTATGCTATCTTGTACGGGACGGTCCTGGTGGATTTTTAGACCACTTGTACCTGTTACGACCATAAAAGTAATGGGTCGAATCAGGTACATCATCCATTTGCATTTCTTCATTTTCATCTGACGAATCTGCCTCCTGTTCTGATCCCGATAAATGTTCACTGTATTCACTAACACCATCATTCATTCAAGTCATTATCTTCCTCTGTAAATAGTGGGTTTTCTGGAACTTCATCCTCATCACTTTCATAAAAGTTTTCACCGAGTTTTTCCAGCTCACTTTCCGTCAAAAGTCGACGCGACATTTTGCCTTGAATTCACTGCTTGAACTGGTATAGTGGGGTACTTGCACACCCCGTCACTTTTCACCAATAAATACTACCACTACACTATAGACAACCTGAAGTTAGGAGAATACCTGAAACAGAAAAAAAATATCGTACATCATTATATACTATTTTTACAACAATTTAGTCACTGTGGTATCAATATACCCCACGATACCAGTTAAGGGATATTCTTCTAGTTCTTTTAATCCATTAACTGAATATTTCAAATTGATACCATAAGTTTTTCAGATAGATATAGCGTCATCAACCTTTTTAATTGGATACTATAATCTTTTAATTTAGAAAAGTTAAGTGTCAAAATATGGTGGGTTTTTAGACCAGATGCCTCATGTGATGCTAATAAATGTGCAGCATTTTGGTGCGCGTGCACAACATCGATAGATAGCCAATAGTATATCCGAGGTGGTGGACTATGTCCAGTATTTGTTTAGCATCTCTCCTTGAGCATAGGTGTATTTGTCCTCATCCCTGTGTGTAACTCTCCCCTCAGTAGACTTTAGAGGAATAAAGTAAATTTCTGTGTGTCTAAATAAACTGTTTTTCAATATTATACTAAAGATTTTTAGTGGTGTATGTCTTGCAACTTTGGAAACACTTAATAAAATCGCAAATTAAAAATTAATTTTGCAAAATAATGATATACTAATCAGTCAACAAAGATTCTGAGTAACTTTTCGTTAGTGAATAGTTGAGTAGTTTATATAGTTAGAAAATATGCGTACAGTTTTAGTGAATATAATACTTCGATATTCACTAACCAGCTTTGCATTTGTTTAAACGTCCCGGCACATTGTCTTTCAGAACAGTTTGTTTTAGTTCATAATATTTCATAGATAAAGTTGCCCTAATTTTATAATCTGCTTAATACAAATAAATACATACATCTATCTTTGGTAGATGGTTAATTCTATCTTTGATAGTATTAGCCATCGAGTGCTTTTGGCAGTATTTCATTATATGGAATTTGATCGAATTTTAGTATCTTCATTGCAGAATTATTTAGATGACTAGACTAAAAGGAGTTAAGCTAAGAGGTAAATTGCTTGATTGTCATCGAGTGATAGTGATATTTAGTATGCCCCAGGTGTCTATATTGGGTTAATTATTATTTACTTTGATACTACGAGATTCATTGTCATATTGTACTATAATAGTAGACCTCATCATATTTAGGTCTATTATTTTTCCAACAACAAAATGAGGTTGAATGAGGAAGAATAATTCAGTTGATATACAGCAATGGAAATGTCCTTTCTACTACATATAGAATTTTATTGTGTAAATCTCTTGTCCTCCTGCAATAGAATTATGTGGATATTTATTTAAGAATTAAGACGTATTTCTTAAATAAATTTAAAAATGAACAAATTGAGAAAATTCAGAATTATGTGAATTGAATATGTGTTTCCGCCAAATGTTCTACTCTAAAATGGCAAATGGAAGAAAGAGAAACGTATATCTGTTTTTATAAAAACGCCACCATATTTAAATAAAAAAAATTCGTATGGATCTGACATCCACTATATAGATAGCATAAATAAATGTTCTCTGACTATTCCCCTGCACGAGAATATCAGAGTTCATTTTCATGTATTGCTTCTTACTACTACAAAAAAATCCGGTCTAATATTAAGAACCGTTTTCGTTCGCAATTTAAGAAAAAGTTAAACAAAAGGAATTTCAAGTTATTCTAAAATTTAAGATTTTTTTTGCAAATATGCTTACAATTAAGAATGTTTTATATTTTTTAATTTTCTTTTTCGTTTTTTTTTCCTTTTCATGGTGCTACATTGCTAACAAGTTTATTTATTTTCTTTATTTTTATGGGTTTTTTTATAGGCTTTATACCTTATAATTTTTTACGTACAATTAAATCTGTACGTGATCTATCACTTACTACTTCTTTCTTTATATTACACTTATTACTGTTTATTGTTGAGTTAATTATTTCCGAATTATTTTTTTATTACTGATTCGCTTCCCTATTTTCCTTTCGTTGTCGAATTCCAGTTTTAAGTAATGGATAAAGTATAACAAATATTTTCACAGCATTATATACGCACATGATAGTTGTTAACAAGACCTGTTTAAATGCATTTTAGTTTATTCGCTAATAAGTTCTGCATCAGTGGGTCCGAGAATAAAGTTTTATTGAATAAATTATCAGGTTTATGAAGTATGACGTTTGAGAACATTTTTGACAAGCACTTAAAATAACAATTATTATATGGGTGCAATCGTAATTAGTTATGAGATATTTTTTGAGTTGTGTTTCATAACAAGTATTTTATATTATTCATAGTCAGATATATAGCTCACTCAAGAAGTGAGCTATTCTAGAAGAAGTCATTGTTCTAGTTTTCATGTCGTAACCATAGGTTACGATACAAAGCTTAAGGTTTTTAAGACTGAACTTTATTTTTTATTCGTACAAGAATGATTAATATAGAAAGATGTAATACATGTTACAAAAACATTTCAAACGTTTTTTCAACAGATGTGTTTCTTAAATCTGAGATCCAATTTTATATAATTTTGTCTACATGCTAATTAGTTTTTTGTTTTTAACTGCAAAGTCGAAAGTCACTGTAGATAATAACTGGAATAAGGTAAGATCTCGGTTAAAAAACGCAGCTAATAGTTACAAATTCATAAATACAAAACCAAGGCATACGAATAATTTAGGAAATATAATCCACATCCCATATCATCTTAGATATCTGAATTTATACAATTTCTATACCCCTCATTCATATGATATGCAATTGCCTCTAGTATTCCTTGTGGGAAATATGACATCAACAATACCGTTTACTCCATTTAGTAATGGAAATTGAGACTTATTTTAAGAAAAATGCCCCGAAGACGTTGAACATTGTAACTAGATTAAATTTATCCAACTATTTTTTTCTAATATCTAGGCATAGCTTTTCAGTAGATAAGCATCTAGTGATAAGCTCCACATAAAACTAATCACTTTATTCATCTGATAGACATACATTTCTATTCTAATACTACTAATTTCTAGGTACTTTTGCTATCACTATACTAATTTGAACGATATTAGTCTCTTTATCTTTCGAATAGTCCGTTGTTGTCGAGTAGTAATATTACTTTAAGATATTTGTTGTTTTCTAAAATTTTTGGTATTTATCTGCAAACCCCTTGATCTAATCTTCAATCATAGGCATCTTCAGGTCGAGATGAGTGTCTACATTATGTATGGTACCATTTACGATGGTGCGAAGTTCTTTGTTCTGAAGCATCTGAATGACTTTGGTATTAGATTTCTTCGTTTATTCCCAGAGTTGGATGCCATAAGTTCACATGGGCTTCAGAATATGTTTGTATATAGAATAGTAGATTGTTATGTATTAACAACTCACAATGATGGCCGAGGAACCAATACACTTGTCTGACTTTGAGGTTCAGTTGCTCATGTTTTTCATTCACATGTGTATTTCATCGCATATAGGATTATTTGTAAGTTGACTACCACTGGTCGTATTTCTTGTTGGTGAAATTGACGTAAATCGACTGCACCTCATTTAGTTTGATGCGCCATTTCCTTGTCCAGCTGGTGACATTGTTGACTACTTCTTGAGGTTTTTTGAAGCTGACTGGATGTATTGGTCAACAGAGAGCAGAGAAGTATCATCGGTGAATGTTGTCGTGACTATTCCATCGTTTTGCGGGATGTTGTTGATATACAGCTGGTAGAGAACAGGTCCAAGGACGCTATACTGAGGCACTTCAGCATCCATTTCCTTAAGGTCAGAGTAACTTTGTCCATGTTTGATAATAAAGTGATGGTCAGTAATGTATGTGCGAAGAAATTAGCTGATTTTCTGTGGAAAATATTTTTATAGCTAATATTTCAGATCCTATACCATAATCGATCGATTTCTTGGGCCACTTATAGGAATATCGGTTATTACCGTTACATCGATGATTCAATGCACTTAATCAATCGTTAAGTGCTTGTTACAAAATCTAAACTGATGAGAGATAATAATTTTTTTCCTGAATGATATGTGTGACTCTTTGTAAAAGGAGCTCTTCGAACAGCTTGGATATAATCGACAACAAGGATATTGAACACTATGATTTAACAGTATGTTGTATCTTCAGTGGTAAGCAGTGGTTTACTAGATTTAGGAATCATTATTACTTCCAAAATTCATTGGCATGTATCGGAATCGATGTGCTGCGTTGAGGAGGTCTGTCAGCTCCATGATGCCTTTGCGAGGCAACGCCCTGAGTATTTGTGCAGTTATTGGGTCATAACCCGGTACTTTCTTTGTGTTGAGATTGTTTCTGGTAGTGTTCGTAAACTTAGTCGATGTTATTGGGTTAATTGTCGTGCCATCTCTGTTAGAAATTTGTGGTGTTTCTTCTATGCCAGTTGGCTCATGGGGCTTTAAATACTTTCCAAGTGGCCAGCAAATATTTTTGCCGTTTCTTTTTGTAATCAAACCAAATTTCCAGCGTTTTTGTGAATGGGAGATCATGTTTATTTGACCTATTTAAAGATTAAGTTACCTTCCACAGGGAGCAGATTGTGCTGTCATCATCCGTGAATTCCTTCTCAAAATACTGAACTGTTCATATAGATTGTTTAGCGCTTGATTGCCGTCCAGAGAACCAATTTGCTAACATTCTTTGCGGATTTTTATTCTTGCTTGCACTAGGTCTCGTATTTCTTTAATGTAGTTCCATCCTGCTGTCTTTGGCTTTAGTATGTTGTTCCACGCAGATTACTGCAGATCGACTACTAGTTTGTCAGCTTTATGGGATAACTATTCTATCTTTATCACGAGTACGCTTATCAAGAGTGCGCGGTCAGAGTTCTTTGGTCGAGCTCTGTCCGAAATCTATCCCTATCAATTTTCCTATTCGTGAGATACGAGGAGCGTTATTTGGTTATTACATGTTCACTCTATGAGAGTAGAATTACTGAAGAGTCAGCAATGAAAGTTAATAATGCTTTACTTATAACGGGAGTGGTAATAGTGAGTATAATTCTGTAATTAGCAACAATGTTAAGAAATATATATCTAAAACATATCTATTTGTAGGTATTTACTTAAATGTTATTCTAATTTACTTCTGATTGACTATTTCGATTTAACATTAATATGTAATAAGATATACCAATTTGTCGTACTTAGAGAAATAATAGAATTAATTTAAGTGAGAGAGCAAGAATTGAAATTTTAATGATTAGCTTTATTACTAAACCGTGAATGCAAGAAAATATAGTTACATTACCAAATGAAATCTATTCTGATCTTTTGCCAATTTTTTAGGTTTCAGTCAATACAATAGAGAAATATATCAGATAAAATTAGATTTCGATCATGTTAGAATTTACCAAAATTATATTATCGTTTAAGAATACCTTGAACTTAAATATTCATATAACGTTTCATTACCTGTTTATTTTACCTATGAGAATTATACAGATGATCCTTGATGAGAGAAATTATGGTCACATATGAAGAAATCTTGTTATAATAATGATTATATTATTATAAAATTGAAATTAAAATATCATACATAAAAGAATTCCTTATAGTTCCACTATAGTACTGCATTTTGAAATCAAATGCAGTACAAAATCAAATTGTAATATGAATTTAAATAATAATGGTTTTCGTCTTAATATGAATAATTATGCCCCCCCTCCCCCATAAAAAAATCGATTGGGGTCAAATCCGACCTGGTGAACAGTCGATGATGTTTCATATTATTTCAGTCTTCCTGTGTAAAAAACTTTAATGTAAACTTTTCATTTTAGTAGTTAACGGGTAAGGTATTATGTATTAAGATATGGGTATTAGTACCTATCAGGTATTAGTTACCATAGGTTGCCACATATAATAATATATAACTTTTGGAGATCCCGTGAAAACCAACAACTAATTTATAATTTTACTAATTTATTATGCATAAATTATGTAGACTTCCCCATGCAAAATAAATCTAGATTTCTCAAAAACTAAATATCATTTTAAAGAAATTATCTCCACTTGACTCTATAAGTTGTTCACAAAAATCTGTTTGTGGCGATAATCTTTCATAAGTATCTGAATATGAATGTAAAGTTCTTTTACATGATTTATATGTATCATACAATTGTATTAATATTGGTATCATTTTTGACGATAATATGAAACCCAATATTTTCGGGTTCCTTGAAACGTAAATGGCCACGTTAAATTTTGTATTATTATTATTATTTTTGGCTTTCTCGTAAACCATATGGTCAAGTTCTCTGAGTTTTTCTCCAATTTTTGATAGTTATTTTACAACATGGAAAAACTGAAACATTTTTCTTTGAATGGATGGATCTCTATATTTCATTTATTTTTCAATTTTTGTTGTGTATGTGCTTATTAAGTACTGCATTTTTTTAATGTATTAGATAGCACTTTTAAATATAAATTATATTCTTTTCTTATCTATCTTAAATATATATTAGTAGACGCTACACTTCATTACAATCAATATTTAACTTTCAGGAATTATATTTGTGAATAATTTTCTATAATATGGAAACAATCTCTGACAATTTAAAATATTTGAGATGATGTCACAGCTAAAGGATCAATTACTTTGCAAAATATGTACACCATCAACACTTCCAAAAAGTGTTTCCATCTTTGCATTGTTTACATATGTGGAAGAAACTTTAAGAGGTTATCGAGCATCTCAATAAAAATTAAAAAAGGTATCAAGACAAAACTTAGTTTTTACCGGCAAACAGTGCTTTATATACAAAATTGAATACTCTATAAAAAATTTTGGTACAAATTATTGCTTGTTTTGTATTGCCATTCAAAAATGTATGGAAGATAATAACAATTGGCAGTAAGTCAACAGAACATCTGTTCCTGCAGACAAACTGTGACAAATACTGAATTAAATCAAAAAGAACTACTAGTACTAAATTGAGTGCCCCATCCAAAAATTTTTAATAATATAATAATTTTTAACAGAGAAAATAGAAAGGTTAGATACACAGAAATAGATTTCCTTCCCCTGAAGCCTTAGATTGCGGAGAGGAAGGTTGCACGTAAACACAAACACAAACATAAGCATACGAATTACATTATTAAAGTCCATTTTATATGGGAATACGATAAGTCGCCCATCCAATCAGGGGGCGTGGACCAGCGTGCTGAAATTTTATACTCCGCGTCGATCAACTGATATGACTGTCCATCGTATTCTCTCTTGGGGTAATATAATATATTTTATTATATGACCCGAAAGTTTTTAATTAGCCTTCGAAACTTATTTCACATATTGTGAAACATTTTGTATATGCAAGTATTTAATTCAGAAAATCAAATAAAAACCTCAGTAGGTGTATTCAAATGTTTTTGACAATAATGGTCAATTATTTATTCTACAACTAGTTACGACACTACACTTTTCCCAGGTCAACAGGCAAATACAAAGTAAATCAAGATATGCGATGAACCACCAATTCTGTTAAACCGGATTTGGTTTATACAACCAAATAAGAACACTTGCCATCATCTTGCGCCAATTACAACATTGTAATTCAGTTGAAAAGAAGTACTTTAGATGTAAAGTACTCTAAATGAGTAGGTGATTAATGATTTCTTATTTCAATCAAGATAATGAAAACTTGTTTTAAATTTATTGAGATGTATGCCCATACAACAATATGCCGTGAAAATATATGGATCAGAAAATCCGTGTGTAATTAAAAAAAAAAATAAGTATGTTAATCGTGGCATATATTGTTATACAGCATAAATTTTACCTCGTAGTCCAAACTTACTGCATCCGTATAATAAAATATTTAAAGTAATTAATACTGATATACACATTCAAACGGTGATTAACGATAATGCAACAATACATAAAAATAGACCAAACACATGTCCCACAGAGTACTGCAGCCTGCGTTAATAGGCACGGGAATAATACATTAATTGTTATTCAAGGTAATGGTAAATAAACAAAAGTAATTTACACATTTGCGGATCTAATCGCGCTCTGATTGACGACCAGAGTCGTTAATAGATCGTGCTCTATTTACATACAAGCCTGGATTCTTTGATATCGATAGCAGGAATTATTGTGTTCTGCAGGAGTATAATACATCCTGCTATAACTACGCAATGACTCGGTAAATCCGTGGAGAAACTTAAAAATTGTAGGTAAGACAGATAAATTGTACATTTACTACATGCAGTTGAAATTGATTTATTTAATTTCTATATTTTACTGAATTATTCATTTATTCTGTTCTATAGTTATGGCAGTGCATAGTACGAAATGACCAGTATATTATCTATTCAAGAAGAATTTACACAGAATATAAAACGTTTAATTTTAATTAATAATTCGATTATTTAATACACTTTTTTCTAAATTTTATCCTCTGTTGTATTGTCGTCAAATTTAAACAGTTTAGGAATTACACTCACGAAGATATAGTAAACGTATATCTAGGCATATAAGTCAACATAGGATGGGGTTTTCCAAGTACAACATGCTAAATTCTGTGCATTTCAGTTATAGTTTCAAGAAATAGAAAACAATAAATATAAGACTTTCATTTTATAAATCTCTTTAACATTTTCATTCTATTACATAATGAAAAATTGACTAGGTTATCTAGTCATAAATTATAGCCATTACTGTCATAAAAATGGTTTATTTAGCATGAATTGATAATAAACCTTTTTAAATCCATGAAACCGTAAAGGCTTAAATAAAGGGGTAAATAAAACGGTATAAAATATACCATTGCTAATGAATACACAAACTTTATGAATTATTTATTGTGAAGTATATATAATTGCTACTTGCAAACAAATGTAATTTATTCCAATAGATACCATATTCCAATTTAAAGAACATAAAAGATTAGAGTTAATGAAGAAAAGATCCTAACATGTTTTGATGTCCCTAAGTGGGAGTATAGATAAATATATTTAAGTGCTTTGTATTGTTTTGCATTCCTCATGTAAGTTAATAAAGTTTTTCATGTAGTTTATCCTGTAATTGAACTAAATGTGTTAAAATAAAGCATAATTCAAAGTACTCCAATATATTTTTTAATTTTTGTAAAGAAGGCTATAAAATCAACGCAATAAGAGGGCACAATACAATACAATAAAACATGGTTTTATTGTATTGTATTAAATATAAGTATTGAAATATTTATTGATTTTGATATTGACATTTTGACTGTTTGTTGGCAGAAATTATTGAGTCAATTTGACTGTATAACGAGATGCAAATATTTAGTGATAGTACGGTGAAGAATGGCTATTTAAATGTTCAATTCTTGTACAGGATGAGAATCGAGGTATCTGTACTCTTGGGCACATTTTTGAGCACTACCATAATGCTTTGTTCTCAATGACCACCACGAACTCATGTCGTGTGTTTCACATCAACAACTGAACCAGCACTTTAATATTTTTCGATTATTCTTTTCACAGTTGATAAATTTACACATTACGACTTGTAGGAACCAAACTATCACCATTTTGATAGTAATGTTTAACAATAAGGTTACGTTGTTGTATCGTGCAGCGCTCCATGTTTACTAACTTCTATTTATTTTCATTCGACTTATTACAATTACTGACTTCTCGAATCATGACAGCCAAAATGGCATGAATTTAAATTTTGCGCTCTTACCGCAATACCCTTTGTAAAAGTTAAAATATACCTATCCATGTATATTACAAATCTGCAATGTTTTAATGCAATCATTATTAATTCTTCAAAGTGTTAGAGAAACGTTTTACAATAGTTCATAATTTACAACTGAAATTCCTAATTCACATTTAGTGTGAAAGCTTGGGCAGATGAACATAATGTTCTTGATAAATAACAGAACCCTTTTGTTCGTCAAGACACGGCGTTTTATAATGTCTCATCAACGTATTGTAATATGAAGTAGCATCAGCATAACCCTGAAATATTCTGAGAAGAATTCCTCTTTTTACTGTTTGCTTCCCCATTGTGGAGACATTACAAACTACGACCTCTCAGTTAGCAAACGGCTTATTGCCGTAGGTTACGCACAGACACCTCTATAAAGCCGTTATATGTGATACAGCTGTCTTAATATCATCTTTGTGTCACGTACACACTTGTTCTGAGATACCTAGGGACAATTAGCCTAATGTAAGATTTTATTTTCCCCTCTACCGTGGACAATGTTAGATATACTGCCGCTTAGACATACGCTAAGACTAATCATTAAATGTTGTTATCATTTTAACCAACAGGAAGGCTTCAGCGGTGATAATGAGCCACCGTACGAGATTTACCTGTAGTAACTACTAATATACTTTTATAAGTTGTGGTCGGTTTAGATTTATTAGTGGTCTTGTAAGGAGATGCTCAAATTTGGTCTACCGGATGCATTACATTATGGACAGAGAGTTGTTACTCTCTCAAAGACATTATAGTAAACGAATTATTTACTTGCATAAAGGAGATGAAAAAAAGGAACTAAACTGTTGGTAAAAGAAATACTTATAAATGAAATAGCTGACTTGTACTAGAATTAGAAAGATGAATTATTGTTGACAAAATTACTTCAGAAATACAGATTTTTTAATGGAATTCCAGAGTCAAATAACGGTGTTGATAAGTTTTAAGTTTTAAAGATTATTCAGGAACATATTGACTAGTACTACCTGAATAGTACAAACTAAATAGTACTATTTTGATCTTTTTATACTGTTGATCTTTCGATTTTCTGATCTACTAATCCTCCGGTTTCTTCTCGAACACTTTTTCTCGTATTAATCTATCTCGTATTACCTCGCGGAAGTATTAAAGGAAAATTGCGGGTTTGTATTGTAAAGGGTGGTCCAACCATAATGCACGATGTTAATTGTGAGTCACACCTTAACGTCAAGTTTTTTGTCCAACTTAATTTGACATTTATTTGTTTCAGTGTTTGACAAATTCAACCATGGAGAGGTACACAATTGAGCAGCGCGTTAAGATTGTTGAAGCCTTTTACGAAAATGGGCGTTCAAATCAAAATGCATTTCGTGCACTTCGTGAAGTTTTTTGGTCAGCATAATCGACCAAATGTGTCCACAATCGGGAAAATTGTGCGCAAATTTCAGCAAACCGGGTCTGCAGGAAATGTGAAAACACCTGTGCATGCTCGCCCAGTTTGTTCTGTGGAAAAAATTGCTGTTGTTCGCGATAGTGTAGCAGAAGAGCCGTCAACCTCGACTCGTCGTCGTGCCCAACAATTGAACATCTCACGAACATCACTGATGCTAATTTTGAATAAAGATTTAAATTTACACGCTTACAAGGTTCAATTGACTCAAGAGCTGAAGCCTACTGACCATTTCAAGCATCGTCAATACGCCGAATGGTTGGTTGAACAGACAGAAGTGAATGGTGACTTTACAAAGAAAATCATCTTCAGCGACGAGGCACACTTTCACCTCAGTGGATTCGTTAACAAGCAGAATTGCCGAATTTGGGCAAATGAGAATCCATGATTGATTGTTGAAAAGCCGATGCATCCACAAAGAGTGACTGTTTGGTGCGGTTTATGGGCTGGCGGCGTCATCGGGCCGTACTCCTTCGAAAATGAGGTCGGCCAAGCAGTTACCGTGAATGGTGTTCGCTATCGCGAGATGATAACGGACTTCTTGTGGTCAGAAATTGAGGATATGGACCTGGACGATATGTGGTTCCAACAGGATGGTGCCACTTGCCACACAGCCAACGAAACAGTGGCACTTTTGTGCGAGAAATTCAATGGCCGTGTTATCTCACGTCGTGGCGATGTTAATTGGCCGCCACGATCATGTGATTTGACACCGTTGGACTTAGTTCTTTGGGGATATTTAAAAGAAAAAGTGTACGTCAATAAGCCAAGAACAATTCAAGAGCTAAAAGATGAGATAATTCGGCACATTAACGACATTAAACCTCAATTATGTCTCAGAGTCACTGAAAATATGGACCATCGGAAAGAGGTATGTCACCGAAGCCGCGGCGAGCATTTGGCCGATATTGTATTTCACACATAATTGTCATATATCCTTCTATCATAATAAAAAATATTAAGATAATCCTCTGAAAACTCTTTGTTTTATTTACAATTAACATCGTGCGTTTTGGTTAGACCACCTTTTAGAAGGTCGCTGAAACTCTTGTTGCAACGAAAACAGCTAGCATGTAGTGGACGTGAGCTGACACCCATCCTTATCTGCAATTATAGTATTCATATTTCCAAACATTTCAAGCTGTCGAAACACAATGTTCGTATAAAATCTTAACACATAAGATCGATAGTTATTTAATGGATAAAATTCTGTATTCACTCTGTTCTTATAAATTCAAACCATTATGTGGACAGTTTTGAAGCCTGGATGCGATGCACGATGCTCGAGACTTTTAAATTACTTTAAATTAGATTACGAAAAACTGAAAAATATTGTATATTTTTGGATATACGAGAGAGTGAAGGTTTACATACGCCTAATTAAGAAAAATATACATACATATTCTGATCAACAATACAAAAGATGTGATCATTTCTCAGAAAGGTACATATACAGGATAATTGGGAAAATCTCTCAACTAGTACCAGTACCTGATAACTAAAGAAATACCTAGTACCCAAACTAGCAATAGAAAGAAGTGAGAACTTAGATTTTAAATGACGTCGTGCTCCACAGAAATTGATACCAGACTGGAATTCGTAAATATATTTTAACCCTTAACAATTTCCATCGAGTGATACAGTGGTTTTTACTGCCACCCTTCTTGTAGACGGTTTGGAGTAACCACCGAGAAAGAATCACCGCCTAGAGGTTCTAGCGAGGGATGCATTGACCCCGTTGTGAATCAGCAGGGAAGCCTCCGGTCGGGAGAAAATGCTTTCGATTCTTCTAAGTTGCACCCGTCGGCAACGCTCAACACCGTGATGTAAAAGGAGCCATTCCTATTGTATCACGAGAAGTATAGTAAAGAGTTTTCCCGACGGTGAACCAGGTACTTAATACCTCCAGGTATTTAATCAGATTGGCGAGTGGTAACCATAGATAGCAGGGAAGCTGATTTATTTAGTGGTGATTAAGGTGGCTTCGGACACAATTTTATGTACAAATATATGTACATGATTTACCTTACTCCAGCTTCCCTAGTATCGATGAGATGGTATGTTCTTTGGTAGCTGGCGGTAAATGAAACGACTATATCACAACAAGGGGGAATATATTATGCTCACTAATTACAATTGCGAACTCCTGCACTCAAACGGTCACTAGTTTCGACAGTTCCTGATTAATTTTCCTGTCCTCTATCCAATTATAATGATTGGGTATAAGTAGTTCCTAAGTACAAGAAATTTTAAAAGGTTTATTTAAATTTGGATTAAACAAAACTAAGATATTCACTGACAATTCTCTAAGTTGGAGAAAATTAATCAGAGGAACGCTGAATCATAATTAGTAGCTAATCACGGTCAAGCAAAAGAAAAAACTGACTTCAATTTGGTTGTTCGGAAATTTATATTATCAGTAATTTTCTGTGGTGGGTGAAAATTGTTAATTTTTGGTAGCAAAATATCCCTTATTTTCAGAATGTAAACGCTTTGAGGTTGTCACATATTCACCCTGACCAGTCAGAGTTGAGCATACCCCTACCCGTCGGTGACATTCCTGTCTCTACTCATTAGCTACTGATAGACCGTGACCATCGACTGCTTACAATTAGTAATTCTTATATAATATTCAATCCCTATTGATTCCATTGTTATAGTATATTGTAGATCAATGATAATTGAAATGTACTTCGTTGGTGTTATTAACTGAACCGATACTGAATATAAGTATTTATTTCACGTATTTTCACGTGTACTTAGACCTTAGTATATTTCCCGTGAAGTCCGCACATGACGGCCCGCCCGAATATAGCGGTGACTTATCCTATCGGTTTCATCGACCTGACCAGTGTAACCCCACGATATCGCAGTCTGATAAGACAAGTTCGGACTTTTTGTGGTTTTCCAAAACATGATTTACAATTACATCAATTACCTAATTGAGCCATTCCTTTGTGTCAATTAATTTATTTTTCGAACTCTGTGGCTGGCTTTGTCACCTTAGTTCGGCTCTGGACCAAGCACCCACAGAGCCCATGTGAAGCGAACTCGACCTATGTGGCGTCTATCCACCCTTATAAGTGGACTCTAGAAAAGTCTTATCTTAGTCTTATGTGTCTGGTTTGCAATATGTATTTGTAAAATTACGGCTAAAATTAGAGAATTCTGGGTCCTTAGCACGCCTCTTTCATTTGTTGCTGACCTGGGTCATGTATACCAATTTTCATAATATGGACTAGAATATACATACGGAATATACATATGGAATAGAATATATATATATATATATATATATATATATATATATATATATATATATATATATATATATATATATATATATATATATATATATACATTTGTTGTATTGATAAGTATGAATTTAGTTTAGAAAAATAATTATAAGAGTTGTAGAAATCCATATTGTTACACTATGTTAGCGAGTTAACGGAGTGTCCACCACCAGTGAAATGCAGGGAAAGAAGTAACAAGCTAAACCGTGAAGATTGGAAGAAGTAGGAAGACTGCATATTCTTCGCAGGACCATACCTTCGCCCACGGGGAAACTACGAAAGACCCAATGAGAAGAATAAATACCAGGATAGGGCGCTATCTGCAAACAGTCCATCCCCAAGAAGAAGAGTGGGGCAGCAAGTAGTTCCCAGAAGAATTCCTCTTTTTAGGCCAGTACTCCATCCCTTATCAAGGACCGACTGAGCTTATCCAGGCACCAGCACGCGTCAAGAACAGAGACCAACAGAGAGAGAAAAAGAGAGAAAGAGAGATAGATTCTGGATCCGCGACCAGATACCTGAGTCGAAACTCAACCCGTCCTGCTTCCAATGGGGACGCCCACAACAAGAGAAATTACATTATAACATACTTAATGTAATGTAATAATTCAATTATTATAGGATTACGTAACAGATTTATTATCAATTATTTCATGTTTAATGTTGAGTTTTTAGTCTTCAGTATAATTTATAGCGCATTTCTAAATTTCATTTTTGTTTTAGCAAAGTAATGAGAATTTCATTGAATTATTTAGGTCTCTTTGTTCACATTTGTGATTACTAATTTTCTATTTTTCATGATCTTACACTTAATCTTATTCTTATGTCATGTTTTCAATAATAAGTGTTCTGAATAGCATCATTCATTACCGTTATATATCAATTATACTTAAATTAATATTTGCGTTACCAGCAAAACAGTAATATTTAGTCAACTTTTATTACTTCTTTTAATAACAAAACTTTCAAAATATTGGTTGTCCTTTCTGATAGTGTAGTATAATTATATTACATTTGGAGTAGGTAAATGAAAATACTACAAATATCATGGGTTATATGCAAATATGTAAGAGATATGCATTTTATGTGTATATTTGCTGCAATTTGCCAGTTAGTAATGACGGAGTGCATGTACATTTTCAGAATTAATTGAATAGTATTAAGTATATATTTTTTTGTTATTAATCATTAACTTTTACATTGATATACATTACATGAAGTAAATTAATTTTTCGTATTCGACTTATTTTGTTGATACTGAAATTTTTTCGAAACTATCTTTAATGTACTGAGTGTATATATAAATAAAATTATTATTTTGAGTTTTCTACCTTTTAGCTTAATGAATTTAGAAAAAGAGTAATAAACTAAACCTATTAGAGATAACCATAACGTCCGGGAGTAGTAATAACTTGTGCTGATCTTGTGGAAATATTTTCAATAGCATATGTGCTAATAATAATGTTCTCAACTCACAATACACGTACTAATAAGTTTTGAGATTACATATTCTTGGTTGACGTTGCCAACAGTTGAAGTGACAGTTAAAGGCACGTGTGACCTCTAACCCTCAGTAATTTCATGAAATTTACAAGCCATCTATCTCGGCACTTTGTTTTATATGCTAAAACTTTGTAGTCAACTTGTTAGGCTACATATAACGTTCTTTTTGGACGTTGCGTCGCTGTTGGTGTGTATTTTATTATGTTATTTTAACGCGGAAGAGGATATATTCACGTATGCAATAAGCGGTTTTCATCTTTATTGAAGAGTTTTTGCACATTTTAACATAAAATAGTCAATATGAATATAATTTAATATTACATGTGTTATTTATGCAAATTATGCTTATGCTTAATAAGCAAATTAACGATTTAGATAAAAACAGGTGGATTTTATTTGGATTTGTTTTAGTATTAATAATTTATACATGAATAGAGTGGTTTCGTTGTGAATCATAGGTCTTTATAGAATTTATAAATTTATCTCTTGAATTCATGACTACAGTATTATGAAAATTGATGTTTTTAATTTTTGAATATTTCGGTAATTACTCGGAAACTTGTATTTGAAATCTTGACTATCGTTATACAGCTACCATGTATTTCTTAACCTTGACAAAGTTAGTGTTAATATGTATAATGTCAATAATTTGTCTCCAACATTTTCATAATAACAACATCCTTGGTTCATAGCGTTTCATAGCATGTGTGAAAATCGTCACAGGTCATATCACCAAACTTCTACAAAGTCACAATAAATCGACGTTTTTGTCTACCCTACCAGAACTCTTTCATTAGCTACGGTCTGTTAAAAACTCGTTTACATTAAGTTCAGAAGATGTTTATGTCATCAATTGTATTTTGCTGCTGTATATAATATATTTATGTAGATATATTGCCGCTACTAGGATCACGTTCTACTTGACTTCAGTTATTAGCTGATTTGTGGTCCATAAACATAATTTATCCACTGTTCATAAAGTGATCTTCAATCGAACCAAACTTCTACCTCAAGGGCCTCCCCACTACCAAAGAGTTATTCGCGAAACAGGGCAAATTATTTTGTTCTAATGTGATCATTTTCTACTCATCTTGGCTGATTAGCGGTGGGTGAACAGAGGTTATCCACTATTACCCACTCTTATCAAGGAATTATTGACAAATCAAGGCAAATAATTTTGCTGCTAATAGGATCATGTTGCGAATCGGCCGAGCGAGATCCAGTGCCGTATATTTCCGCCAAACGATAGGAGTGAGTGCCACGCTGTGACGAGGACAGGAGGTCATCAGGGAGAGGCAGTCAGGTCAAGAGGAAATCCGTTCAATTCTCCTAAGTTGCTCTAAGTTTATTTTGTTGTTACTAGATCATGTTATACTCGTCTTGGTTGAACACAATTTATTCACGTTTCATAAAATTATCTTCAATCAAACCAAGCTTCAAGTACCTTTTTATTACCGAAAAACTATTCACGAATCAATCAGTGGAGGCTCATTGGAGTAGGCAGTTGAGACATTGCCTTAACAAGAACAGAGAATGTGATAAATTATCTTTCCTTTGGTTTGTTGTTTTAATATACAGTTTTGTTTACTTATAATCATAGTTCTGATATCTAGAATTATATTTCTTTATCTACTGTTTTGTCAATCTAATCTAATATGGTACTGTAGTCGGGGCGCGGCATGATCTGGATGGTGCACCGATAGATCGGCGAGGAACCGTATGCTTCGCTTTGTCGATTGTCAGAAATAGCGGGGAGAGATACTGTGCCTCGATAAAAGGGGCTGTCTCGTATGTATGACTGTTGATAGGCAGCATTCGGTGTAATCGACGTGCGGGACATCGTAAATAGGTGACATGTCGATAGACATGTGTGGGCTCCATATATCCGTGGTTGCGCTATTACGGTGGTTTCTGGCGGCGATGATGTCTGACCGCCGCTGACGTGGCGGCAGTAACGAGTATACCCGAGGTTCCATCTCGGGAACGTCGTCTGACGTCGTAGAAACGGCGATGCATTGATGTTGATAGCACACAGCGGGCGTCAACGTAGATTCGGGTAACGTGCGCGAGGTTCCATCTCGGGTACGTCGTCTTGTGTCGTAGAAATGGCGATGCATTGATTTTGGTGGCACACAGCGGGCGTCGACATAGATGCGGTTAACGTGCAGGTGAGGTGTAACGACGACGTTGAGTCGTGTCGGAGAAGATAGTGAATGGCAGGCTCATCACTGTTTACAAACTACCACTTGAGCACGACTTCGCTCTGATGGCAGTGGTATGAGAATGGGTAAAAGAGAACGGTAACAACGCAATAAGATACTAATTCCACAACATACAACAACATAATAAGATACTAATTTCACAACATACAATAACATTTATTGCCACAAGCAAAAATGCAACACATTGAATACAGTATAAAGATATATCGAACAACATGCGTAATTTCGTGGTAGGCGCAAAACTGATCCAGAGCTGGCTGGGATGTCTGATGAAAGACACGGAGTTTAATATAGCTTGCGCTCCCTCAACGAAAACAGGCAGGAAACATAGAATCGTCACCTGATGTCTCTCATCTCGATGGACAACAGCTTGTGGGACACACAGAGAGCTATCCAGCCCTCCGTTGCATGGGGAAAGAGGCCTCGTGTTCAACGACGGAGATAAAGCCGAGGTATTTGCGGGCAGCCTGAAGCTTCAGTGCCGTGAGAACCAGTTGGACGAAAACTGGACGAACGAAGTCAGGCGGAAAGTGCGCCGCATAGATGACACCGAGGACGGGAATTTCCACTTCTGACCAGCCACGATGGAGGAGATCAAAGCCATCTTGGGAACCCTCAAGATAAGGAAAGCCCCAGGACGTGACATAGCGCTGCAGAGACTGTCCAGAAAAGGAGCCATCATGGCCGAAAGTCATAGAAAAGTGTCATCGTAGCCCACCTCCACGAGATGACCGAGGAGCTGGACGTTATCTCCAACGAGCAGTTCGCCTATAGTCCTAGACATTCGACTGAGCTGCAAATGCTACGACTGGTGGAATACACCACCAAATGTTTTAGCCAGGAGCACATCACCGCAGCATTGTTCGTAGATGTCTCCAAGGCCTTCGACTGAGTCTATTATGGTGGATTACTGATCAAGATGATGGACATGGGGTACCAGGTGGTCCTGCTAAAGCTGACTAAATCCTACCTGACTAGGAGGCGATTCCGGGTCAAAGTGATATCCTCTTTCTCCAACCACAGGACCATAGTAGCCGGAGTTCCGCAAGGAGCCGTATTGTCGCACCACTTGTTCAACGTATTCACCTCAGACCTACCCAGGACGGATTAAACTGTTGCCGCGCTGTACGCCGACGACACCGCAATCATCGCCAGGTCGAAAAGAGAGCGTATGGACTTGACCGATCTGCAGCGAGCCGCGGGTGAGCTCGAAGAATGATGCAACAGGTGGATAGTAGTCATTAATGCCTTTAATAACTTTTTATATTTCAGAAAAATACAAAACAAAAGCACACCCACCCAATTCCTAACCTTGGGATCCTTTTCGAAAACGGCCGTAAGTTTAGGGAAGGATCCCATCCCGAGTAACATTACTCTTCCCCGACGAAGATCCACACGACGCGGTTCGTCCGCATTATCAATGTAGATTGACCAATACTACCCAACTTTCTGGGCATCGTGCTGACCAAGGTACCCATGACATGACAACCCCCGAGGGGCGGACGCTGGGGAAGTGATGTTGTAACACCAGGCGCCAAATGCTTGGGAAACAGCCGAGAAGATGTCCCTACCAGCGGGACTAAAAGACGTCAGGACCAAAGGAGGTTTAGTAGAGTAAACGGCCGCTAGCAGTCTGGGTCAGCGGCCGTTTGTGGGTGGCATCCTACCTCTCGTGTCGAGACCTGCGATGGCGGATGTGAAACTCGGCCCACCTTCGTACGACGGTCCCGGTATACACGATGGGCGTGTATAGAGCGGTAATCTCACTCGGCTCACAAATACCCCCATTAAGGCCATTATGCCTGCCAATAAATATTGGCGCTATAGCTTGCGCTGTTAATTTTTGCATTGGTCAGTTTCATCTGACCAATGCAAATGCAATGCAATGTAATGGCGGTCTTTATTAAACAAAAAAAAAAGAAACAAATGACAAATCATGAATCAAATAAGAAACTGTAGTGGTGTAGTAAACTTTTTAATAAAATCATTTAGTCAAGTTTAATAAATTTTCGTGTGATTGCATGATTATGTAAATTATTCGGACATTCCACGGGTACTCCACGCTTTGATTCAAATCATTAAAAAGCAATAGTTCTTGAAACAGGGTAAATTCTAGTTAATGAGGAATACGGTGCAAATTAAAATATATTTTGGTAGTGACTAGACTAGTCATTTCCAGGCGAGACATCTTTTCAAGATAAACAGGGATATAATGAATTTAAAACATTTGTGGTGAACATTAAAAGAAGATTTTAAATCGTGAAATCATATACTGAGTGTTTATGAATGATACAAGAAAATATATCGGAAATGATATGATATAGGTTTTAAAAAAGCCTATTCCGTATAGATTTCGTGTAATGAAATATTTGGTTGACAGAGTATGCGTTCCTCTCTGAAAGTAAATACATTCTTGGCAGAAAATATAATACGAGCATACGAACTGATGTCCTTGTCTCAATTTTAATTATTTTTTACATTTACGTATGTTACAGTAATACACTTATCCTACGATACTCAGTTTACCGGTGTTGACAAAGTGAATTTATTAAATCAACACAACGAGAAGACCTGAAATAAAATGAATTTTAATTTTGGTGATCTGTGAAAAAAAATTATATATCGGAACGCAATTTATACGATATCTAATAATTTAATGTAAAACACCTGTCTCAAAATCTAGTTAGCTTTATTGTAACTAATGATAATTTTTAAGCATAACATTATTGCAACAGTAGATCGTGACCGGAAGAGGATATAAGATATATCCAATATTCATTTACTCTCCAGAAAGGGATCTGGTTTCAATGTATTGTCAAATATCACATAACTTACTTTAATGGCCTCAAAGTATGATGGTAACTGTATTTATGAGTATCGAATATTATATTTTATGTTATCATAAATTAGGATATTAAACATTTCCTTTCTAACTGTTACACAATAGTTTCTTGTACATTTTATGAGATTCTTGCTGAATACTTTTTTAACGATACATAATCTTAAAAGAAAATATGATATTGCATATAGTAATTTCATAGGATTATAAAAAAAATGGAAAAATGTTTCCGCATCGAAATAATAATATATTTTAATTTAAAACCGTAAATATTATTCCAAAGGCCTCCATCTTGATTTCTTATATATGCTTGAAATATAATACATGCTAGGGCTAGTTTGATAATATTTTATATACATTCATTCAGAACAACATGAACTACATTAAAGTTACATTAAATTAAATTTAAAATGTATAAAATTATATATAAGAACAGGTAAACTAAATTTAATGCAGATCCTTCTAATTATTTACCTCTCTCTAGTAGTATCTGAGTCAAGTCTTATTAAATTAAATAAGTTGTTATATATTTATTTTAATAATACAAGATAAATAATAGTATTTAATAAACACTAATACCACCAACACTAATTCTTGTATAGAAAATTATATCGAAAAAATATAGGGTTGAATTTGAAATAAAATGTTTATAGATGTTATAGAACAACAGTTGATAGTCCTATAGAATCATCTGCGTACATTAGTTTGAACAATCATTTTTGAACAATAATTGAGAAAACGTTTAATAAGAAAATATGTTAAATATGCAATTGACTTTATTATATAGCAATGTAAAATACGTTCTGGATGAAAAGAAAACTCGAAATGAAAGAATTGTACCGTTAAAGAAGTAAGTTGTCATAATAGTATAAAATTTCGATTCCCTGTGTATTTTACCACATGACTAGCCGTAAACCTTGGTAAACATGAAGAAGTTAGAGAAGAGATTATTTAGTTTGTATTTATATATAAGCATAACCAAGATATTTTAAACTTACGGATCAGGTAGATAACCTGTAGGCATAATAACAGGATGCCATTATCATTCAAATAATATCTAATTTACCTAGTAATTCCTTCATATTTGTAAGTATATTATTATTTTAATTTTGTAACGATTTATATATAAATATGTATATGTTTGTGGTTATATGTTGCTAAAAAATAGAAATTACTCTAAGAATATTCAATAAATAAAAAAGAACTGACGCTTATATCGATTTAGAACGTCGGCGTCGCTTCGAGAAAAAATCAAGCGTTGTAGCATTTGTCAATCGATACTTTGTGAATGTTATCTTGTGTAGTTGAGTTTTGTCTTGTGCATTTGATAAATACTGCCTTGTGTAGTTGAGTTTTGTACTTGATTTATAATTTTGAAACGAAAGAGAAATTAATATAACGAAAAATTATTGAATGTAAAATAATCCACATATATAATCACGTCATAGAACTTGACCATCTTACTGTCTTAAAAGTTCACACGTAAAACGTGCAGCTTTTTAAGGCAAGCACAAGCGCCGACCGCGTGAACCATTGCGTGGAATATAGTCAATTGATTTTATTCTATAATAGTCTTATCGTAGAATATAGCCAACTGGAGCAATGAACAGACACAACTTACAACAATAATAATAATTAATGTATTTTTTTATTACTGATTTCTTTCAAAATAAAATAGAGGCGTTATTACAAAAAAGGCATATATATATATATATATATATATATATATATATATATATATATATATATATATATATATATATTACACCTAGTTATTCTGACTTTAGATCAGATATACTCATAATAGATTCAAGGTAGAACGAGAAGATAACTGCGAAGAAATATATCATTATTTTGCAACACCACTTGCATATGGCAACATTTACTTTTATGAACTCTTTAAATTTTTTGTCTTTTATTATATTTTCCTAAGTTATATTCCGTTTAAAAGTTATGTCATATCCGATGGCTGCACAAAGGCCTTGGATGTGGCGACCCGCTTTCTTGCGGATCAGGCGGTACTATCGTCCTTTACTCTCACATAGCTGTAGACTTAGACCTGCCTCGTAAGGGATGCATCGGGCATTGGGCTATTGGGCTGCCTTGTGTTCTCCCAACTCGTAACAACAAATGCCGCTACGCAAACAGAAGCATAGCTTGGATAGCGGACGTCTGCCCTATCTCCCCCAGCCCTGACCCATTGGACCCCGCCTACTGGCGTCTTTATCTTCTAGCACTCTTCTTTCTTCGTGTTGTTTCTTCAGCAGCTATCAACCTCCGGGTATTTCGTGAGTTTGGCGTGGACGCGAACTCTAGAGAGGGATGGATCTGGTTTTCCAAACCTCGGGGTTAGGGGTTTGAGGTTGAATGTTGTAGTTCGGAATGGGTGGGTTCGGGAGCCTACGGAGCCTCTTGACCTCACCCGAAATATTATAGGAATAAGTGGCGCTATTAAAGGAGCCGCTGGACATGACAGGATGGAGTATTGTCTATGTCTGGCCCCTGGAGGTGTCTATCTGAAACAGAAAACGGGTTATTTACAAACCTAGATCCGAGAAAATCATTTGGATTTTCGGTCTAGGATGCCTTTCTGGCCCCTTGGGCCATAGTTGGTCGCTGCCCTGATGAGCAGATTTTTATGGTCTGTCGTCCTTTTGGTTATATTAATAGCCCTGGTTCAGATGACATCCTTGGCCGGACCCTAAAAGTTATAACAGTTATTGTTATACAACATTATAACGTTGAAAGTCTCAACAAAATTAGAACATATTTGTTTTAGATGTATCGGTATACTACAATGTAGTTAAGAATTATAATTTTTTTAAGTTTTGAACAGAAATACAGGCATTTAATATTTTAAATCGCCATAAGCCAAATTGTTTCCTCGTTTGTTGAATATTTTCTTAGAATAACGGCTAGAGCTGACCTTTTAATTACATTTGTGCTAAGCTATTTGTTTATTTGTATTAATCATTCAGTATGAATATCTCAAGAATTTAGAATAACGGCAGAGGACAATTTTTGCCAAACATTATATTATATAAAGACATTTAATTATAACATATAAAATAAAACTAGCTTCGGATATCGTTTTCAAAACCCTCGCGGGGATTTTGCCGTGGGTAATTTAATCAACTATGCGGTAAATATAATAAGACCGATTCTGCACGTGCTTCAAAAACAGTGATGGATATTTTGTGTCTGAAACTGACAAGCTTCCAATTAAAGGTTGTTCCGTATCATGCATTTGCATTCCATATGCAAAAATTTTGACTGCATAATTTCGACAAATTTATTTACGTAATGACGTACCCTCAATGGCCAGGAGTTAGTCGAGCTTTGGGACCGCAATTTATCCAGTAATGTCTTTATTATATCCGCTATGTATAATTTTTACGCGAATAACTGTTACGTATAATACCTCAGTTGTGATTCATTCGTCTAATATTAATCATAAAGGTAACATACCAAAATATACATTTCGTTTCAGTAAGAGACAAATCTATATAGGTTCAACTTTATACCTAAGATAGGTAAAATTCCTGCAGATTAACATACTTTTTGGGAAAAATAACTGAGTTTGCATCATCTAAGGTATATTACTGGATACTCAATACTACTCAATAGTTATATTATATTGTAAAGGTACTATTCAGACGAAATGGTACTGCTAATGGAACACGAAATTGTGTCCATATTTACTTAATTCCTGAGCTAGCTAAATCCTATGTGGGATTTATGGGTCATTTGTTTTCTTTTCATCTATTTTACTACGAGATTTCGACTAGTGGCATGGCATGATGATATGCCATGTCCCTTGTAGAAGTACGTGAATTTTCTTGTGCATAGATCAACCTAACGAACTGTATATCTTCTATAACATCTGGTCGACCTATGTAATGATCTCGGGTATTTACAAATTGCTTTTCTACACTCTTCTAACTCCAAATTTTTTAATTGGTTCTTGATCTTGACGCGGATATCATACAATAAAAATATGAAGACCTACGTCGAACGATCTGCTTATTTTCTCATAACCTTTCAGGATCAAAATCGCAATATCTTGTCAATCAGTAGTTATTACTTATTACTTCAATATTTCAGATTTCTTCGTCCTTGTTCTAAAGTAGGTCTATGACGTGTTCCTCTTAGATGAATATAATCGGTACTATGAGCTGGATATGTTTTCACAGAGGGGCCTACCCTCTGTAAAGTCACAATATTTAGAGAATTTATATCTTATAGGTTATTAAATACCTATCTGAAATTTTTTACATATTTTTATTTTACTTTTACTGATGTATAGAAGAAACATAGTTTGAATACGAATTAGGTCTAAGTCTTATACCTTTTTCTATGAAGATGTGAAAAATCAAGGTTAAATAACAATAAAAAATAAATATTAAGTAACTATATCTGTCACATACAGATATGATAATATTGAATTAAACTACGTGTTATGAACAAATTACTATAAATATTCAAGATTCTTAGAAAAGATTATTTTCAGAAGAGACAAAATATCTCATCTATCTCATATTTACTCGACATTCAATTAAGTGTACTGAATTGAATATATTTCAGAGATTCATATTTAATAACCATTATCCGAGAAATATTACCCGAAAATATTATAATTATATGAAAAAATACAACATTATAAAAATAAATAAACCTTACTACCCAACAAATTAAAATTATTATATAAATACTATATATAAAGTTGATTGTAACAACTGCAATAACATCTATATCGTTCAATCAGAACAATAGAATAAAAGAATATATGCACATAAATATAATACTAAACCAAAACTCAGCAACACGTACTAGAGCCGAACCATACCTTTAGCTTTAAAAAAGAAAAAAATTCAAATTACTACAGATGGACAATACATGTAATTCTATAAATCAAAAACCAATTACAACTATGTAATTAAAATCCACACTGATAGTGAATTAATGTGAAACATACTATATACTTTTAAATTAATTATAGTAGGTTAGCAAGTTAACTTTACATTTATATTCTATGAAATAGAGAATAATCAGGTGATATACGGCTTTTGATATTGTGTATGCATGTAAGCAAATATAATATCCACAGCTTTAGTTTAAAAAAATTATTTATAATGTATTAATACACTATATATTATAGTGTATTAATTAATAGCTTCTCTGATGATGGTGAGTGAAATATAAATATTAGTTAAATCTCTTTATTATAATTCAGTTGACCGAAATCTTAGAATACAAAACAAGTAAAATATAAGTCATGCTTATCGTCAAGAAATCGAAAAATATTAAATATATAAGCATAATTCTAAAAGGGTTGATTAGATAAATGTGGTAAGCGATACACTTATAGTATATAATGAAGATTATAACGTCAAAATATTCTTTTAGGACTTCAGACTATCTACATATGTTAAAATATTTATTTGTTTGTATATTATAACACATACACAAGCATTATATCATAACAAGAGGCATTAATTATAAACAATATATAGTACAGAACTCTAAATTTCTCAAAAAAACAACATGAGTTCTTTACTCCTAAACAGATTAATAAACACATTTTTTTTTCATTTTTAAAATAAAAATCCATAAAAAATTTAATTTTAGCATACTGATAATAAAAAGTTTGAAATTCAGTTTAACATAATCCTATTTTCCTGTTACACTAACTTATTCATCGTACCACTTAAACCGTGATCTTGTGAAAGTTATTTTTGTGAAAGCGATGTTGTGGAAAGACATATTGGGATCATAAGATTTGAAGATAAGTTCGTCATTATGAAATAAGTTTATCCCATCCCTGAAACGAATCTTCTCATTAACGACATTTATTCCTATTAAAAGTTTGAAATGGCTGTATCGGTTATATGATCTATTTTACTTCATTTGCTGATTATTGGTCGGTTTTATTCAGGTAGTGCTTTATATTTGTTTTTATTTTGTTCATTATTTTAACTGAATCGAGATAGTACCCTACTTAGGGAAAGAAATAGTAAAAATTTATGACCAGAGAATTCTTAAATTTTGTTTAGTGTGTAAGTCTAACCATCTGATTAACTAAGGTACAGTTACAATAGTTTTTTATAACAGATTGTAGTCAATAGTAAAATACAGTCAAAAGCAATAGAGTCCTCCAAATTATCAAACTTTCAGAGTTTGCAGCTTCTTATTTTGGCGCTGTTATACATTTTTTATGTAATTAATTTGGTGAACGGTTAAAAAAGATAACAATTGTAGCAGTTGAATAGGAAATATCACTGCCTTTTATGGGTAAAAGAAGAAACTGTAATTAAAAGTGAAGAGGGTATAATTGGACCTTGGTTTCTTCATTTATCAATATTTATATTCATTTCTGTACATACCTTCTTAACAATAATAAATTTTCTTACTGCTATTTATGATAATATACATTTAGTATGTATTTATAATACATACCTTTGGCTACTAATGAAGATTATCACCTACCATCTTAATATACCTATATGGTATTTTTTTAGAAAATGTCAGTTACCTCCTCCACATGCCTCATCCTTTGAAATATGAGTTAGGTAAAATTGTATACATAATATATAGCGTTATAGAAGGAGGTTGTGGTTATATAACATATTTGATAACAGAAAACATTTAATCACATTAGTAGGTACACGTGCATCTCCTTTAAAAGAATATGTCCTGTATGAACTTATTATAGGTATTTATCATTATCAAGCATCATCACATGTGGATAGTCTTTCATAGTTTAACATACATGACGTCCAAAGGCAGCTGTTGACATACCAACGAGATTAAATCGCTGACTTATGTTAATTAGCCAACCAATATATTTATTGGTGTTAAAACAAGTACCTCAGATGTAAATGAATGAATGAAATTATACTACTTCAAGAAATCAGCTACATATATTATTTTTAATAACTGTTGTAGTTTTGCAGTTCATTTACAAACGATTTAATAGATTATGTATTTATGTATACGCATACATTATAGAAAAAATTCAAATCCGTATCCGAAATTTCCATTCATTTTAAATGGCGAATTATTATGACACCTTCCATACAAGTTCACCCGATATCAAGTAGCTTATTTTATGAGCCAACGTCTGCAAAGTGCTGTAAAAGTTACGTTTGCTTAATCTTCATGACCCACTAATTAATTATATTATGATTATAATATTTTATCAGAAACGTCGCTATCAACTTCTCTATTTTAAACGAAGGTATGGTAGGTATTTTCTGTTGTACATTTAATTTACAATTATTTTCATCCTTCAATAGCTTTACGAATACACAAATGCAACTATTTTTGATACATTTATATAAAATTTACATCGTATTGTAAATTTAATTTAACTTAAAAAATAATTTATAGTGTGCAAAATGGAAAATGGTTTTGGTGTTAAATTGAACCGTAAAAACTCCATTTTTCATATGCACTATATGAAGTCTGTATTAAGATTTAAATTTAAATGACTGCAATACGTTCATAAAGCTTTTTTCTAATAAAATTAAATATTAATTGGTGTAGGTGAGTGAAAATTATAAAACGTTTTATTATTGAATTGAGATCACAGCAATTAAACTAATATTGTTCATGAAAAAAATCCCTGATATTGTTATTTTCACTTCTTTTAGAATTATATTAGTCAGATGGAAAATGAAAATATTTCAAAGATGGACATTTAGAATTTATTTTTTTTATTTTCATGGAATGTCCATGAAAACAAAAAATTATTATCAAAATTATCGTCTACACGCATCATATGTTTGATTAGGAAAATCGCCATATATCTCCAGTGAATATACAAAAATTTAAATAAATACAATCCAACATTTTAAAATTCTGAGAAGACAAAATTGAAAAAATGTTAAACTTATCTTATAATTACTTAACACAAAAAAAATCCTTATAAATCCGAGTGAATTAATAAACTAAATATTCAATGACAGGCCACATTGAAGCACTTATTCTTGGTGCAAGCACGTTAACACTCTCGATTGTAGCTCTCTTACACATACTTTCTCGATATACTCACGGTTTAGCTGGTGGAATTCGCATCTTACATTTCCTTCTAGTTTTTCTTGGCTTTTAATTTCATTCCAAAGAAAATATTTAAGTGGATTCAGATCTGAATACCTGCTAATTAACATCGACAGTACAGCGAGTGCATCGTCTATCTGCTAATACCAACACATCAAGGACCTGTTTCATACAAGAATATTAATCTAATTATTATTAGCTCAATTCTGAAAATAAGATTAGTCTCTTATAATATTTACCAACATACTTTTCATTTTGTTTAGCCTTTATTTTTACCGGAGCAGGGTTTAGCCCAGAGTTACTATTCCACCTGACTTCTGACATTCACACGGATATATACAAACACACTTTATGTGGGAATTGAATCTACGCCTGAATAACTCCGAGTCAATAATTTAGACTAATTCCAAGAGATTGGTATCATCACACCAGATGAATCCAGAGGACTTGGAGACATTCTGCGAGCTAATTATGGGGTAATGTGCCCTTGACGATCTATTATATATAACATTCATGTCAATTCGGATGAGAAATAAAAATGCAGTAGTGATGTGCAAAAAAACTCCGACCAATTCTTAGAGTCGCTCGGATTAGAAAACAAGATCTCGGTCATTATCCACTACATCAGTTGACCGACAAATAATAAATATTCTTAACTAACAATTTTATAGAATGCACAGTAATGATAATTTGCAAATATTGTAAAAACCAAGGCACTAAAATAGACTAATAAGTTTTTATGAAATAGACCCCCATACTACATATTTATGACATGAACTGACATTTTCATAGCCGTCTAATAATAGCTCACGATAATTATAAGTAGATTTCATTTTAGGTAATTTCAGCAGAAATCATTAATAGCAAAACATTTGAAGATAGGTATAAGGAAAGCTATTTCGAACCAAAGCATACGAGCCTAGGCTCATAATAGTTCGGCCAATCATAATTTTACAACTAAGATATTTAAATAAAAGCAAAAACACTCTGAAAAATATTTTATTAAAGAAAAACATTGGTAACGGAAACAAAGTATAAGTTTTTAACTTAAATACGATTAAATATTACTACGTTATGATGAGTCAATGACAAGTTTGTTAATGAAAAACGTTAAGATTCGATAGTTAGGATAGTTCGGCCGCTATATCAAAACTATAACTATTAATAAAGATAATGAAACACCATTATCTTGATTAACAGCTTTAATTCTGAGAAGCATTGTTTCTACCAGCTTAGCGCACTCTTCAGGAAGCGTGCCATTTACAAGCATCTAAATTTGCCATTTGGTTCGTATATCGTTAACGGACTATTTCCTCAGCTGTTTTTTTTATGCCATAATGTTCCTATTGGCGAGAGATCTGGACTGATAGAGGCCTATTCCATAACAGGGACATTATGTTCTATAAATCAAGCTTTGACAGCTTTTGTTGTGTGGTACGCAGCGCCATCCTGCTGGAAAATGTACTGCACGTTAGTACCTTGACATATTGGTATTGACGGCAATAAACTGTGTGTCAAAATTTATTTATATTTTTCTGCTGTCACAGTACTGTCCATGAAATGCAATTTTCCTATGCCTATACCACTCATACACCCCCTTAAATAATAAGAGACGAAGGGAACTTCATTTTCCTAACTAAACAGTTAAGATGATAAATTTCCTGTGGGTTTTTTATCACACGTTTTTTGTTATCACCCAAACAGATTCCAAATTTGGATTCGTCACTCGAAATTACCTGGTGCCATTGTTGCAAAATCCAATGCCTATTCCCTCTGGCCCACCGTAACCCATTGACTTTCTGTCGTTTAGGTAATAACGGCTTTTCTCTTGCCTAAAGAAGAAACCGGTAAGTTCAAAAGTAAAATGTAAAAAATCAAACTTTCCCTTGTAGAATTTGTATCCTATTTTCTTTATTGAACGTTTAGTTGTAGATACAGAAATATGTTTTCCAATGGCTTGCCTCCATAATACCATAATTTCTTTTGCACTGGATCGTGGGTTTGTTATTACAATCCTCTTAACTGTTGCTAACCAGAGCATGTTGAGTAAGTATAAGTAGCAGATATTTTCCGAGCCGAAATTTCCTGTTTATGAGCATTAACAATTTATTTTCACAGATCGACACCTAATGCCACGCCACGTGCAATTTTTTTTTTAGAAATTTTAGCAGACGCGTCCAAAATACACATTATAATATCCGTTTCACTTTGACAATAATTGAGGTTATTTGGTTTTAAAACGCTACAAACTCTACTATGCATTTCAGTAACTGGTCGGACTATTCTGAACCTCAAATCTTAATGTTTTTTTATTAACAGACTTGTCATTGACATATCATAACGTATCAGTAATATTTCATCGTATTTAAGTTAACAGTTAAGTTAAAAGATAATACTTATATTTAAATATATTTGTTAAAAACATCGGGAAAATTATATTTGAAAATATCTGGAGCTTCACTTTAACACCAAATCAAAATTATTTTTTGCACACCTTTTAAAGGATTTAGTAAAAATCGCATTTTGTTATGCGATAGTTAACGATTAGTCCAACCATGCCGTCAGTAATGCCCGTTAATTTAAATACCATAAAAACGGTTTAATTTATGTATCTGACAAACTATTGAATCTTCTTAATAATGTGTATAAACCAAATATATAACAAACAAACATTTACTTCATTTAAAATTCCGAAGTTGATAACAACTTATATATACAGGGTCCGGCAATAGGTACTGACGCATTTATGAGCGCTGTGATGGGAAGACAGACACTGAATGGGGGACAGTATAGTGCGCAATAAGTTTGCTATATTATGCAGTTTTAGTAGCCATGAATTCTTGGCCCGTGCAGCAACGATTTTTTTGTGTTACGGAATCATTTGAATGGGATCCATAGTTGAGGTTCAGCGGCAATTTCCAGATGTTTTGAATAATCCAATCATATCCGATGAGGCACATTTTTATTTAACAGGTTCTGTCAATAACATGAAGTACTAGTCGACAGAGCAGCCTCACGAAATATATGAGCAACCTTTGTATTCCACGAAAGTCACAGTGTGGTGCGGTGTACCCCACTGTCAATTCGCAACGCTATTTGGCTATGATCAAACATTCTTCACCTGCTGAATTGCATCGCTTAGGAAAGGACATAGACAATAATGAGTTATGGTTCCAACGAGATGGAGCAACAAGTCATACAGATTGAATGTGTATGACACTTTTAAGACGAATGTTTCCTGGACAACTCGTATCTCGAAATGGTGATTTTAATTGGCCGGCGAAATCTCCGGATTTAACATGCTGTGATTTTTTCTTATGGGGATATCTTGAAGTGCAAAGTGTTTGTCGACAGGCCCCACACATTACAAGAGTTGAGAAACAACATAACCAACGAAATTAAAGCGATCGGCCCATATGTTTTGCGCCGTATCATGCAATCTTTTAGCAGCCGGCTGCAAGAATGCGAAATACAAGAAGGACTACATTTGTATACCGTAATTTAAAAAAAATAAGCATATTTGAAAACTGCATTACACATAGAATAAGTATGTTTCGTTTCAATCTCTGTGTTTCAATTACTGAGCTGACAATCACACAATAAAAACTGTCAGTACCTATTGCCTGACCCTTTATTACAGCAATTGTATATCCGGAGGTATAGTCATCTTAAAAATGCATTTAATTTCATGAAAATTTTCAGAAAATAACAATGAACAGGACCTCTACTACTCCTAATGGATGGGTTCCATCAGTTAGCTTGTATGTTATACAAATTGCTTGTTTTCAAAATAGTCGAACTTTTCATTTTAAAATAACTGGTTATAAAATATAATTATGCTTTCATACAGTTACTATTTATTTGCGTAGATTGTCGGAGGTGCAATTATTTGATATAGTTGTTTCCGAATAAGGTAGAAATGCTATCTCATCGCCTCGTTGACATCTACCAGATTTATGACCTAATGTAACACCGCGTGTGTTCTCTTACGAGGAAGTTATTACAATGCTTTAAAATTAGGCTTTTTCGCTTCTGTCAGAATTAATTATTTGTTTGAAGACATTATTCTGTTATGCAACGCAAATGCAGTTAAGGAATACTCATAAAAACAACTTTCGAACCGTATTAGATACAATTTTATTCGAATACTGAACTAATATTAGTTATTTAATGAACATTCTAGGTGTTAAATTTTTAATATCAAATATTAAATCCGTTTTACATATAATACGTTCTTTATTGGCATTTATGAATCAATTTGTCAAAAGGTAAGAATAATTTGTCTAGCGTGTAATGTCTCCCAAGTAGTTTTCAAATAAGCATTCCATTATTTATGAATTCTCACGCATAGATAAATAAAATTGATGTTAGAAACTTGTGGTTTCTGCAATATCGATCTATATTTTTCCAGTAATTATCTTGATGTATTGCTGATATTAAGAAAATGGTTGCACGATTTCCATCACATTAAATCAATACCATATGTAATAATTTTAATAACTACCTACTATTTTCATGATAATAAACTTTTATGAATCACAAATTTAGATAGCTATTTTATTAAAATAACTATCTAAAAATAGTTTAAAAGTGATAGTACTTTTTTGAATAATTTAATTTTTTGAATAACATTCTAAAGACAGGTGTGCGGTAAGGTAGGTATGTGTAGGTATCACCTTATATTTACAATAAATAATAAGACATAGTTGGCTTAAATCTAATGAGGCACATTGGATACATTGTTCTGAATTATATGCATTGATGAATTAATTTTAGTTAACTATATTCTTGATCAATATAGAGTGCAACCAAATTAAGACTAATAACATAATTAAGATTAAATTTAATTCACTAACGACTACTTAGGTGCTGAATGTCACTAAATCATTCATCAGTTCTGTATTACTCAACGTTCTTCCAATAATAGCATTTATTTTTTTAATTGAATATTGGAACAAGTTTTAATGTGTTTCTTTTAATATGCATTGCGGAGTACGATACGGATGGAGACGATAAAGTGAGGGCCCATTTGTGACCACAAAGATGTAATCATACTGCAACAAATCATTTAAAAATAATAAGTAGAAAACTTATTTTCGACATTGACAATACTTCGTTATACAAAATGAGTATTCCTTAATTCTTGAATTACCTGCTCTCGGATCAGTTCAATATTCCCTAATATTTATCTAACTTTAGGATATCATATTCTATCTTTGTATAATTTGGAATTCAAATTGTTATGTTTCAGAAGTTTCCGTAAAACGTCACTACTTTAACTACTTTTAGTATTTACGTAAATTGGCAACTTTTTTACGGAAATAGTTTATGTTTCAATCTCTTAAATAATCTATAAAATTAAACTGATTAGATATACATATAGTATTAGAATAACTACTGATAATTAAAGTAGTTTAGTTATTAGGAATTCACAAAACGGTCGGTCTAGTGTGTGTGTCTCTTGAGAATATTTTTAATTCAAATTATATGATAACAATTGTAGGAGGTGTGTAAATTAAATAATGAGATTGATTTTTTTATTCGAATAGAATTGTAATTTAATATTGTCTCCCTCAAAATAGCCTTTATTGGGAAGATACGATCTTCATAGCAGTACTGGAACTGGGATACTTAAACAGTCTTCAGCTGGTCTATTACAGCTGCTTCAATGTTATCAAGTGTCCCAAAATGGCGTCCCTTGAGGTAAATTTACAATCTTGGAAAGAGGAAAAAGTCACAAAGACTTAAGTCCTTGATGTTTGGTCTCACACACATGACCCTTGTTCGAAGTTGTTCAAGGAATTCTCGATAAAAGTGTCGATTTGACTGTTTGACCTTGAGGCACAAACACTTTGTGAACGATACTCTAGCTATCGAAAAAGCAGATCACATGCTTCGATAGACTCTCTTCCTTTTAAAGTGCTTTAAACCAACGAAAAACCTGAGCGCTTGACAAAACATTGTCTCTGTATGCCTGTTTTACAAAATTTGCGTTGCATTGTGCCCAAGTCTGAAGCAAAACCTTACTCATTCACAATTTATTTCAGAATAGAGTAGTAAGATATATATGTAAATGACAATCTAGACCAATATATACATAGAGATTTCTATTTTTGAAATGTAATCTAAGAGTAATCTCTTAGACTACTCTTAGATACATTAAAGAATAATCGTAACATAACTTAGTAACTATGTTATGTTATGTTATGCTTAGATATTATGAAACTAGCATGAAACGTATTACATAAAGGCAACTAAGACCTAAAAGTACATCTTTTATATAAATGTCATAGCTGTATTACTAGTGGCAAACTTCAGAATCTCGATCATTATTATCTACAACACTTGGTTAAAACAGGTATTTATATAAATTTATTCCTTTCAGATACATGTACAGTGCAATATACATGTACAAAGGAATGGTGTCGAGTACAGTATTGATCGAAATTAATGTCACCCATTTTTAAAACGCACCAGAAAAAAACTGTTTCACGAAAAAGGAACGCTATGGACGCGAGTTCGAACTCGTAATAAAGGCGTATCACATGTTCACCTGCCGCCTTTCCAGTCGCATTCCAGTCCAGTCTCAAGTTTTGCCATATTGAACGCTACGTTGCCGGTCTCATTACTTAATTTATATACCTCGTATTCAATTATTTGCACAATATCAGTTAAATTAATATTTATACGAGGTGGTTACCAAAAGAAACAGAACTGATGTTGTGGTGTGCGGAATTCTTGTAGTACCGCGTTCTGTCATTAGGAGCGTATAGAGTGACCATTCCCGAGTCAGTAAGACAAGCATCGTCACTAAATAAGGTTCCGTTCTTCTTGTGTGATTGTTTTAGTGAGAGATGTTCTATGTGTTCATCGTTTTTGCAATGGCTGATTCTCGTGAACAGCGCGAGACCGTAAAATTTTGCTTCTTACTCGGAAAAACTGACACTGAAACTCTTGAAATGTTAAAAGCGGCCTACAAGGACGATACTATTGGGAAAATTAAAGTGTTTTAATTAAAAGGGTGGCTGCCAAGTTCGTGCTTTGACTGCTGACTGCTTAACAAAAACAAGGTCACGTGAAAACTTATTTTACTTTGAAAGAAGAGTTCCAAAATGATCCAAACTATTCTTTCAAGGTCATCACAGGTGATGAACCATGATGCCACAGTTACGACCTTGAAATGAAGCAACAGTTAAGCCAGTGGAAGACTTTAAGTTCTCGTTGCCCCAAAAAAAATTCGTCAAGTGAAATAAAAGGTCAAAACAATGGTGATCTGTTTTTTCGATGTGAAATAAGTTGTCCATTCAGAGTTCGCTCCACAGGGTTATACAGTTAACTAGGCTGGGGTAAAGGTCGGATGAATAGGGAAGATGGGACAAAGAGGTCATGCCATTTTTAGTCAATAATTGGCGCATAGACAGGGCTGTGTAAGCAGGGACGTTATCGTGGTATAAAAACCAGTCGCAGACTGTCACAAATCAGACCTCTTCCACCGCAAACTATTTCGCAATTTTTTCAAAATTTCCAGGCAGAAAGCCTGTTTTTAATATTCGAAGAGTTTCTGTGCCAGTTTTTCCGAGCAAGAAGGAAAACATTATGCTTACGCGCTTTTCACGAGAATCGGCCATTCCAAAAACGACGAGCACACGAAACAACTCTCACTAAAAAAGGTCACACAAGCTCAACGGAACCTTCTTTAGCGATAACGTTTGCCTTACTGACTCAGAGATGGTAGCTTTATATGTTTCTAGTGACAGAACGTGGAACTACAAAAACTCCACCCACCACAACATCAGTTCGGTTTCTTTTGGGTACCCCTCTCGTGTTATAGATTCTGTTAAAATAAGTGTATCAATTAAGTGTTTGGAGGTAGGTATATACTTTATTTAACACCTGTTTCATACAAGTCATTGTAAAGGTAGAGAAACTGGATTTCGTCTTTTTACTATTTTAAATAATATTTGTGTTTACAAAAACTGTTCACTGTAATGTGACCTTCTTATTAATTTTTTAACTTACTTTACATAAAACGTACGTTTACATTAAAATTCTTTGTCGTAAAAATTGCAGCTCCTTTGAGCATCAACCGCCAAATACAAATAATGAAGTTTAAAACCGATAAGAATAATTGCAACCTTAATTATATTTAATAAATAAAAACTGAATGCATTTGTAATATACATATTTCAGATGAACGATGAAAGTTCCTAATTAGTATGCCCCACAATTATTTATTGTGGAGATAATTGATAAACCAAATAAAGCTGACAAAAACTTATTCGTTGCGTCCGGCATCCGGAATATCCCGGTATATATTGTTTTAATATTTCGTGACCGAATGTTAAGCACGTAATTATTATTTTTAACTTGTTTAAGTAGATATTGTTTTGCAATACCCTGATATACAATTTTCTGAAACTACAAAAAGAAAAAATCGACTGAAGATAATATAAGGTTTTCTCTTAATTATCTTTACAACTTTATCAACTTATTGGATCACATATGCATGCCTTAATAATAAACAAGGGCGGGCGGCTGTTTAGTATAAAATGATGGTTATTATCATAAGCAACCTGTTCCGAAACTCGTAAGTTTTTGCTAAACGCCATTAACATAATGTTTTGTCCTCATCATTAATTCGTAATTGTTGTTAATTTGTTAAAGTTTATCGTTAAATAATATTTAATTCTCATGGGCAAAAATTGGTAGACTGTTTTAATTGATTCATTGTTTTAATTCAACAGATTCAATAAGCCGCTATATTATTAAGTATGTATTAAAATAAATTCTTACATTTTTCCGCTATTTTACTTAACTCACTTCTATAGTGATAACAACAACAAATTAGTTAAATTACGAGTAAGCAAATCGCAGTAATATTGCTCCGCTCCACTATGGGTCGATGGTGGACGCGACGTCTCAAAAATCTGTAACTTTTTTATTTGTTATTATAGATACATGAAATTCGGTATACAGATATAAAGAACGGTCTAATGTTCAGTAGTGATGGTAAATAATTTTTATTTTGTTTTTATACATTTCATTTTATAATTGATAGCATACAGGTGTAATTTATGTACATAATTATATGTAAATAAATATTTGTTGTAATAGTTGCAAGGCTTCTTCTTCAAGTTCCATCATTTTGAGTGACACAGATTGATGTATACAATAAAATATGAAAGACATATTCGTTAGCAGCTTTTCGGGAACATTTGCGAGAATGATATAACCTGAAACGTTTATAATCCTTATTTCTGGATTCATGTGCATCTTCGGACAACTGGCCAAGTGGTAAAAGTGCATTATATCGAATTATGTTTTCTCCATGAATGAGTACTTTATGTACAGAAGAGGGTATATAGTACCATGTAGACTATCCGTATAGTAGAATTAACAAAAAAACAATGGTTTTCAATTTTTGCTGTGTGTGTGTCGTTGTAGTTGTCGTTGTCCTTGTCGTCGGCATTTAAAAATTTTGTTAGCACGATAACTCAACTAAATAGTTTCGGATCGATCGGGTTTTGACTGATTTTGATCGGGGACGTCCCCCAGACAACAGTTATTGATTTTGAGGTGGATAGGACACACTATACCATTTTCATGGGTCATGAGAAATCACAATGGTGGACTATTTCGGAATTTTGTTTTTGTTAGCACGATCACTCAATTAAATCATGTCGTATCGATCGGGTTTCGATTGATTCTGATTATAGACGTCTACCAGACGATATCCATTGATTTTGAGGTGGATAGGACACACCCCACCCTGTCCATAGAAAGCACTATGGTGGACTATTTGAGATAAATTGAAAAAAGTAAAACTGTCGCATAAAACACATATTCTGCATTTATGTGTTGGTTTATTTTTTCTCGGCCACTCAATTTCGAGATAGAGATTTTCTACGTGCGGAAAAGTCCATTTTAAGATTTTAAAACTGTTTGTTTCATACGTTTCAGACATAAAACTAACAACATGTGAATAATATTTCATTTGGAACCTGTTTGAAATATGCATTCAAACAATTTTTCTATTTTGACATGTCTCTTAATTTTTGAAAAAATGGATTAAATGTAATATTGGCATACCATCAAACATTTAAGCGGCCCTCCCAGTAACCACACTGTAAAGTACTTTTCGTAGGATGCTTTTACGTACCCTTTAAAATTTAGGTACCTTCTAAAAACAGCATTTCGGGTTACAAAATGTATTAAAATGTTTATACAAAATAACCTACTTTTTTTATAAAGTTATTTTAATCTTTTGTGATATAAGAGATATAAACAAATAAAAATAAATGAAAATTAAAGGAAATATTAATATTCTAAAAAGTTTTTATATTCATTTGACTATTTATTGAAAACTAATATGAGAAAATGAATGTTACCATATTGAGTTTGAGGTGGAATTAATCTATTAAAAGTCACAATATAATTTTAAAAGTAGCCTTACAACGTAAACAGTCATCTTTATACAATTATTGAATTGTCTGTAAAATTAAAAAACATTTTGTATAAGGCATACAAACTAATTTACGAAACTCGTGGTAACATTCTTTAAACGAATATTATCTCCTTAATAAGAAGTGTCATGCTGATGTAATTTTAAATTAAAACACTGATGAAAAATACTTCGTATAAATTTATATATAACATTCCTTGTTCGGTAACGTTTCCGCAAGATACTTATTCGTAGTAAATCGCCCACATTAATTCCAGTTAACTGAGCAAACAGCTAAAATACAAAGTATTCACTTTGTCAGTACCAGAGCTATCAAAGTATATGCGTATAACTTGAAAATCAATTAAATTCAAAAGTTTAATTCGTTTGCCGATCTGTGCTTGTGTTTGCGTCGTATAAATGCATACCTTACAATAGTAATAATTTTCTTTAGAAATGTTGTACCTGTTTAATAATTAATATGTATTACTGTTTTATTACTGCTTGTGATTACTACTACTTATGTATTACTACTTATAAGTAATATATATTACCAGTTATTATATATATATATATATATATATATATATATATATATATATATATATATTATAATACATATTTTATATATCCTGTGTAAAATGTTATTTTCATAGTGAGTAGCATATCGGGTGAAATATACCTCTCACCCCAGGCAGTGAGTGTATATTTTGTCTCAAATAGGAAAGATGCTCTACCTCTAAACGACGACGATAAAAGTATACAGTGATCAGAGAATAAAGACACTAGTCCTACCTGGTCCCACATCGAGCGAATCTAAATTTCAAATAATTTTTTATTTTGGAAGAATTGTTTTATTTCTCATAGTTGGCAGTATCAATCGAATTAGATTATTCTGGAATAGGGGTTATCGTTTTCATTTACACCAGTTAATTGTAACCATACCAGTTGTATTAATGTAAAATGGGACAAAACAAGTTTCTCTGCCAGCCATTCCAGGTAAAGGATTTCTGTAAAGAAGCGTTTTTCTTCTAAGTGGCTTATGCTGTAGAGCAAATCCTCCAAATTTAGATCGAAGTTATTTGAAGGAATCTGTTTGAAGGATTAATTATTATCTATTTGGAGAATGTAAGTAATCCTGGAGCTTATATAGATTTATACATTACTGGAGAAGCAGTATTTTAGTAACTTTTTGAGAAAGCCCAGGAATTAGTTGGTTTACCGGGATCCACTTAGCCCACGCCGAGATTGTCCGTGGAATTCTTCAAATTCTAGTAAAAAACATCATTAGTTATTGCAGATCAGGAAACTCTAAGTCACTCATCCAGAAGTTGTACTATTTGGATAGTGTGGAAACCCTCTTTGCTAGAAGCAAATTAGTTTGAATATATTGTAATACAGGGTGCGTCAGTCAGTACTGACGGTTTTTGAAATGGGATAAGTCAACGAATTTCGAAAATTGAAAAAACATATTTGAAAGAGGAAGAGTGGAGGTTTATATTGTATCAATAATTTTTTTGAAAATTCATTATGCAGCAAAATGGCGTCAGGTAAATGATGACCGCCATTTTCAGCGCACTGCTAGAGTCGGTTAGCGAAATTCGTCATCACTCTTGCCAAGGCTTGTGGTGAGATCGCATTAATTTCACGTCGATTATTTTCTCGCCGAACTTATCAAGGTAAACTCTTCCCTTGAGATAGCCCCACAGATAAAAGTCACATGGGAACAGATCTCTGGTTTCTGCAAAAGCTAACCTCCTTGCGAAATCTTGCAGCTGTAATTCTTAAACGATCACTGTCTTGTACCGGTGAAATTTTAAGTTTTCATGAAAAATCTGCCAAACAGTCCTATCGGACATTCTTTGCGCCTGATCATAACGACGAACTGAACGACTGCGGCTCTGTTCAAAAGCAGCTCGTACAGCCTCAACGTTTGCAAGTCACCTTGTCGTCCTGAAGGGCCCCTCCTCTTCTCCTTGATGCACCCCGAATGTTTCTAATCCTTAAAATAATGGTGTTCCGAGATAGAATTCGCCCACGAGGAGGAACATTGAAATGCAACCGAAATTGCCGCTGTGTTAACACCACAGGATCATTATTTTTAAAATACGCCTCAACAGTGAACGCACGGTGTACACAGGTCTAAGCGTGCATTGTAACTAAACTTCCACATCCGAAGAAGAGGAGGAGACCAGACCCCACTCCCTAGGGCATTCCTACCAGATGCCAACTTCATTCAAAAACCATCAGAATTGACTGCGGGACTCTGTACATAAATAGACGACTTCTTTGTCACTCACTGTAACCGAGGAATTGCGACACGGGGCGTCCCCGGTCCGTGTAATGCCGGAAAGACCCACCATAATCAAGATGACGACCTGCGCCAGGAAAAGCGGGACGGATAGGACTTTACCTACGAATATGAAGCAGTCCCCAGCGTCGCCCCCAGCCACTGTACAGTAGGCAGCGCAGGCATCGGAAGTAGCGAAGCCGCAGGCGAAAGTGCCCCCAATAGTCCTTTGCAAGAAAGATAACTGGGCAATCGTCAGCCGAATCCTCAAAGAGCTGAGGATTAATTACACGAAAACCAAACTGGTAGGAGACGGCTACCCAGCCACCCCCGATGACTCCAGCCGATAGCTGTTTATCGAATGAAATGCCGTCGGAGGAAGACAACGATGCCGCTCGTGCTGGTACAACTACCCGAAAGTGGTGAGACTACAGCGATGCAGATAAAGCGCTGCTGCGGACTAGTTGTGCGAGTGGAGAAGCAGAGGCAATCCACCCAGAAGACGCAGTGCCACCGGTGCTAGAAGTTCGGGCACGAACAGAGCCGCTGCACGGCGCACCCCAAGTGTGTTAAATGCGGCGAGAATCACCATTCAACGGAGTGCACGAAGGATAAGTCTACCTCGGCGAAGTGCGCCAACTGTGGTGGCCCCTAACCAGGGAATTATCAAGAGTGCGAAAAAAATCCCCAGGACTAGGTCGCAGACAAGGAAAGTGACTTCCTCCGCTGCACCAGCCAGCAGACCACCCCCGAAGGCATCGACCTGCCCAACTTCGGCATCGAGGGTGGCGCCAATAGCGAGGTCTTACGCCGCGGAATTCGAGCGAAAAATACGCTAGCCGCCCCAGCTCCGGAGGCGGCGACCAACATTAGGGAGTTGGCCGCTCTGACGGCCAATATGTAACAAATGTACTCAGCCGTGAGTGCATTTTTTGCGAAAATTCCATCCATGGGAGCACCCTAAATGGCAGTATACCAGGATGTAAGGAGATCCCGCAAGATAGCGACATGGAACGTCTCTGCGCTCAAAGGAAAGAAGACGGAGTTTGAAGAAATTCTTAATAGGCATCAAGTCAACGTCATGGCCCTCCAGGAGACCAACCTGCATCCAGACGACCCCTTACGAGTACGTAGATACCAGGTTCATAGAAGGGATAAAAACCGGCGCAGCGGAGGAGTAGCGCTGTTGGTCAAGACGAGCATCGCCATCCGTGATTGCCATCTGAACAGGACAACGGGACGAACTCCGGATTGTTTCCTGCTATCAACCCCCCAGATGGAGCGAACAGGCACGAGATCTGGACGAGATCTTCCTCAGAGGAGGCAGGACCATCGCTGTGGGAGATTTCAACGCTAAGGACCTGTTATAGAACAGCCAGACAATGACCACTTGTGTCAGGGCGCTACTGGTGTTCGTTGAAAACCATCCCGAAGTCCAACCCATCGGCCCCCTGGAACCGATCCACTACTCGAGAGGGAGGCCGAATTTACTGGACATCGCCATCCCAGAACATCCCCATCGAGAACATCGACAACCTGAGGGAAGGATCCTTGGACCACGAACCCATCCTAATGTACCTGGGGAACGAGGCGCCGCAGTTGAGAGAAGACTTCGTCACCAGACACACGGACTGGGATAAGTTCCGGACGTGTCTGAATCGTCTCTCGAGGTCATGCCCCCGTTGAAATAAGCGCGGGATGTCGAGGCAGCGGTTATCAGGCTCACCGAGGACATCCAGGCCGCAATGAAAGACACCACGGAGAAAAGGGTAAGAAAAAATAATCGACATTTTGGCTTCGTTTTAGATCCCACCAAGGACCTGATCAGGGACGTAGGGCGGCAAAACGCAGGGCCATGCGTGCCGAAAAACCCGAGGACAGGCGGGCGATAAACCAGCTGAACCGGAGAGTCAAAGCAGCCCTGGACGAAGACAGACGGGAAGCGTGGAATCGACACCTGATGTCCCTCGACACGACGAACAACAGCCTGTGGAAAATGCAGAGAGCCATCCACCGTGCGTGACGGTCAATCCCACCGTTACACGGAGGAGGAGGGCTCGTGTTCACTGACGAGGACAAAGCAATGGCCCTCACAGAGAGCCTGAAGCTCTAGTGCCGTGAAAATCACCGGGAAGAAGAGGACTAGGAATGGATAGAGGATGTCAGGAGGAGGGCACGCCGCATCGACGATGCCGCCGACGACGGGTTCCACTTCAGACCAGTGACCATGGGGAGATCAAGCAGGCCTGAGCACCCTCAAAATCAGGAAAGCCCTGGGACACGATGTCATCGGCAACATATCACTAAGGAGGCTGCCAAGGAAAGGAGTCGCCGCGTTGCTAAACATCGTGAATGGAGTTCTTCAGACCCGCCACTTCCCGGAAGGATGGAAGATAGCTGACCTGATATTTATACCGACACAGGGTTGCCATCCGCGCCCTCCGCGAAGTCGAGGAGGGCGCGCACGGAACGACGTACCTGCAGCGAGCTGAAGAGGAACTAGCTGACTGGTGCAACAAATGAAAGGTGGCCATTAACGCCGAGAAAAGCACGGCGGTGCTTTTCAAGAAGACGTGGAAAATCCCGGATGGACAAGTGAACTTCGGGGAGGGCATCCACTGGCGAGACAAGACCAAGTACCTTGGAGTCGTTATGGACTTAACATGAAAGGACCACATCCACCAGGTGACGGGACACGCCAAAGGACACAAGCGACAGGAAGACATAAGCGACCCAAAATCCAGGTAGTATAACGGAACAGATCTGCTTTACAGGTCAAAACAATACTTTTATTACAGCCGAGCCCTATTACTCAGCTAACTATTTATATTTCAGGGGCTCTCTTGCTCCTGTAATCATTTTCTGTTTCAGGACAGACAAACGACCTTCCCTCCACACACCTGACTCCTAACCCGAGGATCCTTCGCGAACTGAGGAGGACCCCTCCCGGGTAACAAGACTTACCTCCTAACCGCGATCCAAGCCGCGCGGCTCGTCCACATTTTCGTGGAAGATCGCCTGACATAACCTAAATTTCTCCATGACGAGACATCCTCCAGGGGGCTGGCGTTGGCGAAGCGATGCAGCAAAACAAGACGACCAACGACAAAGAAAAAGCCGAGAAGTAGTCCCTGCCAGCTGGACTAAAGGCATCAGGACCAAAGGAGGCCGATGGAAGCGAACCACTGCCAGTAGCGCGGGTGTCGTTTGCGGGCGGCACTTGCCTCTCGCGTAGAGATCCGCAAAAGAGGAAGCAAAGCTTGGCTTACCTTCGTACGACGGTCCCGGTCTATACGGTGGGCGAGTAAAGAGCGGTAATGTCGCACGACTTGCTGAAAACCCATCAAGGCCATTGCGCCTGCCAATGAATATTGGTGTCACTCATTTTCGTTGTAAAAAGGATGCCAATTTTGCCAAGTCTACATTATTGAGGTAGGATTTGAGTTATTTTTTTTTCGCTTTATTTTAGGGTTATTTATTTAAACCAGGAGGAATTACAACGGATGCATTCAATTCGTGTTATTTTGGTTCAGCTTATCTATCCTCGAGGATAGTAATCTGTTGAACAACACTTTATAAGGTCAGATTTTTCCTAAAGTATAATTCAAGTAACCAGAACTGAAATAATTTCTTCCAGGGTTAGTTTTAAAATAAATAAAATAATGTAGTGGTATTTTATTTTGTAAAATCATAAACAAAGAAGAGAGAACTTGTATGAATACTGATAACAGCTATTTCTAATTAATTGTACCACCTTTTACCACCCTATACTTACAGAAGATCTTGGACAAATAAACGTTCAAACGATTCATACTGAAATACCTTGACGGAAAATTTATTTGGCTGAAAATTGTCATGTTTTTATCATTCGGCCCCTGTTCTCTATATGGAATGCTCGCCACCCCGACCACGAATGTGATGTTGTGCATCTAAACTTGCCATACTTATACGTATATCTCATCGAAACAAAAATTAATCATTTTCAGGAATTTTTATCTAAAACAAAATAACAATGTTATTCCAGAGTTGGCTTTTTTAACTAAATCACCGTGTATAAATATTGTATAGTAATGTAAAGACACAATTCACTATACAATTAAATCCTCGTCTGATTTAAATTCGTACCTAGTATTATATAACTTAAATAACTGTATATTAAATTTTAATTTTGTTAGTTAAAATTGACATATAAGTTTATTGAGAATATTGAAGAATTGGGCATTTATTTTAATATTTCTGGTTACCGTTTCCTAATACAATGACTCAATAAAATTCATGTTCATTAAAGAACCACAAAAAGTAAATGGAGAAGGTGAACAGTTCTGAAGTAAGTGGTAAAATTATTCTAGAAAAATATTTTTATTACTAGCGATACTCCTCACGCCTTGCTGTGCTGTTTACTAAATTTAAAGAAACACTAATATTTTCGTTATTGTGTATATCAATGTTCTGATATACCTCGTATATCGGAACATAGTTTTACTAACTCAGAAACCTTCGCGGGCATGCGTCCAACCATTGCCCACAGTTTCATCGCAATCGGATGAACGGTCTAGGAAGGCATAAGAGACATACAGACAAACATTCATTTATATATATATATATATATATATATATATATATATATATATATATATATATATATATATAGAAGATAAGTTTGACATATTTAACCTAATGACTGTTGATATGATAAACACAACTGTAGAGATTGCAAATACATTATTTTAAGATTTTCTGAAGGAAAGGGTAGGAAAGACGCAAGATTTGCATATGGAAATAGTGACGATATTTAAATATGTATATGATAGACCACTTTATTGTACGACTAGGGTATATTTATTTTAGTTATTCTAATTTTATCTACAATAAAAAAGTGGTAGTTTTACATTTTTCTTCTATTTTTCGGTTGTTAAAAATCTTTGGTTCACCTCTCGATATGGCCTACTTACTTAAAACTTAATAATATCTTTTTGAATTTGATACACAGACTCATACAGAGCACTCCTAATACAGGGTAAATGTGTGCCTTACACCTAAGACAAAGAATGAATTTTATATATTGGATCAAAAATTTTATAAACATTCTTATAAAACGTATATTTTCGAATATGTTCAATTCATTATCCGTTATAGACTTGAGTGTAGCTTGGAATGAGAACGTAATAATAATTTACTGTCAATACAGTGTTCATTAATACTATACTCTTAAGAGGGAAAGTTTTTATAAGATCTATTCAAAACAGGAATTAATTCACGCCATGTATTTCCTCAAAGCAACTAGTCACACTTGAGAGATAGCTAAACTAAGTTAGCTTGGGAATGTGTCATTAGTAGAAAATCGTACCTCTAATTAATTGTTATCTAAAAAAACGAATTGAAACCTTAAAGAGCTACGAGCATGTTCTTGCTAACAGTGTGTTGTGTCATTACATCAGTCAGGCTGAATAAGTACCTAATTACGGTTATGTAATGTTGAATTATCTCAAAGTATCGGTAACAAGTAGAGCAATGGTTTACTGTAGATACTAACAATTTGTGGCACTCCAAGATCGAATTATGCGTTTGCCAAGTGAAATTAACAATATCTAACTACTACTGATAATTTGCATATATATAACGTCTATTACATTATAAGATTGTATAAGTGTTCTTGTCTTATTAACGCTGAAAATGCGCAGAAAATGTTGAGATGTATTAGAAAAACACCAAAAATGCAACATATATGGAACATATAATTAATGGCTTATATGGAACAAATTTAGTATATCAAATATTAACTAAACCTATAAATAAATAAAAATAGGGGTTTTATCACATCATGTAATAAAATATCACATAAGTAGCAAAAGTTTAAAAACATAATCAAATATTTTATCAATTTTATCCATATATTCATTAATTTTTATGTTTTTAATTCTTTTTAACATAGTAATAGTTATTATATGCATTAAAATTCCAACGGAAAGAATTTCAGTTATAAGACAAATGAATAGAAATTAAACAATGTGCTCTCAAACAAATATAAAATTATAAGCTATTAAGCATGAAATTGAAAAAATAAACTAGTAAGCACTCTCTTGGTATTCAGTAATTATATATAAAATCTGTTTAGAAACAATGTATGTTCACAATCTCTTACTAGATAAATATGATCTTAAATATGAACTACGCACTATGATAAGAATTTAAGAAAATGACGCTGAGTATTCCCAAATTGATTAATATTTATTTTATACCAATAATACTAGAAAAGTATATATATAGTATTATAAATATATACTATATTTATAATTATGAAGCTTACAATTTTATATAGGTTTATAGTTATTTGTTGAATATGGTTATATAAGGATAAGGGTTTATTATCAGATATAACACCTAGATCTTTAATGTTTTTACATCGCGTTAAGGCTTTTTTATTCGGAAAATAATCAAGTAATAGTGGTTGTTGTCGTAGAGGAAATGAACAAACTTCACACATAGTTATATTTATTAAAAGCTTATTATCTACACACTAATTCGATACAGTATCGATTACGAAGTCTTTTACAAAAATAATGTTAGGTAATCCACAAAAACATTATCCGATTGTGAAGTTAAAGGCATGTCATTAAGGAACATAATAAATAATAGTGGCCCCAGATTGGTAACTTGATGCATACGAGAATCGGTGATGAATGTAAACAGGCGATGAATATTTTCGATTTTAAATCATCACACGAAACAAACAGTTGTAATTGCGGTAAGTATGATTGAATTAACAAAGATAGATCACTAACAAATCAGCAATACGTCGACTTGACTTTTGTTTTCTATATGATTTGCAACAAATTTGTGCGAATTCTAATAAATTCGTAACATTTAAATGCATTTCTATAAATCTATGTTAGTACGAGGGTTGCCTCTTTGATATATTTGACTCTTTGATATATGTATGTATACAAGGAAATTCCGAAGGCATTTGCAATATTTAATAATATATTAATAGAGCGATAGTTTAGCCCATTTTTCCAATACTGGAACATTATCAATGATCGGTTGTTATTTTAAGATGAGTAAACTACGCCCACTCTGCAAGTTACGACTTGTTAGAGGGTAGTCTTAGTAACCACCATAATGTAATCAAAACGACAAGCCTCGTACATTATCATTTTATTATATTTTTCATTTATGTGCAAGAGAAATTATTCTTATGTATATGTGAATTATGTAAAACGCATTGTACTTTCAAATGAAACTAAAACAAAAATTTTACCTATAACAAAATTAACTTTTTCCATTATTGGGATACCGGGGAGTCACATGTACCTAATGGGAAATTTTAATTTTAGAGAATTAACGACCGCAGATCTATTAGAAGTTGTAGAAGGCGAAGTGTTTTGGTCCGACATTGGGCAAGCTGATATTTTTATAACTCCTTCAGATGACGGGGATGATAGTAAAGAGAATAGTGGAGATAAGGATGAAAATCAGCATGTAGATCATCTTAGTGGATGCCAGCTCCAAACAAAAGCTACTGCAACAATTCATTGCAGAAATGGTAACATTGTTTGGGGTGAAGAGGAAAGTGAAGATCCAGAATACAATATACGCCCTTCAAAGTTAAGGAAGGAAATTCAAAAGAATAGACTTGTGGAAAGGCAGTGGACAAAAGGGATATTGCACCCAACTTTGCAGCATTTATTTGACTCAAAAAATAAAGTCAACATCTGATTCAGTAGGATGTTTCGAATTATTTTTTGATGATGAAATATGGTCATTCTTGCGAAATATGTTTATAATCTATGCCCAATCCAAAGGTGATCACAATTTCGAAATAGGTATTGGGGATCTAAAGAGCTACATTGCAATATTACCATTGTCATGTTATATAGATATTCCAAGATGGAGAATGCTATGGGAATGTGATACAGAAACACACATTCTGACAGTAGCGTATGCAATACGGAGGAATAAATTTGAACAAATAAAGAAGTACACTCATTGTACGGATAATTGTAAACTTTCTGAAAATGACAAGTTCGGAAGTTTTGGAAACAAAAAAATTTATTCTAAGTAAACCTATCTGATATGGATATAAAATGTGGTATTTATGTGAGCCTCTAGGTGACCTTATACAATAAAGTAACCTAGAGGGAAACAAAGCCCTACCAGGGAAAACACAGTAACAGACAAAATATCGACCTAGCTCTGAAAAAATCCCTTTTAAAGTATATGCTGATAGGCATTTCTAAAGTTAGTAAAGCGCTTACAAGAACGTGGTTATGGCTATACAGGCACAATAGTGCTGCATATAGAATAGAAAAGTGTCGAATGACAACGGCTAAAACTTTGGAAAAGAGGAACAGGGGAGCTTATGACTACCAAACAGATGCAAGTACAGGTATTGCTGTCACAGCTTGTAATGATAACAGAGTGATTTTAACTGTTCTTGTGATACTGTTGAATTGATTGGCCAAGTGAATATATGGGTATCCAGTGAAAAAAGAAGATTCCTGTAAGTCAGCCCAATGTAATTTGCAAATATAATAAGTACATGGGTGGTGTTGATCGGATCGATGAAAATATCGACAGATACAGAATTTGCATCCGATCAAAGAAATGGTGGTGGGCAAAATTTGCCTTCTCTGTTGATGCAAGTATTCATAACGTTTGGCAAGTTCACCGAAGAAATGCTAATTGTGCTATGGACTATCTTGCATGTAGAAGACATATTGTTCAGGTATATCTCCGGAAGTATAGTAGTTGGTGGAGGATAACCAAAATTATCAAAGGAAATAGCAAGTAGAGTATTAGAAGAAATAAGATTTGATCGTATGTATCACTGAATGATATCTGTCCTAAAGCAAAATAGACGCGCAGTGTGTTTTAAAGACTTCCATGTTCGTTAATTTTATTGTTTATCAAATTATTTGAAATAAAGCATTATTCCATATATGTTTATATGATTTTCCTTTCATAGAAATGAATGCAGTATTACTGTCGCATTCAAACCTTTTGTAGGCTCGGTGTTCCATTACTGGAACATACCGTAACACAAGAACAATCAAGAAATTTTCGACTAAAATGCTGTAACAGGTTTATATTAACTCTAACTAATTAGAATACCACAAAAGAATTGAAAAAACCAACAAAAAATAATTCGGACAAAAATGGGTTATACAGATAACCACTTCTTTAAAATAGCACAAATCTGTACTATTTTACAAGCACTAAGGAATATGTGTATATATGTATATATGTGTGTAATAAGTATACGGTTAAGTAGTATGACAAGTGGTTTCAATAAGGCCCTAGTACAATTCTTCATAGGAAATCTAGGAATATAGCCGACTCCCAAATAAATTTATTATTTAGTTTTTTAATAGATCAGATAATGTCTTTTTCTATTAAGTTTACTATATTAATACAAGTTCCTTGAATATTAGATGTTGCCACTTATTAAATAAACCGCATTGTCGGCAAAATAAACACTGAAAAAGTACATTGCAATACAAAATCAATGAAAACAGTATTATCCACTACACAGTGCGCGTCTAAAGTCTCTTCCCTCCCTCCAATTGTGGTACGGAAAGACATTAAAGAACTAAAATTAGCATATATCCACAATCCACAATCACAACCATATTTAAGTGTAATGTTTACTATTAATTACTCCAACTTTAAATAGCTGGTATATGACTGTGAAATCGCCATTTTAATGTTATATCATATTTATAACATATCATATTCAATATTGCTTTAGTTATCATGATAACATTTGAGCTACTTGACTGTAGTCAAATTAGTAATATTACAAATCATAATACGATGTTCATTTTAGTGTATTACCTGACTGGTGTTAAAACAATTTTAAAACTATTAAAAAATATTAATACAAATAAGTATGGCCTTATCAAGTAAGGCAGTGACAATCTTCTAATGAAAAGAGGGGTGTGGCATTTTTCAGTTCACAGATTTGCTTATTTTAAAACTTAATATTGAGATAGATACTTTTTTATCTTAGATATATATTTTAACTTGTTAACTTCCGATTTATCAGACAATTGATTCTTAAAGAAATACTTTACTTAACTATTTGTTTTCGTTGCAGTTCTAACACACTTTATTTCATAACCTTCAAGATAAATGATACATTCATAACAGTATTTAGATTATGTCTTTTTATTTATTAAAATTACGGTAACTATAGCTAACCTTCAACTTCTTTTGCTATTTTTTTTATTAAGAAATAATACAATTTACACACGACTCATTGACTTTCTTTATTCTCTGTCATATAAAATTAATAAGGAAGTAATGTGAAACATTGCCAATAGTTTAAACAAGAGTATATTTTTATAATTAATAATAATTATGTAGTCACATTGATTAGCATTAAAAAATTCCATTGTATATTATTTTATTTACCAGGTACAATAATGAATTTAATATGAAATACACGATTACGTAAGTAATTAGGTGCACTTTCGTAATTATATGCATTGTCATTAAGAAAAATAATAGCAATTATCTTAATAATCACTACATATTATTAGCTATTGGTTTTGCAAAGTTGAATCTAGTAATTGGGAATATAATTAACTTGTACGAAAACAACCGATTAAACTGCATAATCATTGATAGATACATTAGTTACTCATTTGTAACCTTAAATTAGAAACAGCATAATGGGTATGAAATTTTCAAGGCCATAATATCTACTGAAAAATAATAATGAATATACCTTCTTGCAAATACAAAAAAATAGTTAATATTTTTTTTTAGCAGTAGAAATGTTCAAAATATGGATTTCACGTATATGGAAGTGTTCACATAGAGCAACATCGCATGGATCACTCGTGTAGTTTTAAACACGTTATATGCATTTTTGTGCAAAATACTCGTCTGGACTCTCTAGAATTATAATTGGTATAATTGGTAGGATAATCGGTTTTAGAAAAAAAAATGGTCGATATTTGTGTTCAGACGATAACTAATGGTATTAATCCATTCCAACCGCCATATTCTTTCTTACTAACCAGTTCCTTGAAAAATTTCGGTGAATACTATGAGTCGATCAATATAAATTTTTAAAGAACTTTATATACTGATGATAGTTACAACTTTAAAGACTGAAAACATTTTTCATATCCTAGTATTGTCAGTTACTACAAGAAAAAAAAATTTATAGGTCTGATTCTTCAAAGAGTTTTATAATTTCATTGGATATGTATGTAGTACCATTATGCGCAGCTTTTAAAAGACATAGGTGTATATATGGTATACTGAGATTAATTGTACCATCTCCAGGTACATTTGTCCATCCATCTGTTATTAATGATAAACTATTGGCTTCCAAAATATTTTGATCTCTATTGATTTGTATGCGTTCACACTCTGCATCAAGTAGATTTCTTAAAAGTACGTGAAAACTAGGTATTTTATAGGATGGCCTTAAAAATAAATACCTCTTCCAAATATTTATTTTTAAAAAAGAAAAAATGAGCACCAGAAGTATAGACGATCTTAGCCAATTGGCTAAAAACCAACTCAACAAAAGGTTGAGTGAGTTCTTGGATGTTTGACATTGGTAACTTTTTTTTTGCCTTTACTTGGTATTGATAATGAAGATTTACGAGACAAAGCTGAGTTGTTCTCGTGGTTGTTACAACCGTTATTGCCCGAAGCTAAGGCCACTTCTGTCAATGATGTCATCGATTGGGTTTATTATTTGCTATATATTTGTTTAATATCTACAAGATATTTTATTCATTGATTTGATATATATTATGTTTGGACATTTGTGCTTTATTGAGATAAGAATAATTAAAAAAGAAACCTTACAAACAATTTTGCATTATTTTCCTGTTTTCGACATACTTTCCAGATATCTGAAAAGGGATGAGTCAGTTTTCTAACAAGGAAAATAAAAACTCGTTGCATGTAAGTCATGCTGTACTATGTACTATAACCTAATATTATAATGGTTTTAGTTAAATGTTGAATATAAAATAAACTTTACAAAATGAAAACAATGATGTCACTGCAAAATTTTCGGTTTATACCATATTGTCACTATATAATTTAGGTTAATCGCAGTTTATAATGAAATATGAAAACTTTGTGTATATATCTAATACTACTTCTCAAAAGAGTATTAGAAATTCACAGAAATATTGTACTATTCTGGTGATATGCGACGTTACCACGTCTGTTCGTAACGACATGAGACACACATTTTGTTAAAATAATGTGTAACATATATTATACCGAGAGGAACTCGTCTAGTCAAACACCCTGTATAAGTGAGACGCTGTCTCAGTAATGGCTTTGTGTCACATACCCGCTCGCTCTGAGATACTCATGTAGAGACTTATAGCCAATGCGAAGTTTTAACTTTCTGTGGTGACAAAGTACGCACCCTAGAGCGCTAAGCACTAATTATCATTATTATTTTAAACAACAGGAAAATATCGCCGATGATATGAAATAATCGAACGAAATTCACCTGTAGTAACTGCTAATATAATTAAGAATTGTGGTTGACCCCAGATATGTCAATGCCCCCGTATGGAGACGCTAACAGATGTTATATAAAATGCAATAAATTATAAACAGAGGGTTCTTAATCCGTCAAGAACTTTCCGTATCGTATTATTTACATTGGTGTAAATTAGGTCAATACAGAGAGATATTAGAGGAAGAATCTAGCATCGATAGGGAAGATGTAGGAAAACCTATATTGAGAGAGGAATTTGAAATAGCACTAAGGGGGCTAAAGAATAATAGAGCGCCGGGTGTAGATAAAATACAGGCGGAAATTTTGAAATGTGCGGGACAGAAAGTAGTAAATAGGATGTTTGAACTGGTAAAATACATATATGAAACGGGCGAGATGCCGGAGGATTATAAGAGGAACATTATCGTTACTATACCGAAAAAGAGAGGAGCCGACAAATGCGAGAACTTTAGAACGATTAGCGTAACTTCCCATGCGGCAAAAATCTTAACTAGAATAGTGCAGAAGAGGATGGAAAATAGAGCGGAGGAAATACTAGGAGAAGACCAATTCGGGTTTAGGCGAAATAGGGGAACTCGCGAAGCTATTCTGGCGCTAAGAGTAATGTTAGAGAAAACAATAGAAAAAGGAAAGAATGCTTATATAGGATTTGTAGATTTAGAAAAAGCTTTTGATAACGTAAGATGGGAAAAAATGTTCGAGATACTAAAGAGCGCGGGAATGAAGTATAGAGATAGGAGAGTAGTACACAATCTATACAAAGAGCAAACTGCTGTTATAGAAGTAGAAGGCGAAAAAAGGGAAGTAGGTATTAGGAAAGGAGTAAGACAAGGATGTACGCTATCACCACTAATTTTTAATCTGTACATCGAAGAGGCGATTAATGTGGTAAAAGATAGAGTGGATTTCGGGATTAAAGTACAGGGACAGAAACTAAAAATGCTGAGATTCGCGGATGATATAGCAGTATTAGCATCTAGTAAGGAGGAATTAGAATCAGCATTGAACGAAATGGAGGCAGTGTTGACAGAGGAATACGGAATGAGGGTGAATAAAAACAAAACTAAAGTGTTAGTGTGCAGAGGGCGCGAGAGCAGAGCAAAAACGAAAGTACAAATTAATAATGAAAGATTGGAGGAAGTTAAAGACTTCACTTATTTAGGAAGTAAAATAAATTGGGATGGAAGAAGCGATAAAGACATAAAACAAAGAATAGCGCAGGGTCGAGTAGCTTTTAACAAAGCACTTTTATGCTCGGGGGTAATAAACTTAGAAACAAGGAAGAGATTTTTGAAAACATATGTATGGAGCACGGCACTATACGGCTGCGAAACCTGGACGGTAGGGGAAGCAAGTAGGAAGAAATTAGAAGCTTTCGAGATGTGGTGTTACCGAAGAATGATGAAAATACCATGGACTGATAGGGTTAGAAACAAAGAAGTATTGGAGAAAGTCGGCGAGAAAAGAAGTATGTGGAAAAACTTAAAGAAGAGAAGAGATAGAATGGTAGGCCACTTTCTGAGACATGGGGGAATAGTCCGCGATATTTTGGAGGCAGAAATAGGAGTGAAGAAAGGCAGAGGTAGGCCTAGATTAGACTACTGCTCACAAATAGTAAGGGATGTAGGTTGTAGCACAATTAGCGAAATGCGTAGATTAGCACAAGATAGGAGAAGCTGGAGGTTAGGGTCCAACCAGTCTTAGGACTGATGACCTAATGATGATTCATAAACAGTCAAAGTAATTTAGTTCGTTTTAAATAATATTCAGAGAGGTTTAGAATATCCAAACAAAATCTCAAGATCAGCATATTGCCGTCTCGGCATTTAACACAAAGAGGATCTACCAGCAACGATGAAATAAGTGTCATATAAATATGTGTCGTATAAACAAGCAAGCGTAGCGTTTATTTTCGAGCGGCATTAGCGGTCCATTATTTTTAAGTCATGAAATAAAGTCCAGGAAGCTAGATTAAATATTTATAAACATTAACTATACTGTCAATTTAGGGAGATCGTGAACGCTGTTTCGCCGCGTGCTAGCTGTTGCTGTCATACCGGTGGTTTCGGGAATCTGTTATCCCTCTCGCAAGGAACCACGAGTTTATTTAAAACTAATTCCGCGGTGTCAGAGGGCAGTCGAGTTAAGTTTAGAAATGAATCTACAACAAAGAAGTTCAAGGTGGGTCCGGGAAGAGGAAGCTAGGAAGACAAGAAGACCAGAAGATCCGAAGAACCGAAGACTTGAAGACCAGAAAATCCGAAGATCAGAAAACCAGAAGACCGAACACCGAAGATCAAAAGAATAGGTTAATTCAATTGATGTCACATCAGAAGGGTTCCACCACCTGCATCACCAGGAGGTGGCGAGACCGGGTTGTCGTGGGCTCCGGGCGACAATCCAGACATCTGCTGCGTAGTCCGGGTTCCTCCATCATGGACGTTACCGAGGGTAGGGTTTGCGAACCTGGGGGAGAGCTCTCCACCACCGAACAACCGGTGCCCCACTAGGTGAGTCTTATTTAATCACTCGCATATACCGTTTATCTCGAATACGCATTATCGATAATAGGGGAATTTATTTAATTAGGGATGCTATATCTGCGCCGTTATTTTACTGCGGTACTTTTTTTTTTTGTGGGGGGAAATCCTCATGGACACCATGCGCTCGGTGTCTATCACGTCATGGTAGTGTCGGACTTTAACCGACTAAAACTCCCCTTTTTTTTTCTCACACCATGGGAGTCCTGGAAATCGTCGCAAAGCGACATACCGTCAGGCCACTCGGCCGTCTTTATTTTCTCTTCCTGCTTTATCCCTCATTTTCTCTCTCATCAATCCGTTTCTTCTGTAATACCTTTTTAACAAACCGACATACCTTTCCCCAGTTGCTCGCGTTTCTAATCATCATGTTGATTATATTTTCCCTACTAATTCTGTCATCCAATTCTTCTTCTAATTCCTGTCTTCATTGCAACCATCTATCGCAGATTAGTATTGTATGTTCTGCCGTATCTATACTACCACAGTATATACATTTGTCATCTTGCGTTATTCCCATTTTTTTGGTGTAATATATGAAGTACCCGTGGCCTGTCAAGAACTGCGTCACAAAAAAGTCCAACTTCTTGTATTCGCATCGTACCCATGGGAGGAGGTCCCGGATGATTGCCTTCGTCCAGGCTGCCGTGCCTGTATGGTCTCTCCACATTTCCTGCCAATTTCTTAAAGTTGTTTCTCTTTCCCTGTTTTTCACCGCCGGTAGGTAGGCATTTTCGATGTGGTACAGCCTGTGTCTTTCCTCGATAAGTAGAGTTATCGGTGGAGTTCCCGTGACTACCTGAATGGCACTAGTCGATATTGTTCTGTACCCGCTGGCTATTCGTAATAGGGCTTTTCTTTGCATGCTCAGAAGCATATTTTTATATTTCAGTACATTTATGGCCTGATGCCACACAGGCGCGCCGTATAGGATTACCGATTGTATAACTCCACATAGTACTGCCCTCTTTGGTCCGCTAGGTCCCCCTATATTTGGTAGTAACCGTGTTAGTGCCGCCATTTTCACTTGAGCTTTCTCGATAGTATATTTGATATGGTTTCCGAATGTCATTCTGTCGTCTAAGATTACTCCCAAATATTTTAGTTCTCTGGCTGGTGTTATTTTTGTGCCCAGGATTTCAAACTGTATATGGTTTTTCTTTCGGGGTCCTTTCAAAATGATCGCCTCAGTTTTCTGGGGGGCCAAGGTCAGATCAGTTTTCTTCATCCAGAAATTTATTCTTGCCAACGACTCGTTTACCCGGAATTCGAGTTCGCGATCGTCCGCCGCTTCCACCATAATAGCTAAATCGTCAGCATAAGCTGTGCTAGTTGCTCCTTCTGTGAGGGATACTGCGAGTACCTTATCATACAGAATGTTCCAGAGGAGCGGTCCCAGAACCGATCCCTGTGGAACACCCGCTGTCATCTCTATCGATTTTGAGTTAGATATTACGATGTTTCTATTAGAGAAATAACTTTCCACGATGTTTATCAGGTATTGGGATACCTCTCTACTATGGAGTTCCTCAACTATCTTACTTCAAGTCGCTGTATTAAAAGCGTTCTTTACATCCACGGCAATTACTGCAAACCATCTACTATGGGTGCTTTTTACGGAGTCCACTATCATATTTATCGCTTGTATTGCAGAGCGACCCTTGTTAAACCCATACTGTCTCTCAGAGAGCCCACCTTTTTTTTTTCTATTTCCGTTTCGATTCTTTCCTTAATTAGTCTTCCGTAGTACTTCCCGACCATGCTGAGCATGCAAATTGGTCTAAAGGACGAGGGACATTCGATAGCCTTTCCTTTCCATATGAGGCAGACTGAGGCTATTTTCCACATTTCAGGAAACTCTTGTCTTACTAACAAGTCATTTAAAATTTCCTTTATAGTGGAAGGAATTGCCTTAACTGCTAACTTAACTGCCTCCGGAGGTATTCTGTCTGGTCCTGGAGCTTTACCAGGTTTAATCTGCTCTGCCGCGTTAGTCAGTTCTTCTGCAGTGAAGAGTGGGACAACCTCTCGAGTTTTTTCCCCTCTGGTCCCTATATCCTCTTTATCTGGGAAAAGTTGTTATATAATTTCCGTTTTTCGATCAAGGGAAAGATTGAAAGGCAAACTATGGCTACCAAGGCGTTTCATTACTATCTTGTAGCCTGACCCCCAAACGTCGTTCTCCAATTCATTACATAGGCTCTTCCAGTGTCCCCTTTTGGAGCGGGATATTAGCTTTTTAAGTTCTTTACTGGATTCCTTGTATTGGGATTGTAAAGTATTTCCAGTTATTTCCTCGTTTCCAGGAGTATTTCTTGCGTTGGCTCTGGTAATTCGTCTTCTCAGCCTCAGGCATTTTTCACGCTGATTTTCGATATCAATATTCCACCAATACGGTCTTTTCCTTTCCCCATCGCGTATGGTAATCGTGCTTTCCTTTGTTGCTCTCTGTATCACTGTTACTAGGTCTTCCACATTATTTATCTCTCTAGCACTAGTTTCTCTTCTAATTTTTTCCTCGAATATATTACCGTCAAAGAGCGTTTGAATATTCTACTGCTTCTTTCCTACTTTATTCTGGTGATCTACCTCAAAGAATATATGATGGTGAAAGGTTAGCACCTCGCCTGAAAGTACTTTCCATCCTTTGATTGTCCTTGAAATATTTGCGGTAGCTCCAGTGACGTCAATGTACGACCTGCTATTTCCTCTTTCGAATGTCGGAGTTGTACCTGTGTTTATAATAACCAAGTCCAGTTCCCCTGCCCATTCGGCCACATAGTCCCCTCTCTGATCAGTAACAGGGGATCCCCAGAGGCTAGATTTTACGTTTAGGTCTCCCGCGAATATCGCCTCCACCGCATCATCTCTAATTTGGGCCATGATAGTGTCTATATAGTCCTTAAAAGCCTGAAGAGGAATATTTGGTGATATATAGCAGCAGTAAAGATGCCAATTGTCGAATATAAGTTTCACAAAACCTTCTCCTTTTTCCACCCTGATAATACCAATATTTTTATTTATAAGTTGTACAGCGACATCATTTCTATTGTCCGACAAGTAGCCACGACCTCTCATCATGTTGACATTTGGCTCACTTATTATTATAAGATCGATGTTCTTTTCACATGCCTCAGCGTACGCGATGTCATGCGCAGCTCGTGAGCGCCCTAGATTTGTTTGTAATACTTTTATAATTTTTTTTAACGGCCTCTTTCCTTGCCTTTCTACTGTTATTCCCATGGTCTTTAATGAGTTTCCTGAAATGAGGGCATCCTGTTGTGCCTGCGCGGTGTCCCTCTTCCTTACATGTGGTACAGTAGGTTACTTTTTCCTCGCAGTCCTTCGCTTTATGACCTCTTTTGCCACAGTTTATACACATGTCACTTTTGTCCAGACCCGTACACTCTGATGTTCTATGACCAAAATTCAGGCATTTGTAGCATCTTATAATGTTAATTCTAAGACGAAACCTGCAAAACACCCATCCAATTTTAATCCTGCCTTTTTTCGCTAAATCCGCAGCTAAATCTTTCTTCATTTTGACCGTTGCTGTCTGGTTTCCGCTCCGATTTGGTCTGAGTGATACTACACTCAGCTGTTCCTCAGATACGCCTACTCCACTCTTTACTATTTCCTTCTTTAATTCTTCCTCATTTATGTCCGCATCTATGTCTGTTATGTGAAGGGTTGCGTCGTTAGATTTTACAAATACTTCCGTGTCCTTTGTTTTTGATACAATCGTTTCCTTCCATGTTCTAACTTTATCCTTTCCCCCTGCCACTTCTAGTAGTAGGTCACCTTTTTCTGTTTTCTTTAGGGACTTAATGGTTACTCCTACTTCCGCGATATCTACATTTGTTTTTACTGATCTCAATAGCTCCGCATATGACTTTCCCTCAGATTTAATGATGATCTTATCCGTTTGGGGGTATTTGGTTCTGGTTGTCCTAGGTTTTCTCTCCGATTTGAACCTATCGGTCTTGTTTGCTGTCATTATCATTATTTTGCACTATTTTGCACTCTTTCTGAATATAGCCTCGGTACATTTCCTCACGTAGTCATTTTCATGATTCACTATGGACAAGATCTTTACTGCTTTTGAGTTTTGTATAGGCATTTCTGCCTTAAGTTTTTTTAGAAGGTCATACATTGCAGGGATGTCGTTAATGCCGTTTTCATCTGTCTTATAGGGGAGGATAAACAGAGTATTCGATCTCTCTCTTCTTCCTCCTTTACTGGATATTGTCTCCATATTGTTTCGTATATATTCGACCTGGCCCTCTACTAGTCCTTCCTGCATTAGTGTCGAGATTTCCGGGAAAGAGAGTATGATGCCTTCCATCCTTTTGTCCTGTGTTTCCATACTAGGGTCGACAATTACTGCCAGATCTCCGTTTAAACCAGCGTTTAATGTGCGATTTTCCTGTTCCTTAGTGATTTTAAATATCTCCTCCGGCCAGTCTTTGTCTATGATTTTGGCGAGACTTTCAAAGTTTGCTCCTTGATCTATAATTTCCTTTAACTCTCTCATTTCTTCCTGTTTTCTCTGCTCTTCCTCCTTATCTATTTGCTCCATATCAACTTGTATTGCCACCGATCTGGTTTCCTTAGGTAAGCTATCCATTTGGATACCGCTGTCTTTCATTTTCTTTGTTACTTGTCGTACTTTCTCTTTCGGTCCTATCGGCAGTTCACTCCATTCCAAGTTTTTTCTGTTCAGAATCTCGATCTGTCGCTGCATTTCTTTTATACCTTGTTTAATTTCCACCTTTGTGTTCACATTTGTCTTTGTGTACTTTATCAGCTCCTCCGCTCCTGAAGTCAGTTTAGCAAGTATTTTCCGAAACTCTTTCAATTCTTCCTGTTGGGTGGACTCTTCTCTCCCTCTTTTTCCTACAAAACGTAAACTGATTGAGCTGGACCTTTCCCTGTTGGGATCTATGTTTTCTTTTACTATCTTTGTGTGTCTCCATTTTACTAGCACCGGGGTCTGCGAGCTGCCTTGGGACTGTGGAATTGTCTCAATTTTTTCTTGCGTAGTTTCGCTCTTTGGCGGCGGTGTCCGCGCTATTCCTCCTCTCTTGAAAGGGTCTGTGTTCTCTACTGTCATCTGTTCCAATGGATGAGTGTCCCCCCCCAGAATCCGTGGGACAGCCCTCCACAAGGGAGGAGTGGGATTCTCCGGAATTTCCGGTACCCACCTGGGGTATATCCTTTATTGTTTTGTCAGCCATTGTTGCAACAAGGGTTTTTTTTTTACGGGAAGGGGTTGTTAGCCCCTAGCCCAACCCTCCTCCTTTATCCGGGCTTGGGACCGGCAGAGATGATCATTGGGCTACTCAATCCACCCAACCACCATCCCAGGCGGAGTTTTACTACGGTACTTAAATATAATTAAATACTTTTTAGGTAATTTCTTTGATAATAATAAATCACTGTTTTAAGTTCAGTGCGGGCTAGTGACTGCATCTCGCTTTCATTCATTTTTAATTATTTCTTTTATAGTCAATTTGTTATTTAAGATTATTCAGGTAAATTATGTCCAATTTATTTCTTTTACAAAGATTCCAGCTATTTTACGTAACTGTAAATTAATCTGTTCTTGATATGCAATTATATTATCAAATGGTATTATTTAGATAAATTCTGTTCACCTGCTAGTTCACTTTTCTCTTATTATTCATTTACTGTTTTATTTTCACTTATATTTATTCTACTGTTAGTTTTTCATTTATATTTATTTTGCTGTTATATTTCATATTTTTTATGTGGGGCCTACGTCCCTGTATTGACCTAATTTACACCAATGTAAATAATACGATACGGAAAGTTCTTGACGGATTAAGAACCCTCTGTTTATAATTTATTGCATTTTATATAACATCTGTTAGCGTCTCCATACGGGGGCATTGACATATCTGGGGTCAACCACAATTCTTAATTATATTAGCAGTTACTACAGGTGAATTTCGTTCGATGATTTCATATCATCGGCGATATTTTCCTGTTGTTTAAAATAATAATGATAATTAGTGCTTAGTGCTCTAGGGTGCGTACTTTATCACCACAGAAAGTTAAAACTTCGCATTGGCTATAAGTCTCTACCTGGGTATCTCAGAGTGAGCGGGTACGTGACACAAAGCCATTACTGAGACAGTGTCTCACTTATACAGGGTGTTTGGCGAGAGGAGTTCCTCTCGGTATACTGCAGAGTTCTGCGTATGCCCAGCCATTGGTTAAAATATATACATTTACTGAGGTGATTTTGTACACAACCTATGGCAACAAGCTATTTGCTAACTGCGAGTTCGTGGTTGGACTTAGGTTTTTTAATGCCTCCCCAGTGGTTTCCCCACTGGGGAGGCAAATGATGTCGTGATTGGGCTTAGATTTGTTAATGTCTCCCCAGTAGTGAAACTCACAGAGTGTTTGGCAAGAGGAGTTCCTCTTGGCGTACTGCAGAGTTCTGTGTACGCTAGCCATTGTTTAAATTCAACGGAAGTTTCCGTTACAAATAACAGGGTTCTGTTGTTTGTCAAGAACATTATTTCCACCCATCCAAGTTTGGATAATAAATGTAAATTCGAGTGGATTCTAAGTTTCTTTTATTTCCCCCTTCTAATATTAAATCAAATAGAGCAAATCAGACATAAATTCAAATCAATAAAATCTAAATTAAATTCGTTAAATCTTAAATTAAATTAATCAGAGCAGATCATAATTAAGAAAACTGAAACAAGTAATACCAAACTTTATATAAAGAATCTGGGGAGTAAGAATTAAAACCACAACGTAGCAAAGGTTCCTACCACTAGACAATATTAAACGATCAGGCCAAATCTTCGAACTTGTACGTCCACTCTCTGAGGTAGGGTCAATCAGGGGTAGCAGGGGTTTGTTGGTGTCGCATTCTGCAGGTGTGATATCAGTATAACCTCTGAGGGTGGAACGTTCTCGCAAAAGGACGTTTCTCATTTAGTGCTTCGTAAATTAAAGCAAGAGTGTAGGGGGGATGGGTTTCACTGGTGGCGAAGTGACCAGGATTTTTATAGTTGGGATTTTTGTTTAACGATAAAATACGACGACAAAGAGAGTAGGGGTATGGGGTGTTTCAATATATATATATATATATATATATATATATATATATATATATATATATATATATATATATATATATATATATATATATACATATATATATATATATATATATTAACTATACTGTCAATTTAGGGAGATCGTGAACGCTGTTTCGCCGCGTGCTAGCTGTTTCTGTCATACCGGGGGTTTCGGGAATCTGTCATCCCTCTCGCAAGGAACCACGAGTTTATTTATAACTGATTCCGCAGTGTCAGAGGACAGTCGAGTTGAGTTTAGAAATGAATCTACAACAAAGAAGTTCAAGGTGGGTCCGGGAAGAGGAAGCTAGGAAGACAAGAAGACCAGAAGATCCGAAGAACCGAAGATTTGAAGACCAGAAAATCCGAAGATCAGAAAACCAGAAGACCGAACACCGAAGACCAAAAGAATAGGTTAATTCAATTGATGTCACATCAGAAGGGTTCCACCACCTGCATCACCAGGAAGTTGCGAGACCGGGTTGTCGTGGGCTCCGGGCGACAATCCAGACATAGAATTGGGTATGTATATATTATGCATTTTATATACGTAAAATGCATAATTTTACTAATAAATAAGTTGAAATATGATGAAACCGGTTTTGACAGAAAATGGTTGGATTTCAAACATTAATTTTTCTGCGTGGAAAATGTTGTAGATTCACTGTGTCTTGATTTTGACCAACATATGTTTAAAATTAAATTTTTCTAAATTTTACTAATCGAGTTCTTGTACTATTTTACATAAAATGTCATTGATACATCCGGATCCTACTACATCTAACTATAACTAGCAGTTTTTTCCAAATATCCTTTAAAAGCTTAACTCATTTTGACTATCAGCAATTAAAAATCATACTATAATTCTTTCTTATATCATCTTCCATTCATCATTTAATGTCCTGGAATCCCTTATAGTATAGGTTTAATACGTTTGTTTTCAGCGTGGTGTAAATTCAATACAGCGTTAAGCGCAGTGACTACACCCACTGATGGGCATATTCGCAATCGTAAATACGAATACTAATGTATTCACAAAAATTATTTTCTATGACTATGAATACAAATATATTCATGTACACACTTTTATACTAATATATTCGTAGTCACACCTGTGAATATAAACTCTTCTAAATATGAATATATTCGTATTTTAATGTGTGAATACAAATATATTTGTATTCAAAGGTGTTAATGCGAATCTATTCGTCATGGCTGTGAGTACGGATATGTTTATATTCACATTTATAAATATCAATATGGTCGTATTTATATTTATGAAGTCGAATACCGTTGTATTCATGCATTCGTATTTTACCTCTAAGTCTCAAAAACGAGTTTATTATTAACCATCGGGCAGGAGGAAGCACAAATGTATAGTTTGAGTCTTTGCACTACAAAGTACCTGCAAAATGTTGTGTAGGTCAAATAGGGGAGAAAGTGAACAAATATATTTTTAGAGGGTCCAAAAATTTCTCTCACCCGACATATGCGACACCCTGTCACACTGGTGTATGTGGGTGGAGCATGACTAAGAGACAGAAAATGATTAATTAACTGCAATCAATTATAAATACAATATACTATTCAAAATAATTATTATAATTGAATTTTGAAAGAATTTTGAAATTCTAATTTTAAATCAAAACACTTAAAATTATTGAAATTCCTATACATGTACATATAATAAAATAAATAACACTTCTTTAGAAAAACTGAATTAAAAACTTAATGAGAATAATATAAAAAATCAAATGAAAAACTTAATCGTTTGTATTAAATCAGGAATTAGCCTTCATTGCAACTCGTAATTCGAATTTTTCATCGCTAATTGTATTCGATTTATTCTTGGCATATTATTCATGGTCGCGTTCGAGAAAAGACTTTCGACCTGTGCACTTGAGTGCTTGATGGTAGTGGTGTATTGTATTTTTGAGATCTCAATTTTTGCTATTTTTTTTATATGAAAACGACTTAATGAATTTCAACGAAATTTAATTCTTAAGTTTATTATGAATAGTAGATAGCATAAAGAAAATTGGTTGAAAATCGATGAATATTTAGGGCTCAAAATGTAATTCAAAATTGACTTTTTTGGTATTCAAAAACAACTAACGTTTTTGTTCAAACTTTTAACAAATAATGTACTTAACATTAGCTAGAATATGGCGGAGGTGCTATGCGTCACAAAATGATTTTTGCAACTTGAATATTCGTTATTGTAGTAAGGAAAGTCATGTGAGATATCATTACCACAGTAAGATTGCCAGTTACACAGTATTTACACAGTGAATACGAATATATGCAGGGATGCATGAATACAACTATATTTGAGTTCACAGCTATGAATACTATTATATTTGTATTTATAGATGTGAATACGAATATACTGTATTCACTGTCATGAATACAGTAATGTGTTCATATTAACGATAATATGTTAGTATTAACACTTTTGAATACAAATATATTCGTTTCAAAAAATAAAACCCGCCATGGGTAGGATTCGACATTTGTCCCGGATGGGAACCGAACGACATACAGCTGTTTCGAACTTATTAGTTCTCATCAGTGGATATCTCATCATCACATCTCTCTCAGGACAAATGCCGATTAAAACTCAAGCGGTATATATCGATACGATACGTATATATCGATACGATCTATGTCAGTAACATTTAAGTCGGAAATCGAGAAAGGAACTACCAAAACCACCAAGCGGTTATCAAGTAGTCCCCGAATAGTAAGGCTATTACATAATCGCTATAAGAAACAACTACTCCCCGGGTTAAAGCCCCGCCAGGCATTGAGTTATACCTAAAAGCGACCCTCGGCCCCCTTTTCGTGTTTCTGCAATATCAGACAAGGTTTCAAAAAATAAAACCTGCCATGGGTAGGATTTGACATTTGTCCCGGATGGGAACTGAACGACATACAGCTGTTCGAACTTAATATTAATATTAAGTTCGTATTAACACTTTTGAATGCGAATATATTCGTATTCACACGAGTTCATATTCACAGGTGTCATTACGAATATATTCCGAGTTAAAAGTATGTATATGAATATACTTTTTTTTAATATTTGAAGAAAATGATTTTTGTGAACACAATCGTATTCATATTTACGATTACGAATATGTCCATCGCCGAATATACGCCATTTGAGTTGCTTTATTAGTAATACTAAGCACTATGTTCTCTCGTGCTAAGTGAGTAATATAACATAAAATTTGATATAAACAACAAAACCAATAGACCTTAGCTCGATTTAGTTATAGCAGTCCAGCAGTCCTTTTATGTAAAATATATGAGCGGAATATTACTAGATGCAAGTGAATCAGGTAACGACTTCGCCACAAAATTTATTTTCTCCTCTTATACGAAGTAAGTCCAGCCTACTTGCATAGTAAGTTATTTAATTAGGAACACACCTTACTCCTTCAAATGTTGATTCCAGTTTAACAGCTCATTTTAGATTAACTTTAGCCAATAAATGTTTTCTGTACGCATGATGTTCTAAATAACATAACACTTAATCGAATCCTGCTGAGCAAAAGATGACTTGGTGGTTTTGTAATGGTAACGCAGACGAATTTAATTTTTTTCCAGATGCAGTTATTCCCTGGCCACGTAGTTTATTTAATGCTAAATGTAATAAAACAGGGCAATGTCTTTTGAGTTCTAGTACCGATAAAAATAGATTGCATCGTTAATCTCTAGTGATTATAAGCGAATTTGTTTTATCGTAGCAACTTAGATGTAGAACAAAATGCAATGGAACTGCAGACATGTAATACACAATGAGTCATTAATAAAGTAATTTATTAAATATTATTGACTACTCAGTAGCCTGGCTAGAGAATAAGTTTCTATAATAAGTTTTAAGTACCACAAGGTACAAGGGACAACAATATATATATATATATATATATATATATATATATATATATATATATATATATATATATATATATATATATATATGAATCGATTGTTGCTTAACACCACTAAGTCAGTTTTGATAGGTTTTGCGGAAACGAAAAAAATATTCTGTAGCCACAAATGAATATTCAATCAATTTATTTTATTAATAAATAAATAATAATAATGTAACAAAATCCATTTACAAAGAGCAATGCATCATTTATTTAGAAGATTTTTTTATAAAAACAGATTAAAACAACTTGAATTGAGGTGTTTTAGAAACACAACAGGAGCATAAAAAAACAAGTTCGAATATATGATGATAATGACTAAATTATGGGTTTTTTTGAGAGGGGCAATATTTTTCTGGCTTTGTGCTTCTCGAACATATAATTTGTTCATAGAATAGTTTATGTTCTTCCTCAACCCACTGGAATAATGTCTTTAGATGTTTCACTTTACTCTCTAGTATAGGGAGGGGGCCTTTATATGCAGGCACAATAGGAAACTGGAGAGGTTTTGACTTTCCAGGTTCTGTAAGTTTAAAAGTTTGCCAGTTAAGACCATTAATATATTCAGATGTTTTTACAACACCTAAATATTCTTCCTCATGAATGAAGTGAAAAAATAGTGACAACGAAAATGTAATTCTCTATTCTCGTGGAAGATTCTGAGTTTCTTGTGGCACACACTCCTTTTTGTAATAGGTTGGCCACCAGGTTTTGAAGTCTAAAATTATTTCATTATTTTCCGGATAAATTTCACACACTGTAAAGCTATTTTTGGCACTCGAAGATGCAATAATTTCTGTATATTTTTGCTATCACAAATTATATCATATTTTTTCAAATTTAGTTTTATAAGGACCAAATCCCTATCGCAAGGCAGAAAGGAATGTCAATGGTTTTTATATTTCCTTGGTCAATTCTTCGAAAACAGGCGCAGTTCTATAACTTCTTATGGCACATAATTCTGTAAAAAGTATTTTAAAAATGAACACACTTCATTGGGACTTTTCCCAACATTATTTGTACAACACACATAAAAATATGACCTCTCATATTTCAAATTATGAATACAGAAAACTGAGACAGTAAGTTGCATTAAATAAAATGCATCTTGCACAGAGATCAAAGGCAGTGGCAAGTTTTGCATGTAATTGAAGCATATCACGCCAAGATCACCTCTTTACTTACATTCTTCAGTGGAAGTTTTTAAAGCGTTGTAAAACTTTTGTGCCCGTCTTTCGTTCACCATTTTTTCGGCAACATCAGTTTGTGTAGCAGTTTCGTTTAATGCATTGCTCTTAATTTTTAAGCTAAACTCGTCACATGTATGACAAACATCAATCTGTAGACGACCAAGGTGTAAATTGAAGTTATCATGAAAAGACTGTCTGTAGTAGAAATAATAGCTGACTTTAACATCTGGAAACTTTACACGATACAAATCATACATAATTTTGATGTTTAAATGGGCATCAAGAAACTGATAGTCCCGTCCAGAATAATGTGACTGCTTCACCGGGAAAGGGTTAATGTGATTGTTTATTGAAGCCCTTATATCATAACTGATGGTATTGCATGCACAGTGCAGAAAACGTTGCGACAAACTTTGACCTCTCTACCATCAATACACAAAAAATTGGTATTCATGTTGTAGAAAGCTTCATACTTAGTACATATACGTTTATTGATAAAATTCCTTAAGTCAGTGAGTTAGGGTATTTAAGCACTCCATCGCTGAACAGCGGTAGCTAGCTTGAGCATACGGAATACAGAACTTATGACATTTTAGCATCAACCGATGCAAAAGACCCGAATATAACATTTTCTGCTCACAAGTGAAATCAGCCAAAAATTGACTTAGGGTGTTTAAGCAACAACCGATTCATATATATATATATATATATATATATATATATACATATATATATATATATATATATATATATATATATATATATATATATATATATATATATATATATATATATATATATGAATCGGTTGTTGCTTAAACACCCTAAGTCAATTTTTGGCTGATTTCACTTGTGAGCAGAAAATGTTATATTCGGGTCTTTTGCATCGGTTGATGCTAAAATGTCATAAGTTCTGTATTCCGTATGCTCAAGCTAGCTACCGCTGTTCAGCGATGGAGTGCTTAAATACCCTAACTCACTGACTTAAGGAATTTTATCAATAAACGTATATGTACTAAGTATGAAGCTTTCTACAACATGAATACCAATTTTTTGTGTATTGATGGTAGAGAGGTCAAAGTTTGTCGCAACGTTTTCTGCACTGTGCATGCAATACCATCAGTTATGATATAAGGGCTTCAATAAACAATCACATTAACCCTTTCCCGGTGAAGCAGTCACATTATTCTGGACGGGACTATCAGTTTCTTGATGCCCATTTAAACATCAAAATTATGTATGATTTGTATCGTGTAAAGTTTCCAGATGTTAAAGTCAGCTATTATTTCTACTACAGACAGTCTTTTCATGATAACTTCAATTTACACCTTGGTCGTCTACAGATTGATGTTTGTCATACATGTGACGAGTTTAGCTTAAAAATTAAGAGCAATGCATTAAACGAAACTGCTACACAAACTGATGTTGCCGAAAAAATGGTGAACGAAAGACGGGCACAAAAGTTTTACAACGCTTTAAAAACTTCCACTGAAGAATGTAAGTAAAGAGGTGATCTTGGCGTGATATGCTTCAATTACATGCAAAACTTGCCACTGCCTTTGATCTCTGTGCAAGATGCATTTTATTTAATGCAACTTACTGTCTCAGTTTTCTGTATTCATAATTTGAAATATGAGAGGTCATATTTTTATGTGTGTTGTACAAATAATGTTGGGAAAAGTCCCAATGAAGTGTGTTCATTTTTAAAATACTTTTTACAGAATTATGTGCCATAAGAAGTTATAGAACTGCGCCTGTTTTCGAAGAATTGACCAAGGAAATATAAAAACCATTGACATTCCTTTCTGCCTTGCGATAGGGATTTGGTCCTTATAAAACTAAATTTGAAAAAATATGATATAATTTGTGATAGCAAAAATATACAGAAATTATTGCATCTTCGAGTGCCAAAAATAGCTTTACAGTGTGTGAAATTTATCCGGAAAATAATGAAATAATTTTAGACTTCAAAACCTGGTGGCCAACCTATTACAAAAAGGAGTGTGTGCCACAAGAAACTCAGAATCTTCCACGAGAATAGAGAATTACATTTTCGTTGTCACTATTTTTTCACTTCATTCATGAGGAAGAATATTTAGGTGTTGTAAAAACATCTGAATATATTAATGGTCTTAACTGGCAAACTTTTAAACTTACAGAACCTGGAAAGTCAAAACCTCTCCAGTTTCCTATTGTGCCTGCATATAAAGGCCCCCTCCCTATACTAGAGAGTAAAGTGAAACATCTAAAGACATTATTCCAGTGGGTTGAGGAAGAACATAAACTATTCTATGAACAAATTATATGTTCGAGAAGCACAAAGCCAGAAAAATATTGCCCCTCTCAAAAAAACCCATAATTTAGTCATTATCATCATATATTCGAACTTGTTTTTTTATGCTCCTGTTGTGTTTCTAAAACACCTCAATTCAAGTTGTTTTAATCTGTTTTTATAAAAAAATCTTCTAAATAAATGATGCATTGCTCTTTGTAAATGGATTTTGTTACATTATTATTATTTATTTATTAATAAAATAAATTGATTGAATATTCATTTGTGGCTACAGAATATTTTTTTCGTTTCCGCAAAACCTATCAAAACTGACTTAGTGGTGTTAAGCAACAATCGATTCATATATATATATATATATATATATATATATATATATATATATATATATATATATATATATATATATATATATATTGTTGTCCCTTGTACCTTGTGGTACTTAAAACTTATTATAGAAACTTATTCTCTAGCCAGGCTACTGAGTAGTCAATAATATTTAATAAATTACTTTATTAATGACTCATTGTGTATTACATGTCTGCAGTTCCATTGCATTTTGTTCTACATCTAAGTTGCTACGATAAAACAAATTCGCTTATAATCACTAGAGATTAACGATGCAATCTATTTTTATCGGTACTAGAACTCAAAAGACATTGCCCTGTTTTATTACATTTAGCATTAAATAAACTACGTGGCCAGGGAATAACTGCATCTGGAAAAAAATTAAATTCGTCTGCGTTACCATTACAAAACCACCAAGTCATCTTTTGCTCAGCAGGATTCGATTAAGTGTTATGTTATTTAGAACATCATGCGTACAGAAAACATTTATTGGCTAAAGTTAATCTAAAATGAGCTGTTAAACTGGAATCAACATTTGAAGGAGTAAGGTGTGTTCCTAATTAAATAACTTACTATGCAAGTAGGCTGGACTTACTTCGTATAAGAGGAGAAAATAAATTTTGTGGCGAAGTCGTTACCTGATTCACTTGCATCTAGTAATATTCCGCTCATATATTTTACATAAAAGGACTGCTGGACTGCTATAACTAAATCGAGCTAAGGTCTATTGGTTTTGTTGTTTATATCAAATTTTATGTTATATTACTCACTTAGCACGAGAGAACATAGTGCTTAGTATTACTAATAAAGCAACTCAAATGGCGTATATTCGGCGATGGACATATTCGTAATCGTAAATATGAATACGATTGTGTTCACAAAAATCATTTTCTTCAAATATTAAAAAAAAGTATATTCATATACATACTTTTAACTCGGAATATATTCGTAATGACACCTGTGAATATGAACTCGTGTGAATACGAATATATTCGCATTCAAAAGTGTTAATACGAACTTAATATTAATATTAAGTTCGAACAGCTGTATGTCGTTCAGTTCCCATCCGGGACAAATGTCAAATCCTACCCATGGCAGGTTTTATTTTTTGAAACCTTGTCTGATATTGCAGAAACACGAAAAGGGGGCCGAGGGTCGCTTTTAGGTATAACTCAATGCCTGGCGGGGCTTTAACCCGGGGAGTAGTTGTTTCTTATAGCGATTATGTAATAGCCTTACTATTCGGGGACTACTTGATAACCGCTTGGTGGTTTTGGTAGTTCCTTTCTCGATTTCCGACTTAAATGTTACTGACATAGATCGTATCGATATATACGTATCGTATCGATATATACCGCTTGAGTTTTAATCGGCATTTGTCCTGAGAGAGATGTGATGATGAGATATCCACTGATGAGAACTAATAAGTTCGAAACAGCTGTATGTCGTTCGGTTCCCATCCGGGACAAATGTCGAATCCTACCCATGGCGGGTTTTATTTTTTGAAACGAATATATTTGTATTCAAAAGTGTTAATACTAACATATTATCGTTAATATGAACACATTACTGTATTCATGACAGTGAATACAGTATATTCGTATTCACATCTATAAATACAAATATAATAGTATTCATAGCTGTGAACTCAAATATAGTTGTATTCATGCATCCCTGCATATATTCGTATTCACTGTGTAAATACTGTGTAACTGGCAATCTTACTGTGGTAATGATATCTCACATGACTTTCCTTACTACAATAACGAATATTCAAGTTGCAAAAATCATTTTGTGACGCATAGCACCTCCGCCATATTCTAGCTAATGTTAAGTACATTATTTGTTAAAAGTTTGAACAAAAACGTTAGTTGTTTTTGAATACCAAAAAAGTCAATTTTGAATTACATTTTGAGCCCTAAATATTCATCGATTTTCAACCAATTTTCTTTATGCTATCTACTATTCATAATAAACTTAAGAATTAAATTTCGTTGAAATTCATTAAGTCGTTTTCATATAAAAAAAATAGCAAAAATTGAGATCTCAAAAATACAATACACCACTACCATCAAGCACTCAAGTGCACAGGTCGAAAGTCTTTTCTCGAACGCGACCATGAATAATATGCCAAGAATAAATCGAATACAATTAGCGATGAAAAATTCGAATTACGAGTTGCAATGAAGGCTAATTCCTGATTTAATACAAACGATTAAGTTTTTCATTTGATTTTTTATATTATTCTCATTAAGTTTTTAATTCAGTTTTTCTAAAGAAGTGTTATTTATTTTATTATATGTACATGTATAGGAATTTCAATAATTTTAAGTGTTTTGATTTAAAATTAGAATTTCAAAATTCTTTCAAAATTCAATTATAATAATTATTTTGAATAGTATATTGTATTTATAATTGATTGCAGTTAATTAATCATTTTCTGTCTCTTAGTCATGCTCCACCCACATACACCAGTGTGACAGGGTGTCGCATATGTCGGGTGAGAGAAATTTTTGGACCCTCTAAAAATATATTTGTTCACTTTCTCCCCTATTTGACCTACACAACATTTTGCAGGTACTTTGTAGTGCAAAGACTCAAACTATACATTTGTGCTTCCTCCTGCCCGATGGTTAATAATAAACTCGTTTTTGAGACTTAGAGGTAAAATACGAATGCATGAATACAACGGTATTCGACTTCATAAATATAAATACGACCATATTGATATTTATAAATGTGAATATAAACATATCCGTACTCACAGCCATGACGAATAGATTCGCATTAACACCTTTGAATACAAATATATTTGTATTCACACATTAAAATACGAATATATTCATATTTAGAAGAGTTTATATTCACAGGTGTGACTACGAATATATTAGTATAAAAGTGTGTACATGAATATATTTGTATTCATAGTCATAGAAAATAATTTTTGTGAATACATTAGTATTCGTATTTACGATTGCGAATATGCCCATCAGTGGGTGTAGTCACTGCGCTTAACGCTGTATTGAATTTACACCACGCTGAAAACAAACGTATTAAACCTATACTATAAGGGATTCCAGGACATTAAATGATGAATGGAAGATGATATAAGAAAGAATTATAGTATGATTTTTAATTGCTGATAGTCAAAATGAGTTAAGCTTTTAAAGGATATTTGGAAAAAACTGCTAGTTATAGTTAGATGTAGTAGGATCCGGATGTATCAATGACATTTTATGTAAAATAGTACAAGAACTCGATTAGTAAAATTTAGAAAAATTTAATTTTAAACATATGTTGGTCAAAATCAAGACACAGTGAATCTACAACATTTTCCACGCAGAAAAATTAATGTCTGAAATCCAACCATTTTCTGTCAAAACCGGTTTCATCATATTTCAACTTATTTATTAGTAAAATTATGCATTTTACGTATATAAAATGCATAATATATACATACCCAATTCTATGTCTGGATTGTCGCCCGGAGCCCACGACAACCCGGTCTCGCAACTTCCTGGTGATGCAGGTGGTGGAACCCTTCTGATGTGACATCAATTGAATTAACCTATTCTTTTGGTCTTCGGTGTTCGGTCTTCTGGTTTTCTGATCTTCGGATTTTCTGGTCTTCAAATCTTCGGTTCTTCGGATCTTCTGGTCTTCTTGTCTTCCTAGCTTCCTCTTCCCGGACCCACCTTGAACTTCTTTGTTGTAGATTCATTTCTAAACTCAACTCGACTGTCCTCTGACACTGCGGAATCAGTTATAAATAAACTCGTGGTTCCTTGCGAGAGGGATGACAGATTCCCGAAACCCCCGGTATGACAGAAACAGCTAGCACGCGGCGAAACAGCGTTCACGATCTCCCTAAATTGACAGTATAGTTAATGTTTATAAATATTTAATCTAGTTTCCTGGATTTTATTTCATGACTTAAAAATAATGGACCGCTAATGCCGCTCGAAAATAAACGCTACGCTTGCTTGTTTATATGACACATATTTATATGACACTTATTTCATCGTTGCTGGTAGATCCTCTTTGTGTTAAATGCCGAGACGGCAATATGCTGATCTTGAGATTTTGTTTGGATATTCTAAACCTCTCTGAATATTATTTAAAACGAACTAAATAACTTTGACTGTTTATGAAATGAGTTTTTCGTAACGGCATTGAGATTATTTGGCTTCAAAAATAGACCTAAATTATTGTCTCATTTCATAAACAGTCAAAGTTATTTAGTTCGTTTTAAATAATATTCAGAGAGGTTTAGAATATCCAAACAAAATCTCAAGATCAGCATATTGCCGTCTCGGCATTTAACACAAAGAGGATCTACTAGCAACGATGAAATAAGTGTCATATAAATATGTGTCATATAAACAAGCAAGCGTAGCGTTTATTTTCGAGCGGCATTACCGGTCCATTATTATTAAGTCATGAAATAAAGTCCAGGAAACTAGATTAAATATTTATAAACATTAACTATACTGTCAATTTAGGGAGATCGTGAACGCTGTTTCGCCGCGTGCTAGCTGTTTCTGTCATACCGGGGGTTTCGGGAATCTGTTATCCCTCTCGCAAGGAACCACGAGTTTATTTAAAACTAATTCCGCGGTGTCAGAGGACAGTCGAGTTGAGTTTAGAAATGAATCTACAACAAAGAAGTTCAAGGTGGGTCCGGGAAGAGGAAGCTAGGAAGACAAGAAGACCAGAAGATCCGAAGAACCGAAGATTTGAAGACCAGAAAATCCGAAGATCAGAAAACCAGAAGACCGAACAGCGAAGACCAAAAGAATAGGTTAATTCAATTGATGTCACATCAGAAGGGTTCCACCACCTGCATCACCAGGAAGTTGCGAGACCGGGTTGTCGTGGGCTCCGGGCGACAATCCAGACATAGAATTGGGTATGTATATATTATGCATTTTATATACGTAAAATGCATAATTTTACTAATAAATAAGTTGAAATATGATGAAACCGGTTTTGACAGAAAATGGTTGGATTTCAGACATTAATTTTTCTGCGTGGAAAATGTTGTAGATTCACTGTGTCTTGATTTTGACCAACATATGTTTAAAATTAAATTTTTCTAAATTTTACTAATCGAGTTCTTGTACTATTTTACATAAAATGTCATTGATACATCCGGATCCTACTACATCTAACTATAACTAGCAGTTTTTTCCAAATATCCTTTAAAAGCTTAACTCATTTTGGCTATCAGCAATTAAAAATCACCAGTACTATAATTATTTCTTATATCATCTTCCATTCATCATTTAATGTCCTGGAATCCCTTATAGTATAGGTTTAATACGTTTGTTTTCAGCGCGGTGTAAATTCAATACAGCGTTAAGCGCAGTGACTACACCCACTGATGGGCATATTCGCAATCGTAAATACGAATACGAATGTATTCACAAAAATTATTTTCTATGACTATGAATACAAATATATTCATGTACACACTTTTATACTAATATATTCGTAGTCACACCTGTGAATATAAACTCTTCTGAATATGAATATATTCGTATTTTAATGTGTGAATACAAATATATTTGTATTCAAAGGTGTTAATGCGAATCTATTCGTCATGGCTGTGAGTGCGGATATGTTTATATTCACGTTTATAAATATCAATATGGTCGTATTTATATTTATGAAGTCGAATACCGTTCTATTCATGCATTTGTATTTTACCTCTAAGTCTCAAAAACGAGTTTATTATTAACCGTCGGGCAGGAGGAAGCACAAATGTATAGTTTGGGTCTTTGCACTACAAAGTACCTGCAAAATGTTGTGTAGGTCAAATAGGGGAGAAAGTGAACAAATATATTTTTAGAGGGTCCAAAAATTTCTCTCACCCGACATATGCGACACCCTGTCACACTGGTGTATGTGGGTGGAGCATGACTAAGAGACAGAAAATGATTAATTAACTGAAATCAATTATAAATACAATATACTATTCAAAATAATTATTATAATTGAATTTTGAAAGAATTTTGAAATTCTAATTTTAAATCAAAACACTTAAAATTATTGAAATTCCTATACATGTACATATGATAAAATAAATAACACTTCTTTAGAAAAACTGAATTAAAAACTTAATGAGAATAATATAAAAAATCAAATGAAAACTTAATCGTTTTTATTAAATCAGGAATTAGCCTTCATTGCAACTCGTAATTCGAATTTTTCATCGCTAATTGTATTCGATTTATTCTTGGCATATTATTAGCATATGGTCGCATTCGAGAAAAGACTTTCGACCTGTGCACTTGATGGTAGTGGTGTATTGTATTATGTATGTTAATATATACATTTTTATGTATATATTAATTTCAGAAATGTTACTATATGTGTAATTTAGTAACTTATATTTGGAAACACGATTGACATTCGGGCTAGTTTATTATCCAGTGTCCGCAGTATATTATTTTAATTTTATAGGTAAAGTTACTATCTTATCTTTTCGTTTAATACTAGTTAACTTATCATGTTTAATAATAAAACTCAATATTGGTATAGCATAAATATTTATAAGAATATATATTTTAAATGTGTTATCAATATATTTAACAGGATTGATGAAGTTTATGTTACAAATATCTAAGGAATAAACACATAAATGTTCATTACCATGTATGGAAAGTTTCCATACTTGAATAAATAACAAGATTAATTCATTTAAAATGTTATGCAAACGTATAAAATGTAAATTTATATCAATTAGGTGATAATGTATTTGTATACTCTTAACCATAATTAAAGCCATTACCGCGATTAGTTTGGCTCTTTGAATTACGTGGATCTTTATAATGGATTTTGAGGGCTTATAATATAAAGAGACATATTTAATTTGTTTTATGTATTAATTAAAATTGTGTCGATGTTTCATTAATTCGTAGATAAAATTTCACATAATGTACTTGTACTGCTTGGTGCTAAAGACATCGTGCCTGTGAGTACTTCAAATTTTAAATGTGCTGTTAAATAGGTTTTATCATCAGGAAAATATAATGTGGAAATATATGGTGGGCCATATATTTATTGGGCTGATTTAGAGAAAAGAAACATTATGCAAATATGATAGTAGTAATAGAATACAGGAGCTTGGCTTCCCCCACCACTCACCCTTTGGAGGCGTGGTCGTAGATTCGTTTGTTGCAGTGAGCTGCAAGGTCACTAATTATACTTTTTTAAGAATCGAGTAATATTTCTTTAAATATGTAATACGGAAACTGCCCTTTATTTCTAAACAAAATGATTATTAACAGGGTATCATATTCATGAAAAATTAATTTAAAAACATCATGCAAGTGTAACTATGAGTCAATAAGCTTCCAACTTAAACAAGCTCCAATGATCCTCTCTTAGAATCTCGTGAATTCTAAGAGAGGGTAATTGAGCATAATAAATGTACTTCTATTGTCATGAACGCTTGGGGTATCCCTTTTAAATAAAACATTTATCCAAATGCATTTGAAAAATCTTTGAAGTCTAGGGATCAACACTGATGATAATGACATCTGCTGCTATATGCAAGTAGTTTTAGCTACTTAGTAGTACTTTTAGTAGTATTAGAATCTCCTGGATTTTAAGAGAGGGTCATTGAGGCATATGTACTTCTATTGTCATGAACCCTTAGGGTATCCGTTTTAAATAAAACATTTATACAAATGCATTTAAAATACCTTTAAGGTTTAGGGATCAACAGTGATGATAACAGCATCTGCTTATGGAGTATGGAAGCAGTTTTAGAAAAATCAAAATCAATTAACTTTAATATGTTTTCTATGTGAAATAATCTGCAATTAATTTCGACTGCTCTCCATTTATACTTAAAAAATAGACCAAAATCACAGTTTGCTTATTATTTTAACTCCATATAATAGAATAGTAATCGAGGAAATGATCTCATATAAAAGCTTTTCTAACTATATATGAACCATGGGATCTAAATTAATTAAGACTAATTTCGAATAACTGGAGAGGATTAAAATTGACATATTGGTGAACTTTCTAATTAAGGTAAAATGATTATACAATATGCATAAGTACTTAATCTATCGGTATAGTACATTTTTAAAACATACTAGTTTTTGAGTAAATCCCTTCATACAGTGGTGGTTGGTATAATAGCTGCCGTGCTGCAGCTCTGACTAAATTTTGCTTGTAATAAAAAATAAACAGTAATTCCATTTAATTTATGTATTCGTATTAATTAAAAGAGCATTACATTATATTTACATCTGCAACATTAATGAAATCACAAGTCAAGTAAAGCAATATTTTAAATTGCTTCCAAAAATACCACCTTGCAGGGTCAGTTTAACGGAGTGAACGGTCAATGGAGCGGAGATATTTTCAGCCCAGCCTGCGTCTGGTACGAATTATGGAACGCCTGTTTAAAACATTGCGAAGTAAGGGCACCAGCGGGCTGCCGATGTTTACAGCACGGATTGTCTATATGTCACCAGCCGCTACTACCTTCATACATTAATTTCCGTCATTTTTAATATATGACCAAGACTAAATAGTATTTGAATTAAAACGTCTGCAATAAAAAGTAAATCCTATTTGTGATTTCTGAATAATCAACTTGTGATTGAATATTTTATTTGTGTTATATTTTGACTGTCACTGGAGGATTTCATAAAAATTGGGGTAGTTACAGGGACGACCCATCAATATAGGATAATATAAGTACTCACAAATACAAATTAGATAAAAATTGTAGGTATATTTTGTTTTGGCGATTAAAGTTGTTTATTGGCAACTGCTTTAAACGGTACTTAAAGTTATTTAAACCTGTCACAGGTAACATGACCTAATTGATGTTTGGGAATGTATTAAAAAAACATAACGAGTTTCTGATCTCTTTTAGCACCTCGTGTATTCTTAATATCGTAATAAAGTATGCCATCAAAATATCATTCCATTTTGTAATATATGTCTGTGTTAATAATTATGTAACAATCAAATATGTAGTTTATTTGTATAAATATACTGTTACGCAATTTTACTTATTTCTGTTAACCACTGATTTACCCTATAACAAAGGCATAATATATTTTGTATTGCAGTTAATATAATCTACGTTATTTGTATTAATTCCAACTATAAGAAAAACTGAATTTTGATGATATTGAACATGATGTGATTTTCCTTATCTGAGACTTGTAACAATATTCTATAGATTTTATTGATTCTTCTTCACAGTGAGCGGAATAAACAAAATAATTGTTTTACCAATCAGAATATCTCAGAGAATGAAGAGTCTGTTAACACAGAAAGGATGTCAGTATCTTACTGTCAAGTAGTGAAAGGACTGAAAATAATATAAAATGAATAGATGATATAATCCTTTGTTCACTAATATAGTGTAACGAATTTACCAGAAAGTTCTTCATTTCGAACACTTATTTACAAATCAACTATTTACAAGCCCAACTAACTAACTAAATTTCTATCTACTTTAACTGATTTTCACACTGTATTACACAATGTCACTTTCTTCGCACCATATCGCTCACTATCGCGGTCCAGATTCAACTAACTCCTGGCTGGACGACACAATTCTTATATAGGTAGTAGGACGTATCTCCAGACGTTTCTACATAAAGAACTTTGGCGAACCTTCTAGTATAGAACGCACTGGAAGTCAACTCCACACGCTCTTGATGGTTTCGAATATTAACGGCGTTCGGGATCGCTCGAGGCGTTCGTGACAATAGTGACCTAAATTAGAGACGCACATGTCATATATACGTTTTTTCTTTCTGTGTCTGAATTACACAATCCCCCAAATCCAAAGCCTAAACGGTATGGATACACACTAAAAATACGCGGACAACATATTCTCATCGTGTTCTAATTATACTTCCTTGATTTTAAGTTAGTAATGCTGTATTAACTAAATAACCATAAAATCTTATATACTATTAAATATAGAGTTAAGACATGATTGAATAAAGAATGTATAAGAAAAAGTATTTCTTTGATATTTTCACGAACTTAGTTGTTTTATTACACATAGTTTATTGATAGAAGGGACGTAAATATATAAAGCAAAAAACGTTTTTTTCAATTAGCATCTTTGAAAACCTGATTATCTTGCAGATATTAGCTTACTCGATTACTCGATTATAATTATTTCCACTGTATGTCATTGTTTAATACTTCTTCAAATGGCTATATATTTTCACCACATAAGACGTTTAAATTCAAGGGAATGACCAGTGAAGAATACATTAAGAGGTGTGTGCAAATTATATATAAACTATACTTTCACAGCAAGAGAAGTACTCTTAAATCAATGCTCTTACAAGATAAAAGTAACTGTTTGTAAGTTTAAAGGATTATTATATAGCTTTTCTTCATATTATTGAATATATTTTTGTTCTGCGCATATATTTGAATGAGTATTTTGTGATAAAGTATATTACAAGTCAGTTAAAAAATGGTTTAATGTACTTTAAAACCTGGAGTTTTTTCGATCTGTATCATGCTTTTTATATTAAAAATGCAACTATGTACTATCTTAAATTTGCTTATATTTGCATAATAGTCATTAAGTGTAGCTTTATGCATGGAATAAATAGATTTCTTCATGGAACTTTTCTTATGTGCCGATGTGTGATAGTACGGGATACCTAACCTTGTATTATGTTATAAATTTATGGTATTAAGTAGTATGCTTATATTCCTCTGGATTTGCTTGATACAAAATATATAACAAAATTAGCTTCTTCCATCACATCTGAAAAAGCAAGATGTGCAAAGTATTTTCACTTATTTATTTTTCATGGTATTAAAAAAAAAATTGATCTGTTGCTAATGCGACCCTATATTACGTAGTACAATTCAGAAGCATATTAACAATATTTTGTATTTTTTGTAGAGAGTAGAAGCAAATATTTGCTGCAATTCGAAACTAATACAAAAAACAGATCTGATTTACTCAAATCATTACCAAAACAATATCCGAAAAAAAAAACAATAAAACACTGTTATTATCTCCTGCCATCCCTTTTTATATCAGGTATGAAAAATATATCACCTCATGTTATGTTATATGTGCAAAAAGTGTGGACGTTAATATTTGCTGGGTGTTTTATTGAATAGTCGTTAAAAGAGTATGAGACTTCGTCCAGATGAGATTAAAGTGCGGTAGTGATTTTTCTTTGTTCGATTCCGTTGAAATTATGTTTTAATTAAATCAAAAATATGTGCAGTATAAATATATAGTGAATGTGCATAAACAATTTATTGGATACATTTTGTGATTTGTGTGTGATAGAAACTGGTCTAGACGACTGGAATTAGGGAAGGAGTTAAATAGGTAAGTTAAGAAACTACATACTTCAGTTTTAATTAAAATACAAAATTATTTTTGAGAACAAATTAATAGACGGACAGACTAATTATTTTTAAAATCGGAGATAATACATATATCGATACATATTTTGCGTATAAAGTTTAATGGAAATTAAATATAATGACTTTCTTTGTTAATAAGAAATCATGACTGACTTTGTTGCAATTAAAAATAATCCATTGATTCAGTTAAATGTAATACCAATATTATATCTAACCAATGAATAGAAAAGCCAACAATCAATACAATAAATTGTAATGGTAGTCAATCGATATCTATGAAGTAATTTACATACAGATACATAACTGTTAATTAAGTAAACATATATTTCTTTGCAGGTAGGTACCGAACGAGCTAGACACCGTTTTTCGTGCAAGGTAAGTTTTTTTTATAATTATTTTTATTACGTTGGCGATATGAAGTTGTCTAAGAAAATAATTTTAACTACTGAACTTTTTTGTGATATTCTTCCATTTACCGTTACTCGTCCAACTAGTTAATTTAAAAGTCTTCTATGTTGCAGTACATATCAAATTTTTAAAAATATTGGGTTAATAGTGGGTATTAATCTCAATCCTAGTACTCGTCTATACAGCGAGTACAAGAAAGTATAAACTCGATAAAACTGGTATTAATATTTTTTTTAATCAGTCAAGTATGTGTAAAATTTAATTTTTTAAGTAATAATTCCAAAATAGTAAATACAGAGTAAATAACCACTACATTTTGTAGTGATTATTAACAATCTGCCTGAAAAACTAATTCAAAATATTCAACGGACACCGAACGACATAGTTCAGATTTATTCTTATTTCAGTGACTTTATTATAACTTTTTATTTCCTGTTAATCTCAAAAGCTTACTTGCTCATAGACAACATTATGTAACCAACCTCTTATTTTATTATACATAAAGAAGGGTTATTTTAAATGCTGAAATAAAAATGGGGCTAAAAATGAAGCCGTCTTATCAAATATCGTCGGCATCATAACTTTTATAAGTACAGAGAGAAACACTTAAAGGATAGCTCTCAAAGTAGAATTACAGATACATATTTTAATATATTTTTAATATATAAGTTTAAATACAGAGCAATGGAAATTGATTACAGATTATGTTACGCAGAAGATACATCAAAGTTATTAAAATTGATTTTTAAAATACATTTTCATAAACGTTTCATTTAAAACAGATACGCTAAGAGTTCATAACAATAGATGTACTTATGTTCATCCATAAGATTTAAGAAACGTTCATTTCCTTTCAGAATTGTGACAGTTCCATATCATTTTTAAATTTATTTTTCATGAATATGATACTGTTTTAATAATAATTTTTTTAATAAATGAAGAGCATTGTATATTACATCTTTAAAAAAACATTCTCGATTCTAAACTAGAAACTAAACTCCAAATTAAACTCGATTCTTAAAAAAATATAATTAGGCACTAATTTTATCATGCACATTTAAAATATGGTTGATAAGCTTAAAGAATTAATAACTTAAAATATAAAATTTTAATTAATCATTGGTAGTAGCTGGGGCTTGAAACCGGAAACCATGAAATGGATGTATGAGGCAATTCTCAAACCCAGACTGACGTATGCAGCACTGGTCTGGTGGGAGAGAGCCTGTTTAAAGTCGGAAGCCAACCGACTTAACAAGTTAAGAGGATTAACTCTTAGAAGTATAACCGGAGCCCCAAGATCAACACCGATCGAGGCGATGAGGATACTGACGGGGATACCTCTTGATGTTATCCTGAAAGCGGAAGCCGCAAAGGCAATGCACAGGGTGGGAAACATGAATAGGAAGGTAAGGGACCTGAATAGACTCTCAAGAGAGCTAGCTGAGGAGGGACTCCTATGGATGCCATCTGACAGTACGGGTGTCCACTTCCTGTTTGACAAGAAATATGAGATCACCCTCACCAGTAGGACTGACTGGATGGAGCGTCGAGCTGGATTGCCGCTCAATGGAGACATCTAGTACACGGATGGAGCCAAGAGTGGGAACAGAGCGGGTGCGGGAGTGTATAGGCGACGCGACGGGATAGGTAAAACCTTCCCCTTGGGCAAATACACTACCGCACTCCAGGCCGAGCTAGTTGGAATTACATACGGTGTTCTGGGGGCCGACCAAAATTGGACCCAGGAGAAGGTATGTATCTGCTCGGATAGCAGGGCGACGTTGGCACCCCTGAATTCAGCAACGACAAAGTCGAAGCTGGTCTATAATTGCTATGAAGCATTGAACCACTTGACAGGGAAGGGACCGGTGGAACTCTTATGGCATAATAGCATTAAGGGAAACCTAATTGCAGATGACCTTGCCAGACTGGGGACCAGGGAAAACCTCTATGGACCAGAACCTGCAGTGGGAATAAGTCGGAATCTGATCAGAAACCGCATCAATGGCTGGGCAAGAGACCAGCACAATAAAAGATGGAGAGGAGTAACGGGTTGTCGAATAACCAAACTCTTCATCGAATACTCAGAGATTGAGAAATGGGCCCAAGAATTCATTAAATTGAACAGGCACAAAGCCAGAACCCTGGTGGGAATCATAATGGGCCACCATAGTAGCCTGAATGCATATAATCACAAGCTGAGGCTGACTGATAGCCCGGCCTGCAGATACTGTAAAGAAGACGAGGAAACCTCGATTCATCTTCTTTACACCTGCCCCGCACTGGAGGAGAAGAGGTGTCTTATATTAGGGACCCCTGTTATCCTAGAGGAGGCGAGGTGTAAGGCGGGGGACGTGCCTAAATTGCTCCTTTTATGGGATAGCATTTTTGGATAATGACCCGGATAAGAGAAGATCGCCAAGGGACTACCCATGCGATCAGTGGCTGATGAGGCCCAAACCTATATAATATAATAATAATAATAAAATAAAATTTTACATTTTTATGTAAACTTTATTTTTCGTATGGAAATTCAATATTATTAGATTTTATATCAAAATGTCAAGTTATATAATCTATCAAGATGAATTTTTGATACCACCTAACTGATTTGAAAATGTTAGTAGGCATCACAAAAGATATTAGCGGTATATACCGTAAGAAATATTTGGACAGTGATATATGCAATCAAACTGGATCTCTCTATACTGTAGTTTTTAGGCAGAGAAACAAAATATTGAATTTATATATTTTCTTGTCTATTGCAACTATTAATCATAAGATTAGTTATTGGCCTAAGTAGTTGTACAGTTTAGATTTTCCTATATAAGTGAAAACACTAAGGCATTAATAAGAAGCAAACGTTTACCCACAAGCAATTTATTAAAAAAAATAGTACAAGCACATTTATTAGGATCACAGTATTAGACAGTGTTCATAGACAAAACCATTATTAGTACTTACAAGCTAAATAGTAGTTCCCTCTTCATCGTCTTTTTCGTCTCTTGCTTATAAAAGCACATTCATCGCTTAATAAGACACGAGTAAGCAAATCGCAATAATATTGCGCCGCCCCCTCGCTCATATCGAAGGCACCTCCGGAGCATGCCTCTATAGCAGGCATGTCAAACTCACATGATATTACGGGCCATCTGATTTATTTTGTATTAAGTTGTGGGCCGCATGTTTTCAATGTTTGAAAAATCAATAAAATACGATTTGTAGAATTATGTATTATATTATGTATTATGTATTTATTAGACTCAATGTCAAGCACAATGTATTGTATATTATACATACATAGTCGTTTTATATTTCATGTCATTTTTTAAACTAAAAATATTTTACATTTTATTGTATATTGTATATATATATATATATGTATATATATATATATATATATATATATATATATATATATATATATATTGTATATTATTAAATTTTCAGGTTAATTTGTCACAAATATTGATATTAACCTGAAAATGTAAATTACCAATAAATATTGAAAATTATTCGTAACAGAAATTCGAAAGATTAAACTTTACACACAGATTTTAAACTTTACTTTTCGTAAACACTTTTTCATTTCTGTAATTTAACTTTCTTAGATAAAATATTTAGTATAACAACCAGAATCAGAATAAAATTTAATCATAACATGAAAAGTTATTTAGTTAATAACCCAAATGTATCCAATTAATATCAAGCTTTGACACTTTACAGTTGAAAATTGTGAACTTCGTCACGTATGGCCACGCAATCGCTCGAAACGCCAGTGTCAAGCATCAAATGTAAAGATACCTTCGCATTTTCGTCCGCACCATCGTCCCCGCAAAGTATTTTCCCAATTGTAAATGCACATAAATGAGATTTATGTATGTTCGATTTAATTTAATCCTATATATTCTCTCTTTTTCAATCGATAAATTAAAAATTATTGAAATGCAAAATTTAAAATTCATACTGCAACTGATTACGAATAAATATAAAATTTACTTTAAAATAATTAATTAATATTTTCTTCAAAACAATTTTAAAAAGTCTCGGCGGGCCGCAACCTATGTATTGGCGGGTCGCAGTCGCGGGAGACTTCATATCAAAAAACAAAAGTTACCACGTCGATTCGTACCAGTCGATCGACGCAATGGTCGATTTACTATATCGATTTTGTCAAAATGCCGAAATTCGAACGAAAATCAGTTCATACATCGACCTAAAAATTTCGTTCGACACACGAAAAGAGCCGTTTAATAAATGGAGATATCGCACTCTTTTAAAACTAATAAAATTGGTATATTATAGTAATTTTATCATTGGTAGTTCAAGTAATCCAACGATCAGAAAATATTTTGGACTACATTATGAAAGTTGCGAAATAGTAGCCCTCCTGTTACTTTATCAGTCTATGTTTACGAGAAATTTTATAGCAGTATCTACCCCGGAAATAATTAATCATACACAACATTCTTTTACGTTAGAAAATGGCTCTTAGATGCACCATTCCCACTGAATAAATAAGTGCTGAATAACTCAATGCTAAAAATTGTAAGCCACCGACTGACGATTGAATTTTACACGAATTTTTAAAAACCTAGTCTAATAATCAAAAAAAAATAATTTGTAAAAAAGACTCAAAACACAACTTCCTATAAAATTACAGTCTGACTTCTAATCCAAACTCTGGCAGGGACAATGTCGGAGTTAATGGATGTTGCTCGAGTTACTTTTTTTATTTATAACCCCTTCCAGAATCAATCTGGTTGTTGTTTAATTTATTTAATGTGTTTCATATTTCATGTTATGGACAAATAGGGGTACGCTTATGTATTGTTGTTATATATTTTTAATATAAAATATATACTCTATTCTATGGAACATATACTACCGATAGCTTCAGTTCCCTTACTTCTTTATAAATATTAATTATTGATAATATTATATTAGCAAATATTATTAAAAAATATATATAATAAAAAATATTATCTTTGGTTGCTTATCGTTTTCCCGTGTATATTTCTGTTTAATTTTCGTCAATAGATTTTGGTACATAAAATACCATGCCAATATTAAATTTAATCCGAAACCACAAATATCTTAAAATACCATACTCATAGGAAGATATTTCATCCTAATAGGAAACACCCATTATAAAAAATGAGAATTTAATCATTTAAAAGTAAATCAATATAGTTTAAGGTTAGAAAGACCACTTTGTAAGTACAATGCTAAAAAACCTGGGTAAGATTAAGAAGACCACCCTGTATTTTATCATATATCTTAACAGTTTTTATTAGGTATATTAAAATTACATAAACACTACGTCTTGTATTTACTTCGCATTATTATTCAATAGGAAATCTTGATCTAGTTAAGGTAGAATGCATGGACTCGTATCAGGCCGAAGAAAAGAAGTGTCTTTTACCAAGCGTTTATGTTATAACTCACTAGTTATAACTGAATTATTAATTAAATACATATTATTTTGTCCTGTTATTCAACAGTTAGTTTCAATACTAATACAATCTTTAACTGAAGCGTATGTCTCCAAGGATATCAATAACTGCTCTACATAAACACCAAACAAATGCTATATGAATGCTAGTCTACTCTACACAAAAAAATGCTATACTGTTTATTTATTAGATGTCAACTTTCTACATGAAAACTTAAAACTTAACAATCGTTAACCTAACTTAATCCTCAGTGTAAAGTCTAATTAAATCAATTTTTAAATACTGATTATTAAAATAAACAGAACTATTGTATTATTAACCAAATTTCAGAATAAGTTTGGTTGAAAATTAACAGTCATACATGAATAAGTAGTTACAATCTACGTGAAGACAAATACTTGATATTAATGCACTTTTCTATTTTTTTTTTTTTTTCATTGACTTCTCTAGATTTTATCAATGCAGACGCATCAGCATACTGAAATCAATTAGAGGTATCTCTACTGCTTGCCAAGACTATTGTGAAAACCTTGATAAACTATAATCATGTCTTTCTATTATTATGAATTTTATTGTAAATCTATCTATTAATCAATCAGAGAAACATTTTTAACTGTACAAATATAACTGTTTATAAGTGCAACAGTACCTGTAGAATTTAGGTGTGTGCTGCTGGCGTTATGATGCCGTGTCTATTAATTATGATATTTTAAATAATAGACTTCATTAGAGACTGAACTAAAAAATATATATAATTCTTGACTGATTGACACCACAATTTGCCGTCTCTTGTCATTTTAATGATATTTATTGTCCCATTTAATAATGCATTGTTTTAATTACATTTCTCTACGTACTATGGGCTTGCGGCTAGATAAGATTAAGTGATAAATAACGCGCACATTTAATTTAGATCATATAGCGTTTTTTTTCTTAAAAGCAAAAAGGATATATTAAAAAGAAATATTTAGATTGACTGACGGTTAACTTATATGTATTTTTTATTGTACATAATGATTGTTAATTCACTTTTGATGCCAATGAATATTTGAAGTAACATACCAAAAGTATAACAGCCTTATTATTTAATGTTTGAAATCGTATTGTTCTTTTATATATATTTTTTGTCAATATGAAAATAGCAGCGCAGTAAATATTATTATAATGAATTAAACGAGGTAAGTTAAAGATATCTAAAATGTACTGAAGAATATACATATTAGAACAATATAAATGTACTGAGGCATAGATATAGTTTTTTTAACTCTCCACTGGTAGCGCCCTATTTTATAACGCCAATGGTGGCGTCGGATCTGTCGGACCCATATAGATTTTCCAGAAAGGAAAATATACTATTTATTTTTGTTAAGGACATGCACCCTGGAATAATTAATTTGTGACTGTAGACCACAATTAAAAAGAGAGTATTATCAAATACTGGCTTTAATATGGGAAATATAATATTTTGACATATAACCTAAAATACTGCATATTATTATACTTATAACGAAAAAACCTAATCACAAATTCTTTAGTATTCTTATTTTTGTTAAATTTTGATACTAAATTTTGAATTTTGTCACTAAAGCGACCTTTAGTGTTTTATGCGCAATCTGAACAAAAAACTATGGCATGAGGATGGCATACAAATTTTTGGCATATTACACAAAAGTATTTCGTTTTTGAGTCTTTGTCAAAATGACATCACTTCCTGGTTCCTGGAGCAATATTTTGATTTGGACGTTCTGTCTGTGACGTTCCTGCAAATTCTTGTCTCCGTTTGTGAACTTGAGGAGGAATGTTTTACGCTAAGGAACGTCTTTTCAAATGTTCTTCGATTAGGGCCAACGACAATTGTTTTAGGAAGCATTTTCTTTCAATCGTTGGTAAATCGGTGTTGTTGGCATGAATTAATTGAGAATTAATGCCGTCCATATTCAGAAGAGCATAAAAAATGACCATAGGCCATCTTCTTGTATTCCGAGCTACGTCACAGTTTGTCTAAATTGTCCACACACCTTTGGTTAAATTATAAAAGGTAATTATGTCAGGCTTTGTTTAGTCCCCGGTAGATGCATCCGTTAGATGATGCATTGTCATGGCGCAGACTTGAGATAAGAATAAAGTTTCAACATTTCTTTGGAACGTATGACACTATTGTCATATCGTCCTGAAATCCAAATATAGGAGAACACACTGAACGATCCCTAGTATTTACGAAGTTCGGTGGAAGTTCTTTTTTGTTCTTGTTTATGGTACCAACCAAAGTAAGGTGATGTTGATTCAATAAAATTGTAGTTAGGTTGTAACTGGTACACCAGCTGTGACAAGTGACATTTCTGTTTGTACCAGATAAGGGAGATGCCAACCTCGGCGCAATATTTTTTGAATCATTTTTGACACAAAATGGTCCCTCGGGTTGTTGTCCCATATGTACTTTTGATTTGAGACATACGAAGTTCCGGAATCTGTCAAAATAGATATTTTTATGTCATATTTATTTGGCTTGGACGGTATATATTGCTTGAATCCACATTGTCCTCTAAAAGCTTCTAGCTTTTCATCAATTGTTGTGTATTCGCCAAGAGTGTAGGCAGACTTGCAATTACCAAGAAAGGCATCGAAAATATCTCGTACTAGCGCTAACTTGTCAATTTGTTTTCTTTCTTCCCTCGTAGCAAGGTTATCAATACGTAAGCAACGTAATAGAAAAAGGAATCTTTGTTGCGACATGGTAAGCCAAAATCTCTCGGCTCCTGTACCGTTTCTATCCCACAGTTCGTTTGTATTTACACGAATGCTCTACAAACAACCATTTTCTCTTCTTTAAAAATATCTTTATTGCTTTATAATAGTACATTTTTTTTACATGATATAGTACGGCAAGGATTGGTTTTACTTTTTAGTGGACACTATTGTTCCTATCCTATAAACCATTCCCGACGACGCTCCATCTCTGTAAAAGAAGGGGGTAACGACGCCACCCTGTCGAAGTTTTGTCATACTTTTTGTCATTTTTTTATTTTATGTATCTTCAAACAACCAGCTAAATACAGTAAGCCCAATAATGTTTTTATTTCCACAAGATCAGTCGGCCTGGTCGATCTTTTCCTCTTGTACTGCTCTGAAAAGTTGTTTATATAGAGGTTAGTACTTTCAACAACAATTTGAAGCATATCCATCGAGAAAAATAATTCTCAACATTCCAAATGATTTGTTGCCTTTTTTTCCGGGACTCTAACACCGGGCAAATGCTTTATGAAATTTTATTTTCTAGTTTTCATCCTTTTGGAAGGACAGTGTTTCTTTCATATTGTTTTCTCATCTCTCCCAGTGAATATTGGCATTTGTTGCAAATTCGGCCGGACTACATTTTGATCTCCTGTAGTATCATCTTCTTCTTGTTCGAATTCACTGTATGTGTCTCGACTCTCAGTAATATCTTCTTAATTCGCCAGTTTCTCTTCATTATCGGCTGCACTTTCAACTTGTTGCACTTCTTCCCAAAGACGCCACAAGCGTTCTTGTTCTTTTTCAAAATCACACCTTTAGCCTTAAAGCTACAGGGACAATCATTTAACCCTGAAGCTCTATATTTTCACAACTTGCCACAAGAAAACGCCCTCACAACAATGTATTTACGAAGGCACAATAGTTATAACACAAATGATGGCGCGGGTCTCAGAAACCCATTTAGCAAATAAATCACAAACGACAACACATGCAACCCTCTCTCTCTCTCTCTACAGCCGTACTCGATCACAAAAGGCGAAGATACTGAGGTCTACCGACCCCGCCTCTCCCCTACTACCACTTTACATATAAAATTATGTTTTACTGGGTCTGTGAGACCCGGCGCCACCGGTGGAGGGTTAATAAAACACTTAGACACGTCGAGTATTGAGATATTGGAGAACTTTCCTCTGTTATCTCGATTCGTTTATGAACTTCCGAATGATCGTCATGACACATTCTAGTAAAATTTAGGAGCCCAAGCGCATTGCTAACTTTATTAAAGTAATTACTTCTAGAGCTAGTCAAGAATAGGAACAAGTCTCAAAATTGCGAGATTAGACGACCCACGAGGTGCGAAGTAAATAGCTTGGTTTTTACTCAGTCGAATTGAGACCTTTGCAGAGTGAATATCGATGAATATATATTAAATGTGAATGTACACAGAGTTCGATCTGTTCGCACATAAAATGAATTCTTTTCCCTCTGAATCCTGCTGCTTCACTCTTTCTTCTATGCATATCTAGAGTATCTTACACTGTTTCCTATTCTTGATGAGCAGTAGTGCGCATTGTACCTACTAACATATTCAATCCAGTTAAATAGTTTTTTTAACATTACATATCCAAACAGGTGGACAAGATGAAGAGTACCCCTCGATAAAATTAGTAGGAATCGAGTGGGTTACGAATTCGAGAGGGTTATGCTGTGACACGTGTGTGGAAACGTGTGTGTGTAGGAATTGTGTGTGTGTCACTTTGAACATTTGTAGTAAAAACCTACCTTATTTGCAATAAAAAACCATATACTTTCATTTAATCATAACGCTTCCATTTTTTCTTGTTGTAAACACAATTATTCAAAACTTATACTTTATTGTATTCTTGTGGCTGCAATTTAAGGCATTTTTATGAAATGTGTTATCACGGAATTAATATAATTATTTAATTGTAGACACAGAATTTTGGGCATTAGTGGTTCGCTTTTCTGAAGAGTTACTTTAAACGGCTTCTTCGAACATCAGGTTGTTTTATTAAAGTAACCACTGATGGGATGAAAATAAAACATTATTTTTCCAATAACAAGTTAATGGAAATACTACAATTTCAAGATGTTTCATGGACACTTTCGAACGAGGGAATACATTTTATTACTCTAACAACACAGATTTGATTTTTTTTAGTCTAAAGGGGGTTTCTTAGGAGTTTTCTTCTACCTATGGTTTGTATAATGATTCTTTGCGTGTGCGTCATAAGTAACAATCATATGAATCAATCAACTGACATTTTTCACACATAGCTTGCAGCATTGTTGTACATTTTGCAACAGTGTCGTGCCGAAAACACATTTTAGGATAACAGTTAGTACAATACAAATCCGTCGTCAACCTATGACAAAGTAATGAAAATATTCTCCACAAACACATTCAACGGAAGTGATATATCCATAAAAATAAATGAAATAAATTCAACAAAAATCAAAATGAATGAAACAAAAATGAAATATACTTTACAGACATATTGAGACGCCAATGAATCAAATTATATAATAAACCTATGACGTGCCTTCATAGTTGCATTTTGTTCGGCAAATTATTAACTGTCTATGCCGTACGTAGTTGACTGAAAGATATGTCGCTAGAAATACGTGCTGGTAATTGTGGCACATTAGTAACAATTGTTAGTGGTGTAGCATATGATCCGTGCATCGTCACTAAATTAATACACGCACAAAGATCTATTATACAGATTGTATATGTTACCTTTTACCTATGTCTAAAAACATATTTGTTTCTTACAAAATTTTTCATTTTGCAAATTTGGCAATTATTGAAATAATCACAAACATGATTAAACTTGCACATCGTGAGAAATCAAATGACAAAATATGGTATATGACTTAATAGACACCTTGTATGCTTTTTTATGCACAGATTGGAAAATTTCAAATAAAGCAAATATAAATAATGATACTTATTTAACTATGTTATATATACTTATATATTACATAATTTTAAAATATAACTTATTTATTACATCATTTTTACACGATGAATGACGTATTTATAGTAAGCAAATAATAATGAAAATATTTAAATACTCGTATATAATATTTCAGGAATAGGTTATTATTCTAAGTTTATATTAATGTAGTTATTATACTGCCATTTAAGGGGCAAAAATGTTAATAATCAGAAAGACTGAGTGTCAGATTAGTCATAAACATTAATGACTTACAAAGTCAATTTGAATTATTAGTTGCGTTTCCCATTTTCGTAATAAAATTGTAAACGTTGGCGTTGGTTACAATCCGCTTCAGTGATTAGTAATAATTACTGTAGGACTATTTTAAATGATTTAAAAATTTGTAATTATTATATCACTTGATATTTGACATAACAGCCATTTGTTTATTCCTGAGTTTGCATTAAGGCCAATATCATTCTAAGGTACTTACATCGAGTATCGAGTAACGAGTTACATAACGCAGATATTTACAGGAGCTAGATAGATTTGTATATTTTGATATAATTCTTTACAATACTAAATAAATAATAAAAGTTTTTAATCAACTATAAATGCAATCTAATTAATCTTATATTACGTAATCAATACGTCTTCATTAAGATTACTTTCAAATAATAAGGGGTATATCATAAAACGTAATATGTGTAAATGCAAACATAGTAATTATTATCTAATAATTATATTCCAAAATAATAATTGTATTTATTGATACATATTTTATGATGAAATCTTTTTGGAGAATTCGTGTTGTAAATGCGAACATTCGGATTGTAAATTTTAAATTTATCAAATACATGATTGCCTAACTACAATTGAAAACCCTTAACACCATTGAATAATTAAATGTAACTAGGATCTTCAATATTCTCATTATAAAGAAATACTAAAATATGATAAATCCGCTTTACTACGTTTAGAAAATTTTGTAAAATGGAGATACCTCGCTCATGTTGCGGGATTTTTAATTATGATACAATAAAATATATGGAATGTGAAGATATTCATTGAAATGGGCTGTATGAAAATTGTATTATTACAAAATAAACTATATAATAATATGTATGTGTAAACGATAAGGCTGAAATATTAATAAATATAAATACCTACTTATGTAATATGCTAGGCTATGTACTTAAACTAATTTACTAGTACTGGACTAGGTTGGAACCTTTGGTATGAAGAGAACACTGACTTAGTTCTTCACAATACACCAAAACACTATACACTACACTCGACGCACCTTTCGCTAATAAAGTTTGCATCATCTGGAGATGATTGAAATTCTGTTCTTTGTTTTAATTCTGTGTCTCAGTTTTAATCATCTCCAGATGATGTTAACGCGCGTCGAGTGTAGTGTATAATGTTTTGGGAAAAACTAAGTCAGTGTTAATTTACTAGTGCCATCGAGGAGTTTTCTTGAAATATTAATAAAAATCAACACTTATGAGAACAGATTGATTTAAGAAAGTGAGGTCCTAGATGTACATAATACATTTTACTTTTGCGCACTCCACTAATTTTCTCTAACATTACTCTTAGCGCCAGAATAGCTTCGCGAGTTCCCCTATTTCGCCTAAACCCGAATTGGTCTTCTCCTAGTATTTCCTCCGCTCTATTTTCCATCCTCTTCTGCACTATTCTAGTTAAGATTTTTGACGCATGGGAAGCTAGGCTAATCGTTCTAAAGTTCTCGCATTTGTCGGCTCCTCTCTTTTTCGGTATAGTAACGATAATGTTCCTCTTACAATCCTCCCCGTTTCGTATATATATTTTACCAGTTCAAACATCCTATTTACTACTTTCTGTCCCGCACATTTCAAAATTTCCGCCTTTATTTTATCTACACCCGGCGCTCTATTATTCTTTAGCCCCCTTAGTGCTATTTGAAATTCCTCCCTCAATATAGGTTTTCCTACATCTTCCCTATCGATACTAGATTCTTCCTCTAATATCTCTCCTAATTCCTGACCTTCGTATAAATTTCCTAAGTACTGATTCCATCTATCCGCTTTCTCCTCTCTTCGATCAGTATGTCCCCCGATTAACTCCTAACGTTTCTACTTGTTGGTCCTATATCCCTGAAGTTCCTCTTAATTATTTTGTAAGCCTCATCGGTCTTACCTACTTGGAGCTTATCTTCTACTTCTTTGCATTTCTTATAAGTTTTCAGTCCTTCCTTGTCTCGTCTGTTTTCGTAGCCTCGTCTCTTTCGTATTAAGTTTAAGATTTCGTCCGTTATCCAGGGCTTCCTAGCTTCCCTTCTCTCGTGTCCTAAAACGTCCGTAGCCGCGGAATCTAGACTATTTTTGATACCCTCCCACTCAGTTCCTGCGTTCTTGATTTCGTCATTACTCGCTTTGTTTATTAATTGATCTGTTTTCTCCTGGAACTTATCTTTCATATTCTGATCCCTCAATATGTCTACATTTATACGTTTATTATCCTTCCGGGTTTTCAGCTTTTTGAACTTTAATCTAGCTTTCATGACTACCAAGTTGTGGTTGCTGTCTACATCCGCTCCTGGATAACTCTTACAGTCTTTTACTTGATTTCTAAACCTCTTCCTAACCAGAATGTAGTCTATCTGATACCTGTCTATCCCTCCTGGCATTTTCCAGGTGTACCGCCTCCTAACGTGATTCTTGAACAATGTATTTGCGACTACCATCTTGTGCTTCTCACAGAATTCTATCAGTCTGCTACCTCTCTCGTTTCTGTTTCCTAATCCATAAGGACCTACAAATTCTCCTTCTTTCCCCTCACCTACGACTGCGTTAAAATCTCCCACTATTATTAAATTTTCATGACCCTTCACAAATCCTATTACCTGCTCTATGTCCGAATAAACGGCTTCTAACTCTTCCTCACTATGGCTAGAAGTATGTATGTATACTTGCACTATTACTGTTTTCACTGGCTTCGAATCTAACCTGACCATCATTACTTTCTCGCTGTATTGTAGGTAGCTATCTACACACTGTCCTGCGTTCTTCCGCATAACGATTCCTACTCCCGCGTTTCCATTTACCGATCCTGTGTGTATTACCCTATAGTCACCGCTCCAAAAATCTCCTACTTCCGGCCAGCGCATCTCACTTATACCTACTATATCTAATCCTAACCTATCCATTTATATCTTCAGATTCTCTAGCTTCCCTGCCTGTCTCATGCTTCTGACATTCCACGCTCCGACTCGTGAAATGCTACACTTCTTGCTAACCCTACTATTGCACACGATCACGTCTCCCGGAACAGTCCTCACCCGGAGATCCGAACGGAGGACTATTTTACCTCCGATGTTTTTTGCCCCAGGAGACGCCACCATTATTTGGGATAAGCATTTCGTTAGCTGTTCTGAGGATTATAATGTGGTGGTTTCCTCTTGCCTTCCACATCGCAGCCGTGTGTGTCATAGCACCATACCAACCCCCACGGTTTCTGCCACTATGACTACTGAAAGAGCTGCTGCCCTCCTTCAGAGACTTGTCTTAGTCTGGTTTTTCAATAAGGACCCCTCCACTATTGTTAAACCTATGGTACGGCTCCTTAAATCATTAAAACGCGCAAGCGGACCCACCCGTTCTAGTTTGCACTAGAACTTCGTCAAGGTGCAAGTCCTATCGGATCGGGTCATAGAGTTATATATAAAAAAATATTGGACGTGAATTACAAAGAAAAGTTATACGTAACTGCGTATTTTAAGTGTATAAAATATAAAAATGAAGATAATGACTCAGGCGACTCATACAAGGCCAGGAAATGTACTAAAAAAAATCGACACCATGTCGAGAAGAGTGGTTTGGAGCTAGGAAGCTATAAGAGAGTTCGAGTTAATATTCTTAATACACAGGAAATGGCAAAGAAAAAAGTGACTGTCGATCTCACAGATCGGCTGCGCCCGACGAAGTGTTAAGTAAGCTCATTAAAATGTTGCACACACTTCAACATTTTAACATACTTAAAATAACATTATATACTGTTTCTACTCGCGTGCGGTTTCTGATTCTTGACTTAGTTATTAGTTATTAAACATTTTTCAGTTTTTCCTAACGTCCTTCTCTTGTCGGTTTAGAATTATTGGATTCCCTTGTTCCTTGTAGCGGCTGTTGATTTTTATTGTCGTATTTTCTTCCATTGCTTTCATTCCATTTTTCCTTATGGTAGTTTTCTATTTCTATTTGAATTATTATATTACATGGATGTAAAATACCATCTATAACTAAGTTGACAATATTTTCGTGACGTATTTGGTTTGTCTTAGTACTCAGATAAAATTATTTTATTATTATTCTATTTTCCAAGCAATTCTTAATATTTACTTGTATTTCTAAACAAATTGAATACCACCATGTATGTATCGTATGAACCATCTACCATCTATTTTACCACCTGCATACCATCTTCAGAGTAAATCCGAAACTAATAATGCCATTTCTGTAATTTGTAATGATAATACGTACGTGCAATCGACGTCTGCGTATAATGGGATTTCTTTAAAATGGGTAATCAATCAGTTATTGTAAATAATATGATCATATGGCGAATTATAATTTAATTGTTCCTAACTTACAATGAATGATCTCGCAACTAAAATATAGAGACCAATCGACTCACCTATTTTTCTTTTAAACGATTAGTTCCAAGAAAATATGATGAATGACATAATATGAAACATGAATGAAACAAAGAACAATATCAAGAAAATTAAATGAACCTTTTTCATTTTTACTAACTGCGTTTTTAAAAAGATTTCACTATTGTGGATTATTTATTAAGAAATATTTCATAATATATGGTGATAGATAAAGATTCTATAGATATCTGCAAATGAGTGTTGTTTATATGCTTGAAAGAAAAATATTTGTCGATTGTACGTTTAATGGAAAAATCCACGTTTTGCGAAGCCATGGTCAGTTAATTTGATATAGTTATAAAAGAATGTTCAGATATTTTATTGTTTCTCAATTTGAATAGAAAATATGCACTATTCGCACTAGAACACTAACCTTCTACGTGTGTAGAAATAGCTGCCAAAAAGTTTGATAGCAAAAGGACCAAATAAGAGTTTGTAATAAAATAAAACACTTATATATGCAGTTGTCCAAAAAACGATACCATGCGCCTAGATATAGAAGGAATATAATAATAGAAATTTCTGATTCGAAAATGAATTGGATATGATGGTCATCAACTTTATTCAGTCATAATAATTTGTCATCAAGTCAATTATTTGTGATTCATTCTAGGTATAGTAGTTGAAGTGTTATTGTATTTAACTACTTTAACTAATTTGCATAATTACTACTATAAACCGTTAATTTTTAAATGACCACTATAAGCCGTTAAATTCGTTAAAAATTGAAGGAATACCTATTGGGAAAGATTATTGAACCTGTCAAATTTTGTTTTTAATTACGCAGTTTTTAAAATTTAATTTATATGTACTGGGCATTCGTGTAGGACCTAAGACTTCATTGATATACGAGGTGCGTTCAAGTTCTAAGGTCTCCGATTTTATTTCTCGCAAATTAATCATACAAAAATTATAAACTTCTGCCACTTTTCAGCGTAATCTCCCTGCAGCCGTACACATTTTTCACAACGTCAACGCTCTAATTCCATGGCCGCTGCGAACGCTTCTTTAGAAGCCTGTTTTGACTACTGGAAGATCGTCGATGCAGTAGCGGCACGACTAGTGAATGTGCTACCACGGATAGTGTTTTTCATCGTTTGGAAAAGCCAAAATCGCTAGGAGTCAGGTCCGGTGGGTAGGGAGCATGAGAAACTACTTCAAAGTTGTTTTCAAAAAGAGACTGTTATGTTGCGTACACTCGATGGGCTGGTGCATTGTCTTGATGAAAAAGCACACGTGTAGCCTTGTCTGGCCGTTTTTGTTGCAGTGCTGGAAGGAGATTTTTCTTCAAAACATGTCTGTAGGATGCACTTGCCACTGTAATGTCCTTTGGAATGTAATAAGTAAGGATTACGCCATCGCTGTCCCAAAAAAATTATCACCATCATTTTTTCAGTACTCGAGTTTACCCGAAATTTTCTTGGAGGCGATGAGTCTCTGTGCTTCCATTGAGCTGACTGGCGCTTCGTTTCAGCAATTAAAAACGATATCCATGTGCCATCCATCACGATTGATGAAACGAAAGTCCTATTCATACCTTCATCACGTGTAAACATCGCCTGGGAAATATCCACGACCGCAGCCTTGAGATCGTCGGACAGCATTCGTGGCACTCACCTGGAGGATACTTTTCGCATTTTCAGGTCCTCATGCAGGATTTTGCGCACATATCCCACGGAAATTCTGTCTTTGGAGGCAATGGCTTTCACATTCACTCGACAATCCTCCAAAACAACTTTCTCAACTCGCGCGATCATATTGTCAGATTGGCGGGGGCGTTGTTGAGTCTGTTTTGGTTCGTTATCATACAACGTTCGGCCTTCTTTGAACTGTCTGACCCACGCACACATATTTCTCACATTCACGACACTATCACAACATGTCTCAGTCAACTGGCGATGAATTTGAATGGGTGTCGCACCACGCAAGTGGAAAAAATGAATGTATACTCGCTGTTCTTGTAACAAAAACGTCGCCATTTTAAATGTCAACAAACACTCCTCACTCCCGTCATCACCGCTAGAGGATCTGTGTGCCGTACAATGCTGCCATCTCTATCACGCATTTACAAAGACGTTTTATGTATTGTAAGTCAAATCGTATGTGTCTATATGCTCCCAGTCATGAAACAAAAAATCGGTGACCTTAGAACTTGAACGCACTTCGTATTTTTTAATACCAACCCCCTTTATTATTACGGAATCTGAAACGGCACATTCTTTTACATACGCTACAGTAATAATTACGTTAGCGTGAATATAGACTAGATAAAAATATAAAGAAAAGCGATTGTGTAATTTTAAAATACTAAATTTTGGGACAATGTTTATTTAAAGATTCAATTAAATTGAACTTCGAAATTGTACTCCATTGGCTACCTTACGGTAGATGAATGATGAGTATAACACTCAAAATCCCTATGAAGTGATTTTGTGGTACGGCATAGCCTACGGAAGAATTCTGGGTCCCCATTTGTTTGACTAGTACAAGATATTTGAATTTCCTTCGAAAAGGCCTTTTCCCTGCATTAATAACCTTACATCCAGATGTGGAGGAACTTAATCTTCCGAAGGATGACTTTTTCTATCAACAAGGTGATGTACCTCCCTATTGTGCAATATCTGTCCGCGCTTGTTTCGATGGGATGTACTCGAATCGTTGAATAGGGAGAATGAAGTCTTACGAGTAGCCAGCCAGATCGCCAGGTTTGACACCCCTAGATAAAATTTTTGTGGATACTTAAAAAGCAAAATCTACGTTACTAAGCCGGAGAATTTTGAAGAATTAAAAGTAATACTTCATGAAATACAATGTATAACTCCTGAAGTTCTTGATAATCTTCAAAAAGAGTTTATTAATTGTCCTGGCTACTCACAGCGGGACAGTCAACAGTACATAATTTGAACATTTAATTTAGTTGATTTTTTAAATAATCATTGCCCTTAAATTTAGTATTTTGAAATTGAATAGCAGTTTTCTTAACTCTCATTATTAAATCTATATTTACTCTAATGTAGTTGTTACCATAGTGTATGTAAAACAATGTGCTCTTGCATATTCTGTAACAAAAAAGAGGGTTACCATGCCAAAAATAAATCGATACTGTCATACATTCAACCCGAATCATCCTGCATATGTTTATAATATTAAAAAAAGGCAACTAAAAATAAAATTTGACTAGTCTAAGAGTTTTTCACAGAAATTATTTGTGGCATTTTGTGACAAGTTTATTCATTACATTACAAAAGCACTGTATATCTCGACACATTTATTGGACTGATATTTATTTGTATCGCATGTTAGTGAAATTTGACCGAAAAACTTTTACTGAAAAATATTCCTTAATTTTTCTGTACAAAAGGATTATCAATAATAACATAGTTATTTGAATATATTACGATATTTATGAAGAAATTAATTAACTTTATCCAACACTCCAATTCTTTCTATGGCAAAAAATTGATGCAACAAATTTTTCTAATCTCCCACCATAAAATGCAATACGCGTGTAGATAATAGTTACATACGTGGATAACTTTGGTGTCACATAAGATTTACTATCCAGAATTTATGTCAAATCCGTATATATTGAAATCAGCGCTGCAAGCATTGAGCAGGCAACCACACCTCTTTCTCCAATATAGGGACGAAGGTTTTTAGTAAAGTTTGTTAATGATTAAAGTGGCAAAGATGTTCTCTTTTTAATCACAGTGGAAGCAAAAATATTTTTTTCAAATTATCGCCAACTACAACATAATTTATCGTATATGGTATAAGTATAATAACATTCATTAACATGCCAAATATATTCACAATTTTGTTCTTAGAAGGGTGAATATTGAAATACTTTGAGGTAATTTGAGTTGTTGAGATATACTTATTAAGAGAAATATTATTTATGGCAATTATTATTACTGCATATATTTGTACAATAACTTGTTAATTAATTATTTGCCATTAAAAGTAATGTTGATATCTCACATTAATATGAAAATTTCTACAATTTCTAGGAAGTTGTTATAGGTTATCTATGCACAATAAGCATTGCATGATATATGAATATACAGATTTATATAATGGGATCATGAAATGAACTTATGACGTGCGTAAGTAGTGAATACTTGCCTAGCATATGAATGAATCTGTTCATGAAAACGAATACTGTTAGCGTAAATACATACCACGTAAAAAAATATGCAGGTGCTTAACGAGATCGTTAAAGTTATGTAGAATTGACAATTATCCAAAGACGTGAGCCATTAAATTAACGTCCTATCATTATTTCTAATATAAAAAATGGATTCCACTGAAAACACAGATGATGCAGAGTCGACTTGATTATATGAAACGTTAATGTACTCTAATTATAATCCACACTAATTGTTAATTTATATACATTATTCTTTGATAAGTGATAATTAAACCTCTAGATAAACCTCTTGACCGTATTTCAAAATAGTTTTTCCATCATATTTTCTAAGTAATGCTTTAGAAAAAGATGATATTATGTTTAAATTTGCATGAAAATGATGTATATCTGTATTCATTAGTTCCACTTTAGGCGATTTATAAATGGGGACGTGTAAATTATTTGTATTCATTTTAGTTACTTCAAAAAAGGACTGAAAAATATCTTGTCAATAAGTTTCCTAAATAAATAATAACCGTTATCCGACTGAATTCTTATTTGCATATTTAATTGGATGCCATCAGTTTTAGATACAGTATAATACTCCTTTATTATTTTTCATATTCTTTCTCGTTATAAAAAGAAAATGTTATTTCGGGATTCAGTAGATTGATAATCGATGGAGATTTAACGTATGTTAATACTAAATGAATATATTAGTGATACCCCTCAATATTTACTCATATGAAACTTGAACGAATTAGCTATGACAAAGCAACAATATCGGCTAGATCTACGCAATAGAATATCACAATGGCTTGGATTATAATAGTGGCAATAGTGGAATAAATGGAAATTGGTTTTATATTTGATATTTAACAATGCGCCTGTGGTGATGATATCCAATTAAGGATAGAAACGGAATCTTAGAGTAATATAGTAATATAAGAAATATTATTAACATCTACTCTACATTTATTGGATTATTTTTTATTAAATCTTTTTGTGCCACAGATATATCTTTCGATATGCTTTCAAAACATTTCTCTCATATTCATATTTATTAAATGGAGCACTACAGTTTTAAAGATGTTCTTTCAAATAGAAATATTAATTAATTGAATATTCTATATTTATATACATCCAACAACTGTATTCGAATGGACCCCGAAGCTGCTTTAGATTTTATAGGTCAAGACTACATTGAAGCAATGAACAGACAAGGAGAAAAATTTAATACTTTTGTAATTAAATGTATCTGCTATTTCATTCATTTTTTAATATACAATTAATGAAATATACTACGCTATATATACATGTATGAATGCCTTTATTTACCATTTTGACAGGGTATAATTCAATAACCTGTTGGCGGATATTTTGTTAGTATATATTCCTTAAACAAAAATACTTACAATTTCTTATAGCTATCTTAACTAACATATTAATTAGCTATTATATAATTTGTATTGTATTATGTATGTCGAATCGTTTGTGGTAAGGTTATCCATATAATTCTCTAATTTAAGTGCGCAATATTTTCAAAATTATAATTTCTGTATAAAGTGTCAACATTATAGCCTTTATCAATCTTTCAAACAAATCAGCTGTTTGCCCCGAGTGATTTGACAAGTTTAATTACATTGTTTTAATTAATTACTGACAATTAGTTTTTATTTTCTACGGCCCCTAAAGCCTAAGCTGCAGAGGTCACGGTTAAATATAAACATGAGAATAAACACACCCATGCTCAGGAAGAGTTGCCAAACTCCTCCTTTTGGGACTAGAAATTAAACATACAGTGGTGTCATCAATACTGAACTTACTTCATTACCCCAGACCATAGCAAGAATGACATTATCATACACATTTTTATAGTAACATACAATAGGTTATCTACCCATATTCTGGATATAGAGTAGTACTGTACTTTTATTAGCTTCACGTCGGAAAACTAATCTGGATATCCACAGTATTTTCCACACTTGCAACAATTTATTTAAGAGTTCCCCTCTACAAGAACAAGTAGTTAATATTTAATCTAGTACATAAATAGTTTCTTTTCTATGTAACTACATAGAGTAATACGATACTTAATATAAATTTAATATTAAGTAATTTTTTTATTCCAATATATAATTTGGAAGCACAAAAGATACGCATGCCTGAATTCAAGCATACTTCATACAAAATGGCCTTTGTTTGAGTTAAAATGTTATATTTAATAAACGATACTTCTTGAAGAGACTACAATGAACAACATTCAATCTCTTTTTTCACAACATTCAAACATCTTAAGGAATGGATTTATTATCACAGATAAAAATTTTCCTAAAGGGATAGTTTAGACATACAAATAGTATATTTGCAGTTTTAAATATTTTGATGGCAAATGATAAACGTATTCTTCTTAATTTCAATAACCTAAATTAATATTACATCAACTAACTTGAGTAGATGAGAAAGCAAAATTCATTCGAGTCCAATTTATGACCCCACTTGACTCCTTCAATGATACTTTTATTCAACTTCGACTTAATTACGTAAATGTTACAAAAAAAATTACTTTGTTGCATAAGTTAAAGTCTTGTATAAATCACTTGTCTATAAATACATTTCTGTTTCAAAAAAAAAAAAATACTTTATCGAAAATAATAGAAGTCTAAAATCATTGTTTTGACCAACTAATCAATTTAGAATTTTATTTTAGATTTTTCATATATTAACAAATTTTCAATTGATTTAGTACTTAATATCTATAATTTTATGTAGTAAATTATTCATTTAAAGGATATTTATGAATAATTTAATAATTAGTCCTATGTATCGATCACATCTGTTTACAAAGTAAAAGACATGCTCATCGAGTCGACACATCAGTGTGTATTTTTTATATGATAATTCAGACGCAATCAGTCGTCAAACAGTCTCGACTTAAATAGACGAGAAATGCTCTATAAGATGTATTTTGGATACTAATTCTAATACTTGTTTTATATAATATTCAGTAAAAAAGTTAATTAAGTGATAATATAGTAATATATTTCATACAATAAAATGTTATGAGACCCACACTTTTTGTCAGGCCAATTATAATATATCCGCAGTTATTCCATAATGCGATTTCTTTGATTATTTGATAATGAAATAAAAGTCATCAAAATAACTGACCACAGATTAAGTTTGTCATTTCATTATAATTTATAGGGGTCCCATTTGTTTGGTGGAAAAATGGAAGCAGGTAAAATTTACTCATTTTGAATGTGACTTCTTAAAGATTCAAATCAACATTCCACTTTATGTAGGGAACGTTTAGATCCAAAAATCAAAAGTGAATAACGGTCATGTAGGGGATTGAACCCGGATCTGGCATATACGTCAATAAACTTAGAACTGCTGCTTCTTGTACGAAAACAACTATTTTGTGTATAAGCACCTATATCTGTGCAATAATTATATTGGTGTATTCGTATTACCAATGCTATTATTTATCAGCAACAAATTTACTGGTAAACTACAAATTTATTAAAATTTATTTTGTTAGTAAATAATAATAGTGTATTTTTTCATACCCTTAAAAATTATCACTTTTTTTTACAAAAGTTTATTCGCTATAACATATTGATTGATGGAATGAAATAATAATGAAAATCTTAAGCTAAATAGCCGTACAGAATTTTATGATACACTACAAATAGAATACTAATGTTATTATTTTTATCTATGTATATCTACAAGAATAGTTTGTGATGGTTCTATCTCATTTAACCAACCAATTTAATAATAATTTTTCACTTATGAAGCTACAAAGTTGTCTAACAAATATATGTAGTTACTCCAGGTATATTCTTCATATTTCAATTATTTTTAAAATTTATGAAACTCATTTAAGGGGATTGTATTTCCTTTAAAAGTCTGATTGTTAAGAAAAGATAATTGAAAAGATCACAATGAAAAATATGTTTTAAATGACATCTAAAGCTTAAGTTTAAAATATACGAATTTTTAACGAAAATATGAATATTTGGAATAATGCGTGTAAAATAAATTGTTCTACATAAACTATAAATCAAGGTAATAAAATTATACAACTCCGTATCCGTATTATTATTTCTATATCTTAGCATCTGTATCTTCTTGTGTTGTGAGTTATTTCGAATACGTTTCATTTGCTTTGTATATACAAACTGAAGATTGTTTCAACTTAAAATGTTACATAAGTAGCAATAGTTAACATAATCCTAATATGTATGTGTATACACGTAAATAAAACTAAATCCAAAAATTTCAAATCAGTTAAGATATTAGAAAAATCTTGAGGGAATACATTTTCAATCTGTAAGTTGACGAAAGTTTAAAGTAAATTTTCTGAAAGTAATTATAATTAGTAATTTATTAACGTATCTGACAAAATATATCTAGTTAAATAACTTAATTGGATATTAATGGAAAATTTTGCTATACACGACATTTTTTATCGAAGAAGTAATAATCAATAATTAGTATTTTTACATGAATATTATATTTACATTTCAGTATATTTACAGTATGTTTTCATGTAAACAGTATGATTACATGAAAATTCAAAAATATTAAGTACATACAGTCACCTACAAGAAGTACTTATTTCTTCTTATTTTCTGAGTTTTCAATATACAGAGTTTCAGGATAGTTTCTGGCATAACTTTTGTAGGATAGTGACCCCACTGCCAGAGACCTATAACTTGAATTATAAGGTAATTCAATAAAAAATGAGAACCTCATATCTCCATACGACAGAATGCTACTGGATCAGGTAAAAAAAATTGTTAGATCTACGGCAAATACTAGCGTAGTTGACGTTGATATTCCTTTGCATTATTACTTTACACTAGTCTCTCTCTTTCGCTAATCGCGATAGCTTTTTTGTCATGTCGAAAGTGGAGTTTTAGGTTTTTATATTTAAGTATCTTATTTAAGTAATCATCCAGTTAGAGCACCCACATTAAAGTGAAGTATAGTGCATCTAAGTTGAAACTATTTGATTTGAATTGCACGCCATTCTTGTTCTGACAAAAGCGTCAATATTTAGCGACTGTTATCTGCAAACCATATGAAGTCAACACGCCGCGATTAATAGTTCAACAACGAATAGTTTGTGTACAACTGTTTTGTGTGTGACACACAAGCATATTGTCGTTGTATGGTTTATAGATGGTAGCCGTTAAATATTGACGTCCTGTCGTGACTGGAAACATATGACGTGCAATTCAAATCCAATAATTTCAAATGAGACACCATATACATATTACATTTATTCTCTCAACGTTATCTCTTTTGTTAATAGCAAGATTTCCTCTCGTATTTTCAGCTTTCACTATCAGCCTGGAATGCTTAAAATTAGTTAAAGGCTTGTAGTTTTCACCTCGCTAGACTGTAGTAATCTGAGAATAATTTAATTGTTGTTAATACTGTTACTATTTTGATGAGATAAACGAATAACATAATCTAAAAACCGAATAAATCAACTTAAGATTAAACCTATCCCTGGAAATATTATTGTATGTTCCCATCGTGCATGTACATTATTTTAATTAGTAATTACATATATCGTAAACTAACAGCAAATCTGTGTACTCCTGGTGAGTAGAGTCCGTCATTTTTTATTGCGAAACTCGAGTCGTTATGACAACGGGTACGGCTGTACATATATGATTTGCCAGGGAAACTAAACTCGGCTTATTTTCGGAAATTCTATTCAATTAAAAAGATTTTGTTGCACCCTGATAATACACCTGCTCATTTGTCAGTCATTGGAATGGATAAAATCAATGAATTTAAGCTCAAATTGCTCCCCCATCCAACGTATTCACTAGATTTAGCACCCAGCGATTATAATCTGTTTCCTAACCTCAAAACATAGCTCAGAGGTAAAAGATATATAAGCAACAAGGGAGGCATCAATGTTTTAAATGCGTATTTTGAAGGGCTCAACAAATTGTTCTATAAAAGTGGTATTACTGCATTAGAGCAGCGTTATGAAAAATGTATTAGACTTGATGGAGATTATGTTGAGAAATAAAATAACAAAACAATATAAAACAAATATTTTTTTCATAATGGCAGGAAACTTTTCACCCCACCCTCGTATATATAAGATTACGCCATAAACTGTCCTAAAACTCTATATATATATGTCTTGTTAGCGATCAAATACTGAATAGATATAATTGATCAATTATACAACGATTGTGACAATGATTATCAAAAAATGTAAATATTAACAAAAAAGAGGGTCTCAGATTATTATTTTACTACAGAAAATAGTAATCTGATATCAAGGAGGTACCTAAAGTTGTTATTTATTTAAAATCCAATGAATAGGCTTACCTCTCTAGACTTGAAGGATATAACCAAAATTATCTGTTTGACGATTTTTGATATATTCACGTAATTAAATTTTCAGTAAAGCTATTAGTTAAAGTATTATTTAAAACCAATTTTTATTTTATTACTATATTTCTGATAACTCATTAAGTTCGTTTACCTTACCTTAATTACTCGTTATGTTCGAGTTACCTCAGAAATGCTGATGTATATTAAAATTCACACTAGAAGATACTGATTTAGTAATAAGGGAAAACGTTTACTTTAATAACAAATAAAGTTAACAAATATATAAAAAGAAATGGAAATAAGGAAAATGAAAATAATTAAGTTACTGACAAATATTTGAGAACTCATACAATAAAATATGATAAAGTTTCATACTGACCTACAGAGGTAACCCGAAACCGAAACTAGCAATAAAATTTATAAATATTTAGAGTATCTACACATGTTGAAGTACTGCAATCGACCCAATCACCTGACTGCAACCACCCACATTCGGGCAAGTGTTAGGGCACTTTTACAACAGAATATCGTCGCCAGCTATCTAGTGAATTTTGATGAATACAACATTGCTTTACTAATATAGAAAGAAGATAATTTAGAATAGAAAGTTTAGTGGCAATCATATGTTCACAAATTCGTGGATCTGCCTGAAGAGACACTATACAGGGGGCTTCAACAATAATAAAAATACTCAATTGTCATCTTGTTATACATATCGATTATTCTTATATGAGTTTCGTTAAGAAATGAGGTCCATTTTGGAAAAATATCTTTAAACATATAATTTATTTATTACAATCAGAAGGTGCCTACAAACGTATTTTATTTTTCCCCATAATCACCATGAATGATATTCTTAATATCATTCAACTAGCTTCAAACATCCATTTTTATAAAATTTCGCCGTCTGTATTTTGAACCATCCGGAAACCATCAATTTTTTTAGTTGATCGTCGCTTTAAAACCGCTACCATTTTTTATTGCACGATTGATAATCAGATGGCCCGATATCTGTGCTATAGGACCGATGCCTGAAAGTGTTCCTGCCAAACTTACTCAACAATTGAACAGTTGCAGCTGCTATGTGTATTGGAGCATTATCGTTTAAATGCACGAATTCGCTAGATAAGAGGCCACGTCTTTCTTCTAATGGCGTGCTTAAGTTTGCTCGGGGTCTCACAATACGCGGCAGTATTGAGAATTTCTCCGCATGCCAGAAAACTAATCAACATTATGCATGCCTATCTTATCTCAGAATACAGAAGTCATGATTTTTTCGTACTTTCATAAACCTTTTTTGTTAATAGGTTAAACAAATTTTTACTTAAACTTTACAAATTTGTCTATAAACTTATTAGCAGCATTATTGTCTTTTGCTAACACTAATTGTGTCACTGCATGATCTTCATGTTTGGCGGGATTTTATACTTGGGCAGTTATTGTAAATCGATATTACACCGCAAGTCATATTAAACCACAAGACGTGCCTCTTGTGGTATAATATAACTCACTATAATTGAAGACCCTGGTGCAAGAAGAGGATATCTGCATATATATGAAAAATGCAAATATTGGTTTAAAAGTGTGCTCTTCTCATCTGGTGCAAATATGGGATATATGCGATTAATTGAAATGAAATTATAACATAGAATCAGTTATCTAATGCAATAGAGTGGTGAAATAATGAGTTAATGAGTTACGTGTCGCTTATCCCGTTGTTGCACAATATATTTGATATTTTGTTACATTTGGTAAACTTTGTCCACTATGTCTCTCTATTGCACCCGTGTTCTCACCGCTGCACCGGCGCCATTGTAATGTAATTTACAACGAACGTAAACTACCTATTAAACATTTAAGATATCAAAATGTTATGTTGTTAGCCAATGAGTATGTAGGAAAAAACTAAATTTATTTTTATAACTCTCTTAAATCGGATTTACCTACATTAGAGCCCGTTGATTCAGCCTGTAGATTCAGATGCTACACAACCGAACTATATTGATTCTGATTAATAAACAATGCTTTTGTAATTCACTTTTTTGAGAATCTCTTTTTTTTGTATGTAAACTGATTGGGAATAATTAGGGGTATATTTTTGAAGGATGTTTCAATACTGTTATTTAAACTGTATTTTAATTTTTGTAAGTAATGTAGACAAAAACTGTGTACAAAAAATGTAAATGTTATTTATTCCTTTCTTGCACCTGCTGTAAATTTAAAAATGAAATGTTTTAAAAACACATTCACGTATCTCATTGTTGTACCGTAAATGCTTCTTTTGACATCTCATCATTATTTACATGAATATTTCACTTCAACTCTGTTGCAAATATTTTACGTACTTATCGTATATAATCGTATATATCGTATTTTGCGGACATATCACATGACAACATATGTTATGAAATACTATCGTCAAAATCAGATTTTTTGCCTCTCCTGAAAAATTTACATATTGTAACTTATCCCCTTCTTGTACCAAGCTCTTCAATTGCATACTACATCACATAAAGCTACTGTGCATGTGATATTTCTCTGCCTAGCAACCGATAGCAGCAATTTTAAAATGAATAATAAAACGCGTCTCATATATTATTCACTTATTAATAATAATTTATTTGCCAAGATGAAAGGATTAACGTGCGTACATAGATATGAACTATATAATATCATAAATAAAACTGCACCTAAAAATATACGTAAAACAAATATAGGGTGTCTTAGTTGGTACTATAGAATTTGAATTTTGCGCCACTTATGGTCTGTCAAAGATAGGATGTCTAGTATTACGAGGTAGGCGAGTGATACACATTTATATTATCAAATTAGTTTACTACAAATAATCTTGTACACGTCTAAATGTTAATAGAAAGAATCAAATAAGTATAGATAAGGTTACATTAGAAAGAAACAAGTTAATATAGACAAGGTTACACTAAAGTTCGTGAGTATATTCCAATAAAGCCACGACGGCATTTAACACCCAAAACCGTTTGTTTGTATATGTAATGTATGTAAGTATGTATCGTTTGTACAATGCGTGTGTCCTTGAGCGTACGAGCATCTAACGTCCACGTGGACAGACCTAGACGTACTGAAGCTTCTCTAGGATGTTCTGGACGTTCAGTGGCCTCTGGTGTTAGAATGCGACACTAAACAGTGGCGTAGCAGTAGGAGGGTTATATTACCACATCAATATTTCATACTGTCATATACAAACCATCGACGTCAACGTGCCGCGACTAACAGTTCAACAACAAATAGTTTACGTAGAAATATTTTATGAAAGTGAGCAATCATTTATAGTTGCATTCAGAACAATTCGCACAAAATTAGAACAAAATGAAGCGCCTACAGAATTAACAGTTCGTAACTGAATCTAGAAATTAAGAAACGAACGTTGTGCACAACAATTGAAGCTTTTACGAGCCACCATTATTATATCGGATTTTAAAGAAAGATCCTGCATCGGTCAACATACGCAATTCAGTTGGCAACAATTAAAAGTTACACATATTTTACAATACCGTACATTTGTTAATTGGGTATTAGAAATGAAAGAAGGTGATGCTGATTTTTGGATACTTCCTTACACTTTCTTGCGCTGCGGTAATATTTTCATCTGACCGACCAAGACTAGGACGTATTGGTATTTCCTTATCAATAACAGAACCTATCTCTTCAAATTTCTTGATTAACTTACCAACTGTTAACTCTATAGGCGCTTCATTTTGTTCCAATTTTTGAATCGCATTGAGACCCATTTGAATTTTATGAGTCGCTGGGTGATTCCATCGCACAGATATTATGTATATGTATCTAACTCATTTGTAATTCGCGATGATGAAGGAAACAAGGTAACATAAATGCATATTTTGTATATGTTATTTCTCATTTATTGTCTGCTTGTTATTTGATAATAATATTTTATAAATTTTACCAGTGATATTACCAAATTTTATTTTCAGTGAGAACTAAATTTCAGTAAGAAAATTTCAATTATTAACAGTTTTTAAAACCTGCAGCAATGTACCCATTTATGGTTGTTTAAAAATCAACTTATCCGCTTAGAAGCAAATATAGTTAATGTCATAACCAAATTAAAGAAACTAATGGATATTAGATGCCTGAAAAATATATTAAATTTTGACAAATTCACTGGAAGATTTCAGTGGGTAGTTAGTTAAGTGATACCATGTATGAGTAGTCTAGATTCAAACAGTGCAAAGTCCAGTTTTTACCAAAATTGAGTTAACTATATGCTTTCATATAGAATTTTCCGTTCTTTTATGCTGTGAAGTTGTATTGCTTGAAATCGTTAATTTATTAATAACATTAATTTCTTAATAAAAAGTGTAAAAAATATTTTTGGTTGATTTGTTTTTCATCTTCATAGAATATTATAATTCATATTTTAAAGTTAAAATATTTTAAAACTTATAACAACATAAGATATCAGTTTTTTTGAGTTTCCTGTAAAATATTAGTTGATGGAGATTGCACACTTTGAATATAGATGACTCGTTTTGTGTATTTACTAATACACATTAATATTATCAAGAATGTACCCAAATATTCAATAAATATATTGTAGACGTATGTATAATATACATCAATATTTCACTTGTGCAATAAAAAAATTAAGTAAGATCTAGATTTAATTAATAGAGTTTGCATATTAAGTAGAAAAATATAAAACACCATCAAAAGCTCGTGAATTTTACACCAGGCGTTTTATTGATTTTACTCCATTACTGGTATTTAAATCTACATCAACCAATGAAAGAATTCTACAGCGGCCTCACTGTGTTCATTTGATGCCAAACTGGTGTGTCTATACTTATCTACTCCGTTAGGTTTGAAATTGGTATTAAATTTTATACCACATTTCAGTGTAAGAAAATGGATTTAGTTGCTTTGTTTTTGTACATGTTTTGTTTGCTGTCATCTAGTATAAATAATGGTACTTGCTTGTAAAATATTGCTTATATATATTTATACCCAAGTAACATGCACCTTTAAATATATTTTGGTAATAGTTTGGTATACATAAATAATAAAGTCCATAAATAAATATATAAGTAGAGATTTAGGTAATGATAACATAAGTGTTCATAAACTCAACATTTGTTTTAAATTTAATCCACGTAAATCAATATTATTTATCAAAAACTTAAGTTATATTCAACAACGAGTGAGGTGAGGAATGAAATGAAGGATCTGTAATAAACCAACAAATAGCTTATTATAATAGAAGAAAAGAAAGGCATTAAGAATAATATGCGTACTTACGTTACTGACATATACGATATAGAAACAATTATTTCCGAAAAAGGGTTTACCACAGCAATAAAGGATCGTGTCATCTTAACTAACTGCTGGATATAATTAGAGAATCATTAGTAGTTGATGTTAAACTTAGATATGTAAAAACATCTAACGTCTTTCATTACTTTTTTAAGTAGGGAAATAAATATCTTTTTCACGCTGAGCGGCGACCAGTGCCATATTTGTATACAGACATCTTCCTAGTTGTTTTGCGTTTATCATATTTTAACAGAAGTTACGCAATACATTGGAAGGGTTATATTTTAAGCGAAATTTGATGCAGAGAACATCTGCCTTGTAGTTAAATTATTGATAGCAAGTAATATGCGTCCTATCAAATAGGTGATAAAATACTAGTAGGAACTACTACATTATGGTATTATGACATTTAATAAAATACAATTTTTGCATTCTATTAAATGCAAAGTATCAAAAACAATTAATACTTTCTCGGAGCGTATATTGGTTGGACGCTAACCTTCAGCTTTTCCTATCTTGTGCTAACCTACATATTTCGCTAATTATGCTACAACCTACATCCCTTACTGTTTGCGAGCAGTAGTCTAATCTAGGCCTACCTCTGCCTTTCTTCACTCCTATGTCTGCCTCCAAAATATCGCGGACTATTCCCCCATGTCTCAGCAAGTGGCCTACCATTCTATCTCTTCTCTTATTTATGTTTTCCACATACTTCTTTTCTCGCCGACTTTCTCTAATACTTCTTCGTTTCTAACTCTATCAGTCCACGGTATTTTCATCATTCCTCAGTAACACCACATCTCAAAAGCTTCTAATTTCTTCCTATTTGCTTCCCCTACCGTCCAGGTTTCGCAACCGTATAATGCCGTGCTCCATACATACGTTTTCGAAAATATCTTCCTTGTTTCTAAGCTTATTACCCCCAAGCATAAAAGTGCTTTCTTTTTGTTAAAAGCTACTTGGCCCTGCGCTATTCTTTGTTTTATATTTTTATCGCTTCTTCCATCCCAATTTATTTTACTTCCTAAATAAGTGAAGTCTTGAACTTCCTCCGATCTTTCATTATTAATTTGTACTTTCGTTTTTGCTCTGCTCTCGCGCCCTCTACACTAACACTTGAGTTTTATTTTTATTAACCCTCATTCCGTATTCCTCTGTCAACACTGGCTCCACTTCGTTCAACACTGATTCTAATTCCTCCTTACTAGATGCTAATACTGCTATATCATCCGCGAATCTCAGCATTTTTAGTTTCTGTCCCTGTACTTTAATTCCGAAATCGACTCTTTTACCACATTAATCGCCTCTTCGATGTACAGATTAAAAATTAGTGGTAATTGCGTACATACTTGTCTTACTCCTTTCCTAATAACTACTTCCCTTTTTCCCCTTCTACTTCTATAACAGCAGTTTGCTCTTTGTATAGATTATGTACTACTCTCCTATCTCTATACTTCATTTCCGCGCTCTTTAGTATCTCGAACATTTTTTCCCATCTTACCCTAAAGCTTTTTCTAAATCTAAAATTCCTATATAAGCCTTCTTTCCTTTTCCTATTGTTTTCTCTAACATTACTCATAGCGCCAGAATAGCTTTGCGAGTTCCCCTATTTCTCCTAAACTCGAATTGGTCTTCTCCTAGTATTTCTTCCGCTCTATTTTCCATCCTCTTCTGCACTATTCTGGTTAAGATTTTTGACGTGTGGGAAGTTAGGCTAATCGTTCTAATGTTTTCGCATTTTTCGGCTCCTTTCTTTTTCGCTATAGTAACGATAATGTTCCTCTTATAATCCTCCGGCATCTCACCCGTTTCGTATATGTATTTCACCAGTTCAAACATCCTATTTACTACTTTCTGTCCGTACATTTCAAAATTTCCGCCTGTATTTTATCTACACCCGATGCTTTATTGTTCTTTAGCCCCCTTAGTGCTATTTCAAATTCCTCTTTTAATATAGGTTTTCCTACATCTTCCCTATCGATGCTAGATTCTTCCTCTAATATCTCTCCTAATTCCTGACCCTTGTATAAATTTCCTAAGTACTGCTTACATCTATCCGCTTTCTCCTCTCTTCCGATCAGTATGTCCCCCGATTGACTCCTAACGTTTCTACTTATTGGTCCTATATCCCTGAAGTTCTTCTTAATTATTTTGTAAGCCTCATCGGTCTTACCTACTTGGAGCTTATCGTCTACTTCTTTGCATTTATCCTCTATCCATTGTTCTTCGCTATTCTACACTTTGTAATGATTTCCCACTTTATTGACTTCTAGGTTTTCAGTCCTTCCTCGTCTCGTCTGTTTTTGTAGCCTCGTCTCTTTTGTATTAAGTTTAAGATTTCGTCCGTTATCCAGGGCTTCCTAGCTTCCCTTCTCTCGTGTCCTAAAACGTTCGAAGCCGCGGAACCTAGACTATTCCTGATACCCTCCCACTCAGTTTCTGCGTTCTTGATTTCTTCATTACTCGCTTTATTTATTAATTGATCTGTTTTCTCCTGGAACTTATCTTTCATATTCTGATCCCTCAATATATCTACATTTATACGTTTCTTATCCTTCTGGGTTTTCAGTTTTTGAACTTTAATCTAGCTTTCATTACTACCAAGTTGTGGTCGCTGTCTGCATCTGCTCCTGTATAACTCTTACAGTCTTTTACTTGATTTCTAAATCTCTTCCTAACTAGTAAATATATAGGCTAGATAATAAACTCACATGGAAGGAATATAAATGGATGAAGATAAAACAACTAGACACTAAATTTCGTACGCACTATTACCTGATGGGAAGAGAATCGCAACTTTCCCTTCGAAGTAAGCTCCTAGTTTATAATGTCATCTTAAAACTCGTTTGAACTTTCATAATACAGCTTTGGAGAACGGCTGCTAAATCCAACATAGCTATCCTTAAGAGAATTGAAGCAATAGTTCTACGCTCAATAGTTGATGCTCCATACTTCATCACAAATAAGGATATCTATCGTGATCTAGAGATACCTACACTAAGAGAAACAATTGTTGCAAGTAGTTACAAACACGTAAAACGTTTAACTTGTTACCCAGATATCCCCGCATTAAATCTTTTGGATAATAGTACACAAACGAGAAGACCCAAACGCAGGACGCCATTGAACTTACCATTAAAAAATTGAAAGAAATACTACCAGTTACCTTAAGATAAGAACTTTATCTTTATGATACAAACTGCAGAGTTTTATTCACTGGAATAATTCTCTATCATGATATTTACTTCAAATCAACATATATATTTATTTTTTATTCTTTGTAGGTTTATAGATAGATTTAATACCAAATTTATAACAAACGGGGCATATATAGTGCGCGTCTAAAGTCCCTTACGTTATAATAAATGCTTAAAATGTTCACATCCCACTTAGTGATACGACTTCATCCTAAATCTCTTATCTCACCCGTTTAAGGGCTTCTGCGGAAATTATCCTTCAGTATCCATTCATTCTCGGCTTCAAAAGCTTGATGTTAGCGGGTTACCCTAAATTTTATATAGCCTCATGGAAACAAATCTAAGTACGTTAGATTTGGAGGACTTGCACACTGGCCTCCAATCCACACATTGGAACACTCATTAAAATGAACAGCATTAAAATGAATACACCGTAATAGTGCCTTAGTAGCACTATCGTGTCGAAAAGGTTTTTCTAAATCAGAATCTTCCTCGAAAGTATCCAAAATAATAATATATTATGCTCACTAATTACAACCGCGAACACCTACAAATAAACGGTGACTAGTTCTGACAGTTCATGATTAATTTTCACCTCCTCTATTCAATTGTAATGATTAGTACAAATCGCTTCTAAATACAAGCAGGCTTATTTAATCTTGAGTTAAACAAATAATATATTCACTGAGAAGTCTCTCAGTTTAGGAAAATTTATCAGAGGAACGCTGAATCGTAATAAGCAGCTAATCGTGGTTCAGCAAAAGAAAAAACTATCACCACTTTTTGTTAACAAAATAGACTTCACGGGTGGAATGTAACCGCTTTGGGATTGTCACATATTCACCCTGGATAATCAGTGTTGAGCGTACCCCTGCCCGTCAGTGACTTTCCCGTTTCTATTCGCTGCTACTGATAGACTGTGACCATCGATTGCTTACAAGTAATTCTTATATAATATCCAATTCCTATTGATTCGATTATAATATAGTGTATAGTATAGTAGATGAATAACTATTAGAAAGGTACTTAGTTGGTATTACGAACTGAACTGATGCTGAATCTCATTATTTATTCCACGTATTTTCACGTGCATTTAGAGCTTAGTATATTTCCTTGTCCCAGTTACTCGTCCTATCGGTTTTGACGACTTGATCAGTGGAACCCCACAAAACCACAGTCTCTATAAGACAAGTCCAAACTTCGTTGTTGTCCAAAACATGGTTTACAATTATTACATTAACCACCTAATTAAACCATTCCTTTATACCAATTAATTCGTTTCTCGAATTCTGTGGCTGACGTTGTCACCTTAGTTCGGTTCTGGACCAGGCGCCCATAGAGCTCATATGCTGGTGAACTCGACCTATATCATCTCCATCAACTCGGATAAGTGGACTCTAGAAAACTATTATCTTCGCGTTAACCTGTGTCTGTTTTGCGATATTTCTAAAATAACGACTAAAATTAGAGAACTCTGGAGCCTTCTCACATCCCTTCTGTCTGTCGCTGGCCGACCAACATAATGGTTTTGAAGTCGCCGTTGTGTGAGAATCACAGAACAATCAGTTTCAATGAAAGTGTTGTAAATAAATACAGGATGTGCCACAAACCACGGCTCCATGGCTACTGGAATGGCATCCCGCAATGAGTAGATAAACATGGCATCCTGAAAACAAAAGTCGTCTCAAAAACATAATTTTCTAAGCTCTTTCCCTGGGATCTTCTTGAAAACTGATGGTTATTTGGAACAATGTGGATTTGAAGAAAAGCTACGTTGTCTTTTCTTCTTGCCATTTGTCTTTTCCGGGTAAAGCAGGTCAACTGAATTCAAACCTTAAAACGCAAAATAATATCGTCACTTCATTACCACCAGTAAAAAAATTAATTAAAAAATGTTCCATTAAACGCAATAAAAAATAAAAACTTAAAATAAGAACTAGACAGAATTCAGTATAGTTACTGATAATCAAATAAAACTAAAGTTGGGTCCAAAAATAAATGTTTCAGTTGATTGGTGATGTCTTCCACGTAGCTAGGTTCACATTGTTATAATAATGTAATATAAATACATAACGTAATATTCTGATACATATCTACATAGGTTATTTTCAATTTCCTTCTGCAGGTATTAGACCAAATAAAATAAATCAGGCTTAAATTCAGATATAATAAATCAAATCCTAAATTATAATAACCAGAGTTAGTTATATAGGAAATAATTAAAACAAGTAATACCAAACGTTACGTAAAGAAAAGAGGAATAAGTAATTAAACACAACGTAGTAAGATTTTCTCTTACCACTACAAAGAATACATGATCAAGTAAATCTTCTGCGTTGTATATCCATTCTCTTGGGAGGAACCAAACATGAGCAGAGGGTATAATATTCTGGAGGTGTGATATCAATGCAGCTTTTGATGACGGAACGTTCTCGTGAGAGACATATTCTTCAAATTTGAACTTGGTTTTTTAAAAACACTTTATTTTCATTAAAACGACTTGTTACAATTTTTAGAACTTTATCAACTTTATCATATATATTATTCTTTACTACGTGGGGAACTTGCTTAAATAGACTAAGCTTATCTTTTGCTCCATAAGCATTTTATAGAATATAACTCGAGAAAATGTTTTCAGTTTTTCAAAGAAAGAAAAAGAAAAAGAAAAGAAGATGCAGATGTTACAAAAGAATAGTTATTTACTCTCAATTTGCCTCTTATTTTCTATGTTAATTTTTGCCGGCTTAAAATTGAAAAATGAAGTGGAACTAAATATTTACATAGTTTAACTTTAACTTCTATATTCACTAAACGGCTGTTTTCGTGTGTGTGTCACGAAATTTTTAGGTGGATGTATGAAATGCATTTCAATGGGATATGTATATGTATATATATATATATATATATATATATATATATATATATATATATATATATATATATATATAGGTTATTTTTTATTATATAACATATTATATTATAACATTATTTTAAATTGATTGAAAATTTTCAATTTATGATGAAATGTAAATGATAACTGTTTTGAATAAAATAAAGGTTTAGGTATTATTGATTAATTCTTAGGTACATTGTTTAATCTCAGTTTCTTTATGATTTATGTACCATGAAAACTTAGAAAATTATAAATAAATGATTACGCTTAACATATTAAGAAGTCGAAAATAGAAAGCAATTCAAAAAGAGTCTAATTTATAAAAGTCTTTACAAATACTTTCAGTGTAATGTTGATTAAAATTTATTATAAATATTTTAATGATGATTTTTGTACATGAAGGCATAAACTGAAACATGTCGTAAATTGATTAATTACATGGGAATATAATTCCATCAACTACTAAGAGAAGAATAAATAAAATGACACCGTAATATATATGATATGCAACTACCGAAAACACAAGAACCAATTATTATTATAAAAATACTTTCCGTAAGAGTGCAACGTATATTCACTCGTTCAGAAATCTGAGATCGTATAATTTCACGGTTTAATTGGTACGACAATATTTAATGAAATTCTCAATATTATGCCTTTCTCGTAAAAAATTAATAATCAAGCAATGATTCCATTAAAAGAGTTCATCAACACAAGAAGCAATTAAAACAAGACATTGTATTATGTTTGAGTGAAATTAATATCATACTTTGATGTTCAACGGCGTGCAGGTGAAATTCGATTCAAGGGAAATAAAACCAGTTCAAGTTTCATGTTCAAAAAGTTTATTTTGCCCTAATTCTTTCATTACAATATATTTTTTATTTTCTTTTGAAATTTTAGACGACGTGTAATATTATCTTTAATGCTATACCGTTAGTAATTGTGCCGAGAGAAAAAATCGCGTAAGATTATATGATACATTCTGATTTACGACCTTTATGAAAATGTATAGATCGTAACAATTTAAATAGTATAAGATATATATATATATATATATATATATATATATATATATATATATATATATATATATATATATATATATATATATATACAGGGTGATTCAGCTAACCCGTTCATTAAAAGTTTATGAACTTTCTCCCATTGGAATTCATTTTTTAAAATTTGGAATCAGGGGTTAGCGAGGACGATCTATTCAACTAAAGTATTTTTGCTTTTCTGACACTTCCGATTATACCGGAAGTAGCTATCAACTTCCTTATTTTAAATAGAGCAGCCAGTATATTATTAAATTTTTTAATTACCCGGCTGATTTTAAGTGAACTTTCTTAACAATTCCCTATACCTATCTTCAGCAGTTTTTGAGATATTTTAATTTTTTTGAAAAAATTAGGTTTTGTAGTATCCCATTGAAATGCTCGTCACTTATTCAAAACAAAAGTTACAGTAGCAAATTTTGGGCTGTGACTAGGCGGAATATTGAGCTTTCAGGAGATATGTAGTTTTATATTTTATTATTTACAGGGTGTCCAAAAAATTTAGTTCATTCTGACAAACTTCAACTGCTCAAAAGTCAATTTTCTTAAATGAAACACCCTGTATTTTATTGCTTTCTGTGATGGAGAATTATGTTATATTTCAATCTGTATTAGAATTCCCTATACCTATCTGCTACCGTTTTCTTGCTATCGAGGTATTTTTTATTCGATACCATAGTTTTCCATTTTATTAATTTACTTTTGACCAGCGGGCCATGAAAATTAAAACAACGTAACATTTATATTAATTTTTTATCATAAACAGTGGTGCAAAATTGTTGAACAAAAAAAATCATCATGAATAAAAAGCATATTTTAAACGATTTGGAACTGAAGTTACTAGAACACGCCCAAAAGATGTTACTGATGATGATGGCAACCAAGTAAATGTCTTGGCATATTTAAATGCAAATCCACATACGTCGATTAGAGCTGCGTCACAAGATTTGGGACTATCTTACTCGTCAATACAGAGAATTCTGGAAAAACATAAAATGCATGCTTTTTCCATTTTAAAACTGCAAGCTCTCCTCCAAGGTGACGAGGTACGACGTATATAACTTAATTTTCCATCACAGAAAGCAATAAAATACAGGGTGTTTCATTTAAGACAATTGACTTTTGAGCAGTTGAAGTTTGTCAGAATGAACTAAATTTTTTGGACACCTTGTAAATAATAAAATATCAAACTACATATGACCTGAAAGTTTAATAGTTCGCCTAATTACAGCCCAAAAGTTGCTACTATAACTTTTGTATTGAATAAGTGACGAGCATTCCAATGGGATACTACAAAACCTAATTTAAAAAATAATATTAAAATATCTCAAAAACTGCCGAAGATAGGTATAGGGAATTGTTAAGAAAGTTCACTTAAAATCAGCAACATGATTTTCATGGTACATAAATCATAAAGAAACTGAGATTAAACAATGTACCTAAGAATTAATCAATAATACCTAAACCTTTATTTTATTCAAAACAGTTATCATTTACATTTCATCATAAATTGAAAATTTTCAATCAATTTAAAATAATGTTATAATATAATATGTTATATAATAAAAAATAACCTATATATATATATATATATATATATATATATATATATATATATTATATTAGTAATTACAAATAACTTAATCCTTATGTATTACTCAGTGGTCACATTACTTAACAAACTATATTTATTATAAACTATATAATCAAACGTACTACAAGTCAGACAGAACTGTATTACGCCAAATCTTTCACAAGAAAGAATAGCGTAAAAAATTGAAAACTGTGTTAAATATAAATGATATTCCAAACCTCCTTACTGTTACATAAAACTTCCTCTATTTGTAGCAAGCAAGATATATTACAAATACAAGTACATGATATAATTGTGATAATAACTTGTGAAATATACTGTATCACTATACTCAATACAGTGTCCATGCCAGTGATTATTTTTGTAGGCTTACACAGTATTGGATAAATATTTTGAAATGATAATGTAAGAAATTTGCCTACCACAATACATTTTCAGTGTTTTGCGTGTTCGCAGTGTATTCAAGTTTTCTTCCTATAAAATATGCTCTATGTTATGGAAACATTAGCATCCTACAAAGCCCAATCCTTGGACCACTATTTTTTATTTTATTTATTAAGTATATAGAACTTTAAAAAAAAGTCGTGTTCCCATATGTGTGTGGATGAATTCATCTTTGTACAGCAATTACAATTGAAAACGAGTCGAAATTCTTCGATTAAAACAAGATTTAACAAACATTAACAGGTAATATAAACGTAATATATTTCTATTAAATATAACAGAATGTAATGCCATGAAGATATATATTATATGAAGAAAGCTAATCTAGTGTTATATAAAATATAAATATAATATAGTTAAGATAAAATAGGTAACAAAGCTCTTATACGACACAGAATTTATAGACTTGGAAATAGTTTTTGATTCCAAATTGATATTTACTAATAGAAATGATGGTGGTATTCGTGACATTGTTATTAAACATTCAAGATATTTAAAAAATATTTCAATTTGAGTATTATTGCTTAAAGTTTACAAAATAATAAAATGATTATACGATACATGGTATTTAATGATTTAGAAGTCGTCATTTTTGATTCCACATGAACATATATATCTTGCTATATTATACATATTTAGCTTGAATCGAATCAAAGATGATAAGCCTTACTATAATTTCACAATAATTTGCAACCCTAGGATGAATAACTCTATTTTAATAAATATTAAAATATTAAAATTTGATTACCAGAGGATCCATTTTAGAAGAACTTTGGCCAAATATGGCCAGCATAATACAACTTTTATTAGGTCACTACCTATTTTTCAAAAATGAACCAGAACGGCCTATGTGCGAAAATATTTTAGAAAGAATGTACAAGGGACTTAATGGGACCTAAGTGATGTAATCCTTAAATTAATTAATTACCCTCCCATCATTTTTATATTCCATACATTGAAACCAACTTAATTATATTTATTCTCCTACTTATCATATTTTAATTACGACTGTGAGTTTACGTTGTTTTATCATTAACTAATAGTTAGGTGTTTCTACTGGAGCTCAGTAATATATTTTGTACATATGGGACTATACACAGCATTTAGATATGGTACTGGGAAGGGATTCGAACCTTCAATGCAGTAACAGAAACAGAAGACCAGTTTTATATGAACATTGGAAGATTACATGTTCCACGCAGCGTGTATCGTTAGCCAAGTTGGCAAAATTAGGAGATTACTTAAACTATTGAACTTAAAACTTAAAATAGACTATTAAAAAATATGTTTTAATCATGTCCTGATGAAACCAGCTTGGTTGGGAAAACGCGCGTAGAGTAATGTGTAGTCCTTCGATGTTCGTTGAAAACTGGTCTCTTGTTTATTATTTTTTTAATTAGGATGTTAAGTTTTTGTTATTTATATTTCATTTATTAATTTAATTTAAAAAAAATGTGAACTTATTTGTTTTTAATTCTTTATGATTATGGAATTTACCCTAGTTATCGATTGGCCCTTTACTTTTTGTTCTATAAATCTAATAGTTTCGTAATGTAAAAACAATGGGGTGGTATTTTGCGAGTATCTTAGCGAGTCCTCAAAAAGGAGAAGACTACAATTTCAAGTGTGAAAATCATCGTTATTACACGCTTCAAACGCTATGTATCGCATATATTATATTTTACAGTGACTTAGTCAATGCAATTAAGTCGGTATTAACTACATACTGTATGTAAAACTTGTGCATGTGTATTTGTTAACGTATGATTATTAGCTGTTTACTTCGTCATTTTTATATCATACCTTGGAGCTATTTAAGCGGCTGCTACGGGTATATAGGGATTTACCATTACGAGACAGATGGTCCTCTCTACGTCAGAGATGAATACCATAGGGTCGCTTATTCTTTGCCACCTCATTGAATTATTTACTAGGTTTTTTATGTTAACTATGTTTATGTAAAATAGACAAAATACTAAATTTCTAGTCCATTTAAAGGATAACCACCACTGCAAATTTTTCAAAAAATCTTTTTTTATTAGCTTAAAAAATTCTTTGAACCTTTTAAAATATGGGACAGAAAGTTTTTTTCGTAAATTTTTTTTCCTTGAGATTTCGCTCTCTCTTCTACACGTGTCGGACTGCTCAGAACCGACACCTGTGACAAATAAATACCTGCTGGGAAGGTACTAATACACAATAGATGTTGTTGAAAGATCTCAGAAGCGTTTAAACCAAAAGTACGTTAATATAACACCAGTACATATACAGAAAAGACAATTTTCCTCACCTGAAATCACGGTTTTTGTGTGTAGTGCTGATAAGTCACAGTGAGTGACGCGAAAATGTGCCAGGGCAAGAAAGGTACAAAAAAGTCTTATCCAAGGCGGTGTTAGAGCAATACGTCATTTAGGACCGTTGAATAGATTTAAGGCTGAGATCGACTCGAAAGGAGTCAGTGCTTCTGCCAAGAGATTAAAATTTTCTGACAAAGATTTAGATATTAACTATGAAATCAGCAATAGGATTTCGATAGCAACTTCAACAATACCAGATGCTAGTATGAAGCAAGCAGCATAAGAAGTGAAAAAGAAAAGTGAAATAATACACAATGTGAAGGGATAACTATTTCCGGTAATGGCTAGTGGAGGTAACGCGGATTTTTGTCGCTTTTAAAAATAATGTCATTAATTGGATGGTTTACAGACAGAACTGTTGATGTTGAAGTAAAGTCAAAGTACCGTAATTTTTGCGAGTACTGGAAGAATAAATTGGAAACAACTGAGTATGAAGAATGGGAAGAAACACAGGGCGATGAATTACAAGTGAACAATGAAAGCTCATCTTCTAAGATGGAGGTAGATGCTGTCGTCGAGATGTGCGAACGCTCCAAAACTTTGCCCGGTCTCAATTTCGCAAATTACGTTGGTAATGGTGACAGAAAAACCTACAAAGGCATAATGGTTATAAATCCGTATGAATATTTTAGAGTACAAAAGAAAGAGTGTATTGATCATGTACAAAAGAGAATGGGCTCTAATTGATAGAGAAATCTAAAGAAAATGTGTATGGGCTCGAAGGAAAATTAACAAAAATTAGCCAAATTAATTGATCAATTAACAATTTATTATGGCTTGGCAATACGTGGGAATCCTAAATCGTTGGACGATATAAAAAATTAAATCTGGGCGACCTTATTTCATAAGTTATCAACCGACGAAAATTCGCAACACGAGACATTCTCAGAGTCTTGATGTGACTGAAAGAAGGCGCAGGCAGTGTATTCCCTGGGCACCTTCCATCATAACTTGCCGCCTCCTAAGGAAGTCTTTAAAGTCATCAAATCGATTTATGATTACCTGAGCTGAGACGAATTGCTAAATCGTTGCTTGGAAGGCTACACACATAATAACAATTAAAGTTTCGATGCTACTATTTGGAGAAATTGGCTTCAATATCTTATTCACGTGGCAAAATGTTTTGAATATAGCGATTGATATTGAAGTGTGCACTTTTAATGATGGTCTGACTCATATTCCTCGAATTATGAAAAGTTTGGAGATGGATATTGGTGTTCAATCATTTATAATTTCGTCTAGAACCCGATGCTAAGCGGATCAAGCAAGCTGAGATGTATTTGACAGATGCAGCGAAAGAAGGAAGCTCCAACGTAAAATGTTCGAGGAAATAGAATGAGGAAGAATAATTAAATATAGAAGGGCAGCTTTATGGTCCTGAGATAGCAGATTAATGGCAAACATTATATACAGTTGAACTTTCCATTTTTGTATGCCACACATAAAACACATTTCAAAACTTTAAACGAGTTGTTCTCGAAACATGATTTTTCAAAACGGCACGCAGCATATCCAACAATTTTCACTCTCTTCATGTGAACTTTTGACAGTATTTTTAAAATAAAATTTTGAAGTGAAATACATACGGAATTTTCAATAATTTAATTTAAACATTATTCATTACAAAATGATTACCCTTTTTGTCGAAAATTCGACGTTTTCTATTTAGATATTCGCTAATCACACAAAAATCAATATTTTCAAAATTCTCTATATATTTTACTAGCTATGAACATGTAGATTAAGATAGTCTTTTTCAGATTCAAATTTGAACCAGTTACACTGCGTGCTGCAGAGTACCCTAAAGTCGTCATGCCTCGTGAGAATGACTCCAGTGTCGCCATTTTTGAATATTATTTGATAACAATTTTTTCCATTATATTCAAATATGTGCCTAATAATTTTCTTAAATATTATTATCTTATTACCTTTTCATTAATCAAAAAAAAATATTGTCAAAAAAGCCCTTTGTTAGCTTAAATTTTTAGTGTTAATGATATATCTAAATTGAACCTAATTGTTACATAAGTGTATGTAATTTGAATTTACTTTAAATTTGATTTTACAATTAGTTATAAATAGTTAACATATATATATATATATATATATATATATATATATATATATATATATATATATATATATATATATATATATATATATATATATATAATGAAAATTAATTAACAAAATCGAATTGAAGTGGATTAACTTTTCAATATACCTTAATATCAAAAAATAAATTTGGGCGATCTAATACAAAAATACAGTATATTATTAACTTAAGATGATAAACACCGTGTTGTGTTTGCATAGCCTAAATTTGATGATCATAGTCCTGAATTCTGTATTTCCTGAACAAAAAGAGCATTTAACATAATCAAAATCAAATAACAAAATACATTACTCTTAATGGAACCTGAATCAATATGACTAAATCGGGTTAATAAATTATACATGAACATAATTTGCAGTTATATTTACTTGTTATACCTTAAATATAAAACGAGTATTATTGTCAACACCGCTTTTCATTTAATACATGTATGTGTAATGGTATTGGTAACTGTAAATAATCTGTAGTATATTATTCACATGTAATCAATCAGTCCATCTTACAATCAGTCATATTCGCCGCTGAACAAATAGATCAGATTTCATATCGACGAATAATAATACTTCACGGTCTAGTTGAAAGAGAACCGTCAATCATTAATAAAATAGGAGCTTTATCTTGACGTGCCTGGCCGGTAAGACATTAATAGTGATTCTTAGGAAATGTTAAGGAAAATAGTTACTGACACATAATATTTTTTTGTACAATGTAATTAAAATACCAAATATCATAGGAAGAATAAAGCTGTATGAAGCAAACATAATTAACTGGTGCAAGTCTTTACAATTGACATATATAGTCCATCTCACATAAAGTAATACCAAAATTAATATTTTTCAATAATAATTATAAAATGCTTTCATAAACTAATGAATAAATTCGTTATAAAGTTATTAAGGAACAACTTCTGAGAAATACTTGAGGACTACTGATATAAGGAGATTATTATATTCCACCCGATCTGCAAATGCCTAATATAATAAGGACTAAACTAATTAGGCCAAAACACCTATCCTCCTGGCTACATGCCGACGACTATTGTATTGAATTTTATAGCGAAATTTGCCGTATTTTATCTAACAGAGTTAGCACAAAAATACAGTGATTCAGATTGTTCGAAAACCAGAAGGAAGATGCAAAGTACAACTTATCACAGGATATCGCTAACTGTAGATCGGTTTCGACCTTATCTTGGGTCCCGTCAGTGCAGTATAAGCTAGTATGCCTTTGACAGATGAGGCTCACATCTTGTAGATGCTGTTAGATTCTACTGCAGTAGAACTGAGCAAGCGCCATCTCTCGGTAGTTTCAAGAACAATCTAAATCGAAGTAAATCTTGATCATCAATATAATGCAAGGTTTTACTTGGCAGAGGGTAGTTTTTAAACTACTGAAGTAAGAAGATTATTATACTCCACTCCATCTACAAATGCCTTATATAATGACTAAACCAATTTGTCCAAATCAGCTATTCTCCTGGCTATATGCCGACGACGAGTACTGCCACCCCACCTGCCATAAGCTTACTGCCATAATGTCCTTACTTCAGTAGTTTGAGAGCTACCCTCTGCCAAGTAAAATATTACATTATATTAAATAACTTGAGGACTCATCAAATTCTACTTTTAGTTACGTATTTTTTTTAAATATAATTAATACATACAAAGTTTTTTGTGTAGGAGGTATGACGTCATCGATATATATATTCTTGCTGTTTAGCAACCCCTTCTTCTATTACGGAATATGAAAGAGCATATTTTTATATGTAATAATTACATTAGCGTAAATATAGGTGAGATAAAACCAAAATTAGAAAAACGATTGTGTAATTTCAAAATACTAAATCTAATGGCAATGATTGTTTAAAAAGTCATTGGTCAAGATGTTCTCGAATCATTGGCTGCCTGACAGTAGCTAGGATTAATAAATTCTTTATGAAGATTTTTAATAGTTTGAGGAGTTATACGTTGTATTTCGTGACGAATTATGGCTTTTAAATCTTCTACATTCTCCGGCCTATTAACGTATACTTTGCTTTTTAAGTATCCTCCCAAAAATAATCCATGTATGTCAAATCTGGTGATCTAGATGGCCACTCAACCGATCCGCTTCCCCTATCTAATGATTCGAGAACATCTTGTCTAAATAAACGCGGAACTGTGCTGCATAATGGGGTACATCATCTTGTTGAAAGAAAAATTAATTTCTCGGAAGACCAAGTCTCTCTACATCTGGATATAAAGTTATTAGTGCAGTTATGAGGTCGTCTAGAAAGCCAAGTATTTGCACCAGTTAGGTTTACGATAAAATAAATGCAGACACAGAACTCTATCGTCGACTATGCCACATCACACATTCACTTTCACAATTTCTGGGGATTTTGTGTATAACACTCATTGTGTATATCATTCATCTGGGATTTTCGGTAGGACAAGTTTTTATCTGACAGCAATAAAAAAATATCGGTCGCTAAGGTTACTGCCACGCAGACAAAGGCGCACAATTTGAACATTTATTTTAGTTGATTTTTTATATAATCAATCCCATTAAATTCACCATTAAATTTAGTATTCTTTATTAATGTTTTATCTAACCTATACTACTCAATATAATTATTACCGTAGTATATGTAATAAATATGCTCTCTCACATTCCGAAATAAAAAAGGGAGTTTGTTGTTAAAAAATATCAATAGCGTCATACATTCTACATAAAACACCCTGCATGTATTAGTTATACTTTAAAAAATGCACAACTAAAAATTAAATTTGTTGGTTTCGAGACTTTATCGAAAAATTATTCCTTGAATTTTTAACGAATGTATTCATTAGTTTACCAGAGCACTGTATATAGGAGACTGTACATTTTATTTTTCCTTTACGCGAGCATTGTATACAGTCTTTTATTTTACTATACTGTATATTTATATATTATTTTACTATACTGTTTTATTATACTGTATACAGTTTTATTTTTCTTTTCTTAAAGTTATTTTTCAGAATACAAATTGTAGTGCGAGTTTAATGACAGAATATTTTAACAACCTATCTCAAAGGATATAAACATTATTAGATCTAAAACATACAACTACGTTTATCTCCTTACTTAAATTTTTTGTTTGTACGGTGCAAAATATATTACGAATACAAATTATTGTAATAAACTTTCCTCATATTCCATTAGATCTCGATACCATTTTATAACGAACAATACAGTGTGAAAGCATTTTCAAATATACACAGTGTTGGATACATGAAGGTTACAGGGGAAGAAAGCGGTTTGTTAAAAATTGTAAATATTGCAGAAGAAAATTTTTAATAGTTTCCGATCATGTCATTTATTCTCGGATGGCTTTTTGCTATGTGGTAATGTTCAGTATGATTTTTTATAATTTTATTAATAATTATCCTTAAGAAAAAAAACTTGCCAAAACCTTACTTTTAGAAAATGTCGAATTTTCTAAAAGTAAGGTTTTCAATGTCAAAATGTCAAAATAAAATATTCAGGAATGAGGTATCAACATAATTTATTTTATGAAAAACAAAGAAACTGAAAAAAAATATTTGTAAAAAGGATTTTTTCATAGAAAAACATTAAATAGAAAATAATACCCGATTCCTAGGAATATGACTTAATGGAACTGTATGAATTTCATTTTTTGAGTTTCTTCTTTGGGTTCTTTCTTGTGTTACCTCTGAATCAGGAGATGTTTGTTTCATTGGCACTGGTCTCGACGTTCCTGGTTTTTCCGTATGTGACATATCATTATAGTTCTTACAGACTGTAGGATTTTGGCAAAATTTCATGAGCGCCTGAAGGTTATTGTACTTTACAAAGGTTATCGGTAGGTAAGTCCTGAAAAAAGATAGGTAAGGAAAAATAATTAACACGATTCTCTAAGTACAAACCTTCATAAGATACATTGGGCAGTTCAAACTGATTTTCTGTTCTCCTCCAGATCCAATTTTTTCATTTTTTTATCCACTATAACTGCAGTTTCCTAGCATCCATTCCAGGATGATCTAAAATGGGGAAACTGCGGATCTTTTGTCTGGGATCTATAGTCTGGTAAACTACATGCGATTAATTTTCTTAATATTTAGTTCTTCCGGTAAATACATTTCTTTAATATTTCAAGCTATAATGGCTTCCACGACCCTTGAATAATTTAATTGTTGTTTCTTGTTCACATCGAGCAACATTCCATGTTTCCTTCTTTTTTCTCCTTATTTTCATCACAATAACTTTATTCATATTCTGCATTACTTTCCATTTTTTTATACACAAGTACACCATTCACCAGCAATAATAATAAAGTAGATGTTGTTTCGACTGACACAAAGTGATAACACAATGGCAAAACAAAATATTTGTACTGGCTTCGTTGCGAGATTTGCGATAGTTGACATTCCCCCGTATTGCCTAGTACTGCATGGACGTCCCGCGTTTTTCCCCTGTATCATATATTTTTCAACACTTGTAATTTCGTACCATACGCATTCTTGCCTAAAATGAGTAGTACAATGGAAAGATTCGGCCTTTGTCTACAAGATGCTGTGACAGTTTCAATTTCGTTCAATTTTTACTGACAGACCGCCTTCTTCCCTTGTACCCTTCACATATTCTGGAATGAATCTGGAACATATTTGCTTAACATATTTCATTTTATGTATTAAGCCACAGTATATTATTAAGCCCAGCTATGATTTGCCAAGAAATTTATGTCAATGTTCTGCTTGCCGAACAAGTCATCAAGTGACTTATATTAATTGCCATTGAAACTTATATGTTATTCCATAAATTACCATGAAACAAATCGCCATAAAGTTAATGTGTTAAAAATATAATAAATTACCGTATCTGTATTAAACAATAAAAAATCAATCTGATATTGGCCAATGGTGACGGATACCTCGTATAGTAAACCTGGAATAAATTTGTATATAGTATATGTATGGTAAACCTGGAATTTGAAGTATAGAAGCCTTGAAACAAGATCTTTTTGCGGTACCTAATAACTTCGTTTAACTTTAAATAAATATCCAAGGAGACAAACCATCTCCACAGAATTTATTCATTAACTCTTCCTCGATACTATTATATTTTTACAGTAACACTATTCGCAATATAGTGGACGGTACGTTTTGTTTTCTCAGTAGTTCAAAAACATTCAATGAAATGGACAGACTCTCTTAATACATTACAGGCTCTGAAAAATTCCAATAATATAGAACCGGCGGTTCAAAAAATTGTTATATTGTTACACACGTTACAAAACAGTGGCAAAGAGTACACTCTATATGGTTACCTAGTCGTTCTGGCATTATAGAAAATGAGGTAGTCAATCAAGCTGCACGTGAAGCTGCAAATAAGGACACTATAGAGAACATATGTCGTCATTCTGATGTAAGGAACTACATAAAAGAAAGAAAATAATGGTTGATTGGCATCCCGAATAGGACTTTAATGACTCACGACTTAAATTAAATAAACCAAATATTAATAAACTGTCGTTTAATGTAAAACTATAACAAGGGCATAAGCTGTAATTATATGATTAAAATTGGGACACACTTGACAAACTATCTCGTTTATGCTTACTAATAACAGATAGCCAAGATGTGATGTATGTAATGCTTACCTAACTGTAAAGCACATTTCTCTTAGAGAATATATTGCATTCAGAGCGAGAAATTATATACCAACACAAATTTCAATATCCAACCAAATACCAATATAAACCTAATAATTTCACAATTTTAATATGATATTAAATTACTATTAAAAATATAACAATCGATTTAATCAGGCAACAGTAGCAGCCTACAACAACAGATATTGATGTAGTTGTTGATGACACAACATTACTACTAAATAAAAAGATATCAATTTAAGGTCTACCAGACAGAATGATAGAGCTGTTCAACTCTAGTTTTGATCAAATTTTGCACAGAAGAAGGACATCGAAAAATATTATACACATATATTTTAATTCAACTATATCCCCTGAACCATTTTAGTGAATATGACTAAAACCCCTAACACGGCTTTATTCAAGATACACCTATTTTGCAGTTATAAAGGGTAGTCCAACCATAATGCACGATGTTAATTGTGAGTCACACTTTAACGTCAAGTATTTTGCCCAACTTAATTTGACATTTCTTTGTTTCAGTGTTTAAGAAATTCAACCATGGAGAGGTACACAATTGAGCAGCGCGTTAAGATTGTTGAAGCCTTTTACGAAAATGGGCGTTCAAATCAAAATGCATTTCGTGCACCTCGTGACTTTTTTGGTCAGCATAATCGACCAAATGTGTCCACAATCGGGAGAATTGTGCGCAAATTTCAGCAAACCGGGTCTGTAGGAAATGCGAAAACACCTGTGCATGCTCGCCCAGTTCGTTCTGCGGAAAACATTACTGTTGTTCGCGATAGTGTAGCAGAAGAGCCGTCAACCTCGACTCGTCGTCGTGCCATTGAACATCTCACGAACATCACTGATGCGAATTTTGAATAAAGATTTGAATTTACACGCTTACAAGGTTCAATTCACTCAAGAGTTGAAGCCTACTGACCATTTCAAGCGTCGTCAATACGCCGAATGGTTGGTTGAACAGACAGAAGTGAATGGTGACTTTGCAAAGACTTTTTATCTTCAACGACAAAGTACACTTTCACCTCAGTGGATTCGTTAACAAGCAGAATTGCCGCATTTGGGCAAATGAGAATCTACGAGTGATTGTTGAAAAGCCGATGCATCTACAAAGAGTGACTGTTTGGTGCGGTTTATGGGCTGGCGGCGTCATCGGGCCGTACTTCTTCGAAAATGAGGTCGGCCAAGCAGTTATCGTGAATGGTATTCGCCATCGCGAGATGATAACGGACTTTTTGTGGCCATAAATTGAGGATATGGACCTGGACGATATGTGGTTCCAACAGGATGGTGCCACTTTCCACACAGCCAACGAAACAATGGCACTTTTGCGCGAGAAATTCAATGGCCGTGTTATCTCACGTCGTGGCGATGTTAATTGGCCGCCACGATCATGTGATTTGACATCGTTGGACTTCTTTCTTTGGGGATATTTAAAAGAAAAAGTGTACGTAAATAAGCCAAGAACAATTCAAGAGCTAAAGGATGAGATAATTCGGCACATTAACGACATTGAACCTCAATTATGTCTCAGAGTCATTGAAAATATGGACCATCGGATAGAGGTATGCCACCGAAACTGTGGCGAGCATTTGGCCGATATTTTGTTTCACACATAATTGTTATAGATCCTTCTATCATAATAAAAAATATTAAGATAATTCCATGAAAACTTTTTGTTTTATTTACAATTAACATCGTGCGTTTTGGTTGGACCACCTTTTATTTTAAAAAATTTCGATAACCAAGGGCAATTTTAAGGAAACATTCCTTCACAGAAAATATTTGTTTAAAAGTTATTAGCTATTTTAAGAACATAACAGTAAAAAGTATTTCTCGAAATATATATTTTCTTAAAGAGAAGAATTTATATTTTTTGTCATTCAGTTCATCATTCAGTTAGTAGCATACTTAGAGTAGAATTTTATGGTTTTAGGTTCATGTTTTTATCTTAGTTGGTACCAAGATATGGCCTAAAATTAGTTTTAGAGGAAAGGGATTTCTTCTCCAAATTCCATCTCACAATATACAATGATTTATCAAAGTCGGAGTGGAATAATTCTGGCACTTGCTGATGGTATTTGTTCTCTATTAGCGTACTGCAGAATTAATAATTATCTTGGTGGTTTAATTTAAATAATATGACAGGGCAATTGATTTATCTTGCTGTACTGTTTTGATATTACTTTGCAACCTTCAAAATATATTATGATGTTATGCTTCATCCTATTTATTTTAACACTTAATTTAAACTCTACTCACAATTATCTCAAACTCATTCTTATTTCTTTATCTACCTACAGAACATACAAATTTGTTGAAATTTTCACATATATTTTATCATGTGTCCACATATTATTTAAACAGATATATTTTAAGTTATAGTATTAATAATATAAGATTTATTCCAGACATTCAGTGCTCAGTAAATAGCCTGGTCTTTACTAAGTCGTACTGAGACCTTTGCAGGGTGAATATCGAGTGTATCGAATGTACACAAAGTTAATTCTGACTGAGCGTAAAGTCCATCCCTTTCTCTCCGTATGCTGCCTCATTCCTTCTTCTACGCATACATAGAAAATCTTACACTTTTTTCTATTTTTGACAATCTTGTACTTATGTTACACACTCGTCACTTTTTACCTTTATAGAGAATAAATTTTCACACATTCGTGTATAATTCACCTCATACAAAATTACCAAAGAAAATTGTAAATAATATTTGAGATTTGAGAAACAAATTAACTGTATCTATTTTACAATAGCATTATGCATGAAATTTTAAAAATATGCTTACAATATACATCCTACTATGGTTGAAAGAAGATAATATACTGTGGATTCCACTCACCCAAGTATAGAAAAACAAATAACTATTTAGTTACTCAACAAGATACATAATTCAAATAATAATACATATCCTTTTCAAAAATACTACATTTCTACATTCTGAAAATATAAAATATTGTTTGTGAAAGTAGCAAGAAACAACACAAGTACTTTTAGAATATCTTTACTAAAAGTACGATATAGCACTTTTTACTTTTCCGCACTCCACTATACGCGGAAAAGTAATGTAGGTATTCGTGTAAAAAAACAATTTTTTTCTAGGGTTTATTTTTCGTTTTTCGGCCTAAAAACCAAAACAAAAATGATTTTTAAACCATTTTGTGTGTGTGTGTGCGCGCGCGCGCGCGAGTGTGTGTGTGTGTGTGTGTGTGTGTGTGTGTGTGTGTGTGTGTGTGTGTGTGTGTGTGTGTGTGTGTGTGTGTGTGTGTCATTGTCGTTGTCGTCGGAATTTATTCTTGTTAGCACGATAACTCAACTAAATCATGTCGCATCGATCGGGTTTTGACTGTTTCTTATCGGGGTCTCTGTTCATGGGTCATGAGAAAGCACAATGGTGGACTATTTGAGAATTTTTTTTGTTAACACGATAACTCAACTAAATCGTGTCAGATCGATCGGGCTTTGACTGATTCTGATCAGGGACGTCTTCCAGACGACACCTATTGGTATTGAGGTGGATAGAATACACTCTATCATGTTAATTGGTCATGAGAAAGCACAATGGTGGACTATTTGAGAAATTGTTTTTGTTAGCACGATGATTCAGTTAAATCGCGTCGGATAGATCGGGTTTCGACTGATTCTGATTGGGGACGTCTACCAGACGACATCCATTGATTTTGGGTGGATAGAATACACCCCACCCTGTCCATGGGTCATGAGAAAGCACGATGGTGGACTATTTGAGAATAATTGAAAAAAGCAAAACTGTCGCATAAAGCACATATATTATTCTGCATTTATCTGTTGGTTTATTTTTTCTCGGCCACTCAATTTCGATTTAAGGATGTTCTATGTGCGGAAAAGTCCATTTTAAGGTTTTAAAACTGTTTATTTTACTTATATATCGTGTACATTTTATAGTAATCATGTGCTATATCATGTCTATTGTCATCAGATGCCTTAGTGCACAATCTTTGTGCCTCTTTACACAATCCTGATCTATTTCCTGTATTTACTATAAATCTCTGTATTTAATAGTAATATTTAAACCATTGACATTTCTTTGCAACTTGGGCAACACACAATAATGGGCACGTTTGTCTTTTTTTGTGTGACATTATAAGCTTTATATTCTTAATTATATTTTAACTAAGTATTTTAATTTCTTATAGCATTTGTAGGTTTTTAGTTTTAACTGTTTAAATATTAGCAATACCATATATCCCACTAATTTAATACGAATATAAAGTTTTATATGTAATATGAAACGCTTTATTTTCATGTTTAAAGATAATGTAACAAGACTGGGCGACAGAAATAAATCCAATATCGGCATTACCTGTTAGAATTATAATATACTTATCTAAAAAAAAAAACATAAGAAACGATGCATAGGTACAATGCAAATGATTGCGAACTGTTGTTTTGAGGTTTATTTCAAGTCTACTGGTAAACTATAATTATTGTCTTACATTGTTCAGGAAATAATTCGTAATAAAAACATAACTTGAAACGGATTAATATAATTTATAGTTTCCCATTTTTCAAATTTAATATTTCTGATTATTTGCGTGTAAAATATAATACAGTGATAACCTAAAAGTTAACTGAATCGATTTTAACTGATATATAAAATTTCTAGAATATAATGAAATTCGTCTATTGAGTCTAATGATTGATTCAATGTATTGTAACAATAAGCTACTCAGAGCACATCAATCTATTTTTTCTTCCAGTGGTATATTAAAACTTAAGAATAAATAAATTCTGTTCTACTAGCTGGTTTTTCATTTGTGTTAAAAGTCACTCATTCGTAACTAGGTTGGATGACTTCTTTATATTTCTTTCATACTAGTTTATTACTACGCAAGGCTGATTCTATAAAATTTGATCATTCCATTTAATAACGATGTCTTTTAACAATGAACTACAATACTATCAACCGTAAATCGACATAAGCTATCTAACAATAATCTGAATCTTATTAGTGTTAGAACATTTCCTATCCAAAATGCATACAAAAGGATTTATTACGATCAATTTAGCAAAAAAGTAGCATCGAGAAAACAATATATGAATAAAGTTATTATATTCGCCATTATTTGACACAGAAAAAATGTGAAATGCAGGATAAATTCGGATACAATATGTTTCATTTAACTTCGAGAATGTAGATCCGCCTGCATAAGAATCAAACCATCCAAATTTCTTATCAAATATTATGTTTAAGTAAGTTTGTACGCATAGTCCTGTTTAACTAATTTTTTTTTAGTTTGTAGGTAAATTTATCGAAATAATCTTACCTACAGTTTAGAAAAAATGTTGCAATGCAAAGAAAGAAGTGTTATTTTCCTTTCCTTATGTTTACAACATCCTGTCGAGTAAATATACACAGTAAACTCGATGAAATGTAATTCAGAGGTTTATTTACTACTTATATTGTCTTTTACATTAATCTCAATATATGAATATATTTAGGCGATGTAGATTGTCAAATAAAGTAACATTTTATGACAAATTTTAAAATTTCGGTAAGGTCTGTTTGGGTTCTCACTATAACCTCAAGGTTAGCAGTTAAAATAATTATCAGGCGTCTTTTATAAGTTATGTCAGTCAATATATCAAATTAAAGTCCAGCATTCAGAAGGCTGTAGAACCGCAAGAAACTAAAGAGCATATCAGATGAAATGAATCGGTAGACAAAGGTCTTTGATCAGCTCAGGTTTTTACCTTGCAAATCCTAACAAGCAGGGAGCCTACTGCAGTTAATAACCGTAGTGAATGGGAGAAAATAAGTGGTGTAGCTGTTATGAACGATTATTGGAACACTATTTACATAAGGATGTGAAGCTGGTCCACGATTGACGGTAGAACATCAAGTGAGTTGGTTGCTTTTGACTGTCAATACCAATGTTGAATTACTGAGAAAAAGTTAAAGTATTGAGGAGTTGTAACAACCTCGTTTCACCGACCAGTTCGGGTCCTGCTTGACATCTCTGAATGGTCGTAGAAGAATACGGCGTAGACTTAAAGAAAGTCTTGTCTGAAATTTTAAATGTTTCTTGTTGATGTTTGAAATTCCTTATACTTCTTAATAACATATTTCGATTGAAACATTTTGTTTTTCTTCATCCTAATTGTATTTAATTTCCGTCTGATTTCATATATTCCTAGATACCATTTGTTGTAGAGTGTTCTACATTATTTTCAATGTTAACGATAGGAGATAAATTAAAAGTGAGTAACTCAATTGTTTTAAGTTAATTACTGGAATACAGTTAATAAGTTTCTACAATATTCTTAATCTTCCTGCAGTCTTGAATAAAATGATCATACTTTTTAAAATTTTTAACATAGCTAATATACTGGTATATCCTAGGATGTGATGTTATTGTCAAATCTTGAAAACAAATTTGTATAATTGTTACTTATTTATTGAACACACAATATTTTAAGTATTTTCACTTTGGTAGAGTAGTATATGTCTTCTAAAACGTACTTTTAAACATAAATAGATAACGGCTTATAGAAGTTCATCAACTTTTAGGTAACTTCATACAAAACAAAAATTATAAAAGTAAGCGTCGATTTAGGCACTTTAACTCGGCGTTTGGTTCATCCCCCAGCGCCAGTTCTGCTTAACAAAAATGGCCCACTTGGTACTCTGATTCGAGTCTGCAGCTTCATCGTATCGTATTCGAGCAAACCGGAGATCTCACGGAAATTTAGCTTATTTCTATTAACAATTTATACTTAAGGAAAAGCCGATACTAAATGTTAATTTTGTGACCATTTTTACAAGATTCATTTGAAGTCCCTTTAACTGATTATTTTGATAGTTCAGTTCAAATACATTCCAATTAAACTAGCAAACACGTTCATGAATTTCGTTTATGGCAAAAATTATGATTGAGTGATCAAAATAGATGTCGCTCATATTGCTACATTATTCTAATTTTATATTTAAAATTTACAATAACATTTGTGACCATTGGTATCACAGTAGCGATTTGTTTATTTTTTTCTGTATTTTCATGTGTTCTGATAACTTTGTCATTTTCTTTGATATTCTGTCAATTGTATTCATTTTTACACAGTTGATAACTAAATAACTAACACTGACTTAGTTTTCCACAAAACACCAAAACACTATACACTATACTCGACGCGCGTTTTGCAAACAAAGTTATCATCATCTGGAGATTATTAAAATTACTTTAGTCGTCTTCAGATGATGCCAACTTTGTTGGCGAAATGCAAAACTATGACTAAATCTGTTATAATCATCCCCAGATTATGTCAACTTTGTTGGTGAAACGCGCGTCGAGTGTAATGTATACTGCTTTGGTGTTTTCTGGAAAACTAAGTCAATGTTATCTTCATACTAAAGGTTTCAACCTACTCCAGTTCTAAAAAACTGTATTTTGTTAAGATAATTAATTACCCTGTTGTTAACAGTTTAATTGTTTTCTAAGCAATCTATCAGCGAATTATTGTTTGAAATCTATCTGAAAATAAAAACTTAATTTGTGTATAAAGCGGAAAGGAGAATGTGTATCATATTTTATCTTATTGATATAGTAATAAGTCAGGTGAACAAAAGTATTATTTTATTCTACTGATATGTAATGTAGATTCCTCTCATATATTTTAAAAATAAAATATGGCGAGCTAATCCAACAGTTTACAAGATTCCTATTAATTACACATTCATGCCATATTTTTTAACACAGTTTCCTACAAATTATTAATTCAACTATAAAAGTTGTATCCTGTGTTACTGTGTTTCTTTATTTTTACCCTCTTCATAATATAACAGTATAAGTTAGTTCTAAATATATATAAATTACTTTTCTCCTTTCATCTCTATGCTAGAGGGCTTATCACAAAGATTCACAATAATGATTAACATTAAACTTTCTTATTTTTATCAGTTATAGTTAATTTAATAATAACATTGGACGTATACTTTCAAGAAAAGAACATTTCATTCTACTTTATAATCACCACCATAATAAATGACCACAGACAGTGTAAAGACCACCTTTCACAAATATTTTCATCGACTCATGTTGTAAATGTAATTTATTTTAGTTTTTAAGTTTATTTTGTTTCCGATGATATATACTATGTCGCGTAAGTTTACTATAAATTATCTATACAAGTATATCGATAATATCTTTTTGTTGTGACACATACCTAAATAAAATTGACATGCAAATATTTCCGGCATTTATATCAATATATTACTAAACATCTTTTACTTTTAAGTCATCATCGATTAGATAATATATTAAAATTTTGAAAATAGTTCATATACCTTCCCCGCATAGGAAATTAAAGACTACGTATTATTCAGTGCGAGTCACTAACTTAGAATAAATTCAGTATAGCAGAAACAAAATTATTTTTGAGCAAATGTTCATTTCAAAAATAAAACCCGCCACAGGTAGGATTCGACATCTGTCCTGGATTGGAACCGAACGACATTCAGCTGTTTCGAACTTATTAGTCCTCGTCAGTGTCGTACACGGTACGCCGATCCAGGACAAATGCCGAATGAAATTTGTGGGGTATACATCTTTATCGATACGATCTATGTCAGTAACATATAAGTCGGAAATAGAGAAAAGAACTACCAAACCGCTAAGCGGTTATCAAAGTAGTTCCCGAATAGTAAGGCTATTACATAATCGCTATAGGAAACAACTACTCCTCGGGCTAAAGCCCCGCCAGGCATTGAATTATACCTGAAAGCGATCCTCGACCCATTTCTCGTGTTTCTGCACGATCAGATAAGGTTTAAAAAATAATACCCGCCACAGGTAGGATTCGACATCTGTCCCGGATTGGAACCGAACGACATACAGCTGTTTCGAACTTATTAGTTCTCATCAGTGCTGTACACGGTACGCCGATCTAGGACAAATGCCGAATGAAATTTGTGGGGTATACATCTTTATCGATACGATCTATGTCAGTAACATATAAGTCGGAAATCGAGAAAGGAACTACCAAACCGCTAAGCGATTATCAAAGTAGTTCCCGAATAGCAAGGCTATTACATAATCGTTATAGGAAGCAACTACTCCTCGGGCTAAAGCCCCGCCAGGCATTAAATTATAATAATTCAAATTTTATTTTCAAAATTAGTGCTAATTCGAGGAACGTTCCGCGGAATTACGTGATTTTTATTCTCGTCACAACCGTCCCGCCAAGTCAATTATTCGATGTTTAGTGGCCAAATTCGAGTCAATCGTTTGGTAAACAATCAGCCAACAAGTCATCTAAAGTTGAACTTTCGGAATACGTTCCACCAAGCAAAGCTGTGACGGATACTTGAACGACATTATTTTACATACAACATTATTTTATAACATATACATAGGTATAAGCCATAAAATATTCTTTGAAATAAAAGAAATTAATAGATATGTATCTCACATACAACTTATTTTATTTACGTTTAAAAAGTGAGCGTCCTTATTAAAAGACCCTTCAGTAAAACGACTTGACTTTATTTACTTGAGCTTAAAATCATTCAGCATAGAGATTCTTTTAGGTCATTATTGTTAGCGATATGTGATAGTTGAATAATTTTGTTTGCCAGTTGATGATTATCAGTTTAAAAAGTAATTATTAGCTTTTGCTGTAAATCTATAAATATATATGTAATATTTTACATATACAACAATTATGTAAAATTGTGTTACTTTCGAAAAGGTTTATTTCAAAAAATTCAAAATTAAATGTAATCCTTATTTAACTGAAATTCAAAAGATTTAAGTCTTAGAGATGACTAGATTAGGAGGTGCGATAACAACATACAATGAAGTTGGTCTTTTATTGAGAGAGTTGTATCGATTACCACCGATATATCAATAGAGTGTTAGTAGAATTGAACAAGTGTTAGTGTTAGTAGAGTTTTAGGTAAAAGGCATATAAGGAAAAGGGATACTCACTACCAAAGTTGACTCAGTGAAGATGTGAAAATAGACGTTTAAGCACTTAAGAAGACAGGCAATAGCTAAAAGCAGGAAATTAGTTAATCTTCAGTAGTATGATACTTAAAGCACAATATTGTATCATTACAAATTGGTAATTTTCCGAGAATTAAACGAATATGATCCTGATAAGAGACTTCAGTCCTATGAGAAAATAATAGGTTCACTTGACAGAAATGATATAAATATAGAAAATGTACTTTCCTGCATGAATTAACGTTTACATTAATAATGTATAAATAAAAATAAATCAACTGATATAATCATCCAAGATATAAGATCTTCTAGTTGGGGTAACTTGAATAAATATTTTTTTATAAAAAAAGTGCATGAGTTATAATACTACTATAATAGAGTTACTAGTAAATATCACTATATAACATTTACTACGTCACCTTTTGTCAAGTGTATATACTTCCGACTTTTATACAGTAGAGAGGGTTATGTAAATATAAACATACCTATCTTACTGAGAAACATGTGATTTTCAACAACTTGATGGCACAATTTATATTAGAAAAATTGTGAAGACTCAACTACTTACAGCGTATGATATGTATTAAATAGGAACTCTTACCAGATTAAATGTAACTTGACGTTATATTCTATATTGATAGTTCTATGTGTGGAGGATGTAGTCTCAAGGATGAAACTTGCAAAGTATTCTAAAGAGTTGCACCACATTGTCAATAAATCTGGGGCTATATTGGGGAATTATTGGCTGGAATTATTTACTACCACCAAGTACATTCCTTCAATACATCCATATGTTGGGATGGCTGAAGAGTGAGGAAGAATTGATACATATATGCTTCTACAACACTGGATTTCAAACGCAAAGAGAAATCAGTTCGAATTTATTCACAATGATGAAAACCTCTTACATTATGAAGTAACTTAACGCATCACTTTTCATTTACAAATATAAAATCATTCCGACTTTACATTCGTAGAAAGTTTCAATACTAAAAAATGGACTATATTGTCTAAAGTCCTGCCACGGCCAATTGCATATGATTTACACTTACTTTCCAAAATTTGTGGCAAATATTAACAATGAGTAATTTTAAAAGACATTTATAATTTAGTATACTCAAAATTTTTGTGCTTTTAATTATATAAAAGGTGGTCCAACCAAAACGCACGATGTTAATTGTAAATAAAACAAAAAGTTTTCAGATAATTATCTTAATATTTTTTGCTATGATAGAAGAATCTACGACAATTATGTGTGAAACAAAATATCGGCCAAATGCTCGCCACGGCTTCGGTGGCATACCTCTATCCGATGGTTCATATTTTAAATGACTCTGAGACATAATTGAGGTTCAATGTCGTTAATGTGCCGAATTATCTCATCTTTTCGCTCTTGAATTGTACTTGGCTTATTGACGTACACTTTTTCTTTTAAATATTCCCAAAGAAAGAAGTCCAACGGTGTCAAATCACATGATCGTGGCGGCCAATTAACATCGCCACGACGTGAGATAACGCGGCCATTGAATTTCTCGCGCAAAAGTGCCATTGTTTCGTTGGCTGTGTGGCAAGTGGCACCATCCTGTTGGAACCACATAACGTCCAGGTCCATATCCTCAATTTCTGGCCACAAGAAGTCCGTTATCATCTCGCGATAGCGAACACCATTCACGGTAACTGCTTGGCCGACCTCATTTTCGAAGAAGTACGACCCGATGACGCCGCCAGCCCATAAACCGCACCAAACAGTCACTCTTTGTGGATGTATCGGCTTTTCAACAATCACTCGTGGATTCTCATTTGCCCAAATGCGGCAATTCTGCTTGTTAACGAATCTACTGAGGTGAAAGTGTGCCTCGTTGCTGAAGATGATTTTCTTTGTAAAGTCACCATTTACTTCTGTCTGTTCAACCAACCATTCGGTGTATTGACGACGCCTGAAATGGTCAGTAGGCTTCAGCTCTTGAGTCAATTTAACCTTGTAAGCGTGTAAATTCTAATCTTTATTCAAAATTCGCATCAGTGATGTTCGTGAGATGTTCAATTATTGGGCACGACGACAAGTCGAGGTTGACGGCTCTTCTGCTACACTATCGCGAACAACAGCAATGTTTTCCGCAGAACGAACTGGGCGAACATGCACAGGTGTTTTCACATTTCCTACAGACCCGATTTGCTGAAATTTGCGCACAGTTCTCCCGATTGTGGACACATTTGGTCGATTATGCTGACCAAAAAAGTCACGAAGTGCACAAAATGCATTTTGATTTGAACGCCCATTTTCGTAAAAGGCTTCAACAATCTTAACGCGCTGCTCAATTGTGTACCTCTCCATGGCTGAATTTGTCAAACACTGAAACAAAGAAATGTCAAATTAAGTTGGGCAAAAAACTTGAAGTTAAGGTGTGACTCACAATTAACATCGTGCATTATGGTTGGACCACCCTTTATTAACGTACTTTATCTAATATAAATCTTTATTTCACATTGAAATTCTATCCATGTATGTATACATATACAATGAAGATTGAAAAACTCCATGTTTAAATTGTACAGAGTGCATTTTCAGTATTATGTGGTATTCTATATAGCGAAATAAAAAGAAACACAGTTTTTCACAAAATTTCGAAACCATGTTGTTTGAAACTCTTACCGTAAAAGTTGTATCATAAGCAACACTGCGATATCTGCAAACTACAATAAACGATTATCCTTAGAATATATACGCATATACAGTTCGAGAAAACGAGACCTAAAATACCGACCGATACATAACAAGGTCTACTCAATAAATTTAGTCTAGTAATTTCTGCACGCGACGTTATTTTTTATTTAAACAAAATGAAGCCATAACTACAGTCTCTGCTGATAAGTGAAGTGGAAGGGAAGATCCCCTAGAATGGTGTGTTCGTTTCCCATATTTTCTTATTGATAAGTTTTATAAAAAGTAAGACGTATAGAACACAATACAGTAATATTGACGGCTTTCAGACTATATATCAGAGAATCAACAGGCCGTTTTATTAAAATTTTTAATTAGAAAATTATGTTGTTACTCTCTTACCTCTACAGGATAAAATGAAAAAGATAATAGATACCAAAAAATTATTTGGAGGTCTAAAAATAATTATTTTTTCCACCTGAGGATTTTTTCTAGAAGACTTCTTCATCAAATGTAGTCATTTTGATATAGTGCGTGTTAAGATATAGTGTAGTCCACTTTTGTTCTGAATTGATTGTTATCTCGAGTATTATCAGAGATAAAGGGGTAGTTATATTATATTATAGAAAAACATTTTTTGTCAAATAGAGAAGCAAACTTTTTATATCCATTCTGCATGCATATTTAAGTAATGTAAAAATGTACCCAATATATTGTGTAGGTGCTTTATTGATTGAATATAACAAAAATTAATAGAGACGTGGAATATTTTAAGTAACAGACTGGATATCGCAATAATATATTTGTAGGACACGCATATCGACAAAATCTATCACAATAAGGGGCGTATAAATAAACTTATGGCAATTATTTGTGTTCTATAAACTAAAGTCTCACTGTTAACATATCCATGCCCACAAATTGCGAAAGATATTTATGAAATAATGGTAACACCTACAACGGAGCTCAGCTTGAATTCCAATACCGTGAACGTAATACAATCTGATATCGTTAATTTGAACCATAATAAACTAAATTAAGGCAATAAAACTAGATCTCTGATCCATTTTTCCTTGCAGGTAAAATTTTATAGATTAAAATATTAAATCAGCGGTTTATAATTTATGTAGACTAAATTATATATATTTAACCTAGTGTTCTCGTTCTATAATTTATATCTACGCCCAAAGTTCGATTGAAAATTGTAAATAACAAGTCTCTTAAGAAAAAAGAAGTTTTTAAGGAACAAAAATTAGGAAAATCCAATGAATAATGGTTTTGTACTCTGACTATTATTATAAAACTAACATACAAATAGATGGAGAAGATCTTCCCCACGTATCATATGCATCTCGTCTATATTACATCCGTCCACAGCTAAATTCTTGCACGATTGAAAAAAAAATTGTATTGAGTTACTAGATTATGGACAAATATTAAAACCACAAAAAGAAAAAAAATTAAATTCACTTTATTGACGAACCCATTGTTTGTTTTTGCTCTATTTTTACAAGCAAACTGAAAAAGAAATGCAACTTTGAGTATAACTAGGGACAAGTTGCATAAATCCATGATTCTTGAGTAATAAATGAAGCGCTATGGCTTGTATCTTTGTTGTACCGATATAGGCGAAGGACCACTTGCGTAGCAGGAAGGTACGGATTGGTAACTGGACTTACTTGGAATAATGTCATCCTGGAACGCTGTATGCTATTTTCTTCGTGATGTGATAACTTCGGTAACCGGCCCGTGTTCTGCACGTGTACGATGTATTATTATCATTCTTGTCTCTCTCCGTCTCTATTGTCTCTCTCCGTCTCTACACATTTCCGCAGCGCTGCTACCCTGGTTCGGGCAAAGTTGTGGGGAGAACAAACGCAGCACTGACACAAGGACATAGGACTCGGACAGGGATTTTAAGTGCGGGCGGGAAAAGAACAAGCCGTTCGGTACGGAACAATGATTTTAAATAATAAAGAAGTATGTACTTATAGGAATGGAAATGTCAATAATCGATTACTATTTGCCATTTTGCCACGTTGTTTCAATAAATATACACAATGAAACCAATAATCAGCACTCCTTGTTCGTTCCATAATGTATGTTATATGCTGTCTCAGGGACTAACTCATACAAAATGGTTATTCTTAAAGGAAAGGCCTAAATTAAACAAAAAGAGAAAATGAAGTAAGATATAAGATAATTGTAGAAAGTTTTCAGTAGCTTATGGAATTAAATAATTTTAAAATTTAGAAAGGAAATTGAAAAATGTAAGTTTAGATAAAATTAATGTCATAGTAATCTTGTAAATCAGATATTCGTTACCATTATCGATCAAGCTGTTGTTAAATTGGTATGTGTCTCTTTAGGTAAACTGTATGTTTATTAAAGTTGTGGCTTGAAAATGTTTAAGTTTTGTAAGAAGAATTTTTGAGCATGATTACTTGTGCAATTAGTGGAGGGTGGATGTAATAGGGAGCATACTATCATACATACTTTCACGCATTTCATATTTATGGTATTATTTAAGATTGTTTGGTTGACCAGATAAAACTACTATTTTCTATATGTTTATAATAAAATATTAAAAAAAAACTATAAATATCATAATATTGGAATATACTTCGAAATAAATTATCCTGTTTCTAGTAAAACAAAAACTGAATATTTATTTAAAACTTCTAGAGCTGTTCTGTTGTATAAATATTCTGTTGACCTTATTTATCATGCCTCTTTATTATCGATGAAGCTTCAGCTTTTATATTTAATCTCCATTACATAAACCACATAATAATTATATTCACTTAATTTTTTTACATGTTTATGTTTTCTACATAAACCGTTCAGTCGTTTCTTTTTAATGCGAGTGAAAGCAATCGTTTGGGTATCAGTCGTAATTTTCAGTTTCATATCTTGGACAATGTATAAATATTACTTATTTCATTATTTTTTCAATTGCTCATGATACATTAAAAGTATTGATGAGAAAAACACTGACCTTGTTTTCATTTAAACTTATATTATTATGTAGGAATACTATGGACATTTAGTTCAGTGCCTGGCGTAGAGTTTATAACTCAAGCATTTGTTATAGCATGCGTAACATGGATAGTTGATCTATCGTATCCTCCTGTAGAGATATCTTCAATAATATATGTCGTACTGTAGCCCGATGAAAACGAAGAGAGTATGCACTTCTGCCTGAAAATGAGTCCTACGAATATGAGTATGTTAGTCCTCATCTCTATATGTAGCCTAATGCTCCTCATGCTTGTTTTCTAAGCATGTGAAGCAAAAACCAAACAGAACGTTTAACCTGTAATCACAGACGTATAATTTTTGGCACAAGTTTACAGATTCATGGTCTCTTAGACCATGAACTATATAAGATATATTTTTTTTATTTTGATAATTGAAAATATGTAAACGTTCAGAACTAATATTGTAACTTTACTTTAATGACTTATAAGTCTTAAAGGTAAACGTGTGTTAAAAAAAGTCTAAACTAAAACGCAAAAAAACTTAGACAAAATGCAAAATTCGATATATAAATTTATTGTAACATATTGGTATGCATTTTCTAAAACATAATAATAATTTATAACAAAGAAAAGAGCAAGTATTATAAAAAAAAAATCAAAAGTGCAAAAAACAAAAATTTCTATAAAAAACTGGCTACAGATCTGGCTACTACACTATAGGCATATTGGGTGTCTACATGTATGTCCTATTTGTATCATAATAGAAATAGGACGTTTTGCGAACGTTTTTTTTTTGTAGGGACACATGTAACATAACTTCCTCTTAACAAGTTTGCCAGCTTCTTGTTCTAGAGGTTCTAGTGGAAATTGTGTTTGTCCCAATACTATTCTAATACAAGCACGAACATCACGATTCGCTTTACAGTTTATCATTCTAATTTGTAATACAGGGCTGACCAGTTGAAATGCAAGTGTTTTAATAAATTCTAGTCTAGTTATTTTTGTGTTGTATCTGTGTGACTGATGTAGTATATAGCTATTGATGGAACTAATGTCCAACAAACTATAAAAAATAGGCATTTGTCATTTTTGAGTCCTTCTGTCTGTACTATACACAAAACACTTCTCATCCAGTGAGTCTACCGCGTACTTATTACAATTGTAATATTCTATAATTTCGAGTTTTCCTGTTCGTGAATTTGTATATTCGTTATGATAAACAGATGACAACAATATAACAGCCTTATTTTTTTGGACATATGAAAGTAACGTCACATTCCTTGTGAATACATATAATGAAGATCCCACAGACCTCTGCGTTGAGAGCAAAGAATTGAGAGAAGTCTCGCTTTTATTTTTCTTTAGCAATCCCACATAAGTAAGTTTTTTTGTAGTTAAATAATTTACAATCTCCATGGAGGAAAACCAATTGTCGGCCGTTATATTCTTATTTTTGCCTTGTATAGGTTTGCTAAGTTGAATAGGTTTGATCATTTTTAAAAGTAACCACTTCTTGAGTCAGTCAGTGCCATAATGTTTAAATCATATTTTGCAGGTTTTTTGGCATATACATTTTAAATTTACATCTATCTCTGAAAGGAATCAATATTTCATCGATACAACCACCTGTCCTTATAACAAATTATTGTTGGCAGTTTGGGACAAAAGAGTTGAAGAGTTCAGAAATAGGTGCAACTAGATCTGTTTTTCTTCTTTCAAATCTGTCTTCTTTCAAAATACCAAATTATCAAAACGTAGACAAGATAAAATAATAACAAATCTATTAACATTTGTTACACATCGAAAGATGTCACGTTTCGTACCAACAATTGCAAAAATAGATCATATAGCTTCGTGATTTGATTTGAATATGGAAGTGTATAACAACAAGTCGAAAAACTCCACGTAGTTCAGTTACATCTAAATAACGTAAATCGCTATTCAAGGGGTTCTTATATTTTTGACGTTCCTTGCGAATTTTTACATTTTTTGTCTATTGTACAATATCTGCAAGCATCTGTTCAGTAAATAAACGACTCCAGTCCTCGATAGGTTTGGAGGTCTTTTACAGAGCATTATACCCTCGCAGGCCGGAATATTTTAGAACTATATTATGCTGAAGAGTATGAGTAGGTTTAGATACCATGAGATTTAGAGATCATTTAAATATATTTTTGCCATAAACATATCTATTTATATTTTATTCTTCAGTACTGGTTGTTTTATTTGCCTCGTCAATTTCTGTACTTTCGTATAATTCTTCATTCAGTTGTTGTTCATGTCTATACTCTTCAACACTAATGTTACTGTCTGTATCATGGTCACTTCCAATATAATCCCCGTCTGACTCCAAACCGCTTTCATTAACGCCGGCACTATCATCTTAACAAGCAAAATCATCTTCTACTTCGTTTAACCATTTTAAAACTGTTAAGATGGCTAAACGAAGGGTCGTCGTAAGCTTAGATCGACCTGATTGTGAATCCATTGATAAACTGAATACAAAAAAGTATATGAAACTAAAATTGTTACTTAGCTATACAAAGTTACACTTACTCAGATTACACACCAGGATTCACTTTCAAATCATGAAAATACGGAGATTGGCGCAAAATGACATGCAGTGGCGGAGGATGGACTAAAACTAAGTTGTTGAGAGGTACCTGCGACGACGACCTTGGAAATCAAGAGTGTAAACAAGATATCTGGCAGCTACGAAATGTCTCACAGACCACTAATCTGTAGTTACGGGTTAAACTGAATTTGTTTAAATAAAATAGTAACTACTTTACTATTTTCTATAACTACTATAACTACTATAGATTGTACAATAGGACTTTTATTAATCACTGTTGTATCAAAAACATTAGTAGCCGTACATTTTAATATAAATACTCGGTGATAAGATTTTGTATTGTATAGCACCACTACATATGTATATCTTTCCAATGACTTGGAAACCTATCACATACCTTATAATTTTACAATCATATTATAGACGGATATCACGAATGTACAACAGAAATGAATTTAAATTTTACATGTCATTGCAATCCTGACAGCGTTTGTAATTACTAATTATAGCGGTATCATGTATCTCGCATGTGGTACGATATGGCGAAATGTGTTCCACGCAGGAGTTACTATCGTATGATTATCGACAATATCAGATGGGCAACATGACATTATGTACTGCTTACCCCACAAATTCAAGAATATTCTGCCAATGTTAATTGGCCGCATATATGTCATTTCCCGTAAAGATGGTATCAATAAATCAGTGAAACCGTTAACAGAGTAAATTGTATTTTTGGACAATTAAAGTTCCATGTGAAATACTTTAATGCTTTCTTGAGCAGTGCAGTTCGCAGGGCAAACAAAACGTTAATATAATACATTATCAATCATTTAATACATATGACATCTAGATCTGTAGTATCATTAGAGTACTCTACAATAAGCCCAGTCGCATATGAATTAGCCCAAGCGTAAGTAAAATACGAAATCGTATTTTGGACAGAGATTTTATTTTAAAGAAACGAACTCAAAAATTTTAATTAATTATTAATATTAATATTAGCAACAAATTAACAACAGTACTGCATAACTGAAGTATACACTTAACGTAAACGTAAGCACAAAAGTAAAACAATGTTTGGCGCATAAGAATTGGTCCATAATAGCGATAAGCTGTATTTGGCTTAAAATCATGTTTACTTTGAAACAAGACAAAAATCGTTTTCACATTGTTTCAGGGTGTAACATCGTTAAATATTTAAGAATTTCTCGGTATACAGTGCGAAATATCGTGCATTAGATTGTTGAAAAAGGAAGGTAGTGTAAAAACAAGAATTAAAGCTGGTAGAATGTCAAAATGTCAACAGAGAGAGATAACGTTTTCTCCGAAATTTAATCAGTCAAGATCGCCGCATATCTTCAAGAGAGCTGACTTCGAAGTGAGAAAAAGCAATACGGATGCAGATATCAAAAGATATTTGCTTACAGCAGCTTAAAAAACTGGGATATGGCTTTTCCAAAGATTCTTAACAGAAATTGGTCCCGTGTTTTATTTTAGGTACTTAAGGAAAAGTGAAATCCTTGTTAATGAAAAAACCGAAGAAAACTAGATATTTATATGCAAATCAAAGAAAGAACTGTGTGCAAAGGCAATGGGATTCCATAATCCAGAACGATGGATCCAGATTTGAAGTCTGTGTTGGAGACATCAGAAAGAGAATTATTCGTTTGCAGGATGAAGAATATTATTCTGATTGTTTAGTACGAAAGTCAAATTTCCGGAACACATCATGGTTTGGGGGTGTATGTCCTCTCAAGGAGTAGGGCGCCTTCGGGTGATAGATCGAGCTGTAAATGCTCAAAAATATAAAATGATTTTGGAAGAGGAATGCTCAAAAATATAAAATGATTTTGGCTGATGAGTTAAAAATTAAACTTAACGAAATGTGAAATAATTTTATGCTAGAATTTTGTACAAACCTTGTTACGGCGAATTGAGGCAGGTTTGAAGCGAAAGGGAGATTGCACCCAATGGTAAATATTAGAAACTTCATGGGCCAATTCTTATGCGCCAAACATCGTTTTGATTTTATGCTTACGTTTTCAAAATGTATACTTCAGTTATGCAAAACTGTTAATTTGTTGCAAATATTGTCAAGTATCAAATATAATTAATAAAAACTTTTGAATTCGTTTCTTTAAAATAAAATCTCTGTCCAAAATTTGATTTCATATTTTGCTTACGCTTGGACCATTTCATATGCGACTGGGCTCGTATTTGCAATATATGGTCCAAAATGTTCAAAATTTTTGGACATTGACCTGATATATATCCAGAGGAATAATCCAGAGATTTACCCTTTCTAATAACAACGTTTCGTTATTTATAACTTATACTAAACTGGCACCGTTCCTTTAGTAAAGTAACTAAGTAAATCTAACACAAAGGTCTGAAGGTTTAAACCTTTTGAGTAGTCGCAGTGTATCATTCATTATCATCTAACACTGTGAGTGCACTGTGAATGTACTTTAATGTGTATCTGTAGAGTGTGTATGTATATCTGTAGTAATCTGTATGTGTGTCTGTAGCTCTTTTTTCACTGATGATATATTTAAATCTCTATGTTCAGTTTGCTGGCTGTATTTCCATAACTGTATGCTCTACGTCCAAGTTGGTTTAATAATTGATTTATATATGAGGACTTCTTTTTCTAAAGAAAGTTTAGAGTTTCTTCCAAGTGATGTGTTAAATTTTACTAAACTCAATTACCATTTTCTTACGTTTAGCAAATATATATTTCTGCCAGGTCATTCTACGACCGATGTGGATACCAAGATATTTTGCGCTTTCTTGTTGTGGTATCTATTTGTTATTTATTGTTACTGGTGGGCAATTATCCATCCCTATGCACAGTGAACGTAACATGGACTAATTTTGTCTAGTTTATTTTGATTTTCTATTCATGAAATAAATTCTCTAACAAGTTTAGGTTGTATCATAATTAAATAAAAGGGCGAGAAATATTGAATATTAAATTTCTAACAAATTCCAGTTGATGCGATAATTTCTTTGGCCAGGTACTTTGGTGGTATCATTTCTTTATTGCCTTAGACAGTGCCTTCTATGATGACTCCACCATGAGGATGAAGAAACCTCACCCTACTACAAAATCATCAACAAAATAATGAAAACCCGAATAGAGTGTGTAGGAACAAACTCTTCTCGTCTAACAGTCTCTCGACGCGTATTATATGACATGCCGTATAGATCATAGAGAGGAAGGATCAACAACAGAGGATAACAAATCTAACCTTAATGATGACTATAAAATTAATTAGTTTCATTTACACATAACAGGAAAATATCTGTTTTTGAAAAAAAAGAACATATCTGTTTTTGAAAATAACTTGTTAACTTTCAAATTTTAACTAATTTTACAGAATATGAGTGAGAATAAACTTTCTCCGAAACTTAAATATTTTTGATAATCCAAACTAAAACATTAAAATGCAAACATCATTACTTTAGGCACATGGAAGAAATACATGCACATATTTACACCATAATATAAATTAGGAAATGAAATTCATATAACGACAGGGGAAAAAGGTAATCATCATTAAGTAATTATTCCAAAAACCCTACAGTGAAATTTTATGAATAACTTTTGTTTTTCCTGTATTTTAGAATATTTTCGCTCCAACTTAGTCTCGTTTAATCGTATTAAGGTCCCTTAATTAATTACATAAATGTGTCAAGTAATTCACTGCATAAGTGGTTTCGTGTATATTTGCACTAATTGGTTGATTTTATCTATTTAATATATATAATTATTGCTTTACAACAAAAAATTTAGACCCTGAATTTTCAGTTATATGCCAGCCGTGTAATAAATTGTAAGTAAGCAGTTGTGAGAACTGAAAGAAACATGTGCATAATATGATAATTTGATATAATTAAGGGCGTGGTTCATACTGTAGGTGGTAATAAAATAACTATAAAAACTAGTCCTGTATTACGTATCTCTATTCAATTAAACAGTAATCATTGTTGATTTGCTTTATACCAACCAAATCGGTTTAATGTTTTTCTAATAATTGCGCTATTTTTCTTGGTTAATACCTTGACCTTACAGTTCGCCATAAATCCATTGTTGGCAAGTTATATATTTCAATAAAAATTAAATTACGTGCCTGTAGGTTGGTATCTTGTTAATACTATTTAGTTTTACAAGCATAATTAGAATTCGAGTAATTTATAGTTTATTTCATCTTTATTTGCCAAATAAAAAATCCCAGACGGATCTTATCTCATACCGTGGCTTGTTTTTATGGCTAGACTCAGGTAGACTGTTCCGTTTATCGGCAAGATAAGAGAATATTTTATTTGGCAAATAAAGATGAAATGAATAGTAAACATGTAGCCATTTATAGGGATAGTAGTGTCAGCGTAAAATATGAGTTCATCTTATACTTAGGAATTGTACAGAATTTAATTTCCAATACAAAAATTAAGAGAGCACGGTGGAATTATATTAAAAATCTCTAAATAACTTGATTATGATATTGAATTGAAAATGTTTGTATTATGGAAAGATCGAGACAAATTCTATACACTAAGATTTCATTTTTAGGTTATAAGTAACTATTTTGGATTAATCAACGCTGCTAAATACTGCTTCCATTTTGTTTTATTATGCCTAATAATTTCCTTAACTTCAGTCAATAAACTGATACCATTAACAAACTTTATGAAAATAAATAGAAATACTTTACTACATTTCTAAGAAGTATATGGAAAATGAAGTATTTCAATATAAATATGAGGCAAATGTTTTTTAATGTTACTTCATTGTTAGATAGATGTTATTATTTGCTGTAATGCGGATGATATTTGGAGTAAGCACTTTTAAATAAAAAAAAAAGAGACATAATAACGCTTTTGTGAAATATTTCCTCTTTTTATTTTCTTTTATTTTTGATTATAGAGGCGAGGTTTAGCTCAGAGCTACTCTTCGACACAATTCTCAACTAGTTACACGGACATATACAGATACACCCAGCCAACTAATGTTGTAGAAGTTATCCGCACCCGGATTATTTAGAGCTGACAATCTAAGCTGACAATCTAAGGGAGTCAACCCCTACAGAAAAATCCGGCCCTCCTAGTTAGGGGGTTGAGCAGATGGTTAGTAACCAACTCTCTTAAAAAATCATATACTTCTAGTACCCAACAAAGCCTCGGACATAGGACAGATAAAAATACAACGACCCACGCGATAAATAAGAACAAGAGAATATGGATAAAAGATAAAATAAAATTAGCGACATGGAACATAAGAGGAATAGCACTTAAAGAAATAGAACTTGCAAGACATATGAATGAAATGGGCATAGATTTTGCCGCTATTACCGAAACCAAAAAGAAATTAAAAGGAATAAAATATGTTGATGAATATATCATGATATATAGTGCTGTGAATCAAAATCAGAGGGGAGCGAAAGGAGTAGCTTTCTATATACATAAAAAAAGGGAGGACAGAATAAAAAATTACGAATACCTAAATGAAAGAATTGTCTTGGTCAGATTAAAATTTGATAGAGGTAATGTAACAATAGTCGCAGTCTATGCGCCGGAAGAACGAAAAACAGACGAGTCTAGAATATTGTATGAACAACTACAAACAGTACTTAATAAATATAACGCAACAGATCAGCTAATACTCATGGCAGACCTGAATGCCAGAATCGGAAATATTCCAATAGATAAAACAGTCGGCACTTTCGGAGAACACTTATGTAACGGTAATGGAAAATTACTAAGAGATTTTGCTACATACAATGGATTAAAAATAACCAATACGTTCTTCAGGAAAAAATATATCCACAAATATACATGGACAGCACGAGGATATCGATCGATTATAGATTATATAATTGTCAACAAAAAAATAGCTGCACAAATAAGAGACACAAGAGTTTACAGAGGTCTAGACATCGGTTCGGACCACTTTCTGGTAATATCTATAATAGACACATACACAAAATGGAAAAGATACAAAACACCAACTAACAAACAGAAAGAAGAACAAGTATACAAAGTCTATCTACTAGAACAAGAAAGTATTAAAGATCTATACCAAATAAGACTAAACCAAGCATTAGCAAACCTAGAAATAAAAGAAAACAGAGACGGAGAATGGCTAAATCTGAAAGAAACAGTAAAAATTATAGCAGACAAAGTATTAGGAAAAAAAAAAAGAAAGTATAGAAAACATAAAGGCTTACGAATTTGGACAGATGAAATAGAAGAATCAATTAAGGAAAAACAGGAAGCGTACAAAAAATATATAAATAATCCCACAGACCAAAATTACGAAGAATATAAACACAAAAGAAATGTAGCAAAACAAATGGCTAGACGTGCACATCAAGAATCTTGGAACCGTTACATAAGTAGAATAGAGACTGATATACATGGAAGGCAGAATATAGCATATAAAGCGATGAAAACACTTAACAAACATGAAAGAGACCATATACAAATTAACAATATAGAAGAACAAGGATGGATTAAACACTACAAAGAACTATGGTATGATGAGAATGCAGAGGAATCCCCAATAGCTGTAAATGACACAAGAGGACTAGACGATATAGAAATGAAAGAGCTGACGGAAGCGTTAAAGGCTGCAAAAAAAATCGAAAAGCGACGGGATTAGACAACATTTAACACTGAGCTATGGAAATACGGAGGTCTATTGCTACACCTACGACTTCTTCACCTGTTCAATGAGTGCTGGAAAAGAAAGAAAATACCAGAAGATTGGAGAAGATCAAAAGTACTTTCACTGTTTAAAAAAGGAGACAAAAACAATTGCAACAATTATAGAGGAGTAAGTCTGCTAGATTCGGCTTATAAAATATACGACAAAATTCTGAATAACAGACTTCGATCAATAATGGAAGAATTAATAGGTGAAGAACAGATAGGATTCAGAAAGGGACGCTCAACTATAGACGGAACATTTACCTTACAGCAAGTTATCGAGAAACGACGAGAGTTTAACAGAGAAACACACCTAGCCTTTATAAACCTAGAGAAGGCAGTCGATAATGTAAACAGAGAAAAACTATGGTTTATCATGTTAAACAAAGGGTACCCTGAACATATAGTAAATGCAATTAGAAGTTTATACGAATGTACAGAAATCATCTTAAACATAGGTAATGAAACAACAAATAGTTTTGAAATAAATAAAGGTGTACGACAGGGCTGCTGTATCTCCCCAACCCTTTTCAATATATATATCGACGAGATAGATAATCCAACAATGGAAAAAGAAACACAATCTAGGTATTAGACTTGACGAGAACACCCTGTTCAATTCAATATTATATGCAGATGACCTAACTCTTATAGGACAAAAGGAAGACGACCTCCAAATAGGTATATACAAGCTCGAACAAATCTGTAAAGAATTCGACATGAAAATATCAGCAGAAAAAACAAAAATTATGGCTTTCTGTGGAACAGAAACAGTAAGAAGTAAAATAGTCATAAATAATAAAACAATTGAACAAATTAAATATTTTAAATATCTAGGATGTGACATCACCTACGAATATAGTAAAGACATCGAACAAAAAATCAATAAGTTCACCAACATATGCGGAACAATTACAAAAAACTTTAAAAATAAAACTAGGAAGGAAACTCAGATGAAGTTTTATAAGACACTAGCGGTGCCAACACTCACTTACGGAAGTGAATCATGGACAACGACAAAGAAAGACGAAAACAGAATACAAGCACAAGAAATGAAGTTTCTGAGAAAAGTGAAGGGTTGTACAAGGAAATGACAGAATGAGAAATGTAGATATTAGAGAAGAATTGCAGATATTTAACTTAAACGATAGAATAAAAGAAAACCGCACGAAATGGCACGAACATTTGATTATAATGCACACAGAAAGACTACCAAATAAAGACCTACACTACAGGTGCATAGGAAGAAGAAACGTAGGCCGCCTAAGGAAGCGATGGAAGGTACCGTAACAGGCAACAGTGCCTAATACGTGAAGCGCAGAAGAAGAAGAAGAATCTAAGCCAGCTACAAACGATTGGCATCGTTACTCCTGATCCAAGAAAGTTGAAGACCGTCTGCAAGATAATTATGAAACAATTTACCTCCAGAAGATCTGATTATACCCCTAACATCTATGTCAATGCGGATTGGAACCGAAAGTCAAGCAGCCATTGTGACGAAAAAACCCGAATAGTACTGAGCTAAAACCTCGCCCCATAAAAACAAATCCGTAAATTAAAAAAAAGACATATTATACCTTGCTCAAGAAATTACTATTATTATTAAGTTAATTGTAAGCTAGAAACTTATACTTAGAAACTAAGAAAGTAGTATATATGTAGGCATAACTGACGGCTATAACAAATTATATTTTTCAGAAAAATATATATTTTTACTTTTGACAGTAATAAGCTTAAATTAATTTTGGGGACTTATAATTTGTATAGTATATAGTGTATATATAATACATAATTTAAATTCTATATATGTACATATAGATAAGGAAAAACGTTTTCACCAAATTTAAGCCCAAATACAGTTTGCCTTATTTATACCCCTACGTTTATATGGAGATATTATGTGAGGAAAGGGGTTACCGAATCTGATGCCAATAGAGTTTTTAAGAGGTAGTTTTTAGAGAATAACACTTATAAAACAATGCTAAATTATATAACAGCAAGAACCTATTAAAATCGGATTTAATATAAAATCGTTAAAATCATCACTTATCAACAGAGCCACTCGATGTTGTTAGCAGACAATTACCGTCGCATATGTACGCAAACGTGGAGACGGTAAGTCGGTAGATCAGCGTCTCCACTCAATCAATCAAATTTCGCAGTGGTTTTTAACCTTCTACTTAGTGGTGCACTATGCATTTTTATACGAATATTTTTGCATTACAGAGTGCTATTTTCTATGTTGATTGTTCGTAGGGGTAAAAAACGTAGATAGTTGGGAATTTAGAAGAAGAAGTACGATGATGCAAAATAATGTGTTTAGTTTGTGATAAATTGTTGTGCTGAGACATAACGGACTATAGGAAATTTGTAAAGAGTACACAGCATACGCACAAAAAGACTAGCCTAAGCAAGATAGAGGACTGAATTTATGTTTGACTACATTTTTCTGTTGATGTATAATTTACCATTTATTGTACTTCAGAAACAATGCAAAATATGTATTACATAATAAATAAATTAAAAACTAAACAGTTTTAAAACAGACTTTTCGGCACGTAGAACATCTCTATCTCGAAATTGAGTGTCCGAGAAAAAAGAAAGCAACACATAAATGCAGAATATGTGTTTTATGCGACAGTTTTACTTTTTTCAAATAGTCCACCATCGTATTTTCTCATGATCCATGGACAGGGCGGGGTGTCTTCTATCCACCTCAAAATCAATAGATGTCGTCTGATAGACGTCCTTCAGAATCAGTCGAAACCCGATCGATCCGACACGATTTAGTTAAGTGATCGTGCTAACAAAAAAAATTTCTCAAATAGTCTACCATTGTACTTTCTCATGACCCATGTACATGGTAGAGTGTGTTCTATTCACCTCAAAATCAATAGTTGTCGTCTGAGAGACGCCTCAAATCAGAATCACTCAAAACCCGATCGATCCGACACGATTAGCTGAGTTATCGTGCTAACAAGAATAAATGTCGACGACAACGACAACGACGATAACGTCACACACAGCAAAAACATTTTAAAGACCATTTTTTTTTTGGTTTCTAGGCCGAAAGACGAAAAATAAACCCAAAAAAATTTTGTTTTTTCACTTTTTATTTACACGATTACATTCCTTTTCCGCGTACAGTGGAGTGCGGAAAAGTAAAAATTGTGGTTGTGTGGACGAAACCACCGATTGTAAAGAAACTCCGTTATTAATTTTATAGTGCATACACCGGAACTTCTTAAATCATCACGTTCATTGCTATTAGCGGCTATAATATAATATGTACTATGGAAATAATTAGGAGAGTGGCGCTAATTTCATAAAATTTAAATTTTCAAAAGCCCATATGTTCATGTTTGTGACTGATAATGCCGTAACAATGTGTTATGTGGGCCATTGTCTTAAAAAAGAGTATGGTGACTTCTTACATATTATGTGTAAACTTCATGAGAATATCTTGAATCTGTTTTGAAAATATTAAATGGATTAATATCTCCAAAATGATGTTTTTCAAATTTCGTAAACGTATTCGAGAACTTCACAGTGTCCTGCCACCCCTAAACCAGCACAGCCCATTCTTTCTCGTTGGAGAACATTGCTATAGGCAGAATTTGACCATATTGAGCATTTCCAGATAATGAAGTATGTAGTTTCATTGCCCGAAAATGATCCTAAAGAGGCAGCTATGACTAAATAACTAAGGTAGGTTATAGAAACCATTCTCTGTTCTTAGTGGTGTTACTACAAATAGTGGATAGTGTACACAGACAGATACAAGGGATACAAAAGATAATGGTATTATGGCAAAAATTGATACTATAGAAGGGTTTCATATTTTGTCAGATTAAAACAAATGTATTGTGTTTGTTTCTATGTCTACAGCTCCGTTACATAATTACTACAATTATTTTAATTATACCAATGTTACTAGATATTGAATGAATGTTTTTTTTTATATAAAAACACTTTTTCATAATTGCAAATATCATTCGCTGAAACAACTGCAGAATCATACCCAATTATGCAGATGTTTAACTAAGCTAATCCAGATAATAACGCTATTTAGGAGGGTAAGTGTTTTACAGTGTTGTATAAATACAACATACACATAATATATAACCAGGTGCTAATTGCTAGTTTATTACTTAGTATTAATAATTATTATTTTATTCTAAATATTACGAAGACCCTAAGATAACGTTGATGAAAAGAGAGGTTCAAGTCATCAGTATTAGCACAAGTTCTCAAATAATAAATTTAAATATTGTCAGCCAGTAAATTAACCTCGTTTTAAATTTTTAAATCTCTGTATATTATTTATTTTATATTAAATAATATATTTTTTAATTATTGTGCCTTTGTGTCTAATATATTGCTTTCCATATATTGTTGCTGTTAATTGATTATTGTAGAAGTATAACGGTGTAATAAAATATTTCCTATTCCATTTCCTGCTAAAATAAGAGATATAGTAAACAAAGAAAACTGTATGAATAATATTAAAGACCCGTTCTTAGAGAACGTCCCCGATCTCCGATATGGTTACAGTCTCCGCGAGAAACCACTCCTTCTAAGAAATTTCTTTTTCAAATTACATTTTTTCCACTATATTTAAATTTTCTTTTCATTTTGAGAACTGATATCACTTTTAACATTTTAAAGATGTCATTGTTTTATAAAGAAATGAGTTTTAATAATAACATAGGAATGTCATCAATAACATGTTTTATATTATATACAAAGGGTTATCAGGCAAGGTGTACTAAACTAAATGAAATTGTTAATAGTAATCATAATACAATAAATATTCAAAATTGTTACTAATATTATTTACTAATATTTCTTTAGCTGTGGTATTACTGTTTTTGATAAGTAAGCTTCGTACAGTATGGACTACTAATGACTACAAAACTTGGTAAAGTTTCAATGTATAATAAAATGTAAATTCATAATTATATTAATATAGACTAATTTAAATTCATTACCAATAAATTTATTACAAATTTTGCGAATTTTTAACAACTGATTTTTCACATTATATTTACCTGTTCACGATTTGTAAGATAAATGAATAATATTTGCATAGCTGTAGTTGATACAAGTTCTCATTAACCAATTTAAAAGTTTCGCATAAGTATGTATATGCTAGTTATATTTTTTACATAATCTTTTGTAAAGTAGAATTAGGTTTTCATATTTACGGGTAAAAACAGGTTTAGTTTGACGCAGCCTCATTATTAAAATCTCATTTATTGCAAATCATAATTAATCTGTTTTTGCAATATATGCTTCAGATAATTAATTCTATTTTAATTACAAAATATTCATAAAATTAATTTACTTGATATTAAATACACACAAACACACGTCTTTATCGACATTTAGTTACACAAAATTTATAAATATTTAAATTAATTACGATCCTTTTATAAGAAGTTTACATTGAAGGAACTGTGTACGAGTATGTCTATATTAAGGGAATTATATAATAATTTACCATCTATAAAGTTCATGATACATTCATTAATTCCTGATTTGGGAATTGTAAATGACTTGATTTTATAGGATTTTTCCCACATTAACAGATGGGGAAATAGGTATGATTTATATTACGTCAATGAAAATCCTATACAAAGAAATTGATGAGAGATATTGAGATATAACGTAGTATGATCAAGATATAAAGTATGAGAATGTATGTCAAGTATAAAATAAGTTAAAACCAGGAAAATATATATTCATCAAATTACGACAATCATAGAATTATTTTTGTAAGCTGGTGTAATTAATTTTAAAAGGGCATTTATTTCTTCAAATTATATATTTACACACTTTTTTTTTATTTGACACTTCTTGTGATTCGATGAATAATTATTGATATATAAATTTTATTTCTTGGTTACATATCAGATAATATATTTTATCATCACTTTTAATTTATTTAACTTTTTAAAAACAATTAATTTTTTATTTACGATTTTGAACACTTTGCTATGTCAAAAAAGGAGTAACCGACTTTTATAATTTAATTTAGACTTATTCGACGTTTACTCGACGACTAATTGAAGATTACTAATATGTGAAGTTACGAACTACTTCTGATTACTTAATATGCGGACTACTGCTAGCTACTAATGGTTGTTTCTCTATTTAAAACATTTATGTTGCTGATGCTGAAGGAATGTTTCTAAGAAGTGTTTTTCTTGAAGACTTTTAGCAAGTTGCAATAATTGCGATAAAATACAATGTAAGTTTATGATAAGCACAAAAGGTTTTTAGTTACGCGATAACAGCAATGACTTTGGTATATTCTTTTCTGGACATAACATTCTGTATGCTAATGGCCTGTTACAATGTATATTACAATATTATAAAATACAGTATTAATCTAAGTCTTAACCTAATATAAGAGAGGATTATATATAACAACTCCCCCCTTATAATAAAAGTTGGTGTCATACAACTTTTTTGTAAAAATCGATTACAAAATCGATGGCGTTAAGTTCATGCAACCACGTAAAAACATGAAATTGCATATAAACTTTTTTCTTTAAATTGACAATGGGATTACATTAGAAGTAGCAATATAATTAAATTAAAACATTGGAATAAGGGTAAAACAGAGTGAGTTACACTGATTAAAAGTTAAAATTAAACTTGAAATGAAATCTAGCACTGCACTAGCACTGTAGCACTGAAAATTAGTTCAATTCAATATCTTCTTCGGAAGGTTCTTCTGGTCTGATTGATGGTCTTCTCCTGGGAAGGATGCTGGCGAAGCTTCTAAATGTTTTCCTTGGTTTAGGTGGAGGTGGCGGTGAATTGGATGTAATAGCAATGGCTAATCTCTTTCTCTTTCGGCATTTACAACAGATGTATAATAAGATAATGCCGATTATTGCAGCAATTGTGGAGTACGTGAACCATGAAATATGTTTGGTGATGAACGGTTCATTAACCATATTATCCAGGGTTTTTGAATATTCGTCTAATTTATGTTTTGCGATTTCGAGGTCTTCGGTGTTGAGATTATTTAATTTTAATGGTTGTAATTTGGGAATTTCGAAATCATCGGGAATGTCATGACAACAGTTGTATGGAATTAAAATAGGATAAGCATCGAGCTCATCGTCAGAATGGAATTTTTGAAAATAATTTCCGTCTTGGTATTTGTCTGCTTACAATTTATAGTGACCTGAAGTGATTCAGAGTTTACGATGAGCCATGAGTTGGTTAATTTTTGAACGTTATATCCTTTTGCGAAAATTAGGGACGTTTCGCAATTTTCGGGTAGTGTTTTTAGATTTTTCAAGATGCGTGCCTCGCACATGGTATTGTCATCTATGGGATATGCGAAAAGATTTGTACAGAGTTTTGTTCCTGTATAAAGTTGTTTGCATCCGTTCAAATTTGACAAGGGTATCAGGGTACATCAAAGAATCATCGTCACGCGCAATATATCTTTGTGAAGTTGACAGTACATGATATAATCCAGTTCTGTGATTTAGAACTGGTATAGGAAATAATTTAAAAAGTGTGTATCTTTGTTGATCAATTAATGGAATTTTCAAAACAAAAATAAGATCTGAATCTGTCTGAAAGGCTTCTAATTCCATTATGTCTAAGTATTTAGCAATATTAGATAACTTGATAACCAATGGCAAGTTGTTTTGATGTAAGTTTTGAGATATTTCCTGAAGTGATGTAACCAGATTTTCAGGATTAATTATTGATGTATGAATTCTTTTTAAACGCGCGAAAGTGTCTGAATTTATGATATTGTTTAATTGATCCTCGATATATAAATAACTCTCCATTAAAAATTCACATTGTTCTAGAAATCTCAATTTGGCTTCGATGACTTTTATTTTATCAGCTGTTTTGTAAATTGTGTCTGAAATAATTTTTATGTCCCTATTAAAAGTGGCTTCGTCAATTTGTAATTTTTGTATAGTGGCATTGAAGTTTTTAATAACGGAGGTTGTTACTGAAATTTGATTTTTTAATAAACTTTCTAATTGGAATTCATCTTTTGCTAGTTTCTTAATACAATCTGAATAATATTCTCCATTTGCAGAGTCTAAATTTCCTGTAAATGGTTTTAAATATTGAGCCAATGCCGTTAATAAGTCCTCGTTTGTAGCGTCTGGTGTCGAAATAAATTTTATTTAATTTCTCTTGTATTGATTTAGAGATTTGCGTAAGCAGGCTTACATGGGTTTTAACTTCTCCTCGAAATAGATTCATATTTTCGAAAGTAGGGTTGACTGCGTGTAAAAGAATTTCTAATAATTTTTCATTATATATTCCGATGGTATTATTTATAGGAAATATGGTGTATTGTGAGGCTACTGTTCCGATCAGAAGCAGAAACCTGAAATTAAATTTTAATTTTCAGAATAAGGTTTCATCTTATCAAAGTTTACTTTTGTAATTTAATTCGTTTCTAAATTTTGTAGGATCGCTGAATTTTGAAATATTTCTTTTATTCTAAATGGGCCATTAAATGTATTGTGAAGTTTGTTTTTTATTTGTGATTCTTTCACATAGGCTTTGTCACCGATATTAAATTTAGGTATATTTTCCGAAATGTGTTTGTCAAATCGCGTTTTCGCTTTTTCCTTTTGGAGGTTCGTTTTTGACCGTGCTATTTTGTAGTACCATGAGATTCTATTATTTAAATCTCGAACATATTTAGAAATCAGTTCTTTTTGGTTGTATAGTGTTTCGGGAGGACGACTAGATGAATGTCCGAAGACTCATTCATATGGTGTGAAACCATGGGTCTTATTTACAGAGTTGTTATAACATATTACTGCGTATGGGATAACCGTTAAGGGATGTTCATTTGGATTTTCTGCTTTATGGACTCATATCATTTCTAATATTGTTGAATGGAATCGTTCGACGGATCCATTTGATTGTGGATGATTGATGCTAGAGAAAGTCAGTTTGATGTCGTAAAAAGTACATAAGTCTTTTAGTAACGTATTGTCAAATTTTCTGCCGTAATCACAATGAATTCGGAGACGTGTTCCGTAATGTTGGAAGTACAAAAGAAGGGTGTTGACTGTTCATTTAGCTGATTTGTCTTGAGGAGGGTATGCCTGTGTAAATTATGTTAATTCGTCCCTAATTGTCAGGACGTGATTTTTGTTGGAATTTCTAAAATATCTCTGTTGATTCGCTCAAAAGGTGTTTTTGGAGTTTCCGTGATAACTAAAGGGTTGCTTAAATTTTTACGTAACGTTTTTGTTTTTTGACAAATTTCGCAGTTCTGAATGTATTTCGCTACGTGTTTCGTTAATCCTGGCCAATTATATTTTTCGCGTATTCTACGGATGGTTTCATTTATACCACGGTGCAGATTAGCTTTACCATTGTGGTATTGATCTATTATTATAGGAAATTGATCTTCGTCCGGTGTTCTTGTTAAATTTTGACAAATCGTTAAATTTAGATCTGATTCAGTGAAAATGAATGATAGCATTTCTAAAATTGGAAGGTCTGGATTATTTTCGACAAAATATGTTTTCGAAAGGTCGAGAGTATTTTTATCCTTGTATAAGGTAACACACATTGTTTCAATTACTTCATCTGCATCAAAAGGTAATAAGATTATATAATATTTGCGATGTTTTACAGTTTTTCTAGATACGGTATTTATTTTATTGTGATCAAATTTTGGATTCTCATCAAAAATCTCTTCTATTATTTTATAGTGAAAATCTTCTAGTTTATCTTTCCTAAAGAATACTAAATTGTCCTTGTGTTTTTTGTCTAATAGTTGGTCATTAGTAAATTTAATGTTGTTATAATCAATTAAAGATTGCGTCTTATAAGGGTTTACAAAAGTCTCTAATTCCTGTGTACATGTTTCTGGGGATATTTCTGTAATTTCTGAGTTTATTGATTCATTTTCTGAATTTGAAGTTAAAATTTTTGTTTTAGAAGAAATTCTGAACATTTTTGGAAATGATTGATCTTTATTCTAGATAAAGTGTCAGCGTTTTTATTGATTTTTCCCGGTTTATACTGAATTTCGTAATCATACTCTTCTTTCTTTTTTTCTTAAAACTAAGTTGCTTATTCTTTCTTGTTTATCTTCTTTAATTATTTCTTCGTGAATTATTTCTTCTTATTTCTTGAAACTTCCTGTTTCTTTCTTCTATTTGGTTCTTTCGCTTAGGAATTGGAATTCCACAACTCTAGTTAGGCAATGTCCGTGTTCTAAAGTTGCGCGAAAATCCGCATGACTGCGCCAATTTTTATATCACTTTTTATTTATTTAACTTTTTAAAAACAATTAATTTTTTATTTACGATTTTGAACACTTTGCTATGTCAAAAAAGGAGTAACCGACTTTTATAATTTAATTTAGACTTGTTCGACGTTTACTCGACGACTAATTGAAGATTACTGATATGTGAAGTTACGGACTACTTCTGATTACTTAATATGCGAACTACTGAAGCTACTAATGGTTGTTTCTCTATTTAAAACATTTCTGTTGCTGATGCTGCAGGGATGTTTCAAAGAAGTGTTTTTCTTGAAGACTTTTAACAAGTTGCAATAATTGCGATAAAATACAATGTAAGTTTATGATAAGCACAAAAGGTTTTTAGTTACGCGATAACCGCAATGACTTTGGTATACACTTTTCTAGACATAACATCCTGTATGCTAATGGCCTGTTACAATGTATATTACAATATTATAAAATACAGTATTAATCTAAGTCTTAACCTAATATAAGATAAGATTCTATATAACATATATATTTATATCACAAATATAAATGCACATAAATATGTAATATTTACAGTTTAACAATTATTTCAGTTTGCACCGACCGACGCTGACAATGTGATTCTTGAATTCAATGAAGATTCTCTTATACCAGTATCGACAGTTATGATGACGAACATACATCACCACGAACATTATCCATTTCAGTAAGAAAGAAGTCTCTTCGCCAGAAAAAATCCAACAAAACTGAGATCCCAACAAAATTCAAATCTGTGTTTACGTATTTCACAGTATTCACTTTTCTTTTTCAATTATTTCAATTGCAGAAGGATCTATCAGTTGTTTGGTAGATTTTTAAACATAAACCTATATGTTTACGTTAGTGTTTTCGTTGATTTTATGTATGCTTTGTCAAGGTACATCAGATCTATTTACCTCAACACAAATTATTATACTACCAGTTTTTGAAATTGTTTGAACTAGATACTACCGGGTAAAAAAGAAGATTTTGAAAATAAATAAGAGACATAAAAAAGTGTGGTCGAATGATAAAGTTCTTTAAATGAGAACGTAGACTCCCCAATTAACCACTATACATAATTACCGGTAATAAGATCTCAGATCTATCTGTGGGTATGCCCGGTAAGTGAGTACAGGTAGCCAGCTAGTTTCCAAGTTCCTCTTAGGTCCAGATGATAAAATATATATTACAAGTACACTAAGTTGTTTTAAATGAATAGAGATGAGACTTTAAAGTACATAAGAATTATCGTTTCCTTCAAAGCAATAAGAGCAACAGTATTTTAGTGAAATTATTTCTATTTAAGTATATGACTTATACTAAAATATAGAAAAGCTATATGTAGTGTTAATAATATGAACGTACCGTAGAAGAGACCAATAATAAACCGAAATATTATTTAAAAAAATAATATCTCCGAAGGAGAACCTCCTAACTAAAACTCTAGGAAGAAACTCCTAGAAGAAAAATCCATAAGAGAAAAGAATTCCAGAAGAAACCCTTTATTGCTAAGAGTATTTCCTTTCTTTGAAAGTTCTGTTGTCAATCAAATTAAGTTTTCTTTTTCTTGAAGGCATATATCATTGCACATTACCACGTGCATGCCTTATATAACCTCAAATTATAACACCACACATGTATCAAATAATCAAACGGACAGAGAGTAACGTAGGACGTATCACTTATTTCTTAAAAATTGTTGTTGCTGAAGCAACAGATACCTATTGCTTAAAATCCAATGAAGGAAATTCCGCGTAAACCAAACTTAAACATTATATCTGTAGATAACTATACAACTAACCCATTTTTTATCTCTATTTATGGGTTGTCCATTTCAAAGCAATAAATATACATGGCAAAGCAGTATATTGTACAAGTACTGCCTTAATATACTTAGTTATGTATCAGTTGAATCTATTATAGACAGATAGATATGTCTCTAATTTACAATAGATGGTCAGGATATAGACTATTTTAGTTGCAGATTAGCAAACGTACAGTGGATAAGGGGGAGGTGTGCTGCTTCCGTGATTATTTAGGTAAAGACACGATATTCAGGTAGAAGGTTGTATAAGATGACATATGTATCTACAAACTATTAATCTTCAATACAGGTCCATATCGAAAATCTACAAGGTGGTACGTGATAAATAATAAGAAGGATGTCGAATTTTAGTAACAAACATTAGCAATTTTCATTTAACATGTAGTAAATGACCTTAATAAAATATTTACTGGCAATAATCAACACCCACTGAATAACAAGGCCTTAGTGCTTGTCGTGTGACGTCATCAATGTAGGCCGTGCAATTTTAATCATATAAGGGGATACATACACTAATATTTATAAAAACTATCAATAGTTAACTTATTTTAAAGAACGCTAGTTATATGACAGGCTTCTTGACAAATCCCAAAAATTTTGTTTGAGTTTAGGTTTAATACTAGGTGTAGTATTAAGTGCAGGCTCCCAACTCCCCTACACCTGCGCCAAAATTCAGGATATGTATTTATGTATAATAAACATTTTTCACACTACTGAAAAGAGGTTATTACACATAAATACATATACTGAACTATTCCACACCTTCTCTTAATTATTATTACTTAGTAGGTATAATATAGGTATGCATGTTCATGTTATGCAATTTCAAATTTCATTTACCTACCTAACATCGTGCATAACTTAGTGTTGAGGTGAGAGTTTAGGTATAAAAAATATATTATAGAACACAAGAAATGAAAATACTTTAGTTAAACTTTTAAAGAAATAGGTCCCAAATTATATACGTTTAGTTATAAAAAATATTTATGCATGTATAGGTAGGTATATGGCCTACTTCGTTAATGTATCGAGTTTTCTTTTTTTATTTCCTTTTTTTAAATGGTCGCTATTTTTAGCGCAATAATTTTTTAACAGGGTATTGGAAATACTTTTGAGAATAATTTTTAAAATGTCTTTTCCATTATGATTAGCGCATCCATCGAAATGTGAGACATGTTTCTGTTCAATACAATATTCCAAAATTAAATGTACCATGAACGATCTTTTATTATAGATTTCTAGAAATGTGTCCTCAAATTCATTTATTAATTTATTGAAGATTATATAAGTCACAGATACAACATTTATAACTTGTCCTTGGGGATATAAAAGTCCTCCACGATTTAATTTATTAATGAGATCAAAATTGTCCTCAACAATAAATTGCTCGTCATATACTAATTTTTGTTTACAGCTGGTACATTTTAATTTTTTTAACGTAATATAGCAACAATAACCACCTAAATATGTAATTAATGGCAATACATCGTTGATATCGTGAAAGTGATCATCATTTATTAAAATTTGAGACAATAACATTTTAATTTGAGAAAAGTCTTGTTGAGAGCAATTTTCATCTGGGTCATAATCAGGTAGCTCATAAAACTTATTAACATTAATAGGGCCAAAACTGCGAGACTGAAGTATTAATATAGATTGAATTCTAAGTCTCTTCTCTGTCTCATATAACTGGCGCACAGAAATATGATAATGACCACCTGCCATTTGCCTGTATTTACCAAATCTATCTTCAAGAGGGTCTGTTTGAAACTTCCCTAAGAGAACATAATTCATATCAAGTTCATTAAAACAGTATTTGGTAATTTCAAGCAGCCCATGAAGGGTATGACTTAAAGCAGTTCGGGTCTGTCTAGTAAGAGTCTTTGAAAAATTACTAGGTTGCCAAGTATCGAGCCAGCTCAACATTTTTTCTAAGAACTCAATCTTAGAATCCAACTCAATGTCCGTGAGTTGTTTCTTTACGATAGGTTCCTGAAATATGTCACGTTTATGTTTGCCTTTGAATGGGGTTTTTACATTTACTATTTTCCACCATATCGTTATGATGTTTACAAAATCAGCAGTATCTTGAGAGTGTGGTATGCGGCTATCAAAATGTCTTAAAGCCTCTACTACGAAAGAGTTAAAAATTTTTAGTGAAAGTTTTACATTTTGTCGCTCTAAAAATGAAGGAAACAATGCTTTTAGGTTTAAAGAATAGCCGAACTTTAAAAGCTTATCATACTCCAGTTCATGTAATTTTTTAAGCACAGGAAAAGAAGCGCATTTTTTTTCTGAAGTGTCAAAATCAGGAAAATAAAATGTTTGATCAGGTTTCCTTTGCAGTTGTAAGCAATGCTAATTGTTCACAAATAAAATCTAAAGCATGTACTATTTTGTTATCATCAAGATTTCGAAAACTTCTTAGTATATTTGACACAAAATCGAATACACGTTTAATTTTATTTATGTCATTTGATGATTTGACAGAATTAGGCATGGTCTTGCTATTAAAGTCCCAGTCGGGGTTGTCATTATGGGTAATATTTTCCTCTCGATTTTCCTCTAAAGGTAGGGTAATAACCTCGGTAATAACAGTCTCATCTATGGCTTCAAATATTGACTGTATATCGTCCAAACTATGTGAAATAAACGGCGTTTTAAATTTTGATGTTGAAATACAAACTGACTCGCTATACAAAAAAGTTTCAATATTCAGGTTATAATTAATAACAATCGCCCAATTAATGCATGGGCCAGGTGTATATTCAATTTTAAAAATAGTTAATCTTTCACCTTCTTGAGACAAACTTTGAGCAGAAAACCAGTCTTTTCGTAGTTTAAATGTAGAAAATTTTACTATAAATTTACTATAAATCAAAATTGTCAAAATGTATGGTTTTTTCGTGCTTCTCAAATTCAATTTTGCTTATTTCAAGGGCTTTTGACAAATTTAACTCATCAATATTTTTGAGCTTTTCATCTTTACTTGGCCGTATTTTGACATCTTTTGATAAATAAATGGGGCAATTTAAAAAAATAGATGGTATACAGTCTTCTTTTAGCCGTGGTTTGAGTAAATCTATTGTAAAAATCTTACCAGTGTTTGAGTCTTGAACTGTTGTACTTTTTATTATACTACCTTCAGGAAAATGAGCTTCACATACTCTCGTGTTGTTTGTGGGTTGAAAGTTATCTCGGGGTATCGCTTTTAGCCATTTTTGTCGTAAACTTACGTCCTTTGGAAAACCGAAAACGTGAACTTTAGGCCCATTTTTATAGTTTCCGTTACAGCGGGGAACACAACACTTTTGAGGCATAATTTCACTAAGTATCAGTTACCACAAAACTAGCCGAAATCAAGAGAAAAACATACAATTAAACACGAACAAAAACTTATAAACTGTGCTGTAAACAAACCGATGGACCGCCAAAAAACAACAGGTTATAAGTCCGAAATATATGGTTTTACGTATTTAAAAATACGCCTAACAATATAAATTGTATACCTAAATATACAACGAAATATTAGGTACAAGTTTCACGCACTTAAAAGCACATAAATAGTTCTGATTTCAAAACTATTACAAGAAATAACGCTGAGTATAGCAACTTTTGTGTTTAGAAGTTAGCGTACCAGATGAGCGCTGTTGCCGGCTCCGTAAGGAAAGTATTTTTGTTAGGGAAGTCGAACAAGGTAGTAGTATTTGATAATTAAATAAATAAATTACGAAATACCACATTAAAAAAAGAGGAAAGAACATCTTATGGAAATATGTGTTTTACGATATTGAAGAAGAAAATGGTAATTTAAGAGAAAGAGATACATCCTTTATATACTGGAATCCTAATATTCGCTAGTATCGTAGTAGTCTGGCAACGTTTCAAACATCTGGATGTCACTGATGTCTCGATCGTGTTTGCCATCCGTCCGTAAGCTAGCTTCCTATATCTTCGCTCCATATCGGAAAGGCCTACATTCATGACGTCACGAGCTAAAATTTTGTGAGCGCTTTGTCCTTATGTAGAGGTGTTGTTGCAATAATGCAACCTATTTGAAGCTTATTGAAAGGATGATCTTTTACTTTTCCGCACTCAACTATACCAAAGCGGAAAAGTGATGTAATCGTGTAAAGAAAAATGTAAAAAAACTTTTTCTAGCGTTTATTTTTCGTTTTTCGGTATAAAAACAAAAAAAAACTGGTTTTTAGAAAATCTTGTCTGTGTGTGTCGTTGTCGTCGGCGTTTAAAAATTTCTTGTTAGTACGATAACTCAAGTAAATTGTGTCGGATCGATGAGGTTTTGACTGATTCTGATTGTAAACGTTTCCCATTTCTATTGATTTTGAGGTGAATGGAACACACTCTACCATGCTCATGGGTCATGAGAAAATACAATGGTGGACAATTTGAGAAATTTCTTTGTTAGCACGATCACTCAATTAAATCGTGTTGGATCGATCGGGTTTCGACTGATTCTGATTAGGGACGTTTACCAGACGACATCTATTGATTTTGAGGTGGATAGAACACACCCCACCCTGTCCATGGGTCATGAGAAAACACGATGGTATACTATTTGAAAAAAGTAAAACTGTCGCATAAAACACAAATTCTGCATTTATGTGTTGATTTATTTATTCTGGGCCACTCAATTTCGAGATAGAGATGTTCTACGCGCGGAAAAGTCCGTTTTAAGGTTTTAAAACTATTTATTTTCAGCATCGATTTCTACTTATGGGTTCTAGAAATTTGTCTTAATATACATATGTTTATGTTTCAATTACACAATATTAATATCGTAATGAGTTTTTTCTTAAATAAAACTTTGCAAGATATTGTTTATTTCCTAATTTTCGTACATTTTCCACTTTTTAGATGAAATTATGAAGTAAGACATATCCGAAAATGATATATTTTAATAATGAACAATTTGGCACTACCTTCAATCGTATATATCTACCTACTACCAAAAATAAATATAGAAAATATTGCAAATATCTGTCATCGACAAATATGATTTATAATTACAATAATACAACTTTACCTCGTATCTCGAAGTTTTATGAACTTAATCTAAATTTATAGATGCCAGATTCCTAACTAATTAATATATCTACCGAATATGTGTAACGAGAAAACGAAAAATCTAAATTTTATTTTCGGAAAGTCGACAATAAAAAACAACAGGAAGTTTTGGTTTTCGCCAGTTAATTCGTCTAAACATAGGAAAACGTGGAAAGTGCATCATCTATTTTTATATATCTTGTCTCGGAGTTATTGAAAACCTTTATGGAAATTTCACCCAAATTTACCCACCCTGTAAATTGAAAAGTTTTATATGTACCAGTTTTTTGTAAACCGTAATACAAAATAAGTAAAATATAAGATGCCCGCAAAAATTAGATTAAACGAATGAGGATTAACTTTCTCTAAAGTAATTTAAATCATCCTCTGGCTACTATTTCAAGAATTGCTTATAATAATTATTATTTATTTCCTCAACGATTGTTATTGTAGTATATTTTATATAGTAAATCGGAAGAAATCGTTTAACTGTAATGGATATTATTACTCTCCACGATTACACATGGTACATATTGTACTTCTGGCTATTTAATGGCGTATTCGTGAAATATAATGAGCGAATAAAAAATAAAACACAAATTCGAAAATTCGATTAAGATATCGTTGTAAGCCCATAACATAAATAATGATCCTCTGCTACGTATCCTGATACATATAAATCACAGAACAATATATATTGTTTCCCTGCGGGTATCTTGCCACTACTCTTCGTGAAAATTTCGCATAATAATTGCTGCGTGTTAAAACAGCGAATTGAATTAATCATTTTGCAACTGTAGGTGATACTTTTATATCGTTTTACAGGATTGGTGGGTGGACAAATACGTAAATCACGTTATTAATCAACGAGAACAGAGCAGTCTTCCCCCTCAACTATGTGCACAAAGGCATGCGGAACTGAATGCAATATATGTATAATTTTATTTTTACTCCATATATTAAGTTTAGAAGTCCCTTTATCATATTGAGTTCTATTTCCATTGTAAATATTAGTTTAAGAAAGAAAATAATATTGTTTAAATGGTTTATAAGTTATCTCAATTAAATATATTTTGAAACATCAGTTACTGTCACATAAATATTTTTCAAACCATTTTTGTTTAAAAGCTTTTGAATATATGAAATTACATATTACCACCAGTAGAACATCTGATATGTCGATATATCATCAACAAGTGATCTATAAATAACAAAAAAGAATTTCTATATAATTTAGAATTTTTACTGTGAAACTCTGAATCTCTTCCATTTTTATACCTTGCTATGTGTTGATGAATGAAACGATGTTTTATTCTTTATTGCAACATGAGTAATATGAGGCTGTTGAATATATCTTAGTTTGTAGTACAAATATTACTAAGTGTTAATAAATATTATTATAAACGAAATTTTAACATGAAAGGTTAAAAAAATCCAATCGAGAGCCAATTAAATATTTGTAATAATAGGGGTGTTGAAATTCCTATAAAATATTTTGTGTGATTCCCGGAATTTATAATTGATTTTCTCTGCAATTTATATCTAGTATTTTATTAGTTAATTTAATTTTACATTCTTCAGTGATACATATGTGTATACAGTGTAGCAAAACAATTCCCCACAATTTTGTTATTAAATTATTTAACGAACTTTAACAAGTCCACCTTAGTTATAAAAAAACATTGACAGATACAAATTATTTCTTTTATATTTCGTAATTGAACTGTAACGTCATAATTTTATTAACGTATGGTACTCCGTTTAAGGGCTCCGTGCTTATCATTTATAAGGTAATAAATATTAAATTTAAAATTGTAATATACGGTTACATTGAAAAATCGAACTACTGAATAACACAAATCCGATCTCTTTAAATTTTATTGTTTTTTCTGACTAAGGGACTTCATTGAATGTAACTGTACTATTCATTTCATCGCTATTTGCCAAATAAAAAACTCTCTTATCTTGCCGATAAACGGAACAGTCTACCTGAGCCTAGCCATAAAAACAAGCCACTGTATGTCTTGAAATTTTTATCTGGCAAATAACGATGAAATAAACTATAATCGTTATAATTACAGATACAGGCATACAGAAAATTCCCATCATATTCAAATAAAAAAATCTCAGTAAATGTGTAAGATACGATGACTAAAGTAAAGTAAATGTATACTGAAGTAATAGGATGTCGTGTTTTAGTACCTTATTTTGTTCAACACCTTTTGATTATTGTTTGGCCATTACAATTTTTTCCGTTGGACTTAGTTTTAGATTTAGCAGTTTTTTATTTAAATACTGAGGGTGATGGTATTTCCCACTAAAAAATCTATTTCAATAAGACAGAGCTCCTCCTCGTTATAGTATTTTAATACGATATTTACGATATATGATGTATATGATATTTTTCCTGGTAGATAAATCTGATGACCAAATGAGTGAACTAACTCAATTGTTACCACGTTCACCTAGTTGGAGCCCCTTGGATTTTCTCTTGTGAGGATACTTTAAATGGTGATCCTATTAATAAAAAAATCACCCCAGACCCAGTAGTGTTTCCTCAAGCTTAATATTCATGACAGACAATCCTGGAAGGCTTATCACAGAGTACAATCTCTTACAATTCATCTTTAACATAGAGTCAGCCAAATAGTTTTTTACGGGCGCCAGGAATATCTTAATAAAAAGAAAATAAGGAAGAAAATTATAAAATATTCACAGCATCCGCAGCAGGCTTTCTGCAAATTTGATATTCACGATAGAAAATCCTTAGACCACCTAATAAGTCACTGTTAGGATAAAACTATCCTAACATTTTTTAAGAAACGCTACGAATTTTTTAATTAAAAAAATGCATTTTTACAGAGAAAAGTTTTTATAAAATCGCCATAGCTCAGGTAGGCTTTCTTAAACTTTTATATTCACAGTAAACAAACGACCTCTAAAACCTCTACTATGCTATTTTAAAGATAAAACCATCCCAATATTTCCTTTATAGCGGCTATGATAATTTTAGTAGAAAAAAGGACGCTCGATTTTTAAACGTAAATAAGTTGTGTGTGGGATATCCACTCAATTTTTTATTTGAAAGAATATTTTATGGCATTAAGTATGGAATATAATGTCGTTCAAATGTCCACCGCGGCATTGCTTGGTGGCATGTATTCGGTAGGTCCAATTTTCGATGACTTTGTTGCATAAATCTGACTGAATTTGCTGGATAGCTTCGAGATGGCTGGTTGACTTCGAGGTCATCATTGTCTTCGGTTTATTCGCATGGATCTGCGATTTAAGATAGCCCCAAAGAATGAAGTTAAAAGGCGTTAAATCGCACGATCTCGGTGGCCAGTTCATGTTCCCGTTGCGCGATATAACCATGCCCTCAAATGCAGAATGTCTATCGTGGCATGCGTTGTGTGTCATGTGGCGTCATTCTGTTGGAACCACATGCCGTCGGTATCCATATCATCTAGTTTAGGCCACAAGAAATTGAATATCAATGATCTGTAGCGCTCACCGTGGACGGTCATGGCAATCCCAGTTTCATTTTAGAAGAAGTATGGATCGATGATTCCGCCAGAAGAAAATCGGCACCAAACAGTAACTGTCTCGGGATGCATTTGGTGCTGGTATATCTCGTGTGGATTGGTATCGTCCCAAATTCGACAATATTTCTTGTTCGCAAATCCATTCATCCAAAAATGGACCTTGTCACTAAAGATGATTTGTTTGGCAAAATTTGGGTCAACTGCTCCAGAGCCTAGTCAGCGAACACACGGTGTTGTCTATGGTCGTTTACCTTAAGTTCCTGGGTCAGTTGGATTTTATATGGGTGTAGACACAAATCCCGACGCAAAATTCGTCACGTTGAAGTTGCAGAAAAGCCAATTTCTTGTGAACCACGAGAAATTGACTGCCTCAGGTTTTCCCGTACACTCTCATGCACATAAGCGATTTTTTCAGCAGACCTTGCGTTTCGGTGTTGGTTGATTATTTATCAAACCGGTTGATTCGAATTTGACCACCAAACATCGAATAATCGACTCGGAGACTTTAATACCTATTAGTTGTAATAAATTTGGCTATGAGAATGACTATGTTTGCTTCTTAGGACAGACAAATCATTTAGACATAAGCAGATTATTCAGAAATCATAAACAGATGCATTGCTTCAGGTTTTAACCATTGCTAAATTATTATTGACCAATGATTATTGGGATTTATTTCTCGAGATATGTATTTTAAGTATTTGATAGACTGACATATTATTCATTATATTAGCAAAAAATGTTAATAAATTTAACCACCACACACTTTTTGGTTCTTGAGAAACAGCACAATTTGGGTGTAAGTTGGTTGAATAGAAATCAGAAATAGCCATGTTGTCTTTTGACATATTTTGCTCATATTATCATGTTCTAATAGTGTCAACGTGAGAATTACATGGAAGCGCACCCTAGAATAGTTACCACGCAGGGATTATAAATCTACCCTACGCGAAGTAAAATGTACTACGAGTATAGAGTGATGTTTTATATTAGTTTCATAAACATTTACAATTACAGTCATGTAAAATTTTACTAAAAACTAGTGTTAAATTTTGTACCAGAAATAATGAATTCATCATAATCATTTTCACACCATTAAAAGTGATAAAGTTTTACCGCTGCAGATTTTCAACAGTGTACTCATTTACTGTGCTCATTTTCTACACTTTAGTACTTTTGATGTAATGCTCCTAATATTTGGAAGTAGATTTAAATTGTATTGATATTAGTACTAGCTGTTTCATCTGTACCGTATGTTTTGTTTTTGTGATTTTATTTAATAATTATTGTTATTAGGTAATATATATATATATATATATATATATATATATATATATATATATATATATATATATATATATATATATATATATATATATATATATATACAAATAGTATTTTTAGATCTTGCTAATTAAATGTTTTTCATCACCGTGTATAACATACAATTACCATAAATTATCTGTTATCTGGTACATATATCAACCATAATCATCTTAAGATAATATAAGAAACAAGGAAATTTAATGCAAGAATCTCAGGGAAGAATATTAAAGTACATTAAAGAAAATTGTTGATGGAAGATATTTAGAACAGCTTCAAAATTTGTTTAACAAATTTAGTTATGTGTCTTATTAATAGTTTAGTGCTTCATTAAAAAAAAAGAAGTTTATTCAAATCGGTTGAAAACTACTTATTTTACAGGGTTCGTTCCGCCTCAAATGGGTCACACTGTATATATACTATAGTTATGGATTTATAAAATTCAATAATATTGTGCTAAACATAAATTTATCTAAAATTCATATGCGCATGCTGTTTTATGTTGTTTGACTCCTTGACAAGTAACTAGTACAATAACGTAGATTTAAGCCACTTTAAAATGCAAAACGAAAGCTGTTGCTGTAACAAGCTTTTAGTTATTTTTCACTATAAAGAATTTAGTCGTGATTTTCATTTGATATCTCAATATTAAACCGGCCTCTAATGAGGTATGTATATGGTATATAAGGCAATAAAAATAATAGGTTCGTGCCTTTGAACTGTGTCAGGGTTTAGAGATCGATTTATTTTCTTGACGTGAGTGCCTACCTAATATCGGTTTATTCGGTTTATACTCGGCGTACATCGATTGTCTAGTAACTATTATCAGAGAATTTAGTCATGCCTTTATCTATTTTAGTTCGTATAACTCTACATATTTCTTCACCTGTTGCTCGTGGCAAATAACAATGAACTTGCATAACAACACGGACAAGTTGTTAAATAAAAGATAGAGCATTGTTCAAAGAAAATGGGTTGGCCGGTACATTATTAATTTGTATCAGTAAAAATGTTTGGCTTATTCAACAGTGATTTTTAACGTTTTTTATTTATAAACTATTACATTATTAGCGGTTGCCAGCCTTCGCCTGAAAGAGCTGGTGTAACCTTTGATGGTTTTAGAAAAATAAATAATAGTTTTCAGAAATTAAACTTGTCATAATATTTACTCAGCTACTCTTAATCAGTCAGGCGTTAATAGATGGTACTAATATTTGTCAGTGTTTCATTAACTCACAGATAACGTATGTAATTACTTAAATAGTAATGAAAAATTGTAATTAATAACACTACTCACATACAGAATCGTTGCATGAAAATGTATTATGTAATAAATATAAAAAGTTAAACTGAAATAAATTATGTAATTAACCCTAGGAGAACCAAGCTCTTTTTGGAAGCATGAAGGACCAAAGGGGGGATAATAAATGTCCACACCTAAAAAATTTAAATACATAAATAACTATATTTATTAATAAAACATATTTATTTCAACTGTTTAAAAAACTAAACTAAAAATGTACAACAACATGTAATCGTCATTACTAAACATATTGTCGTCTAAAGATAACAAACAGATGTTTGATTTCTTAGTATGCTTGCCACATACTTATTTGTTGCATTTGTTGCAGACGATCGTTGTTTTCGCTAATTTGTTTGTTTCTTCTTTTTTGGAGTTTGCTAGTTTGCAGCAAGAGTCGCAACGTTCTTTTCTAGTTTGAATTGAAGTAGCGGGTATAGCTAGGTCAAGTTTTCTTTCCAAAATATTTTTTATTGCAAGAACAACCCTAGTTTGTAATCCATTCATGTTGGTCTTTGCCCTACAAGTGGGCGTGTAAGAGCAAGTCCTAATTCCTGCAGAAATTGACGGCGGCGATTTTTTTTTTCATTCCATTGCGGGAAGTTTAGCAAAAAAATTGTATAAGTATTGATGGCTGCTACATCTAACAACGTATAAAAAACTGAGAGAGGCCATCTTCTAGTCGATCGTTTTGTGGTATATTTTCGTGCCATTTAGTCTATGGTGTGGACATCACCTTTTATTTCATTATAAAAAAGGTTTGTATCTGACTTATTTTTATTGTTTTCACCACCCACAGTATCATCAGAATGTTTACTTGATAACAACAAAAGTATTCTTGTTGGTTTCTCTCCAGTAACATAAGATAAAAGAGTTACAGATGGGTTTCCAGAATTTGGGTCGTAGAATGCAAACATGTTTGAATGAAGATGCCTTCCTTCAAGTTTTTTAAGTACATCTTGTATATGCTTACGATTTCGTTGGAGTGTACCAACCAAGATAATGCCAAAGTCCTTGTACATATCTTCTGCGAGTTCGATAGAAGTATAATATCTGTTAGTAGTTCAATTGCGTTCTGGTTAAATTCCTTATTGATTCCACCAATATTTTTACTATTCCTGTTGGGCCCCTAGAAGTAGATGTGCTTCCTTCAGTTTTTCCTGCATATGCTTCCATGCCTAGAATGTAACAAGTAGAACATTCTGCCAGCATTCGTATAAGAATGCCATATTTTCCTGGCTTCTCCTTCATAAATATTTTCAACGAACATCTACCGCAAAATAATGAGAGCATTTCATCAATCACTACGTTCATGCCAGGGGTATAATATTTTAGGGAGGTTGAATTGAGTAAATAAAAACTCTCACGTATTGGTGCAAACTTATCAGTAAACCTCCTAACAGCTATGTTATTTTTATCATCAAATCTAAATATTTTTATAAGCTCAATAAACCTGTTTCGACTTATTGGAGTGATGTAAGAAGACCTTCCAAATTTCTTCGACCACAGATCATGATAGTCCAAATTCGTGCCGTTATTGGCTCCCATCAAAATGAAAATGCCAAGTAAAACTAAAATCTCAGTCTCGTCTGCTTGAGTCACGTTTCTAACTTCTGACTTCTTCATTTGAATGCAAAACGATGACTTTGACTTATACATATGTGGGGTACTATCTTTAGCTGTCAAATTATCTTCATCTTCATCTGGTATATCAGGTTCATTTTGGTTTTCGACATCTTAATTGCTGTCAATCGTCTCAATAAAATCTTCAATTTCACTCACATCGGAATTACTATCGGTAAAGTCCGATCGTACCTCAAACTCCGATAAGTTAGCGAATTCCTCTTCTAATTCTTTTTCCGACAAACCTCTCCTCATTTTAACACAGGGCAGACAACACAAAAAACGGTCAACACGGTCATATAGGTACTACAAAACTAGTAACTTTACATCAGATGCTCGTAATGAATTCTACGGCTAGGAGACCAGTTTCGACAAGTCAAATACTAAATAATACTGTTCATACATACAATGCAATCATACAATGCATCATACAATGCAATGTTGCCATCGCTTCATTGATACAAACGTTGAAAAATTTATTATAGGTCGCTGGACCAAGAGGGGGATATTATTTGTCCAGGTGAAAAATATTTTCAATTCAAATCATAAATGAACCAAATTATAATATAATTTTCAAGGCATCTAATTAATAGGTTATATCCAAATTGACAACTACTAATTTATTCAGATTTTTAAGATAAACGTTTAGTACCTACAATAAGCTAAATACATTTACATTTTAACCCCCCCCCCCTCCTTGCTATTTCTATACATTTCAGTACCATTGTGCTAGTTCTATCGAAATACTTACAACATCGGGTATTCCACGAGGATCCATTCTGGAGTATTTTCTACTTATCGTATTTTTTATAAATGATACCTGCCAGGATGTGGAGTCGAAAATGTTGTATTCAAACAACTATAAACTACTTCGTTAGATAACATGTATGTGGGATTGCATTTTGCTTCAAAATTATATTAAAAACTTAAATACATGGTGAGATTAATCTGTTACCACTCAATATCAGTAAATATAATTTATAAACTGTCGTGAGATGGAGTTGTGTTTATACTCCAATACATCTGTAAATTCTTTGAACATTAAGGATAGAACAAATTAATCCAAAACGGCTATTCCCCCGGCCATATGCCGTCGGCGAGCGCTGAATTATATGGCGAAATTTGTCGTATTGTGCTCTAACATAGAACTAAAAATGATTTGGATTGCTCGAAAATCGCAAGGAAGATGCAAAGCGTCCTCTATATTCGAATACCGTTAACTACAGACCGGTTTCAACCTTATCTTGGGTCTCGTCAGTGTAGTGTAAGCGAGTATGCCTTTGACAAATAAGGCTTCACATATCATAGACACCGTTACTTTCTACAGTAGTAGAATTGTAGAACGTAAACCATAAGCAATCTCTCGGTAGATTCGGAAAGAATCCAAATCGAAATAAAACTTTGTCATTTATAATGACTAGGAATCATTTAAAATACTAAGTTTCCAGATGGTAGTTTTATAAACTGCCGTGAGATGGAGTTTTGTTTATACTCCAATCTATCTGTAAATTCCTTAAAGAGTAACTCCTAAAACAAATGTACTTTTATCTTCACCAACATACAAGATTTGCAGAGATTTCTAAAAGATACAAAATAGGCTAGATATTTGCTACTCTTATCATACGCCGTATGTAATTGTGTAATTTTTAATGTTCAATGTCTCAAAAATGGATTTTTTTAGATTTTGCTATTGTTTGACTTTATGTTTATATGTTTAGTGTTCAATTTTTCTCTTTCTATAATTATAATAGAAAGAGAATGTTGTTGAATGGTGTATTAATAAATAAAATAAAGTAAAATAAATACAACATTCTTAATTCCAAGTGATATTCTAAGTAGGCTATGCAGAGTTTGGTGTGGTCCTAAAGAATAGTTTAGTTTCCAAACACGCTAAAATAATTGATGAATGCAAATGGTACAGAACATTGTATTTCTGGTATTTGTCGAATAAGTCGGAACATTCTTAACTGTTGACAACAAGAAACTACTTCTCCACAGGTGTGGTGACCACAAATTGTTCGTTTGCAAATTAGAGTCATTTGTTGCATAATGCTACTTATTTGTTACATATGAATGATTTATATAACTTCAATAATTCCTTAGGTATAAAGGTGCTGAAGCGAAACTAAGTGATTAATTTTTAATATAAATACTCGATATAGATAATCGAAGCTTATGATGACTGTCCCGTGGCACATGTTTAAAATTGTCGTTGAAATTAATGTAACGTCGAATTCTTTCAAATTTATTTAGAGGCATCACATTTTTGGCAAGGTCACAGCCTATGTTTGTGCTCCAGTAAGCTCTAATGCTAGACAAATGAGCTATTGATGTGTAAAAGCAAATGCCCATAAACTGTTTGATATCTGTTGTCGTAAAATTTGTAGAATTATTTGGATTTTGTTGCGTAGCGTATAAATTACTTTCCTCCGCAATTTTTTTAACAAATTCATCAATAAAAAAATTAAATGGAGTTTCAAAAGCCATAACTTCAGGTGAAAGGTCAATGTTTCCATGAAATTCTAACTGAAGATCATTGAGATGAATACTTCTATGTTTCCACATCACTTTTGCATCATTTTGATTCTAGTCGACAATTTATTGACTGAGTGCTGCACGACAGATTGACTTTGATCTTCTGGCTCAATAATTTCATTCCCTTCACTAGAACATATCTCGGACGGATCTTGAATAATGTCATCAAAATCTTGATCTACATTTACAGTGTCACTTATACTTGCATCACTAGGTATATAATCTGGATCAACAACACTGTCTGTATCAAAAAAGTCTAATCCATCCTCGCTATCTGACCAATTGTCCCAAATTTCAGCAAGTTCTTGTACGCCAACATAAAATGCCATGTTGAACTTAACAAATAACACATATATTATGCATATTATGGTAACATCCTAATTTGGCAAAGATTTTCCATAATGTCAGCGTCGTTGATATAATGAATATTATATCAACGACGATATAACATGTAGCAGTAACACACATCCTAGTATATTGATACTAGGATGTGTGTTACTGCTAAATGTTACATTTCACAGTAACATGGGCTCTAATGCAAAAGCTCTAAATACGTTTAAATGTTCAATTAGGTATTGGAACTCATGATATCGAAATACTAACTTCTCTTCTGTAATCATTATACTTACAGAGATACATATGGGTTGTCTAAGGAATAATATCAATATTTTTGCTGATATAAAAATAAACTGATATATTAACTCAAAACGAAAATTTTCTAGATCCTATTATTCATTCATGGAATAAAGATAAAAATTATCATCATATGAAGTAACACATTAGTGAATATAGTTATACAGTTATAGTATGACTATAGTCATATTAGCTCTCATAGCACAACACATTAGCTGTCGTAGAATATAATTACGTAAAAACTTATTATATTAATTTGCTGTATTTCATGTACTTACTTATGTAATCAGTTTTATTAAAATAATATTATAAAATATAACTATATTGTCATTATATTTGTTTGGTATACCATCTCCAAACGCTTTTTAGTTACAATAAAATAAAATAAAATAATTATTATCTTTGATCATAATTTTTTTTTTGTTCAATTCTTGTGAGGGAACTGTTATGAGACTATTTCTAAGAACTAAACAACTTGAACAAACTTTGCAACTAGCATTTTTTATTGCATGTTTCTGCCTTTCCTGGTAGAAAGCATCATAATGATGTAATTTTTTTATTGTTACTTCTTAATTCTCTAAGGCTTAAATATGAAACCAAACGTATTTTTTACCAATTCGTCAAAGTTATAACTCTCGTTTTCAGACAAATCACTTTCTTCGAAACTACTCACTTTACAAATGGAAATATGTTACTCATACTACAGAAAAATACTGCAGACCTTGAAAATAAGACAACTATCAATATCAAAAATTATTTTTCGTTTTTGAATTAAGTATTTCAAAAAAGGCTCAGTTATTATTGTTTTTCACGTTATTATCAAAAATGTAGAAAAACAAACAAAACAATCTTATTAATACTTCTAATTTATAAACTTCAAGGTTGCAATAATATTTTTGTGTTCCTAGTTTCGTGTTTGTGGAATCATTATCAATCTCATGTTTTTAAATGCGGTCTTGGGTTTTATATAAGCATTTGCTTCGAAAGTTGATTATACAATATATTATTTATTTCAGCTTTCAGTATAGGAATATAAGGTAATAAATCAATTTTTAATCATTTATTGCTAAATATTGACTAGTAAACAAGAAAATTATTTAAGAAATCAATAACGTCACTGGTTTGTTAAGCTTAATCAATTCAAAAAGGGGAAAATAACATTGCCACATTAACACTTGTTACAGGGTACGCTGAGGTTGTTTTATTTGGTTTTTTATATTTTTGATATGACGTGAAAAAGAAACATAATAACTGAATTTCAGAAAAGTATATAATTTTTGAGATTGGTTAAGACTACTGGGATAGTATCTCAATTAAGCAACTTTTTCTTTATTTAACCAAATTTATTTTTTATGCTATTTTTAGAATACCTATGCTGTGCATTCTTATTTTGGACATAGTGTGTATCTACTATGACCTAGTTTTATAGATTTAATATAATAAATTTTAATAAATACATAATTATTTCAGAACTATCAATATATTACATTAAAATATGACATAAGATTTTCAAATCCATATAAACTACGTTAAAACATTAAACTAGGATCACGTATGAATTGGATGCAGGGTGTCCCATAATGTATTCTGCAGTTAATATCTCTATTATTTCGAAATATAAGAAGATGAAGTAACTTAAAACAATTGTAAATTGTAACAGTAAAACTTTCTGATTACAAACTTAAAACTTTCTTTTTTTCTCAACTCTTATGAAACCGCCCTCAACTTTTACTTTTCAAGTTCTACCACTACTTTTGTGTACTGAAAATGAATCTCCACTTCATGAACACACTTAAAATTTATAATCACATCTCTCCATAGAAGGAAGCGTTATTCTTAAATAAACATTAGTATTATTATTGTTATGTACTAATGTTTGAAACAAATCAGCCCCCAGTCCACTTTTTGTGTTCATAAAATTTAACTGAGATATAAATGATACTGATATTCCATATTTTATAAGTAAATTAAGTAGTTAATAGTTAATATAAAATTAAACATAATGTTCTTTTCTATGGAGAGATTCCATGTAGGTACTTGTAGAATACTAAATATGTTGTTCTCTCTATTCAAAACGAAGTGAAGGTACATTCTTATTATAAAAAATATTGGTTCAGTTTGAAACAAAATTGGGGTGGTTTCTTAAGTGTTGAAAAAACAAGAATGTTTAAATTTGCAATCGACAAGGTTTTCCATTGAATTATTTTTGGTAAAATTTTTTGCTATTCAAAAAATTATAAAAAATTGAATTGTTGTTTCGGTAACACGTGAAGAATGCTTTGTTTTTCCCATATTTCTTAAGAAATAACAGAAACAAGCATTGTCACACGGTATAACAATAAAAAATATATCCAACTCCTTTAATACGCAACTGCAAATATTACTAACCACAAAAAATAATTGCCACTGCAATCAAGATTTTTTGCTCAATTATTAAGGGTTTGGTAAACAAAAACACATTTTTTTTTCAAAGCAAATGCGTAGTTTAAAATGCTTAATCATTGGTCGTTGCTATAATTAAAATTAAATTATGAAAACGGTTTAGCAACACAATACAACTCATTGTTATTCCGATAATGGTAATTATTGTAAAGTAAAGCAACTAGTCAACCTTGTCAAGGTCGAAAATAACTCATATCTGAGGTGTGTTTCGTAATGACTACGTTTGCTCTACACCACACACCACCTGGGAAAATTTTACAAAAGCCACTTCGTCTCAATTATGAAGCGTAGGTGTATAGAAAAGGATACACTGTAAAATAAACGCATTAAATATTCAAGCGGAATATTATGCAAGGTTGCATTTTCTATAAAGGACCATATAAAATCGCTTGTCGGTAATTAAGAATTCGAAGTAAATAATATTCTTGGTCAGCAAAGGATTTTTTATCCTCAAAGGTGAGGTTCAGGGAGTGGCATTTAAGACGGGATTGCCAGGTATTTCGGTAAACCGTATCATGAGAAAAAACTGGGAACACTGTAAAATTAATTTTTCATATTTAATTTGCTAGTCAAATTGGTTACCGAGAAAAATTATTACTTTTAGGGTTATAACGTAAAATTTGTGTAAGTGTAAATAAATTGAATTTATTTTTTCCTTCAGTCAATTTTTTATTATGTTTAGACGGCTAAATATCATTTTGTTACCTCTTTTTGTCTTGAATTTAGAAATCCTTTAGATATTTCCTCGTAGCAACATAAACTGTTTGTTTCATAAATATGCAAACTAGTTTAGTCAAGTTTATATGCAGTTAAAATATGATAATTATGAATTGATTTTACCCAACTAGCTCATGCAGCTGTAAATAAGTTGTAGCTAAAGTTGTAGCAATGTTGTTTAATATTATTAACTGATGTATTTTGTTTTTAAATCTAATAAATATTTTAAAGCATTTATGGAAAAAATATAATCGAATTTCTTGATGCAAGGTTATCAGTCATAGTTTAAATTTCAAGAAATACTCTAAAACTATAACGGATACAAATCAGAATGACTAGGTGATTACTCAGTTTGTTGATCAATTGTATTAAATTGACTTATTGCCGCATCTGAGACCTGTCACTAACATTACAAACTGATCTATTCCTAATCTAAAACTTTTGTCGAACTTCCATTCTGGAAACAAAGTTGGGAACGTTCATTTGTCTAATGTGTAATAGGCAACGAACTTCTATATTTTCACTAGACCATACGCCGCTTGAAGTTGAACTCATAGATTCTATTCTTATTTCCTGGGCAATTAAATAGTACTATAGACACTATTATATATGTATATGTTAACAGTATAGGTGACGTTTGACCCTTTCGATATTTATTTGGTTTATTCTATAAAAAATTTTGGTTACATACAGGGTCTTTCGATAGGGACGCCATGATAAGCAACTTCTTGTGGTCTAAGCTAGATTATGGGGATACCGACGACATGTCGTTCCAATAGGACGGTGCTACGTGCCACATAGCGCATGCCATGATGGACATTCTGCAGGAATGATTTTAGGGCATAGTTATTTCGCGTAGCGACGACGTGAACTGGCCACCGATATCGTATGATTTAACGCCTTTAGACTTCCTCCTTTGGAGCAATCTTAAATTACAGGTCTATGCAAATAAACTGCAAGCAATTAATGCCCTAAAATCAACATAACGAACGCCATACAGCGAATTCAGCCAGATTTATGCGACAAAGTCATCAAAAATTGGACTTCCCGTATCTGTGCCATCAAACAAAATCACGGCGGACATTCGAACGACGTTATATTCTATGCTTAATATCATAAGATATTCTTTAAAATAATAAAAAATTAGTTGATATCTGACACACAACTTGTTTTACTTACGTTTAAAAATCAAGCGTCCTTATTCAAAGACCCCTTATAATGTTTTCGATACTGATTATTCTCATATAAATGTTGCAGAAACTAATTAAGAATATGCTCATAAAGTATTTACTGAAACATGAACAATATGATGTTGAATTTGATTGAAAATATACTTAAAGGATTGAGCTTCTCCCAAACATCTACATACTGCTGTTACTTGTTGTGTATACATAATACATATGTGTACATAGATATTATATAAGTACTCCTACATGTTCAGTTTCCTACAATAGTAATTTTTTCATGAATTTTAGCGGTGTTACACTCAGGTAACTTTCGTCATGTAGACTTGAGATATTTCAATCCATGTAGGTTTAAACAATTCAGTTTAGCTTTGCCATCGTATTTTATCACCTACAGGCATAAATATAATAATAAAGGGTATATAAATTATTATAATTTATATACTGTCGCTTATATTCAGCGCCGTCACTGATGGGGGATCCAAATGATTAAATCTAATTATAACAGATGTGTGAAAAGAAAAACTAAAACATGACCTATAGAAACTTATGGTGTCAGATATTAATTAAACCGTTTTACAAGAAAAACGGACCAGAGATAACATTATCAACCATTCCAGTATAAAAATTTACTTACTATAGTTGTTTGGTTAACTCTCTTCCTCCGGTCAAGGTTTTTCAGTATTGGTTATTTTTTATCGTCAATTTTAAAATGTTGCTTAAACGAAAACACCAACCTTGTATCGCTATAATCTGGCCATTATTCTCAAACCGTATTGACCTTATAAGGATGCCATTGTTTACCTTTAAAATACAGTGGAATTTAGAGTAAAATCAAGCTGACGGCCGGCTGTCACCGAACATGGCGATTTTCGGTGACAGCTAACAAAATATTTTGGTCGCCATATGCACAAAGTATTCTGTATATTAATGTGATCTACATGTGTCTTTATACTTTTCGTTTTGTCATAATTGTGAGTGATTTTGCTCACTCTCATCTGACTTAAGTTCTAAGTATTTATTGATCATTAAATAATTTACAGAATTCCTCTTCATTACAAATTTTAGCACTATTGTACTATAAACTAAATATCTTGTTTTCTGTTTAGACGTGATTTACTATCAATACTAACTGATTTCTTTCTGAATTTACATATATTTTTTTAAACCTTCGTGTTTTGTCGAAAATGAATATGCTTTGTTTTATGAAGCGAGTGTAGTAAACAAGGCGATTGAAACAAAAATATCATACTATTTACTTGAAAATGAACAATATTTTGCCAATTTATTTTTAAAAATTACCTACAAAGAAAAAATAAACCTGATATTGATTGGAGAATTATACCTAACAATCATAATAAATAAATATTTGAACTTGAATGGTTGGAAATATCATTTAACGACTGGTCTTCTTTAAAAGTAATTAAATATGTGCCACTAATATATGCAATTAATCAAAATATATCTGCAAATGATTACACAGGCCTACAAATTCTGACATTTTGAAAGTCATTGGATTTGGGTTTGATACGTGATTATAAGTGAGTCATTTACGCTGACTTCATGTCCATCTCCCGCTTTTGCCCCTCATGTAAGATTTTTGATCTGATTGTATAATTAAAATAAACTAAAAACTAAAGGAAAAATTATATTTTAATAAACATTATATTTAATGAATATTAAAGGACATAGTAAAAAGCAACAGCACAAGTAGTTTTAAGTCTCTAATTTATTTTTACTTTTCCGCACTTCACTATACGCAGAAACGTAATAATGTAATCTTGTAATGAAAAAGTGAAAAAATAAAAATACTTTTTTGGGTTTATTTTTCGTTTTTCGGCCTAAAAACCAAAAGGAAATGGTTTTTAAAACATTTTTGCTGTGTGGTTGTCGTTGTCGTCGGTATTTATTCTTGTTAGCACGATAACTCAACTAAATCGTGTCGAATCGATCGGGCTTTAACTGATTCTGGTCGGGAACGTCTCCCAGACGACACTTATTGATTTTGAGTTGAATAGAGCACACTTTATCATGTACATGGGCTATGAGAAAGTATAATGGTCGATCATTTGAGAATTATTTTGTGTTAGCACGATCACTCAATTAAATCGTGTCGGATCGATTAGATTTCGACTGACTCTGATTAGGGACGTCTACCAGATGACGTCTATCGCTTTTGAGGTGGATAGGACACACCCCACCCTGTTCATGGGCCATAAGAAAACAAGATGGTGGACTATTTGAAAAAAGTAAATCTGTCGCATAAAACATATATTCTGCATTTGTGTGTTAGTTTAATTGTTTCTCAGCCACTCAATTTCGAGATAGAGGTGTTCCATGTGCGGAAAAGTCCGTTTTAAGGTTTTGAAACTATTTTTTTTTAAAGTCGCTCTTTTTTAACAAAACAATTTCGTTCCTTAGTTTTCCTTATGTAATCATTCATTGGATGTTTTCTTTTATGTATTCAGTCGTAATCTGCCATCATCGCAATATTCCATCGACTTCAGTACTTCTTTCATGTCTGCATGGAACCTTTCACCTTGCTCCTCACTAACAGAGCTAAGATTTTCTAGAAAGTAGTCCAGATCAGCATACCGAAAATGAATTTCTGTGCTCATATTACAACTAAGTTGCTAAACTTGTCCTTTACAGCATATTTAAGGTTCTTCTTCAATTTCTGTCAATGTTTCTTCAAACTGTTAGTTTTGCATTAATTTTTTTATTTGTGGTCCTACGAAAATTTCTTCCTTTAATTTTGTTTCTGAGAGAGCTGGAAACTTGCCACATAAGCACTTAAAACAATCCCCATCAACCAAATTTGCATAAACAACGCTTTTTGAACCAGGTGTTAAATTCATAAAATATATTTTGTGTATTCTTACAACTTCTAGGCATTTTTAAAACAAAATAAAAGCACACGACGCGATGTAACTGGTAAACGTACATATATTTAAAACGTACTACAGTAACTATATAAACACCCGAATAATATAAAACCGAAATATCTCCACAAATACTGGTGCGTGATGGAAACAAAAAAACAGTGTCTTGTAATTAAGTCAAATAGTATGTAATTAAGCCAAAAAGTAAAAAAAAGTTCGATCATAAAATATTTTTTGGCCTGTGTTATTAGTAACGTTTGTATAATGGTGTGCATCACGGGTAACAATCGTATGAATCAATCGATATTTTTGAACAGTGTCGTGTCGAAAACACATTTTAAGGTAACAGTTAGTACAATACAAATCCGTCAACCTATCACAAAGTAATGAAAAGGTTCTCCACAAAAACATTCAATGGAAGTGATATTTCCATCAAAATATGTAGGAATATAATAGTAAAATGTTTTAAATAAAACCAAAATGAAATAAATTTTACAGAAATATTGAGACGCCAATGAATTAAATTATACAATAAAGCTAAGACGTGACTTCATAATTGCATTTTGTTCGGCAAATTATTAACTGTCTATGCCGTACGTAGTTGATTTAAACATATTTCGCTAGACATACGTGCTAGTAATTGTGGCATATTAGTAACAATTGTAAGTGGTGTAGAATGTAATCCGTGGGTTGTCACTAAATTGATATATGCCCAAAGATCCATTATACAATCAATGGCACACAAATATATGATATATCATAACTACAGCCGCTTGCTTCACCAGCGTATCATAGGCGTCATCTTCCTCTTAATATTTCAATTAAATAAAACAAGTAATGCTAAGTAAAAGAATAATAATAAGCAGTTGGTTATATGTTATAATTTATACAACATTGTGGAATACTTACCGAAACAATGTTATAAGCTGGATTAGCTCTGTTAAACATCTGCAGTATTAGATATTTTTTGCATTCCGCAAATTCGCCGCATAGTTACAATATTTAAGAAATCTCAATGTGATATTAATTTATATAAAAACAATTATAATGTCATAAACATCAATAAAGTGAAATATGTCTAAGGCATTGTAAATATATAAAATTATTAATCTACAGTCAACAAGTTATAACCTCATGTATTTTAGTTTGTGTTTTAATTTTTACTCAAAAAATATTTCAAACCTTTAGGCTTCTATATAGCCTATTTTGAAATAATAATACAAAATATCAAACAATAACACTAGTGTCAGAGTATCGGTCATATCTATGATGTATTGTATTAAATAATTACTAAATTGATGTGTTTTAAGTGATTCCTGCAGTATCTATAAAACCACCTGTGGTCACATCTAGAGTATATTTATAGTTCTGTTTTTAACAGTTTTATTTCGATATGTTCTAATACCCTTCAATTCCTTTTGATATAAAATTCTTCAACTGTCCCAATCCCTACGTTTCAACCCTGATCATAAAAACAATGGGTAACTTTACATTTACATATATAAAATAAGGCGAAAATTAAATGTAAGGAGTATATTAACAAATTAAAAATGTATATACTAATACTGATAATAATAATAAAGTATCAATAAATAATATTACGTGTTCTGTGAAAATAAGATAAAAACATAAAAATTTCTTTTTTAATATCATCCCTTACTTTTGAGTTACTCTGTATGCACAATAGTTCAGTATAATTGTTTGTTGTATAAATAAAATTACAAAAATCTAAAATTAGCATTCACATTTATTTCTTGATTTATATTTAGTGCAACAAGAATTTCGAATTGGTATGTCATTATCATTAAGGTACACACAAATTCCTTTCTTAAAATAATCTCCCGAATATTTAAAAATAAAAAACAACGTTTAAGCTATTTATTACTTCTTAGCAGCAAATAAAATTTTATGCGGTCACAAATCCTACACTTAAAACTTCTCAAAGAACTGGTCGAGCAACTAGTCAATTCCCTATAAATAAGGAAATTTGGAGCATACGTTTTGTGTGCCAATTTGAAACGTCGCGTCGGTGGGCTGTTTAAAAGCAGCAACTTTAATTTATGTTTAGCTCTGCAGAGATTATTGTTTTCTCTTATCTCAAAGGAATACATCGTTAAGTATTCCTCTGGTCTTTAATAAATCTCTGTAAAATGTATGTGTGCACGTGCTTATAGACATTTATTTTTCAAATAGCGGCCATATGTTTTATCACAATAAAAATAGTTCAGTGGTTATTCATTACAATTATTATCTACTTATACTTCTTATAATGCCATTATGGCAAAAAGGAAAATTAAAGTAGGTATGATTGTTCCTTCTCTTATAGTCGAACTTGTTACTAGTTGATTTATATGACAAACATATATCATTTGACGCTATTGTAAACTGACCTTAATATTTTTCGCTATCGTTTATTAATGGTTTGTCTTATAAGTACTAATAAAATTAATACTCATTAATAAAACATTAATATTACTAATACACAAAATTACTTTATGTAAAAAATGTAAATGTTGATACGAAATTCTGCAAAAGTTTAAATATTTGCCTGATTTTGTTAACATATGTACTAATTATGTCGCTAAGAATATGACAGAATACTATATACTAAATAAATATTTTTATATAGTCACATAATAATATTGAGTTTATTTCGAGCTTAACTCCAGAGATAGTCATAAGAGTATGTCAATGTTTTCCAGAAAGTATGTTGAGAAAGCGCTTTTTAAGCAGTTAATAATAATAATAATAACTATCCACGATCAGCTGTCGAGAGGTTGGTAGTGGCAGATAGAGACCTCAAGGAAGACAAGTACTGCTTAACATTGCAGAATTGTGTAGAAAATAGGAGGAGTACTATGAAGTACCATTCATTTTATCGCTATTTGCCAAATAAAAAGCTCTCTTATCTTGTCGATAAACGGAAGAGTCTACCTGAGCCTAGCCATAAAAACAAGCCAAGGTTATGTTTTGAGATTTTTTATTTGGCAAATAGCGATGAAATAAACTATACTTCCAATATTTCGATAAAGCACTCCATAAAAAAGTATTCCAAATTGACTGAGGATATACTTCTCACAATTGGAATAAAGGGAACGTCACTATATCTACCCTAAGGCCAAACACTACCTGGAGCTAAAATGTTATCCGCGGTAAATATCCCACTCTAATAGATGAAGAGGGCATCGAGAAGCAGAGCTCGTTATACTGCCTAACCGCGGGCGGGAAACTTGTACCCTGATTTTAGAGGTTTCATGGTAGTAATTCAAGACTGCGTGATACCTACTCGCAACTACAAGAAGTATATAGTGGAAAAAAGAGTGGAAAACAAGGGACGCAAGTGCAATAGACCAATCGGCTATATATTTGGGGGATGCCCGATTCTGGCAGACTCAGCATATCTGGGAACTGGGAGCGTACAACCAGGATAGCGAAGATAGTACGTGTAAATGTATCATAAAAGTTACTATTAAACAAAACCTACTGTCCAACCCACCTGCTATAAATATCAGCCGTAGCCAATCCTCAGGAATAATACATACCCATTATGTTGGGATACGGCAATGTTCACTGATAGAATAGTGGATTATAATAGACCAGACGTCATACTCATTAAAAAAAGGGCAATGAAAAGAACACATTACATATACGAGTATAACTTGCCCGCTGGTTCAAAATATCAGAAAAGCGGAGGCCGAGATATTAGAAAATATGAAAATCTGGTGATGAAAAAGCACATCTGCACAATTATTCCAATGGTCATCTCGGTAACAAACATAATAACCAAGAATCTGAAGACTAACATGGAAAAAGCTGGGACTTTGATCTACATTTTTAAGCTAATACAGAAAAGCAGAATTGCCATATAACAAGGAAGTTCCTGAAATAATATTAATCTACAAAGCGGAGTGAATAGGGACGGAGTGAGTAGTATTCTCTCTGATGCCATCCGAGCTTAACTCCTGAAACAATCTCAGGAATAGGTGAATGTTTTCCAACAATTCGGATAAGAAAGTGAGTTTTTTAAGTATATAATAATATTGAGTATATTAAGTAACTAGCTGTGTTTTATTTAACATATAATAATTTACATAAATAATATGGTGATACTAAATTAAGTCAGTTCTATTGAAAATGCAAAGTTAATTTCTTTTGTGGAAATGTATACATGTACATGCCAAATTCATGACATCCACTAGAGTGGATGTTACAAAATGGGCTAAATATAGAAAATGTGTTACCAGTTATAAAATATAATGTAAGTCTCGGGTGGACGATATGCTAAGTAGTATAAAATATAAATTTTAGCTATATTTTTCGCACTCTATAAAGTGATCTGATATTTATAATTTCGAAAATATCATTGATCTTGAACAGTTAATGCAACAGTGATCCAAGGCACAATACAAACTCTGTAATTTCATATTGACAGTTCACTCATAGATTTCACTCTAGGTACTGAATCTACAATATCCACTGAAGTGTATTTTATGCACACCAAGCGAAAGATTAATGTTTTTATAATAAACAAAAATGTTTAATTTGACCATACATTACAGTGTATACTATGCATAAAAGTGTTAATATTTAAGGGTACTTATTATTTATTACCGATTTTAACCATTGGAATATGGTTCATAGTATAACCAGATAAAGACACTAATGAATTGTGACCAATATCAATATGATGTAAAATTACTAACATTATGGAGTGATTAATTATATCAAATGTCTTAGTCTAGTCAATGAGGAGCATCAACCATATTATATTCACCTAAAGACCGTAGTACATCATAACACATTTGAACCACCATTGCAGTAGCACAACCATGGCTTGGCTAAAATCCCAACTAAGTATTTCTTATCAAAAACTTTCTCAATCATCTCAACATTTCATATTATATTCAAAATAATCATACGTTGTAAGTCTTTAAATTCAAATAAAAAATATAGATGCAACTTCTGGATAAAATAATTAAAAAGATTTGGGAGGGTATTTTCAACACTTAAAGGATTTCTTCACGAAAACAGAATGTAGCCTCTTCATATCTTAACAATTCTAATTTTTCGCTGAATTTCACCGAAATTAAAATTTCCGCGTTAAAAACCTCCCCTGTTAGTTTTGATTCTAAAGCAAACCAACACTATCAAACGATCGTCAGTCACATCATGGCATGTAATAATTATCTTTACTGGATCTGAAATGTTTTATGCATGACATCGACGTATTTGATTTTCGTCGTGACAGTGTATGAGATTCGTATGCTTTTGTATGATTACATTATTTATTAGTAAAATTTTCATTTCTTTCATAATTAAAAATCATGCTTAATTTATCTTAAGCCTACGTTGGTCGCAACTGTGCAAAAAAAGCACACGCATCGTTTTCGGGTTGTCACCACTGCTTAAAGGGGGCAGGGGGTGTCCCTCCCCAGTACCCTCCTGGCTCGGTGAGGTCTTCGGAACCCCTCACTTCAGTAGTCGATCTGTATACACAGTGAGCAGACCCAAAGCAAGTGGCCGGAAAAACACATAGCGACCTAATTCGTCACACTTTCGAGGGTAAGTATTTCGAAATATTTTGTGTTACATTTGTCTCTACTGGTTATATTTCACCAGTTTATGAGGTAATTTTGCTAGATTTATAGAAAACAAGGTCTATTAAGGTCTATTAAGGAGGTGTGCGTAATTTGCACATTGCGGCCTAACTCGTTATGGCGAAACTAATTTACACCATTTATCCTTTGTTCCAGATTTTTACATTATGGCGAAGAGAAGGTACGATTTGAGTAACGATAAGGATTTAGCAGAGCTGAGAAGTCTTTTGGAAGATTCTGATGATGAGGATCCAGTCCAAACAGAAGATTTGGACAGGAACAGAAGGACAGAAGAAGAACAGGAGTATACTGACGAATCTGGAGATGAAGAGGATTGTTATACTGCAGAAGAAGAGGGATCATTCTTTGTCGGGAAGGACAAGACGACCAAATGGGCCACAAAGCCACCAAATAAGTTTAAGCGCAGAGGGCCTGAAAATATTGTCACTTACCTTCCAGAGGTCGTAGGAGCAGCTAGACAGGCCAACACTGCAGTTGAATGTTGGAATTTCTTTTTCACTGATAATATGCTTGAAATGATTGTCAAATATATCAATATCGAAAGCATCGAAGGGAAATTTTCTCGACCAAGGGACATTATGCCAACTGATATGACCTTCGGGCGTTCATTGGTTTGCTCTACTTTTCAGGGATCTATAAGGGGAATCGTCAGAGATTTGGAAGAGCTCTGGTGTCTGGAAAGTGATGGAATTGAAAAGTTTGGCCGTGTCATGAGCCTAAGACGCTTAAAGACCTTGATCAGATGCCTTCGTTTTGAAAATCGCTAGACCCGAGTGCACAGGAAACTGTGTGACCGGCTCTGTCCAGTTCGTGAAATCTTTGAACTATTCGTGGAGAACTGTCAGAAAATTTATTCTGTTGGAGAAAACGTCACAATAGATGAAATGCTGCCCGCTTTCAGAGGGTGGTGCCCTTTTCGCCAATTCGCCACCAATTTCGCCACCATTCAGAGTGAGCAACAAACCTCCAGATGTCGTAAGACGAGTAATTCAGCCGATACTGGGAAGTGGGCGAAACATCACAGCCGACAACTGGTTTTCCAACTTTGCACTTGTTAACGAGCTCAATAGGGAAAATCTTACGTACGTTGGCACAGTAAGCAGAAACAAGAAGCAGTTGCCTCCAGCATTTGTGAACGTAAAAGGAAGGGAGCAGTATACCAATATGTTCGGGTTCAACGACGGGAAAGCCCTGGTCTCGTACATTCCAAGGGAACGAAAAAATGTGATCCTTGTTTCTACTCTTCATAATGACGATGCCATTGATCCTTCATCTAAACAGGAAAAGAGGCCAGAGATCATAACTTTCTACAATTTCACAGAAAGTGGTGTGGAAACTGCAGACCAAATGTGCTCAACTTATGATGTAAGCCGAAATAACAAGCGTTGGCCCATGGTGATATTTTATGCGATGATGAATCTGGCTGGGATCAACTCCCTCGTCGTCTATTTGAGCAATGGTCTGGAGCTATTGCGCAGGAGAATTTTTCTGAAAAAGTTGGTCCATGAGCTTACTCTCCCAGAGCTGCAGAGAAGGAGCCAGAAGAAGATCGGAATTCTCACCAGCCTCCAATTCCGCCCGAGGAAGTTTAACCCCACGAAGATTATTGGTAATAAATTTGATGATGATGAGGACGAACCACCCTTCAAGAGGCGTAGGTGCGAGCCCTGCGCTACTGAAACTGGTCTCAGGAGGCAAACCACGTCGAGATGTGTGCGTTGTACTAAGGCGATCTGCACTAAACACGCGAACCCAGTTTGCGATGGGTGCAAACTTGCCATCATCCCAAGTTTTTCTGAGGGACCAAAATCCAACGATTCTGAGGAAGGCTGACTCTATTGGCATCATGCTGAAGTACCTTAGTGTTTTTTTTTGTTTTACTTTAACGTTTAGGTCACCATTCTGTCCAAATTCTGAAATACCTCTGTGAAGGGCGAGAAAAAGGTACTTTCAAAATTATGTGTTTTTGGTAATAATAAACCTTTTTCTTTTAAATTGTTGTTTTTTTTTCCTTAGTCTAGATCCTAAAGAAGGAAACCACGAAGCAACGTCCCTCAAATCCAAGGGGGCGGGAGCTATGGCAATTTAAAATTTTGTGCGATTTTTGCACATTGCAACCGAACGAAGGTACAAAAAGTTCGCTACCAACAGAGGGTTAAAGTCATTTTTAGAAGTAGATTTCATCTTCTTGCAAACGTTTCAAAGAATGACAATCCTATGCTTGTTAATTTTAATGTAACAAAAGATATGTAATCTCCTATTCTTTGCCATTTTTAATTGGAAACTTTTACATTTTCACATAACTCTGCTGTTAATTGTGCTATTTGTATAACCGATAATTGCTAATATTGACAGTTAGCCAATTAAAGAGATATGTCGACAACGTTACATGCGTTGGCTATGTAAAGGTTTAAAAATAGCATTGATCAAATTTTGACGTGCCGTAAACTAGAGGGAATTTTATTAAAGATTTATACATACAATGTGCTTTGAAATTATAATTTTACCACTAATTGTTTCGTTTTACTTGTTAGCAGCCGTATCAGTGCTATGACATCAACACGGAAATAGTATACTGAAAATATACACATTATTCAACTAATTAACCGGCATTCTTTTGGTTATATTATTGTTGCTTGTAATAACAGTGATATGGCACTAATGAACTATTTTATAAAATTATTACTAACTGTTCCTATCTATACTGCAGTAAAAAAGTAAAATTCAAGGTGCTACAAATTATGTAGGTGTACATAGTTGTGGCCTATATATTAATTCTGAATTATGACAATGACTAACGTTAATCCTATAAATAGACAAATTACATTACATTACAAGGATTTTGGTATTGTTTTATTTATTTATTATGTACCACAAAAAGATGCAATAAATATTATATAAGTTTTATATTATTCATAATCTATCATTCATTGATAAATAAAGAACAAGTAGTCCAATTTGTTGACACAAACTATTGTCCTATCACAGTCTAAATTTCATTATTACCTATAATATTGTTATAATGTAACATTGCATATAGTAAAACAGGGAGATAAATAAATAGTTAAGTAAGAGTAAAAATAAGCTGCAAAAATACAAAGACGAAACAAAGGAAATAGGTTGAGAAAAGTGTAAATAAAAGTAAATACAAAAGTAAATACTTAAGGAAATAATTTTTATAAAATGTTTTAAAACTTTATTGAGAAGATAAGGTGGCGATTTGAGATTTAATATTTGATGAGACAAACAGGCTTGACGAATTTTTCTAGCGTTTCTTTAGTGGATTCCTCTACGTAAAACCCTGGTGTCGCTGAGGTGGCAGAAAGGTTCCATGAAATGTTTTTCTGTCTGAAATTTTGCAATTCGTAATGAACGTGATGGATATTAAAGACTAATTTGTGATAAGGCATGAAAGGGCTTAATTGTATGTTAATCATAATGACTTAGAGAGGAAGAAGAGAATAGGTATTCTCTTTCTTAGACATAATATCCTATATTTGAATGGCCTGAATTATTACTTTGTACAGGATGATATTATTTCAAGTCTAAAAGAACAATAGGGTAGAATTTTATATAACGTGCATATTTAACCATGCGGGCCTTTAACTAAATTTTTAGCATGTGTTATATTATTTGGCGTTGTCTAATATGTCAAGCTGCGGATATGAATCTCGGACTTTCTGTATACGATGTACATCAGTATCGTTTATACATGGACCACATACATTATCACAATGGTTAAAACGGAAAAATAAAAGTGTATCACAAAGTGTATCACTTGCTTCAATACTTACAAATATCTGCGTGAACATACAATTTTTAACGCAGCATACTTAATGTATTGATAACATGTTATTTAAATTTTAATGTATTATCCACAATAATTCAAGGCTTTTTGCATTATCACAGATGAGACTACATTCCAAGGTTGTGAAATTTCATTATTAGTACACTTTGTTGGATCCTATTCAATAAAAATGGCAAAATTAAATTAACAAAATTCCGATTAAAGCCATAAAACTGTAAAATGGATATATATATATATATATATATATATATATATATATATATATATATATATATATATGTTAAATCACTAGTTTGGATTTAAACTTTTTAAAAACAATTTATTTTATTTAACGGACGAACAAGAATTTAAAACAATAATACTAATACTAAAATTATACTGCTCATGCAACGGGTTTGCTGCGACTTTATAAGTTTCGTTATGCTGACATCGTTGAAAGTAAAGTTAAAATATAATTGGCAAAAGATTAATTTAAAGAAAGAACATTATAATGTTTCAGCAAATCATCATAAACGTTGGTTACAATGTATATAGTTATATGATAAGACACGTAGCAGTATTAAGTTACGTCTGGCTTTCAGATAACATACTGAAGGTTTTATGTTACCTGATAATAAAGTTATAGGAGTGTGAGAAGTACTTTGAATAATGAATGCAATACAATATATTTTATATAACAACTCCCCTTTTTAACAAAAAGTTGGTGTTATGCAGCAACTTTTCAAAAATAAGTAAAATTGAAATTAATAATTATGAATTTAACGATTATTGAAGTTATATAATAATAATAAAGTTAATTGAGAATATGAAGCCTTAAGTTAAGTTTAAATTATACAATTAATATTTTTTTAAATATAAAATTTACAAAATTAAAATATATAGAGTCTTTGAAACCGATTTATAACAGAAACATTAGTTCAGTTCGATTTCTTCCTCTGGGGTTTCATCTTTGGATCTGATCGATGGTCTTCTTCTGGGCAGGATGCTCCTGAAGGATTCTCTTAAGCGTTTAGAAGGTCCAGGTGGAGGTGGTGGTGAATTTGTTGTGAGGGCGATTGCTAATCTGTTTCTCTTTCGGCATTTACATAAAATATATAACAAAATGAGAGTTACTATTAGTGTAATGATAAAATAAGTGAACCAAGAGATGTGTTTGGTGACAAATGGTTCATTGATCAAATCGTCTAACGTTCGAGAATACTCGTCCAATTTGTGTTTGGCAATCTCGAGGTCTTCCACATTTAAGTTATTCAATTTTAATGGTTTTAATTTTGGGATTTGGATGTCATCGGGGATTCCTTGACAACAATTAAAGGGAATTAAAATGGGGTGATCGCTAACACTGGTTTGCGAAAAGTTCTTAGGGTCAGTTTGTATTTTTGTCACTCCTATGAAAGCACTACATCCAGGTTGCAATTTAAGAATGGAATTTTTATAAATGATCTCTGTCTTGGTGTTTATTTGTTTGCAATTTACAGTAATTTGAAGTGGTTCTGAAGTAATTGTTAGCCATGATGAGTCCGTTAGTTGTTGGACATTGTAGCCTTTTGCAAGTATTGAAGTTTGGCAGCTCTCAGGTAAAGTTTTTAAGTGTTTCAGGATTTGGGCTTCACATATAGCATTGTCGTCGATGGGGTATGCAAATAGATTGGAACATATCTTTGTGCCAAAGAAAAGTGGTTTACAGTCTTTCAGATTTTTGATGGGTATGTACATCAAAGAATCGACGTCACGCGCTAAGTATTTTTGTGATGAAGATAAAATATGATATAGACCAGTTCTATTATTTAGGATAGGGATTGGATATAATCTAAAAAGGGTGTATCTTTGTTGGTCTATTAGAGGGATTTTTAATATAAATACCAAGTCTGAATCAGTTTGGTATGCTTCTAATTCCATAATATATAAATATTTGGCAATATTGGAAGATTTTATAATGAGTGATAAATTGTTTTGGTGTAAATTTTGTGAAATTTCCTGAAGCGAGGTTATCAAATTTTCAGGATTGATTATCGACGTATGAATAATTTTTAATCGCGCGAAAGTTATTGAATTTAGAACATCATTTAATTGATTCTCGATATACAGGTAACTTTCCATGAGAAGTTCACATTTTTATAAAAATCTTAATTTTGCTTCAATTACTTTAATTTTATCTGCTGTCCTATAAATTGTGTCTGATATTATTTTTATATCTCTATTGAAGGTGGCTTCATCAATTTGCAACTTTTGTATGGTAGCGTTAAAATTCTTTATGACGGATGTTGTTACTGAGATTTGATTTTTCATTAAATTTTCTAATTGATGCTCGTCATTAGTTAATTTATTGATGCAATTCATGTAGTATTCGCCATCTTCGGAATCTAAATTTCCTGTAATTGACTTAAATATTGTACCAATGTCATTGAGAATTCCACGTTTGTAACGTTTAGTATCAAAATAAATTTCGCTTAATTTTTCTTGAATTGAATTTGAAATTTGGGTTAATAAGCTGATGTGTGTTTTTACTTCACCTCGAAAAAGGTTCATGTTTTCAAATGTGGGGTTAATAGCGTGTAAGAGAATTTCAAGCATTTTCTCGTTATGTTCAAAAGTGTTCTTTATTGATGAAATGTTTTTGTGAACCAGAAGAGTCCATTGTTTATTTGTTACAACGATTTCGCTGTCTCGATGATAATATATTCCAATGGTGTTGTTTATTGGAGTAATGGTGTATTGGGATACTGCTGCTCCAATCAGCAGAAGAAACCTGAAAATAATTTAATTCTCAAAATATGGTTTCATCCTGTCGAAATTGACTTTTGTCGTTTGTGACGTTTCGAGATTTAATAAAATTGCAGAATTTTGAAAGATTTTTATTATTTCGAAAGGACCGTTAAATTTATTATGTAATTTATCTTTAATTTGAGATTCCTTAACATAGACTTTATCGCCTATTTTAAATTGTGTAGGATGTTCTGGAACGTTTCTATCGAATCTTAATTTAGCCTTTTCCTTTTGAAGCTCAGTTTTTGTGCGTGCAATTTTATAATAGTATGAAATTCTATTATTTAGGTCTCGTATATATTTTGAAATCAACTCCTTTTGGTTATACAAAGTTTCAGGTGGGCGACTGGACGTATGTCCAAATACTAGCTCGTATGGAGAGAAACCGTGTGTTTTATTCGTCGAGTTATTATAACAAATAACAGCGTAAGGAATTACGTTTAATGGATGTTCATTAGGGTTTTCAGCCTGATTAGTACGAATCATCTCTAAAAGTGTGGAGTGAAATCTTTCCACAGATCCGTTTGATTGAGGGTGGCTAACGATAGAAAATGTTAATTTTATGTCGTATAAGGTACATAGGTCTTTAAGTAATACATTGTCGAATTCTTTACCGTAATCCGAATGTATACGAAGCGGAGTACCAAAATGCTGAAAGTAGAGAAGTAATGTATTTACTGTTGATTTAGCGGATTTATCCTCTAATGGGTACGCTTGAGTAAATTTGGTTAGTTCATCTCTAATAGTTAAAACATAATTTCTTTTTGGAATTTCTAGTATATCGATATTTATTCTTTCAAATGGTGTTCTTGGTGTTTCAGTTATCACCAGGGGATTGCTTAAGTTTTTCCGTAAAGTCTTTGTTTTCTGGCATATTTCGCAATTTTGAATGAATTTAGTTACGTCTTTAGTTAGACCGGGCCAGTTATATTTATTCCTTATTCTCCGAATGGTTTCGTTTATTCCGCGGTGTAAATTTGCTTTTCCTGTATGGTTTTGGTCTAATATTATCGGAATTTGATCTTCGTCAGGCGTCTTAGTTATGTTTTGGCAACTAACTAGGTTTAAATCTTTTTCAGTGAAAATAAATGACAACATTTCGAGTATTGGCAATTCTAAATTATTTTCAATGAAATATGTTTTTGAAGATTCGAAAATGTCTTTGTTTTTGTAAAGAGTAATAAACATTGTTTCGATTATCTCTTCGATGTCGAAGGGTAACAAAACAATATAATATTTTCGGTTTTTCACCGTTTTACTCGTGACTATATTAATTTTATTGTGAATAAAATTTGGTTTTTCCTCGAAAATATCTTCAATTATTTTGTAATGTAAGTCTTCGAGTTTTTCTTTTTGGAAAAACGTTATTATGTCTTTATGTCCTTTGTCCAATAATTGATTGTTCGTAATTTTAATTTTTGAATAGTCTATTAGTGACTGGGTTTTATATAGGTGAACAAATGTATTTAATTCTTGTAAAATTGATTCTGGTGAAATTTCGGTATTTTCTGAACTAATCGATTCGTCGTCTGTATTTGATGTTAAAATTTTGTTTTTGAAATCCACACATTTTTGAAAATGGTTAATTTTGATACGGGATAAGGCATCCGCATTTTTATTAATTTTGCCAGGTTTATATTCAATCTAGTAGTCGTACTCTTCAAGTTTTAAGCGCCAGCGTGCTAGGCGACTACCGGGGTCTTTAATAGAGAAAAGCCAGGTAAGAGGTCTGTGATCTGTTATCAGTTTGAACTTTCTACCAAAAATATATGGGCGAAAATGTTTTACAGCCCAAACAATAGCGAGGAGTTCTCGTTCTATTGTTGAGTACTTTGTTTCCGCACTGCAGAGAGTTCTGGAGGCGAAAGCTATGGGTAGATCTTTACCTATTGGACCTTGCGAAAGTACAGCGCCAATCGCAAAAGCGCTCGCATCTGTTGTGAGTAGGAATGGCTCGTCAAAATTTGGATACGATAGTATGGGGCTTGAAGTAAGGGTTTGTTTTAAATCTTCGAAAGATTTTAAACATTCTGAATCGAAATTGAAAGAGGTGTCTTTTTGCAGTAATTTAGTGAGAGGTTTGGAAATTTTGGCGAAATTATCAATGAATCGTCGGTAATATCCGGCGAGGCCAAGAAATGATTTAATCTCTCTCTGGTTAGTTGGTTGGGGAAAATTTTTGATGCATTCGATCTTAATTGGATTTGGTTTTACACCTTCTTTGGTGACGAGGTGACCTAAATATGCAACTTCCTTACGAAGGAATTCGCACTTGTCCGGTTGAATTTTTAAATTAGCTTTTTGAAGACGTTTGAAGACTTCGGTAAGCCGTGAAACATGGTCCTGGATTGTTGGGGAATAGACGATTATGTCGTCCATGTATACGAGGCATCTCTCGTTTTGGATTCCTATTAAAATGTTATCCATTACCCTTTGGAAGGTTGATGGGGCATTTTTCAAACCGAATGGAAGCCTATTAAATTCAAAATGACCGTTTTCGACTGTGAAAGCGGTTTTTGGAATGTCACTGGGTTCGATCTCAATTTGGTGGAAACCGGAGGCCAAATCGAGGGTGGTGAAATATTGACATTTGCCAAGTTGGTCTAAAAGATCAGAAATGTTTGGTAAAGGGTATTTATCTCCTACAGTTAACTCATTGAGTTTTCTGTAGTCAACTACGACACGCCATTTTTGTTTACCTGACGCATCAAGCTTTTTGGGGACAACCCAAATCGGTGAAGACCAAGGGGAATTTGAATGTTTGATAATACCTTGTTCTAGCATTTTCGATACCTGTTTTTTCACTTCCTCTTTGTGAATTTGAGGGTAGCGATACGACTTTGTAAACGTAGGTTTAGCATTGTTGGTGTCTATTGTGTGTTTGATCTCATTAGTAAATGTCAGAATATCTCCTTCGAGATAGAAAATATCTGAAAAGTCTAGGCAAAGTTGAGTAATTATTTCTCTTTCTTCCTCATTTAAGTGATCAAGACGAAGTTGTTGCCTTATTTCTTCGCGTCTATCTGTATAATTTTCAGAATTATATTCGTTTAAATTATTTAATGAAAAATTTTGAATTGGTTCTAGTTTAATTTCGGAAAAATCTATTATTTTTGGGACTGCGTTTGCGTTTAATACGGAGGTAAGAAATTCTCCTTTATTGTTAATTTTAACTAATGCATTAGGAAGTCGTACTTTATCTATTTCCATAGCTGTTAATATGGCTTCTGTATTTACAAGATTACATCGAAATTTTGAAATTTGTTCTGTACGAGGGTTAATAGAAATTTTGTTGAGAAATTGATTATTTTGAACATTTTGTTTTTTATTATTTTGTACATTAGTGGAATTTTCTGTGGCTTTGAATAAAGGTACAGTTTTGAAATTGGTAATTAATTGTTTATTTTTTATGTCAATAATGCAGTTGTAATGTTCTAGAAAATCGGATCCTAGTAATCCGTCGAATTCAATATCAATATTATGAATGTAAGCTTTGTGAGGATCGTTGAGAGTAAATGGAACGAGTGTAGATTCATTAATTAGAATTTTTTGATCGGTAATTCCCTGTATTATAACGTTTTCGGGAAAACGTTTAGAATATTTTTCACAAGTTTTTGGCTTAAATATGGATAGTCCGGCACCTGTATCTATTAATATTTAAAATTTTTTTGTAGCATCTTCAATGTAATATAAGTTTTTGGGATTTACTGTTAAAAGGGCACTTGATATTCCTCTATTTATAGGAATATTTGTTTGTCTTGCTGTTGGTTGGTGTTTAAATTCATTATTTGAATTTGGTTTTCTAATTCCGTTACTTCGCATAGCTGTTGATCCGGTGGATGATCTTGAGCTTGAGTAGTTTGCCGAAAATCCTGATCAGTATCAGAATAATTAAATTGGTCTGTTGAAAAATAATAATTTTGTTGATATGTTGGTTCGTCTGAATATGAATCTTGATATTGTTCGTAATTTTGATCGCAATTGTAATTATATTGATGAGCGGTATCATCAGTATATTGTGAATGTGAGTTATACTGGTGAGCAGTATCATCAGTGTATTGTGAATCGTATTGATGAGCCGTATCATCAAAATTTTGGTTCATTTGATCATTCATATGATGAGCTCTTTGTTGATTATAATTCGGATTTGGCCGAATTATTGGTGGTCTTGATTGGTTTATATAGTTGGGATTCGGTTTAATAGCTGAAGGCCTGTTTTGTTGAAAACTGTTTTGCTGGTAATTATTTTGTTGGAAATTTGAATTCATCGGTCTATTATTTCCATTTGGATTAAATTGAGGTCGCTGATAATTTTGATTTAAGTTGGATGATTGGGCCTGATTGAAATTTTGTTGAAAATTAGGCCTAGAAAAATTTTGGAAAGGTGCTGAAGAATTTTGTTGTTTCGTTCGGCACTCATTTATTGTGTGTCCATTACGTTTACAATATGTACATATCTTCTTAGCATTTAGTGAATTAGGTGGTAATGGTTTGTTCGCTTTTTGAAATTTCTGAGATTCAAAGTATGACAATTGAAGTTCTCGTTTAATCCTGGATATTGCTTGAAGCATATCCATAGGATTACTTGCTCTTATTATAGATCCTAATTTTGGATCCAGCCCTGTCAATAAAGTGTTAAGAGTCATTGTCTCGATTAAATTGGATTGTGCGGTTTTTTGTTCAGCGGTTAAATGTTGTTTCTGAATCGCTGCATGCATTTTCGCATTATGCGTTTGCAAGCGGGATACAAAATTTAAAGCGGATTCGTTTGATTGTTGATTAATTCTTTGCAAGTCCTGAATTAGAGACGTAAGGTCCCTAGAGTCTCCAAAGTGAGTCTCTAATAGATATTTGATTTCTTCCCAAGTTGACGGGTTCCTAGAATTTATTAGTTCAGCGGCTTTTCCACGTAATTTGTTTTTAACATGGAGAGTTAAAAGTATTTTTTGATTATCGACCGCCATGTCGAAAGCGCATTTAATAGCATTTAAGAATGTTTGTAGGAAAATTTGATTTCCGTCATACTCCGGAACAATTGAGAAAATTTCTGACAGTTTGTAAGGTTCTAAGATAGCTTCGTTTGCCATTTTTATAAGTTAATTAATTATTATGTTTAAATTAATTGTTGTAAAGTTATTTAATTAAATACAATTAAATAAAAATAAATTTGCAGATGGGAAGGATAATAGTTTTTGGTCTATATCCTGTATAATATTTCTTAAAATTATAAATAAATGTTTCAAAGGTAACGTGTCAATTCTTTGACTTACCAAATTTTTTCCATTCGTCTTCCGGCTAGAGTCCACAACCAGTGAGGCAATTCCGTGTTCTGGAAGCGGGGTGTCTTCGGGAAGGATGGCTTGCAGAGGAGAATCCCAAACAGTGAGGGCAGGTCCGTGTTCTATCTGCGATTTCCTCTGTTGTTTTCTTTGTTTCTTTGTAGATTTGTTTCTTGTTTCTTTTGTTGAAGTCTTCGTGTTTCGAAGTTGCTTCTTTGAAGTATTCTTGTTTCGTGTTTCTTTCTTCTTGAGCTTGTTCTTGATTTCACTTCGGAATTGGAATTCCACGTTACTAGTGAGGCAAATCCGTGTTCTAATAACGCGTGAAATCCTACAACGACTGCGCCAAATTTGTTAAATCACTAGTTTGGATTTAAACTTTTTAAAAACAATTTATTTTATTTAACGGACGAACAAGAATTTAGATGTGTGAGTATAACAATAATACTAATACTAAAATTATACTGCTCATGCAACGGGTTTGCTGCGACTTTATAAGTTTCGTTATGCTGACATCGTTGAAAGTAAAGTTAAAATATAATTGGCAAAAGATTAATTTAAAGAAAGAACATTATAAGGTTTCAGTAAATCATCATAAACGTTGGTTACAATGTATATAGTTATATGATAAGACACGTAGCAGTATTAAGTTACGTCTGGCTTTCAGATAACATACTGAAGGTTTTATGTTACCTGATAATAAAGTTATAGGAGTGTGAGAAGTACTTTGAATAATGAATGCAATACAATATATTTTATATAACATATATATATATATATATATATATATATATATATATATATATATATATATATATATATATATATATATATATAAGTAACTTATAGTTTATCATATCAAAAGCCTTAGTGTAATCTAATTAATATTATTAGATTACACTAAGAAATAGTAATGTTGTCACAGTGGTAGGCCTTAATTATGTACTAAGTTACATTTCCGTAGCATAACATAAGCTTTGGATTTGGGTACAATAACATTCATAATCTGTAAATCAGTAACTAGCTGGAATAAAAATCTTCCTTATATGCCCACTTTGACATTAGTATTATAATAAATAATAAGTCCATTTCTAGGAAAGCGTTTGAGGATTTGACAAAAAAATCATTTACTTTATCAATATCATTTAAATGGTCATATATTTCGATTTTAAGCAATATTGTTTACAATAAGACCAATATTCTGGCGGCCTGGCGCGTCTAAATTTAACTAAAACTTTATGGCGTAATTCTTACATACATTTTATATTAGATAGAGCATTATAATATAGAAATAGTTTTTCTTTGAACATTTCATTATATTCATATATATGACACATATAAGTCATCCAGTTGCAACACACTTTCATTTAAGGACATATTATCAGTATTATTTCAATGGTAATTTCCTATGATATAGATTCTAAGTCTCGTTGAAATATTTCCGAACTTATTTGTCTTAGATTTCTAAAACTAAATTGTTGTTGTGATTATTCGCTAATCTAAAACTGTACGTCTATTGGATAGTGATTCAAAATGTGGATATCACCTACTTGTCTTACTAAAATAATCTCAAAGACAAGCAAGGAGATCAAACAAATTTGCCCTTACTTGTCTGTCTGCCATCATGACAGACAATACTTTCTATCTCCCTTGCATACATAGTTTATTTCATCGCTATTTGCCAAATAAAAAATCCCAAATGGCTCTTATCTCATACCGTGGCTTGTTTTTATGACTAGGCTTAGGTAGACTGTTCCGTTTATCGGCAAGATAAGAAAGCTTTTTATTTGGCAAATAGCGATGAAATGAATAGTACTTCTTACGTTTTTTCAAATTTATTAGCATCTATTGATCTACTACAATTAATATTAACATTCTATTATTAATTTAATTATAGTTAATCGTTATCTTAATGTCATTACAAAAAGAATATGGCAACATTTATTTGGTATCAAAATTGAATAATATTCTGAAGTCCTAGGCTGCAACATTCATTCAATGTTCTCTTTAAATATTATTTGTGTTATGGGGACATGATTAATTATTCTCAGGAATTTGAGTTTCTTTAAATGACATGTTCAATATTTGCAACCTTCGCTGTTGATAAATTAACTAAATTAAAAATATAATATTATTTTGCCACCTGTTTCGCTCAACACTCATTTTCTACGTTATCATTTAATCTCGAAAATGCAGATTGCGATAAATTAGCATATTAATGAGTAGAGTAAATAATGAATGGGGTACCTCGGAGGCATTCATTTATTTTCATGTATTTGTACCTAAGTTTAATAACTAATTCCTTGTCAAAACTACAGCTATTTATTTAATACTTTATCACTTTTTATGCGACAAAATATTTCAATTAAAATAGCAGAAACACTTTATTTAATAACATTCCAACTCCCTGCAGACGCGAGATGATAAGAATTGATAAATTAATAGGTAATGTAGGAATAGCACGTAAAATGACAGAGATATTTCATAGTTAATTTACTGTATTTGTATTTAGGTGCAGCTTACACTGCATTTAGTACTAAATAATTACATGTATATATAAATATTATTCCGAAGTTTCTATTTTATTTTCCTATCCGCGTTCATTGATTTGCCGATATTTCGTTAATGATATCGTTAGGAATACTAATGGAAGTTATTCCCAAAGTTTCATAAAATCAAAAATGAACATTGAAATAAAAAAAACAATTTAAAAGTATTCAGACGTTCGGTAAACATGGAATTTCGTGTTGGAAGAGATTAATACCTGTAATTCTTCCATTTTCTAATTAACATATCTATTCAGTATTAATGTCCCAACATTCACTATATAATATGTTCACACTTTGATATGGATACTATTGGTAGTAAAGAAAGGAAATTTTGGGAGTTATTTTACCCAACAAATATTTCTGTATATTTTCAAACCTTTATAGCTCTTGCTCCCTACTTGAATTCTCAATAAGATGAAAATTTAATAAATTACTTGTTTCAAAGTGATTTAACATAAAGGATATATAATATTGACACATATGTATGAAAATGTATATGGTAAATATAATACCTAAACGATTCTTGAACAAACTCTGTATTTCATAAATGAACTATTTTCTAAAATATTCAAGCCCCGTACGCAGGTTATCAAAATACACAGTATATATAATTTTTTCGATAATCTAGTTAAAGTATTGTGGCTTATAAAATTTTTTGAGCCATTTAGTAAAAACGAATACGATAATTTTCCACAAACTATATGATTTAAATAATACAGCATCTGTTACGTGAAATATTCATAATGTTGTAATTAAATACTTACTGAAATACGAAAAACAAATTCTGAAAGACTCTAAAACACATTAACCCCATTTATAAAAATGACATTAATTAACGTATGTATTTAATTTTCTAAGATTTCGTACTGAATATTAGGGTTTTCTATATCCCGTTTATAGTATAGGTCTAAAACTTAAAATTATAGAATGTTGTACATCGAAAAATAAAAATGGTTTGAAACTTTGTATCAAGAGGAACTTATAGAGAAACTTTGTACCAAGAGTCGTGTAGATATTTTGACTAAAAGTTAGTTTCAGTGACCTAATTATCAGTAAGTTTATGATTGAAAAAATTTATCTGATAGGCAAAAATGTAGTAAGTATTTACAAATCAAAACAGCTAATGAAATATCAGGTCATTAAACAGATTAACTATGATACTATGGTTACTTCAAGTTGATATTGTAATGAAGACCTTTTAAATACTGTATTTAATAAGTTGCTTAAGTTAACAAGAAATAATTGAAATGTTTATAAAGGTTGGTATGATAATTTCGATACAAAGTGTTAATATGTCTGCTATGAATAACAATATGGAGGGCATTTGGAACAACTTTAAAATTTCAATTACAAATAAAGGTTATTTTTTTTTTGTATTTTTCCAAGAACCTCCTCTTATAAATGGTAAACATGAGACCCCTCATACAAGATACCATTATACTCAACAAATTTTAAGAAAATCGTATTTATTAAAAAAGAGAAGGTTACGATTTGAAAAAGAATATATCTCACTGATTAAACGTAAAACATAAAATAAAATTATTAATTCAATCAATTCTTAAGGGAGTTAATGGATGACTAAAGCACATAGTACTCTCTGTGGAAGACAACTAAATAATTTAATATGAATGGTAACTGGACTAAACGAGAGAAAAAAAATCAAAAATATTTACTAAATACTGGATAAATATTTTCCAGTCCTATCAACCAAATGGCATAGAAGAAATGTCGCAAATTACTAATACTCTCAAAAACAACATCAGCACAAAGAAAGCATTAGGTTATGGTCTAATAACTGCACAAATACTTCAGAATTTTCCCCACAAATGCATCATAAAATTGAGGTACTTCTTCAATGTAGCACTACGCCTCCAATACGTGCCAATGCAATGGAGGATTCCTGAAGGTATCATGATTCGTAAACGTGGCAAACCTCCTGAAGCTAGGAGATGGTATTCCCTAATATCCTTGTTGCTATTCTATCCAAGCTTTTCGAAAAGCTCCTTTTGGAAAGACTCAAACCTACAATTGGGGAAAAGCAACTTATTTCATCTCATCAGTTTGGAGTTCATAACAAGCACTCAACCATTGATCAAGCACATCGTATCACCGCTGTAATTAAGAGAGACCTAGAAGACAAAGGGTTCTGCTCAACGATATTCCTACATGTGGCTCAAGCATCCGACTGAGCATTTATTGCATCCGGATCTAGAATACAATCTAAGAAAATACTTTCCACGGCAAATGAGCTAAATTCTTCGCCCATACATCACTGATCATCACGAATATTCTGATCTCAAGAAGATTGGTGCTGAGATTCCATAGGGCAGCGTTCTTGGACCTGTTCTCTACCTGCTGTATACCAACGACATCCCATAAAGTGACGGAGTAATCACAGCAACATTCGCCGACAACAATTCTCTGGTCGTTACCTATCAGGACATCCAGTTAGCTACAAGAAATCTTCGAGAAGCAGTCAACTATGTCACCAACTGTACAACGAAATAACGCATTAGTCAATGTTGGTTCACGTCAGTTTAACGAACAAAAAAATACGTCTATATGCCAGTGATAATCGACCAGAAAACAAACTCACATGACAATGAAGCAACGCATCTAGGGATGACTCTAGATGCTAAACTACGATGAAAAAGCCTGAGCAACTGAACCTCACCCAACAAAATGATAAATGTATCGGCTCATCGGATATCATTCATAACGGAGTTGTGAATACATACCAAATTGCTTTTCTACAAAGAAACCTTGAGGCCCATATAGACTTGTGGCATCCAATTCTCGGAAGCACCAAGAAATATAACACGAAATTTATTCCGATGTTTCAGAACAAAGTACTTCGGAACTTCGTAAATGCACCATGATACATCTGCAATGAAAATATCCATCGCAACCTGAAGATTTTGATGGTTGAAGATGAAATCAAAAAGTTTTCAGGAAAATAAGGAGAGATTAGAAAAATATGAAAATACCGCGAAGTAATGTTGCTACTTGACAACAACAGACTTGTTCGACGGTTAAAGAAAAGAGATTGAAGCTGTTCGAATTGTAATAGCCCATCAAGTATCAAATCACCAATAGGACGGAGTAAGATCGGACCACCCCGTAAACGATGGAGTGACAACCTCGCAATAGACAGAAACCAGACAAAGAGACGAAGAAAAGCAAGCAAATTGCTTATATATATATATATATATATATATATATATATATATATATATATATATATATATATATATATATATATGAAGGAGAAGGAGGAGGAGGAATTGCAGTAGCAGATAAGTGCATAGAAATTCTAAGTGTATATCTATCATACAAATAGAATGATTAGTGTTATGTGGAGTTGCGGGACACTCATCTACTGAACAGCTATGTCTATATATTAGAGAGAAAATGTATGATATATTTAATCTAGTTCCAATATTCAATGCCTTCGGAGCGTTTTTCTAAAAACAAAGACAGTAAATGTCTTTTCAAAAAATAAACAACTCATTTCAGTTAAAAAAATCGCTTTAATAACAAAATTATCAGTATGGAATTCACAATATTTTTATAATTAGATATAAAATACATAAACATTAGAAAACGGAGAAAATGACAAGACGGCTATTGTTGTAGTCAAGACCGGCTGTCATCATTTTTACATTTTTTTTAATAAACAGTTTATTTTATTTATTTTTAGTCATAGTATATATTTAAATTAATACATTTAATCATTTTAACACATTTAACATACGATGTCACAAATTTTATGGATGTCATCTGATTCACAAATAAGAATAGCAAATAATGCATACAAAATAATAATTTATCTTCATATATAAACAACATACTGTCTAAAATTGTAGATAATACAGCTATATAAGCTGTAAGTAATAACCAAGAAGAAGCAGCAGAAAAATTGCAGACATTAGTGGGCTTTCAGACCAAAGATGCAAGTTACGCGCGACTTGATACCTGGAAGCAGGAAGCATGCTACTTGTTTTAAAATGTACAGTAACAAACGAATAGTTTCATACCAAAGTCATGTGGGATGGATGCGACTTGCTACTCGACTGATAGAGCATGTCGTATATTTTGCTACTTTGCAACGCGTGTTGGTGCCCTGCACATTGTTGTGGAGCAGTTTAGTCTTTAGTGTCACAATGTCTACCAATAAGTGTCTACCGGATGATGAACAATTTAACATTTCATTTGTGCAAGCTGTCGAAAAACACTCGTGCCTTTATGACCACACCCCAAAGACATACAGCAACAGAAGTACGCCCTCTTTAACGAGTAGATCTTCAACAAAAAGAAAGGCAAAACCTCCAGTTGATGAAATGGAGAGTGCTGTCGTTAGTTACCTTTCTCAACGAAGTGCGTGAACACCTGAAAACCCGGAGTTTTTTTAACAGCATTCTGCCTGACATTAGTGCTTTAAGCGCGTCATGGAAGCGGCGATTTAAAGTAGTAGTACTGCAAACGCTAGAAAGTATGATGCAAGAAACCAATACATCAGCGGGTTCTCCATGTGTGTTCAATGACAGACCAGCCAGTAGTTTATCGACCCATTCTACTGATACTGCAGCATCAACCACAGAGCATGCGTATAATAATCATCATACTGGCAGCTTTATGCCTATTTGCAAAAATTAAGCGATTTATTTTTTAAGCACCTAACTAAACCAGTATTTGACCTCGGTTTGACAACCTTCTTTATTTTCTTTTTTATTTTTATGTATTTACTTACCTCAAAAATATTATCAGCCTTTCCTTCACAGTAACAGTTCTACGATAATTTGTATCCTAACTGTAACTATATTGATGGTTTCAATAATTCAACAAGCTTGTTGAATGTTTCTCTTTCTATCCTATAGAAGTCCTGGAATTTCTAAGGATGCATTTGTAGCTGCCGGGAGACAACCAACGTACTGTATGTATCAGCATTGTCTCGTAAGTATGGATGAACCCATAACCTCCTTCTTATTTTCTTTCCACTCCTTGCAACAGCTCTAGCAATTAACACAATATCGTCTTCTTCCGACGACATTTTAAGAATATAACTTCAACTGAGCCCAAACGATTGCTAGGATTTTCGTGTAGCAGCATGCTGTACGACTTTGGCGTGAAAGTACCATGGGAAGACGCGTGATGCGACATGCTTCCAGGTAGCAAGTCGCAAGTGGCATGCATCTTTTGTCTCAAAGCCCACTTAGTGAACAAAATTTACACCTGAAAAAAAAAGTGGAGAACAAAATAAAATAAATTGAAATGAACAAAGTGTGTATTAGTGAACTTCACAAACAGGGCGAATCAACATACATCCATAAGCATAAATGATAAACGAATTCCATTTTTAAATACAGCTAAATATGTTGGTATTAGCATTGATGCTAGGAGATACTGGAATTAACTTATAATTAAATATAGAAAACTGTACTGTTGATTAGAATAAAACTTCACTGTAACTATCTGTAATAAGCTTATGTTATACAGTCAGATACTTAACCAGTATGGACCCATGGAATTCGGCTGTGGGACTGTGTTAGTCAAATCAATAGCTAGTCAAATCGGGGTGCAATTATAGCTCGCGTCCGTAACATAATGTTACACGTGCACCCTGGGTAACGCTAAAGAGCTAGAGCGATTAGTAGCCAGTGTATCTTCGGATCTCTTGGCAACTACACACATATGGAAACAAACCAACGTAATAGCTTTTTTCAAAGCTGTTTGACAAAAAACCTGGGTGATCTAACCCGGATCTGCCAACTGAATATTGAAAGCATTAGTAGATCTAAATTCCAATTCTTATCAAGTCTATTGAAAGACAATAATATTGACTTTGTGCTAATTCAAGAAACCCACTTACAAAACGAAAATCAAGCTCGATCAAGAGCAAAAATTCCCGGTTATGACATAATTGGTATAACATATCATCATACATACGGAGTAATAACGTACGCCCGAAGCGACATCGAGAATGGCAAACTGCTCTCGCTCAGATCAGATGAGGACATCCATAGAATAGTCGTCGATATTGGAAGAATGAAGGTAGTTAATATATACAAGTCACCAGTAGCTACATGGACACCACAAAATGTCCCATCGCTCCCCCACCCAAGTATATATGCAGGCGATTTCAATAGTTATCACACCAGCTGGAAATATGACACGAACGACCATAATTGAGAAATGCTCGTGGAATGTGCCGAAAAACAGAACCTCTAGCTAATATTTGATGCCAAAGACAGAGGCACCTTTAGATCTGCTGCATGGAACAGAGAATATAAAACTGATTTGACATTTGTAACAACAAATGAGCATGGCCAGCCAACCTATAAATATATCAAAAACCGTTCTTTCCGACTTCCCGAAAGCCAGCACCGATCCACCATATTGGAAGTAGGCATCCAAATCCCACTTATAAGATCCTTCTCTAGGCCCAGATGGAACTCCAAAAAATCAAACTGGACAAAGTTTAAATTAGACCTGGATAGCTGTATCCGATGGATCCCACCCAAACACGGAAATTACAAAAGGTTCGTAGGGGCTGTCATTTGCGTAGCGAGAAAACACATCCCTAGGGGCTTCCGGAAATAATATATTCCAGGCTGGAATGCGGAATGTGAGTCCATGTACAAAGACTTCCGCGAAAGCGGAGACTCTGAAATAGCAGACGGACTGCTACACTCTCTCGATGCAGCCCGCAGGGAAAAGTGGATGAGGATGACCAAAGAACTTCATTTCAAACACTCAAGCAGGAAAGCATGGAGTCTACCCAGAAAATTAGGCTCGAGTAACCCTCCTACACGAAATGATAGTGAAGTTACACCAAATCAGATCGCTGACCGCATAGTTACCATGTCGAGAGCCCCTAAAGTTATACCTCATACTACAAAGATTAAACACGAACTGAATAACCTGAGAAACAACAGTCCGGATGAATCCCCCTCTCAAGGCCTTTTGATCTCAAAGAGATTGGACAAGCACTGTTGAATATCAAAGCCAATAAAGCCCCAGGATTCGATGGAATTAAGCACTAGAAGATGGCTCGCTGATTTGCTTTCTGCCATACTTAATACCGGCACCCTCCCCAAGGAGTTTAAAAAAACAAAAATCATAGGTATCCTTAAACCGGGCAAAACAAAAAACAGCGCAAAAATCTACCGACCAATCTCACTTCTAAGTGCGTGCTATAAACTCTTGGAAAGATTGATCCTTGAAAGGATAAAAGACAAGATAAATGAACACATTCCAACATACCAAGTGAGTCTTCATGCGAGACGTAACTGCACAGACCAAGTACTGAGCTTGACAAACTTCAAAGAAGCGGGATTTCAAGAAAGCCTAAAAACATCATCTGTATTCATAGACATAACGGCTGCTTATGACACCATTCAGAAGCAGGGACTTCTGTATGAATTCCTAAGAAAACTAACTAGCCAACAGAAAACTAATTCAGCTACTGAATAACATGATGAGCGACAGATTACTCCAGGTAGTTATGGGAGACCAAATCAGCAGGGTGAGACACTTACAGAATGGGCTACCACAGGGCTCGGTCCTTGCCCCAGTCCTCTTTAACATCTACATCGCGGAAATGTCGGAAACCATACCAAAGAAATTCGAATATGCCGATGACATGGTCCTAACGATCAAGCGAACATCTATAAGATGTTATATCATATATAACATCTATATATAACCACAGAACAAATTCTAAGCAACTACCATCAGAGCCTGGCGGAATACTACCGGAAATGGAGGTTAACCCCCAACCCAAATAAAACTGAATGTACCTGCTTCCATCTAAATAATAAGTTGGCAAACCAACAACTAACAATATATTTTAAAGGTACGCTGCTCAGAAATCTCCAAAATACCTGGGAGTCACCATAGACAGAACGCTAACCTTCAAGCAGCACCTTCATAACACCTCAGCCAAAGTCCGTACAAAAAATAATATCAACCAGAAACTCTGCGGCACCACTTGGGAAGCAACAGCGAACACCCTACGTAGCTCTGCCCTGGACCTCGAATACAGTACTGTGGAATATGCTGCCCCTGTACATGTCCATAAACTCGACACACAACTGAACTGCACGATGCGCAACATCACGGGATGCATCAAGTCCACCGCGACATACTGACTACCAACACTCAGCCACATCGCTCCGCCACAGCTCAGAAGACAAGATGCTCTAGCTCGCCAATACCATAAAATAATGGCTGATCAACAACTCCCCATACATGAGGACATTGGTAAAGCAACTTCCAGCAGACTTAAATCCCGAAGACCACCAGTTAAGGCCTCATTAGAACTCTGCGCAAGCGGCTTCAACGTGGAACAGAAATGGAAGGAGACCTGGGAACAGTCCACACCGCCGAATGTATTTCCTAAAGTGACAGTCCAGAGTAAACCCACTGGATTCGACCTCCCACGGCAAATATAGAAGACTGCCAAAAGGATCTGAACTAAACATGGCAGATGTGCGGACATGCTAAACAAATGGGGTAAGCTGCCTTCAATTGAATGTGACTGCGGGGATCCCATCCAAACCATAACCCACATTGTCTAATACTGTGGAAATAGAACATACCCAGGAGATGCGGACGACTTTATATCCCTTACACCCTCGGCGATCGAGTGGACCAAAAACCTGGATCTGGCACTGTGAAATATATATAACTATGATATTTTGTATTTTGTAATTTGAATCCATATGTTAAGCCATACGATAAATAAATAGTCAAATCAATATTCAAAGGTTTTATAATAAGTATTATCTTATATAATTTATTTTATAAGTTATCTTATTATCAACAAAAATATTGAAGTATAAAAATATGTAATAAAACTAATATATGAATGAATCAAGATAATTTTTATTCTAATTTACTCTAGCGTAGCTATATATCGAATGAATGCTAGTGTCTGTTTAAAACCACCGTGGTCTATATTTATGTTAAAAGGCGCTTATCGGCAGGATCTAATACCCCAAACAGTGCATCCCTTAGCTCGCTGGAGACGGTGACTAAGTACGGCGATACATTAACTCGATATCACCTACATAAGGAACATCGTAAATGCACCTTGGTACATCCGAAATAGTAACCTCCATCGGGACCTGCGAATGAATGCTGTTGAAAAAGCAAGATCCAAGTTTGCCAGGAGTCATGAACAAGGCCTCCTTCAATATGTCAATGTCGAGGCGATTCAGCTCCTTAACAACGAAGGATTCACAAGAAGATTGATAAGAATCAAGCCTTTTGAGTTAGTTCAGTGTTGTGAGAAAGCAGAGCATTGTGTACGTTAGATTTTCAGTGTACCTAGTTTATTAGAAATCTAAGGATACTATTGAGTACGACCTCAGTTCTACGTTTTCTAAGTAGTAGGTATTATAAGTTAGAAAAAATGTACTTATTGATCTTTATGATCAGATTGCAACGTCCGTGAATGTCCTAAGGATAACTGATAAGTAAGTAAGAAATCTAAAAGCCATATGGATAAACAAGGCTGCCATTCAATATTGAAAAAGTGCCAAAGACATCATCAATTATTATACAGAGCACCAGGCAGTAACCTTGTTGTAACATCCGGATTTATCAATAATGACTAATTGAAATATCTCGACATGTCAATCGGTGTATTTAATAACAGCGGATAAATTATGCGTCAAATCTGATACGTACTTGTACTGAATTAAATATGCTGACAAGTAAAACAAATAACACCTCATGGTACTCACATATTTCACCTGAAAACATAATAAGGTATTACGTTGTTATCTTGATAGGACAAGACTACAATATCATTGCAATTTCTAGTCTACCTAGAAATAAAAAATACACTTACAGCAATGTCTTTATTTATTCAATAACAACATTACTGTTTCTTCCACTTATACCAACACCTAAATGAGATCAATGTTAAACACTGGAAAAAAATCATTTGCAAGTGTTATAAAGTGTCTCTTTTCATATAATTGCGTAACATTATGCCTTTTGTTTAATTGGTTTGTAATGCATATTTTAAGTTTCTCTTATGTATTATGAAGTATTGCCGTACACATTATACATCTAAACAGGTTATTTTAAGTAAATAATATCAATTATTCCGATCAGATCTAAGTTATATAATTTGTTTATATTAGCCTATTAATTTTGCACCTTTAGGCAGGAATTAGTTATGGATAATACCCAGAGATTAAAAATTGTATTATGGTATAGAGTAATATTGAGCATAATTATAAATTAATCGTTACTTCAATTAATCTGTAATCAAAACTCTCTCTGCACAGTTTTATATTGTAGGTGGTGGGCTTTATAAGACAAGGTAATTAATAATTGATTAAGTTGATATGTAAATTGCATATGTATGTTACCAGTACGTATGCATTCTTGGGGAAAACATGTGGTCTGATAAATGTTATACTAATATCCGTTTATTAATTAAAGATATATAATTAGTGTATTTAATATTGAACGGTATATAGAATAAACTAGAAATATGAAACATATTACACCTGTTTTTAATTTAATACTATCTATTTTTTCTTTCCTTTTCTGTTTAAGAAAACTTGACTGTTCGATGTACACTGTACCTAGGCTTATAACAGTCATCATAAAGAAATATACATAGAAATAGTTCTACAATATTTATATAAGAGACAAATTTTACCATAAATGTATATTTCATGGGTTAATTTTTATTTTTAAGGTGGTATCCAAGAGTTCATATGTTTGATAGGCCCTTGATCAAAACTTAAAAGTGCGTTTTTATAAATTTACACTGAAGTGACATACGATTCAAGCACGTGCGGATGGTACCAAAAATATTAATAACGCATATTGGATAAACAGTTTTAAAACCTTAAACCGGACTTTTCCGCACTTAGAACATCTCTATCTCGAAATTGAGTGGCCGAGAAAAAATAAACCAACACATAAATGCAGAATATGTGTTTTATGCGACAGTTTTACTTTTTCAAATTTTTCTCAAATAGTCCACCATCATGCTTTCTCATGGCCCATGGACAGGGTGGAGTGTGTCCTATCCACCTGAAAATCAATAGATGTCGTCTGGTAGATGTTTCTAATCAAAATCAGTCGAAGCCCGATCGATCCGAAACGATTTTTTGAGTAATTATGCTAACAACAAAAAATTATCAAATAATCCACCATTGTGCTTTCTCATGACCCATGAACATGGTATAGTGTGTTCTATCCACTTTAAACTCAATAGGTGTCGTTTGAGAGACGTCTCCGATCAGAATCAGTCAAAACCCGATCGATCCGACACGGTTTAATTGAATTATCGTGCTAAAATAAATCCCGACAACAACGACGACGACAACGACACACACACACAAAATGGTTTAAAAACCATTTTTTGTTGTTTTTAGGCTGAAAAACGAAAAATAAACCCTAGAGAAAAATTTTCTTTACACGATTACATTACTTTTCCGTGTATAGTGGAGTGTGGAAAAGTAAGACACTATTCTATAATAAAATATTTTGATTCGAAATATTCACGGAATTATTTTGACCAACACTTAATAAACTACTAGAAGACTACTAGAGATTTTACAAACACTAGAATCTATAAGATTTGCAAAATTTGGTTTCTTAAAACATAATTCACAAGGAATTGAAATAGGATTTTAATATTTAGAATATTATTTTATTATTCATGACATTTTAAATTTACCCTCATGTTGACAAAATATGTTCCTATGAAAATAATAGATGTGAAAGACGATGAAACGGATATTTAATTATATAGTGTATGCTATGACATTTTCTTATTTGATTCATTACAATGGGGAACAGTCAATTTGTTACCAGGAACTTTAAGAGTCGATGTTGAATATGGTATTACTTTTTATTGATTGGCTCTAGTTTCTGGCATAAATATACATGTTAAATATTAACACAAAGTTAGAAAAACAAATTAAAATAAGCAATCTTTCTGTAATGTAATCGTATAAAAAAATAGTTTTTTTCTAGGGTTCATTTTTCGTTCTCAGCCTAAAAACCAGAAAAAAAAATGTTTTTTAAACCATTTTGTGTGAGTATCGTCGTTGTCGTCGGCATTTATTATTGTTAGCATGATAACTCAACTAAACCGTATCGGATCGATCGGGTTTTGACTGATTTTGACCGGAGACGTCTCCCAGACGACACTTATTGATTTTGAGGTGGATAGGACACACCCCACCCTGTCCATGGTCATGAGAAAGCACGATGGTGGACTATTTGAAAAAAGTAAAGTAAAACTATCCAATTAAACACATATTCTGCATTTATGTGTTGGTTTATTTTTTCGCGGCCACTAAATTTCGGCATAGAGATATTCTGCGTGCGGAAAATTTCCTTTTAAGGTTTTAAAACTATTTATTATTATTATAGCGTGTGACAATGCTTGTTTCTGTTATTTCTTAAGAGATATAAGAGAAGCTAAGCATTCTTCATATGTTACCAAAACAGCAATTCAATTGTTTATAATTTTTAGTTCTATAATACATTTAGAATACATAGTGTCATACAATTTATTTTATAGTCTAATTTTTCCCTTATTTGAATAGAAGAAAAAGTTTACCAAAAATAACTCTAAATTCGACGGAAAATCTTGTCGAGTGCAAATTTAAACGTTCTTGTCTTTTTCAACACTTAAGAAACCACCCAATTTTGTTTCAAACTAAATCCCTATTTTTTGTAATAACAATGTATCTCTACTTCGGTTTTAAATATAGAGAATAACATATTTTGTATTTCACAAGTACATGGAATCTCTCCATAGAAAAGAACATTATGTTTAATTTTAATTTAACTATTAACTTAATTTACTCATAAAATATGGAATATCAATATTATTTATATAATATGTGTGGGCTGTAGATCAGTGGGCTGAGGGCTGATTTTTTTCAAATGTTAATACATAATAATAATAATAACACTAATGTTTATTTAATAATAATGCTTCCTTCTATGGAGAAATGTTATTATAAATTTTGATATTATTTAGAATTTTTTTATATATGGAATCTAACAATTAGATAGACTAATTCATGCAGAAAATGTTAAAAATTATAGAAAAGTTTTTTTGTGCAATTTTCTTTTATATTTTTGCTGCGAACGGTTCTTCTGCAGACTCCAGCAGTAATCGGCCATCATGTGACGATCCCACCTTCCTTGATGCCTTTCTTCCATTATTCAGATATCCTGATGAAACCGTTTATCTTGTTCCTCACTATAATCTCCTAAGTAAATATGTCAAAGTGGCTTAATCACTTTGACAAATTTCTTTGTAACTTAGGAGCTAACCTTGTAATTAAAAAATGTAATTAATTTAATGCCCACATTGGCTCCCATTTCTTAAAACATTTTAGCATCTTATGTCCTAGTTCTTGGAAGTTATTTGCTTTGTCTATAAAGAAAATTTGAATTACAGTTACACAACTAAACCATGCATAAGATTCTACAACGGTCATATATCTGTTAAAATTTGGATCTTTTATCAGTTTCGAATTTGTAGACCGTCAAAAATCTCTGCTTTTGATTTCTGCATACTCAGTGCTGGAAATGTTTGGCAAATGTATTTAAAAACAGGTTGATGTGAAGAAGTGGTAGTATTATTTTTCTTTGTTGTTACTGACTCGTGAAGAATGATTTCCTTTTTGCGCAATTATACCATAAACAGAGGTAAAAAGTATATTTTATATATCCACTTTCCCACTTTGGTGTCCAAGAATTATGGTGACTATAGTTAAATCGACACAAGTAAACCATTCTGAGAATAAGCAGTTTCAGGAGTATTCAATATTTTAACAAACATATCCAATTTAGCTAAAATGAAAATATAACGTGAAATTAGGAACCTCGAGTACTTAGAAATCGATTTTAAATTTATGGTAACATAATTTTTTTCTTGTTCCCCAATGGTATTTATATTTATAATGAATTTTATTAAAAAAGTCAGCAAAAATATTCATTTCCTTAAACCGTAGGGTGTGGCAGACTGGCCCAATCTGATTTGTCACGGCCACAAACTTGTATATTAAAAAGTAACTTATCAGGGACCGAACATCTATCATAATTGTTCATTGCGTAAAGTCGAATGTTTGATGGGTTTGAGGCAAATACCAAATAACCCCAAGGCGCTATAAATTTCGTCGCTCTTTTAATCATGAAAATTTTAAACAGCTATATTTTAAATTCTGAGGTATGTTAAACAAAGAAGATTTGATTATCAATGAAAATTAATTAATTATCTACATTCCCGAATGTCTATGATTACCATTACTCGCCACCTCTGTACTATAATGAAATAATTGCAATCATGCAGGAACCCTGGACCGGCAAATAAAGAATGGAAATTTAAATGTGAACGTCTTAGTAGCCCCATCTACAATGTCGCCCAAAACGTACATATACATTCCCAAAGGTTACAAGTCATACTCTTTCCGCAGTTTTTCTCCAGAGGTTAAACCGTATTTTCCCTGAGAAGTCATCGGAGCATCAATGTACTCTCCGATTGATTTTATTAACTCTCCGGGCGTTAAACACCCGAAGAGTTAATTGAGTTAGAATATTGCGAGACGAATTGTAAACATCTCATTGTTGGTTGTGATTCCAATGTTCATCACTTTTTATGGGGTAGCGGGTGGTATGTGTCTTAAAATGTTAGTATGTCAGACCATTGAAAGGTATAAAGCATTCTCTACTTGGACCATAGGCAAACAAACAGGAAAAACATTGTTGATTTCCTTGCCTATAGAGTGAAAACTCGACAAATTGAAATGGCAATGGACCTTGAGGCCTATGTGAAAAAACTTCACTTGTCTGTTGTATGAAACTATAAGGAATCATGTTCACTGAGGAATTTCACGGTGGATTTCAGCACATCTTGGTGAATTTATTCGGTTGAGAATGTTAATCAGAAAACTCAACACAATAACTCAACACTACTTCTACATAATGAAGCGGTACAATTGAGCGAGAAAATGTAAACGTGATATCGACTGGATTGCCTATCGAGACGAACAGAACACATATAAAATATTGATTCGCTACATAAACAATCGTGCAGCATATTCTGTGATGGTGAATGCAGCGGTCCATATAAAACAGATTCTGTCAAAGAACTTTGAAGGAGGGAATATTGAAGGCTACACAAGCATCTTCACGTTATGGGCTTTGTGGAACATGCAATTTAGAGAATGAAACTGCAGGACATATCACAAAGAACTTAGCCTTATACTCAAAATGTATATGACAATCTTATGCTTAAAACATATAATTTTTATTTTATTCTATCTATTGGTATCGATCTATTTATAACATACAATATAAATCGGAATATTCAGTTGGTCTACATTCTACACATATTCTTATATATTCTAGGAAAATGTATTTTCAAAGCAAGAGCGTATCATTCTAAAAAATATATATCACGTTCTTCTAAGTATTTAAAATATTCACCCTGATCTTCCAGAATACTTATTGATGCCAATGACTACTTCAATGCCAACTACTACTTATGCTAATTCCATGATAAATTGTATAATCAATCAGCCTTTGTAATTTATTTATTGCATTTAAGTAAACTTTATTTCTCAGAATAAATATATTAGAGAAATTATTCAAGTCGACTAAAATTTAAATATCGCGGATAACTTACCGATGACTGTTACATTTGATAATTCTCTTTGTTAAATATTCCTGGAGTTCAAAATGATGAGACAGCTGTCCGCCAAACGTTACATTAATGCTGATAATTTATTGACGCTTTAGGACATGTCTTCAAAACATAAAGCTTAACTTTCATAACATTGTCACCAGCATCTCTGATAGACTTCTTGATAATCATTAATATAAAAAACTAATATAGATCGATGAAAATAATGTTGGTTTTATTTCACTTGTTTTTCGCAATATTAAATGCCTCAATAATCCCAATATGTATTTTCCTATTATAATCAGAGTTAGTGAGACTTAATTCATCTATTTTTCGTTGACATCTTGTATGTACACCTGCTTATATATACGATCACTCCTGTGGCCTCATCAATTTAAGCGAATTTATTTTCAATGGGAATTTTATAATAAAATGTTTTCAATAAAATGTCATTGCTCGTCAATAATTCAGCGCAAGTCGAAGAGCTCTCACTGTTAAAAGTTAATTATTATATTTAAGTGATTTTACGTTAATGCATTCTTGTCTACTTATTTCATCAGACGACTCTGTTTAAAAACATTTCTGTATTTGCAACAAATATATGCGTATTTTATAAAATTACAAACATATATATATATATATTTGTAATTAGAAATAAATGTATAATCCCTATAATTATATATATATATATATATATATATATATATATATATATATATATATATATATATATATATATATATATATACATATATATATTACCGCGCTTTTATTATATTTCTTATAACTAAAGTTTCCATTCTCAATCCAAACCCAACTGAACGCATATAAGAAATGTCTTATATGCGCAACAGAGAGTCTTCACATAAATTTAGGTAAATTATATGTCTAAATTCCTGATGAAGTATTAATATCTGTATATACACTCTTGGATAAAAATAACGAATCAACAAAACTTTTCATTATTTCTTATGGTACCAATCATTAAACATTTTTGTAGGTAGCCTAAGATATCCTTTGTCACTACTAATAAATAATTACAATTGCTTGACACATGTAAAGTAATATTTTGTAATTGTTTGTTAACAATACATTCAACGCTGTTTAAAGTGTTAAATTTGTAAAAGGTAATAAATTCACTTACGCTACTGTTTTCTATTTAAATTTAATGTCATCCGATAAATGAAACACTTTGTCCAAAGTGAGTAGAACAAATGAATCGTCCACTGAAATTAAAAGAAGATGAAACAGTGAAAGCAGTAACTTTGGTTAACGAGGGACGTAGCCAGCGATATGTGGATAATTTATTAGAAGTTAAACAATTAATCAAACTTTTATATATTTTAATGAACTTGAATGTTCCTGCAGAACTCTAGGATAAAGTTGGAAGAAATTTACAGATGATGATTTACAAATGGGAAGTGATAAGCGATATCTCATGCAAGTCGTCTTAAGGAACAGGATTCTGTCAATTTGGAGCTAAGCAGACCCATAGCAGCAACTCTAAATATAGCAATTTTTGGACAAACAGTCAGAAGGCTTAATACTGGAGTATTAGACAACAGAAGACCCGCTTTTCACCACTGCTCAACAGTAAACATGGAGTTACTAGACTGCGTTTTACAAGAGAATACGTAAATTGGACCATTAATGACTGGAAGCGAGTTTTTTTTTGTGCGAAACAAGAATAAGTCTTAATTCACCAGATGGACTCCAATGAATCTGGTAAATACGAGGAAAGAGGTCTCCTCTGCCTGGGCATGACATGATCAAATGAAACAAGAAATAAAAGCAGGACAAGATTAAATGAAACAAGAAATGAAAGCAGGACAAGATGAAATGAAGAAAGAAATGGAAGCAAACCAAGGGGAAATGAAAGACGAACTTATACAAGCTGTATACAACGCCATGAGAATGTTTCAAGAGGAGATAAAAGACCAAGTCGCGATGGACCTCCAAGTCTTACGAGAAGAAACAGAAAAGAAGCTATAAGCGGGGCTAGCTAAACAGGAAGCAGAAATAGACGAGAAGATATAAAAAGCCAATCAGTCCTTAACATCAAAAGTGGCAGAGATTCAAAGGGAGTTTAACCGACTAAGAATACGTCCTACAAGTGCTGTACCTGGGGTCTAACAGACAGCCAGAGTGACAGCACCAACTTTTGATGGTTCGATTCCTTGGTCGGTATATCGAAGACAATTCGAGGCTGCTGCTTGCGCACACTACTGGGACGATCAGGAAAAGGTTATAGCTCTTATCGTTGCCTTAAGAGGGGAGGCCCTTGATATACTCCGATCTATTCCGGAAAGTCAACAGAATGTTGCTACAATAGTAGATCGTATGGAGATGCGCTACGGTGACAAACACATGCAACAAGTCTACCAAATGCAACTGAAAAGCCGAAATCAAAGGAGCAGCGAGACATTTCAACAATTTGGGGCAGACGTCGACCGACTAGTACAGCTGGCATACCCAACAGCACCTCAGGAGTTTTCAAATCAAGTGTGCGTGCAAACATTTATCGATGGCTTGAGAGACCCGTACATGCAGCAGGTGCTGAGAATGTCACGACATGACACTCCCAGCAAAGCATTAGCGCACGCCCTAGAGTTTGAGGCTATTTCAGTAAAGCCTTGTCTAAATCCGAGAGAAACTACTGTGTAACTCGGCGGGAGCTTCTAGTCGTAGTGAAGACTTTGGAGCATTTCCACAAGTACCTGTACGGATGAAGATTTCTGTAAAGAACCGATCACGCTTCTCTTAAGTGGCTACTCCAACTCAAAAATCCAGAAGTGCAAAATGCGAGATGGCTCCAGCGATTACAGATCTTTGACTTCACCATTAAGCACAGAGCTGGAAAGCACCACCACAATGCTGACGCCGTCTAGAAGGCTATGTGCAAATGATAACTGCCAGCACTGTTTGAATCTTGAGCAAAAGGAAGGATTTCCTCAAGTGACTTGTTGCCTAACGAATGTACAGCCGGATGAAAATTGGGATGCCAATCTAGTCGAGAATCAATGGAACGACGAACATATCGGGCCTATATTGCGTCGGAAAGAAACAGGAAAGAATAGACCATTGTGGGTGGATATCAGCGACCTCGGCGCAATTATGAAATATTACTGGGCTCACTGGTTATTGACGCCGGGGTTCTGAAATGAGTTTTGGAAAGTCCGGATGGTGATGGTTGAATCGACTACAGATCGTGCTACCCAAGAATAGAGTGGCCGAGGTTTTGGAAACTGCTCACGGCGGAACCGGAGGAGGGCACTTTGGGGTAGCTAAAACAATGGGTAAAATGTAGGAACGATTCTATTGGGTAGAAAGTCAGTCAGACGTAGAAGATTGGTGCAGAAAATGCGTCGTCTGCGCTAGCAGCAAGGACCCAAACACTCCGGCGCCGGGGACGCATGAAGCAATACAACGTCGGTACTCCCTTTGAGCGAATTGCTATCGACGTTGCCGGGCCATTTCCACGCACTAAATCGGGTGTGTTCCAGGGAGTGTGTCAGTTGCCCCGAATTTGAAAGACCAGATTGGAATGCGACCGAATAAAGACAAGGTATGACCGAAGGACGAATACTGAAAGCTTTCAAGAAGGCGACCTAGTATGGTTATACAATCCGTCTCGGAAAGAGGGCCGATGTCCGAAGTTGCAGAAATCCTGGGAGGGTCTTTACAAGATTGTTACCAGAATAAATACACATCGAAATGTACACATCGACCGCTTGTCACCATTCCAAGGGCGATTAACTGATCGGGACGATCAGAACTAGGAGGGGGGCAGTGTCACGAACGCCTCGAGCGATCCCGAACGCCGGGAATATTCCATACCTCGAGAGCGTGCGGTGTTGACTTCCAGTGCATTCTATACTAAAAGGTTCGCCAAAGTTCTTTATCTAGAAACGTCTGGAGAGACGTTCCACTGCCTATATAATTGTGTCGTCCGGTCAGGAGTTAGTTGAATTTGGACCGCGAAGTGAGCGATACGGTGCGAAGAAAGTGATATACAGTGCGAAAGTTAGTTTATAAAGTTAAAGTAGAGAGAAAGTTAGTTAATTAGTTGGACTTGTATATAGTTGAGTTGTAAATAAGTGTTCGACATAAAGAACTTTCTAGTAAATTCGTTACAATATTATGTATTGTTATGTAATAAGTAATATCTGACGATCATATATAAAAAATGTCAATATACAATGTCATCATAATTCATCGCGACGATTAATGTTTACACAGTAATGTTCTACTCTTTGTCGGTTGAGTTTAAAATTATATCTGGTATATTTAAGAGATATTTAAGGTATAGAAACTCACAACTTTCATCCACCTCAATGTCTACTGTAAATATGACCGACACTCTCTTATAAACACAGATTCTCGAAAGCCGTAACACATTTTTGCTCAATTACGCCTTCCACGAGAAAGAAGGCATCCACTTATTTAACAAATTCCGCATAATGAAGCTTTTCTTTAAAATATCGTGTATGGTTGCAGTAAAAATTTCCATTCAGAGGGAAATTTCAGCAACCATTCGGTTTGCCGAAATTCACTTGTTATATTATCTGGATCACCACCACCTTCAATATTCTCCATACTGCCCTCATGGATTTTTTCTTACAATTTTACATCTTTGTTGAGGAATACACAGATCTGTCAGTAGTAAAAGTATTACTATAGCTTGACCAAACTCAAACTTAACCGTGAAATGCGTAGATAAAGAAGAGAGTCTGCTACAGCAGAAAGAGAGATAGGGAGCCGTCAAGCTAGCGCATTCAGCGGGAGAATACGCTCCATTTCCCTTCTGACCGATGGTTCTACTGCGCACCCCAAGGTCACGACTAAGATAAATTTAGTCAAACTGTATACATGGCCACCCCCCACCAATCATCCTTGTGACCATGACCTTGATACTTATTTGTTCCGTCAGACTTCACGATCGAAGGTATCCTCGAAATTCCATTTTTATGACATCATTCAAAATTACATATTTTGCCTTAAGATTATACCGGTCAGTTCAAAAATATTGACTAAATTATTATATATTGACTGGCTATTAAAAAAGTTTTTTTATTAATTTAATTTAAAATCTGTAATAATCATCGTGAATGGCCTGATAATTGATCTTTATCTTGTCAAAATTAATTTACTTATACATTTGAAATAAGTTTTTCCCTTTTCAAGATTGCTTATTGAATAATAATGCCAATATGTTAATAATGTTCTTGTAATAAGAAATTAAAATATCTGTTAATATACAGAGTGGTATTTTTAAACATACACAGTACTTGGAATCTCTTATATACAGAGTGGTATTTTTAAACTTAAATTAAATTTTAATTATATTCAAATTATTAAATCACAATTTTTTTGTATTATGGGTGTTTTATATTAGGATGAGGCATTTTATTGTGGGTATAGTTTTTAGAACGGCTATTGTATTAGATTAAAATTAATGTACCTACGGTAAACGATATAATAATATGATAAATAAGTATAATATTTATTATATATACTTTTTAATAATAATTGTTAATACAATTTTACAAACAGTTATCGAACAGACGTAAAGAGATCAAACAAATTAGGTAAACATTTTCCCATTCCTCTGGCTTTCTAACCTTTTTCGAACTCTAATTGTATGTCTTTTTATTATGCTAATTACTTTCCAATATTTATACGAGTTCAATTCATCTGTCATCAATTTAGAGAGAAATAGTTATTATTTTCTCATTCGCATATGAGATTTTAATTCCTGATTAATTCCAATGTATCTTCCATCGAAGTTCAGGAAGAAGGAACTCGAGATGATGATTAAAATTCAGTTTTGTCTTAACCGTGTTGGTATCTATGAGGAAAAATTTGTATCTCTTCTTTTCATGATAACGTAATACGTGACACCGAATCGTAACCAAATGTGACTATAATATTATTTAGAGAATGCGGTAGGTATTCAGCTCAGTATCCTTGATCTGGAACCAGTAAAGTGTGTGAGTGATTTCGCATTCTCCTATATATGCAGGTATCTACAATAACGTCATTTGCACCGTGGTCTAGAAACTGCCACTGACATTATATGCTTGGATTTCTCTATTGGAATTATTTCGCCCTGTCTTCGACTGGACATAGTCTTGTGGTCTCTATTATAAGCTAGGGTTTGAGTCCCAAAGAACAGTGTTTGGTGTGACACTCTGAGCATGAATGTGGTTGTCTTCGCCTCTAAATATAATCCTCTCCACAACATCATTATTTAGGAGAAGAAATTCTGTGTCTTCAAGCTTTTGTTGTTGTTTTTTGAGTATATGAGTACGTGAAAATGAGAGAGAATATTTATTATACGTATGTGCACAAATGGATCTCTTTAAAAATGAATATCATTAAGTCTTTTGATACAAAAAGCATGAAGATTTCCTTACATGTACTACCACTATAAAATATGTATACAGCAAATAAAGTTGTTATCATATAATTATGTATACTATCGGAAATTCGGACATAAATAAAGTCTACTTATAATATCCCAGTCAGTCTTGAACTGAGTTAATTAGTTCTTGAAAATCATATTATATAATTTATTCCTATCTAGGGGAATATATGATTATCATATATTTTAGACAACCGTCGGAGGTCATAAGAAAAAATAAGTATTTTGTTTATACAATTTTAGGCCAAAGTACATATTACTACTAAGTTACAAAAACAAGCAAGCGCCGTCGAATCACTCTTCATCATGAGAGTGCGAGCTCTCACACATCTCGTCTAACAACCGAATGTTTGAACACTTAAAAAAATCAAATTAATGGGTTATCCATCATACAGTCCTTATTTGACACAAAATGACTTCTTTTTGTTCCCGAACGTCAAAGATAAATTGCGTGGACAACGATTTTTGTCGGCGGAAGAAGTCGTTGATCCATTCAGAAACCACGTTTTGGAGATATCTCAAGCAAAATGGAAAAACATGCCTTGACAAACGGTTCTAACGCATGCAAAAATAGGTATATAGATTATGAAGGAAAACATTTTGAAAAATGATAAAGTAATTTTCAATAACAAATTAATAATTTTTATTATTAGGTCAAAATACAAATAGTACCCCTCATACTTAAATATTTCCATGTTTACCAGTTATTCTTTTGGATAGTTTATTACTTGTATCTATTAATATATTAAATTATCAGCTTAATGCCGTAACACAAATACAATATATTGACGATAATAATTACAAAGTTAAAGGCTTCATTCACATCGGTGTATATAATTAATGATGTATCCTAACATTAAACAATTAGACGCGGTATTGTTTATTTACTACATACATTACAATTCGTTATATCCTTTATACCTTAACTAAAAATAATTCAATAATAAAGTTGACTTTATGATTATGAGCAATAATATATTATATAGTTATTACTTATTTTTAATCAATCTTTCAATACTTATACACATTGTAAATTATGTTGGGCGAAACATATATTAATTTTAATCATCAAGACAATGTCGTATAATTACGATTTTAGTGTGTTTTTAATTATCTCATTTAAAAATAAACCAAGCAGTTTTCATTTAAACATCAATAATCACTGAATTGCAGTTACTTTCAATTTCAGAGGAACCGGAGGGTGAATAATATAATTTCATTAAATAATTATTCATTGTCTTATTTATTCGGGTTCTACTTTCAAAACCAATTGTAATAAAAATAATAAAATTGAATTAGAGATCCGCAGTTGATCCAGAGCAACAAAATTTAACACGAACTTTCAAATAACAGTAAATAAGCATTTCTTTGATGCCCTGAAATATGGTGTAAAATTTTAAACCAATATCACGCCAAACAAAGCACTACATACTCATACAGGGACATGTACATACTCATACAGGGACACATTAGTTTTGCAATAATGGAATGTTGGAGTATGAGTATGGAGTAATGGTAGTTTAAGAAATAATTATATATTCACGAATAACAGTCACAATCTTAAATATCATATGTGAAATACTTGTATTTATATTATCGATATATCTAATTATATATTCCAATGGTATCGTCCTAATGTAAGTGCACATCAGTTAGTAAGTAATAAATGTTCCTCAATTATAGAATCCCAATCCTTTGAATATCTACTAATACTTTTTTTATAATGTCAAGAATGTAGTTCTTGAAAATAAAAATTTACAAGTTAAAATTGCAGTTTTCATTATATTTTATGGTTACGAAAGTGTAAATATAGTTAAAACAAAGTACGTCACTATTAATATTCGGTAAATATCAATTGAGCATCTCCATTATTTAAATTGTGTACAAAATTGAGATAGAATGGGGAATGTCTAAATTACGTTTACCTATTTGTTAAGTATGTTAACGTATCTGGCTTACGTGTTGTGTTAGAATGTTGTGCTATTTAATTTTCCTTCAAACAAATAGTTGCCGAATAGTCATCATAGAACACTAAAACCAGAACATCCCAGAATTTAGACATCGGAATCGAAATAACGACACGTACTTAGAAAACACTCTGTACGTGATCTATTAAAGTCTTCATTTGAATGAATATCAAAAGTCTAGATGTTGTTCAACATCGATTAGTTGGGATTACTGCTGTTTTCTTTTTTCTTTACTTTTCCGCACTCAACTATACCAGAGCGGAGAAATAATCTAATCGTGTAAAGAAGAATGGAAAAAAAAAATTTCTAGTTTTTATTTTTGGTTTCTCGGCATCAAAACAAAAAAATGGTTTTTAAATAATGTTGTCCGTGTGTGTGTGTGTCGTCGTTGTCATCGTCGGCATTTTAAAAATTTCTTGTTAGCACGATAACTCAACTAAGTCGTGTCGGACTCAACTAAGTCGATTTTGACTGATTCTGAGCGGGGACGTCTCCCAGACGACACCTATTGATTCTGATGTGGATAGAACACACTCTACCATGTTCATGGGTCATGAGAAAGCACTATTTGAAGAATTTATTTTGTTAGCACGATCACTCAATTAAATCATGTCGAATTGATCGGGCTTCGACTGATTCTGATTAGGGACATCTACCACCTCACCCTGTCCTTGGGTCATGAGAAAACACTATGGTGGACTATTTGAAAAAAGTAACACTGTCGCATAAAACACATATTCTGCATTTATGTGTTAGTTTATTTTTTGTCGGCCACTCAATTTCGAGGCAGAGATACTCTACGTGCGGAGAAGTCCGTTTTAAGGTTTTAAAACTGTCTATTTTTATAATATCTAAATTGGTTTTATCTGAATATTGGTATTGCTTGACATAAGTTCAGTCACAATTTGACGAGATTAAGTCAAGTTAATTACGATTTAAAGACTTATAATAAACAGTAACGGTAACTTCTTTGGCATCTTTAACATTTCCAGCATCTTTGAGAGATGTATTACGTTGTCTTCTTTAGTAGTAACAATCAGCTAACTAATAAGTAAACATTTCTCCAATACTACAATTCCAATTTGTATTTTATCATGAAAGGTGCCAGTGGAAAAATTCAAAAATTACTGCTATTACACACACACACACACACACACACACACACACACACATATATATATACAGTGCTATTCAAAAGTCCCCTCCCCTCCTCTTATCTTTTTAACGATTATACATAAACTAGTGAAATTTGGTAACTGAATATTAAGGGTTGTAACTTCCCTACTAGTAATGATAGATGACGTATGCGTCAAAGGTGACGTCACAAGGTCATTGTGACCAATAATTTTAAATGGAACCCTATCGCAAGCGACACCTCTTTTAAAAGGTATCGAAAAAACGTATTCAATAATACTAATATTGTTTGTATTTATGGTAGTTTTGATGGATTAAATCAGTAATCAGTAAACTTGGATAATAATTTTAATTACAGATTCAAAAATCAGTACCTACTTATAGTAATTGTTCGAAGTGAGCTCCATCTACTTCCTGGCAGTAAAACATCCTATTACGAAACTCGTCTCGTACTTTTTCAAACGTGTCTGCGGAAATAGCCCTACATTCTGTAACAATACGTTGTTTTAAAACATCAATATTGTCAGGCTGAGTGGCGTAAACCTTCGATTTAAGATACCCCCACAGAAAAATCTAAAGGTGTGAGGTCCGGTGATCGAGGCGGCCATTCCATTGAACCTCGTCGTCCAATCCATCTACCAGGATATTCTTCATCCAAATACCGTCTTACTGCACCGTAATAGTGTGGAGGAGCACCATCCTGTTGGAATGTTATTTCCAAAATGTCGAATTCATCTTGATTATCTTCCAAAATTTCAAGGATTAACGGTTCTATTGCATTTTGCAACATCTGCAGATACACCTCACCGGTTAAGTTGGTATTTAAAAAAACAGGCCCAACGATGTGGTTTCCCAGTATACCTGCGCAAACATTGACCTTCTCGGGATACTGAGTATGTGTTTCACGAAACATGTGAGGATTTGCGTCACTCCAATATCTCACGTTTTGTGTATTTACATTTCCATTTAGATAGAAAGTACTTTCGTCACTAAAACAAATTGTTTTGACATAGTCTGGCTGTTGGCTGTAACGTATTGTTACAGAATGTAGGGCTATTTCCGCAGACACATTTGAAAAAGTACGAGAAGAGTTTCGCAATAGGATGTTTTACTGTCAGGAAGTAGATGGAGCTCACTTCGAACAATTACTATAAGTAGGTACTGATTCTTGAATCTGTAATTAAAATTATTATCCAAGTTTACTGATTACTGATTTAATCCATCAAAACTACCATAAATACATATACAATATTAGTATTATTGAATACGTTTTTTCGATACCTTTTAAAAGAGGAGGTCACAATGACCTTGTGACGTCTTGACGCATACGTCATCTATCATCACTAGTAGGATAGTTTACAACCCTTAATATTCAGTTACCAAATTTCACTAGTTTATGTATAATCGTTCCAAAGATAAGAGGGGGGGAGGGGACTTTTGAATAGCACTGTATATATATATATATATATTTTTTTTTTTTTTTTTTTTTTTTTTTTTTTTGAAGGAATAATCATGGCAAACGCACGCATCATCTATAAATATATCAATGAAAATAAGAGAAGTATGGCAAAGCATCAGAGCTATTAGAGGAACTTCCACATTTATCTAGCTTTATAGGAAGTAATGTCAACATGGCGATGGATATCCTAGCAGAGGCAGAAAATCCAACAGATTACTTTATGTAAGTAGTTCCTTTAACTACAATGAACACTTTGTACGTTATAGAAATATGACAGACAGCAATTTGTTAGAGTTTAATGAACAGGAGATAATTATATTCTATTATGAACCATCTCGAATGAACGAACTAGTAGATAACGTCTTAGAAGAGATAAAATTTGCCTCAGATGAAGATGCCGTTGCCCATGAAATCATATGACAGCTACTACGCTCCTACAAGAAATGTGTCTTAAATTTCTTCAATAAAATGTGATCGTGCGGTATGTATCCAGTAGCTATTAATTAGTGAAGAGGCAATACGGGAAGCAATGGGTAAAAGTACATGATAGGATTTATATTCGTAAAAATTATATGAAAGCACATCCAACACAGAAAGTTACTGGTACATGGCAAATATGATTAGTATGTGGAAGAAGAGAAGAATATGTTATTGTGAGATCGGTAAAATTTACAAATATCTATTTATTAGTCAGTAACAGATCACCTATGTATACAGAATGCAGTGGAATACTAACAGTAAAACACATATAAGTAGACTGTCCGAGATATGATAACTACCACAGAGTACTGACGATTCCTGACTCAGCTTGACTTATGACTGGGTCAGTCGTAGAAGGAAATCCGTTAAGTTATTTGAGGAACATTAATCTTTTTCAAAAGATATAGAATTTCTTAGTATATAGCACGAGAGGGTGTGGATATTAATATTATTACTTATTATTAATACATAATTGTATTGCTGCCAACTTTACTATTGTTCATGTCAAAACAGAATTTCCCTTGAGGATAATGATTGGTGGAGGCTGAGGCTAATAACCATTGACATCGATACCTCTATGTGTAGAAATAAAATGATAATTAGTATTGCCTATCCTTATCCTGAAAAAGTCCTCAATTGTAAACGTAAAATATTATTCATAATATTTCATTTGGCCAAATTTTCAGATATTTTAAAATGCTATAAATATGTTTGAGCTCATCTAATAATTGTTATTTCTCTATTTTTCAAATCATTCGTCTCGTTCTTATATTTAATGCTCTACTTGGAATATTTTATAGTTAGATGCAATCTCCGCAAATATTTAAAGTATATGTATTTTATTTTAGTATATAGTTTTAGTAAGTTGCAATTACAGGAGAAATATGTATTATATTCCTGTTCCTGTATCAGAAGGACTTTCAACTTTATTTCCTTGGTTAAGGATAAAATAAAAGTAGGAAGTTGTAAATATAGTGACGTTTTGATTTATTTTTAAAGTTTCTTCAGCTCACATATACACGATCTTCAGTTAGATAACCCTTGCTTGTTATTTCAAAATATTCAGGTGTCATTAATATATAATATATTTGGACATATTTATTACATTATAAATTTCTGGACAAAATTAAAGCATCATCAAAACTCTTCGTTATTTATTATAATTTCTCGCAGTTTTGAATTTTTAAATATTTTATATAGGTTGCCTGGGATATCCCTTGTCAATACTGATAAGTTGTACAGATTTAAAGTAACATTTTGTGATTGTTTGTTAAATACATTTGACGCTGTTTAAATCATTAAATTCAGTTACGCTAGTGATTTTTTTTTTAATTTAATGTCATAAAGTGAATGAAACACTTCCTCCAGTACACATAGAGTAGAAGAGATGAATCATGCATGCAACTTAAGAGAAGAAGAAGCCGTGAAAGCGGCAACGCTGCTTAATGGGGGATATATGGCTAATTTGTTAGGAATTAGATAATCAACAATTAGTCGAATAGTAGAGCATTTCAATTAACTTGTAAGTTACTGTAGAACCCCAAGACAAGGTCGTAAGAAGTCTACAGATGCAAGAGCTGAGCGATATCTTATGCAAGTTACTTCAAGCAATGCATTTTGCTAGTTTAGATAATGAAGGAGAATTGGACATTAAAAGACTAACTAGACCAGTTCTCTGCAGTGATTCAATACCATTGCTCTCTAGAGAACATAGACTTACTAGGCTACTTCTTACAGGAGAACACGTAAACTGGACCATTAAAGGCTGGAAGTGAGTTTAGTTTTCAGACAAAACAAGTATGTCCCAATTTACCAAATGGACGTCAGCGGGTCTGGCGGAGGCCACGAGAGGTTTGCTGCCTGCAATATCTCTCCGAGTATCCCAATTATTGAAGGATCAGTAACGTTCTTAACAGAAATTTGTTTCGATTGTCGGACGGATTTGGTTCCTATACGGAGGTTTCTTATGAATGCTCATTTTTACGTAAAAAGACGTCGTAAAAGAACATGTAATACCACTTGCTCCGTTTATCGGGAACAATTTTATTTTTATGAAGGATAACGCTCTTTATCCTTGCTATCTCTTTGGAGATAGCAAGGATAAAGAGCGCATGCCTTGACCGGAAATCGAACCCGGATCTCCCAATTGTCGGTTGGTTGCTCTGACCGCTGAGCTATCGAGGGACACTCATTATCCTTGCTAATTCGCTAGTTTAACGCGTCGCTACAATACTCCCCCCCTAGAGACATGGTTTGTCTCGATATAATTAAGGGGAATGTGGCCGCGTTCACCACTCTTACGAACCATTGTTCGGTACCCCCGTACTATAGGGTGATGGATAGGACGGGATCAACGAATTTGAGATGTAAGGGAGGTTCGATGTACGGGAACGAATCACGTCGGGGTCACCACTTTGGTTATAGCAAGGATAAAAGTGCATGCCTTGACCGAGAATCGAACCCGGCTCTCCCAATTGCCGGTTGGTTGCTCTGACCGCTAAGCTATCAAGGGACACTCATTATCCTTGCTACTGCCAAAGTGGTGACACCGACGTGACTCGTTCCAGTACATCGAACCTCCCTTACATCTCAAATTCGCGGATTCCCGTCCTATCCATCGCCCTATAGTCCGGGGGTGTCGAAGAACGGTTCGTAAGAATGGTGAACGCGGCCACATTCCGTTAATTGTATCGATACAAACCATGTCTCTAGGGGAGGAGTACTGTAGCGTTAAACTAGCGCATTAGCAAGGATAGTGTCCCTCGATAGCTCAGCGGTCAGAACAACCAACCGGCAATTGGGAGATCCGGATTCGATTCCTGGTCAAGACATGCACTCTTTATCCTTGCTGTCGCCAAAGTTTAACGCGTCGCTACAGCTCCATCCCGCGTTACTGAAGAGCCTTCAATTTTTGAATATTCCAACTATGGACTGGACAAAAAGAAGCCTAGATATAAACCGAATTGAGCATTTATGAGTAGCACTAAAATGATTAGTTAGATGCCATATATCTACCTATGCCTCTTAGGAAACTGGAACAAATCGTTATTATCGCCTGAGAGAATTCAAATTCTTACGATTTAATTTCACCTCCATATATTTTATAAAGTTTTTTTTAACTAAGTAAACACTGTTTTTAATGCATTTGACATTATTGCTAATTTCTATTATTTATTCATATTATATTTTCCATAATACCATTCTAATCTGTTAAGCATTAGTTATGATAGTTAGCATATCATTTAGTTATTATATCATGTAAGTATTATGATCTAAATCTTCGAAAACGATAGCCTCATTGTGTCGTATCGTATTATACGTATGAAACTATGGTATGTAATAAGAAGTAATCTATCACAAGAAGTAAATGTACCTGTAATATTAGTTATTGAAACTTTTACATATATATACCTAAATATATCGTGTTGTCGTGTAATGATATATATGTATTTTACAAATATAATAAGGAAGTATTACCTAACTAAGGATCTATTATCTTAGTCCTGAAGAAGCTTTAAAAATTAAACATAACATCGACGCTATATAAAGTTCCGACTTTCATTTTATCCTTAACCGACTAAATACATGTCATACATTACAGAAAACGAAAATTTAAGATGTAATTCCAAATAATATCTATATTTATAACTTTAGAAATAACAAACAAATTATTGTTGTTTGTTAATGACCATATAAAATAAAATGTAGTTAGAATCGTTATTAAATATTGCGTGAAATAAAAAGTAAGCTGACTCAGTGTACTCGTTTTAAAACGTGTATATTTAAGTTTTATAGTCCCCGTTATAAAACTTCCTTTATATTTTAGTGTGCATAATTATTATTAGATATAAAGCAGTAATGAACATGATAAAGTGATTGGTTCAAGAAGCATAAAGTACTGAATGTTGGCAGTTATTAATGCCGTAAATAATTCAGGTATGCCGATACATTACTTTTCACATGATTTAACGAGAAAAGTAAAATCAAAATTTCTCTTTCCGAGCCGCATTAATTAAATAATGTTTTATTCATTAAATGTATTGAATGTATTGTAAACGCTTGAAATGCTGGATACCGAGTTAAGCTGTAATTTTCAAATTGTGCCTCATTAGTGGATATATTTATTGAAATGTTTATTTATTTTTTTTAGGAAATACATAAAAACGTAATTCACCGTAAACTAAAAAAATAAACTATTCCCTCTTACGTATGTATATGTTTTTTTCTTTAGGTTGGGTAATACTTCGTAGTTTACATCACAATTTTATAGTTTTTCACTAAGTATGTCACTATTATATTAGTATTAGTATTTAAATTGATTATATAAGATATTTATATTATTATACACGAACTTATTTACTTAAATCTTGTGGGCATTCTAAAACATCAAAATCATTTATTTACGTACCATCGAGAAATAATGTAATGAGACACAATCCAATATTTCCCTGTAAGTAAAGGCAATAATGAATTAATGTTGATGAGTAGATGCGTTAATTATACTCTTGACTAAATTAAGGTGAGACTGAAATATGAAATGAAGAGCATAATTAATTCTAATATTATCATTATTGCCTAGATTCCATGAGAAGTCATCGAAAGTATTTTATTACATTCTTCCTCGATAGTACACGTGTAAGATACTATAATATAAACATATATATATATATATATATATATATATATATATATATATATATATATATATATATATATATATATATATATATATATATATATATATATATATATTATTTTATTCATTAACTCATTTTTGTAAAACATTGAATTAGTTAATAATCCTGCTTACAAATCTAGTTCGACTCCTACTTTATAAATATTACAATAGTTCTTCAATTCTTTCTCAAATAAAATATTTAGTAATAAAATTAGCGGATTTCTTATTTATCAGACTGATTTCCATATATTTCTACTTACTTTCAATTTTAAATATTGTCATGAATAAATAACAGAAATTAGCAATAATGTCAAATGCATTAAAGGCTATTTATTATTTAGACCGCTATTGGCTCTAGGAAAACTGTATGCTAGTTCGATATCGGAGACTATATAGTTAACTTAGCTAAAGTTTTTAATTAGGGTTGTATTTCGTAATATATGTGTAATTATGTATAGGAGAATAATTAATATTTTGTTATATTTATTATTCAACAAACATATGAAAAGTATATCCTCTTTCATAATATTGATGTTGTAATATCAATTTTTACTACTCTGAATACTCTTGCAGGATAGAATACATTAAATTAATACGTCCTTAAACACGGTGAGTTTAAGGAATTATTAATACTATTGTAGATAAAAATTTAATAGTACGTTATGAATATCTAATTTTAAATACATTTTTTTCACAGAAATTAATCATTGAATCATGTGTCTTCTTGCATAACATTTTTTTTATATAATAAGTTGCTTTTGTTTCTCTTGAAAACATATTTTAACATTCATCAAATACGCACCTCCTCTAGACATATACCGTATGTTGCAACTTCAAGTGGACTTAAGGCGTCACCTGGCGCACTGAGGCGTGGTTAATACACAAGTATTTATCTAAAAAGCGATGCAGATGGACATCGTTTCGCTTGGTTATCTCGTTCAGGCAAGCGTTACGTAGGTGGATATGCGGAACGTAACACTATGAGTGTTTCGTTTGATAATGCATAAGGATGTATAATACATGGCATATGAAATTAAATAACCACTTTCCTCTTAATGATTTTGGTGATTTTGAATGTGCTTCATAAATCATCATGACAATGACTGATATGATTTATGGAGAATATGCGATTTATCTAATACAATCACGAACTCCTCTGAAATACTTAACTACTGTACTCATAAACGTTAACTCTTGGAGGACGAATTTATGTACTAGCAATTGAAACAGATTTTTCTTTGAAAATATTTATTTGGAATATTTCTTAAGTACTATAGCCTTAAAGAAACAAAAACGTAACTTAGTAAAGTGGGTAGTTAAAGGGGGTAGTGGTCAGATCAACTAACCAGTAGGCTACTAATCCCTTTGGTGGAAGGCTTTAAAATAATTTGTTTTGTTATTTAGACACAACCCGACATTGCACGTCTTACATTTCCATACTGTATGGTGAGGCTTCCTGACTGTGCTGCATTTATCACATCTAAGAGATGTTCCTTTGATGGGCATACGTGCGTTCTTATCATACTATATTTCTTGAGGCATAATAGTTTTGAATTTGTTTATCGGCCTTTCCATACTTCTTCGACCACGTCTTGTTGCTTGAGGATCTGCCCCAATCAGTCCACTTAGAACTGCCTAAGTCTAAATTGCTTTATATTGACATGTTGAGGACTTGGCGTCTTTAATTTGTAAATTATAAAAATGCGGTACCACCATTTATGTGCCTTTCGGTTTATTTCATAAAGGGATTTCAACATGTCAAATTTGTCATTATGCCCCATGTGTCTGTTGTATTCATTTACCAGTGCCGGACAAATGAATCTTCTGTTAAACCATCTTTATTCTTTCTTGATGCAGTTTCTAAATTATCCATCGACTTGGGAGCAGAATACCATCTGTAGATACTCTCCAATAGGAGTCCTCACATTTCAGCTTTTTATCATCCTGAAAGTCCTTAGGAAAATTCTTTCTAATATTGTAAAGTTTATCAAAATTCTGATCACCTCATTTGGGCTGGTTGGAATTATTGTTTATATGTAGATTACTAAGCAGCCAACTAAAACGATATCGTGACATTGCCGAACAAATATAATTGTACCTTAGTTCTAGCCATGACGTCTAATAATATTTATAGCTAGGCATAGTTTTTATTTCCATTACAATATTAATTCCAATGAATATTTTCATTTTGAAAGCGGTAGTTGGAATAAACGGACCGTTGGAATTTTTTTGGATGAAATATAGGTCTGTCTGAAATATGATTGTGTTAATCTAATCCTCTGTGAAGAGATGAACGAAGACATCTGCAGGTGTCTCAACATCATCTGGGAGAATAGGACCTGTCTTTTGTGCGAAAAAATCAGGTACTGTGCAATGTGTTGTATCACTTGTCAGACAGGGCATCCCATCATCTGAATCCCAACCGTCGTCAATTATTTCAATTTTATTTGGCGTTACTGCTTTTCATTCTCCAAAATATCTATTTTGGAGAAAGGCCTCTATTTCTGCATTTCTCATATTTACCAACTCCCTAACTGAACATTTCGATCGACCTAAAATTTAAATGTTTCTAAAATATTGAGAACGTATGTGGCCTAGAGGTCATCTACACAAACCACCGATTTAATGAAGAAATTATTGGAGTAATGTGAATAACATCATGAATAATACATAATTGCCTTTTTATACTCGTAGTATTTTAACATTACATCTACTTATTTGCTTACATTTTTGACGGCTGTATGCATCTGAATACGCTGAAAAAATTTCTGGACATTTCTGGGCTTTCTTTCAAATATAGGCAACATATTATATAACTTGGTTGCTCGCAGTACCCAGTAGGACATTCTGTGGAAAATAATAAGGAGTATGGTTTCTAGTGATAACCAGCAGTCCTGAAACGATTAATAATAACTGATATTCTCTATAGTCCTCGTAATATCATATATATGTAGATAGGGTTTTAAAAGGGTACTTTAAAAGCCCTATCTATATATATATGATAACTTTTGCCATAATACGGAAAATGCGTTGATTTTGAAGTCACTGGAGAATTTTATTGGATTGGTAGGTATACCCCCTTACATTTTACAACGATACAGTAAGTGAAGTAACATAAACGTATCATATTTAATTTCATCATTTCTCATTTATTGATTACTTGTTAATAACATTAATGATATCAAGAGTACGCTCAATTCTAAAACAATGAATTATGTAAGTTTACAATGATTATCACATTAAATTGTTAAATGTGTATTTGCTAAATAATTTAAATTAAAATTTTTATTTTCATCAAAGCTAATATGGAAAATTTCAAAATAAAATTGGAAAATCAAATTCTTGAATTAAAAATTCAAATCAACATCAAATGAAAAAAAAAATGAGAATTTAATAATCTAGATAGATGTTTTAGTTATGTAATTATCCACACGGTATATGTAACATCTATGTTCCACCAAGAGATTGTAAGTTTACGTATCACGTGGTGTCAATTTGCTCCATTATTGTTATAAAAATTCAAGCTACAGTACGATAAAATAATAAAATTTATAAAAATGTGATAAAATCTTACCACCATCATTTAATATCAACCCATACCCCGTTTGAAGTGATTTTTATGTTAAATGTTATACTATACTTTAGCCAGCCTATAAAGTATTATCTTATTATGAATGTGCTAAAAATATATTGTACAAATTAACACAAATATTGTAATTGACACTAGCTATAAAAATGAGATGTAAGTCCTCATAAAAAACTTCCCAGAAATCCACTGCCAAAAATGATAAATGAAGTGTGAAATACTCTCAAATCTTGTAACAACTCTATTACTCCAGTTCTCAGAAAAAGGTTGCATGTAACTAATCCAAGTATATCCAGAATGTACTGCTTGCCTAAGATAGATAAACCAGGTAAGTCGATGTGTCTGTAATTAGATCAACGACTTACCACCTATCGAAATGGTTAACAAAGGAATTCGAAAGTTTACCCAATACATCATCCAGTTTCTCAATGATAAATTACACTGATTTCATGAATGAAATAAAAGATATTCAGTTGCAAGAGGGTGAAATTTTGATTTCCTTTGATGTATGCTCATTATTTCCAAGTGTTCCGATACCACAAACCTTGAACTACTTTAGGAATTTATTGGAATCAAATAATCTTAGTCCAAATCTAGTAAAAGAATATATTAAACTCACTAAAATTTGCATGAAAGAGAATTGTTTCCAAATTAATAACTGTTTCTTTGAACAACATGAAGGGACATCCATGTCATCTTTCATTATCAGTCTCTTCATGAACAAATTTGAAACAGAAGCAAAACAAGAAGTGGATTACTTCCCTAGGGTTTGGCTTAGGTATGTGGATGATGTGTTCGCAGTGTTTGACACAAAAGTTATGAACATTGATAACTTTATTTCTAAATTATATAACCGTTCGCATCAGTAAAATTCACATACGAAGTTGAAACTAATGAGCAACTACCATTTTTAGATGTATTAGTTATTAGAAATAGCAGAAATAAGTTGGAATTCGATATATACAGAAAGGGCACCAAGTACTCTCAGATATATCCCTAATAATTCCCACCATTGTATTCAACATAAAATGGCGAGCCTCAATTTTCTAGTCTATCGCCTAATAAGCTTCCCTCTTAATAAAGAGAGGTTTGAAAAAGAAAAAGTTAATCAAGAATATAGCTGAGTGTAATAAATATTCTATTGGTATCTACAGTTGAAAAAATAATTAGGAAACATAGATATAAGAAAACACTTCGAAATTCCTCGACCTTTCAAACTGAAAGGGAACATCCAGAAAAATATGTATCTATTCCTTACGATTCTCGATTCACTCGCGGTGTTAGTAATATTTAAAAAAAATAAATTAAAAGAACTTTTAGGCAATCCAAAAGATAAAATTAACACAAATGATAGGTCGGGGATTTACGAAATCAGCTGTAACGACTGTAGTCAAAGGTACGTTGGACAGACCGACGATCTATTCAAATCAGGTTCAAAGAGCACATGGCGCATCTCAAATGTAATAGAATAGATAAGTCTAGTGTTGATACTAGATAAAGTCTAGTGTTGCTTAACATGCGTTCTAGAACAACCATAAGATAGATGTTAGCAACTTAAAATTAATTAGGAATGTAACAAATGCAAGACAATTAAATGCATCTGAAAGTTTAGAAATTGAAAAATGTAAAATTAGTATGAATAGTGACAGAGGACCTATTCCACATAGCCCGCTCTATTAGCTAATTACTCACAACTCACTGAGCCGTAGCCGTGGCGGTCGTAGTTCAGTGAGCCACAACCGTGACGGTTGTAGTTCGGTGAGTCGCAACCGTGACGGTCAGGATTCACTGAGCTATAGTCAATAATTTAGGTATAAATAGGATACATTGTTAGCATAAGATTAGTTTTAATCATCCCCAGATGATGACAACTTTGTTGACGAAACGCGCGTCGAGTGTAGTGTATGGTATTTTGTGGAAAACTCAGTTAGTGTTATAGTGAAATCCTCACAATACAAATTTAAATTCCAACTTCAGTATATGATTAACTCATTAACACTGCTTTCTAAATGAAATGTAAGCCACAAAACCAAACTTTGAATAGTTCATATTTTATATGTGAGTCAAAGCTCAATTCCTAATACATATAGACTGGAAATTATTCTTTGAGACTTGTATAGGCGTAGAATTATTTAAGTTTTAGGTATTCTGAAACTATTGTCACTATTATCAGCAGTATCACATAGAAGATCATGATTTAGACATTGTGTGGTATTAAAGCAAGTAGTCCAGTAACAACATTGTTAAAATTTTACTATACATCGATTATTTTAAAAATGATCGATCGACTCGAATGTTAAGATGCAAGGCATCTGTACAATGCAAAGTGGAAACAAATAAAAAGCACAAAATGTCTGCATCTTGTATACTCTACTCTGACTTTTATAGATGTGCAACTATAATGTATTATTGACATGTTTGATACGTAAAAATAAAATACAATAAATCAGTAAAATTTTATAAATGACTATAAGGATTGTTTACTAATGATTACAAAAATGTAATAAATAACAAAATGATTCTGAATGCCTATTTCGCAAACAATGTTTTTAATAAAAATATAGTCGTATATAGTATTGTCCATCGGTATAATAAATAAATCACAGCTCAACAGATATAAACATTTAATATGCATTGTTACAGACAATTATCTATGATGAAATCAAATTAAACTTGAATTTTATAGTCGTCGTAGATTATCATTCGTTTAGAGCTATAAAATAATAACAAATTCAAATAGGCGGTTTACTTTCTCGACCATAACTTTCGACAAAAATTTTAACTAGTTATTAATTGCACTGCTAACAATAACTTACTCTTAATGTAGGTAATGTCATCTATTGTCTTTTATTTAATTATCTTCTTCGGGCCAATGAGATATGGAATGTATTATTGCACTATTGATTTATCATTCCTGTTTAATAAAATGTGATAAGCTGCCAACAAATTGTTATTGCAAAACGGATTAAAGAATATTCACATGTGCTCTAAATGTCAGAGTTGATATCGAACAAGTCCGTAGCTGTTAATATGTATAATTAAATGTTGATAGTGTAATTGGTTTCTAGTCTTAAAAGATTCTGTTTACTAATAATAATGATTAATGGTGTTTTGGTAGTTTCATAAATTTTATTTTATTATATTTTGTATTATACTTAAATGTAGAGAGCTATTACTATGAAAATGCGATCCCACAAATAATGCCTTACAAATTAAATATTATTTTATGTATATTTTCTGTCTGTTATTAAAACTAAAATAGTCTAACTAAAACTAAAACTCTTTGGTATTACTGAATCATATAAGATTATAAAAAATAGTTTATTTTTCCATGTACTGTGACAGGCTTCATTGATAATTACTAAAAGGCAGACAATCAATAACTTATATAACATAGTTTGTAGTCTATACATTCTGACAATATTGTTTCATGAGTAATACAAGTGAGACACGGGGTTGACTCAACAAAACGTTTATTTCAAACTTACAAGATTCACTGTTAGTAATGAAGGACAGAAATGAGTATTTATAAAGTTTCTTATCTAAGGGCTGTGTCAGCTTCTGTTGAGATAACTGATTCAAATAATTATATTACGTTAAGCGTAATATTGCCAAGAGATATGTTATCAAAAATAAAAGGAATGGTATAAGCATGGGTATCATATTACACCTCCTTCCCTAGGTGGAAGGCTATCAGGTTCTGAAGGACCTGTAGGCTTCTTAAGAAGTAATATTTTTACCTTTTGGTGGCAAAACTTGAGGTATATATAAATAAGCAAGCCCATGAACAGTATAGATAATAAAATATAAAACATAGTATTCTGAGAATTGTTTTTTTCAAAGTCTTTAATCCGCACAGGGTGTAGGCTGCCAAGTTGGGTGGAAAGGTCTGCTAGGTCCTGTAGTTTGATGTCCTGAAGGTGGAGTTCCGCGGTTGGGGTTGAGTTCAATTTGAAGGTAGGTAACGCCAGGAACGTTTCGTCGGGAAGCTCGTGATTGGCGTTGAAGATGTCGTCGTTGATAATTACGGGGCAGCTCTCTAAAGTAACAATTGAGGGCTGCTCGATAAAGTGGTCCATGGGGGTGTTACAATTTTCTTCGATTCTGGTCCTTTGTATTGGGACGACTATGAGTTGTGTCTCTGCAATTTGTTCAACTATGGTAGCTCCGAGTCGTACGCTGGTTAGATTACATCGTGGATTTTCTCCTTGTAGAATAGGAAGGTAGCACTCGTCGTGGTTGTATGGGCTATCCTTTCTACACAGGCATACATTTTCTAGCCGTGGACAGGAGTCCTCTTTCCAAAAGGTGAGTTTGGTTCGTAAACTTGCAATGAGATAGGGTTTGGTTGGTATAAGAACTTTGGATTGGTAAGGCGTGGGAATCAAATGGTAAGTATAGTAAGGTGCTTGGGTGGCTATTGGCACTGACAATTTTATGTAGATTTTAAGATCTTTAACCGTTGCTGAGAAATGAAAAAAATTAAGGTAACTATGCATATTACTAAGATGTATCAGTTGATCTCGTTTATATAGGCTCGAGAGTTTAGTTAAAATAATTTGTATATTTGGGACTAGCAAAAAATAGGTGTGAATGATATTATGCTGAGCCATGGCGACTGCATTCTCTAAAGTGTCTAATAATTCTAAAAATATATTAAATTCGTTTTTTATAGTGACACCAGTTTCAAAGTATGACCAGTCTTGTTGAACTTCTTTGAACGTTTTGAAGAGTAGTTCTATATTCGCGTTTATTTGGGTTAGACTTTGATTAACTTTGTCGCTAAGAGCTTTAAATAGAGAAGTTCTTAAATTAATTTCGTGCGTTAGAGTTTCCTGATTGGACATTAATGTATCCATTTTAGAATGGAGTTCTTGCACATCATTATCATCGGCAGTACCAAATAATATTTTTTGAACGGAACCTATAGCGTTTATAAGTCCACGTTTAAGTCTGACTTCAGGATTCCTAAAATTATTTAATTTATATTCGGTCAAGTTTACGAGGTATTTTAACTGTTGATTAATAGTACTATTAGAATATTTATGTTTATTTTGGAAAAAGCTTAGGTCGGATTTTAATTTGTATAAATTGTTCGTTACGTCCTTTAAATCGATAATGTGAATAAAGTCATGTTGTGATTGTATTATTTTAGTTTCACATGTTAGGCGATTTATGTGAATGGAGTTTCGTATAGTCTCTATTCGGATCGCGGAGGCGTAGTGAATAAGAGTGAGAAGGACCAGGTTGGTACTTAATTGTAATTGGAGGGATTTTATCCTCAAAGTCAACACCTTCATCTGTCTCGCTGCTTAGTTCAATAGGTTGAATTTCCTCTGGGGGTTTTTCCTGTAAAGAAGGTTCAGTATTAACCTTTTGTTCGCTTTTCTTTTTCTTAAGCCTGGGTTTTCGTTTGATATAGGCTTTATGATATTTGCCTTCAGCATGTGCCTTACGTTGAAACAGTTTTAGAGTGGGACCTAAGTCTTCTACTACTTTAGTTTGAATGAATTTTTCGTTTAGTTTCCCGCGTGCTGGATTTGCAATATATACGTCTTCGTTGGGTTCAAAAGTTTCCGGTAGTTCGCGTGTTTCATTGGGTTTTTCTATGACTCGCATTTTAGATTTGTCTAACTTGGTTTTTATGTGATTGTAAAGGTTTTTTAGAACATTTTTATGGGTGTTAATGTACTCTGAGAGTATCCGTTCTTCATTAATATCGAAAGGGTCAGGGCGTTCGTCTCCACGAATTATATCGATAGGACACATTTTGATGCTTGAATGAATTGTATGATTGTAACTTATAACTGCGATTTGTACTAGATAGTCTAAGGGTGCATTTGAGTTTTCATGTTTAAGACATCGGACGCTGTCTAATAAAGTAGAGTGGAATCGTTCGATGTTGCCGTTGCTACTATGTCCTTGTATTGAAGTAACAGTTAGTTTTATTTTGTGCAGACTGCAGAAATCTTTCATCATCGCGTTGTTAAACTCTAGGCCAGTATCCAAAAGGATTCCATAGGGTAGTCCATGATGTTCGATAAATTTCAGTAGCACACGTTGTATTGACATGCCTGTCTTAGTTTCGACGGGGTAGCCTTGAGCTATTTTCGAAAAGGTGTCAATGATCGTTATAAATTTTTGTCCTTGGATATCTAGAGTATCAATGTTTATGGTTTCAAAGGGTTTCGTAGGCGTTTCAGTATATTGAAAGATTGGTTTCACCGGGTGCCGGTCAGTTTTACACGTTTTGCATGTTTCGTATTTGGTGATAAAGTCCCGTACGTCATCAAACATGTTAGGCCAGAAATATTTCTTAATTAAAGCTTGGTGGGTAGCCGTTACTCCTTTGTGTGTAACTTTGCCTTCGTGGTTATAACGTATCTTCAGTTGTTGTTCTTGTTCTGATGTTACGTCTTCTACTTTCTTCTTGCAAATTAAAAACTTGAGCCAATGAGATAAGTGGTTTTGAAGGATTCTGATGATCTTATTTTCTAACTCTGGTTGCTCGAAGTATAGAGCATGTATGGTGGTGTTACTTTGAACGAATGGAGATAAAAATTTAAAAATTTCTTCGTCGGATGAGCGTGATTTTAGGTTGAAGTGATGTTCTTTAACTTTGGGGAAAGGCTGTATTGCATAATGCGAATTAACTTTATTACTATCCTTTTCCAGGAAGACCCATCGGTTGTTATACCTATTTAAGGGTGTTTCGGAGTATTTGACTTCTAGAATGGGGTTTTCGTGACTAGAGTGAATAGTCTGGTTAGTTCTTGAGGGCGGCGCGCGATTCGGGTCGTCTATTGAATTTAAGTCGTCTAAAACTTCTTGGAACTTTTCTGGGTCTGGTTCTGGTAGATTATCGAGTAAAGTACTTACATCGGGGGCGTTATTTATCATTGACATATTGTCTTCTTCTATTGCGTTAAGTTCATCAATTTTGATACGCGAGAGCGGGTCAGCTTGGTTTGTTTTTCCTTTTTTGTACTTTATTTCGTATTGGTATTCTTCCAATTTTAGACGCCATCTTACTAGTCGCGAGTTAGGGTCCTTTAGGTTGAACAGCCACTGCAAAGGCTGATGGTCGGTTTCAATTATAAATTTAACGCCAAACAAGTAAGGTCGGAAGTATTTAACGGAATTTACGATGACTAGCAACTCCTTCTCAATTGTGCTATAATTACATTCAGCAGGGTTCAATGTCCTGGAATAATAACTGATGGGGTGTCCATCTTGTGAAAGTACGCTTCCTATTGCATACGCGGATGCGTCGCAAGTGAGAGTAAATGTTTTATTAAAGTCGGGGTAAGCTAGGATAGGCTCATTGCAGAGTAAATCCTTGCAAGTTTCAAAGCAATTGCGGCAGTCTTGGGTTAACTCGATTTTTTGGTCCTTTTTGAAGCAATTAGTAAGGGGTTTAGTTACACGAGCGAAGTTGGGGACAAATTTGCGGTAAAATCCGAGCAATCCTAAGAAACTCTTGATTTGCTTCGCCGTTTTTGGGATTGGAAATTCTTTAATGGCTTTTATCTTCTTCGGGTTTGGTTTGATACCATCTTGGGTTATAATGTGGCCAAGAAATTCCACGTGTTTACAGAGGAATTCCGATTTGTCCAATTGAATCTTCAGGTTGGCTTTTTCGAGGGTTTTAAATACCAGTTCCAGGTTTTGTAGGTGTTCTTGTAACGACGTGCTGAAAATTATGATGTCGTCCATGTATACGAAGCATATTTTATTCTGCAGATCTTTTAATATATTATCCATCACCCTCTGGAACGTTGCAGGCGCATTCTTGAGGCCAAATGGCATCCGTACGTATTCGAAGTGGCCATTCTCTATGTTGAAAGCAGTTTTTTCTATGCTGTCAGGGTGCATCTCAATCTGGTGGAACCCTGAAGCGAGGTCGAGAGTCGTGAAATATTGGCATCTGCCCAGTTTCTCCAGTATATCCGCTATGTTAGGTAACGGGTATCTATCAGTCTTGGTTTTGTCATTTAACTTCCTGTAGTCGACCACAAGCCTCCATTTTTGTTTGCCGCTCGCATCGAGTTTTTTCGGCACGATCCAAATGGGGGAGCTATAAGCGCTTAGGTCGAATGATTCCATCTTGTAACATTTTATCAATTTGCAATTGTACTTCTTTTTGGTGGACATAAGGATACCTATATGATTTTGCGTGAACGGGGGTGTCATCGGTAGTTTTTATCTGGTGTTTGACTTCGTTTGTGAAAGTTAATTTGTCACTAGGGAAGTGAAATACGTGTGAGTAATTTTTTACAGAGTTCAAAAAGGTTAAAACGTTCCTCTTCATTGAGATGGTCAGTGCGTAGAAGATTTTGTATGTGTTGATTGGTGAAATTGAGAGAATTATGAGTTGGCTTATCGTTTTTTGAAATTTGGGGTTCAAAACCAGTATACTCGGAATAGAGTTGGACATCAATTGGTGTATCGAATTGAGCCGTGATAGGGTAAGTGTTGGTGTTAAATATTTCGACTTGAGCTAGGCCATTCTTGGCTTTGCTTATACCAGAAGGAATAAGATAATTGTCGGTTTTTTGAAATGGGATGACAATTTCGCCGTTGTCAATAGAGACAGGGATTTCTCGAACAATACATTCGACGGGGTTTAAAGAATAAGTACGTGAAATTTCTTCGGGTTGTCGAATAGAAATTGGAATCTGGAAGTAGTCATTATAGATAAGATGATTTTGGAAATCTATTTGGATACCTAACGTTTGTAGGTCTTCGAAACCGAAAATGCCATCATAGAAATCATGGAAATCATACAGAAGTACGTTTAAATCGAAGTCTATATTAAATTCTTTAAATAAAGGGATGTTTGCTTGGAATTGACAAGTCGATTTGCCGGTTGAAGTTTTGATAAGTGTTTCATGAGAGAAAATATGGTTGGGGTAATATTTTTGAATTATTTCGGGACGAATTATGGTCTTTGATGATCCGGTATCGATCAATAATTTTAAAGGGGGTTCTCGAATATTAATATATGGAAGCGAACACGGTGTATTAGCAGAGTTTAGTTCTACTATGTCCGGTTGTTTATATTCGGGGCTGCAGGAAAATTTTGTTCTTGACTTTCTTCATAATCATTCGGTATATTCTCTTCGTTTCCATTTCCGTCGTTTAAGTATACCCATTCTTCTCCTTGTGGATTTTCTTCTGGGAGGTCCATTTGACTTGTTGAGGGTTCGTCGTAAGGTGTCAGTGGGGTATTGTCCATCCAGCAGGGATTCTGCGATGTAGGATCCGTTTCTTGATTAAAAAGTTCTTCTACCATGTACTTCGGCTGGTTGTATCTTGGTTGCCAGTTGTGGTTTGGGGCGTTCTGAATTCTTGATGTACTAGGCTGTTGTCTAGGTGCATTCGTTCCACTGATTCCAGACATTGGGGTAGGTCTAGCGAATTTTTGGTTCGGGTTTGGTCTCCACACATTTACGTTGGATCTATTATTTTGGTTTTGTTGTATTTGGGTGCCAAAGGGGCGTTGTTGTTGTATATTATGGTTTTTAAAATTACCAGGGTTATTAAAATTGTTTGCATAATTATTGGGTTGAGATTGAAATATTGGTAATCGCACCGGTTGATTCGTTTGTTGGCGTGGTTTAGGCATTGGTAACATGGGATATCGAGGTGTTGTATTCTGTCGTCCGAAAGCAAAGCGTTTGAACTCATCGTATTTAACCTGCTCGTCGATAAAAGTAATGGCGTGTTCTAATTCAGTAATGGCGGTATTATACCTAAGCATGTTTTCATAATTAAGGGGCATATTCATTTTGTAAATATTAAAAACTTGGTTCTTATAAAACGCTACAGACCCAGCCTTTTCATTTATTGGTATGTTTGATAACTGAATTTTTGAAATTATTTTAGATTTAAGTTCAATTAAACGATTGCCAAAATTAATCAAAGGTTCGTTTGGTTTTAATCTACAATTTTGTAACTCTAGCTGTAATGTTTCTAAACTTTTATGATCTGAAAAGTTAGTGGAGAAAAGATTTCTTATTTCAGGCCATGTTTGAATATCAGGTCTACTGTTCAAAAGTTGAAGAGCTTTGCCCTTAATTTTAGTTTTTATGCAGCTTACTACAATTCTAATATGTAGGGGAACATTTGAATTGCACACTTCCATTAGATTTTCAACAGCATCAAAGAAATTACTTATTTCCGTTTCTTCGCCAGAAAAAATCGGAACAAATTCAGAAATGTTCTTAAGTTTATGCAAATCTAATTCAGACATCGTGTTAAATGAAAGAGTGTTATTCAAAAGATCAGAAATATCCGAAATCTCGTCTTTACTTAAAGTGTGAGAATAATCTTCGTCTTCTGAAGAGTATAAACTTGTCATAAAATTCAACTGGTGATTTCTTGGCAATGTAAATAAAAATAAAAAGAAAAATAAAAATTCAACTGGTAGTTTCTTAGCAAAAATAAAAAGAAAATAAAAAAAAAAGTAAGGAAAAATTAAAAATTAAAATTCTTTAAACAGTAAAATAAATGGTAATTATTTAATCTCTACTGAAGTTATCTTTAAAATTATTAAAATGTTTTAATAAATTTAATTTCTTGTTTTTTAAATTCTTAACCTAATCTTTTTAATTTGTACGATACAAAAAATAAAAAGCTTCCCTTAGAATATCGCACGATGCGGGACTATAAGAGGTTGTCACTAAAATTACACACTTTCCAAAAGTAGCTTGAAAATTGTCAGTGCAAAAATAGGGACGGGTGAACAGGAATAATGCAAGTTTACTTACGTTTGGTGCCGTTGTGCTCTGGGATTACGTTTTGAAGATTCTGGATAGTTGAACCGTTGAGACGGACGATCAGCGACTTCTGATTCTTCGGGAAATTGAAGAGTGCTCGATACACAGCAGAAACGTTGAACGACTATCCACTACCGACTGCGCCAGTAATACAAGTGAGACGACGGGGTTGACACAACAAAACGTTTATTTCAAACTTACAAGATTCACTGTTAGTAATGAAGGACAGAAATGAGTATTTATAAAGTTTCTTATCTAAGGGCTGTGTCAGCTTCTGTTGAGATAAATGATTCAAATAATTATATTACGTTAAGCGTAATATTGCCAAGAGATATGTTATCGAAAATAAAAGGAATGGTATAAGCATGGGTATCATATTACACATGTTCCAATGTTATCCTTCCAACACATTGAGAGACTATTTGTCGATGTGCAGAAGAACACAGTAATTCGTGCCGAATTTGGGGACTGTGACCATTAATGGTTTCTTAGCTCCATAAAGCAGTGCTGAGTCCTCGACTGTTATATGCGGGGAAGGGACTGGAGCAGATCCATCCATCACCAGAGATATCCACACCAACGGCAGCATTGGAGGCTTTTATTAAGCGTCCTCCTATTAGATCTGGTGGTTACTACAGCGGCAGAAGTAGCCAATAGGAGGTGAATGGGGAGACGAGGTAGGTATACTCATTTTCCCAAAGGAATCCTGGACTAGCCCATCTTCTTGAGTCCCAGGGCAGGATGAAAATATCTTACACCTATGAACATCAGTTCAAAGTGATGAGAGCCAGTAGAGAAGACTGGGCAAATGGCACAGTAGTCCTTCTCCAAATGTCCTCGGACATCTGGTTCACGGATGGCTTTAGGGCCGAGAAGGAGAGTAGGGCTGAAATATACGTGTACAATAAAGGAGAGCAGTAAATATGAACGATTGCTCTCGGAAATTATGCCACAGTGTTCTAAATGGAGGTGCCATCTACGTCTGCGTTCAAACGGCACTGGTGAATAGAAAGGTTGCTAAGCGCATTACCATATTCTCCAACATCAGGGCGGCCCTGGATGCTTCAAAAGGAGCAGGAGTAAAATATTGGCTGGCGAGGGTATGCAGATATGAAGTAGAAAGGAGTAACAAAACGCATAATTGGTCAATAAGTACATTACCATATGCTCCGATAGCAGGGCGGCCCTGGGTGCTTCAAAAGCTCCAGGAGTAAAATTCTGGCTGGTGAGAGAACGGAGAGATGCAGTTGCAGTTGATGCAGGAGTAATAAGCTAACGTTGGCCTGGGTGTCATGTTATACTGGTTTACGGAGCAATGAGAAAGAATGCAAACTGGCCAGAGGAGGAACCAAGAGGGGCTTAATAAGACCAGAATCAGCGCTCAGGAGTGTACACCTCCTCGGCAAGGGGGCAATCCAGGAACGGCTGGAGATTGGAAGCTTTAATCGCTGGCGGAATGCCCAAGGATGCAGGCATGCTAACCTGCTGCTTAGTTTGACGTTTAGCAGCGACTGGATGTCAAAGTCCTGAGGGATCCTGAGGGATGATAGGGAGAGTGTCTGGAGACTCATGGGGTTAACAGAACACTGTCATCTTAACTACCATCTTAGGAAGATTGGCTTGAGCGCCAAAAAGGATCGGAGATGGTATAGAAGAGAGGTGAAGATCTCTGAATATGTGCTGTACTAGTGTCCGGCCCGCGCAATTTCAGACGCACCCTGCGTTTGGGTTATTTTCCTTGAACCCAAGCGAGTTGAGAAAGATCGATTATAAGAGGATGTTGAGTTTTCACAATATTCACAACAAATTTGGAATTCACAATAAATTTGGCAGAGTTTTTAAATCAGTCATTGAGTCCGTGAGAACAAACACGAATGTTTTGCGAAACTTTATCACCACACAGTATCTAGGATTTGCACAGCCAACCTTGACCTAACCTTCCTTAACTTTCAAAAGTATACCTATTTTTAACATTTTATTTGTACTCAAATAATTGAAAAGATTTGTCATGTCCTTTGGAACAATATTCACCTACACGAGTAAAGCATTTGTATTTTTGTAGCCTCAGGGTGGGAAACAACATACCTATGTACATATGTAAAAAATTATATGCAAAACATTTCGCTTTCTACAATTTTAATTCTTATATACAACTGCCAATACAATTAAAGATAAATTGGATGACAGTGGATGTAGATAACAAAATAATATTACTGAATGGCCCTCCTATGGTGCGATAATCACGTCATATATCCAGAAACATATACGTTAAAATAAGAAAATAACCAAACGTATATCACACAAAATAAATATTGAGACCGCATCTTAAAATTCCGGGAGTTTCTATTTCGATTCATCCGACGTTTATATTCCACTATCAGATATGTATTTCTTGATTTATATGGAGGCTCGTGCCTTTAAAAATTGCTAAATATGCCGCTACACTGTAGACACCACAGATTATAAATCTATTTGAGGAATTTGTGAAGGTAAGGAAATATAGTTTGATATATTATATCCTCTGTATCAACAGCACCTGTGGATGAACAGATAGAAACGAGCTTTGTCGATGTACCTAAGTGTATAACGTGTTGAAATAATTGTATGCCCTTTGAAAAGATGAAGTGGGACTATAGATTTTTGTATCTTTTACATACATTCTGACTTATGTTAGAAGACAAAAAATATACTTTATTTCACTCAAATTAACATAGAGTGAGTTGTAATTTTTTTTTTACTTATACTTAATTACCTATTTCACATACAGCGATCGCTTAAACTTCAACAAAATAGTAACCGAAAAAGTGCAAAAATGTGGCCGTATATACTATTTAGTATACGTAATTTTCTCTTACGTTATGGTTGCAGTTATTGACAGTATTTTGTATGGCGGAATGATGCCATTTAAGAAACCTTTTTTAATGATTGATTATAGCAATATTATAAAAACAATAATTAAAATAAACAGAAATAGTTAAATTAGGTACTCAAATTCTCTGCCATTTACCTCTTGATAATGTGAAAATCGAAACCGAAACTCTTGTTAAATATTATTTAGCGTTTCAGCGTTGGTTTGTCTTACTTTGTCCCGAATTTTGTCTTTTAACGTAGTATTTGATACTATAAGATATATTTTGGATTTAAGAAAAACCCATAATAAACAGTGCGTTGAAATTAGATCAGCTGATGTTGGCGGCCACTCCATAGCTCCTCTTCTATCAATCCACTTATTGGAAGTAGAGTTTAAGTAATCACACAGTTCACGAGTAATGTATTGGCGCGCCATCATTTTAATATCATACTGCATATTTTGGTATTTGGGAGTTTTCATTCAAAAAATGTTCTACAATTGTGCTACCCAAGAGTTCTTGTTCATGCTTTAGCGTTTTCTAGAAACTGCATATGTCCCTTTGTCATTCAGTGAGGGTTTTCATTAGGGTTATTACATTTCTCCATAATTAAGTTATAAAACTCATTAACTCATTGTATTCTATTATCGAAATAACTTCTCGAAGCTCGTGAGTTAATTGTACTTGGTGTGGCCACCGCGCATTGTTTTGTATACAAGTCTGCCAAATTCTAAGCTCCGATAAGGTTGCGTAAGTTGGTTGTTCGGGATTTTCTTACACAGCTGGTAATATATCAAACTTTTTATCGTCCAGATTGACTGGGCAATTTTTGTGTAATTGTCTTGTCACAATACCAAAACTTAAAAATTTTAATCCTAATTTAGTTACATTTGAGCGAAGAATAGGTCATTCAAGATATTTTTTACCGAATAACTCACAAACATTCCTTTGTGTATGGATTCTGACTCCATAGAGGATTATCAAAATTTCAATTCATTGTGTTCGACTTAATGCACCATATTTTGAAAACTTATAGCAGTAAATAAATAAAATGCTTGTATGGCTTAATGAACTAAAGTAATCAAGTAACGTACACCAGTAATAATACAAGACCTTAGAAAGAGTAGGAAAATTCTTAAAACAAATTACAGCAATTAACATAAAAGCAATAACAAAATTTAGAAATAGAAAATGAAGCATTGACAAATATGTTGTTATAACCAGTATCGGAATGAAATAAGGGAAGTACATGCTATTAAAACTTAAGGGGGAATACTAGTCTTGAGGCCTAAATTTTAGTTGTCTTTTCTGGCTTGATAAAAACAAAAAATAATTTTACTATACAATTTTTTTCATATTATAACATATTTATGGATATTAAAAAAATCGATGAAAAAAATTAAAAATTGAAAGTTATGAGCTGCCAAAGGTGGGGAAAGAGAGGGTAAGCTGTCTGACATAATTGCCACCATTGCCTTCTGAAACAAAATTTAAAAGCAGATTCTTAATTATTAGAATGTTGATATCACTGGTACCAAAGATTAATTTTTTTTTTCGCAAAATGGTGGCTTGTTGAAAGAAACAAATTTCTACCAATTTTCTTTGTAGTTTTTTGAAAATAGTAAACAAAAATACTTTGATACAACAATGGTAAGGATGATAAAGAGTCGTATGCCGAACGTGCCAAATTTGAAGTCAATCAGTTGGATAGAAATTGAGAAACAATGTCAACCATAGTATCACAAGTTCAAAAAAGTAGTTTTGGGGAAAACCTGTTTAAAGTTTTGAACAAAACTTGAAGGCAGCCGCCGCGGTAAAAGTCACTATGGTCATTAAAATAACTATAACTTTGTAAATATTCTATATAGAATTGTAGACTAGAGTACCGCCTTAAATCAATAAATTTATTCGAATAGTTGATATGTAACTAACCTATGCACCAGAACTGACGAAAGCTATGTTATTTTAAATAGCATCATTAAATAAGGGTGACGCCAGTACAGGAACAGTGCTCACGTCGAAAAAACGTATACCAAAAAATGGACATCCAAGGGAAGTTGATCTGCATCTGCTCAAATTTATCTCAAAAATTAAAATAATTTGGGATTTACTAGAAATATTTCGTTGGTTGGAGATTTATTATCGCATAGTGACTTTCATCAATCAGAAGTCACATCAGTTGGAAACACTGGCCATATCAGTTCAGTGGTTTTCAATTTAAAATATTATTGGTTCATATTTTATTTATTTTGGAATTTTATTCCACTTATAATTAAACTGCCGTTTGAAAAATAAATCATTGTCTTTCCACTCTCATGCTATTTTTTAAGTAAATTTCGCTTTTAATTTAACTAAAGATGATTTATTTAGGCTATCATAGAATTAATAAAGGAACTCGCATTTTTACAGAACATGTGCGCTAGCTGATGGCAATATTTCGAAACAGTGTGAGTGTTTACATCAAATATACCAATATGAATTACCTAGCAGTTTTGTCAGACAAGTAAATAGGTACATATCTCAAGTATCATAAAATAAAATAATATGTTTTTATAACATTATATCTATGGTTTCATACACAAAGCGGCCAAAGCTACATTTGCATCCATATACAGTTACTCTAGTGCAGTGGTTATTACTTCTCGGCGTTGAGAAACGAGATAACTACTGCCTTTTTGACAAGATGTCTTCCACTCATGAAACATGGTTTCATCTTAGTGGTTATGCAAATTTACAGAACTGGTATGCAGATAATATTCAGATTTTTGGAAGAATTTTATACACTATTAAAGTTAGAGCTTGAGTGGCCACAAAATAAGTAGGTCAATTCTTTTGGTGATACCATAAATACTGTATCGAGCAAATATTCTATAACCTACATATGTACTGCTTAATTTCAATAAAACAGTGCCATTTATAGTACTTGGGTAACCTTGCAATTTCGTTAAAACATATGTACGCGTAATCTGTAGTCCCCACGATTACCCGATTTGTGACCATTAGATTTTTGTTTATTTAGATTATTGCAAATCCTGTTTATATAAATCCTTTACACATCCCGGCAATTTAAATTTTAACAGATGCAATTTCTAACACAGAGGTATTACACAAAATTTATTAAATGAAGATATTTATTAGCACCTAATGGTACAAAATGTTGACACTGTTTTTTTTTTGTCGTTCTTACATGAATTGTTAGTAAAATGGTGCATAACGTACTTTGTGACATCATTCTTAAGTGTACTTCTAATGAAACTGGTATTGATCTATTAATAATTACTTTGCAAATAAATAGAGGATAGTTTTCATGCTACATGTTAAAGAAACTTTACTCAATTCCTTAAAAAATAACTATATATTTTTTTAAGAAATTGAGGTTGAGGTCACCCACTTTATCATACACATTTACAATATTGTCGATAAATTTGAATCCAAATCAAAAGAAAAATAATTATTAATAATATCAAATGAATGTAAAATATATTTAAGATGTAAAATACATTTTTCGCATAAAACACATTAAATATCTCTCTATACTCACTATCTATCTATCTAAATTGTAGCTCACTATTACAATTTACTATAGAATACAAAAATGCATAATATTCTCTGTTATATTTAAGTTACATATTTTTGCTTTCATACATTCAGGAAATGCTTAAGTTTTTCTATCTCCATTATCTTCGGTTACGTTGTCCTTGAAACGTTTATATAACGATTAGACACATAAAACCTAATCGTAACGATCTAATATACAATTTTTTTATGCTGTATTTTGCATACTTCTCGTAGAATAACATTTTGCCATAACTAATTTCGAACAGTATACATCTCCCAAAATTCAGTCAACCGTTAAACGTAAATAAATCAGTTATAAATATTTCCTGTATCAATGCGATTAATCCATGAAATTGCTTTTGAAATTTTTATACAAGGATTGGTTATCTCAAAAACAGCAGACTGAGTTAGCTGCATTCTAATGATCGAGTAGCCAATATTTACATCATGATGTGATGGTGTATTTGCACTAAACATTATTTATATGCATAAATTCCTGCAGTTATTAATTAATCAATTTTAATTAGGACCTTTTCATGGTGAACGATTATTTGTAACTTATGATTTGGGTTTAACTTGTGAGTTTTTTTAATTGTCGGATTCACGTTTCCTGATAAAAAAAACATGAACTATGCTGCAGCCGAATTGAGTCGCGAAGAATATAGAGATAATTAATACGATGTAGTTACAAACAATTCAGTTTAACTGTGGTGTCATCTTTTTTGGTTATTTTGTTCATTGTAAGTATTACATACGATATAAATTATTATAACTTACATATACGTAGTTGTTTATAAAGGGTCTTTGAATAAGGATATGAATATTTTCTATAAAGAATATTTTCTGGCATTAAGTATGGAAAATAACGTCGCTCTAATGTCTGCCGCGGCTGTGCTTGATGACATGCATTCTGGAGGTCTAATTATTGATGACTTTGTCCCATAAATCTGGATGAATTTCCTGGATGGCGTTCGTTATGTTGATTTTGAGGACATCAATTGTTTGCGGTTTATTTGCATAGACCTGCGATTTAAGATAGCCCCGAAGGAAGAAGGTTTTAAATCGCACAATCTCGGTGGCCAGTTCATGTCGCCGCTGCGCGAGATAACCATGCCCTCAAATCGCTCGTGCAAAATGTCCCTCGTGGCATGCGCTGTGTGGCACGTAGCGCCGTTCTGTTGAAATCACATGTCGTCGGTATCCATATCATCCAGTTTAGGCCACAAAAAGTTGCTTATCATCGACCTGTAGTGCTCGTCGTTGACGGTTATGGAAATGCCAGTATTGTTTTCAAAGAAGTACGGACCGATGATTGATGACCAGGCTAAAACCCGCAACAAACAGTAACTTTCTCGGAATGCATCTCCTGTGGATTGGTCCAAATCCAAAAATTTTGTTTGTTCACATATCCATTCATTCAAAAATAATGGGTCCCCTCGCTAAAGGTGATTTTTTTTATGAAATTTGGGTAAACATCAAACTGATCCAGAGCCCAATCAGCGTTGTCACACATAACGCGTGTGACACAAAAACAGCGTTGTGACGACACACGGCGTTGTCTATGGTCATTTACCTTAAGTTCCTGGGTCAATTGGAGTTCATATGAGAGCAGACCTACGTCCTGACGTAAAATTCGGCATGTTGATGTCGCAGAAAAGCCAAATTCTTGTGAACGCCGATAAATTGACTGCCTCGTGCTTTCCCGCATACTCTCAAGCACAGCAGTGATGTTTTCACCAGATCTTGAGTTTCGCTGACGTACGAATGTTGGCTGATTATTTATCCAACCGATTGATTCATTTATATATATATATATATATATATATATATATATATATATATATATATATATATATATATATATATATATATATATATACCATCTTACAATGTATCTGCCTTCGAAGCAGTTTTGATTAAAATAAATAGGGTCCTAAACACGTATACAATTTTATAATATAATAGGTATTTAACACAAATATATCAAATGTTTAGTATACATTGCAAAAGTCTGGCTGTATGTCTTGTTATTATGCTAATTATTTTCCAATATTCATACGAGTTCAATTAATCTGCATGAATTATTAATTCCTAATTATTTCCTCATTCATTCCTAATGTATTTTCTATCGAAGGTCCGGAAATAAGGAACTAAAAATGATAGTTGAGGTCTAGCTTCATCTTAAACGGATTATTATTAATGTGAGGAAAAATGTATAACTCCTATCTTCATGGTAACATAATGCTTGACACCGAATCACAATCAGATGTGACTGCAATAATACCGAGGGAATGCGGTAGACATTCAACCTTGGTCTCGCGTCCGGAAAGTGGATGGGTGACCTAGCACATTATCCTATAGAGGCATCTGCCACACCGTCATTTGTACAGTGGTTTAAAAACCAGGCCCACTACTGATAGCGTCACTATATTCTTGGATTGGCGTCTTAATTGGAAGAATTTGGGCGCATTTCCCTGATCATAGGCGTGTTTTGTAGTCGTCGAGATGGCCGTTGAGTTATCCAGCTTCATGCTAACCGGATTAATATCCATGTAAGGAACAGATTTTGCATATTTTCTCTTGATAAAATGACACTTGATACCAGGCACTAATAAGGTGTGAATGTAATGTTATTTACAGAACATGGTATGCATTGGGTTCTATACCAGCACAAAACTAATGAAAGTCAAACGCTTGTTCTCAAGTCTGCAATGTGGATGGACAACTGGATGGCTATTCTCCTATACAGGACTATGTACGCTGTTTGTCTAGACCAGTGATGGGCAAACATTTTAAGGGGAGGGCCAGATAAAATAAAAAATTATCTAGGCGGGCCGAAAAAAAAATTGAACAAAACAGATTTCTATAAGTGATAAACTTTATTTTTGATTTTTACATCACACACAACTTATATTATATAGATTATACTTATATTATTAGAAATAAAAGTTACAAAAATTGATTATTCTTTAGAAGAGGATGGATTATGTGACGAAACTGTGACAGAGCTTCTAAAAATTGTTCATAATCTAGTAGAAACTGAGATGAGCTAATTCGTAGTAGTGAAGCTAAATGGTGGTCAGTCAGAAGGCGGTTTCTAACGTTGTTTTTGCGAAGCTTCATAGTAGAAAACACCTGTTCACAGATGTAGGAAGATGCAAACATCGCAATTATCTTCTGAGCGTGAGATTTCAGGTTTGGGAAACTTGATTTTGACAGGGCTTTGTAGAACTCAATTTTAGAAACGTTTATAAATAGTTACTTCATTTCAGTATTACATTGCAACTCAATCAGTTCGAGCTGGAATTCTGGTTTGACTGATTCACAATCCACATTAAATGGCATGCTAAAAATATCCAGGTCCTGTTTAATAATTTTGAAGTCTTGGAATTTTCGTTCAAATTCTTCATGAATTCATAAGGCTTTTCTCATAGCTCCTAAGTTTGTCTTCCCTAACCGCAATAGTTTTTAGTCTTGGAAAATGAGTAAAGTCTATCTTGACTAGTTGTTTGGAAAATAGATTCAATTGCATTTTGAAACCCCTGATATGACTCCAAATATCATGGATTAATTGATTTCTTCCCTGGAGTTTAAGGTTTAATTTATTGATGTGACTGAGACGATCTGTAAAAAATGCAAAGTCCGAAAGCCATACAATATCTTTTAAATATTTACATTCGTCCATTCCTTTTTCTTCCATGAAATATATTATTTCGTCTTTTAGATACCAAACTCGTTCGAAAATCCGTCCTGCACTAAGGCACCTTAGTTTAGTGTAGTACATCAAAATATTCAAACTGCAATGAGTCAAAAAACTCTCGAAATTGTCTATGATTGAGTACTCGTGAACGAATATTATTAACAGGCTTAATAACAACATCAAGCACATGTTTCATGTCTAGGGCAGATTTACACAGAACTTCTTAATGTATGACATAATGAAGAAACACAACTTCGTTCCCAGGAAATGTTTACTTAAATATGCCTACAAAACCAGATTTCGTCCCTGTCATATTCGGTGCTCCATCTGTAGTAATGTTACAAATATTGGTCAAAGGTACTTTCAAAGACGTAATAGTTTCTTGAAATTCTTGAAAAATGTCTGACCCTCTTGTCGTTCCCTTCAAAGAACGCATGCAAGCTAATTCTTCGGTAACACAAAAGTTGTCATCAATACCTCTTACAAATATCAGTAACTGAGTTGTGTCAGTTATGTCTGTACTTTCATCAAACGCAAAATAACAGAATTTAAACTTGTTTATCTGTGACTCTAGTTGTGAGACAAACTGCTTATCAATTACTTCAATTCTAGAAGTAATTGTTTTTCGAAACAAAGTTACTGTCTCAAATCCTTTGTTTTGTCAGAACACAAAATGTCATATACATGGAGCATACAACTTTTTACAAATTCGCCATCAGAAAATGCTTTGTTACTTTTTGCAATATTGTATGCCACAACGTAGCTGGTATGTGTAGCTAGTTTTAAGAACAGCTTTGTTTTTTAAGAAAAAATTGCTGACCTGACAGTTTTTTACGTAGAGCTTCTGCTTTTTGCTTCCGTTCTTCTTCGGTCATAGTTTCATAAGTGGCGTTGTTATGTTTTGTCATGAAGTGTCATGAGAGGTTGAATTCCTTGAATACGGCTACAGCTTCATTGCAAATGAGGCACACAGGTTTATTCGTAATTGGCGTGAAAAAGTAAGAAATCCCTTTTAGATATACGACATTCTGAATCAACTTTACGTTTTTTACTTGCCATTGTAACGACAAAAAATGTCAAAAAACACTACCAACAAAGCAAAACTATAGAAACACAAGCCAGACACACAGCCGCAGAGGTGACTTGATTCTGACTACGTGACTGTCCGAACTACACTAACCTTAAGAACAGACGAAACGAAAATGGTAGTGCCCGATTCGTTCCGAACTTAGCCGAGCAACACACGTATTGCTCAACGCCTACGCGAGGTTGCGGGCAAACTCAGATAATACCGTACTTCAAATGCGATGAAAAGGAAACCATTATTCTATTCTAGCTACGCAGAAAATACATTTTGTCCTATCTTAGGTGTAATTGTAGGGGTTATTCGAAACCATGTCGCGGGCCGGATTGACTACGCCGAAGGGCCGCACTTGGCCCGCGGGACGTACTTTGCCCATGACTGGTCTAGGCCATCCGACTGGGCACAGTCTTGTGATCGTTATTATATGGTGGGGCCTGAGTCCCAAAAAAGGGCGTTTTGTATATCGCCCTAAGCGTAAATGTGGCTGTTCTCGCCGCTAAGTCTATCCTCTTCACAGCATCACTCTTTAGATGAAGCATGGCAATTTCATTTTATTTAATTTTTTTAAAGGTACATCAGCATAGAATAAAAAGAAGAGAGACTGCTTATAGTTGTGTTATGTATATGCACAATTTGTTGATTTAAAAATTTAATATAAGTGGTTTGATAAAAAGCATGAGGATTTATTTTCATGTATTTTCATGTATAAGACACATATATCTATAAAAGTGATACACTCTTGAAGCTCCTCCATTTGTACTTATGGTTTGTATAATGATTCTTTGCGTGTGCGTCACAGGTAACAATCTTATGAATTAATCAACTGACATATTTGAACAGTGTCGTGCCGAAAACACATTTTAAGATAACAGTTAGTACAGTACAAATCCGTCAACCTATGATAGAGTAATAAAAAAATTCTCCACAAAACATTCTATAGAAGTGATATCTCCATCAAAATAAATGAAACATATTCAACAAAAATCAAAATAAATGAAACAAAAATGAAATAAATTTTACAGAAGTATTGAGACGCCAATGAATCAAACTATACAATAAAGCTAAGACGTAACTTCATAATTGCATTTTGTTCGGCATAGACAGTTAATAGTCTATGCCATACGTATCTGATTGAAATATATGTCGCTAGACATACCTGCTGGTAATTGTGGCATATTAGTAAAAATTGTGAGTGGTGTAGCATGTGATTCGTGCGTCGTCACTAAATTGATACGTGCGCAAAGATCCATTATACAAATAGTATGTTTATTACATAATATTGTATTCCATCAGAAGTTCAGACAAAAATTAAGTTTGCCTGTAATATCTCTCCAAGTCAACTTTTTATTAAAAAATTTAACTTGATTAATTAATTCTTAAAAATACTCATATAGTAGTGCTCCTATCTTCTTCTTAAAGTGCCGTGCAGATTCTTGCGTAGGCGTTCATCTTTTTTCTTATCAAATGGTCCTATTAACTGCAGCATTCTGCAGTGTCTGGAAGTCCTTTATCCCCGTCCATTGACGAATATATCTCAGCCACGATAATTTCTTCCTGCCTATTCCTCTTCTACCTCCTTCAATTTTTCCTTGAAGAATAAGGCGTTGAAAGTCGTAGCGTTCTCCACGTAGTATGTGTCCCAGATAACTCGTTTTTCTTTTCTTGATGTTTTCAAAAAGTTCTCGTTCTGGCAGACCGGCTCTTCGGAGAACGTCCTCATTCCTCACGTGATCGACCCAAGACACCCTCAACATTCGCCGTAGGATCCACATTTCGAAGGTCTCAATTTTGTTGATGATTGCTGCCTTTAGCGTCCATGTCTCGACACCGTATAGGAGAACGGACCAGACATAGCATTTCACCATCCTATATCTGAGGACGAAATCCAAGTTCCTGTCTGTGAGGAGTTTTCGAAGTCTTATGAAGGTTGCCCTAGCCTGTTCGATCCTTCATCTTATCTCCGGGTCTGGATCCCATTCTTTATTAATCATGCATCCCAGGTATTTAAAATGTGTAACCTGTTCGATGTTCTCTTTATTAATATGTATTCGAGTGTGTGGGATGTCGTTCCTACTAACAATCATAAACTTGGTTTTGCTGATGTTAATTTTTAAACCCAATCTTTGGCTTTCTTCATTGACCCTATTCAGCAAACATTGGAGATATTGTGCATTATCTGCCAATATCACTGTATCATCCGCGTACCGGATATTGTTAATAGGAATTCCGTTTACTTTAATTCCAAAGGGACTTTCTGATATTGACTCAGAAAAAGCCTTTCTACGTACAGGTTGAACAGCATCGGGGACAGGATACACCCCTGACGAACGCCTTTCTTAATCTCAAAATCCTCAGTTGTTCCAACGTTATTTATTCGAATTTTTGCCTTCTGGTGCCAATAAAGATTACTGATCAGCCTTATATATTTTCCATCTAGTCCCAAATCCTTAAGGTATTTTATCAGAAAATTGTGTTTAACGTTGTCAAATGCCTTTTCATAGTCGATGAAACACATATAGACATCTTTTCTGTGATCCTGGCAGCCTTGGACTAATGTCTGAAGGCTGAACACTGCTTCTCTAGTTCCGAATTCGCTCTTAAATCCGAATTGACTGGCTCCACTTACTTCCTCACATCTTCGATAAAGCCTTGTGTGTAGTACTCTAAGGAAAAGCTTCAAAAAGTGTCTCATTAAACTGATTGGACGATATTCCTTGCATGAGGTTGCATTGTTCGATTTTGGTAGTGTAACAGACGTCGAACGGAGCTAATTCTTTGGGAGATGTCCAGTGTCGTAGATGTTATTGAAAAGTCTTACAATCTTTCCATGATTTTGTTTGTTGATAAAGTGGAACGTTTCCGAGTACATATCATCAGGACCCGGAGCTTTGTTATTTTTCATTAAATTGATGGCGTGTATGATTTCACTTTTTAGTATGGCTGGTCCTGATAGAGTGGATACTTCTGTTGATGGGTTTTCTGGTCTGTCGTCATTGAAAAGACTAATTGTATATTCTCTCCAGATCTGTAACAACTCTTCGGTTTCTGTCACTATTTCATTGTATTTATTTTTAATGAAACTCAGTGGTCCACTGTTGTACAACCCAGCTATTTCTTTGACTTTTTTATGGAGATGGAAACTATCTCCAAGTCTGTTAAGATCCTCGGCCTCCAGACATCTTTCATGTAACCAATTCTCTTTTGCCCCTCTAATTTCATTTCGTATTCTCCTTTGAAGAACTCTGTACCCATTGTGATCATTCTGAATTTTACAATGTCTTCGCTTATCCATTAATTCTAGAATATCTCTAGTTATCCACTTATTCTTAGCCGTTGTTTTTTCTTTGTAAGAAATTTTTCGTTCCTGGTTTTAAAAGCTTGTTTAAGGTCCAGCCAATGCTTGTTGACGTCGTTCGTACTGACAATGTTTTCTCCTATCCAGTGGAATGTATTATAATAATACTTTTCCCACACGACCGTCGATCATCTAAATATATATTTTATATAAATTTCGGTCAAGGTGTATATCACTACCAGTTTTTAACCTTCCCTAGAGCAATATTTTACAGTCATATAATTTAAAAACAACTCTCCTAATTTCTACATTTTTACCACATGTGTTTGTTAATATACCCATGTATACCCAGATATATTAAAAGTATTCGTACATCGACTTTGTCAGGAGCAATCGTGATGGAAATGAGTAACTGTCACGTCGCGTAGTTAATTAAAACTATAGGCATATAGCTAAATTTTATCTTATTATTATGGATATGTTATACATATGTACCCACAAAACATGCCCTATATGTCCCAGGTGAAGTTATATGTGAGTACTTCAACGTTGAACCTTAATACAGTTCAGTAAGTCCTGGAGAAATGACATTATATGAAAATGATTAATATTTGAATAACACAAAATATAATTTATATTTTATTTAGACTCTCGTATATCATATCTGACTTTCCAATTTATCTTTATCTGCATAAGCTTAAATACGGCCACACTTTTTATACATAATGTTTTAATATAAAAATTACAATTATATTACTTAAACAAAAAAAAAAAGGTTTTTGTGTGTATTCACAGCCAGGTTCACATTTATATTCTAAGCCCCATGGCAACCGATAACAGTTTATTAAGATCTACCGCTATCCCTTTTTTATATAAGGTATGAAAAACATATCACCTTTTGTAAAAACTGTGTAAAAGGTGATATGTTTTTCATACCTTATATAAATTTGAACGTTATGATTTGTCGAGCATTTTATTGAATAGTCGTTAAAAGATGATACTCGGTGAAGGTTAGTGTGAAGTACGGTAGTGATTTTTCTTTGTTTAATTCGATTTTATCGAAAATATATAGTGTAAATATATAATAGGTGTGCATAAACAATTGTATAAACATTTTAGTGATTTGTGTGTGATGAAAATTGGTCTAGACGTCTGGCATTAGGGAAGGAGATAAATAGGTAAGTTAAATATTTAAGTCCTTCAGTTTTGATTACAATACAAAAGAGTTTTTGAAGACAAAATTTGCAGTCGAATGGAATTATCCTTTTTAAATGGGGGATAACAAATATGTCAATACATACACTTATATTGCGCTTAAAATTTCATGGAGAATAAGTATAATGATTTTCTTTGTTAATAAAACGTCATGATTGATATGTCTGCAAATAAAAAATGTGTAAAGAATAAAAAAATACAACAATCAAAAAAATAAACTGTATTAGTAGTAAAAGTATATTGTATTGTCTATGAAGTAATTGCGTACAGATATATAATTGTTAATTAAGTAAAAATATACGTTTCTTTGCAGGTAGGTTCCGAACGAGCTGGACACCGTTTTTCATACAAGGTAAGATTTTTTGCTGTAATAGGTAGTGTAACAGAATAAATAATAATGAATTACATAGACAAACTAAATTTGTCAATTGAGTTAGTATCTGCAGGATATGAATATGAAAAAGAAATACAGATTATGTTTAATGGCCACCAACGGAAGATGTGCGTTTTGACCTCCATAAGAATAATTTTCTCAGTTTTTTGTATCACGTTAAAATGTCATTCAAAAACTCTAAAATGAGTCTGTTTAAAAATATGTGAATACGTGAACTTATGTACTTGTGAGTTATTAATATAGCCAATCTAGATAGTTTTAGTCTAGTCTGATATATTACAACCGACTTTCTTGTTAATACAAATTAAACAATTAAGTGCTATAAAGGGCGCATATATGAGCTTAGATTATAATAAACTTTTATAGTCACTGGTATATTATAATAGAATAAGAACAAACGTAGTATTTTAATTAGGGAATTTATTTATTGTTGATTGCCCGAAATATGTAATAAAAGTCAAGGTGGCAGCAATAGACTTCTGGGGGGTCAATCGAGTAGGAGAGTAGCACTTTGCAGCCTCTAAAGCAATAATCTTGAATTTTTATTAACAATAGTAGTAGTAATTATATATTGTTTTAAAGACAGAAGACAGAAGACTTTTTGAACATTTATTATATAGTGAAAAGTCTATTACAGAGTAGTAAATACCACAGAGAATATATTTCTTCGCTATAAAACCGATTGGCAACCCTTACAACATACAGTATTATGGCATCAATAGCAGTAAAATAACATTCCAGGACATTTAACTTTAATAGCATATAATATTCGAAACATCTATAACGATAGAGATATTACACCATTTAATTATTCTCAAACTTAGTGAATAAACAAATATTATTGAGAATAGTGGCGAAGATGCATTTGAAGAATATAAAAACGGTTCATTTATATGAAGATTTATAGGTCGGCCGGGGTAGCTTCAGTTTTATTATAACCTAAATATTACCTCGTGTGTTACTCATTCATGTCGGAAGCTTAGAGTATGTTCTGTCAAATTTATATATTTTTTAATTAACGACAAATCTGTATTAGACCTCAACAATGCATGACATTCAGCAACTTTATTATTTACCTGGTAAAGTGTACATCTATATAAGAGATATTTTATAATGCTTACGTATATTTGTACAATATATACTATATATATCTTGCAGCACATACCATTCTATTCTGTCACATTTTAACAATAACTAAAACTGATTTATCGGTTTTCAATATTGAATAGATTATTTATTTTAAAATCTGCTTATAGAAACTTGAGAATGTCCTGAAAATTTGTTATTTTGTAGAGAAATAAACTGAAACTTACAATACTGTTCAACATATATGCTCTGAATAAAATATAAATTATTTTGTGTCATAATAATTCAAATATTATTCATTTTGAAATAATGTAATTTCTCCAGGACTTACTGAATTACATTAAAGTTCAATGTTAAATTACTAGCATGTAACTATGTAACTTCATTTGGGACACATTTTACGGGTTTATACTCATATGCATGATATACCTATAATAATACGATAACATTTAGCTATACATCTATACTTTTAATTAATTACGCGCCTATTTAACATCTATTCTTTTCGATTAGGATTTGACATATTAGTACGAATATTTTTAAAATAACTGGGTACGCATAATAAGGATATACATTTATCAGAATAATTAAGAGCAATTGTAGATAAGATATCTCTGATACTGAATATTGTTGTGATTATTAACAAATATATATGGCAAAAAAAATTATAAAATAGTAAGGGGTTATTTTTTAAATTATACAACTGTAAAATATTTCTTAAGGCCTGGTCTCCTTATTCTTAAGGAAATGTTAAGACCTGGTTTCATGGTAGTATTAATCTCAAATCTGGGCAGGTTGGTACTATCTAGTACATAATTTAGATGGCCAATATGTATCCGTGTCCGTGTCTCAAACATGAAGTAGCACGTATGAGACCAAGGGTGTCGTTTGTCAATCAATTATTTTTGAAAACACGTACTTTTATTGAAAAATCTCGGTTTTAACAACGGATCTACCTAAGAGAGGGTAAGTTTTTGAACACACTTATGGAGGAAATGCAAAAATTTAATATAAGGAACAGGTTAATGGTGTATAAAAATCGTAAACGTATGAAATTAACAGATATCATCGAAAATTCCGTTAGCGCAAATATCAATATGTTTTGTTTTAAAATGACCTTAATTGTGGTAGTATATACATTGACCAAAAAATATATTTAGATGACCGACGGTAGTAGATAGAATCGTAATCTTGTAATTTTATTTTCCATGGGATGAATTTAAAATTTTGTGGAACTTTTAACGAAAATAACCATCTCAATAGTCCATGATTTATATACACTGTGAATCTTCGTCCTTATCGATATAATTTAAAATACTGGGTTGACCAAACTAAATCTAAAAGTAATTTTTCTGTCACTTGAATTAATTTTCTTTCGGTGTCGTTTAACGTTCTAGATACTTACGCAATGGGTTAATGATATGTTAAACTTAAGTAAAATATTGAAGCAAGCAAGTGGTTAAAATAAGTGGTTCTGAAAAATCTGGATGTTGCAGAAGGGGGCTGTTTGTTAATATTTTGTTGCACATTTCGAAGGCTTTAACACATTTTCTATATGTTCAACTGTTGCTCCTTTTATTAGACAGGATGTTAAATTTTGTTAACTTTCTATAATATCCAATTAGGCCTAGGAATGACTCAATTTCTTTCTTTGTAAATAGAATGAGGAATTTTATGATGGCATATATTTCTTAAGGATTCAATAGTACACTTTCAGGTGCTACAATGTGTCCTAAAAATTTTACTGATTGCAAGAGAAATTCTGATTTATCCAACTGAATTTAAAAATAGGCTTTTCTCAATTTATCGAGCACTAATTTAATGTTTTCTATGAGCTCTTATAGAGAAGTTTTGAAAATATGAAGAAACCATCTATGTATATTAAGCATTTGTCTTCAAAACCTACTAATACAATATTTACAGCTCTCTGAAATGCTGATGGGGTATTTTAAAGTCCAAAAAGCATTAGTAAAATTTCACACGTCCATTATCTGTAGAGAAATCTGTCTTTTCGATGTCTCTAGAAATCATTTCAATTTGGTGATATCCGCCTATAAGATTTAATTAGGGTGTATGTATAAATCTGCATAAAATAAAACCCGCCATTGATAACCGCTTGGCGGTTTTGGTAGTTCCTTTCTCGATTTCCGACTTATATGTTACTGACATAGAATGGAATTTTATCTTTTGAAACCTTGTCTGACACGGGAAAGGAGTCGAGGGTCGCTTTTAGGTATAATTCAATGCCTGGCGGGGCTTTAGCCCGAGGAGCAGTTGTTTCCTATAGCGATTATGTAATAGCCTTGCTATTCGGGAACTACTTGATAACCGCTTGACAGTTTTGGTAGTTCCTTTCTCGATTTCCGACTTACATGTTGCTGTTATTTTATTCATATTTTACCCGCCAAGTTTAATAATGCAAATTAACACTCCTATGAGACGTAAATTGTGTGATGTAATATATATATATATATATATATATATATATATATATATATATATATATATATATATATATATATATATATATAATTTATCTCTTATATACATATTATAAAAACCATTAGAATATTACAGTTGTTATTCGTCTGTTCATAACTAATATAGTCATGGATATGTCTCTCTCTACTACTATTATAAATTTAGTTATATTCTTAAACCCGAAAAGTCAAAATTTGCTTTCTCACAATATTAATAAATGATTTTAAAATATGTACATATATAGCAGAACAACAGACAGAATGCTGTATTTGGTTCATGAATTCATATGGAAATGTAATGATAAGTGATATAGTTCTTACCTAAGAAGCAACCTTTAACTGGAATGAAACAATGAATTAGCAAAATATATTTGATTCTATATGCCTAAAGTAAAATGTTTTACAACGACATAATGTAGCAGCTTTCAGTTATTGTTTTGATCATGATTAAGCTCCTCTTTAATGATTATAATCCATCAAAATAATGGTGGTTTTCAAACGGAGAATACGTAACATTTTTACTCCATCTTCAATCTGTAAGATATATAAATAATTAATATAATACATTAGCTTCCAAAAAAGATTTGAGATAGAATTTAGAAAAGTATTAACTGAATAGTCACGACGACTTACCTCACTAGGTCATAGTTATCTTAATACAAATAAATATCGTCAAAACATCAATTATTATTAATTATCAATAAATGAACTATCGTTACACCCTCTTGATCATACCTGAGAAGATTCTCTTGACCGTATTCACTCCTATCCCACCTAGGAAGAGTGGTATCCATCATGGTGTGCATCTAGATGGGGAATACGATGGGATGAGCCTTGATTCGTGTATTCCGTCTCGGAACTGGGGATGGGGGAGCTCTCTCTCTTGTTGTTGCTACCCTGTGATGCGAGTAGGTATCTAACCGGTCATAGGATCAGGGGTGGAGGTGCGGACGCCATATAGGGTCCTTTCATAATTAATTTATGTGGATATTGATCACATAAAAGATCCACGGCCTGGTTGAACGTCTCTCTCCTATAATAACTAGAATTGGATCTGCTAATAGTTACGATGTACTACTACATACTGAGCAAGACTTGCCCAATTCGTGCTGTATATGTACCTTTCTGGAAAATAACAATTAGGAAATCACAATGTCACTGAAGTGGCGTGATTTCCAACCACATTCTAGGATTGGTTACAGCAAAATGGGTGCTATATGTGTGTGCTATCGTGACCATAAATTGATAGGTCACTTTTCATGACACTATTACATAAACAAAACGGGTCATCTCGGATACATCGCTGTTTATTGTCACTCCTTCAGTGCAAATGGCATATTTTTATGTTTCGCGAAGGATCGAGACTAGCGAGGGGAACATCGATGAAGCAACAAAAACAGGAAACTAGTCTTCTATGAACACCGAAAGGTCTCCTGCTGACATAATTTGGCATTATCAGACGATGATAACTATGGGACTCATGTTGACGATTCAGTCGTATATAGAAGGGTTCATATAGATTTAGATAGAACTATATTGACCAGATGGTCAGGAGCATCTAGTATAGAATAATGGAACATATAAGACATCTAAGGTTGAGACGTACAGATAATTTAACAGTATGTGACATGTTAAAATGTAAGATAGAAAGCTCTTATTATTATCCACTCATTAGGAGAGAATTACTGGAAATTAAGAAGGATAAAAAAAGATAATAGATAGGACAGATGTCATCTTACCAATACTAGAAAATTAACGTTGTCAGGGACCGGTGAAGTAGAAAGTTAGCAAGTCGTAGTTCGATATAGATAGAGCAAAATCATAGTATATAAGAAGCAGCAGAAGTTATCTATGAACGAAATTGAAACCATAACATAACCCGGAAAAGTTTATTTTATTTGACAATGGACGTGAATGTCAAAACAACTTTCTACAAAAAAAATGTCAATTCTTAAATACCAGAACAGTATAGCTTATATGTTGAATGTTACTGACTATTTATATGACACTGACATTATCAGATTACTTAGATATGACAAATATTTGGTGAATAACTATAATGGTACAGAGTTTGACTGTATAATGTATATTGTGTGCATATATTGTTTAATATGAAATTAAAATTTTTTAACAAAGAATATACAAAATTGAGAAAGGTGCTATTCAAAAGAGGAAATTAAAGACTATTTTCAACTGAGGTGTCACATATATTCTCTTTCCATTCTAAAAGTTTTAAGGTGTTATAGGGGTATAAAAGTATTGTTTATATAATCTCATCTCATCAAAAATCAAAAAGTAGAAAAAATTTAATCCACCCGTTACTTATAAAATACAGTATTCAATAACTATAATAATATAAATTGTATTGTTTTAAATACTTATTTAAAATATATAAAGAATGTATTTGATACTGATTAGCTTTTATTTCTTCTGCATATTACTATAGCTACAACATTAACTTGTAAACTATGATGATGCTATACCTTCTGGCGTCCAAGAGATTTCCCATGCTGATAAGTTACGTGTATATTTTCTGACCTCATATGATTACCAATGCTGGCGAATAAAATTTTACGAGTACAGATGACTTGAGTGCGTGGCTTAAGACAACTCTACTTATATTTATGAGACGAACATGCAGAGTTGTAATGTAATGCAATTATCATAAGCCGCACTTAAGTGTTACTTGAGGTAGTGGGAGCTAAGTTAAATAAAGTGAACAGGAGCATATCATCTTGATATAAGTATTACCATACCATATACTACTGAAATAAATATTTTTATTTTCACTATCAAGTTCTTTTCTAAATCATTAGGATGATTTTTAAATGTGAAATAATTATTTTAACATAGTATGTGAAATATGTAGGTATTTGTGGTTTGAAATAAATTGTATGATACAGTAAAAAAATATTTATACAATAAATTAAGATCAAAAGGGCTCATTCCGTAAAACTTCATAGATAGCTGCTAATAGCTATATTTTTATTTTCCTTTACAATCTGGTACTACCTATTTTTGCGATAAATTTTAAAATAATTCATCAGTTCACTATTTAATAGAATCTTGTACCAGCAGATGGTGTACAACTTAACCTTCGGACGGGCGCAGTCTGAATCCATACACATTCAGGCGCAATGCATCTGAGAGATTCCATATGAAATCGTACACAATTTAGATTTCAATGAAGTGCAGACGCAACTAAGAGCTTACTTTAATTAATACAATACAATAATAAATATATCACACGAGTTTTTAATCGCAATAATTCAATTTACGTAAAAGTACTCATCTCATGTTGTAAAATAATACATTTAGATAATTTTTATAGGAGAACCACGTATTAATAAGTTTTTTTCTGTTTTAAGGACAAAATACACAAATAAATTAGTATTGAACAATATTTTGAATACAGACAATAATCCACCTATTCCTTCATGTAGAAGTCATAAAGTTATATATAAAAAATACATTGGACGTGAATTACAAAGAAAAGTTATAAGTTATAAGCCTATTTTAAGTATAAAGAATTATAAATCCTCTTCATCATTTTAGCATGTTCCAAACAAAAATAAACGTCACATTGTTGGTAACGATATTTGGTATAAAACACTAATTTAACACCAGAATGTATTAATTTTGAATAAGGAAGCCAGAATAAGTAAATGTAGAAATCCCAGACAATATTATTCATTTAAATAATAAAAGAAATCTAACAAAATGCAATATTGCACCATAACTTCTTATGCCCTTCTTCGCCGACTGTCTGACCTCCAGGAATATCTGATCTTTCACCCAGAAACCTGGCTGTGGGTTTTACTTGTTTGGAGACTTCAGTCTTTGTGGCGCAATTTACAGCTTCTATTTCGATCCCTAGGAGATAATTTGAGATTTAGAGCTTGGGACGGGACACAGTTCACTCCACCTGGTGATGGACAAATGACCTACCTTATTGAAATTTAAAAGCACGAGCCACCTTGTTTTATTTGACCTTGACTTCCATGTGTCCCACTTATCTTTCTCTGGCCTTCTGAGCAGGATGGTCTTTCTTCAGCATCTATGGCTGACTTTCTGCCTGAAGGACTTAAGCCTGGCAATCACGATGCCTATTTAATATATCCTCTTCTAGCGAGTCACCTCTTTGAAAATGTTTCATATAGCTCTTCTTGAAGCTTCATTTTGTTGATATCAGATTACATCACATAGTCATTGCCCCTGTTTAGAAACAAACGGTTCAATGCTGAAACAATATGTAAAAAATTAAATAATTTAATAATATTCTTTATCAGATAGCCATATAGAGGCAAAGTAATATGTAAATAGACTACGAATTGAAATACCCCAGTATTTGATGTAAACGTCATGATACAATGAAAATAAATTAATATTAATGATTTTATTATTATTCCATTAAATTCATTAATTAATACTCTTCATATTATTAGTTTAGTTAATATTTAGAAAACCATTCAACATCCACATCCAACAATCATCTTGTAATTATTGAGAAGTGTCTATCTAAAAATGTAAATATACAGGGTCATCCATTTAAAGAGACTGCCTGTATAGTCACATGAAAGAAAAATATGATAATCATAGAAAATCAACGTACAGCATTGAATGGATTAAACCAGATACAAACTCTTTTACTAAGAGTATTTTTTAATGATTATTCTTGCTAGACTTATTTACGGTTTAGCCAGATATGAGATGTTCCAACACGTGCCCAACATGTGTATACGTAATTAAATAGGTTCGTTGGCTAATGTAGCATCGAAGTATCATTCTATTTTACGCTATAAATACTGGTTGAACTAAAACTCATTAATATTGTAACCATGTTATGATACATTTTCCTATAAGCATCGCCGCTTTGAGTAAATCTTATGTATTGACATTGAATTTTATCTTTCATTTATAAAAGTTGCATGAAATATTTATTAAGTATTAATAAAGATAAGATATTTTTGTGGGATTAAAATGTATTCAAAGAAATTTGAATTAAGATTTGTGAACATTTTAAAGTTTAATAAATATAAATACAACATTTCTAGTTCAAAATAGTTCCTTGTTACATAAGCTGGACGAATGACTGTCAAAATATGAAGTGTCAAAAAATGAATATTACTTAACATACTCTTAAAGTTATATTTGACTGCTTCCTACATTATTTTAATAGTTATTTTATGTAACGTTGACGTTTAATTTAACAAAAACTGTTGTTTTCTGTGAATTTCTACATTTACACTGCACATTAATGTATATCAAAAAGTATTTACTATGTTCTTTTACCGCCTTTCTTTTTTTCACCTTTACTATGTTCTTATTTCATTATATTCCAAAGATAGGCATATAATTTAGATTACTACTATCTATCGAAATGTAAATATAAATGAACAGGGTAAATGTAGCACAGAAGATATAGTTTTTAAATGAAACGCCCTATATATTCTTATATTACTAATTCTTCTTCATGAGTTGATATGTGTGATTTTACTGGTTGATTAGTTAATTACAGACATTAAATTCTGAGATTGTTTAAACATTTCATTCGAATGTTATTGTTTATTTAAATGTACCTAATAAATTAAAATAAATATTGAAATTATTCTTCATCTAATTCTTCATAATAATATAGCCCTAACCTTTCTATAAAATTTTAACTGAAATATTCTTTATTTCTATTTGCATTCTTTTGTTAAGGTCTTGAATAATGTTTATCTGGCTTCGTTGTATATGCTTTATACTTGAGATAACCACACACAGAAAAACCAAACAACGTAAAGTCTGGTGATCTAGGTAGCTACTTAATAGAACTTATTCGTCCAGTCCATTTATTAGAAATGTTTTCATTTCCGAAATCTCTTACATTGCATTACATTAAAGTATAATGGAGTATTGCCACCTAACACTAAAAAAAAAATCACAATTATATCTATATTTATTGGACAGACTTTTATATATTAGATATAAAATTTCCAGTACGAGAACAATTTCATCTTTGATCAAATTTAATTATTTTGGGGTTAAAATAATTATTCAGTCAAATTTTCTTTAAGAAGAATTGGAACAATTGTTACAATGATACAAACTCCCAGTGGCGAAGCGCCCATTAAGGCTGTAAAGCGCAGCCTACCCTATATATTTTAGATCGTAGACTCCGTTTTTATATTGTCACTTGCCTTTGCCAGAATGATAAGCATTTCCTATTCATATTATCATATCTATTTCCATTTAAACTGAAGCGCCAGCATGCCGACAACCGGAAGTGCGCACGCCTTGGAAGGCCTGCGCACGCCTTGGAAGGCCTGCGCACTAAAAATCCAGGCTGACTCTGTACCGTCTTGGATTTTATAGAGATCCGCGGGGTGCAGGTGGAGCGGCTATAAGGGGGGGGGGGGAGTACGCGAAAAATTATATGCAATTTAGCTAGCCTGATCGATGAGTTTGTGTAATACAGTGGCTATAGTATTGACCTTGTTAGAAGAAGTAATCTCTGGTTGGCTCAGTTCAGTTAAGTTCAGTTCTTTAAGTCTATGATTTATGGGGCCATGTACCAGTGTGTATGTTCTGTGATTGCATTCTATAGTAGTAGTTGTATAGAAAATAGATATATTTTGTTTAGTCTGCATTCAAGCGTTTCATTTAAGAAACAAGTAAAAATAAGGCGCAATTAAAAGTAACAGTTCAACAGACCTGTCGTTAGTCGTAGTGATTAGTGTATATATATATATATATATATATATATATATATATATATATATATATATATATATATATATATATATATATATATATATATAATATTGCCTTGCCAAAGCGTCAACCTTTTGAAGGTGTTAGTTCACAACTAACTCATTACAATGAACATTAAAGTTTACAAACGGCGATATATTTATCCGAAGCAGGAATAAAATAAAGACCTTATTTCTCTTCAGCTTGTTCATTGATACAATCTGAGTTATCTTTTGATTATTCCTGAGCAAATATCATTTTATAAGGATGAAGTTTTTCTTCATGGAGAGCTTGTACATGGTACGATTAATATTATATTCTAAAGTTATTTGGCATTAACTTGTTAGATAATTTCGAACACCTAATAGCTTTCAGATGATTACATACATACATCCCCGTAACTAATCATCATAATTTCTATTAAATGTTTCTCTTCAATATCTGTTATATTGAATGTTTATTAAGCACAAAATGACTTTTCAAAAAATAACTTACTAAAACGTCACTATCTCTGAAGACATATGCTTACAGAATTTCTCTTATTTTTTGGTGTAGTTGTTTAGACTGTATTTATTGCAATAACAAACTGATTCTATAAAAATCTGCAAAACTAATCACTATGCTCCTACAGATATTACCATATAAGTGATTTCTACCCTGTATGTATATATAATTCCTTGTGTATACTAGACTAAGTATTTATTTATTCTTTGTAAAGTAATCTCGAACTTATACCCGAAAACATAAGAGACAGGTGGAACTTAACACTGTCATTTAAAATAAAAGCGTCGTCGAAAACTCGGACGTTCTCGTTAGAATAGTTAGAAAAGATAAGTTGGACTATCAATTATTTTTCTTAAAATTACAAGCTTCCTTCAGCGATCTCCGTTATAGTATCTTATTAAAGTAAAAATTTATTAGTTTAATGGAAAACATTGAGATTCAAAACAGCTCGGCTGATTCTGTAAGATTGTTTCATGTTCTCTTTTCAGCAGTTGGGATTTCTTTTCAAATTTTTGTCACTATATGCGATATATAGTTTTTTCTTGTAGTGAGGTTAACTTCTATGATCATATCATTATCTTCATATTTTGTACAGTAGAATACAATGCGGTCTTCATATTACATACAGTTGGTTGGTTGGTCCAATAAACTCAGTTACTTTAAATATATTGGTATTGTCTATTACGCATCCCTTTAATGTTATTAGTAGCTAATTTATATTGCCCTCGTTTTTGTCTTCCCTATATTGTAATAACATATGATTTGCAGTTAACCCAGCTTGAAACCCCAGACATCTGAGTTGAGTTGTCCTATTCCTTGTAGTAGATGGGAGTATGTGAGTCTAGTGTGTTCTAAATTAAGATATTTAATTGTCACTTCTTATCTTCGGGATGCCTTAAATAGATCGATAAAAATGCCATCGTCGTACTGTTAGTTTAATGGTTTTTAGTTTCGACTCCATTTCCATCCATTCAGTTTACCATGTGTCAATGAGTTAGTTTCTAATAAATGCCATTACGTCACTTGAAAAGATGTTTGTACGATCTGGCTAATCATTTGTTGCATTCTACGCAGCCTGGTTTACTATGTCACTGATAGTTTTTCTATATGGCTGGGTATTCAACACAGAATACACTATTTACACAATTCTTGTAACCTCCCGTTAAGTTTACAATATTGTGAACGTAGTCCATTATTACCATGATTAATAAATGTACTGTTCCAAATGCATATTTATTACTTATCAATACAAGTGAAATAGTTTCTATTCATCCCGTAATAGATTATATTATAATTTTAATATAGTAAAAGTAATGCTAAAGAAAATTTCATTATATGCATTATATATAAAAGTTGTAAACAAATGTAGGCAAATCTCGTATTTTACCTGCTCTAAAAGGAAAATAGAGATTAGGGTTAAAAGTAGACGATAAAGCTATTATTAAAATTTATTATTACAAGTCTTTCTTTTAACTTATCTCTTCTAATTTAAAAATATCGTTATAAACAGAAGTCTTCGAAAAACATAATAGCATATTACTTTGCATTTCATGTCACTTACAATGTTATTGTTAAAACTCGATCTAATAGTGATATAAGAAAATAGAAAGCACTTCAAAAGGTATATGCCATTCATATATCAAAGCATATGTCAAAGTTATATCGTAAATACAAAATCGATAGCTTTTTTAAAGCTACATTGCTTTAGTCCAAAGAATATTTATCATTCATTTTCAAAGACATACCCTGTATGACACGGTAGAATATAAGTGAACTAAAAAATATATACCTTTCCTAAGCCGAACCCAGTTTTTAATGTTGCTTTAATCGCTTTATAATATTAATGAAATTCTTACTTTAATAAAAAGCACAACCAGAAGGCTTATGTAGCTGTCCAACTTATATGTGGAAATTAGACCGACGCGACGTCTTCAACTTGTTATTCATTAAACAATAAGAAAAGAAACCTGGTCATACAGATGCGCGTTGCTGTAACTATCACTGAGCTCAAAAAAAAAGAAAATTTTTATATCAATCTCCATACCTTCACATCAGGCGTGTACAAGAAAATACATATTCAGAGAATATTTAATACTATTGTATTAAGTTTAGTTTAAGGCAACATGGTTCTTCTCTCTATTAATATACGACACACATTGTCCCTAAATTTCTGAATATATACCGAGAAACTGTGATCTAGGATAACTATTATGTTTCTATATAGTATATCTAGAATATTTTAAATTAGTATAAACCATTTATTACAATAACTTCCCATTAAATAGGCACATTAAAAGTTCATGATTTATGTTACCTCTTTAGAAATAATAGACACCTTGTTTACCTATTACAAGTGGTACGTACTATTTACTACTACTAATTTACAAGTAGTAGTAGTAAGTAATTGATAAACAAAATAAAATAAATGGAGCTTGACATACGATATAAGACGACTTAAAACGTTTTCAGCTATATCTTAAAAATCATAAATAAATATTTTGTAGAAAACTCGTCTATTTTCCAAAAACGCATATTAAACCAAATAAAGTTCACACTTATGATCTAATTTTGAAATCGTTTTCATTAATTTTCTATGTTTGAATAAATTCAGTCGGCCCTTGAGTTATCTAAAGACCAACTCTATCAATTTCACCCAAATTTGGTGAGGGAAATTTTATATAATAAATTAAGTTAATTCGTACATTCTAGTTTCACAGTCTGCTGATTATGCTAACTCGGTTAATGAAACATTCATATGAAAATATTTTGAACATGGACATGGGTAGACATTTATTGATCAAAGTTATTACATACAGTGACATAGGATAAGCTAATAATACAAATACATACATACAGATTAAGTAGTCATTACATATGTATCCATTATTATAAATCAGAATCAGGATAAAATGAAAAGCAAAAACTGTTCTCTCTATGAAAATATGTATATTATTTTATATTAAGAAGATACTATCTAAGTAGTTATTAGTGCAATAATTTTTTCTAAAACCATTTTTCCTAAGCGAAAATAGATTATTACTTTCTAAAAGCTATCCTGTTGAATAATATTCTTTTATATAATAATTTTAAAATAAATACGTTTAAAACTTTCAAATGGACTTTTCCGCACGTAGAACATTTCTATTTCAAAATTGAGTGGCCGAGAAAATTTTTTTTCAAATAGTCCACCATCTTGATTTCTTGACCCATGGACAGGGTAGGATGTGTCCTATCCACCTCAAAATCAATAGATGTCGTCTGGTGGACGCTCCTAATCAGAATCAGTCGAACCCCGATCGATTAGACACGATTTAATTGAGTGATCGTGCTAACAAAAACATTTCTCAAGTAGTCCATCATTATTCTTTCTTATGATCCATGAACATGGTAGAGTGTGTTGTATCCACCTCAAAATAAATAGGTGTCCTTCTGTCCTTCGGGAGACGTCCCCGATCAGAATCACTCAAAACCCGATCGATCCGACACGATTTAGTTGAGTTATCGTGCTAACAAGTTTTAAAATGACAATGACACACACACAGACAAAATTTTGAAAAATTATTTTTTTTGCTTTTAGGCCCAAAAGCGAAAAATAATCGCTAGAAAAATTTTTCTATTTTTTTACACTATTATATCACTTTTCAGTTCTGGTATAGTTGAGTGCGGAAAATTAAAATAGAGCTAATAAGTAACTAGGTACATATATAATTTGCAACTAGTGTTAAGAAGCATATTTTATTAGTAGGCGTATTACTATAATTGTTTAATACATCTTTCAAGGACCTGATTTGCATGTACAACATTACAGGTGACTGATCATATTATCTTATAAAGGTATCTCCGGCAATATCGTTAACACTTCTATCCAGAGTGCGGGTTTATGTTCATTATTGGGGTTACTATTGCATACTTAAGATCAGGGTGTTAACCGGAAAGTTGACGATTTTTGTGTATATACACTGTCTGAAATATGGTACACCATATTTGAACAAAATTGATGTTAAATTTTACAAACCTTAACACCAATTTCACACCAAGCTAGGTACAAATTGTTACACATAAGTTTGGTCTGAAAATTATACTACAGGGTAATACTTTCGTTTTGCCATCCATTGGGGTGGATTTTCATACCAATAATTTAATAAAAGCAACTCGACATCCGGTGTAAGCTTCACTGCTTTTAGGTGTAAACTTTTTTCTATTCTACACCATTTACTGTCCACATTATACAACGAAGGAAAATGGAAACACTTATAATACATATTATATTTATATCTATAATATAATATGTATTAACAATATAATACATATTATATTTTTCTTTTTAACATACAAAAATATTTTTTTTACTTCTAATAATGAAATATTGGTATGTGTATAAAATATGTGCCAGTACAGGTATAGAAAATGTTTATAGATTCGTGAAGAATCAACCAAATTACTGTTATATTTAAAATAGTCTAAAAGGGTTAAATTAGTTGAGGGTCTAAATTAGAGTCGAAATTCTGGTTATCATTCTGGTATTCATTATGTTTTATCTTCATGATTTAATAATAGTATAAAGGAAAAATATCACGTAATGACAATGACGAAGGAAAGTTTTTCGTAACGTGAGGAGGATGAAATTCTGTGTATGCATGTGATTAAATTTGGAATAAATATATAAAATGGTAGCCTCATTATTGTTTATTGTTATCTGTCTAGTATATAATTTGTAAAGGAGATTTTATGAAAAACAATGTCATAAAATAATAACTTAAAATAGTTAATAGTTTTTATGCTGATTAATAATGATGGTATTTTATTTAAATTATCTAACGTGTTTTATATATTACTTTCTTTGTAGCAATATGATAAATCTAATTTTTTTTTAAATATGATAAACAAATAAAATAATAATTAATAGAATTTAAGATATATTAATATTTATAGATAAACTAAAATACTTTATCACAAACTTATGGGAAAAAATCTGGATAACCCATAACTGAAATATAATAAGGAATAATACAAACGCAATGTAAAACTTCATACCAAATTCGCATATTACTCACTGTATATGTAAATATACAGTGAGAGCATTAACTGTTACTTTCTTTATTAACATTTTTAATTTTAAAATTTTGTACACAAAATTCATCCATACCATATAAAATGTAACACCCTTCACATGACAGCTACCCCTAATTTTTTGCAAATGCCAAGGAGTATCAAGTTGTACATCTTCAAAATGGCTATCGAATTATCCATTCATAAATGTAAGAAAATCCAAGTCTGGACAAACATTAACTGCGATATTTTAATAAATAGATGTTCTTGGGATAACAGATGTATCAATCATAATTTAATTAATCATAACATAAATTAATCTTAGTAATCGCAAACGTTTGTTTAATCTAAAAGATGTTCAAATTATTTCCCTTGGAAAAAATTAAATCCGTTTGTGTTGCCCCTTTAGCTTTTTCTAGAGTATTCTAATTATTTGAGTGCATTTCTCAACAATACATCGTAATTCCCATACATTGAAATTTTACGTAAAATTATCTTTTGATCAAATAAAGAAACGACGTTTCCGAGAATATTTCTTTTGAGTTTAAAATTAAAATTTTAAAAGATAAATGGGGAGCTAATACTTGATGCTCGCACTGTATATAGGGACATATCATAGGTGTGTTCCTATCATATTACCACAAGATCATAATAAAGATCTACCACGTTGTTGTGTGAACCTGCATATAAATTGCTAACATATTAAAAAAGAGAACCGTAAATGGTATACTTCATTCTAGTTTTTTACGCAAATTATGTTCTACTAGTGAGTAATTTTAAAATAACTTATTAAGAGAAACATAAGAAATAGGTATTAGGTATTTGTAATTGTACAATATACAGAAGAAGAGAAACGTAAGTGGTAGACTTCATTCTAGTTTTCTCTTACGTAAATTATTTTCTACTAGTGACTAATACTAAGCAAGTTTGTTAACAATCCATAAGAAACATGTATTTGTAAAAATAAAATACACAAAAATGGAACATATACGCGTTACTCTAATACTACTGTAATAGTATGAAAACAAAACGAAGATAAGCAGTCATCTTTGTATTACCTATTTGGTTATCTACATAAATATGGACCTATTTATGTTGTCATATTTCTATCCGATGGCTTTTATTTTATGATGATCAGTAAAGTGATTTATTATAATTAATATTGTAATTTTTATTTTTCATGAATTATTCTATATAATCTACGTATAGATTACTACGTAATCTATAGGAAATTAATATTACTTATTCTTAAATTATATACATATATTGATATATTGAAGGAAATCGATCAAGTAACGTGTTTTGCTAAGATGATCTGCATCATAATAAGTATATGTTTTTAAGAACAGATTATCATAAATTTAGTACAAGAGAAAATATTTTGCTAATACTATTTTGTTATATTAAATACACAAAATATCCGTTTATTTTTCCCAGTAACCGTGGTTACTTACACTACACCGAAATATTGTTTACCATGAATTATTGTAATCCGAGATTACTAAATGACTTCTTGCAGTTAGTATGCGTTCTTAGTTGACACGAATTTATTTAAAACTTAAAAACTACCTACGGTAAGTTTACTCCTTTGTTGTTCTACCTCGAATGCTTTTTATTTTTAAATTTTGGAACAATCGGAAGTTCTGTGTAGTTATACATCACTGCTTCAGTTCTAATAATACATCACAATACCATTCAACGCGTCAACTGCCTGTCTAATATTGAAACTGGTTCTACAATATAACTGTTTTACTTAATTTTTCTATAAACAATAGAAACAAAAATATAGCAAACTATAATACATTAAAATACCTAAGGGTTACAAAAGACAACTAATTTTTAGTGATTAATTCGAGATGAAAGACTTCAAGGACATACAATGCTCAATTTAAGGGGAGATTGAAAGATCTACCGGATTACCTTTACTACTTATCTGCAATAAAAACCTTGCATATCTTATTATGAATAAAACATCCTTAGCTTTAAAAATAGTATATGTCTCAATAGCAAAGGGAAGTTTTTAACTTGTATTTCAAGTTTCGGGGAAGTATTTAAAAATATTTTTTCCATCGTTGCGAAATAATATAACTACAGCATAACACAAGTGCAAACAAGTGCATTTGATGATTACAAAATAGTTTCTTATTAGCTGTAAAGATACAATCTACCTATTTCAAAATTGCACATTGATGACTGTAAAAAAGGCGTCGAATGTTAGAAGGGACAAAATGTTAGATAACATTTTTTTAACATTTAGTAATCCATCTTAGGAAAATCTATCTTATTGTGGTAATAACGCAACCCACTGGTAGAAATTTTTAAAGCAGATATTTTGATATTCTTTTGTGGTAGTTGATTTTTACTTATGGTTAATAAAAATGTCTCTCAGTGTATGTATCAATATGCCATATATCAATGGCCGACAGATTTATATCGGAATATGAAACATTCCTTCCAAAACTTATGATTCCACACCAATCGTCTAGTAATAGCGATGTAATTTGTGTCTTACATGTTACAAGTCTTAACACACGTGACTTGTGTGTAAGTGTTACATGTGTTAAGACTTTGCTACAAATAGTAAAATATTACTCCATTTTTACTCCACTGAAAATGTTCACTCAACAGTAATAAAATGATTTCACGCAAATATACATATATTATGTGAACTTGCAAAATAAAACAAATTTATAATGTTCTATGCAAATAAATATTATAATTGTTCCAAATTTTAGCGATATATAGAACATACTAAATTTGGGTTTCGCAGTAATGAATAGCAATTCTCACAAAATAATCCCTTAGCATTAACTTTAAAACTGTAATAACTTATATCGACATCTTCCGTTTAGACATCTGACTCAATAATCTACATTGACTATTAAATTAATTACAAACTGTCAACTGCAAAGTCAACTATCATAATCTACATCGATGCGTATACTTCAACTTTCTTTGCACATTTTACTTAACTTTCTTATGTCATGTCGTATGGAATGCACTTGTTCTTTATTTTTATTTTAACACGACACATTTTTCCACAGATAAAATCTGAATTATTTCCAAATAAAATTTTTACTTTATTTAAAATGGTACAACATTCTAAACAAGTCTATTCCAGTTCTTATATTTTTTAAAACAATTTTTGTATTAATTAAGAAAAAGAATATTATACAGAATGAAATACAAAAGGTATATCTGCGTGGATGTTCAAAAGCAGTTGTGCCATCGAGGTTCGTCGTCTAACCTAGTATCGAGATCTCCGACAGTTTTTAATAGTTCTTACTTTATTATATTGTTTTAAGCGCGGTTTCAAAACGATGGCAAACCTTAAGAAGTTTTCTTAAGCATCTTTAGCATTTGAGTCGTGTTTGCAAAGTGGGGAAGCAAGCGCTCAAGTGGGAGATAGTGGGGAAGCAAATGTAGGTCTGTGGGTCCCGTACAAGGTGGGTGGTTTTAGTCAGGCTGCGCGCTCTGCAGTACCATCAGCGTGCAGTGCAGAAGGACTTCCATTTCTGGAAGGTCGTTTACAGCTAGACACCCTTCGACAGGACCAACCCCCTTTAAATAAACCCTTCATTTAATAAAAATAGTTTATGACTGAGTGTATATTAAGTTGTTGTGTGGCTGAGATGAACTGAGAGACGTGTTGGAAGTTGTTATTGTTTATTCTAGTGAAAAACTTGTGTGGAATCAATGACCATTAATCGCCAATGTGCCAAGGTACTTTAACTTGTATGTGTCTCTGAAATTTATCGCATTTAAAATCTCTAAAGACAGAAGTTTAAATCGACTAAAAACTGGTTGCCCATATTCGGTGAAAAATAATTACCTGCAGTAAAGCAAAAACACACAAGTGGTTTAATTTTCTCGAGCTAATTGGCCGTTTCTTTGTCTGAATTTCAGAATTAGTGCAGAGGTCTTGTAACGTTTGCAGCGTCTCGCACGTTTGACCTTCGACGATTATTCCGGTTTGCAGGCTTATGTAAATAAGTTAAGAAGTGGTTGGCTACAAACTATCTCGTGGAACTAATCAAGCTTGTAAATTTGATTTGTTTTTGTTCAATCAAATCTAGTTATCTTTATTCAAAAAATATTCAAAATTTTACCGTTACTTGGCTAAAAGACGAAAATAGATATTAAGTAAATTGTTACCGTAGAAAGATAAGTGAAGTATTAGTAAATATTAAAACAGAAGCTGTACAAGTTCTTTGTCAATATTTGCATTATAGTGGCAATTTACTGTTTATTCTACGCTGTTCCTCTCTAACTCTTAAGATACCGTGTTTTGTGCTAGTGACAGTTCATTTTAAAGGATTTTCATAAAGGAGAATTCACCACCAACATCTTCATCATAAAAGTTGTGTATTTGGATACCTGTCATAAGTAAGTAGTTCTTTATTTGTAATAACATTTGTACAAATAGTGTCATTACTTGGTCAATCATTAAGAAATAACCAAGCGGTCTGCGGAGAGACAACATGTTTAACTGGTTTAAAGAGTAACCCCTTCTCTGCGAACAAATTTACGAAATATGTACATTTATTGTCAGATTGAGTTAATCCAATTTCATGGATAATTCGTAAACCTGTAATTTGCATCGGTTTAACAACAAAGGGGGAGCGATAACTATGTGGTTCTTAAGTAATATTGTCGTGCATTTAATTAACCATAATACTTTTGTCTACTTTTGAGACAAGATTAGTTATCTTTAATTAATGTATGCCAGTCAACATGGACATATGCTATCCCACTTTTAAGTAAACAAGATATGAGAAATGTATGTTTTTATTTATTTGAAACAGGATTATATATGTATATAGATCACTATCTATAACATTTATAGTTAGTAAAACATACTTTTGTTGGCTTTATGTACTATCGTATTTAAGGTTCGATTTTCAAATGCGTTTATCGCGAACATATTTGTTAAAATAGTAAAATTATATTCTATTTTAATGATTCTATTATTCATATCGATTAAAATAAAAATTATATAATACATTCTAAATATTTAAATTCACATCCTTCATCAAAATATATATAACAGATACCGAGATGATGCACTCATCGAAATTTTGATGCTTCAGTTTTGGTAAAAGAATATGTTTTACTAAAAATTTCATCCAATTTCTATTCTTATAATAGCTCTTCATTAATATGAATAATAAAAATCGAAGCGCAAATGAATTACCACTTGATTAGAGATTCTGTTTTTATACTCTATCTAGCTAATTGATATAAAGTGTAATTAAAGTAAACAACAATTAAAATGAAGGCAGATAAACGTAGAGCATTTATTAACTACTTTTATATATACTATCTTTGATACGGCGTAAAATTTCACAAATTTACGCCAAACGGAATACACATAGCGATCATACGTGAACTTCGCTAAGCCGTCATAAAATATATAATTTTCATATTAGCAGATTATTTAAAGTGACCACGATGTCTGAGGAAAACTTCATCTTCATAGTATTGCATAAACAACCTTTTAATATAAACCTCATTTCAACATACAATATCTAGTTTACACTTTTGTGGAGTATAACAGACATTGCGATAATTATAATTACCTCTAATTTAAACTATCCATATTATTGAAAAGTAAAAAGTTAATCACCCATAAAATAACTATTATATGTACACTTTATTGTGGTTCCCCTTTTTAATCTGCATTCTCATAATAAAATATTGGAATATATGTATGTAACGGTGCAAGATTAGGAAATACTTATATATTCCTGAATAACGCAACTTAATTCTTAAATATCATACATAAGTACTACCTGCGTTTGATTTCTCAAGGGTTTGTTTAACTTTATTCATATGATTTATTTTCCATTCAAACGCCAAAGTTTAATACGCAATATGTATTAAATATACCCCTAAATATATCATTTTACAGTTGTTGATGTACAGAAGTTTACTTGTAGATATACTTCTATTATATTCAAAAGTCGTAGTGGAAGAATATATTCATAAGGAAGAGAATATTTCCTAATAATTATTGTAAATTAGGAATTTAGCTTTTTACTTCAGAAGAAAAATTTTAAACATTACATTCTTACAAACTACTTGGGTGGGGAAATATCTCCACACCGCACCACCTGCAAATGCCTTTGCATATTTTTTGTGGTTTTCGAGCAATTTAAATCACTCTATTTTAGTGCTAACTTTGTTAGACAAAATACGGCAAATTTCGCTATCTACTTCAGCGTTCATTCGATCGCATGTAGCCAGGAGAATAGCTGTTTTGGCTTAATTTGTTTAGGCCTTATTGTATAAAACATTTGCATATGGTGTGGAGATATCTCCCCACTTCAGTAGTTTGTAAACATTACCACCATCTGCCATGTAAAACTTTGCATTGTATTAAATTTTTACTGAAAGCTCATGATATACCCACATCATGTTATTTAATAATTGAGTATCAAAGTTTAAGAAAATTGTCAAGTGACTTTATTAAAATTCCAAACATTATTCCGCTTGTTAGGAGAACTAATGCAATTTGGCCTAATCAGAAATCGCAAATAGGCACATCATATGCAGGTTTTAATCACTCTCAATATAAAACTACATCAAATGGCCCTATAGAATATCTATATCGTAAGGGGCATAAACTATACCATGTATAAATGTTATTACTGCTCATCAATAATAGGAGAAAGTATGAGATTCTACGCACACATCAGAATGTGTGCGTAGAAGAAAAAGTGAGGGCAGCATTCGGTTATTTACTTAGCTATTTACTGCGCACCTCATGGGCGGGCTGATAGAGACTTGTACTTGACTATAAGATATATAGAGACAAAGTACTTTGGACTATATATTTATATTAGTTTCATGCCTCCTTTACTTTATAAAGCTTGCAATTACATACAATGTAAAATTTTAATGGATGGTGGGTTACGCATAGAGATAAAGACGAACACGCCAATGTTCAGGGAAAGGTGCGAAATTTCCCCTGTTGTAACTAGAATCCAAGTATATAATGATACCCCTAATTATGGGTACAATTCGCGACCCCGGACCACATATACATAGTATGAACGAAATTAGTGTTTCAATGTTCTCTATAAGAGAATACGATAGGTCACGTATCCAGGTTATAGACATAAGAACATTATGTACTATACACCAAATGAAGCGCTCGGGAGAAAAAGGCGGTAAGCCACAATACGTTAGTTGTGAGAGAAATGGATTTCAAAGTTTCAATCAAAACCTGAAATCATGTTATGGGATGTCTGCATATAATATTTCTACATAATGTTCAAGATTAGGTTTAATTCAAATTGCTGTGCGGAATTAAGAGGTGAAATGTAAATTTTAGGAAAAAAGTGGAAAAAAAAACTGGAAAAGGTGGCTTGTCACCTTTTTCTACTAGACACAATAGGCTATATTTTGGACGAATATAAAGAAAAAGTCATCACTATTTTAAATAAGTAAAATATTATTGGTTACATATTATATAAAAATAAAATCAGTGGAACATAAGAAAAATGTAATCACTCATATCATGTCCGCGTCGCTTCGCTTAGTTCTTCATGCAGCTCCAAATCAAAGTGTTCTGTCTCAGGCGGCTCTAAAATCAAAGCAGCTTCCACATCAGCAACACCAAGAATTGCATAAAAGTCGTGGTAAATTGGAGGGATATAAGGCATAAGTGCCTTTAAATTTTTTAATTTATTTTCCTGGAGCGGAATGATATTAGAATATTTTGGTTTCAACTCAGATATTTTCGTTGTATTGCCTTTAACCATTGTTGAGGATGATAAATTTGTTGTAGATACTTCTTTCTTTTTTCTATCATCGCAAAGTCCCGGTCGCTAGGTAAGTGTGTTCCACTCACGAGGAAACGATGTTCAATAACAGAAAACCTTTTTTCTCGTACAAGTTATAGCCATAGACTTATTATTGTCCAATTTTTATTTTGGCCACCACAGTTATCTGTAAAAATGATCAACTCAGTAGCATCTGGATTTATATATGTGTTCAAAAATTTTATAACTGCCTATCTCGTCACTGCCTCGTTTAGCTACATTTTCTGTCCAGGCAAACATATACCTCTTTCCATTATTACATCTGTGTATTTCCATATTATATAGCCATGCCTTCCTCAGATAAAATGCTTTCCCAACTGTGAGAGATGGAATGGGTAGGGCTTGCCGTAGATCGAAAGATATTACGTCCTTGTATTTGTTAATTTGAGAATCTCTAATTTCTTTCTTTATATCAGCCTGCATCGCTTCTGCTTTTTTTATGTAAATCTAGCTTGATTCTTAGTTCTTTTAATAAACCTTCATTTTCTTTGTTGGATTCAATTTGAACTGTATACATGTCACATGTATGACAAGTATCACTCTTCGGTAATTTGAAACCAATATTGTATTCATTACAAAATATTCGTCTATATCTGTCCTCTTTGACAGGAATGATTTGGCGCTCGCAGCACCATGGGACGTAATAATCTTTGTACAATGAAGCTATAGAAAGGTTATGATCTATGTATACTCGATTAGGATTTTTATTTCTACTGTAATGTGAAGTGTATTTTGGGATGCATTTAATGTGATCATGCACTGACTGGATTGTTTCTTCTGATAATTTGTTCTTCCGGTTTCTATGTATTCCACATCCATCTCATTTTAGTGTCGAACATCCTGTGGCAATGAGAGAGCAGATATTGTACACACGCTTCATTGAGCCTTGCAGTCCATGCACAGCTAAAAATTCTCGTTTACAAACTTCCACATCTTGCCCCTGGATTTTAATAAAGTATTTGAACGTGACTATTCGAGATGATTTATTTCTCTTAGTTTTCTTTGGATAGCAACGTTTTTTGGGTACAGCTTGAATCCTGCCAAAAAGGTAATTATATTGCTGATCGTGGGTTTCCAAGTTCCAAAAGGCATGAAAAATGTCGCGTTCTTTTTTCAAAAGCTTTTGCGGACAATTTTTCTTGCAGCTGCATGGCTCTCCCATGACTTTTGATGATTTTTCTACGCCCTTATAAGTTTTATAAGCATACCCTAAGTTCAGTCTTTTACTTTCTTTTGTTCTTTTTCTATATTCAGAATTCACTCGTCTCCATCTGGAAGGATCCTTTTTATCTGGCGTGACAATACTACCTCGACTTTCTGTTTGATCTTCTCCCTGCAGAAACAAAAAAAAATAACTGAGCAAAAAGTACGCTAAATTGATTTCAAATAACCTCACTTCCTGTAAATACTAGAATACATTGAAGAGGTTCTTGAGCAAATAACTGTTTACAAACTGTGTTTGAAGACTTTATATGATTAAGAGTAAATTTTATACCAAAAGTAATATGCCCACATAAATTTAATTTTAAAAAGGATCATGCCACAAATAGTTATACTTACTGATTCTGAAGAATTTTCAGGCTCAGACGTCTCACTTGACGAATAAACGTAATCCTTATCTTTAGCATTGTCATCTGAATCACAAATACTGGCATTGTTTTCACTATTTCTACTAGAAAATAAACGTTTCCTGATGTCACTGACACTTGACTCTGCCGCCATGATGCTTTTAACTGTGGCTTATTCCCCTTTTCCGACACAAATATGCTTGTTTACCATTGAAGTGAAAACGAAATTCAAGCACAAGTGTCGCCATCTAATATTCATTAAAAGAAATATTTTCACTGTGGCTTGTTACCAGTATAAAGGTTTTAGATGTGCTTAAATCACAATTTCACAAAAATTGTGGCATCACCTTTTTCTCCCGAGCGCTTCAAATAGAATACTACAATAACAAATTTTAAACCATATTCATGCTATTAAAGGTATACAATATTAGTCCAGAAGATTTGCAAAAGTGTGTGTATATTTATTATACTACGTTAGTCTTTATAGATGTATTTAGCCGATGCAGTAGTTGATTTAAATCGCAAACACGTTTCGGGTATGCAGGTTAAAGAAAAGTCAACATTGTAAAAACTCCTGAATGATAAAATCATGATAGAAACAGGCATTGTAGAAATGCTAGTAGTCGTTTAACTATGTACGTTTCTGTGACACCACAGAATAAGTTGTTGATCGACAATTTTAACTAACTAAAACTCAACAAAAATTGTTTAATGGAAACAAGTCAACATACTCAACTCTGGTGTCAGTGTTCCGTAGACTTATAAGTTGTCATTATCTTTTTCTTTCTACATTTGATCTTTTAAATGGTGGCAAAATGTGTCTAACTATACTTCGTTCTAAAAATATACCTTTTAACGAAATACAAACCACACATAATTCCACAAGTAGAAGGTAGTTTGCAGAATTATTATATAGATCTTATATATATTAGCAAAATGTAGGGATAATAATTCTTGTGTGACAAGAACATAATAGAAATATATTAGAGCTTTATGTGACTTTTCTTTAGCAGGTCCATTTTAATTCAGAATTTATCCCGAGCTTTCCATATAGACGTTGCACACACATGACCAACAATATATAATATCTAGCAATTCTCTCACTCGCTTGTCTTTTATTGGTACATAGCTTACATCAATCATGCCCATACATTTAGAAAGCATTGACCATAATCTCCCCACGTCTACGAATTGTTTACAGAGTTTAATACTGTCAACTCCTTTAACATTGTTGAGAGGACTAATTTATAATGTACGAGTGTAATAAAAATTCAAACCACGCCTCCATGTTTGACATTACGAGATCCACAATTCCAACTTAATAACGCCCCTTTATTTGTTGTAAGCATTACTATTAGTATTTACGTAACATAATACCAAATATTCAAATATCATTCACACGTAACCTTTGTCCAGACCATATTTAAGTGACACATGTAGATATATTTCTTAACGTCGGCATCCTTAACTTAAAAACTGCAAGTCAGTAATTAAATAATTATGCATACTGCCTAAATGCATATGTATATAAGTCTACCAGATAGATGTGATAAAAGTTTAGACATAGATATTATAATATAAGAGTTTGCATTTCAAGATTTACTATTATATATGTAAGTATGTGATCGATTATTATCTTTAAATATAAGAGTATTATTGAATATATTATTGTCATTGATTCATCGAATATTATTATGTAATATATGGATGAAAACTAGTCCAGCCCTATAAACCTAAGATAGAAAACAACTGTCAGAATAATAATTAAAAGCTTTAACCTTAAAGATAATAATTTTGAACGTATATTCATGTAAATGTCTATAAGGACATATATTAAACAAAATTATACGAATTTGATTAAACCACATATTCATAGGTTTTAATGAATCAATTCATTATTCATCACAGAAATCATATTCATTGGACTTGGCTACCAAGGACTTGGGTACTTTTTCCTACCACGTAAGACAAAGAAAAGCGTTCTTTGCCTACAAAGCATTTAAATTTTTTTGTAACATTTATTTATTGCTCTTCTTACTAAAATCATAAGTTGTAACTATACTAATAATACAAGTAAAACTAACATTACAAAGTTAATAAAAAAAAAATTGATGATAAGGAGAATATAATGGACATTGAGGTTAGTTATCCGACGCAAGGCTAATAAATGTATAGTACATAGTGTTCTTGCGTCTATAACCTGGATATGTGACCTATCGTATTCTCTTACAGAGAACTTTGAAACACTAATTTCATTCATACTATGTATATGTGGTCCGGGGTGGCTAATTGTACCCAGAATTAGGGGTGTCATTATATGCTTGAATTCTAGTTCCAATAGGGGAAATTTCGCACCTTTCTCTGAACATTGGCATGTTCGTCTTCGTCTCTATGTGTAACCCACCATATCCTGAGGCTTTAGGGGAAGGAAGTCGATAATTAGAAAAATCATACCTAATAAAATATAACAAGAATTAAGAAGATCTGAACATTCAACAATCAGAGTGAAGGTATAAGAATATCAAGTGAGCGAAGAGAAATAATTACTTGAATTCCTGGTTATCATATCACATGTTTAACTTTCATCTGATATTTCCCGTTAATGGCGTAAACATTGAAATATGTATATTGATATTATTTATATGGTTAATTGTTTCGGAAAAGTAAAGTAACTTTTTCAATGTAGTATAATATTATATTATGTCGATTCTTTAATGATATATTAGGTGATTTTTTGTGGTTTTTGACATTTTCTGCAGAATCTAAGAGAATGAAGTGAAAACTATCAAAAGTAAAATGCTTATTTGCGAATATAATTAAGTTTATGTTGTATATCCCTCTTAAACTTAAAAGGATCTTTATATACATTAGCAAACATAAATATTTATAATTTCATCTATAATTACATATTAAAACTGACAGTACCTTTATCAAAAAGGGCCATATGAACTTTAAAATAAAGAAGATACTAACTAAACTACAACGAAAAATAATTATTACAAAAATAGCAGACTAATTACTAACTATAAGTAAATTCATAAAATCAACAGAAATTTTTATTGGTCTTCACATTTTTTAGAAATATTTTGTTTGAAAAATGGACTGATTTTAATCAATAAGATATTTATTAATTTATCTTAAACTAAGGAGAATCCCCTATTTAATTCAGAATATATTAAGATATAGTGTTCGTATATATTTCGTATACATTTATTAGTCACCTATACATACTGTCTTCCAAACGAAATTTATATTTCTAACAGATGTTAAGAATTTTAATGGGCAGAATTACATAATTTGGAGAAATCATGCAGTTGTCAGTAAAATTAAAATGACACATAAAATACATTATTGAAAACAAGTAAATCTTCAGTTTTATTCTCCTGTAAATATGCACATATATTACACAAATATATGGAATGTTAATATAACACCTATATAAAACTTCTGAATTTGTAGATACCTTGAGTCATCGTTTTATGAAACTACATCTCATAAATTTTAAAAGAACATTAAAAATTAATATTTAATACTTATAGGTATATACAGTATCACCAAGTAAGTCTACATCATATGGAATAATGTTTTATTAGTCAATATAAATATGCTTTCCTTTTTGTAATTATTTTTGTTTAAAAGAATTATTTACATGCATAAAAGCAACTATCTTTCTATATCTATTAAGTCTGTATCTGTCTTTAAATACACCATATCGCTATAGAAAAAGTATGTAATTATATTCTCTGTTTCAAGCAACCCCACAAAAAATCTAGTATAGTTAGATCTAGTGATCTTGTGGCCTGTATTTTGTATTACTCCCAACTATTTTGTTTCAAATTATTTTTAAGATATGTTTCTCTAAATATTTCTATATTATTAGGGTACCGTCATACTGGTGTAAGAAATTTTGTCGAACTACAATAAGCATATTGTCAAAGTTATCAATTATTTCGTTATTTAATAAAATGTAGGTATTCCTATGTATTTAAATTATTTCGTAAATAACGTTCATTAACTTGATTGTTTAAAATAAAAGTACCATCACATGTCAATAAAAGAAAGAATGAGAAGAGAACATCTTCTTTCATTTCCTCTTGATACTGAAAATAAGATTTCGAACGTCTTGTCAATCATCTTCAATTTATTTACTCCCTCTTTTAACGCCAATTCTCTCTGCCATATATTTAATACTTATTTGTAGATATTCTACAGTATCCAAACCTGCAGTTACCTTTATGCCTTCATTATTACTCGAAAGGGTATATGGTTTTTTGAACGCATTATTCACAATTTAAAGTTGGCAATAAGCTTAGTCACAGTAGTGTATTGAAAATTTTTACTGGGATGTATAGCATTAAAAATTGATGCTATCTGTCAATGGATTTTCTTTTCATTAACATATTTTTTATATAGTCAAGATTGTTTAAGATTCAAAAATTAAAAAAGATTTACAATAAAATTATTACTTTGATGATTGCTGAATTGACATAACCATTTCCTCAATTTGTTTATAATTGTTTTCATAGCCTACTCAAATTTTCACTTATGTGTCAGTTCCTGTTAAGATAGAGTATTTTTCCTTTCAAAATATCGAAAGCCTATTTATTTTCTTTTGTTATAAATTTTCTTTTAATAATACATGGAAATTTCATAAATACATCAAGTGTTACATGACTGATTTTTACGCCTTCTTTTCATAAGAGAGGCCCATAGAACAACTTTTCCTCACAAAAGTTAATTTACATGATAACACTAGTAAACATAAATAGTTTTATACAGGTTTACTCAAATTTAAAATTGCGTAAGAAATATGTTATATTCAATAGTTTCGAAAAAATTAAATTTTCCACATGGATATGAAAATGAAGCGATTATCATCCATGACTGTCAAGGATAAACCTGAATTTGGATCACACCTATTTATAACATCGATCAGAGTGTGTTCAATATAAAAATGCACAGTGATCGAACACTAGCTGAATGTGAATTCAAGAAGATAGAAGATCTGATTCAATATTCTGCAGCAATTTCACACGATTTCATCATTCAACATTAAACATCTGCATCTGAAAAATTACTGTGACCACTACTAGTATATTTGAAAGAGGTAAGTCCCATATGGGGACCACTAATGTTTATGTTGTGACAACAAAATGCGGGAAACTAACAAAACAGTTAGTACAACAGAGTGGACCATCATTGAATATACTCGTCGCAACAGCCACAATACATTTCTGCTAATGGCAAGCCGTGAAGATGTCGAAGATGCTGTACCACTTCTACAGACAATTGAATGGTGTTGTTGTAGAAGGGCATATGTTACAAGTTTGTCATTATTAGTTTTCTTTTTTTGTGTTTTAAGGATGTAAACAGTGTTATTATTTTTCTTATTATGCCATTTCGAAACCACCGTGCTTTGGAATAAGGGCATATGTTACATTACATTTTCATTAATATTCGTCAATTACCAGTGGCGGCTCCTACATAAGAGCACATGAGCACATGCCCCCCTTAAGAAAAAAAAAACGAAGAAAATAAAAAATCACACCTAATCATGATTTATTTCCTATTCATTGATTTATAGACTAACTATTTAATTAACGTCTCAGAAATATGATCTTTTACATTTTTTAAGTAATAATAAAACAAAATCTCCAGAATTACAGATCTCACAAGCAATTTGGCAAAACCAAAATTCCTTCTCTTAATGATATCACGCAACAGCCGGCAATGTATCTATTTCAATCGGTCTGTTATTTAGTTGAATGTGCCGTCGATAAATCCATGCTTTTCTATGTACCTCTTTGTCCAGCTAATTAGTGCTAAAAATCACTCCTTTTCTATCCCATATGGCACATATTTATGTGCCGATGTTTACATCTCGTCGATAGTATTGATGATTTCGCGCGTGTGAGTTTTCAATCATTTCACTATTTTATTTAGAACATTTATAAATAATCCTGAAAAATGAATACGGTAGCGGGATGTTCTTCTGAACGTTTTTCTGAAGAATAGTGTAAGTATAATGTGAACTTTTTAAAAGACTCTTAGAAAATTAACAAGAAAAAATTCAGGTTAAAAATATCGGGCGGTCCAAACAGATAATACAACGGCGACGGCGGCCCAATACCGACAACTTAACATAAATTACAAAAGGGACAAAAATATATTTTAAGAGACTATTTAAAACAGAACTATATGAAAAATATGACTGCCTGTGCGGTTGTGAAATAAGAAATAGTTTGTTTTGCTTTCCGCGTATACTGTTTTCTCTGGAAACTGTGGAATCCTGTTGGGTGAAAATTGGTATAGTGGATTGGTATAGACCTCAAACTGAACTAGAAATAATTTACCAAAGATCAGATTTTAGAAATCTATCTGGATCTGTACACTGCCTGAAATTCATTATAGAAAATAATCTACAAAAAATTTTTTCAGCAACATATGATCTGATCCAGATGATAGTAACAATTCCGATGTCCACTGCAGAAGCAGAAAGAATTTTTCGACATTAAAACGAATTAAAACATTTTTAAAAATCACTATGAATGAAGATCGATTGTCTGCGTTACACATGCTGTCAATAGAAAAAAATTGGTGCAATGAATTCCCGATTTTAATGACTTAGTCATCAATAAATTCGCAGAATTCAAAGAAAGAAGAATGAACTATCTATTTGTGTTTAATTTGTGTTTGTTCTATAAAACTAACATATTGGTTATTATCAAGTTAATATAAACTAGGTACTTTATTATACTCTACACCCGTGTTTTTGTTAGATATACGTGCAAGAAATATCCTAAGTAAACATTACCAACAAAGACAAAATTAAGTATATTTGAATAATTTTAAAATACGAATATTTGGTACTTGTATGTAACACAAGTAAAAAAGAACTTTATGAACCACCTAAAGTTTTCGTCACGAGTCGTCAATTACACGTTTTCTTTTCTTTGTGCCGTCTGTAAAATTTTTAATTCGTAACATATGCCCTTCGTCTAGGCACCAATTTAATTGTCGTTAAAGTCTAAATTGAGCAGTCGGTTTCGTACAACCTCTGGTATATGTAATGTATATGATTCCCGTTTCTCGAAGAAATCCATTCATCACTTATCATATACACTGAATTTGTCGGCATTTAATATCCAGCTACATGTGTCTATTTGCAAGATTTAACTAATCTGTAGTTCTGCTCACCAAGATATAGAGAGTTGCGGCTACCAACCCTACTACAGCAATCCTAATTACAGAATATAGAAAGTAATACTTAAAATGATAGCACTGTTAAAGATTTTGTTTATACATACATAGGAATCGACATATATTAATGATATGATTATCACTTGTCATACATTTTTCCAGTGTGAGTGATTATATTAACACCATATTTTGTTGTTCACTTATACGCACATATGTATTAGCCCGCGGGAAGTATGGTGCAAAATAGTCACGTAAGAGGTGTAGTGGGGTATGAAAAACCCCATTTTTTTTTCTTATTCCAATCTCAATTTTCAAGAATAAAGATTAACATCGTATGATAAGGTTTGTTTATTGTATTGTTATTGATTGTTAATTATGTTGCAACAATTAGCTTAACAAATTTAATGGTAAATGAGAAATTCGAAAGGAACATATTTTTATTATAAATTTTACAGTACTTTGATATACAAAGCTATAAAAAATTATCTTATATATTTACTGAAAGTTAACTTATGCTTATTAAAGAAAATAAACTATATAATCCAAAGAATTATGAACAAAAGCAGCCATACTGTGAAAAACAATTTTCTAGTCATGCTCATGGAGGCAATTTTTGCTACACGCAAAGTTCACGTGTTCTAAGCAATGTGCAATGTTACATTTAGAACGTTTTCCTGCCTTTCCTTCTTGGACAAATACTGTATCTTCTATTAGTTTCTTGCCTTTTTGCCGGGTTTTCGACAGGTGCTGGCTGATATGAACGTAATTCTCTAAGAATTCTGGGTTCCTCTCACGGTGCCTCTTGTATTCAGAAAGTAATTGCATACCCAATTTTTTAAGAAATTGACGTTGTTTTATATCAAATTTTGTGGTATTCATTTTGTAAATTACTAGGGAAGTTACTCCAGCCGTGTTGAGGTATGAAAAAAATAAAGATAGTTGCCATCGACGACTATTTCCTGCCACACTATAATTCACCGACAATTCGTCCAGAACATCTACTCCACATTTTGTTATATTACAAAAGTGGTTTATTTCTGAAATGGTTTTACCTTTATGTTCTATAATGGTATCGTCGTGGTGCAGGGTGGAGAAAAATTTATTTTTATTTGTTTTCGGAATATGTGATACCACTGTAATATTTTCGCGAAGAGCGAATAATGTACTTGGCACACTTCTCTTGAGTATTTCAAGAAATGCCAGAGGAATTTCTTTTTTGTTTTTCCTGACGGTGCCCACTGACGTAAGTTGGTGAACGTTTAACAGTTTTTTCATCAAGGGGAAACTTTCACAAAACACTTCCAGTTTAAGCGTGGTGGGGTAAGTAATATTCCACAAAGCTTTAACGAACGATACTTCACCAACGATGTCAGACGTACAGCTGCCGCTACTTGTGTGAACTTGTCAATACCTAATTTGAAGCTACTTAATGTTAGACGGCGCCAAATGACAAAGGACAGATTTTATCACCACAGATGTACTACAAAGGGAATATCATACACCAACACACTGCCTGCGGGTTAATGCACAAAAATGAATTATGTATTTATTAGACTTAAGTTGGGAAGTGAGCATATTTGTTCACAATTTCCACCAAAATAGATATAGAGATCGTGGATAGGCAATGCATAAATGTTTAATATTATGCAACACACTGAAACAGTTTAAGCAAATAATAACAACCCTAAGGCGTTTGTAAAGATAACATTTCATTAGGAACGCTGCTTTTTCAAAAACTAAACAGATCGCATTTTCTTTCATGTAGTAAATATGAATAATGACCACCTCTATGAAATTAAAATAACAGCTGGGGATTAAAATATATTTGAAAACTTCCTCACCTGTCCACTATGCAAGACATTCCGTCTCCTTAGACGTTAGTTGAATGTTCCTTTTGCGTGAAATATTATGGTTCTGTTCCATATTGTTATCTTATATCCTTCCTGAGATATGGCCAAATATATAGCTATAATTTATTAGCAGCTTTAAAAAAATTCAAATCGTGTCTTTTATTTTTTATGCTCTACCCATATACAAGTTTTATAAAAATCGCAGGACAACTTCGTTACATTACTTATCAGGCCTCTAACTTTGTTAAGTATAATTTAATTCTTATTATTTCCAATTTTTTTATAGGAATTTTTGTAATAAACATTAATTAACAATTTATGAATCGTACAACATGTATTATATCGTATTTCCACTCTATATTAATTTTTTTTCATTCGCTATTCATTCAAATATATTTCTAACTGTATACGTATCTTACATATGTTATTCTGAGTATCAATTTTCTATTAGGTATATCCATTTATTCTAACATTTTGGCAATCTAAACCTCAAAGTGATTGAACTTATTTTCAAGAAAATATGTACTCATGTAGTATACTTCGAATTGTTTTATAACATGCTCCGAAAATGTACTGCATTGCATATTACTGTACGTAAAGAGTACACAATAACAGAATGTGAATTTTAATGAGTGCATTGTTTTCGATATTACAAAAACGGTACCACTAAGAGAATGCGCATGTAAAACAACCGACTTCAAATGTACCGAAAAAGACATTTCTTCCTTTTTAATATTGACGGCAATCTCTGAAATTACCATTTTCTTTCTTATGCTTCATAGCATATTCAGGTTTTACATGTATGAGAATTTGGTTTTGTGAAATAAGCTAAATGTGTTATAATTATAAACGTCTGTATTAAAAGAATGTAGTCACTATTTCCAAATAGTTATAATCTTAGAACTTTATCAGTTCCAATCAATAATATACCTTAATAGTAATTAATATGAAATAGATCAAATTATCTTTAAAAAAGCAGTTGTAGAAACATATTAAGAATTGTATAAAAAATAGAGCAGCGTCAGGACAAACTGTTATTAAATAGTGTAGGTAGTATAACATAAAAGACAGTAAATATGACTACAAATTATAAGTTTAATTACAGGTAGGTAGGTAAAGTAGTGATGTTTATGGTATTTTAACTCTATTTCAACAAATATTGTCGTAAGAATGGATTAACGTAGAAAATGTATTGTTTTAGTAGTTAACAACAGAATACTGATAAATAATGCATAAGTCGAAATATATACAGAGTATACTATTTAAAGCAATAAAGCTGTATTGATTTAACGCTGTAACAAAAAGTTATTTATTACATTACTGTATTACTTATATTATTTGGTCCAAAAGTTTCTTTACAACCAATAGCTCTCTTCCTTGAAACGCAAGAAAGACGAAACAGAAATTTAATTTTAATGGCATCAATAACAATTGATGAATTGAACATTGAATGATTCAACAATCGTTTAAGTGTTGTGTACCTCATTAGTGATTACAATATTTAAGAAACTTCTCTCTAATCTGAAACTTTTACCGCTGAAATTAAATCCCTTTATTATTACAAAAGCAAATATGTATACAATTTTAATTAAATGTCTATTGTAGAAGGAAATTTATCTTCTATACAGTAATCCGCTTCGCAATTAAAAATCGTAATGCATTGTGATTTTACCTCTTATCAAATAACGTTCAGTCGAGGCCATTTCTGGTTCAACAAAAATTGTCGTAAAGCCAAATTTATTTGCGTATCATATTTTCATAATGAATATGATTCTCAGTTTCTATTTTTGTTTAGTATTGAAGTTTTAAGTGAATTTGTGGTAATAGTAATATATGGAAATGAAAAATTATTTGATCTTCAGTAATTTCTATTCCATAAACCGACATTAAAAAGGTGTTCTTCTAGTCACCGCTTACAGTCATGAATGTGCAAGCCAAAACTAATTAACTGTTTAGTGCAGCAATATATTTAACGGGAATGTAGACATAGTAAACTAGATAGTTTGGAATGTTAGTGTTGGGCAATAAAAACTTTTGTACTGAGGGATGAATTTAACTAAATTCTCCAATCATTTTCTATGGTATTTCTAATGACACTTTTATTATTATCATACCTCGATGATTTTTTCAATGTGAGGTCAGCAATAAAGGTCGATTGCAATTTAGGTCGATTGTAAAAAAAGAAAACAAATCAACGAGAGACGACTGCCTACCTGCAATGTTCTTAACGAAGAGAGAATAGAAATGAATTGATATTACCCTTAATTTATAACCGTTAAATATTGCAATTTCATCCATCCAAAATCGCGATATTTCAAGAAAGAAGTGATCAAGATATAGAGCCCATTACTAAAACTACCATTACTGGACTCAAGAGAATTCCCCTGAACTCATTAGTGACCATCATATTATCATTAAGTTAGAGATGACAAACCGTATAGTGATGGTTTGTCTTTTTCAAATTTAAAATAATTGGACCTAATTTATTTTAAAAAAATTATCATATTGTTCTCATTACTGCTACATGCTAAGTTGATACACTACAGGCGCTCTTAATAAATTTTATAGCAGTATGAGAATTTTAAAACAGTTGTTTCAAAACAGGCTAATGTAGAAGAGTGGTTGAAGTATTCATTGGTGAAGTCCCTGGATCTTTTAGTTACGGATTACTTTCTTTACTTATATAAAACATAGTCATCGTAAACAGATATAAATATTTTGAAAGCTAAACACCTATGTAACAGAATGAAATCAACGCTTTTTCACTGCACATTATACAAAATATTATATATAAGCCTGCTAGACAACTAGAAAACAGCAATAACACATAAGTACCATATTCTGAACATGAAAATAATACTTTATAAAGGTTCTAGTGGTTTAAAAATATAAATATAGGATTTATTTTTACGTATCTCTGGGACTAAGAAGGGTATTAATTAAATAATAAAACCAAATCCAGAGAAGAAATATACAAGAATATAGAAGTTTATAATTGGTTATATTTGAAATATTATATATAGGTCAAATGGCATTTCTGTAACATGCAAAGAACAGGTTTTCAGTTTTCAATATAAATAAAAGAACAGCGAGTCAAGAAACCAGTAATCGTCTTGGTGTTTATAGAAAACTAGTCTCCTGTAATCTTTGCTACATTGAAGGCTCTAGCTCTTTCCCCGGTTCAATGTATATGTCGATAATTTTACGTTGAAAAAACGTTTTTGGCTGAATTTATTAGAATCCTATTACTGTTGTTTATAAATATAAATAACATATTATAATAAATAATAGGAGATTTGTTATTCTCCCTATATACAATAGATACATTTTTACGTCCATTCATAATACATGATAAATATGTTACCGCAATTGAAAAAATTTACAAAAAATAAATAAGGACTATAAATTAATATAAAATCTTACCAGTCAACATAGGTAATTATGTCATTAAGGTTGTAATCATAAAAATATCTGGATAAACTCCCATATCAATTGCATAAGGAAGAAAAAATAGAGAAATATTGATGTTAAATTCTCCTGAAGTATATGTATGATAAATAAAAACTAAAATTTTCACTAGAAGATGTTCTAGAACCTATGAACCTTTTACTCTCATGAACTAAATATACATAGTCCTTACGAGTCACACTTGTTATAAATTACTTTAAATATTAATAGAAAAATACTTGCGTCGAGTTTCTAAGTTAATCGAATGTCTTTGAAGTAAGTTTTCATGAAAGTAACGAACGCAAAGATAAAAGCTTTTATAATTAAATGTAAGAGTATTTTAAATACAACGTCGAAATAATTCCAAAGTGTTAAAATTGACATATATTAATATAATGCGATGATTAAACAATCGAAGCATACTCCAACTTCACTCTTAAAAATGAAAAATAATGTTTCTACAAAATTTGTCGTTATCCACTTTGTGCCACAACGGCAGTACAGAATTCATATAGTTTATTTGCTTCAGAAACTACTATATCAATGCGAAATAAGAAAGAAAATTTAGCATCAAATTTAACTCTAAGGTTTTCAAGTTTACAATAAATTATTCATTAATGAAAATTATCAGTTTACTAAATAGTTTAACTTATAATATAACCTTTTTTTGTACAGCTTTTAATTCTGTAATATATGTTCTCTCAATTACTTATTGTTCTGCACGCTATACCAACTAATTTAGGTAAATAATTCCTATTATACATTTTGCTTCTTTTTTGAGTCTTGACTTGAAGTAATTTTAAAGATACATCATGTAAGTATCGAAACTCTATTATTAGTGCATTAAATTAATACACTTATAAAATATAATAAAGTAAATTGTTTTAATATACCATTTTCTATTACATATTTATATGATTATAAATAAAGAAAATTGTATTACAAAACAACACCATAGTAGATTAGAAAATAAAATGTTATGTGCGCATATACATTGACGCATCGCACAAAGTACCCAAATATTCGATTATTAAATTCTCTTTCAAATAGAAATTTATGTCTATATATATATATATATATATATATATATATATATATATATATATATATATATATATATATATATATATATATAAAATATATCATAAAATATACAGAGAGACGTAATTCTCTGTGGTCAACAAATTGAGAACACCCTATGGCGTAACCAAGGAAAGCTTATTTTATCAATGAAGATTGCCATGAAGTTATATCTGCTGTTATATTTTTCTATCATTGGTTTTTTTCGATTTTCAATAATTCATAAAATAAGTTTATAAAAAAATTAATTACCGTATGTACAGTAACTTTAATATTTCAGTTCATCCAGAGTATTGTAAAAAGAAACACTATAACTTTAAGAGCCACCCCGATGAAGAATAAGTGGTAATATAGTTACCTGTTAGCCGATATAAGATTTAAAGAAAATAGAATATTAGTTTTATATGAACACCGAAAGATTACACGTTATAGATGATTTAAACTTAGTTTTAATTATATGCCGATGATGCCAATTTGTGAGGCCAACGAAATGTTATTTCATATATGCAAACAACTAATATTATCAAAAAGTTTTAGAAAGAAATAAGTTTCTTTATACAAAGTGGATGAAAATTTAAAATACTTTAAAACTCAGTTAAATATATAGGTACATAAGAATCGAAATCACAAGATTATTAAACACTGGAGCCAATAAATCATTCAATAAGTTGTTCCTGTAACTGAAACTTTCAAGTTGCCTTAATTAGTTCTTCGAGAGGAATTGCATAATTTACATTAATACATTTATAATTTGTTCTTGATATATTTATTTACTGTTAATATCTATAGACATGTGCAGATTTAATGTTCTATATTAGCAAATTTGTTTAATGTATTTATTCTAAAAACAATTCAGCATGTCAATTGTGGATAATTAATTATATTAATGCTGTTCACCTTTCTTATTCACACAACAGTAATAATTATATTTAAGAGATAACATGCAAAGTGACTTTATAACAAGCAGAAATAATATATATGGATAGCGATAAAGTTCTGATAGACAACGTGCTGCAGTACAACTTTAGTTCACCAGCAACTGGAATATTAAGATGTATTACATTATAATAAATTATTTTTAATCACCAATTCCACATAACTTCAATTACATACAAGAAAGAAGAAAAAATAAATAATATATACTATTAATATATATCGAAAATACTCAATCCATAAAATTAAATATAATGAAGTGCTCCTCATGTGATGTCTAGTTTCAAAGTAAATTTTAATTATCTCCTGATGATGCCAACTTGATTGGTGAAACAAGCGTCGAGTATTGTGCAAAGCTGCTCGCCCGTTGTTTGCGTTATTTTTAATAAAAAAGTTTATTAAAATGGAACCTAAAAAACGAAAAAGCAGTTTTCCACAAGTACCGAAAGATTATATAATTGTATACGGTTTCGGTACACGTATAACCTTTCGGACGTATAATTTTTCGGTATTTGCGAAAAACTACTCTCCCCTTTTTTTAATCTTTTTAATAAATAGATTTATTCCCGGAACTATATAGGTTTATTAAAAAGAACACAAAAAAAAACGGGAGAGCAGTTTTCCACAAATACCGAAATATTATACGTCACTCGATGCTCATTTCGCTAATCATCTTGGCATTATCAGGAGATGATTAAAACTAACTTTTGAACTACTTACAGTTTCAATTTGTACCTAAATTTTTGTTTACGTTCAATCAATTACGCTACAAACTCGACATTCTTCCGGTTTCATGCGCCACTAATTGGTAACCTCATTTATTATACCCATTTTTCTTCAAGGTTAGTGAATAGAGAAGGGACAATATGTTCTGGCTTACTGCACTATTGTTTCTAATACCCAATCTCTTAGAACTATTTTCTTTCATGGTTAGTGAACCGTAAGAACGTACACATTCAGTTCACCGATCCATAAATGTTGACATTCCCCATATCAACCAAAACAATAAACTGTTCAGTATAGGTTACTAAGTATCCTCCTTGTTCATAATATGATTATATTTACCTATATATATATATATAACCTTTCAAAGGCATACAATGGCCTGACATTGGTTATATTTTAAAAAAAAATTAAGTTACCAAAAGATATTTTATGCTGGTTTCGAGGACATGTTGAGTAACTTAGTATTTTTATAATATTTCATATTTTAAGTGAGCTGTGCGTCTCTTGAACCTAGTTACAGTTGCTCTTTTTATCTGCCCAATATACTTCTAGCTACAATATATATTACCGATTCATTTCATAATTCGGTGACCGTCGTTGTTTTCAATTTTATCTTTCGGATTTCGTACAAGTTGTTGCATCTTGGCAAAGAGGAATATTGCCCTGATATTATTTCCATATCTTTCGAAATTGTTTTGAGTCCTGAGATATATTGTAATTCATACGAAGTGGTTGCCCTTTATCTATATTTTTGTATTAAATTATCTATCAGGATATACATATCATTATATAGTCGTATAGGTGCAAATCCCGCCAAGTCAACAAAAATTGAAATATCAGTTATTACCAACTGTGAATACTTTATTAAGCTATAAACGTATTTCAATAGTCATTTACTTGCAAACACGTCAGATTCATTATTTATTTCACTTTTAAAATCACGTTTAAATTCAAAACCCGCCAATTGTGGAAGTCATTCAGGTACAGATTACGGCAAGTCGATTTTAACCAATAGATTCGTTGGAAAGTATCACGTGACTTTGATCTGGTGACAGAAGCACATGGTTTTTATTATTATTTAGTAACGTTTAGATTTTGTTGGAGAGAGCAGTGTTTTTCATTTGATTGTCAGAAGAATCTAGCTCTACCCAAACTATCTAACCAATTAGTTTATTTTTCACAACAATTAAATTTACATAACTTTACAGTTGTAAGAGGAATATCATCCACTAAGTTAAATCCTGAAAATGTAACTTCATGTTTGTGAACAGATCAGCAACTACCAAAAAACTTTAGTGTCATAGCCTCAGCTCTCTTTGATATACTCTCAAAATTTGACTTTTCCGAAGAAATTACTACTGTTCGTCTTTTTACTGATATGCTGGGCAAAATGGAAACGCATTGTTATTGGAATGCTCATTGCAGGACTCCGTAGGCTTGCTTCAATCCACATTTCCAAAATTGAATACATTTTTCCCGTAGTAGGACACTCGTACATGCCCCCCGATCAAGTATTTGGTTGATTGAACGAAGAGTGAAAAAGGATCCCGCAATTACAAATCCAAAACAATACTATAAAATAATAAGAGAATTTTCCAGTATCCGGATTCTAGGAAAAGACTGGGATGCTTATAAATGGAAAGAAGTAACAAGTTCGGTTATTAAATCCCCGGCAAATTGGCATTTTCCGTTTAACTGTGCCAAAAGGTTTATTATGACAAAACAAGATAATAATATTACAATGCGTGGAGAAGTACATTACAGGTCCGATTGTGTTTCAAACGGCATTATGAAACGTGGGAAAAGAGCAATCATGTTAAATCCTGATATTATGCAAGAAGGAAGTCCGGTAGATCCTCAGAAAGCAGCATCTGTAGCGAAATTGTTGAGTAAACATTATGTAGATGCGTGGAGAGAATTACCAAATTTAAAGTTTTATATGGACATAATTGACCAAGAACCAGTAGGCATGTCCAGTAGGCAAGTGGCCCTAGAAGATGCTGACGATACTAGTTGCTGCCAAAACAATAATAATCTTGAAATAGACCAATATTTAAGGATATAAATTACAAAAGTTTTTATAATTAGTTTAAATTTAATTCTAAAAACTTAAATCTAGTTTTAATTTTTTTAAGTCAGTCTCTTTCTTGTATTTTAAGATATTTTGCAATTGAATTATTATTTGGAATATTATTTATCTGCTATACTATCAAAAATAAACCTGCTTTACAAAAACTGTTTATTAATTTTCTTGAAGTTCAGATGCAAAATCCGCCAAGTCATTTTTTGAATATTTAATATTTATACACCTAACCCGTTTAGATTTTCTAAGCTAACTTTTTTTTTGTCAAGAAACTATCCTACCACATTGTAAAAATACCACTTACCTAACCAATAGTACACTTTGCTTTCTGGACGTTTTTCTTGATTATCTCACAAGCAGTTAAAAGTGACTTGGAGGGATATGTATCTATACCACACATATAGCTAATGACGATATTAATGGATCAATGAATTGAACATTAACTCATTACTTCATTAGTGTTTACTAACCATAAAAGAACAGTTTTGCAAAAGATTAGGGTTGTAGATAGGAGCAGTGGTGCAGTATCCCGCAACATATTATCGCTTCACTGTTCACTAGACAAGAAATGGCTAGAACCAGTGAAGTTATTTATGAACGGTTTATGAAAATGGAAAATTTATTCCTAACCGTCTAATGAAGTTCAAAAAAACCGTAGATATTAGAGGTAGGTTTAAAGTTAGTTTTAACGAAATCCTAATTACTTCAATTTAGTTAAAGAAATGCTCCTCAAGAAACTTATCTTTCTATGTTTGTAAAAAAACTGCTCTTCTATTTTTTTTTGCTGTACCGAAGATTCCAGTGTTTTCTCAGGAACTTATTTATTATTTCTTCAATGCAAGAACAAAAATATTAAACCAATTTCTACAAAGGATGTTATCAGTCACCAAACCGTCACGACCGGTGACTGTAAAAAAATCGCCTGATTTATGTTCACCCTTAAGATGTAAACTCTGTCATAAAACGTAATAAAATTTATTTTTGGTTATGTGTCAAATGAAAATAGACATATTCATAATTGACTTAAACATGACCACTACTAGAAAAATAGATGTAAGATGTTTTTGTTAAACTAAATACTTAAAGCTTAAAACTAATTTTTTTAATTTATTTTAAAAAACAATGTTAAACTTCATAGAGTATGTTTTTGTATATCAATATGTGACCTGGCAGAAGGCAGATTTCAAATATTTTGTTCTAATAAGTTATATTGAGATTCGTTAAAGCTGTTTTTTCTCCTGTATCCATCTACATCGATAGAATCCTCCTAGATAATTAATGGGGGATATAACTGAAAATTATGAATTTTTGAGAAACACTCTTTCCTATCCGAAGACGATGAATTTCCATCTAGGTTTATCCCTACACTAAACATGAATACATTTTACATAGTTTTCATTATAGATATGTGTAGGGTATATCACAAGTTTTTCCAGGAAATCAGTGCGTTCTATTAAAAAATCACGAATATTACTGGACATAAGTACACCTGAGAGAAGATTTCAGTCCATAATAATAAGAGACCAGTTTCCACAAATACTGCAAGTATGAAAACTGCTAGAATTCGCTCAATTCATTAGGGAGCAATAAACTGACTTCTGATTATCTCCTGATGAAATCAACTTGGTTAGCGAAATACCCATTGGGCAATATAATCTTTCGGTGTTTGTGAAAAACTGATCTCCTATTGATATTAGTAGATATTGCGAGGTAATTAGTGGTACGTTTAAAGAATTATTGTGTATTATGAATTATTGTTGGGAATTAGTGAATTTTTAGTAATAACCAAATATTAGTGTTAAAATAAAAATTAGTGTAGCGGTTTTCTCGCGAATATAATCTGATATAAAATATATTGGAAAACAAGGTGAATCACTATCTCCTCTGTAACTCTTAATTTACAAACTTCTCTAATATTCATTTATATTGTGACTTCATTTGTAGTTTTTGAAATAGGTGGATAACAAAATTAAAAACAAATATAATAATTTATTCGACCAAGCAAATTCAATATAATAATATTAATATAACGAGTGTAATCCGGTTTTAAACAGTTTTTTTTTTTTCACCAGTGAAAACCAGAAAGCATGCAGTATATCAACAGTTACTATATTTGAGACATCATAACATTTATACTTGCTTCTCACAATATATGCATGAAATTTTACTACAAATTACATCTTAGATGTTGTGGATAGATAAGGAGTGACGACTATGATTACCTATTAGATTTGAGATATTTTATCACTAAATGGTTAGCAGTAAGAAGAAATCGTACAAATATTCAGGATCTGACCTGGATGTAACTATTATCTTGGCATATCTACATTGCATATATTTACCTTCTCATTGTCAAAAAATGTCATACCCACTAAAACCATTTGGTTGTGGTTAGTAATTTCATCTTATGCTATATGAATCTCTAGAACATTATTATAAAATAAATATTTATAGGTATACATATCTTTTTAAAAACTATTATTCATTGGTTGTCTTAGTATCCAATAAGCTGTATTATACTACTATCACTGTAGTGAAATAATTAGATAACTCTTTTTGAATTTCAAAAATTATAAACAGACCGAAGTATATATTTATTCATAGAAGCAGTAGAATATTTTTTATTATAAATATTAATTAAATCTTTTCACAATTTCATTTGAATTTACATTAGATGATTTTTCTCATCTCATCCCTAACAAGGAATTGTTAGTATAATAATTGTCGTGATCAATCATTATATTTCTGTTTTGTTTTCTTTCAACGTATCGATATATCTGTGCCTGTCATGTAAAATGTCGAAAATTCAAAGCCTCATGTATGAAAAATCTAAGTATGCAAAAATATAGTAGAAAAAAGGCTAAATCAAGGCCAGTATGTTCCTTAGGATGTGATCAATTCCAAAATGTGCGAATGGTTTGTAGAACTCAATTTTAGTCAGCCAATCTGAAACGTTGACGAAACCCGAGTAATGGGTAATCTTTTGGTGTTCATGCAAACTAGTGTTGTGTTTTTGTTTCAATACATGGACGTTTATCTGACATGGATCATTCAAACTATTATAAAATATTAAGTATTCGATCGATTTTAAAGAATTTATGTGTAGTCGTTTTCACTATATAGTATCTGTTATTCCTATTTAGTATTGCTATCTGACTAAATTTCTACAATTCACTAGTAATTTTTCTTTTTGTGGTAAACAAATTACATGACACTCTATATGATAAAAAAACGATCACCAATAATTTGCTTTCTCAGTCGATAATGGAAAATAATTCTAGAACTTTAAATATTTCACTTTTGGAACTTTAAACAAATCTATCTGATTTAGTGTTCGATTAAATTGCATTAAAGACATGGTACAAAGTGGTTAAGGTTCAATCACTATTTCTGAAACTTGCAGTAAATGAATTATTTGCAGTACTTTACACTACTAGTTTCTTAACATTTTTTAACTAGTCTACTTATGTTGATCTTGAAATAGGTGGTCTATTAGGATGTCCTTGATTAAACAACTGAGAAGCTCTCTCGAGAAATGTTAGTCTGTCACCATATCCAACAATCATTAATACTTCAATTATTTCCCAAACAAGCTATTTTTCTTCACAATTTTGTACTTATGAAATACAATCTTTAAAAATTCAATTCGACGAAGTTAACTTGACAGTAACAGAATAATTAATCAGTTTCATGATATAATATTTCCTGAACAGTTTGGATAGAAAGCTTTGTTGCTTTTTTGCCTATGAGCAAAACATCTTTTATTAGACATTAATTTACATTTTTCTATAATAGAGTAAAAATGTTATGATGACGTAACGTTCAAATAATTGTAAATATGATGAAAAATTTTATAGCCAGAGGCAATGTATTAATTAAATTCGAATCAGAAGTCAGACATGTTTCAAATAAATTCATTCGTTACCAAAACTTGTTATTGGTAATATGAGCATCATTCTTAGCCCATATCGAAAGAAGTGTAGAGCTGTTTTGTCAAGAAAGAACCATTTCACATTATATTCATACCTCAGAAATGTGCTGAAATTTATTATGAAATGTTGAATCGCGATTTCAATATAATACTATAAATACCTCCACTCATTTACGAATTATTTAAGGTGTAATGTTTTTAGATAAATCAAAGAGTCTCACCGGGTTTCCATATGAAATCTGCACTAGCGTCTTTGTTGACATTGGGGCCTTTATTATGTTGCTAGTTGTTGGAAATAATATTGGGCCAATTATCAAACCCCTAGTTTTATTCGTTGTTGAAAAATAGCAGTTGAAACCCCTAACTTTAAAATCGTTTCTCTACGAAGCTATGATAGATTTTTGAATGAAATGAAAGCGATATGGAAGCTATTAATTAGAATAACATTACATATTGTTTTCATAATTTTCCAACAAACAATGAGGCAACAAGAAAAATTTTAAAATATTAGGGGTTTTCCGTGGCTATTTCTCGAGGTACACCGACCAAAAAATCACGTATAATCAGTAAGTATTCAACTATAATGTGTAACAATTACATAGATTTACAATGGGTGGAACATATTTGAAATTATAAAAATTCTATGCAGGTAGGCACATAGTGTATTCTGGCCAATGCAATAAAAATCACTAAAACTAAAATAAAAACAGCATTTATTTATGCTGTTATAAATGTATTTTATTCTGTTTCACGTTCTCTCATATATTCAATTATAGTATCAGCAAGTTCCGAAACCGACTTCAACCTTTACTCAAACATATTGTGTAAAAATTCAGCAATACGGTTGCCACGCCTATAGTATTTTATTATAAATGCTGTTTTCATTTTAATTTTAGTGATTTTTATTGGATTGGCCAGAATACACTATGTGTCTACCTGTATAGAATTTTTATTATTTCTAATATGTTTCACCCATCGCACATCTATGTAATTGCTACATATAATAGTTGAATACTTCCTGATTGTACGTGATTTTTTTGGTCGGTGTACCTCGAGAAATAGCAACGGAAAACCACCCCTAATTTTTTAAATTTTTTCTTGCTGCCTCATTGTTGGTTGTAAAATTATTAAAGGAATATGTAATGTAATTCTAATTAGTAGCTTTCATTTTGCTTTAGTTTCATTCAAGAATATATCATAACTTCGTAGAAAAGCGATTTTGAAGTTAGGGGTTTCAACCCCTATTTTCCAAAAACGAATAAAGCTAGGGGTTTGAGAATTGACACAAAATTATTTCCAACAACTAGCAACACAATAAAGGTCCCAATGTCAACGAAGACGCTAGTGCAGATTTCATATAGAAATGCGGTGAGACCCTTTATTATTAAGTAAAAAGTAACATTTTGCGACAGCAGTAATGGTTATTGACAGGTATTTAAGTACCCTATCATTGCACTCTAATAACATATGTCTATTTATATCATTATTGTACTTATATGACTTGTCACAATAATTAAACTGCTCTGACTAGCATTGTGGACAAACCACTGTGCCATTAAGAATTCAATCTCAGTTAAAAAAATGTGTCATCAGAATATATAAAACTATTTCTCTTTTAATAAAGAACGAAATGTATATCATAATTTAAAGTCAAACTAATAATAGATGATTAATTCTCAATTGTGAATAAAATATATTATTTTTTTCATACGATGTAACCCAGACTTGTGGATGTAATATTTATTATATATTATAATTAACCACTTAAATATAATGTAGACCATACCAATTAATGAAAAAATTATTATGTCGCTTTTCATTTATTGCAGTATAGATCCAGGCCATAACCACCAACGAATGTATAAAGTATTTCTTCATTAAGTTTTTAGGACCAAAGTGTATGCACATTGTGGATTTAACTGTTGTGGCAAAATTTTAACGCCCATTAAGTCACTTTGACACTGTGAAACGCTGAAATGAAATGAGTTTCAAACCAACAATACAACTTTACCTGAATATTTATTCAAGTGAGAATAATTACGACTTTTATTGTCTTAGATTCGAGTTTGAGACAAATTAGTATCTTCTTGATCTCGAACATGGAATATACATACATAATGGTCGACAAAGCGTCGCCTACTGTAATTTCTTGAATTAAATTTGTTATAAATAATAATTATATAGAATAGGAAGTCAAATACGCTCCAGTGAAACTATGGTCGAGGTATGATTATAAATTTAATTATTCACTCGATTCATTAAAAGTAAAATCAGGCAATGTTAATAATGTGAAGTGTCTCACAGAAATAATGTACTCAATGTTTTTCTTTTTTTGTTTTTGATACTATTAATGAAAAATGTGTCCTCTTATATGAAAAGAGCAAAATACATCTTGTTAGTTAGTGCAACTTTGTTGATGTATTATATCAATGTATAAGGTGAACTAAAAGTAGGTAACCTATTGATCCTTAAAATTTCGGTATTCTGTTCTATTCTATTAATATTCTATTAATATCGTTTTAATATTCTATTAGTATTCTGTTAATATCTATTCTACTAATATTTTATTATATTTAATAATTTCAATATTTTTTCAAACGATAACAAAAAACACATTCCTTGGAGATCTATTGATGAAATATACAATCTCGTATATGACTGGCTTCTTCTTCTTCATGCAGCTCTAATTATTACATTTTCTATTACTAACGTCAGAGTTTCTATTGGCATTGCCCAAATTTCGTTTCTAATGTTGTCTTTCATATCCAAAAATGTCCACAGTTTATTTTGAATACTCTTCCTTTTAGGTAACCCCAGTGAAAGAAATTGCCGCCAAGCCGGGAGATTTTGATTTGGGTGGCCCCTTAGGTTTCAATTTTGAGAAATTATTCTGTTGGGAAACACAGTTCTCAAAAGGGAACTCTGCCTAGTAGTGTGGCATGTGACACTGTCTTAAAATCATAAATTCTCGTAGTATTGAAACTAAAAATTCTGGAAATAAAAATTCTCTAACGATTATTTGGTAATGATGCTCATTGACCGTCATTGCGTTGCCTTCACTATCCTCAACAAAATATGGCCTGATCGTTCTAATTGAAGTGACTTCACACCAAACAGTTGCACGAATTGGATACAGCTCTTTTTCTTGAATTATTCGAGGATTTTCAGTGGCCCAAATGGCATATACTCTTTATTAAAATGTCCATTCAAATAAAAATGGGCCTCGTTACTCAGAATTAATTGATGAATAAAATTAGGATTTGCAGCTAAACGTTGAAGAACTACGCTATACTGTAGGCACTGTTGTTTTTCATGAGGCCTAATTTCATGAACTAGCTGTATTTTGTAATAGAAAAAGTGCAAATTACGTTTGGATACCCGTCTCGGATTAGTTTGAATCAATTCCAGTTCATTTGATTATCTTCTAGTTGAACTTAAGGGATAGTCATTTACACTCTCCCTTACTCTCTCGATATTCTCCGGATATCTATATCTACCTGTCTTAGAACTATCTCTCATACTTTTCGTTCCTCCAAACTTAGCGGCATTATTATTGACTGTTTTTTTAATAGATGCATCTTTGGTATTAAAATGTGGACGGTATTGACGCTGGATTAAAATTATGGATTTCTGATTTACAAAATAAAATTAAACAATTTTTGTGGGTTGAGAAATTAATCCACAAAATGAAAATAAAAAAATAAAAAAAGTAGAAGTAATTAAATTGGGTTTCCTACTTTTGGCCATTTCCTTATCAAATATACTAATATGGAATGCTAAACATGGAGAAGAAACATTAAATATGTAGAATTATTAGAATCATTTAAGTTGTGGATATATAATAATGGGTATAATGTATATGTATATCATAATAAGTAGTTATAAGATTATTTATGAACATGTTTAGAATTTTAAGGAGACTTCATCCACGTTATTATTTTTATATACCGTTCTATAATGTATATAAACACTATGTCTGTGGAAATATACATTGATTTTTCAATAAAGTGGTAAAGTAATATCAATCATATATTCCAAACATATATTTCCTATCTTGATAATTAATTAAGACAAGTAAAAATATCATCAATAGGTAAATGGAATATATGGTTGGGTAGATATTTCGTGTAAATTAAAATTTCGTATTTGATATTTTGTGTTAGTATTTTTGAGTAAAATTACATTTAGCAAAAAAAAATTGATAATTTTATATATGATTATTTATATTATTTTCCTAAATTATTTTCGTTGTAAATTAAATCATCGTTTATTTGTAAATAAATAATCAGCATATGAATTTCATAAAGATTAACATATTCATATTCACATAAGCGGTTTATAAATTTTTAAGAGTTAAAAGCATTACAAACATCTGTTTTGACATAAATTTTAATTTTGACAGTATTTCAGTCAATACGACTGACAGAGTTTTTGGCAATTATATCTAACAGCAGTACGTGGTTCACATTTAGTTTAATCTTCAGGTTATATTCCGTCTTTCAAATATTTTAGAATAAGGCGAAGGGACTAGTTAGACAACATTTTAATTTCAATTTTCTTAGATTTTCAAGTAACCAATTTACAAGAATAATCGTCCTTAGAAAATGACTGAAAAAGACATGAAAATATTTCCTCTATTACTGTGCAACCAATACCAGTGTTATTTGAACCAGGAAAAGTAATGTATGTTGAAATAATAATGCAACCAATCTTTTGAGATTAAGATAATCTATTGAGATTGAGATCTTATTTTGGTAGGATGTACGTTATATTACTTGATATATATGAGCAGCTATCAAAATTATAAATATTTTTATTAAACCTCATAGTAGCAAAATAAAATAAAGTGCAGATATTTATAAATTAGAGAATTGTTACTACAACATATACAGTGATGTGAAAAAATATAGACTCGCCCTTAATTTGGACTACATCATAAGTAGAAGTGAAAACTGAAAATAATTTTATCGATATATTGGAGCAGTATAATATGTCAAAGGAGTGATTCATATTACGAGTTTTTAGGAACTCATATATTGGTGAATAACAGATTTATGATAAAAATGTGTACGTAGTGCGTGGAAAATTATAAACTCACTGGTGCTAAACACTGGTTATAAACAATTTTATATTTTACTTAGACTAATACTTATTCCATTAACCCTTCTTTCTTTATTATATTTAATAAGCGAATGTTCATAATATTTCTTAAATTGTTTAAAGTTGCCTCTGGAATTTCGTCCCAGGCAGCTACAATAATTCGACGCTTCAGTTTATCAATGCTTTTAATCGAGGCCTTCTTGGATTGTATACTGCTCTTGTCTTAATCCAGCCAACTGGCATTTATAAATTTCATACCCATTTTGAAAGCCCATATCATAACGGATCCAACTGTTTGAGGTTTTCTTGACATAACTTTTCACTCCTTTCGTAAACCACGCCAATAATAGCTGAACCCATCCCAAAGATTACAAAATCCCAAAAATTTTTGTTTTCTTCACACACTTCTCTGCAAATATTAATCTGGCCTCTATATGATGTTGCTTAAGTGCAGGTTTCTTTAAACATGAGAGGATGACGCTCATGTAGTTGATAATTCCCTCAGAATAGCACGCTTTGTCGTCGGTGAAAATTTAAACGGCCACCCCGAGCGCATTCTTTTACCATCATTTTCGACTCCAAGAAATTTGTTTATGACGTTTTTTTTGTGAGGACGTAGCCGGACGTAGCCGCTTGCGCTGACCAGACAAGAGATACATCCTCCCTCCATTTACACAATTAGGGGTTCGGGCCATACTCCCATCCCTCTTCTTTTTTCTTTCTCAGGATGTTCTCTATCATCCACTCCCCACTTATCCAAACACACGCACACCCAATCATTCGATTCACCAACTCCCTCAAACTCCCCGGCCGTCCAGCTACATCCATACATCTCTCCCTCTCTCTCACCCACCTCGGACACTAGAGCAGGGTATGTTCCGGGTCATCCCTTTCGCCGCAGTAGACGCACTCGTCTCATTTGCCTTGCCTATCCCACGTAGGTAGCTACCGAAGCAGCCATGCCCCGTCAACGCCTGCGTGAGATAGTACCCTACCTCGCCATGGTTCCTCTCCACCCATCGCTTTACCTCCGGTATGAGCTCCCTAGTCCACCTCCCTTTAGACGAGCCATTCTATCGCTCTTGCCAGGCCACAAACAAACGTGTCCTCGCCTCCGATCTACCAGTCTCCGAACGGATCTCCGCTCTTTCCCTCGCTAACAGCAGCATAGGAGGGATCCCCGCTACCGCGAGAACCGCCTGGAGCGACACAGTCCTGTATGCACTTGCTACTCTTAAAGCCATCCGCCTTTGTACCCTATTAATGAGCGCCCTAGTTCGCTCCTTACTTAGCGCCCTCCCCCAGACCGGCGCCGCATACAGGACTACAGAGTTCACCACCGACGCCAAGATTTTTCTCGTGGACGCTCGTGGTCCCCTCGCGGTCTTCATTAAGTGCGCTAGTGCCCCCACTGTCCTATCCGCCTTCACCGCCGTTCCCCTCACGTGCTCCTGGAACGTGAGCTTATCGTCCAGCCAGACCCCCAGGTATTTTATAACCTTCGAGGGCCTAACACACGTTCCCCCTACCCTCAGTTTGACGCAGGGAAGATTCCTCCTCCTAGTTATCATTACAATCTCGGTCTTACTCTCAGCTAACATTAGCCCTTTGGCTTCAATCCATTCCTGTATGCCCGTATGGTGGTATTACATTTATTTTCCACGTCAGCTACGTAGACTGCGGACACCACCACCGCCAAGTCATCCGCATCACCGACTATGGAAACTCCATCAAACATGACTTTCTATAGGGTGAGTCCCAGCACCGATCCTTGGGAGACGCCACACGTTACTCTCCTACTATGCAATTTCCCCTCAGCCTCCCATACGATCTTCCTATTCGTCAGATAGTCCATGAGGGCCCTCGCCAGCCACGTTGGTGCCCCCATGCCGATGACGGCCTCCACGATGTGGTTCCACCCCGCCAAGTTAAAGGCGTTTTTAATATCTAGGGTGACAATCGTCGTCACCCTTTTCTCCCTCAGGGCTTCATCCATTCTTACCGCCATACACTCAATGGCATCCGTCGTTGACCTTCCCTGCAGAAACCCATACTGTGTCGGTGATAGGCCACCCGCTCGATATATTACCTCCTCCAACCTTCCCAGCACCAAATACTCCAACACCTTGGAGAGAGCATCCATTACGTATATTGGTCAGAATGCCAACGGATCGCCTATCACCTTCCTTTCTTACTAGCACTAGTTTGGTCTTCTTCCATTTCCTACATATCCCTTCCTCCCCCCACCGCGCCGTTCATGGCCCTCAGCACCACCGTCGGATTATCTTCTACAGCCAATTCTTATCTTCTGCGGCTTCTGTTTATGACGTTGTTAAACACTTTATGAACGACTAATAATTGCGGAGATATGTCGCTGTATTTTTCCACAACTCCGTACTCCGTAAATCGACTATTAGTTTTTCTTTATAAATTATTCAATTTTTTACCACGAGGTATAATAGAAAAAGTAAAACAAATGTTCCTAACACTTTAAAAATCACCTCCAAATAGCTCTCAGTCTCTGAACAAATCGTTACTCAAAATATGTATTGGTGTGCATTCTCGCTCACTGGTTAAATCGAACTGTATTTATATTTATTCACACATACGCGGCAGAAGTTTTTACCAAATGCGCAATAGCATCCCCTTAGCATGTTATAGTCCGACAGCAATAGCGCTATTAGTAGCCTGTTCTATTAGAATTATTAGATGATATACTTTAAGGAATTTTTCTTGCAGGAGATTGAATCGGTCATTTCAGAAACAGCACATGTCGATTCAACAAAGACTTACAGAAAGTGAAAAAAACTGCAGACTAGATGATATATATTTATATTAAATTAATTAAATATTAAAAAAAAAATTTCAAATGTCACCGGTGCATCAATCGGTGATATCAAGTTATGTTAGTCTTATAATATTGAAACAAAAAGATAAAATAGAAGACATAGCCATTGAAAAAATGTCGACATGTGCTATTTCTGAAATGAACAATGAAAACAATAGAGACGGATATCATGTTTCAAGAATCTTTATTATAAATAGCAAGAAAAATGTACAAAACATCTTTTAAGGGCAATTATTTACTCATTATTTTCTTCATTGTCCGTTGTCGGCCAACGTAGAATTCCACTAGAGTCCTGATGCTCTTCAGGAACATAACAAACCAATTTTCTTGATGTTATCAAGTTCTGTTTTTGAATTTGTGCGAACCAAACCCTCTGAATAAACTTGGTCTCGTTCAGGATGAGACAGTGTAACCCAAATTGGATATAGAAAGTTTAAATTTATGGCTGTAAATCCATCTATAAAGTCAAAGGCGTGGATTACCCCTGGTTCATCTGAAGAATAGTAAAAATGGGTAAAATTTGTTATCTGGAAATTTGTTTTTGTTTTCTCGGTATACCTCTCCCAAAGGCAGATAGGCTATTTCGTTTGTAAAAGCGCGGCCACCATGCATTATAATCAACAATATCATCAGTTCTAACCATTTTTATAGAAAATTGTGATGTTCTTGTTGCATTTACAATCATTTCAGTATACTCTATTATTAAGTATATTCACAGTTCACTAACTTGTGCTGTTTCTGAAATCAATCCGATATATAGGCATTCAGAATTTACCGAAATATTGCTTGGTAAGTGCTGTTACTGTCTGGAATAATGTATTTACCTGTAAATATTACGTTTCTGAGACAAACCTAAAATGGATGAAAAATTGACATGTGCTGTTTCTGAAATGACCGATTCAAATGTCATTAAATATAAGCGCGAATTTATACTTTTTAATAGTACTATAGTATTAGTTCCATTAATTAAAATATTTGTTTCATAGAACTAAGAGCATCCAAAAACATTTTCTAAAATTGAATATCTCTAATATTAGTAATAAATAATTTTAAGCTACAGAAATAAGGAGTTCATACTCCAACTCATCTGCAAATGCCTTATATAATAAGGACTAAACAAATAGGTCAAAAGAGCTATTCTCCTGGCTATATTCCAAACGCCGAGCGCTGAATTACATGACAAAATTTGTCGTATTTTTTTTAACGGAGTTAGCACTAAAAATATAGTGATTGTTCCAAAACCACCAAGAAAGATGCAAAGTGTTACCTATCTCAGGATATCGTTAACGGCAGACCGGTTTCGACCTTTCTATCTTGGGTTTCGTCAGTGCAGTGTAAACGAGTATACCTTCGACAGATAAAGCTCACATCTAGTAGACGTTGCTACGTTCCATCGCAGTAGAACGTACCAAACGCCATCTCTTGGAAGTTTCGAACAATCTAAATCAAAGTAAAAACTTGAGATCATCAATACAATGCAAAGTTTTACTACCAGAGGGTGACATTCAAACTACAGAAATAAGGAGTTTCTTCAACACATCTGCAAATGCCTTATATAATAAGGACTAAACAAATTAGGTCAAAACAGCAATTCTCCTTGCTATATGCCAAACGCCGAGCGCTGAATTACATGACAAGGCATGATAAGGCCTAAGATGGGTTGGAGTATAAACTCCTTATTTCTGTAGTTTGAATATTACCCTCTGGTAGTAAAACTTTGCATTATATAAATAATCTTAATGTTATCAAAATTAGACAGTCTCCAGAAGCACATACAAATATTTTATATACCTTCTTGATTATTAACGTTAAACCCATTTTGTTAATTTTCCCACAACTAGCAAAATCATATTCTTGGATATTTGGAAAGCTATTAGAAATGGAAAACTATTATTTATATTATAAAAATTGACTAAATGATTTATTTTGATATTTTTCTTATTACATTACACTGAAAGAATTACGCGCGGTTTTCAAAACAAAAATTACAATATTAACAAAATTCGTCTTTTGATACATTGATTGTTGCAATAAAATAAATTAAATAACTAGAACAAATAATATTATTTTTCACACATGGGTATGTGGTATCTGCAACAAACAATCTTATTTCATCTGTTTGCAAACATAATTATTTAACTAACTATGCTATACACGAAAATTAAAGTATTTTATTTTTAACACAACGTCCCTTTCTGTTCCCACTAAAACAAATTATTGTAAACCTGTGGAAAAAATATTCAACGCAATGATTAATGAATTGTCAGCGACGCAGTTTAATATCTAAAAGCTAGCATATTCGTGCTTATCATTAATTTAATTAAAATTAATTCGCTTTGGTAAGATTTGATACGCAGACGTGAAGAAAAGTACAGAGAAAGAAATAACTGGAAGTCCAGTTGCATATCATGTGATGACTAATGGGAAGTTAACGTCGATGATATACGACAGATAATATCATAAAGATTCTCTGAAAAAATTAATAATACTCGTGTCTTTAATATAGTAAATTTCGAGAAAAATAAATGAAGCTTAGTGATTAATTATGTCTTAATCCTTTGTTGATTGATTTTGTTATGTCTGTGTGTTGTAGACTATAGAATTCGACAACATCCTGTAGGCATTTCACCTATTTACCACTACATGTTATACATGTGGTCAGTTAACCACTCTGTTATCCTTATTATGATTATCCTAAGGGTAAAATCACAACTCCTCATAATTTATGGTATTATAATTTGATTTTTAATTATAATTATCCTTGACATTCACATTGTACATATCTCGTTCTCTATAATTAAGTATGCAAAATAAAAATATTCATTAGCATGCATACACTTACATACTAATTTCTGTAACCTTAGGTGAAACAGAAAAATACAACAGTACTTATTGCAGTTAATTTTGCCATTTCCACGACATTAATTCCCTGTTCTGTTATACGAAGCTACTCATTAAACGGAAAAGCTGGCTAATTTAGTGGAAACGCCATAATATTATAGGTATTTATTATGTCTTCTTTTATGTGAAGTACCCCCCCACAACCTTAATTGTCCGTGCAAACTACGGTATACTACTACATTCCAGTAATTTGCGATTAGAGTCGGTGGGTTTATAAATGTAAAAATTCAATTTGGTATTTAATGAACATAGATATTTTCGTTTACAAATTTACAACTCGTATAAAAATGTTATTACACCTGCAGATTGTCTACTGTAGAAATAATTTATGTACAGGGTGAGCGAAATTCGATGTCTCAGCTCGATTATAAGAAAACGAAAAACGATAAAAAAAATCTCTAAAGTGGTTCTTAAATTGGATTGTGTAAGGTCCATTTTAAGCCGAATTTTCATAATTCTCCATATTTGGAAACTGACGTAATGACGTCATCGATTTTTTTCCGCAGAAACATACCTATATTTTGGCATATTTAAAAAGAGATAATTTTTATGTGTTTAAAACACATTTGGTACAGAAAAAAATTTGGTACAGAAATTTGCTATCTTTTTCCGTTAAAGAATTATAAGTGAATTTGTAAAAAAAAGTATTATCAAAAATTCGCAATCGTCACGAAATAAACAAATAGCAAAGTCACATCTGTCAGTAATTAATTTAATGGTTGACAAATATTGTTTTGTTGTCATTTGACTTTAAAAAATGTCCACGGACAACGAAAAAGTCGATATGTTATTAGTTTATGGGGAATCTTAAAAGAACCCTAGAAGGACAGTTCGGTTATACGCCCAGAGATACCCCGAACGTGTTATTTCAAGCTTAAAAGTATTTCCGAGATATGGAAGGCAATTTACGTGCAAATAACGAGGCGTTTTCTTCTCGAAAGGGAAGAAAAATTGTTAAAAGGGTCAATTCTGACAATACTGTTGCCACTGTTTTGCAGTATTTTGAAGACCATCCAAGGAACTCGATTCGGCAAGCTTGTCATGAGTTGAATTTAAAATATAGTTCGATACGAACAATTTTGAAAAAAAATAGTTATCACGATTATAGAATTCAGAACACTTGTCACATCAACATCAACAACGAAGTACTAATTATGTTGCCCAAGTGATGGTAAACTTAGAGATCAATGACGATGAGTTTTTTCAGTATGTGTTGTGGACGGACGAAAGCCGTTTTATTGGTAACGGTAAGCCCAATAAAAAAAATTAACATATTTGCTCTACTGAAAATCCACATTTTGTCAATCCGATTGAAAATCAAGGACACTTCGGAATTAACGTTTGGTGTGGTATTATTAATGGTCCATAGATTTACGAAGGAGTTTTAAATAGTGAGCGATGTTTGCAATTTCTTCAAGGACAACTTGCTGTGCTTCTGAAAATGTGCCATTGCAGCTGCAAGTAAACATGTGTTTCCAGCATGGTGGAGCTCCATCGCATAAAGCAAGAATTGTCCAACGATATTTAAATGAAACTTACGGAGAAAATTGGATGGGCATAAATGGACCGATACAGTGGGCGCCTAAATCATCGGACTTGACCCCACTGAACTTCATCTTGCGGGGAACTTTGAAAAATAAAATTTACAGAACACCATCTGTTAACTTGGAATATTTAAAAGAAAAAATAAAAAATTCTTGCGATGAACTATCTAGAAAAATGTTTCGTAAGGCTTCAGTGAGAGAAGTAAGGCGGAGGTTGGATATGTTTTTAGAAGTAGGATGTGGTCACTTTTAAAATTTGTTTTAGTGATTGCCTATATACTTTGTTTCTTTCTGTAGTAATAGTTGTAATATATTATGTGTTTTGTAGTGTTAAATTAATAAATAATATTAATTAATAATGTCTAATTATTGACGGATGCGAAATTGCTATGTTTCCAACGGCTACTTGTTTAGTTGAGACGATTGCGAATTTTTGATAATACTTTTTTTTTACAAATTTGCTTATAATTCTTTAATGGAAAAAGATAGCAAATTTTTTTATTTACAAAATTTATTCAAAAAAACTATCTATTTTTAAATATGGCAAAATATAGGTATGTTTCTGGGGAAAAAAATCAATGACGTTATTTTCCGACGTGACGTGACAGTTTCCAAATATGGAGAAATATATAAATTCGGCTTAAAATGGACCTTACCCAAACTCATTTAAGAACCTCTTTTCAGTTTTTTTGTATCGTTTTTCCTTTTCTTATAATAGAGCTGAGACGCCGAATTTCGTTCATCCTTTACTGCAGAATACCTCACTTAGAGGACAAAATAACGTAAACCAAGAACTCAATTAGAGGAAAAAATAACGTGGAATAAGAACAAATAAGAAATTACATACCCTGGTTGATATGGTTGTAAAATTTTACACTAATTTCACACCTAAGTAAACTGAGTACATATAGGGACATACGTGAATTTTCATAACACTAATAGAGTAAAACCAACAAGGCGTCTGTTGTAACTTCATAATTTTTTGGTTAAATTTTAATTCTCTTTTGCAACTTCTATTGTCCATTTTGTTCAACGAAAGAAAATAAAACCCCTTTGAAATTAAATATATTTTATTAGGAGTATATTTTTACTTTTAATATAGAGGATTAATTTCCTTTACTTCTCGGTTAATAAGTAATAAATATGTTTCGCCGATATTCAAATATTTTTGGATATTTACTAATAATTCTTCTTATAATAAGGGGATTTAGTCCTCAATGAAAATACAAATTATAATTTAAATGGAACTAAATTAATAATAATATAATCAACCACGGCGATTGTCTCAAGTTTCAACAGTGTCAACCTGAAGACAACATGTATTTGTACTCTAGAATAGTTATTCAGGGATTATCATTTACCTCACACGGAGTAAAATTGATTATATTGTGGTATATTTATATTAGTTTTATACCTAAAATGTATAAAAATTTACAATTATAGTGCTGCAGAATTACTAATTACACTGGTGTTAAATTCTATATCACAAATTGCGAAATTTCACACCATTTTCATACCAATAAAAGTTGTAATGTTTTACTATAGCAGATTTTCAATATCGTAGATGTTATCTACATTTTTTTGATTAAATGAATTATAATATTTTTTCTAAACCTAACAAATCAATATAGAGCTGTGCCAATAATAAATATTTAATGTCTTGTTAAAATTATACATTTTAGTACTGATATAAAGTAGTTCTAATGAAAATGAGCAGCTAGTGGGAATCTTTCTGGCATTTAGTGTTTGTTTGTCAAATCTAAGTAGAGGCAATGTATGGTAAAAATCCCTTATTAAGTAATAACGATAGATATGAAATTAAAAAGAAACATCGCTGTTTATTCTCAAGTGAGTTATTGTGCATCTAATAGCAAGGATATTAGACAATGCCGGAGGATTTTAGGTAATGTAAATAGTTTGCAATGATAGCGTTAGGCGATAGTGTACTAACCATGATCATCGTGTATCAATGATCTAATGATGAAATCTAAACTGTAATAAGTCAAGAGGTGAGAACCATAAGGTTCCAAGTGCCAAAGATAAAATTTTTGGGGAGAGCACATTTAAAATGTAGATGAATATGCAGAGTTGCTTTAGTAAGGTCTACAGTAACTAATGGCTCCAAAATATACTTTGGAGGGAGTTGTGATCGATGGCAATAAAGTTTTAACTCACATATGTATTTTTAGTTATACGAAAATATTATTCAAAATACTATTACAATGCACTTAAAACCTTATAGCTCCGTACTTAGAACCTTTTGGAACTCTAAACTTAGAAATTTAATTTAATTTTTTAAAATGTATTTATTATGTTGTGTGGGTTTGTGTCTCATCAGCCACTGATCGCATGGGTAGTCCCTTGACGATTAATAAACGACCCCTCTTATATGGCTCATTACCCAAAAATGCTATCCCATAAAAGGAGCAATTTAAGTACATCCCCTGCCCTAAGCCTCGCCTCCTCCTGGATAACAGGAGTCTCTAATATAAGGTACCTCTTCTCCTCCAGTTCGTGAGGAGGAGGGGTTAAAAATGTATGTTTATTAAAATTGTAAACCTAACACTTTTCTTTCATAAAGAATTCGAGTAGTAGGAATTATTTATTCTTAAACTCAGAAATTAATGCAATCATAAACTCTCTATCCTCAAGTGGCATAAATACTCAATATGCTCGATGTCTTTGTCAGTAAATGATTGTGTTGTAGACGGTTTTAGGTGGTAGATTACCGGGATAGCAGTAGTATCTCAGCCTCTTCTCCTAGTAACTGTAGTTTCTGTAAAATCAGAGTTATGACCATCAACTTCATATTCGATACAAAATGGCTGACCCTAATGAAATTTTAACTGGCATATTTTAGAGAAGGGAACGTTATTGTTGTTGCATACAGAGATGCATATTGATTATTGCAAACGGGTGTTTTCTATCCACTCGTTTCAAAAGTGTTAGAAATGAGATAAGTGACCATTACGTCTTGCACTGGTAAGAATGTTTCAATTCTGAAATGAAGGTTATCAACTGCTTGAATGCTTGAATGGCCAGGTTTTGATGTCTCCGTAAAAAATCCATAACAGCTATGGATTTCAAAGAATTTCGGTTTTGGAGGACACAACTGTGACTCCACGTTATAATTTCTTCAATTTCTAGATTACTGGATACTACTAATTCTAAAATTTTAATTAATGCGCTGGCTATGTCATTGTCTGATCGGCCACACATTGTTTCAGGCCAGATAGCGTAGTAAACTGTTTTAGTTATGGGCAGTCAGATTATGAACATTCATTTTTTGTTTGTAGAATAGAACGAAAACTTCAGATTTTGGAACATTTATTACATTTTCTAAGTCAAAATAAATAATAGCACATTTCTTACTACTTCTGGCATTGCCCACAGCACGTTTCTTTCTCATTATCATCTTTCTTTCAATATGAAAATTAAATAGTTCCTTATCTTCTTAAACGTCAGTTTTTTCTTTGCAAGCTAGCCAGTGTTTCTCATATACATCACATCTGTCTGATTTTGGGTGTAAAAATTTTACGTTGTATTCATAGTTGAATATATGCCTGTATAAATATATCTTCTGTGCAGTTTTTTGTTGTTCAATATAATTTTCTACATACAAATCATACATTTTTTGGACAGAGAGTGTTAAGTCAAGATACTTTTTCTTTGTAGTTGCCCTGCAGTAATGTGTTTCCACATGAGGGAAAGATTCTATGTGAGCTTGCATTTCGGCTTTGTAATGTTTTCTTATCTTCTCTTTTGTGTACTTTCCTCTTTCTTCAAGCAAGTACTCTGATCTAGAGGTTTCAAAATCTTCAGAAGAATCTTGAGAATCAAAATTAGTTCTTGCAATACAAAAGAATTGCACGTGAAGGTTTACAAAACCATACTTTTTATATTTATTTGCGTTTGGAACTTTATAGTTCTATATTAAGCATGATAAGGAGTTAGAACTATGTTGCATGCTGCCATATTTTGGAGGACAGCCGAAATTTTTATGCCAAATTGTGATGAATTCTATAGACAATTTTTTTATAATATTAAACGCATTTTTGAAGAGGTTGGCGCTTGGAACCTTCTGGTTCTCACCTCCTGAAGTATCCATTTATTTAATGAATACAGTTATAAAACGAAAATATTTTATGAATGAATACAAGTTATTATGACATATCAGACTTGATAAGAAAATCATATGATCATATAAATTTGCATATATTGTTGACAACTAATCAAAATTTATGCGTTAAACACTACATTAACGTAATTTACATATTTTATACAATTTAACATTTAAGTAAGTTATATTTCCGAATATTTCTAAAATATATATAAAGAAAATTGACACGGTCCTATATACAAAACAATATTTATTGTTTTGTATTATGACTTGTATTGTTCCATTGAGATCAGTATGGTTTTCTTCCTTTTATGAAAATGTTTTTAAAAACGTCATATTACTTACAATATAATAAGAAAACTAGCATGTAAGAACTTCTATAGATCACTCATAGCAAGCATATTATACAGTTTTCATATAATACATTTCATGTCGAAATAAAATTTATAGAAATTATTGATGATAAAGGGACGACCAACGTAGCTAACTCTATTTCTATAATACCTGATCATTAAAAACTATTAAGTTGCTCAGGATATAGTCATATAAAATGCAAAAACGTAAATATTGTGGTAATAGTGACGTTTATGCAGAATATTCGGGCCGAGTAGAGTATTTCTTTTTATTGTTTGATCACTGCAGATAAGGGAGAGGGTTGGAATCTTTGATGCAGTATCAAAAATATGACACAGATTCCACGAGTACAGAGAGATTGTACCTACATCGTTCTACATATTTTTCACCAATCAAGTTGGTTGTCAGAGGATGATTAACTAGTAAAAAGTTTTTTAAAGTTAAAAGTTTTTCGATTTTCTTAAATTTTCTCTTCGACTCATCAATTTTATAGTTTTATGTCTACATATGACTGCATATTATTTATCTAAGCTGTATATTTTTTACTAAAACAATATAAATGTAACAACAAAGATTAAAACAAGCTTATATTAAATAAATAATAACTGTTATTCCTTTATGCATATCGTGTATTGCCAATTATTGTTTAAATATATTTACAGAATACCTAGCCATATGTTGTCTCATTATTATCACCACTGTGTCTGTTATTATCACCACTCTCCATAAGACAAGTGAGAGGAGACTATAAATAACGCTTTTTTAAAGATTTCCTCGTAATTTCTAATATACTTAAGACGACACTACTTTAAAGAATCAGCACATATTATATTTGCGTTTCTAAGTACGGTTAATTGAAAGTTTCTATCACGGAAATATAGTTTCAAGAGTTTTAAGAAGATACATGTGACACTTGTGACAATATTCAAGTAATTTATACTACTTAACACCTGGCAATATATTAAATTTAGGTCTTTTATATAACTTACTGTTATCTATCCTACACATTACAATTGTAGGCTAAATCTGTACTTATTAACGCCAGATACATTGTATTATTTAATGAATAATATAAAATATGTTTATTTATGATTGTTACCTTGACAAAATTGTTATTGTATGTTTAAATATTTACAAATGTGCCATACAACGTACATTACCATTGATTTCTATATCCGTCAGCTGTTAATTTTTAAACGAAATGACACTTACACCTATAAATTAGCATGTTTTCTCTGCATAGCTTTATTAAATTATTCGAATTTGTAAATAAATATAGAAACTAACGGTGTATTTGACGAAGGTGTGTAAATATATTTTATACTTATTACTTCAAATATTATCTAAAAGGAAGTATCTAACACCCAGTGGTGTAGTAATAAATTAAGATGTCTTCGTAATTAGTATATGACAGTGAACTCAAAGGTTTAAGTAATGACTAATGAGCAATGTCAATGCAATAAAACAAGTCAAACACTGAACTAAATATTAATTATTCAAGCTATAAAAACCAGTAAATTTACTTAATAGGGCAATTTTGGAATCATAACTTTAATGGAAAGTATCATAATTTATAATTTAAATTCGGAACGCCACATGGAACACACTTCTTTCGTCATATTCCACTTCTATAAAGACAGATTATCACCACCATTGTTATACATAAATCAATTTAATAGCCGAATATTTGAAGAAAATGTTGTCTAATTAGAAATGTTACCAAAATTTATGTTCTATGGACCTATTAACACTTAGCTGTTGCTTAAAAGTAACTGTTAATTAAAAACTACACACAGGTAAATAAATAAGTCGTAAGTTTCTATAAATGAACAAGATTTGGTATCAAAATTAAATTCACAAGCGGTCTGCAGATTACGTTATAGAACAATAGTTTCTAATATGAAATACTTTATTTCCGGAGCTAATGGAAAACACGATATTAATTCGGAAACTGAAGTTAGTATAATGTATTCATTTAGATTTATAATTCTTTTGTCATAGATAAAAATACGATGGAGTCAGTTTAACACCCAATGCGTAGCTAAACTACTTGAAAAACTTTACAGTAATATCACACCAAAAGACGTAGATGTAGGAACAGATAAGTTTGATGTGAAATGAATACTCAAAGCCATTGTATCTGGTATAAATTTTCATATTTATACTAGAGTATAATCAAAACGACATGCCGTGCAAAGTTCACCATCTTTTAGTGTAAACATTATTTCCATTTTGCGCCTTTTACTATCCACATTATACAATGAAAGAAATAAGACACCTTTGAAATAGAGCATACTTTATTATATTTTTCTTTTTAATATTCAAAGTCAATTATTTTATTCCACAAATGAAATAGTGGAGTATATGCATGTGGCGGTGTAAGTCTAAAATATAATTATATATTCGAGAACAACGTGATAACATTGCTAACTATCATATTTGAAATAATACTTGTATTATTGAGCTTTCCAATTAAATATTATGATCCTATCCTAATGTGAATATTGTTCCGGGTTAATAAGCAATTATTATGTTTCATAGATATCCAAATGTCTTTGGACTTTTACTAATAATTCTTTTTATAGTAAGGGAATTCGTAAGTCTTATTGAAAACAAAAATTATAATTTAACAATATAAATATATTAGTAACGATGTACCCACCCACATCAAGAATGTTTAATTAAATTCAATATTAAATAATGAATTTAATAATTGGGTATATATTTGATAAAATCAATGTATTATTATTAATAAGTGCACAATAAGTATGGTAAATATAAAATATCACTTAACTAACTACTCAATGAAATTAATGAATATGCTAAAATTTAAAATATTTTTGTGACAGCTAATATCTATTAGTTTTAATAAAGTTAACCATGACAACGATAATGTTTGTTTCTTAGGATAGACAAAATCATTTGAACATACAATGATTATAAATCATAAATACGCGCATTGCTTCAGGTTTCAATAATTGTTAATTATCTTTCTTAATATGATATAGTTCCTGCTGAAATTAAAATTTGGTAATATCCTTGGTAAAATTTATATATCTATATAAGGTTTAATACGTCTATTTTCTGTGGATTAGAGGCCTTCTAATACACTAGTGGATTAAAATTTATAATACCACACTTCGATTTTATAGCATATTATTTAAAATTATTGTTAATATTAACATTAACATTGATCTGAAGAACGATCTTGTCATTTTGACCGGTATTATTCAAATTCACTCGATAAGGAGTTTTTGAAGGAATGGAAGGACTCACAACTTCGCCGGCATTAGGTAGGACTTGGATTTTTTCAGAAATTGCCATCTTGCTGGACATTGATTCTTCCATATAACTTTCCGCTACCGTAGTCGATTTTCAACCACCGTAATGCTTGATAGTGGTAACATTGCCCCCAGCATTGGCCAATAATGTTGCCGAAAAACGTCTCATTTCATGTCCGGTATAACTTTCCGGATGAGGGAGCTCAAGAAATGAATCCACTTTTGAAAAGGTTTTAGAAATTGTGGTGATGCCCACATGTTGTGTAGTACATTTTCCAGCCACATATCGCAAGAATGATCTCCCACCGGTAGTTTTAGGTAGCAGATTGATGTATTTTCGACACATTTCTACAGCATTGACTGAAAAAGCTTCTTCCAAAATCGTAAAAATTCTTGAAATGTTTGTTTTCGTATCCGGAATGAGTACGTACAAGTAACTGCTTTTGTCTCGAGCATGGCTGATATCCAAAAAAGTTAATTGATTGCATCGACAAGCACCTGCGACTTGCAATCTGTAAAGAGTTCAAAAGAGAAAGCTCAATGGATAAATTGAAATATTGACATCATATATTTCCTACCTTAACTTGTAAAATAAATATTCCTCATCCGGTGCTTTTTTCAAAAATTATTCGGTTTGGTTTCTCTCCAGTATATTTGCCTTCTTTATTTTATAATTTCTTGATTCGACTTTCAAATATGAAGTGAGTTTATCCATACTTCGAAATATAAATACCTTTGTGCACTTTCAACATTGATTTTAGCATCAAATACTTTGTCCATATTGAAGAGACAGCAAACCGTTTCTCCTTGAACTCTACATTGAAAAAGTAAAGTAGTAGTACCCCTTCTGTAATTGCTCCTTCTCCTATGCCCCTTTTTCTCGCTAGTTGTCGAATTCCATCAATTTCTTCTCGTATACACTATTGCTTTTCGCTAGTAATAGACGAGATATTGCTTCTTGAGCTTCTTACTGGATTTCAGTTGGAATGAAGAAATTTTCAGCATTGTCACTCATTTTTTACGTCGAATTTGCAAATAATGTCGATCTTGTTCTGACTCCAAGACTTTCTAGTTTTCAGCTCAAAATCAATATTCTTGATCAAAATAAATCTGTCAAATCTGACGTTTTTCAATACCAGAATTTTTCATCACCTAATCGACCGGTTTTGCCCGTGGTCGTGGATAAAACGTTGAATTACATTCGGGAATTAACAGCCTTTAATCCACTCGAAAAAATGGGCACTCGAGGCGCAGCCGAGAGCTATTTTCCTCGTGGGTTAAGAGCTTGTTAATTCCCTTATGTAATTAATAACTATTTTATTTTTAAATAATAAGCAAATAATAAACAAGAAATTACAGATACAAAATATGCATTTGTATTACTTTGTTTACTTTGTCGTCGCGAAACACAAATAGGTTAGGTACATATGCATAATATCTATTGAAATCATCCAGCATCTCATCATAGAATGGGACACATTCAGCCATCTAAGCAAAAAGAATTAATAAACCTGGCCTACCCGATAAATTCTTGCATCTTGAGGCACATAATAGCGTATGGGAAAACGTTAATCAGAACTCACTCTTCGCACTTGAACAGTGTTGACATGAAACAGAGATTATAATCTACCTCAAGCAGAGTAAAGGGTACTACTGCTCGGCAAGAATAGGAACAAGTCTCTATCGGACCGCCTACGAGGTGCGCAGTAAATAGACTGGTCTAAGTAAATAACCGAATGCTGCATCTTTCGTCTGCGCATACAAAAAAATCTCACAATATATTTTCTATATTTTTCCTATTATTGACGAGCTATACATTGTGCTATATTTATATTAATTTTATACCTAAAATGTACAAAAGATAACAATAACACTGGTATAAAATTTTACCAATTAAACTGGTGTTTTATACCACAAATAGTGAAATTTAATACTATTCTCATACCGTTAAAAGTGACATAGTTTTATCACAGCATATTTTGAACAGTGTAATAAAATAAAGAAAACTGTACCATATCTACAACATAGATCAAAATCTACAGCAAAAATTTATTACTAATGATTACTTTATTACAAAACTAATATTAGATGAGCTTTTATATATTCATATATAAAAGCTCGTCTTATGCATACTCATATACATATGTTATGTTATATATGTTATGGAAAATATGTATATAAAAACTTTTCAAGCTTTTATGTATTTTCCATAATTAAAAATCAATATACATAACACCACATATGAAGATATACATATATTTGGCGTCCCACTGCGTAACATACAACAAACATTAAAGACTATGGGAAGTATGTAGGTAGCGAATACTTTTGCGCATACTTTTACATCAATGCACATATGTCAAATATGCTTATTTTGTATTGCGCTTCTTTGAATGATTGATTGCCGTAGTTGTTTAATACAATGTTTTACAAACATGATTGACAATGTATTATACAAATCTCATTGACAATGAACCTTAATAGAAAATAAATCGTATAAATTTATGATGTTAGTGAGATATGCTTTTGTTTTACCATTTACCTTCTTTCTCATAACAGGAGAAAATAAATAAAAAAAAATATCATGTGCAGCACAGTACACGTGATAGAAGTGAATACTTCTTTAGAATAGAGAATGAGAGAAATTAAGAGTGAGTGATTTAAAGAGAGAGAGAGAGAGAGAGAGAGAGAGGGATAACTTCAAAAGAAATATAACAATATAAAATTTGTGTAAAAAATATTCGGTTTATTCATTATCTACACTATCATCGGCTGGCGGTTCAATTGGTAATACTGATATGATTGGTTTGTGATAACTAAAATATACAATATATGTTCGTGATTCTATATTTTCTAGATAACGTGTAAACATTGCATCTATTGTTGTTCCGGATTCTGTTGTTGATTCTTTGGGATTGTTATTTATAAGCAGACCAAATGTTTTTCGAAGAAAGTTAATCAACGTCAAAGCATCATTGGATCCGAAATTTACATTAAAATCTCCCCCGAGAATCAAAGGGATTTTGTCTTTGCCTCTTCCAGGTGCATTTGCACCTATGTGGCTGTAAACCAGTAGGGAGCGAGGAATGAAATATATTATATCTTCTAGATTTTGGTTCGGTGAGATGTAGATGGCTGCGATGACTATATTTTTCCATCGCTTCGTACTGAGTTTATATCGCTCTCTCTTGCTCCACTCCCGTGTGGCGTCAGAGTTGTACGTACTCGCGCGCATGCACGTCATACTATATTTTCTTCTATTGCCTAGTATTCAATGGATACTTGGCTCTCTCTCTCTTGCTCGTACGATGCTTCCTAAACTATTCCCCCTTCAAGCAACTTAGACCTTGCACTTAGCGTATGAGTCGGCGTTAAAGACGAAGAACGGCACAAAAGGGAGACGCGGATAGCCTGAACTGATATATATGATGTATAGCTCTTTCTCTTTCTTTCTATGTTATATATCTGTGTACTCTGTCTTGTAACGAAGCCTGTGTTTTAGGTATACTAAATCTATAGCTCTCTTTCTCCGATTCTCTACGTTATATATTTTTTCTCTCTCGTGTAACGAAATCTCGAAACGTTTAATTTTTTCCAATTCACTCTCCATTCTCGTCAAATATCAGAACGCCGCCAAAGAAGTATTTACTTCAAAAATAAAAACATTTGTTTACATCCTCATACATTTTTGTTTCCATATTGAAGAGACGTTTAGATAATTTTGTCTATTTACAAAATCAGAAGAGATTGTAAGAGATGCATACAAAGGGATAGTTAAAGGTACCATTTTTATTCCACTCTCTGTCATTGCCAGTAATCTTATGGGTATTTATGGGCACCGATTTAGTGCCCATAATAATTTAGATTAATACTGTCAGGCTCTTGTTGGAAATCAACCTGTTTAATCACAGATATGGTAACAATTTGTTACAATCGCTACACGCCGCTATATTTAATGTATACGTAGCATGATTGATGCTGAGATACTCGCTGAATGTTCAACCCGTTTTCATCCAACCCGGAACCCCATTCGCCTCGGTACCACCCACTCAACACTGTTAAAGCACCATGAGGAAGATCCAACACCGAACCAAATTAATTTAGAGATGATTTATAGAGTGCTCGAACTCGTTGGGTCATGGTTTCAACACGATATCTGCCCAACCTTAAGATAACATAATACGAATTGAAGTATATGCAAATTTGCAATTCGAGCTTATTAAATAAATATATTTTAAGCACAGGTCCAATTATTGACTGTTTCTAAAAGCAATACTTATAAGGTTCTTATGATGATTATTAAGACTTTCATTATGTCCGTATTAAATTATACAGGGTGTTTATGATGATACAGCACGAAATTTTTACAAGTTTTCCAGTTTTAATATGTTTATTCAACTGCAAAAGAATAACATGAAGGAAATTACACATCACAGTATTATTATACTTTACAGAAAACTGTAAAATACCCATAGAGATTTTTGTAAAATTAAATAATCTAATGTGAAGTTCTTAATAATATCTAATAAAAATCTACATAATTTAGAAATAAGCATAGAATAGTTGAACAGTCAAAGAAAAACATTATATGGAAAACTGATTCTTACTACTAAAGATATATAAAAATTATACGTACCTCCCTCATCAACAATTAAGATACTTATTCTCCCTAATTTGGGGTTCCTATTAACAAGTAATACAACATTTTATACCTTTCGACATAAGACCATCAATTTGAAAACTGAAATTTTCTGGGTTTAATGTTTTTATTTTTTCCAGCAAAAAAGTTTTATTTAACGAAAATATTGAGCTGTTGTTGGTTCCTACCTATCATTTATTAGAACTTCGTACGGGAAATATTTCTTATTTAAATTGTTATGATGCAAAATTCTGTTTTTTATAAAACTTATTGAAAATAAAACACAAATTTTTGTAAATTAGGAAACAAGTGTAATATTAAATTTACCATCACAGTACCACAGTACGAGATGGTCTACTTAAAATAATTGTGACTTTTTGGCATTTACAACTTTAACAAAATAATGGTTCTGCATGTAGTGCAAAAATATTTCAAATGACTAAATCCACATGTTTTTCTTAAATAAATCTCTCAAAAGAACGCTGATTATAATCGGGAAACAAAATATCAGCGTAGGTACTACAACGTGCAATTGTCTCTTATATTTTTAATTTTGCCTCTTTCATAACATTTATCACCATCCAAGTATCACGAAAATAATAAATAATTAGGGCAAAAGGTCCTGAGGTCCTGCTTTTTATCATATTTCTGTGGAACTAGTTATAAACAGGATTTGTTAAAAATACACTATACTATAGTACCTATATTTCTTTCATTCCGCCGTGTTGATCTTTTAGTTCAACAAATCTCAAAAGCAGCATACCTAATGACCGAAATAAACAGTAACATACTTTGCGTAATTTTTATATTGCCATTTGTGCGATTTAGATATTGTCATGGTATCATTTTAACAATAATTTCTAATTATATAATATTTATAATCAGCATCTATTAAAAGAATTTAAATATTATTTAATGCAAACTATTTGCCCCAGGCTGAAGAAATATAATACTATGTCACGCAAAGACAAGCTTATCACAAATTTATTTATACAAAAATCATACGTTGTAATTATATGTGATGAAGATAATAGTGTAAGCGTGATTGTTAAATCTGAATGGGCAAAAAATATAAGTGGCATTAAAATAAAATCAGCTTGCATGAGCTATTCTTGGGTTAGTAAGTTGGAAGTTCATCATATTATTTAAATTTTTGCTTTGAATGTCTGAACATCTCATATAGCGTTTCTACGCATAGATGTAGGAAGATATTTCTGAAATACGAAAGATTCGTAGTTCAGAAATATTCGAAAAATTTCGATAACATGAATTCTAAATATTTACAGTCGCAGTCAACTTAATATAGGCATTCACCCTTAACGGTCTTAAAACTATGTAAAACTAAACTGACTTCTAAATCAGTTGAATTGTAAAGTATAGAAGGTATATTTGCAAAAGGTTGTTTAATTTATCTTCAAATTATACGCGTGTTGTTTTTTCATACAATTATTTTGCCTCCTCCATCCATGTTAACGCTATTTATGGAATTAGAGAAAAATTATTTGTACATTTTTAAAGCTTTATTTGACGTTTGGCCTCACCATCCTTTTTTTAAGATGTATCTGAGATGCATACTATATTTTGACGAAACTATTGACTGCAAAACTTAATGTAATTCAAAAAATGTTTCAGTTCAACTATAACTATAACTTACAAATCTGTTTTATATTACACAATTTATATTTAAAAAGAATAGTATTGTATTGTAGCATTGGTTAACACCAAATATTGAACTTACATAGTCCTTGTTGAAGTGTAGAATACTAAGGCATATACATGATGGGATCTATGAACAAGAAGGGAATACAATGTTCCCTCAGCTTAATTGTCCGACATGGTTAAATTATTACAAAAATCTTGTGTAAAAATGAAACAAAAGCAAACAAAAAATAAATATCATCCTAGGGAGGTCATAAGAACGACCGGGCGATCCGTTTTCCTCCTTATTATCTGTTTCAAGAAGTAGCAATACAATATTAAAAACTAATTCACTATGCATATTTGTAAACTAAATACCCTATTTTAAACCGACATCATGAAAAAAAATCAGGAATAGAAAATAAAGAGTTATTAAAGGAAAATTTAATGTTCGACACAGACCAATAAAAATACAGCAGATCACTCAATGGACACTACATGGATGGAAATGGATCATATTCTCCTACAGAAGTACTTCCGACAATGTCATTCGTACTATACATAGTCTGAGGTGGCTGACTAGGCCCAGTATTAGAGTGTTGCCAAACATTGTATGCTTGAGTTCGACTTTCATCGACGGTAATTTGTTCAGGGAAAGGTGCCAAAATACGCCTGTCCTTGTATTTATACATAACAGTCCCATCTTCAGCCTGAGGCTTTAGAGGAATTAAGTTGATTTCTGTGTCCAAATATATACCAAGATTTATAATTTTCTGAGAAGTAAAGATTTGTTGAAATATAGACTCATATATTCATACAAAACTATGTATGTATAGTTTATTCATCGCTATTTGCCAAATAAAAAATTTCAAAACATGCCATGGCTTGTTTTTATGGCTAGGCTCAGGCAGGCTGTTCCATTTATCGGGAAGATAAGAGAGTTTTTTATTTAAAAAATAGCGATGAAATGAATAGTATGTATTCAAACTGAGATTCACTAGTATCTTAATCTTTTTCGATTAATGTGCAGAAATTTTTAAAAATTCTTATTCATAATATTTTATACTTATGTGTCACAATACTTACGTACCATAAGTATAAAGACTATATGTAAATTTACATAATTATGCTTAAATTCAAAATACTGTATCACCTTACTAATTTGAATAAATATGTATGTAAATGAGTTCTAGCTGATCTGCATTATTGTGTAAAAATATTTGTGTATTTTGAAGAAATGTTATACGATGATTCACAATGAAATGCTATATGCTGCCTGCGATATCTGCCAGCTACCTATGCAAATCGCACCACTCAATTTATTGCACTTAAAATAATTTTAAAAATCTCTCAATTTTTAGAAAGCTATTCAGTTCCTTCATCATAAATATTCCTACTTACTCTCCTGTACTTATCTACATGATATACACAATAATACGTTGACAGGATTAAATTACTCCAAAATTAAAAAAGTCAATTATTACAAGGGTAATAGTGTACATACTAATAACTATAAATTACTTGACATCATCATTATATAAAATTTCATGACATCATGTGCCTTATTACTCTGAAATAAGGTAGAACTAGACTGAAGAATGAGATGTACACATTCGCGTTTATTATTCACTATTTTAATTACATGTATAGTACGTTTGTTTTTTCGTGAACAAAAAAACAAATTTGTAGTCACATATTTTAATTTCCTATAGTCGTCGATAATATAAAATCTCATTCAAAATTAATAGAAGGATTCCAGTATATTTTTTGCAGATAATTTCAACAATACGGGGATTAAACATTATTAAAGTATACCACTTTCTCTTAAATGTATCAATGTGGTAAAACATATTTGTTATTATGAACTAAGTAGCGTTCGATATAATAATGACATATGTGAGTATTACTGTGATTATTTATTTTTTGTTACTATTATAACTTGTTTTGAATTTAACGTTAAAAGGAGAGTATTTTAAGCGTGGCGTAACATGCCAAAATACAGAAATATATACTTGTATTATAAATATTCTATAAATCAGAATTGTGGCGATGATATCATCAAGGAAATGGGATCTTGCTGATAAAGGCGCTCTTGGTATGGAGGGGTCGCTAACCCAGTCGGTAAGTTAAATCCTGCTACGCAGCTCAACTGGAGCAATCAGCCGCTAATTGTGCAATTCAACAGTCACGTCACGAAATACAAGAGACAAACTTACTACACTATAAATCTCGTAAAGGGAGCTGGATATATCTGCTTGTATACTCTACGGTACATTCTGAAAACAGGAATTCGCGGGATGTCGGTCAGGTGTAACTAAAATTCCTTAAAGATAAAATTTATGCATTTCAGATTATACCACTCGTAAAACTGAATTATAATAAAAAGAAACTATCTCATGTTTTATATAGGGTTTTCCGTGTTAGACTGAACATTTTGATCTTTGAATAGAATCTTGATAAAGAACCTGATTATTTTATGTGCATGTGTAGGATTGTCTTACATTTATTAAATTTTAAACCATCAGCCAATTTTAAACCAGTTTAATTAACTAATAGTAGAAACGTTACTCCTCTGTGACTGGGTTTTATTGAATATTTTGACAAAAGCGTTAAAACAATGTTTTCCCGTCTCTGAATCATTTTATTATTGATGACAAATATACACTAAACTGTTAAGAATTTATATAATATATACCATACTAAGCGTATTTTCCATCTAATATGCAATCCATTACTGCTTGCTATTTCCTGTAAATTTTAAAATAAAAATTAAGTCAGTAGTAAGGCTATGTCACTACCAGGCTCCCTCGGATTTGTCCGCGGACATTTGATGCGGATGGCATGTAGTCATTGTTGATCTGAAGAACTCTTGGCGCAGGTATAAAACAGGTGTGTACAGATATAAAACAGGTCTGTACCGGTTTAAAACAGGTATGGTGGTATTGGGAAAAAACATGACGTCATTAAACAGTTTACCATACCTGTTTTAAATCGGTACAGACCTGTTTTATACCCGTACACACCTGTTTTATACCTGTGCTAAGAGTTCTTCAGATCAACAATGACCACATGCTATCCGCATCAAATGTCCGCGGACAAATCCGAGGGAGGCCTGGTAGTGACATAGCTATACTACCACAGTCATTGTATAGTAACTGACAAATTCAGAGTATTTCAATTGAACGAAGCATTTTTAAAATCCGGTTCATTTTGCCAAAACGTACTATGTAAGACGATTTTTTTAGACTTGTATTAATAATAGTATACTAGTATTTTTATATTTGTTTTTATAGGGAAATTTATTGATTAAACAAAAGTTTAAATAGCGTTGTGTAAAAAGAGATATACTTATTACTCGGATGGTTAATCTACTGTAGTGCGTTAACTTTTCTTAGGCAGCAAAATTACTTAAGAAGTAAGTAAAATTCAAACTTATTCGATATTTCCTACGGATATTGTCTAAATTTTCCAAAACTCCGGATTCAATTTCATGAAAATTAATTAATTCTAGATAGCTTTGGCGATATAACTGGTATTCATACTGAACCTCTCTATCAGTCCATCGGATAGTCAAATATTCGGTTAATTTCTATCACTCGATTGGATGTTCAGGATAGAACAAATATTTTATTTAATAATTTGCAAATATCTATTGTGTCCTAGCAAAATCATTCTTCTAGAGCACGTTACTTTTTATGGTACATGTATTATTTGTAAGATGTAATACAGCAAAATATGATAAAATGGAATTAAAAAAAAAACAATACTTAATATGCTTTTTCACCATAATACTGTATCAAATGTAAACTTTAGTTAGTATGATATTTCCTCATACGATGAGCATTATTTTTAGACTAATGTAATATATAGATATCTAATGAAAATGTTTAAAATGAATCATCAAAAAACGGTTCACACTAAGTAAAATATTCCTTAGAATAAGACTGGCGTCACAAAAAAAGAATTTTATTCACATATTGATGGTAATAATTAACATCAATTCACTAGCTTTTTCGTAACAAAATTAAAATCTACTGTCAAATAACAAATCATAAAAATCCTGTATTAATTGGGTTTTCCATGCACCTCCAGTGTTTTTCGTATCTGAGAAATAGACTTTTGTGGTACTGTTCAAAATTTATATTAATGAAGCTCTACGTAATTTTCTTAGCAATCCTACTACTAACAAGTGATATTTTGTGACATTCCGAATTTCGATATTTTCTTTAATCGCCCTAGCATTGTATTAACAATATTTATAATGAAAGGTATAACGCAAAAGTGGTAAAGATGATATTTAAAAGATAACGTATCAGAGTCATATTGGATACTGTTAAATTATTATTATTTTAGCTATATATAATTAAAAGTTATGTTATTATTTATGATCTACCTTTAGAACTCAGAAATTGCTTATTCCGAAAATACCAAAAATTTCCCTTATTATCTCTTAAAATTATGACTCTGATTGAAGTAAAAGGACAAATACTATTCAATACAGGATTACAATATTTGAAGCATACAGAAAATTAATTTTTAAGCTGAATCATTTAAATTTCACAATATTTATAATTCAAAATTTACAAAAACACTCTTAAGATAAACGAATATGAACAGATGGCACATAAAGCAGTGTTATGTATAATCGTTACCATAGCTACGCACTAAAACGAGTTGAAACGTTACATAAACGTAACATAATACTAAAAGGATATGGAATATCAAATGATCCAGTTCTGACATACATTTAAATATTTTATTAGAAATTGTAATACCTTAGAACTCGGTTAATAATTATATTACATTAATTATACTTGTATTACTTAACGCTACAGTTACTAATTAAAATCTTGATTTTAATGTATGTCGAATACAATTAAATATTTTACATCAGAATTAGATTACGATTGAAATTAGAACTAGATTAGGAATACGTAGGAAAGGAAAGAATGACGATGTTCTATACTGTTCGAACTAAACTACAATAATAAATTTAAAAGTTTCTCGTAAATTAGAAGAATTGAACTAATCTTGGTACTTATTTATATTATGTATAAATATATAATTTTAATCATATTATTTTTAAAAATGGAAGAAGTGATAAAGATATAAAACAAAGAATAGCGCAGGGTCGAGTAGCTTCTAACAAAAATAAAGCACTTTTATGCTCCGGGGTAATAAGCTTAGAAACAAGGAAGAGATTTTTGAAAACATATGTAGGGAGCACGGCGCTATACGTGCTCCTGGACGGTAGGGGAAGCAAGTAGGAAGAAATTAGAAGCTTTTGAGATGTGGTGTTACCGAAGAATGATGAAAATACCGTGGACTGATAGGGTTAGAAACGAAGAAGTATTAGAGCGAAATGCGTAGGTTAGCACAAGATAGGAGAAGCTGGAGGTTAGCGTCCAATCAGTCTTAGGACTGATGACCTCATGATGATGATGATATTTTTAAAACCAATTTTACATAATCACACTAAAGGTGCACTATTACACGACAAAATTTTTCAAATTTAGGCACGCAATATTTCACCAGTACTTTTTGGTCGCTTAAGGAACAACTTTCAATTAGAAGCTTATCATTTCAAAAATAAAATGTCTATTGTTGTCTTCGAAGCATTTGAAGAAGTCACATTATTGCATTTAGCCTGGCGTCGATACCTTATAATTAAATGTCTGCAGCCGTTGTTTTAAATAATATTAGAAATAAACGAAAACACATTGATGCTTATAGCGATTTTAAACTTTGAATATCTGTATGTCTCTTTAATACTTTAAAAAAGTTGTTTTATTGCGTGGCGTTTATCAACGAGCACCTTGAGAACAAGTATTTGAATCGAAAAACGCATGTTACAATATTATGGGGTTGAGTTTTTATTTTATTGTGATTTGACTTTTATAATTTTTAAATGAAAAATAGCTTGGGAATAGTAAATGTTCTATATTTGTTGACCCAGTATTGTATTACCACTAATATGTTGTCAAAAAAAAAGTAAAAAAATTAAGGGAAAATTTGTTCTATATTCTCTGATGAGGACATCGCAGAATATAAACTGCAGCGAGTTTATCGGAACTCTTGATTGAAAGGTAATATTTGATCAACTGCCGCGATATTATGTATCTCCAAAATGTTTGATATTTGTTAATTTTCTTAAGCTACATTTTGTTTGTAAATTATAAGTCATTCCATTGTAAGCAGAGCACTCAACTTCACAAAACAGTGCTTTTATTATCTATTCATGTATTCGTTTCCAAGATATTGATTGATAAACGTCAAAATGCAATTTCATTGCAATATCCTCAATATTTTTGAGCTGTTTGCATAATAAATGTGATTTTCAAAAATCGTATCATAAAATATAATGAAATTCATATGAATCAAATAATAAGTCGATTGTTTGAGATACCTAATATTTAAATGTCTTTTCTATTGTTACGCAGAAATTGTTGTTCAAACCAGTACACCTAGAGGATTATATAGAACTTTATTTTATTATAGAATAAAATGGCTAAAACTCACTTATTTCAAATAAATTAATTTACATTTCTTTCTCTATCTGAGACATTACAACTGTTGAAGATTTCAAAAAATAAAACCCGCCACAGGTAGGATTCGATATTTGTCCCGGATCGAAACCGAACGACATACAGCTGTTTCGAACTTATTAGTTCTCATCAGTGCCGTACACGGTACGCCGATTAAGGACAAATGCCGAATGAACTTTATGGCGTATACATCTTTATCGATCTCTGTCAGTAACATCTGTCAGAAACCTTATCTGATCGTGCAGAAACACGAGAAAGGAGTCGAGGATCGCTTCTGGGTATAATTCAATGTCTGGCTGGGCTTTAGCCCGAGGAGTAGTTGTTTCCTAGAGCGATTATGTAATAGCTTTACTATTCGGGAACTACTTTGATAACCGCTTGGCGGTTTGGTGGTTCCTTTTTCGATTTCCGACTTATATGTTACTGACTGTTGAAGATATTACTATTTCTATATAATTGATAGTATTATATATTGTATTGTATATTATTATTTATCCTTTATAATTAAAATAAATATATAAAAACTAATTTTAATTTTATAGAAACTTGTAGTAAATATTAAAGAAACTAAATTATAATTCGCTTTACTAAGAACAGATGCCTCAGATTCTACTGGAATTAGAATAATTGGCCTTAAATTAAACTTTTAGTCAAAAGGTCTTATTTACAGTTTTTCACATTTAAATAATAAATAAATTTATTATACAAAATTAAAACCTTTACTGGTTAGATTTTCACTTTTTATTTGTTAAACATAACAATTGTTTCAACAACACAGTGGCTTCATAATATGTTGAGTATATAGACTAGTTGAGTCTATGTACTCAACATCTGTTAATATGTTAAACATATGTTAAACATAACAATGGTTTCGCCAACACAGTGGCTTCATAAGATGTTGAGTATATAGACTAGTTGAGTCTATGTACTCAACATCTGATGAAGTCACTGTGTTGGTGAAACAATTGTTATGTTTAACAAATAAAAAGTGAAAATATAACCAGGAAAGGTTTTAATTTTGTGTAAATATGGATTTTAATCAAGTATCGGCCCAATCAATTCAGAACAAATTTATTATTTAAATTCTTACTTTTACATAATACTTTCTTGTACATGAAATGTACAAGAAATTATTATGTAAAAGTAAACAAAAAGAAACAGAGTTTACTTAATATCTCAATATAAATTATAAGATTCCCATTAGAATCATTAGAATCTGTTGTATGGTCTTTGAGATTAAGTCAAGACCAAGTTTTGTTGAAGATATTAAACGTTGCATTTCAAGTGGAAACGCGCCATTAATATATTCGAAAACTATAATTCATAGATTTTTTAAACTTACTATAAACATCGCTCTTATCAATTTAGATCTGCAGATATCATATAGAATAAAAGAAAAAAATAATAATTATAGCCATCATAACAGCTGAGTGGTGTTTTAATCAAATTTAAGAAAAAATTATGTTCGTCATCTATTGTGCACTTTCGTGATTAAGTAATAATCAATTCTATCAAGTTATAGAAACTGAAGACCAATATGCAGAATATACAATATTACACTGAAGGAACAGTTTATTTGTGAAATCTGGTATACTTGGCCTTAGGTTGTTCAGCATAAATACTCCAAAGTAGTAAATATTATGTATTACCATAAATTTATCCCAGGCTTAGCAATATAATCTTTATTTGGGCAAATTTTCTTTACTAAAAATATACATGTTCATGTTTATTATGACTTATCGGAATTAGAAAATTCTATATTTTGTATGTAGCCCTACCATTTCTTTTTATGGATCGATATTTCTTTAAACTATAAAATGTAATTTATGTAATAAATTCTGTTTGATAATAATCCTGTTTTACTAATAATCTATCTCCCTCATATATAGTCAATCAATTATTATTTTCAATCAAATTGAAATATGTTATGAAGAACACCGTTCTATATTGTATCGATACAATACACATACAAAACGACAGGGCGGGAGCTACACAATTTAATTAAATATAGGGCCTGAAATTATTATCATATAGATTATCTGACCTTTATGCTGCTTTTGTAATAGACACATATTACTGGATATAGGCATTTATTACCAAAATTTAATACAAAAATAGTATTATGAATAATACAATACGTGATTTTAACGTAATATTATTTAATGTAAAATGGATATTTGTCATAAATGTTTTTTTTACCGATATTTTGTCACACTGCACGTTTATTATTATATACTATATTAAACTAACTACTGAAGAAAAGTATTCTGAAATATAACATTTTACTTAGAATCACTTCTGAGAAGTTGAATATAGATATTAAATTTGTAATAGTATTTGGCATCTACTGATATGTTGAATATTAAATAGAATGTATAAATAAATTTATACATGTTAAAAATACTAAAGCTCGTCTTTCTGTAATTGATTCTTGCTACTGCCCACTTGTGCATGGTAAAACTATTTACTCTATATCTGTTTCTCCTTTTTTCATTCTATACCTTTTTTCACTTATTCATTCTTGACTTGCAAATGATTTTGTAAATTGTAAATAAGTATATTTTAAATATAATTACAAGTAGAAATGTAAATGTATAGTTTATTTCATCACTATTTTCCAAATAAAAAGTGTCAAAACATATCGCTGCTTGTTTTATGGCTAGGCTCAGGTAGACTGTTCTATTTATCGGCAAGATAAGAGAGTTTTTAGAAGAAATTCTTATTTGTCAAATAGCGATGAAATGAAAAGTACTTGAAAATTAATTCTAATTATATTATTATAAAAAAAAATCTCGCGTTTTATAATAGTATAGACTTTTTCCGCGCTTTTATAAATTCAACTCAAAACCGTTGTTATTAAATATTCCATATACGTCATATGGTATAAACCAAATATGATTTATCTTTTTCATTTAATTAATACAATCGAGGATCGCCATAAATTAAGACGAAATTAAGGCCTGTGAACGGATGTGAGCAAATTATAGGTAATAGATTACTGCAGGAAAAAGATGTTTTAGGTTCTCCATGCGTACTATACTTAAGAAAAATGACGTTCGAAGTAGATAAGTTTGAAATACGGCATAATATATATCAGCCAATGCTCATTTCTGCCTAAACGCTTATTAGTGTACATTATCAGATAAAATTATGTTCCGGTATAATTTATTAGTATGTGCATATGTGCAGACCAAAGAATTCGAATATAGCTGGCTATGGAAATGTTCTCGATGCTATTTCTCACAACTAAATCTTCCTGAGGTCGACATGCATTTTGTCCAGGTGCATACATTAGTTTACTTAAGGTTCAAAATAGTGATATATTACTTTGCACCATAATATTCCGTTATGATGCAGAGTATTTTTAATTACAAGTAGTTACTTTTATTATGTATATATTTAAATCTGTTGAAATATCATTTATTTTTCTTTAAACACGTGAATAATGAATCTCATTGTAGCGAAACCAGCTAATTATACCGAGAGAACAGTTTGTTTCTAATAAGAAAACGCGTTTACTTAAGTTCACGTGTTCAACATTGTAAATATGCAAAATTGTAGCTAATGTAATGTAAATCCTGCTTTATAATAATTTGATTTTACTAATGATCTATCTCCCCTCTCACATACTAAAGTGATCATTCATTTTAAACGACAAGAGTTACCTGCACCTAAGTATCCATTGCGCTGAGTCGCTGTCGCACAATTGAAACACGTTATGTTAGACAACTATATCAATTATATGACATACAATGAATTTAACTTATTTAGGTGTCACTTGGTGAACCTAATTGAATGGTGAATTTTGAAGTAAACAAATGTTACGAATTATAGATATTTCAAGTCTATTTTTAACAGTTATGAAGGAAATTGCATATTTAGGAAAGTAAAATATAATAAAATATATTCCATTATTATTTCTTCATGTCTTTTTCAACAAGAGAAGCATATTTGAACTGAAATAGAGTAAACGAAAACAAATCCTATCTAACATATTTGCATTGATGCTATTATATGTTTAAGGACTCAAAATCAATTTGTTATCAATGTAATCCATAAAGCGATAGATAGATTGTTCTTTCGGTGTAGAAAAACAATATCATCTATAGCTAATTAATAGAAATGAGGTATATTAGCCTCTCTCTTACAAATAATATACAAATGTACGCAATAAATCTTTTGTATGTTATCTACTTCATGTGAATATGTTTACATAAGGTGACAGCAATACATGCTATTTGTTTACTGTAGCTCTTTAGGCGTGGTATAAGTATTAAATAATTGCAGATAATTTCACCAATCATATGTAGCAATATAACTTTAATGATATGATTGTTCCGAGTTATTGGCTCGTTAGAGTCATGTTTTATCCGTATTAAATTATGTTTAATATTTTTTTTATCATGTAGATTTTTTTCACAAATTGCTGTTGCTGTTTCAGCAATTGTACAATTGCTGTCAATTACGTCAAAAAGAATCACTATGAATGTTTATTTGTAATGCTTCACTTGATATCTCTATAAATACGGTGTGCATCTTGATAAAAAAAGAAAAACAGTATATTTTAATAATGATAGGAGAGCGTCATCTTCTTTTTTGACAGCAAAAGGTAATGAAAGAGTCAGGATTATTAGGGCAAATGCAATGCGAGGGATTATTGAGATATTCGGTTAAGTCCATTAGTCATTCTACAAATGTCATGTCGTTTCCAAATGTTTAAAATTGATGAAAGAAAAGGTAACTAACGTTCGGATAACGTGGGCTACAATCACTGCAAAGTACTATTTTTTATGCAATTAGAACTTTGTATAACCATGATAAATTTATACAATTCTTCCTACTATTTTACTTGAATAGTACCCGAAATAACCATAGAATTTTCATTATTCCAAAAAAGTTAATATTTCGACTTAAATATAATCAGGAAATGAATGGGCCCTTAATTTAATTTATCCAGTTCTCAATATTTACGTGAAGATATATTTTCACACGTTGTCGAAGTTACAATTTTATGAGCTCTAAACTTGAAATTAAGGAAAATGCACTGATATCACAGTAAATAGCAAAAAAGAAATGGAGATAATAAAGTATTGACTCCAAGACATGAGTTTATGATGAAGAGTTTGGTGTAATATGATTGCATATAATCAAATGTTTTACCCCCAGCATATATATCTTTATATGTGATACATACTGTTTCTTTGTGAATCTTTCTATTAAGAAAGTAGTGCCTTTAAGCCAGGTAGATGGCGTTTGGCGATTTCTACATATATGTTTGTGCCGGCTTGGTGTAAGACATGTCTAATATTATTAAAGCGATAGGCATAGTCTAGTATACTTACATTAATTATTTCTAATAAGGATGAAATGGCGATATGCAATTCCAGGACAACGTAATGTTCTCAACTAAGAATCAATTAGATAGGTAATAATTCCTTTTAAGATTCAATCTATTTGAGAAATGTAAGGAATTAAGTATAAGTTTATACTTTTTATATTATATTATGCCGCTTAACGGATAATTCAAAAATTTCAATAGACACTCACTCAGTTGCCAAATACTTTTGTGACAATTTGTTTATAAATTATAGACATAAAATTGACAAGATAAAAGTTTAATTTTATTGACAATAGTCACGGGTGAGGCAGATTATCTAAAAATATGAACTATTTTCTAAAATGGTTGGGCTATTACACTATTTTTTGGTTACTTTTGCGAAAAATGGAATCACATAATTACAAAATATTTATTAAAGAATAATTTACTATTTGCGGCCACAAGTTAAGGTAATTCTGTTCGAGTATAACTTATAAACTGTTTTTAAATTTAGTAGGCATATATAAATACCTTTAAGAAATACTGTACACGGCATGATTCTGGAATAAATGAAATATACTGACTTAATCGCTGAGAAATTATTGTAAAATGCCACTTATAACAACGTTGAAACTTAATAATCACCTTAGAAAATATAAAATTAACTTGACCTTTTACATATACATAAATATTTCAAGGATAAGGTGATTTCCTATATATAACCAGCAACATTTTCTCATTCAGGTTTGATGTTTCCCGCGTCAGTAGACAAATTTTACACCGGTCTGTTGTATAAAATAGTAACCTGTTATTATAACTGTAGTTTCGTTATTTTTTTCTGCTTCTCTTATGTTTAGTTCAGTATTTGTAAGCACACGCAACGTTTGAAGTTTAACCTTTAATATTAGCTGTTAAATATTAAATTTGTTTTTATGTATATGTATATGTAAACTAATAGTTACATGTATGCAACTGTTAAATATGTAATTAACTATTATCTATTATAATAAAAAAGTAATATGTATGAGTCTGTATTGTTTGAAATAATAAAAAGTGGTAGTATTAGAAATAAGTAACTCAAGGGAAGTAAGTAATACATACTTATGTGTCATATCAGTTTATTATAGTGGGATCAAATTAAATTATATTGCCTTGTGGAAGTTATAACTCATAAAAAAATTCATAAATAAACAATAAATCTAAATTATGTTCATACATAGATGAGCATAAATATAAGCATAACTGGCAATACAAATTTGTATATTCTGTTACAGATTTCTATAATTACCATAGTTATAATTAAATACAATCTCATCTCTCCCTAATTATTTAAGATCACCAACTGAATTTATTGGTAAAGAGCTTGCTAAGAAGCGAAATCAAGTTACGTTTTATTTCAATTGAAAGAAAATGTATGAAAGCGTATATAAGTATATTTAAGTATATTCAAATTATACAAAAACCTGGGCATTCAATTTAAGGCCCGACACAGAACTAATAAACGTCAACTTGCATCACTGTCTACGGCGTGGATAGGACTGTCACATTCTCCTCTCCCACAGAAGTGTCTGCAATAGTATCATTTGTATTGTAGACCGAAGTGATAGACTGGGTCCAGTATTGGGAATGTCATTGTATGACTAGGCTTGAGTTGCTCCTGATGAGTTTGGCACCTATCCTTGAGTATTAGTGTGCATGTCTTCATCTCTATGCGTAGCCTTTCTCTCCCCCATTTAATGATTTAGAGAAAAGAGATAGATTTCTATCTGTGTAAACTTAAAAAAAACTTTATCGATTTACCAGGGCCAAGGGTGCAGTACCTGCAATTCTGCCCACGCATTGAACTTTTTAAACAAAATGTTGCGTCGTTAGATAAAACAATCTGGTTTGGGAATTAGATATTTTTATTACTTTACTCCAATATCATCTCACGTATAAATCAACTTCCTGAATTTCGTGACCTAATTGCACTTTGTATATGTGCAATTATCCCTGTTCAGACATTTCAAAACAGATGATTAATATACTACATCCTGCAATGCGATTTATCGAATAGGTAAATGAGTATTTTTCTGCCCCGTTTGTAACACATCCAACTATGTATCTTTTGGATATGCATGACAACTATTAATAGAATTATCTTTCACAGTACCAATATTTTGATACTATTCTAGTTATGGCAAGTATGTAACATGTCATTTAGGACACTGGTTATTAAATATTAATAGCTTGTGTACGAGTTCTGTTTCCATACTCAATAATGATTAAGATTTCAGTTGGTCGTGTTCTGTTTAAATGCACCGTATTTTGAAATGTGACAATAAGATAAATAAAGTTGAAGAAGAAAAAACGCGAAGAAAGTCTTCAAGTAATATAAAAATTATAGAGGATCGCAGAAAGACTAAAATAATTCTCGAGTGTACGAAAATATGCTTTCTTAAATAACACTGATAAGAGTATTACTGTTAAAAAAACTATCGATGGCATCATAACTCTAATGATGATGACTTCAAAAAACATACGTATATGAAAAAGTGCGCATCAATAAAAATACCATATCGACCTGTTTGGGTATTTTTATATTTATATTAAAAATCAACTAGTCAATTCATTGTACAATTAATGCAAATCAATGCCAAAGTAATTTGTCATTACTTTGTAATAGTTTTGTGCTTTTATTTACAAATTACTGCTTCAGAGTATAAAATCATATTTAATTTGAGTACATTTATTTATCATTGCATAAAAATGGGATGTTAAATTATACTTAGAAATAAAATGTAAGTATGTGCAATTATAGATGCATAACTATATTACATAATAAATACAAACTGTCTTCATCAAATAAAATAAGAGAAGGAAGTCTACGAAGTGGTGACTTGGTTATCTGAATGTGTTAATTTTGTTTATGAGGTTCTAAAGGCTGTAGGATTCTAATATTAATTCCAAACACTCAAAATATTCAAAGAATTATGATTTGTTAACTTATAAGGAATTAAATAAATTTAAGAATTTATTTTAAAAATAAAAATAGTAATTATGTCTTATATAATTTTTTTTGGAAGCAAAAAAATATATTATCTTATCTATTTATATAAGTATTTAAAATATAATTCAAAATAGATTATATATTCCTACAAATGAGGATTTTCAGAAAATGTTATTAATGTCCACACAGAAATATTTAGTTATCCCATTAAAAAAATGTATGTTTAAAGGTGACCCGCCTTTCAAGAATGCATCAGTTTACCATCGGTGATAGTGTGGGTAGATGTGCGAAACTTATTGTCGTAATACGGTAGATTATTTATTATTTATCACGACATAATCTATACATATCACGTCTGTTTTATTACTTATTGTATTTACTCAAAACAACAGTTATGATATTACACAGGAACATTGAAAAATAATCATCATTAATCATATTTACTTATTTTGTTACATAAACCGCGAATTTTGCCATCCAATTCCTTCTACTGAAGAAAAGGAGAATTTAGTGGCATTTGAATCTAATTTTATTTCTTGTTTCATTTTTCGATTGACATCTTTTTCCATAACATCAAAGATCTTATGCAGGTCTGAAATGAATCATTGTTTTACAATCGAGTCATTCTTACATTACCTGTAGATGTTTTAAAATGAAAATAATGCAATTCGATATTGCCTATATGTTTTATTTTAAAAGTAATTTTACGCTAATCTGTCTTTACTATATTTTGCACCATAAATTGCAAAATAAAACCATATCATTTATATTAAAAATAACTGTTATTAATGTTATTAATGGAACCATTCATCTGAAATAAACACATGTGTCATTTGAGTACAGCGCTCAAAGTATTTGTATTGAGTATTGAATATTTTTTGCGCATTAAATAAATCGCTAATAGTAATCATAATCACTTAACGTATATGGAATATGAATAGTAAATTTAATATGAATATGCAAGTTGTTAATAATGTAAATTGACAATTATTCTAGATAATGTTTGCCTATCGGTATTGGTGTAATAATGTAAAATAGTTTATTTTGCATTTATTTATTGAGGTTACATAATATGTATGCAGTTTTCTGAAAAATAAATGCTAGCCGGAAATGAAAATTCTTGACTATGAAAATTATATGGTTTTCAAAAACACAACTTTTTCACTGTTTTTACTGTCTAGCCTTCAATCTCCGGCTTTTAGTTTTTATTGTTTTAAGTAAAGAATATCGATTTATTCTATGTATTTCAGTAGTTCTATGGATTTATTGATAAAAAAACATGTCTTTGAAGCTGTAAGCTAAAATAACATATAAATAATAGAAAGGGAGCAGACATAAAATAAGATTTAATTCATCAGTAATTAGTATCAATTTTATTTTATTTTATTTATGTATGTAGGATACCTTTAGACTCATTGACACATTTAAAACATACTTCTTTTAGTATTTATAAATTAATGTGTTATAATTGGTGATGTTAAAATAAGTAATGACGAGGTTACATTTTAAGTTTCTCAATCTAATGGTTACATTTTAAGTTTGTCAATCTAATGCATCTAAATGAGAATACATATACAGCGTGCTTGAAAAGTCTCTTCACTCCCCTATAGTGTTCGAACAGAGAAACGCATAATATGAAAACGACATTCATATATTAAAATGTAAAAATAATGTTTTACATGTTTTGTATTAATAGTAAATAGCCATATAATCATCAAAGATAGTGTTGCGGCGCTATTTTGAAAATTAGTTTTAAATGACGACAGTGTGTGAGTAATACCTGGAATCATATGGAAGCTGTTTCAAATGCTTACCCAAACGTTGTTTTTTACACATATGTATGTCTTTTGAGTTTTAAAATTAATTAATAGATATAATTTATTATTGGCATATCAACAAGCTTTTCACTTATTGCCTTCCTATGAAATCGTGTTTGTATTTTTTTTTTGACAGGAATTATACAAAAAGTCTCTTAGACGTTTTTACATACCGAATTTTTCATTTTGTATTTATATTAAACATAATAATATATTTAATTCACAAATAAAAAAATGATAATAGTAAAAAGTAGTATCAGTTATCTTTAAATAATTTTAAAATGAATGTTCACAATATACACACCTCCCTCTTGCTGACATTACAATATCCTGCGATAACTTTTTTTTTCCCCGTCCAATTGGAGGAATGTAGGTTTCTGTGGAAATTAACTTACAATTTTTCAGTAATTATGTGCTTGAAAGCCTCAATGGGTTATTAATGGGTTCCGTAGCATATACTTCACCTTTTAAGTAACTTGAAGTCCCATAAAATTAAGCCCCATAAAAAAAGATATAGGGCGTTAGGTTTAGACAGCGAGCAAACCACTCTATTTGCGTCTATCTATTTGTATACTGTCCATTATGTTTATTTTCAGGTCTCCAAGTTCATCAGAATTTTTTTCTAGAATTTCCAAAGTTAACTGCTCAATAGTATTATGCAACAAGCATAATATATATATATATATATATATATATATATATATATATATATATATATATATATATATATATATATATATATATATATATATATATATCTGTTAAATTTCGATTTAGAAACATGTCCAACTATACTCGTACCATTACTCAAGATTCCTGTCCATATGTTTTTTGGAAATTATGTATAGCTATCGCAAAATGTATAATTCTTGTCACTCTAAAACCTTTATTTATATACCTAACTTCTGAATATTCATTTTATCATTGAGAAAAAAACGTGGCATTATAGGTGACATAAACTGTTTTTGAATATCCAGGTATGAATTTATAAACAATGATGCGCACTATATGTATAAATTGCAAGCGAAGAGGTTTTTTTGATGGCATTTTTTTATTTAAAAACTGCAAATCATTTCCTTTATATAAAAAATTTAAAAGGGGTTGTCGAAAAGTAATTTTAGTTATGTTTTCTAGTTCTTTTAATATAATTTACTGAGAGAATCAAGTTTTAAAATTTCAAGATGAAAGTCCACATTTTAAAAAGTCGTACATATTTATAAAGTTAAAGTGTTATTATAACAAATCTAAAATGGTTGCGTTTCGTAAACCTATGTTCTAACTAATGTAAACATTAGTGGGCACTTCTTAATGCAATATTTACAGTTAATTCTGATCCGTGAATGCAATAATTGGCAAAGAGCACAAAATACGTAGAGATAAAGATATTAACAGGTAAACAGAATTTCATCTTGAAGAAAGTATTTATTTACAGACATTATAATTATTCTCTTAATACATAACGGAGGTGTTAGTCCTTAGTATAGTAAAACACATATTACTAGCACTTCGGAATCAGGTAGCAATATTGTGGGCGGTTTGTTTAATGGCACTATATTCGGCCAATATATTATGAGTTTCTTAGCACTTACAAATTAATAGAAACTGAAACTAATATATGGAAAGGTGTATTTCTAGCAACGTGTACCTCAGTATTAAAAAATTTTGTAAATTGAATATGGCTATATAACTTTACGTATCGTGTTCTGGTTTGTAAGACATATAGATCTTCTTTGTGGGCTGTTTAGTAACTTTTAGATATTAAATGTAGGATTGTCACCCGTACATTATAATAAGGTATTCTACGCTATTTCGGGCAATTATACTCTATACTTTATGAGAACAATAAAGTACGCGAAAATACTTTATTTCACATAGTTCGATTTTTCTAGGCTTTATTTTACGTAAATTATTAAAAGACCAAAAAAAGTTGATCATAATTTTGCGTATTGTGAATCTTGGTGGAGGCGCGGCTTATTTGTTGTCCATCCAAAAAAAATGTACTACCGATTGTAGAATAGTTTAAATTACCTAAATTATTTATATAAGGTATTTAATAATTTTTATTCATTAACAAATCGATAAACCGATAAAAAAGTTACATCAGTTCGAAAAATCTTTAGCTTATCGTTATTAGTTTTTAAAACTATACTTCTACTTGCGAGAACTTTAGAACGATTAGCCTAACTTCCCACGCGTCAAAAATCTTAACCAGAATAGTGCAGAAGAGGATGGAAAATAGAGCGGAGGAAATACTAGGAGAAGACCAATTCGGGTTTGGGCGAAATAGAGGAACTCGCGAAGCTATTCTCGCGCTAAGAGTAATGTTAGAGGAAACAATAGAAAAAGGAAAGAACGCTTTAATAGGATTTGTAGATTTAGAAAAAGCTTTTGATAATGTAAGATGGGAAAAAATGTTCTAGATACTAAAGAGCGCTGGAATGAAGTATAGAGATAGGAGAGTAGTACACAATCTGTACAAAGAGCAAACTGCTGTTATAGAAGTAGAAGGGAAAGAAGGGAAGTAGGTATTAAGAAAGGAATAAGACAAGGATGTACGCTATCACCACTAATTTTTAATCTGTACATCGAAAAGGCGATTAATGTGGTAAAAGATAGAGTGGATTTCGGGATTAAAGTACAGGGACAGAAACTAAAAATGCTGAGATTCGCGGATGATATAGCAGTATTAGCATCTAGTAAAGACGAATTGGAATCAGCGTTGAAGGATACGGAGGCAGTGTTGACAGAGGAATACGGAATGAGGGTGAATAAAAACAAAACTAAAGTGTTAGTATGCAGAAGGCGCGAGAGCAGAGCAAAAACGAAAGTACAAATTAATAATGAAATATTGGAGGAAGTTAAAGACTTCACTTATTTAGGAAGTAAAATAAATTGGGATGGAAGAAGCTATAAAGATATAAAACAAAGAATAGCGCAGGGTCGAGTAGCTTTGAACAAAAAGAAAGCACTTTTATACTCGGAGATAATAAACTTATATATGGAGCACGGCAATATACGGTTGCGAAACCTGGACGGTAGGGGAAGCAAGTAGGAAGAAATTAGAAGCTTTTGAGATGTGGTGTTACCGAAGAATGATGAAAATACCGTGGACTGATAGGGTTAGAAACGAAGTAGTATTAGAGAAAGTCGGCGAGAAAAGAAGTATGTGGAAAAACATAAAGAAGAGAAGAGATGGTAGGCCACTTGCTGAGACATGGGGGAACAGTCCACGATATTTTGGAGGCAGAAATAGGAGTGAAAAAAGGCAGAGGTAGGCGTAGATTAGACTGCTGCTCGCAAATAGTAAGGGATGTATTGCACAATTAGCGAAATGCGTAGGTTAGCACAAGATTGGAGAAGCTGGAGGTTAGCGTCCAACCTGTTTTAGGACTGATGACCTCTTTTAAAATACCAATATATATATATATATATATATATATATATATATATATATATATATATATATATTATATTGGTATTTTAAAAGAGTATTTGATTGTTGTTGTGAAAAATGTGGATACTTTTGAGGTTATTATATCTTAGTAATTTTCAATATCAATCTGGATGGATTTTTAAGAAAAAAATTTATATGACATTCATTTTTATTTTTCTTTATTTTGTTTATACTTAATAGATATCCAATCTATCTATTCGTATTATACATATTTTAAATTTACTGGTACTTTGAATTTATCGCGCATAATAATTAAAAGTGTCAGAAGATATCAGAAGGTGTCAGAATATTGATAAAAGTAATAAAAAATATGGTTTTAAACAAAACAATCAAGTAAACTAAATAATACTTTATTTTGATACAATGTACTTTTTTCCTACTTTAACAACCAATATGCTTTATTTGCTCAAGTAAAAGGTGGCAACCCTAATTAGGTAGTCGGAGTTCATTTTAGTTGATATTGCTCTAATGCTTCACAATTTCAATGCCTTCCTTATAATGTATTGACCAGAAGAATTTGTTTCTTTTAAACACCTACCCGATATTCTCAAAATCACTGGATAATTCTCGGTGTGTAATGTGTGTTTATGATCACTTGAATACTTCTAGTTACCTACCCTATGAACAATTTTCCACCTTTATTTATATACTACTTGTAAAAATAATATGTTTTAAGAGCATAATTATGTTCATAATGTAAATTAACGAATAATAAGTAACTAAAAACTAGATTACTAAAATAATAGTCAAGAATATACCCTATATATTGGCAGTTATGGAATAACTGATAATAATAATATAAAGCATAAAATTTTTGTTGGAAAAATGAAAATATAATAAATTTGTAATAACCGTTGAGTATGTCATTCACGTTATATAGAAATAATGCCCAACTTACCTTAAATAGATAATAATGGTAGACTATTTCTTTATCAAGCTATAATTCTTAAGAATTTCTTATTCATATTCATGTTAACCAACTGGTTATATTTTTGTAGCTATAAAATGAACAATTGACTAAGTGCTTGGCTACATATGTTATTAATTACAATATTAACAGTATAATTCATATTTTGGCTAGATATTACATATATTTCTTTTAAGAAGTGACAAGAATGACATTTTTGTAAAACGAATAACTTTTTGAGTTATCACGTTTATATAATCTACACCTACCATCTAATGTCTATATATAGACAGTTTAAAATGATGGTTGTATCTGCTGAATCTGCTCTATCACAAATATTGACCACTTCACACAGGACTACCCGATATTCAAATGAAAACAACAATGTAGTATTTATTGGAGAACTAATATAGTCTGCCATATGCAATATGAACAAAAACACGTTAGCATGGTTTTATTTTGTTAATTAATTTCTAAATAATTTCTTATTTTTGTAGTTTTTTTCTGAGATTTAAATAAATACAAGTACTATAAGGAGTTAACTTTTATAAATTTTTGAATTAATATATTTTACAGTTTGATGTATGATGATTATGTAGGTCGGTTGATAAAACCAACTTACAGAATAATTAAGTAGGTCTATTATGATTTAAAGAAGTAAAGTCACAAAATACTATCCATAATATAACAATTTACCGTCTAAAATTAGATCTGCACATTATGATATTTTTGATAATTTTTAAAACAAACTAAAACATAATTTTCCATTATTGGTTGTATTTATTATTAGACCTCAGTATCACATACCATGAATAACTTTTATCTTGAATTAACTAGAATTACACTGACTACGAGAATTATTTATATAAATAGTGTAAAGGTTTATTTATACATAAGTATTTAAATGTATACTTTTAAGTTTCTTTTTTAATAGAATCTCAAAAATACTTTTGCATATGTTTCAATAACTTTAATAGTGTGTTAATTTATATAACAGGTAATTAAATATTTTAATTTATTTACTTACATGTATTTTAATTACTTAATTTATCATTTGCACATGTGATATTTTCTTATGGCAACAATAAATTACAATATATACTTTCAACTAATTGCCATTTATCTTAGGAGAGAGTATGGTAAAGTTAATGATAACTGACTGCTACTGAAAATTTTATAATAACAAATATTAAAACGATTATAACGTATTTTAATATCATTCATTAATATGTGAAATATAATAATTTAACTAGGACTGCTAAATTTGTACTGCATTTGTAAGTTTAATGTTAAAGACAGGGTTTTCAAGCCTGCTTGCAAATTTATGCTTGAAGCTATATTGGTTTTATACATGTGCTCTTGTTTTAATGATAAATTATATAAAGTATGTTATACTTACAGAGACTAAGATTCTATAGATTTTTCTTACTAAGGAGAGTTGTTAATAAAAAATGCACATACCTTTTATTTCTCAAAGAATGATTTACTCTTAGTAAAATACTTTTTCATATAAAGATGGGAGGAGCAGTGGTTTAGGTTCACATGCCCCATATACTATCGATATTAGTCAAGCAACGTCCAATGCGTTTATCACCATTATGCACGATCATCAACCTAAAATTCACCTAAAATTTCTAAATTTTGTAATTCACAGGATTCGCAGAAGTTACGGAAGTTTAGGCGAGGCTTATTTAGAAGACATACCACCCCTTAGATAAGATGTAAAACTGTAGGTCACCTATTATTTATCATAATGTCTAATATTCATTGCATATTAGGCAAATAAAACATATGGATAAAAAATACGGAGGAATCGGCCAAATTTCAAGGTGGCTCGTCTATTAGTGTCGATTACAGGTCTTAGTAACAGAAATAGGCCAATGTTAAATAAAAGTATTGGAAGAAAAACAGATTTTATAACTTATTTATAATTCAATTAAACTGTAACTTTACTAGTCACTTTCAAATAAAATGATGAATTTTAATATTGATGAGGTTAAATATAATTAAATATATGTGTATATATTAGTTCAACTAAAGTGAAGATTTAATTCCAAAAATTTGAGAGTTAATATGTGGAAATATATTTTAATAATGCGTCGCAGTATTTAAGAAGGTCAGGAATTCTTGCAGTAACTTGCAAAACCATAAGTTTAAAAGTTAAAGTAAACATTTGTAGTTAATATTATTTTTTCTGTATATATATATATATATATATATATATATATATATATATATATATATATATATATATATATATATATATATATATATATATATATATATATATATATATATATATATATATATATATGATATTTAAATAACAAGCTGCCATTTAAAATCATTAAGAATTAACCTTCCTCAAAAGAATGCACTATAATATTTGCTGTTGAGACATGATATCTAACTTTTATCTGTCTTTAACATATTGTTATAAAACAGTATTTTTTCTGTGTGAAGTAATAACATCTCTCATATATTTTTCTATTGCATTTATTATGACATTGCGATAAAGAATATATACAGCTTGGTGTTTGGTGATAAAGTATCGTACGATATTTATAATTGTGTTATTAAATTATTGTTTGAAAGAATCTGAAAAACACCAATCTTATTAAAAAAAGGTATATTCACCGATCCCTTCTTAAAAAAGTTAAAATCCTTGATCAAAACCCTCATTATTTGTGTAAGTTAATCTGGATAAAGTGAAGTCGAAACGTATAAGTTCGATCAGAAAAATATATTTAGCAGTAGGCAAATTTTCTTAAAAAAATTAGGCGCTAAGTGACTACTTCTTATCACTGGAGCATATACATTATTCATTTTATAATACTTTGATTCTGGCTATGTGATTGTTGAATCCTAATATAATTCTCCTTAAATCAATATTTTCAATTATGATGATAATGCTTTTATTCAAAGAAAAAATCGCCTCGTAAGAACAAGTAAAAGTTTACATAGTAATTTTCGTCACAATGGAAATGTAACAGTATATTTTGGATAACAATATTAGTAGTGTCATTAAACGTATACATATAAGATATAAAGGATTGCTACGTTAAAAGACAACATTATTCAATCATATACATTCAATCATTTCAATAAGTTCACTGTAGGAATCGGAGACTTCAACGTCCGATAACCAAACGAACCCCAAAACACGATGTACCTACATTCATAATACACCAAATTGAATAAATTAATTGAAACTGATTGAACGCACACTACATATATTAAGATTAATTCTTATTATTAACATTTTATTTAGATTAAAAAGGTGTTGTTGTTAAAGTAGGTGTTGTTTTATGTTAAAATTGTATTTGGTAGAAAACAACACCTATTCATGAGTCGTGGTTAACTATCGACTCTTGGGGAAGTTTGATAATAGACTAACTATAAACAGAAGTATTTCATAATGCATATAGTGTGGTCGAAAAGCATTTAACTATTTAGCAGCATTTACTGAATTTTGGACTGATAATATATTGTACATATTAATATTGTATGTAGATGGATTTAAACATTGAACTACTCGATTATTACATTATACTTTGCCGAAAAATTTTGGTAGCGTTATTAAGACTGTACATACACGAGATAAAGGAAAGTACCTTTGCTCGTATCGTTCCATTTAAGCTTTCAAATATGTTAAATTAGCTTAAAAATTGTCTTATTTTACTCTCCTTCCTTTGATTTTATTAAAGAACACAGACCTCATTTAATGATCACAGACCTGGTTGCTCCAGTCAATCTATCCGTGTTACTGCAGACAGATATATATATATATATATATATATATATATATATATATATATATATATATATATATATATATATATATATATATATATATATATATATATATATATATATATATATATATATATATAGTTGGTTCAAGGGTTTTTCAAATTTAATCCTAGTGCCTCGGCCCACCAAGCTGAAATTTTACACATAATTTTTTTTAAATGTTTCTCCAAACTAAAATCATCTATTTATATCAAATGATATAATTACTCATCATCTGAGGAAATTAACTGTAAGATAGTATACAGCTTTCCCCACCTTAACTATAAATGTGTTAAGTTTAGATATTGACTGTATTTGAGTGATAATAAATGAAAATACCTGTCTGCTAAAGAACGGCAAAATCAATGGCTTATATTCTCCTCATTTAAATCCAACATTCAATGTAATTTATAAGGGAAATGTTTAATACTTTGCCTCTATCAGAATGATCTTGATTAATTTGATAATCCTCCTAATGACATCTTCACACTTTATCGCTTATTAAATAAATACAATCTATACATTTACCGGATAAAGTGAACTTAACAGTAACAATAACAGAATAATTAATCAGGTTAGTGATCCGATATTTCCTCACCACACACACAAAAGTAACATTTTTTATTTTTTGACTTTTACTTATATCTATATGAGCAAACAATGCTTTATTAGACATTAATTTACTGTTTCACTATAAACTAATACTATTTAGGTTTTCAATTTTAAAATTAAATTAAATTTTAATGCCTTTTAAAAAACTAAGGCTGATGTGCTTCAGAGGTTTTCAAAGGATCGTTTGATAACAAAATTACAAATATCGTGCCACGTTTTATCACTACGCTGTATTTAATAACACTCAATGATTTATAATATAATAATATATAGATATAAAATATAAATTCATACCTTATTGTTTTCATAATTAATTTTTTTTTATATTGATCATACTTCCTTTACACAAGTGATATTTCCTTCATAAATAGTTTATAATTGCATCGTTTGGATCAAATGGTATTTAAGTGTTTGAGGGTTGCATCTATTATTTCTTGCTGTTCTCTGCTTTTTTAGTTGTGCATTTTTCTCTACAGAACTAAATTACATAGATTATTTTTACTGACAATAATGATAATAGCTGCGAGTAATAAACGTTGCAAAGGAGTTATTACGATTATAGTAGTAACAACTTCTTTCCTTTAATGAGAACCTCAGACAACCCTAAGAAATACGGTTTATTCATAGGCAAAATAGAGCAAGTATACTCGTATATATTTGCTAAACATCATGATATGTTATCACAAATAAATAATATTTACGATATATTTTGGAACAATGTGTATCTATTTATATGTACAATATATATGCAATAACTAGCCACAATATTCTCATAAATGTCACGAATTGTAAATTCACAAAAAATGTTTTGTAAATTTACATACAATTTATGTGAACACTTAAATTGTATGAGTTTAATGGAATGAAATAATAGTATTATATTAAAAGTCCATTATATTCATCACGGTTGGACTTAACTCGCATACTATCTATTCAGAGTATAATTTAGATGGAAATTTAATAGAACATAACAAAAGATGCCATTTAAGTATTATTACATGTATTAAAATATATCTATGAATAAATATATATATATATATATATATATATATATATATATATATATATATATATATATATATATATATATTTATTCATAGATATATTTTAATACATGTAATAGTACTTAAATGGCATCTTTTGTTATGTTCTATTAAATTTCCATCTAAATTATACTATATAGTAGTAGGCATGTATATATATATATATATATATATATATATATATATATATATATATATATATATATACATGCCTACTTCTAGCCACAGTGAAGAAGAGTTAGAAGCCGTTTATTCGGACATAGAGCAGGTAATAGGATTTGTGAAGGGTCATGAAAATTTAATAATAGTAGGAGAGATTTTAACGCAGTCGTAGGTGAGGGGAAAGAAGGAGAATTTGTAGGTCCTTATGGATTAGGAAACAGAAACGAGAGAGGTAGCAGACTGATAGAATTCTGTGAGAAGCACAAGATGGTAGTCGCGAACACATTGTTCAAGAATCACGTTAGGAGGCGGTACACATGGAAAATGCCAGGAGGGATAGACAGGTATCAAATAGACTATATTCTGGTTAGGAAGAGATTTAGAAATCAAGTAAAAGACTGTAAGAGTTATCCAGGAGCAGATGTAGACAGCGACCATAACTTGGTAATCATGAAAGCTAGATTAAAGTTCAAAAATCTGAAAACCCGGAAGGATAAGAAACGTATAAATGTAGACATATTGAGGGATCAGAATATGAAAGATAAGTTCCAGGAGAAAACAGATCAATTAATAAATAAAACGAGTAAGGACGATATCAAGAACGCAGAAACTGAGTGGGAGGGTATCAGGAATAGTCTAGCTTCCGCGGCTACGGACGTTTTAGGACACGATAAAAGGGAAGCTAGGAAGCCCTGGATAACGGACGAAATCTTAAACCTAATGCAAAAGAGACGAGGCTACAAAAACAGACGAGACGAAGAAGGACTGAAAACTTATAAGTCAATAAAGTGGGAAATCATTAGAAAATGTAGAAAAGCGAAAGAACAATGGATAGAGGATAAATGCAAAGAAGTAGAAGATAAGTTGCAAGTAGGTAAGACGGATGAGGCTTACAACATAATTAAGAGGAACTTCAGGGATATAGGAACAATAAGTAGAAACGTTAGGAGTCAATCGGGGGACATACTGATAGGAAGAGAGGAGAAAGCGGATAGATGGAAGCAGTACTTAGGAAATTTATACGAGGGTCAGGAATTAGGAGAGATATTAGAGGAAGAATCTAGCATCGATAGGGAAGATGTAGGAAAACCTATATTGAGAGAGGAATCTGAAATAGCACTAAGGGGGCTAAAGAATAATAGAGCACCGGGTGTAGATAAAATACAGGCGGAAATTTTGAAATGTGCGGGACAGAAAGTAGTAAATAGGATGTTTGAACTGGTAAAATACATATACGAAACGGGCGAGATGCCGGAGGATTATAAGAAGAACATTATCATTACTATACCGAAAAAGAGAGAAGCCGACAAATGCGAGAACTTTAGAACGATTAGCCTAACTTCCTAAAAAAGAAAAGAAGAGCCTAAAAGGAAAGAACGCTTATATAGGATTTGTAGATTTAGAAAAAGCTTTTGATAACGTAAGATGGGAAAAAATGTTCGAGATACTAAAGAGCGCTGGAATGAAGTATAGAGATAGGAGAGTAGTACACAATCTATACAAAGAGCAAACTGCTGTTATAGAAGTAGAAGGGGAAAAAAGGGAAGTAGGTATTAGGAAATGAGTAAGATAAGGATGTACGCTATCACCACTAATTTTTAATCTGTACATCGAAGAGGCGATTGATGTGGTAAAAGATAGAGTGGATTTCGGGATTAAAGTACAGGGACAGAAACTAAAAATGCTGAGATTCGCGGATGATATAGCAGTATTAGCATCTAGTAAGGAGGAATTAGAATCAGCATTGAACGAAATGGAGGCAGTGTTGACAGAGGAATACGGAATGAGGGTGAATAAAAACAAAACTAATGTGTTAGTGTGCAGAGGGTGTGATAGCAGAGCAAAAACGAAAGTACAAATTAATAATGAAAGATTGGAGGAAGTTAAAGACTTCACTTATTTAGGAAGTAAAATAAATTGGGATGGAAGAAGCGATAAAGACATAAAACAAAGAATAGCGCAGGGTCGAGTAGCTTTTAACAAAAAGAAAGCACTTTTATGCTCGGGGGTAACAAACTTAGAAACAAGGAAGAGATTTTTGAAAACATATGTATGGAGCACGGCACTATACGGCTGCGAAACCTGGACGGTAGGGGAAGCAAGTAGGAAGAAATTAGAAGCTTTTGAAATGTGGTGTCACCGAAGAATGATGAAAATACCATGGGCTGATAGGGTTAGAAACGAAGAAGTATTGGAGAAAGTCGGCGAGAAAAGAAGTATGTGGAAAAACTTAAAGAAGAGAAGAGATAGAATGGTAGGCCACTTTCTGAGACATGGGGGAATAGTCCGCGATATTTTGGAGGCAGAAATAGGAGTGAAGAAAGGCAGAGGTAGGCCTAGATTAGACTACTGCTCGCAAATAGTAAGGGGTGTAGGTTGTAGCACAATTAGCGAAATGCGTAGGTTAGCACAAGATAGGAGAAGCTGGAGGTTAGCGTCCAACCAGTCTTAGGACTGATGACCTAATGATGATGATATATATATATATATATATATATATATATATATATATATATATTTTTTTTTTTTTTTTTTTTTTTTTTTTTGAATAATGTTGAAAAACCTACAAATTTGAACGAAAATAATTGCATAATCTTTCTAATGGAGAATTAAGCTTGCATAAGAATTATTCACATATGTAATAATTATTTAAAACAACAAAAGTAATATTCGACGTTAAGCTAATAAAAGTGCACATTTTTCTGCACTTTGTTTCGCATCTACAACATAGATGGGTTACCTATAGTATTATCTTATACAGGTGACTGCGACAATATCATTCGTAGGCCACACTCGGCTGCGTATTAGGGGGTCTCTTTATATAATTGAATTCGGGTTCCAACGAAGAATGTTTGGAATCCCTCCCTAAGTGTGAGTGTGTTTGTGCTCATCTGTAGGTGTAATCTTTCTCTCCGTAGCCTGAGACTTTAGGGAAAGGAAGTCGATATCTCCGTGTTCAGACTTAAAAACAGTCTACGAATATTTCTGATCTATTTCAAGAGAATTATTCCATTAATATTTTTGTCCTCGGCTCTATATTGTTAATTATATCTAATAGAGTTTTTCGAAAAATTCTAGAACATAAAGTATTTTAAATACATTATACACATCCATTATATATATATATATATATATATATATATATATATATATATATATATATATATATATATATATATATATATATATATATATATATATATATATATATATATATATATATATATATACAAGATGTATTCTAACAGGCCCTGTAAATAGATTGACTGTTACCATGCTTTATGTATTTTCCTAATATGATTGAAGTACATATAAAACGGACATAATAAAAAAGTAATCAGTTAACCTCTGTAGCGTAATTTGGTAATAACTGGAAAATTAACAGATTCCTGTTCTTTTATTAATGACTAATAAACTTAGAGTTCTGTGAAACATATATGTAGAGGCATTTCAATAACACCCAGAGAAGAATATGAGTGTTTGAGATTGAAATATTGTACCGTAATATTTAATTATTTTTATATAAAGTACCTTAGCAAGCTATGTACCGTGTATTCATAAGGGAACTATTCCATTTAACATAATCATATAGGTACATAATAATGTTAAATATATAAGAGCTGAAGACAATTATTAAAATTTTACTCGAATGGAGACTTGCTAAGTTTTATTGTCTTCCTCTCGTAAAATCTTTTAAACTACTACTGTAATGGAAAAATATTACTTTATCTTTTAAGAAAATATATTTGTCTAGATTTGAAACTTATAAAGAATATTATTTACAATACTTAAGTTCATTATCACCGCGATGGTATTGTTAAGAGATAGAGAGGCGTATCTTTTGAATATTATTGTCCCGAAAGTGGCGAATTTCAAGGTATATATATATATATATATATATATATATATATATATATATATATATATATATATATATATATATATATATATATATATATATATATGCAAGAATTATACAATAGACTAATAAGATAACTAGTGGAAAATATGACCTACATTTTGATAATTGTTATCTCAACCTGAATGAAATTTAAATGAACCAAAAGCCATACATTGAAAAACCTTTATGAAATTCTAAGATGGAAGTGAAACAATGCAGAACTGTTATATACTTATATCATGGAAAAACCCAGTTCAGTATATATGTAAAATACGTTCATTTAATATTTTAATAGTCACTGCTTCAGTGATTAAAATTAACCGAAGAACTGTAAATAACTGGAAATTTCTTATTTATAAATATATTTTTGGTTGATATGCGAACATTGGCATAGGCTCACTCAACTAACATATTATTATCTTAACTGGGTTTTTAGACGTTTTTTTCCACACATAAATATAAAATTATAAAAAAGCAATAACTGTAAAATAACGAAAGCTTAACAGCAATAATAAACAAATAATGCTTGGTATAATAGGAACGCTAAAGGCTAACGCTAGAGGCTAAAAAATAGGTAACAAAGACATATTTAAAAGCTAGATAGCCCTATAGCTGGACATGTTTAAAGCTAAAAAATAGATAACAAAGACTGTTACCCCCATTGCTTGTTCCAAGGAGAAAGAGCAACAAACTACGACGACGTGGTACCGACGTATATATGTGTGTTTGTAGGCATGGAATCTAACTTAAACCCTATACTTTATGAACATTATAATCATTATAGTCACAAATAAAAAAAGTTAAAAAAAAATTAAAATTCTAACATATTATTGATATTAATCAAGCAACGACCGGCGTAGATATCACTATAATGGGCTACCACCAGTTGATTCGCTTATAACATCTAGTGATTTGTATGTCAGGGGACTCGCATGCATCTAAAAAAGATGTCGTGACACGTTAATTTTATTTGTAGCAGACATATTTTGTCCTAAAAGCCGTTATTGTCATGGATTCTCCCTCACAAAAAACTACCCGACTACTATTATTAAAATATTAAAATAAGAACGTAGGTCAAGTGATCTATAATTTGATTAGTCTCTACTCTAATAACGGTCATGGTTTATTATTGCTTCATGACAACTCTAGAATATCTAGAATAAATTCTGCATTATAAATAATTAAGAAAATTGGAGAAACTTGACTTACATATTTCTCGAAAAATGCCAGAAATATCCATAGTTACTTTTCTTTTTTTAAGTCATTAACTACATGTTTCTTACTATGGTAGTTCTGATGCGATATTGTATTGGTGAATACTGTGGTCTAAAGTTTTGAGGTTGTGAATATTATAAATGCTGAATATATTAAAATTATAAAAAGTATCGAAAGTATCGAAAATAAATACTTAAAAAATCGATATTTATAAACATCAATACTATGATATATGACATAAATATTTAAATTTAATGTATTGATATATTTCATTAAGTTTTATTACTTAGAAATAGACTTCAATCGAGTATGATACAACCATGATGGATACAATGTACATTTCTTTATATTACTGAAATCCATCTCACTAATTATTTTAAATTTTAAATTTTAGAGTATTTCAAAGAAGTAATTTATCATTAAGTGGGTTGTATATGATGAAAAACAATCAGGGAAATAATTTTTGTAAATTAACATTTCCTGGTATATCTGATAATCTTGTGGTATATGACTAATTATTCCATATGCAAGTTGATAAACTACCGTCCAATAGTAAACTATATTGCACTCCGTTTATGAGAAATTGAATATACATCAGATACTTGTAAAACGTAGAAGAGTATAATAATAATAATTTGTTCAGATATGTATTTTTTCTAAATGTTTTTAAATAATATTTTATTACTTTTTGTAAATATTTTCTACAAAATATTTGATTATATTGTATGTAAATATATTAATTTTAATTCGTAACATTTTATGTTCCTAGTACAGGCAAACAATTAATTACTTTGTAATTTCTTGTTGGCGTGTTGAAATACAGCTAAATCTGCATATATAATCATCTACGTTTCAAAAATTTTTATTCTGTAAATATGAATATTGGTGAATATTCATATTTACAGTTATTCTAGTTATTCTATCCTAGTATATACTTTTGTTTATTTGTTTAGTTTTGTCTGATTTTAAGATCACATATTTGCACTGTGTTTTCGCTGTGCTCATAGCAAATATTTGTAGTTTTTTATTTTTAACTGTATAGTAATTGACGTTAGGAAAATTATATATTGAAATTATTTTAATCCGCTGTTGCTACTAAGATGACAAATTGCTTGATATTTATTCCTAGGGCATCTCAAAAACTATAAATTATACTGTACAGGAGAAATTCAGCCACACACTGAATACTTACCTGGAGATGAAGTCATCTCTTTTATTATTAAATAACAATTATTCTGTTCGTTATTTTACAATTTCCACTTAAATTCATACTTAGAGATTTTCTTTTTTTACAATAAGTTATAAGAGAATGAGTCATGAATATACTAAGGAACACCTACTGTTTTTTACGACACGACTGATTTCTTTATTTTCGCATCAAATATCCCACACAGTATAAAGCCTATAACTTTCTAGACGCATTTATCTGGATGCTAGAGATTAGCCTGGAGATAGGGGGCTTGTAGCGGGACAGTGCAACTGTTATTTATCTTCAACTACTAAAACACTACAATCTTCTTCCGAATTATTGTATTAGTTAAATTTAATTCTAAGTTGACGTATTTTTTAAATTGACGTCTTCCGAATTGGCGTAATCGACATAAGATTATGGTCATCTGTCTGTAAACCTTCCGTCGGGCGCAGTATTAATCCAAACACATTCGGGCGCAATACATCTGACAGATCCTATAATGGAATCTAACACAATTTAGATTTTAATGTGGTGGAGACTTAAATGCTTATTTTAATTTAAACAATACAGTAATAAATATTTCACACTAGTTTTTAATAGCAATAATTAAATTTACATAAGAGAACTCATTTAATGTTTTTTTATTTTTGCATAATTTGGAAGATTTTTACAGGACAACCAGCTAGTGACAAGTTTTTTCTGCTTTAAGGACAAAACATAAATTAGTATTGAACAATATTTTGAATATATAAAAAAAAACACCTATATTTTCACGTAAAAGTCATAAAGTTGTATATAAAAAATATTGGACCCGAATTACAAAGAAAAGTTATATGTAACTGCCTATTTTAAGTGTAAATAATTATAAATCCTCTTCGTCATTTTAGCATGTTCAAAACTAAAGGAAACGTTACATTGTTGGTAAAAATATTTAGTATAAATCAATAATTTAACTTCTGAATTGATTGGGCCATTACTTGATGAAAGTCCATATTTATACAAAATTAAAACCTTTGCTGGTTAGATTTTCACTTTTTATTTGTTAAACATAACAATTGTTTCGCCAACACAGTGGCTTCTTCAGATGTTGAGTACATAGACTCTATGTACTCAACATCTGAAGAAGCCACTGTGTTGGCGAAATAATTGTTATGTTTAACAAGTGAAAATCTAACCAGCAAAGGTTTTAATTTTGTATCAATAATTTAACACCCAAATATATTAATGTGGAATAAGAATATCATAAAAAGCGGAAATAAGTAAATGTAGAAATCCAAAAAAATGTTATTAAATTAAATAATAAAAGAAATCTAACAAAATATAAAGTGAAAATGACGACGTAATCAGGCGCAATGCATCTGACGGATCGAAACGGCCGGCCCATTCAAGGCCAGGGAATACACTAAAGCAATCGCCACCATAGGGAGAAGATTAGTTTGGAGCTAGGAAGCTATGAGAGAGTTCGAGTTAATATTCGTAATACACACGAAAGGACAAAGAAGAAAATGACTACCGGATCTCACACATCGATTGTGCCCGACAAAGGATTAAATAACAAAATTACAATCTTTGCATAATGTGTCCACAACACCAACATTCATTATATAGCCTTTACTGGGCGTAGTTAAACGAGAATATCTCACCAAAGTTGATATTCGACTAGAGAATTGTTCCATCTATTTTTTCCGCATAGAAGTATATAAAAAATATAGAAGTAGTTACAAGCCTAATGTCATACAATAATTAAATAGCAGACCTACCAATGTTGGAGTGAACGTAGACATAAAATATGACCATGGCCATTTACTAGCTAAGTCGCGAGGCACATAAGAAGCGAAGCACTTTGGGAGGTATGCAGTTCCCATGCCCGATTGTTTTATCGGTTATAAATTAGATGGGACAATTATCTTATAGAATTTGCTAACAGTAGGGGCAATAGAGGGGCAGATGAATATTTGAGAATGCATGGACAAGGACCCATTTTTGAATACAATTTTCTTCGATAAATTAATTTTTTAAAATATAATATGAATTTACAAGGCTAAATAAATATGTATATCTCAACATATTTGAAATAGTTTTTAATTGAAATCACTGATAATAATCCTGCAGTCTAATAATTATATGTGATAAGTTGCAGATATTCTCCTCTTAGAAACAAATAACTATTAAAACACATTTTAATAATCGTTTTATTCAGAGAAAATGTAATTTAACATCATTCTTATAAATACTAGAAACAAATTTCATTAAAGACAAATCTCATATTTATTCTTCATATTCAGACTGTTTATTGAATATTATTTAAATTTCTTAATTTTGATTTCCATTTTATCGTCTTGTAATATCGTATCACAATTACCAAACCGAAATACTTGATTCTAGTAACCGAATTATTTACAAATGAAAATACACTAGACACAAAAATTAAAGGATGTAAAAGAATCTTAAATTTGTAGGTGATTTTCAGGGAACTGTAACTTGGAGAGAAATAGTCGCAGAGGAATTAAAAAAAAGAAAATTAAAAGTTTCTAGTTTTCGGATCTTTTACCATCAGCAGTTTTTTAGTAATTATAAGAATACCATCCGAAGAAAAATTTTTATATTTTTGTTTGCCTTTCAAAAGGTCCATGGACAATAAATTATTTATTGAATAATATATTTTGAATGAATAAAAATTCATTCTTAAATTGATTTTTAGCAAAAATGACAAGTACTATTCCGAAATGACAAATATCATCAACGACGAATCATTCCGAACACAATGAAAAAGAATCGCAACATTTTAAAATTTCCTGTTTCTTTGGGATATTTTAAGATATTTGGATGAAAGGAAATAGTCAATATCCTTAGTTTATCCATTATTTGCAAAGTTATATCAAGTTAAGCGATTATCCATAAATACGCAATTTTTTACCCCTATTTCAATTAACATTCTGAAACCGAATTTGTTTTTATAAAAAAAAACTACGACTTACTACTTTTAAAATACTTTGCAGTTTTTAAAACCGAACTTAAATTTTTGTACGATCATTATTTCACGAGTAATTAATTACTAAAGTAAAAACTGACTTTTTTGTTTTGAATAACGACAATTCAGAGAAAAATCATTTTGCAAAGCCTTTAGATACTCAAATTAAAGAGGATAAAATAATATAAAAAAATATTTATCTTGAAATTACTGACAAAAATGTATTGAAGTTCGTGGACGTTTGAAAGGTAAGCAAAAATTTGGATATTTTTTTCCGATGGTTTACTATTTTGTTGCTACTATTTTTCTTCAAGATACAGTCAGTTACTTTAAAGTTATTTTATATAACACGATATCTTGTGATTTTAAAAATATAATGTAAAGAATATATATTTATGATGAAAATATAAATATTTATTTTACTGAATTATTTTTCATTTGCAATATATTTTCATTCCTTCAATATTTCACTTGGGTGAAAATGCTATGATAAAATTGATGTACCAATGTGTTTAAGTTTAGAATGTTAATATTTTAATTTTGCATTTGCTTAGTTTAGAGCGAAAAATGATCCTTATACTTTTTAATATTTGTTTACGTGAATGTATCGAAAATCATGAACACAAATAGTTTTGTTTTTGTTTTTTGGTTTTTAAATTTCTTATTCTTACATATAACAATATTTAATCATAAAGCGTTACCCTCTGTTACTAAAGTACATTTTGGCATATTTCTAGTAATTAGAATGTGTCATGCATATATGCAGGGAAACCTAATTAAAACCTCAAGCTTTATCTTCGGATCATACATAATACATCATCGAATAATTTGCATTAATTACTGCTTTTTTGAAATTATCGCAGGAATACTAAGTCCTCTGTGTGTGGTAGCATTTTCCATTCATTAATTTAATCTTGGTTGTATCTCTCATCTACTCATTACATCTTGCTTTTTGTGAGATTCTAGTCAGCCATGCAAGGAAACAAGTGATTGTCTAAAGTCATAAAAATTCATTATACCAAGATAGAACCTTCCAGTGAAGAAGCACAAATTGCTAATATAATCTAATAGAAAAACCTATGACACATTGACTGACACCATACGTACTTTGTCATTGTTAGACGAATTACGTGTGGTATTGAGAGACTAGTATTCCGATGACTTTATGGCATCTGTAGCTTTCCATGAAAAATTATACACAATATATATATATATATATATATATATATATATATATATATATATATATATATATATATATATATATATATATATATATATATATATATATATATCAATGGTGGAAAATAAGATGATTCCGCACATTCGAATGGGCACGATACTCCAAGGATATTAAAAGACATCAATACGTAATGTGATTTATGATTAATATCGAATTTATATTATGTATGTATAGACTTAACGCTGTATTTTAATTTACAATGTTCTTGCGTATATGCAATAAATAATTGAATAAATATGTCGAGATAATCTTCTTTCTAAAAGCAAGATAACTTTATTACTTACATGAATCAGAAATATGGTAGGTTAAAATTAGGGTTAGAAATTAATGTCTTTTAAATAGTTAATGAATTTTAATCACTATACACTTTGTAATGTTATGTGCAATCATATTTCAAATCACACGAAATGGAGGAGTATTTAGGAACACACCAGCTTAGTATGAATTGAACACCATAAAACCGTGGTAGAACTTTGGTGATATCAATTTTGATATGACAAGCTGGCATGAATTTTGATATCAGAACTATACTAAAATTAACAAAATATCTAGTGCAAATATCGTTAGATGTAAACTAGATGGTACAATATATGCATACACGATTAATTTCTGCTATCCGTATCGTTTAAAATTAAAATGTAATACACCTTTAAAATAAAATTAACCATTTTATATATTTTTCAATTAATTACCGGAGTATGTGTATATAGTAGTGCAAGTTTAGGAAATATTTATATATTCGTGAATGATGCAGCCAAAGTTTAAGATATAATAGTGGAAGTACTGCTTGCGTTTGTTTTTTAAAACTTTGTGTTAACATTTTGATTGGATTGTCCTAATATTAATGCTCTCTTGGGTCATTAGATAATAAATATACCTCGTTGATATCCAAATGACTGGAAGTTTGTTAATATTTTTTCTTGTGATTAAGGAATTTAGTTTTAATATTTTAATATTTAAATTTAATATTTTAATATTTAATTGGTATATTTTAACTACTTCTAAATAGATAAATGCTTAAAATGATTTTATAATATTCTAAACGCGTATTGAGTGAGGGTAATTAAAAATGTTTATGGTACAGATGGGTCTAAAACTAATCCAGGAATAACAAGCGCACTTTCTGTCAACGAATAATTATACTTTTGGAATCTTCCACATGAGGCTAACGTTTATTATTAATATGGTATTTGGTAACAGGGTGGCAACTGGGCCAAATACTGGGCACACTGTCTGCGTGAGTTCGATTCTAACCAGAGGGAACTTGGCACTTCCCTCAGGGCTGGGTGTTTGTTCGCGTTTATATGTGTAACCTTCCCCTACTCAAGCCTGCCTGTAGGCTTTTTGGAAAAGGAAGTCTAGTTTCCGTGTGTGTGTGTGTCCAAACATTCATATGCAGAGACCCTCTAAGCTCCATTCAAGCCATGAATGCTGTATTTTTGAGAGATCCACCTATTCAAAATATTCTATCGCTATTACACTGCTTAAAAATAGCAAGGAAGGAAGATTGTTTTATATGAACCACGACATACAGGTAACATATAGGTATTATTGGCAATAAGATTATAGACACAGCAGTATAACATGCAGTAAAAAATACAATCATACAGTACAAATTTCAATTAGAAATGTGAAAACAACAAGAAATGTGTACAGCATTGAAATATAAAATACATGGCAAATAATTTAATAGAGTACGGAAACAATTTAAGATACGTAAAAGTGGATAAACGCTCAGAGAAATGGAAACTTTGAAGTCATAAAGAAGTAATCCTTACACGACTGATCTCACCTTACCTCGTCCTTTAAGGAGCGATGTCTATCATAAAGATGTCCCTCATGTAAATTGTACACTAAAAGTGAAACACCTAATTTTACAGTACATCGAACTATATGATTTAAGAAAAATATTTTAACATATAAAACACATTAAATCGCTGTCTGGGAATTGAACACAGAGAAATAGATAATACTTTAGAATTTACAAGAAGTGGTTTATTTACAAATATATAATAAAATAAATAATGATGCTAATTATCATCGTTATCGATTCCTCCAACGCTAGGAAGGAAAAATATTAAAAATAAAGAATTAGCAATTTTCAAAATTAATATTTGCGTCATGCCTTGCATACCTTGCATCTAATTGTTTTATTTCTCATAGACCTTCCAGTTTTTCTAATGTGAAACAAAGAAACATCCTGATAATCTTCTGTGACGTGAAGTAAGTGTTCTTTCCCTTGATCTAATCCTGATTAATTAGCTAAATGGGAAAGAGGGTAGAGAATACTAACCTGTGCAACTTGATGCAACTATGGGTAAAACCAATATTTAGTAATTAAGCATATTATTCATAAGATTAATATATTACTATTAGTTAATATATACATGAGAATTTATATGAATATATGAGAGATGACAGATATAGTATATGTATTTATATTACTTTGTTTACTTTGTTGTCGCCAAACACAAGTAGGTTATTAATCTATAAACATATACTGAACGTCGTGATGAATGTTGATAAAATCACATACTGGTATATGATGAGTGTTAACATTTTAAGTGGTTGATAAATTGGAGAACAAGCTATTCTTTAGAAACAAAGATGACCTATCAGATCAAGATATAATATTACAAAATCTCAAATGAATGTGATGAGTGATAATGCTAATTTTACAGTACAAAATATACATATGTCGTTTATGGAATTTTATTCTAGCGAAGCCTGAACCAAAGTCTATGCAACTTCTGACAACAATCTATCAAGTCCATCCATAGCATGGACAGTCCCTGCCGTTTGATGAGAACAAAAAACAGATTCACTAGCATATAAATTGGTGGGTTCGTGTATTGACACGAATGAATTGAAATAGTATACAGCTGTAATGAATCTGGTAATATAATATTACTGTTTCTCATCCGATATTACTAGACTGACTGGAGTTACTAGAGGCCCATCTTTAACTTACATCTAGTTCAGCCTAATTGTGAAATAAACATTGACAGTAATAGATCAACTTCGTACAATTTGCAGCATCACATGCCAGTTGTCGAAGACGTTAAATAAACTAAAAATACTTCTTTCAACATATTATAGACAACTATGTTTCTATAAATATAGTCATATTAGGCGAAAGTCAATTGTAGTTTTGACTGATTTAATTAGTAATTACATCTTATACATATAGAGAACGATCACACTTATACGATCAAAGGTGCTTACAACACCCCATTGCAATCGCACCATATCATTTACTACCTTTTTGCAATTGTTTTTCACAAAAAAACTATAATATAATATTCAAAAGAATAATGATTTGTTTATATCTACAGAAATAGATTACTTATGCTAATTAAATGCTAATGACACTATTCTTATACAAAGTTGAGTAAAAAATAATAGTCAATGAATTTCAGTGACCGCAGTAACCGATATGTAAACCTACGTTTAATAAATTACCATAACGTTAGAAAAACAATAATAACGGAGGCGAAGAATTGAAATTAATAGGAACTGGTTTTATTTTTCGTCCTTCATCTTGACTTTAAGGTTGCGAAAATTTACGCCAGCTATTCTTTAACCTCAGAGAATCCGACAATAATATGGTCTAGTGCTTTTATAGCTTTTTGTTATATAGTTCGTTCAGAACGAGTGAATCTGAGAATGCGTTATTTTCGTCCTTGCTCTTTATGAACACTTTTTTTATTGTGACATGTCTTTCTGCTGATTGTTCCTTGTATTGTGTAATATTAGAAAAATTATCAGTGAACTCACTATAGGTAAACTCTGGTGTCTGTAAATAAAAAAAAAAAATAAAAAAGGAACTGTATTCGATATCGATATACTCATAGCAAAATGAGAATAAAATAAATACTGAAGAAAATAAACGTGTGAAAATTAATTTTAAACATACAGTGATGAATTTATCACTTTAGATTGGCAGCAAGTAAATATTTACTGATTATGATTAATTAAATACAAGCTGTTGACAATTCAAGAATGCACACACATTTACTTTTCTTTTGTTTATCTACAGCAAAATGTGATGTAATAAATTTGTTGTAGAAATCCATAAAATTTGTATTTTATTCACATTCAGTGTCAATTTCTAGAGGTAAAAGGAATGAAAAGTGGTATTATGTATTTTAACTGTATATTAATGTGAAGTAGTTTGTAAACAAGGAAGCTAGAATAAAAGTTAATTAAAAAAACTAAAATAACAGCAAATTAATTTTCTGCATTAAATAATTAACAACTTAATACCAGACAATAGTTAGTCATTATATGGTTATAAGTCACAATTTGTGTTTTTGTGTAGGAAATACCAAGTTCAATAATACACATACAAATTATTCTAACGATGAGAACAATTATTATTCTAATGATGAGCATTTTTTATTCTAATTCTAACGATGACAAAGTATACTTTTTGCTTTGTAACTAATATTACAAACAGGGTCGCAAAAACCTTTAATTGCTGATCACTTTAATATGAAAAGCTTCATTTTCATTGATTTTTATTTTATTATCGATATATATGCTACCTCACGATAGCATATCTTTGCTATCTATTGACCTCACCATGCAAAATTAAGATTTTTTATTTTAGTATTTCTTGAATAAAAGAAGAATATTTTCACTTTGTTTTTTTTTTTGCTTCTGCAGCATTTCGCATTTTACTTTTGTAGCATTCTAATACAAAATGTCAAACCATAACAATATTGTCATAGTATTAACCAAAAGAAAAGCCTACCACTTTTTCACGAACACCGAAATATTATACTTTACTCATTGAGATTGCCGCCAAATAGGACATTATCCGAAGAGAATTACATCTGAACACTCCCACTTGGCGAGTGAAACGCGAAACAAGCCTTTAACCCTTTTTGTTGCTGCCTCGAATATTTTAGCCCCTTCCTAGCATTCTAAACATTCTAACCTGTATCTAATTTCCATATAAATGTATCTGCACTAATGTCATTCGTACTGTGATCCACGATGGTGCACTAGACTCAGCACTGACGATTATACATACAACACAATATAATTATTCTAGAGACCCATACTTATTGTTTTTGAATTGTATTCAACAAACTAAATCATTTTCTTACTCATATTAAATATTCAACAATATCTGTAAACTTAAAATACTATTTCCTTGTATCAGCGAGATCCCTTCTTATCTAATAACTAAACGAAAATATTGATACTGGTTTCATATTAGGAATAAAACTCTAAGAATTACTATCATTTGATACACTGACTTGACTTTCTATTGAAGAGATCATGTCTTTATCAATAAACCCTAATTTAATTTGCTTTAAGAAATTAGAATTTTAAATATATATTACTTAGTAATATAATATACGTCAATTATACAGTAAAACAAAATAGTAAATCATATTAAACCTATGATTATTTTTATTCAAGTATTAGTTGCATAATGTGTATGAAGTCTTCATGTCATCGAACCTGTAATGTAATTAACCAAATAAGATAGAAGAGAAAAGTAATATTGATACTGCTTGTCGGATGTTACATAGTCTGTATTTCCTCTTTGGTAAATATTCTAGATTTATATGATTTGTAGCCGTTACATTATCCATTAAGAAAAGCACACATCTGCGTAAACTTTGAGATTATCTCTAATTATCAACATTACTTTTATCATGGAGTGGCTACAGTATTAAGATTTTATTTTTTTTAGCTCCTCGTAAAAGAAGGTCAATAATATAGTTTCAGATTAACTGTTAACTTTATTGTCAGAATGCCATTCGATGAAATTGAGCGATCCTAGTGAATATCATAGATTTTCTTCGAATCTTCTGGTAGCATATCTTGGATCGCATCTGCTGCGTCAGTAATTTGGAACGCTGATCGAACCAGGATTTATTATAAACTCGTTTATTTTTGCTTAGCAATTATTTACTTAACAACTACTTAACAACTACTATAACTAATATTTATTTATTTTGATAACTACATTGTTCGAGATGTGGTGGAAAATTTTACATCAATTTGACACCAAACGAGGTACAAATATGACACACCATTAATTAGTATGAAATGAACACCACAAGGCCGTTGTAGAATTTTACCGTTGACATGTATAAATTTTCATACCACTAATGGAGTAAAATCAACATGACGTCTGGTGTAAGCTGCACCAACTTTTGGTGTAAGTTTCATTTCTATTTAATCATTTTACTGTTCATATTGTACAATTAAATAAAATAAAACGCATTTGAAATACAACCAAATTCATAACTATCATATTTTAGATAGTACTTAGTCTTGAGGAATTTAGTCTTTACTGAAAAAGTTATAATTTAAAATGTTAATGTAATGTTAGTGTAATGTAATCAAGACTATGCTCAACTATTAAATTCATTATTTAATAGTAGGGTACATTATTGATAATATTAATGTGTTACTATTAGTAAGTGCATAATACGAATAGGAAATATAATATATCAATTAACTAACCTATCCAATGGAATTCTCCAGTAAATTAAATTTATAATCGAACTCGAAATTTAACTACTAGGACTAGATATTTCAAACTAATAGATTTAGTATCTGTTAGTTTTAGTAAATCTGGCTATGACAGTATTTTTATTTTGACACTATTTTTACTTTTCAGAAGAGATAAACCATTTGAGCATAAATTGGTTATTCGGAAATAATAAATTGGTTTGTAATTAACAATTCTTACCGGGATTTAGTTTTCGCTGAAAACCAAACTTTATGGTAAAATGTGTAATATTTGTGGTAAAATTTATACATCATTATTATTAAATAATAATTAGACATACTGAAGTAGGTTGGAACCTCTGATATGAACATAACACTGACTTAGTTTTCCACAAAACACCAAAACACTATACACCACACTCGACGCGTGTTTCGCCAACAAAGTTAGAATCATCTGGAGGTGATTAAAACTCAACTTTAAAACTTAGTTTTAATAATCTCCAGATGATGCCAACTTTTTTTGCCGAAACGCGCGTCGAGTGTAGTATATAGTGATTTGGTGTTTTGTGGAAAACTAAGTTGTGTTAATAATTAAACAATAAATAAAAATCAGAAATACAAAATTGAACATATATTACCTTATTTGATTCATCGTCGCGATACACAAATAAGTTGGGTATATACATAATATTTAATTTAAGGTAACACCTAACGGCTCATAAAATTCAACACATTATTCAATCATCTTAGCAAAAAATTTTAATAAACTTGGCCAACACAATTAAATTTTGCTTCTTGAGGTACATAACAGCACCTGGGTATAAGTTGGTTAATAATAAATCACGGTCCAATTCCATATTTCCTCGCGTTTCAACAGTATCAATATAAAGACTACAAGAATGCGTACTCTAGAATAGTTACCACGTAGGTAATATCCCCTCCCCCCACCCGCCCCCGGCGGAGTAAAGTTTACTTTATTGTAGTGTATTTGTATTAGCTTTTACGTAAATTGTATAAAAGTTTATAATGACAGTGGAGAGTTTACCAAGTACACTGCGGAAATAGAAAAATTGTACATCATTTTAACACCATTAAAAGTGGTATAGTTTTGCTATTGTAGATTTTCAATAGTGTAGAAATAAACAACATACCTACAATCAAAGATTACTTAAAATAATATAAAACAGGTATGTAACAGGATCTCTGATCTAATGAATTTTCTTTTATTGTTTTAAAAATTATGTATTCTTAGTTTTTTTAATATCACGACTGCCCTACAAAAAGCATTGTATAATACACTGACGTAAAGTGTGCCTACCCATTAATGCCAAAAACAATCACTAAACATCACATAACAAGAACTTATATCATAAACAACTATTTTGTTTTAATACAACTTCCATTAAAATACGGTCCAATCACTTGCAAATCGTAGGAAGAAAAGAATATCACCAAGGAAAGTGTGTGATGTTTCAAAGGATGTATTATTTGTGTAGTCTGGTATTGCAGTGTCTATTTATTTTATTGTAAAAACGCTTCTAAATGCGTATTTACCAGTAACTCAGTATGTACAAATCTCCATAAAATAAATTAAAATTGAATTAATTGTATAAGTTAATAATTGGCATCAGATGAGTTGACCTTGTTAAGACTAAGGAATGTTTAAAAAAAATCTGGTGTAATTTGTAAACATTAGCATTACCGTTAGTGATGGCGTATATTATTATTAGTATATCAGGGAGTACTAACATAAATGTAATTAACTTAATATTTGATAATTTTTCTATCATATATTTTATTCAGACATTTTATTAGAGCCCTCAATAAACTATTCTCATTTTATTATCTCACGTTAAGCTCAACTCTAAAATAAGCTTCTATCTAACAAAAATTATTTAAATACTTTGACATAGATAGTGAAACTTGGCTTATTGTGGTAAATTACACCTAACGATTTTAAACCGTAAATGGCTATTCGTGCAGCACAAGTCGGCAAAAATGACTACACGCAAGTAATCGGTAATGCATTAAAACAGATAATTTATAGTCTTAATTAATATTCTTCTAATAGTTAGCGTTCTCTCACAAGGCACCTTTTTACTTATTTATAGGATATTAAAGTAATGCACACCTGTTATAGAAATAAAACACTGTTTGGTAAAGAGCATCCTATGAAGGGGCGTAGCGTGAGAAAAGAATCTGGGGATGTGATAAAAATATTACAAGGGGAAGAGATATAGTCGGATGTGTGGTAGGCCATATGAGAATGGTAAAAGTAAAAAAAAAACACTAACCTAAAGTGATTATGCCGAGGTATATATCCTAATTTTTAAAATGAAGATAAATTCTTCGGTTTTTGTTTGCCCAGCGAAAACGTCTATTACTGTTTCTTCAAATGTTTGAGACGATCTCATATCTTCTAACAAGGCTCTTTCAATATTTATTAATGCTAAACCTGACAGTCTTTCTTGCTTTTGAAAATTTCGCCAAATAAGTCTTTATTCTCTTTAAACATGAAAATGATCTTTCCGCGGAACTGCTTGTGGCAGGAATAGTCAGAATTAAACGACACAATCTTGATGACTCCGGGAAAACAGAATATAATTGAAAGGGCATAATACACTGGTGAAGCACAGTGCTCTTTTTCATATCAGGATCACTATAAATCACTGAAAGTTCATTTTTTAAATAATTTGCGTCAAAGAATGTTCCATATGTATCTACTAAAGAAGAAAAAAGTCAGGAAAAGGTTTCACGAATGACGTAAATTGTGTGTAATCTAGATTTAAGAATTTCAGTTTAGAAATTACACTCGCTTTAAATCGCTCACTAATGTTCAAAGTACTACATCCAAAATTACATAAAACAATCTTTCTTCTTCAGATTCTTCAGAATTTCTTATCTTCTTCAGATATTAAATCCAAACGCATTCTTTTACTTAGTGGTTGATTTTCGAACACAAATCTGTGCAGTCCCAAATGTCACCAAACTCATTTATCATTTTTTGAATATGTGATTTGAAATCGGCGATATTTTTATTACAAAAATTAAATTCGATGAATATTTTAGGATATATACGAATCGTTCCAAACTAGAACAGGTGTTGGATATATCTTCTCAGATGGACTTAATACCATATACCTGGAATTTACCAAAAATAGCCAGCATCTATACCGCAGAACTATTTATAATATAGAAAGCTCTAAGGTACATAGAAATGGGTGAAATGAATAACACAAACGTCTGCACAGACTTATTAAGCACTTTACAATATATATTAAGTGTAGTTACAAGCGAACCTATGGCACAATCGATACCTGTACTTTGTTATTAGATGAGCTTACTAAGAAAAACAACGCTGTTTGTTTGATCACCAATCCACGTTAGCATTCATGGAAATGGAAGAGTAGTAGAGTAGTAGAGGAAGAGGCAAAACAGGCAGTAATAGGCAATATACATATTAGTTTTTCAATACATAAAAATGATATGAAAGCAAGAGGTTTCTGATGCATGCCAAAAGCAGTGGATAAATACGAACTCCAAATTAAAAGAAAGAAAACCTAAAGTTAGTAAATGGAAAACAAACGTAGTATGTCTAATTGCAAGAAGAGAAGAATGTGTTATTGCAAATATAAAAATAGGGTATAGAAGTACTAACTCTTAATATTTATTCATTAACCGATAACAGACGACCTATATATACAGAATGTATTGAATATGTGGAAATCAAAATCTGAAGTAGAAGATTGTGTTATGATAGTCATAGATGTGATACATGTTGACGTAGGATTTGATCGTAATCGAATCTTGAGATAGGACTTCTTGAGATATATATATATATATATATATATATATATATATATATATATATATATATATATATATATATATATATATATATATTTATTTATCTGAATGCTGTTGTAAAGCCACTTAATAGAGCAAATAATTGCTGGATGATCTACTCACTGAAGACAATCACCTAAAACATTAGAAATGATTGAATGCAGTAGAAAAAATGCTGCAATATGTAAAAATACATAATTCATCTAGGCGTTTTAGATATAAGTGAATACGAATAATTACTCAATACTTTTGTTTCGATGCCAAATATTTTTAGCATTAAATCATTCTAGCCATACTTACTCGGTATCGATGAAAATGTATTTGGTGTCGAATCGAATCCGACCAGCCGAATTTTACTTCAGAATTTACATATTGGATCTTTGCGCGTGTATGAATTTAGTGACAACGCACGGATCACATGCTACACCACTCGCAGTTGTTACTAATATGCCACAATTACCAGCACGTATGTCTAGCGACATATGTTTCAATCAACTACGTACGGCATAGACAGTTAATAATTTGCCGAACAAAATGCAATTATGTAGTCACGTCTTAGCTTTATTGTATAATTTGATTCTATAAAGTTTATTTAATTTTTGTTTCATTTATTTTGATTCTTGCTAAATTTATTTCATTTATTTTGATGGAAATATCACTTCCATTGAATCTTTTTGTGCAGAACATTTTCATTACTCTGTCATTGGTTGGCGGATTTGTATTGTACTAACTCTTATCCTAAAATGTGTTTTCGGCACAATACTCTTCAAAAATGTCAGTTGATTGATTCATACGATTGTTACCTGTGACGCACACGCGCAAAGAATCATTGTACAAACCATTATCTTAGCGAGTGAATCATTGTTATCTTGCAACTCGTGTAGTAAGTGAAAGACATTCTGCTGATTACATATCGGAAAACCTTGATATTTTCAAGAAATGGAACATACCACTAACCAATATTCTTGCAGCAGCCAGAGATAATGTCAGTTCTATGTTCCCTGATATAAGAATGTCTTTAAGTGAAAAGGAACATCTGCCATGTTTTGCGCACATTATAAACCTTGTAGATGAAGAGGCATTAAAATTACCTTGGGTTAAAGCAGATATATTTAAAAATCAACAAATTATTAATTGAATTAAAAATATTGTTGTCCAATAGGATATATTACGAAAAATTCAAATGCGCAATAATGTTTCTGAAGGATTAGTTTTAGTACTTAGCGCAGATGTAAAAACGAGATGGGACTCGTTTTTTTTTTTATGTTGGAGCGTTTCCTAAATTTGAAAAGAGTGGTATCTGAAATTGAAGTAGAGAGTGTATCAGCACCAGATATGCCAAATGTTGTAGAAATGGAAACATTAAATCAGCTTACAACTGTATTGAAGCCTTGTGAATACGTAATAAGAGAAGCATCTGGCCAAAAATATGTTATATATTTCCAAAATTATACCAATTCTTAATTGTTTGTCTGCAGAGTTTAATAGTATCATACCAAACTCAACAATCATTGAACAATGTAACGATGTTTTCATGAGGGAGCTAAAGCAGAGCTATGGGTTGATTGAATTCAATGCGCGTGCAGCCATTGCTACTCTCTTAGATCCAAGGTTTGAATACTTTCATTTTCAAGACCCTGCTGCATATGAAAGGGCCATACAAATACTTAAAACTATGGTTATTGGACAAATAAGCAGCACAAGCAAGTTAGATGAAGATGCTGCTTCTACTACAACATTCGATACGATTTGTGGAAACATGATAAGCACACGGCCACAAAACGAAAAATAAAATGCATCAGAGCAATGAAGTCTTTCTTTATCTGCTGAACCCGGTGGTATCCCCTAAAAGCAACCCATTTTCGGTATGGGATGATATAAAATTTATATTTATTTGCTTGTACAAATACGCTCTAAAATATTTAATTTTAGTCGCAAGATTGATTCCAAGCGAGTGCCTATTTTCTAAAGTTCAAAAGCCGGAGCAACGATGTCTCACGCAAGAAACACATTACTCCAAGATATCTAGAGCAATTACTGTTTCTGAGCAATCTCGACAAAACAGAGTTATTTATTTAATTGTTTTTGTCAATCAAGATAATTCGCATATTTCTACTTATTTTTTATTATCATATGTATGTGTTTTTATTATTATGTGCTGTTATTATGTATGTGTTAAAAATTAACATAATAACAGCCACTCCAAGCCAAGAATATTGAGTATATATTGATACTTTAAAGGCACTAATATGAGTAATATCGAAATTTGTTTTGAATATAACTTATATGAGTAGATAGTGGTACCTACTCATATAAGTAGTTTGTATGTTGTATGAACGGATAAGAATAGTAAAAGGATAAATTGTGCATACAATAACCTGCCCTTATAAAATTTGGGAAAAAATAAAATATAATCTATAACATACTAAATCCAGACATAAGTGATTACTGTGATTACGAGGACTAAATAATATCGATATTGAGAAGATAAGCGTTCTTGTTTGAGTTCTAAACTGCGACCAGCGTTTGTTAATCATTTTCTCATTAAGAAAACCTGCAGATCTGCTCTACAGTACAAGTAACATTGACAAGTGACCAGGCGAGACACTGACGTAATCATTAAACGTGATGCAGCTAATCATCGTAACGGAGGTAACCACCATGACGAAAATAACCACCATGAAGAGCCATCTACTACGATAAAAAGCTCGACATGAATTTCAGAGCGCATCAGCAATGACAGTTTCAACTAATTGTATGTTACAATGGAAGATTCTGTCAACAAAATTTATTGACCAACGGCATAAGAGCAGTCCGCAACTTAATGTTGGTAATCACTGTAATCAGACAATCAAATTATCTAATTCGCGTGACTGTTGAAAATATACATGTATGTATATACCAGGGCCATAGAAAATTGTCCTAGTTATGACCTTTCCTTGATACATATACGAACGGACGAGAGATACGGAAACGGTGAGCCTCGCCAATAAATGAATTATTAAAAGACCTGAGGAGGAAGTCAATAAAATATTGGGCCATATTATTTGCACATTTTATTGCCTAATAATGGAAGGATAACGAGTTGAGTCACTTTTTTTAAATCGCTGATTTTACGAGCTGGCATATGGTTCAGCAGCATATAGCATTATTTCGATGTATGATACTTAAGCACTAATTTTTGTGTTTCTATATTATTTAAATGTCTGGAAGGTGATCGTCACTCATATATATAGGTAATGTAAAGTACTATCTGTATGTGCTATACAGGGTCCACAACAGGATTGAACAGTTCTTAATAGGCCACTGTTAAGAAACAAAGATTATATTTAGACTAATTATTATTATAACTAAATTAAATTTTTCATAACACTTAGATTGCAAAATCGCATCCCTAACATGACCACCGTCTTCTTCTATACATTGCTGCAGTCTGCTTCTGAAATGGAACATAACGCGCCTGAATAAATCGATAAATCTTCGTTTATCGAATTTATCTCTTCACGAACCCTTTTTTTGAGTTCCAGAAGTGTTTGGGGACGGATAGAATACACTTTGGACATTAAGTATCCCCAAATAATTCGGAATCGCCAAGTCCGGTGATCTTGCGGGCCATGCAATGTCGCCAAACCTTTAAATTAGGCGATTCAGGAACATACGCTGTAAAACAGCAATGGACCGTCTAGCTGTATGCGCTGTGGCGGTGGCGCCGGCGCCCTGTTAGAGCCATACTTCATCTTGGTCCTTTCTTTGATGTTCCACAGCCACAAATGTTTTCAACATCTCAACGTACTGAAGTGAATTGGCTGTAACGGTGTGGAGGCTTTTTTCAAAAAAGTATGGCCCGATCATACCAAATCTGCTCACTCCACACCACACCGTTACCTTTTGGTCATAAAGTGGGTGTTCATGTATTTCTCTTCGGTTGTGCTTTGTCCAATAGCGAAAGTTCTGCTTATTAACGTAACGAAGTGAGCTTAGTCACACACGATCAGTTTATCAAGAATTCTTGCATTGTTCAAGAAATTCATTGTTCAAGAAGTTCAATGTTTCAAGAAACTGCCTACAGAAATTGAGGCGATTAAGTTTATCAACAGGGTTCAGCCTCCAGACTATCTGTACTTTATACGGATGACATGTCAAATCCAGATTTAAAATTCGTCGCATACTTGGCTCTGAAATTCGCAGTGCAATTGATTTCCGAATTGCAGAATGTTATGGGGTCCATTCAACGGCTACTCTGGTACTTTCAATATTGCCTTGTGTACGTGTGCCTCGCACAAATTTTGATTTACATTGTTAATTTCGCTAAATTTTTTACCCATCTGAAAATTACATTTCTTGATGGAACTTCAGCGCGCACTAACAAATTAGATTCACTTCGAAAACGTCTCTGTGTTTGAATAATTTAACAGCAGAGGCCCGTTAATTAACCAGCCACTTTACCATTGTAACACAAAACTTTCGAATTTTATCACCAGTTGACGTTTGTCAAATAAACAGTATTTCCACAGTAAATTATTCAAAATCATTCAATCCTGTTGCCGGACGGACCCGGTATATATATATATATATATATATATATATATACATATATATATATATATATACATATATATATATATATATATATACATATATATATATATACATATATATATATATATACATATATATATATATATATATATATATATATATATATATACATATATATATATATATATATATATATATATATATATACAGGGTGAGCCACGGTGTATGGAGTATTAAAAGTATATTGAGAACGGATCTACCGATTGCTTTGAAATTTTGGTTACCAATATAGTCGAGTATGATTTATGCAACTAAAATATTTTCGAAAGTACGGTGTAGCGACTTATACGTAAAACCGGCAACATCTTCGTTATATTAAATAGAATACCCTATATATTTTTGCATTTTTTGGATTATCGTCTCCTTTTGAGTAACTTTTGTTAATATTTTCCTATATCTATCTCAAGCTGTTATCAAGTTAATAATTCTTTTCTGAATTTATTGCTAAGAATTTTACTTTCAGTAAATCGTGTTTTCTCCTACCTACGCAGCAATTAAAAGATAATTTTTCAGTTGTGGCTAGGCAAGGCCTGGGGGCATCTTCTTCATTAACCAGGTGAAAATTAACATTCCATTAAAACATTTATTCTTTCTCCTTCTACCCTTGGTCATATTTACAATTTATATTTGCTGCTTTAGATTGTATAATATAAAAAATGTTTCAAAACTGTTATAAATGCCAGAAATTTTTGAAATTGCTTATATCATCCTTATGACATGAAATAATTCTAATGTAATAAAGATGGATAAGTGATCATACACCTGGAGCCTTTACTTTCTTGGAGTAACAACAGAAATAAACCGTTGCTAAAGGATAATTCTATAGGAAGGCAAATACTTGACGTTTATTAATTATTTATTAGTAATTGAATTAATTTATCAAATCAACTAATTTGTTAGTATAACACTAGTTTTATACTTATTATTTTCTGAACTTAAGGAAATATAAATTTGATTTTGACAGTTCTGAACAAAGTAGTTCATTTTAATATGACAATTCTAGTATTAGATATAGTATATGAAAAGGTTGATAGAACTCTAAGATTCCATATTATGCGCGATTCACAAATAAAATTGGCATCATCAGGAGACAGCGAAACCCATACCAAATGATGTCACTAAACTCAATACCAAAATTATGGTCAGGTTTCATAAACCGTTACATCTATTTTTATAGTTTCACGTACTGTCCACTAATAAATTCACTCAAAGGAACAATTTCTCTTCGTGACTAGTGAATAATAGCACTGCATCACTTCTTCTAATAACTATTTCCATTCATTGTCAGTGAACTGGAAGGAGATGAGCATTGAGTTCACTGACAGATTAATGTCCTCTTTCTCTGATTCATTCATGTCCTATTATCACATTTAGCTATCTTAGTACTTTCAAGGACATCCAGCAGTCTGTTTTTGTTATAAATTTAAGTAACTTTACTTAATAGAGTCTATTCCATGATTGTTTTAGAAAGAATGTTGGGCAATGAAAGGTTTTTCTAATCTTCCATACACAATTTTACCATGTTCTTCTTAAATAGTTGATCTTTTCAATTTATTATTATGCTTTATTACTTTACTACCTTTCGTTATTTTCGATTTTATATTTGAGATTTCCTGAAAGTTGGTGTGACTCGTTTCCAGGATAATACATCAATCCTGGAGTAGGTTGGAACCTTTGGTGTGAAGACAACACTAACTGAGTTTTCCACAAAACACCAAAATACTATACACTATACTCGGCGCACGTTTCGCCAACAAAGTTGGCATCATCTGGAGATGATTAAAACTGAACAAAGTAGTTCATTTTAATATGACAGTTCTAGTATTAGATATAGTACATGAAAAGGTTGATAGAACTCTAAGATTCCATATTATACGCGACTAAAACTACTAAAACAGTTTTAATCATCTCCAGATGATGCCAACTTTGTTGGCGAAACGCGCGTCGAGTATAGTGTATAGTATTTTGGTGTTTTGTGGAAAACTCAGTTAGTGTTAATACATCAATGTTATTCCCAAATATTTCTGAAAACTCTTTTGAGTCCTCCTGTGGTAATTGTAGTTCGTATGGAAAATAATTCCCATACAAACTATAATTTATTTGAAAAGTGTATAAACACTTAATTAAAGTATAAAAATTAAGATACAAACATTTTTGAAAATGAAACAATGGAACGGTGAATATGAAACTGCAAAAAATATTCGTAACGGTTTACTGGACTTGAACCATATTAGGTATAAATAGAGCTTAGAGGTAGTTTAACAAATCTTTAGTGGAGCCAATTTGGTTGATGAAATTTGCATGGAATAATGTGAAATCTTTCTGTGTTCATGGACAATTCATCTTCTGATTTTATTGCTGCATCGAATCTTCCACCTCCTTGCCAGAGTTTTTATATACAATTAAGCTATTCTAAAAATTGTAAATTAATATGTGAATACTAACCTGGTTGAATCGTCACCGACTTCTATGTAGTTAATCTTTGAAGATATAAGATCAACATAAGGATGTTTGAAGAAGTAAAATACTTGTACAACTTCTAGGACTCGTTTATCAAAACAAGTCAGGGTACTGAATACATAAATAATGAAAAACAAAATAAATAATACTTGTCTATAATTATAGAAGAAAATAATATGGTTAGAAATATCTGCATAATAACACATTGTAATATCGATTTTACTGCAAATGGTTTTATTAATATTATATGTATGTGCATTAAATACTGTTTTCCTCATAACTTAATAATAATAAAAATGGTGACAATTAATTATAACTAGCTGATCATATACAGTAAATTCTACATACATTATTTATATCCAATAATTACACATTAGGATAGCCTTTATAAATGACGCCTAGAAGCGATGATAATCACGATAAAATGTCATCTGATAATTTGATTTAATTTTTTATAATGTTAAGGCTATTACAATTTATTATTTTATTAAACTGGGCTAATATTTAATATTACCTACATATATTATATTGTATCAATGTTATTTTGTGCCGGTTTTTTGATAAAAAAAAAATTGAATGATCAACTGTATACATAGAATATATATGTAAATACTGTAAATATATACATACAATATTCATGGACATATATTCAATTTACTCATACATTTTCATGTTCCCATCTATTAAGATTAAGTCCACAGAAATGACTGCTCGATCATTGATAATATACAGCAATTGGATTGAAGTAAGAAGATTCTCCCTAATTCAATTATTATTGAATCAATGAACTCTTCATTAAAGAAAAAGAAAAATACTGACCTTGGAAACAATATCCGATCTTTACTTGCATTCGAGTCATAGCTATCGCGTTAACTTTCCTCAATTCCTAAAGCCGAGCACTCATATGCGCTCCGTATCTATGTCTGTATCGTGTATTGTAACGATTACTGTAACATATTTTTGTAGTGAGTACGTGTTGCGTTCCAGGTTACCTGGCGACTATGATATAAGCGAACAGATACAATAACTGTTACGTTACATGATACAGATACAGATACGGAGCACATATGAGTACTCGGCTCTAGATACTTCTGGATTTTTGGATACTTTTGTCATAAAAACTTAAAAAAAATATTTATGAAATTGTACGTTTCATCAAAAGTACCACTAACCTTATATTTTCTTTGTAATTTTAATAATAATAATAACAAGTAATCTTATAATTTGATTTGCATGCGTTAGTGAACCAAAAAAAAGTTAACAGCCACTTTTGCTATGCCCATGCGTTCGATAAACATCGGGCGATGACTGTTAATGAAATAGACCGTCTTTGATGCGTTAGTAATAACATCATTATTTATTTGTCACATACACGCTTCTTGTTAAGTTTTCTATCGCAATAAAACTAAATCAAATATTATAATTAACATGCGTATAATTAAATATTACATTCACAGAAAATATTATGGAATGCCCCAATAATTTATATAATATTGTTCCTTATCAGATATTTTAGACCATCTATATTGCCACCTGTATTTGGCTCCATATGGTAAATATTATTTAGTGATCTAAATAATACTAATCTTATGGAACATGCGATGCTACACAATTTTTCTGAAGAAAACTACACCACTTCAGAAGTCAGAACTTATTGCATTTAGAAAAAAATATGTTTAAATAATTATATCTCATAGTGGGCATTGTAGATAGATATAAATAACTACATTGGCCTGTTTCAATTACGGAGACATTACATAGCAAAGCTGCCATAATTAAAACATGAGGATAACAGATCTGGTGTATATGAGACAATAATAACATAAACTACTATAATTATTTAAAAAGAAATAGCCCAGCAACTTTATAATATTAAACTACTTCACTAAAAATGTTGGCACTTTGGAAAACGCCATGTACTTATATCTCAGAAATTATTTAGTGAAAAAACAATCATGGGATTAAAACTTAAAAAGACATCAGGGCATGATAATATTAATTCAGACATACTGAAGGAAATATCAGTAGAGATAGAATCTATCATGACACACATTGGAAATACATGTTTTAATACCGAACATTTGACAAATTTCATAAATCTGTTTATTAGTTGACAATCAGAATTTACATAGTATCCCTGAGTCATTATTCTGGCTTAAGAGCTATGAAGCACTTTAATGGCGTGGTGAGGCACTTCTGTAGTGAAAAGTCCCCTTTAGCCCTCTTCTAAGTCAGGTAGCCAGTGTCTTCTAGGGCTCCTATTGATCTAAAGTTCAACCAGTAGCTACATTGCGTCGTTGGAGTGCTTTTCTGGCTTTTCGTGGTGACGGATACTTTTTCCTTTGATGACATCTTTGATATATGGTATCTTCATGTCCGTATGTAATGTTTCATTACTTACTTACTATTAGTCATTACATGAAATGGTCACTATAAGGAGTATTTTTGATTGGATTCCCTGGATAACTGATATATTTAATTGGCTTGCACATCCCCATAGCTCTATTTTATAATCCCATATTGGCTTAATTATTACTTTGTAATGTAGGAGTTTGCTTTTCAATAACAAGCTGCAATTCATACCAATAATCTAATATAGTTCTTTTGTTTTGTAATATGTAAGTCTATTTGTTTCCGTTTTTTGAGTATGTGGGTTTCCCACGTGAGACTACTGTCCTGTAAGTGAATTCCAAGATATTTTGTGCTTATAGACTAAAGTGTAACTACATTAGTGGATTATGTGTAAACTGCGTAGTGTAGTGGACGAAGTGTAGTGTTCTCTTCTAGGTATAAAGTTCACTTGGATGGATTAAGTCTCATATATTTAATTTTCCAATTTTGAAACCATGATTATATTTGATTTAGATGGTTTTGCAATATTCTTGTGGCCACTCCTGGATTTTGAGGTATTCCAATGATAACTGTACCGATGGATACAGCCTCGTTAATCTTAACTATAAATTCTCTATTACTTAAGTAAGACTTCATCCAATCACAATAAATAATGGGAATAAATCGCTTGAATTCGAATAGTATTCCTCTGCGTCAAACCTTATCAAAGGCTTCTAACATCTAATAATACTAAAGTACAGCAGTAGTTTTTGTGTTCGAATATCTGGTTTATGATTTGACATACTCTGTGAGTTTGATTTACTGTTAAGAAAGTGGAGATATAGTGAGGTATCTATATTTACGAAACGGCTGTTTTCGTGTGTGTGTCACAAAGACGTGCTCCGGAGGTGCCTCCGATATGAACGAGGGGGAGGCGCAATATTATTGCAATTTGCTTATTAGTATTTATTAATTCTCCAACCGGATTTTTATAATCCCAAGTTATGACCTACTTTCTGAATATGACCTATTAAGTATATAGTATTGTACTAATCAACACTAATTAGTATTAAGTAGTAATTTTACTAATTGCCCAATTTTTAGCCTCGTTAAATATTTAACCTTTATTATTAACCTTTAGCAAAATTTAGCCCAATCATTCGAAATTTAATCGCACTGTGATCTCAAAATATGCATGACCTCCAACACAAATAATCTATGTTCACAATATGCTATGTCGTATATCATACAACTTCATCATCATACATCATACGTTTGAGATTAAGCCAAATTCCAACGTACAACAAAACAAATTAAAACTCATATATTGCATTGAATCATAATAACGTTTCTTTCATAAATGGGGTATAGATAGGGTAATAAAGTATTGACAGCTGGAATACGAGTGTCATGTTCCTCTTGTATTGTCAGCAATTCCCTTCGAATGTTTCGCATACACGATACTGTATCTACAATTTCGTATCAATTTTATTAAACCGCAGGAGATAATCCAATACCTGGAACAGAAAATATTCAGCACTTCGCTGTATAATCGCAAGTCTGCGTCGTGCATACGAAACAACTTATTGGTAGATTGAAATAATGAAATAAACCATCATTTGTATTTCAGATTTGATATGGAAGCGAGAAAACGTTGGGAATCTCGCAGATTTGCCATCATAATTGACTATAATGGGAATGTGATCGTGTTGTGAGGTTCAAGTTAGGAATTTTGTTTATTTGATTTTTTCTCGGATAAACTTGATATTGTACTCATTTACCACCATATGCAGGAATAAGAATTGCGGGTTAAAGTTCATGATGCTACTATTTTTGTCTGTGTTCTTTTATTGGTTTTTGATAAGTTCAAAAAGGTTGGGGTCGCACTGCTAGGTAACCTTATATGGCATAACTGCAATTTATTTGTAATTACGAGTTGAGTACTGTTTACGAAATATATTCGGTTATGTCCTTTAATGTCATTAAGATAATATTTACTTCTCCAGTAATTTCTTTAAATAGTATCCTAATACCCAGTTTGTGTAGGAAACGTGCTTTATTTATTGAGTAATTTGATTGATTGATGGGTTCGTTACTACGAATTTTAAACTTTCTCTGTTTTCCTGATGCCGGCCGGCCGTTGTAAATATCAAACTTTACTAGTCGGTTGTTTATATAATTTGACAAATATGAGTAATAATAATGATTTTATATGCGGCAATTATGATTAGTATTACACAATAGAAATAGAAACAATCTTTTAGTAGTTCAATTTGGTTTTAATTAATCATAGTCCGTGATTGCAAGCATAAAGTTAGGAAATCACTTAACAAAATTCTATAATAATCTTATTTACTGATAAATACCATCTTAAGTATTTATATAATATGCAAGTAACATTTTTCAGGTGATTTAATCTGGAAGTTCCAAACACTATAAAGAAAATTTAAGTGTAGTAAATTAGTATTTATGTGGGTAAGAAGCACTCAAAAACAAGTAATGGATTAAGTTTGTTTACAGCTTAACACAATTAACTACATCTTCATTTTCTGTTACATGATAGCAGATGCATATTCACGCTTAAGTTTAACAGGAGAAACTATCACATATTTACTTCACTATCAATTTCAACCCACAACTTACCGAGGAATTTATTACATAAATTTTCATTATTCATGTAACACTATTGTACAAAATAAGTATTTATATACACCCATTTATCTATCCAAAGCAACTTCAACCAAAAATATAGAAACAATTATTTAAAAAAATTAACTAGTTTGAAAGAATGCATTACATAAATTAAAATTCTGTATGGGGGTAGGGTAGACAGAGTTTACAAGCACTCAGGTCGTTATATCTGACTAATTGTACCGCGTTCACTTCTTTAATACATTTACGCAGTGGGATGGTCGAAGATAGGTGGGTGTTTGGCAAATTAGCAGCTTTGACGGAAGAAGTTAATAGGCCCGATATGATGCTCTGAGTGTATGTGGATTCTGCCTACCCTCTCTTTTATAGAATCCAAATTTATACAGTTCGTTGTTTTAAAATCTGTAAGCTTTTCTTTATAGTTATTCCGAAGTTTTTTCTTTGAGGTTGCTTTAGGTATAAAATTGCATACCCTAATGTAATACAAAAAGTTTCCAATTATACCATTCATTGTAAGAAATCTATATGCAACTGAAGGAATTTTTAGAGAGATATCCCGATCTCCCTATCCCTAGAGTACATATAGGTACAACAGATACTGCAGAAGTTTCAGAAAATAAGTCGTATTCAAAATGAAAAGGAATTGGATACCCACGCATTGCAGAGAACCAACAAATAAATATTGTCGTTGAAGCAGTTGTGAATCCTACATAATTTACATCTTAAAGTCCTTTTGGGGAATATTTACATGAAACTTTTAAAATATTTTATATTTGTGTAAAATTTTTTTACACAAATATAAATTTCACCGCTACAAATTACATGTGGTCTACCAACTCACAGATTATCCCAATAGTAGACATCAACTTTGTAAAACACTATCAGAAATATATCACATCAACCTGAATATTCAAAAACAACTTGATTCACCGATGAATCTACGTTATTCCACTATGGTAATATAAATAGTCAAAATATAAGGTACTGAAGTGATACGAATCTTTCTTCATAGTTTTCATGAGAGCCATTCACAATGTCCAGAAGGAGTAAACTTGTGGTCAGGGACCTTACGTAATCGCATATTTGAACATGGGAATCTACATAAATCTAATAGGGCATGCTGCATAGTGCTATTGAGCTGATAATTTTGGAAATTCTAGAGAAAGATCCTGATGAACTTTGAGTCCTGGAAATAAATTTTCAACCGGATTGAGACCCTCCACACTGTTATGGCGTGGTAAGAGTTTATATCAATGAATCTTACCTCAATAAGTAAATTGGATAGCAATTAGTGGCCTGTTCTGTCTCCAGATAGATATCCCTAAGTCTCTAGTCAATCTTGGTCTAACACCTTTAAATTTATTTTATGGGGACACTTAATGTCAAAGATATATGTTATGCAATCCGCTAACATTGAGGTTTTGAAGCAGAGAATTACTGAAAGATATAGGTTAATTTCCATAGAAACAGTTGCGCAGACAGGTGTGAATAGAGTTTTATAACAGAATGTTGTACTATTAGTAAGAGAGGCGTGCACATTGTGAGCATTTAATTTAAAATAGTTTAGTAAGAATATCTTCTACTACTTTGGATACGTAAAAATGTTTACTTAACTTTCTGCATGATTTCTGTGAGAAAACCCTGCCAATTAGCTTTTACGGGGTGGGCTTGCCTAAAAAGTTGTTTTTAATCAAAAGGCAGATGTCAAAATAAAAACAACATTAGAATATATATATATATATATATATATATATATATATATATATATATATATATATATATATATATATATATATACATATATATATATATATATATATATATATATATATATATATATATATTTGAAGTAGCTTTAAAATGAAATGTTACTCGCACACTGTTACCACTTAAAAGTAATTTACAAAATGGCACCGTAATGCCGTTTTAGATAATTGTATTACTATATAATAATTAAAATATTACCTTTCGGGTTTTTTACGGGGATGAAGTTTAGCTTATTGTTAGCCTAGAGGTTTTGTTATTCTGTCACCTAATATCTGACATTCATACAGATGCATATATAGGACATGCATAGTCCAGTTATGTGGGAACCGAACCCATACCCGGATTACTCTTAGATACTACTCCAGATTAATTCCTTTTTAATTTACTCTCAAAAAATCTGAACATATTAATAGCAGGTTTTTGGTGGAAATTAGGACGTATACAATTTTTGTTCTTTTAAGTCTCTCAGTCCCAAAGTTAGGGGAAGGGGAGTGGATTTTAGATGCACATTGTATATATGTATATTAGGTGCAATAATATTTTTTCAAAATAAAGTAGTTAATAATCGAGTTTCGGATATGTTATTTTTCTGTATTTAACTACTCGTAGATAACATTTATCCAAACAGATGTTTTAAAAGAATTCAAATTTATACAAGCCATATGCAAAATTATGCAAATATTTGCACTCATATTTCATATTACTGCTATTATTTGCACTATGAACCATGCCATAATGACGCTGTAACTTGTTTTCTAATATGTTATAATTTCATTTTCTTTTTCTGAAGCATTAAGAAACATTCTCCGACGAAAAACATCTTATGAATTATTTATTCATATCTTTCTTACAACGTTACAATCACCTATGTAAATCTAACCAATTCGCATATGGAAAACTTTATAAATATTATGTGTAATAGTAATCTCAGTTCGTTTAATGATAAAGAAACATTTTTATTTAACATCCCTTTACCGATTTAGCACTGGTAGTTCTGGTTTGTTCAGAAATCGGATTTCAATTTATTTTTGTTGTTTATTATTTAGTAATATTTATTATTTATTGTTTACTATGACTAAAATTCAAATTTATAATGCAGAGTTATAGCAGGTGACACATTATGCACAATTTTATGGTTCTTAGCTAAATAAAATTTATTTGAAAATTACAAAAATTTCTAAGAAAAAAATGAGCAAAAATGTATTCATTCTAATATTACAAGCGATAAATATAATAAAGTATTGTTTATTTTTTACGGTGTTTATAGATTAACTGTCATAAATTCAATATTTATAGTAATATCAGTAGAATAAAACAGTTCCACTCCTACCAAATGTAATTTTTGGTATATTTATATCGTTATGTTGTATCTCTGTAACTACGTAAGTTCAGAGTAACACATCATTATCATTAATATTAATCCAACACTTATCAAAGTACCTAATTACAACCACTTAAAGTGGAAAAAAAAACGTTGAATTGAACGAGTTCTATAATTGTGCGAAATAATCTTGAGAATTCGGCTATTTCCTGAAACCAGACAGTACAATGCACCGTGTTTCATTTGTTTAATGGCTAGGTAATGAATATTTATCTTGATAATTGTAGCGTTATACTTTTTTTACGGTCTGGTTTCACCTTAAAAATGTAGGAACTGCACCAGAAATTTATATGTTAACATACAGGGTGACACATGTACGACGTTTCCTTTTATAAATTGTTCATGTTTACCCGGATTTACTCTATTGTATCAATTACTTGAATAATTCGAAGTGTCGAACTTGGATTTATAATTATATGAAATTTTATTGCATATATATTTTCATTTTAATGGGTTTTATTGTCTTTACAACTCCCACAATGAACGTAGCAAGTAAATGACGCATATCATTAAATAAATTACGTATTGCAATGATGTTGCTTTTTAAATGTTCCACTCAAAACCACATAATTCGTTTTTTGCACTGAAGTTTTGTTTATTCTAATGAGTACCCAGTGATAAACTCAATTATTAAAATTGAAATTGGAACTTAAAAGTTCATTACATAGTACTTCATCATACTTGGCGAGTAATTTAAACTTAAATTACTCGCGTACATAAAGAAACATGCTAATAACTCCAATATAAATAATACTTATCATACGTGGGGTATATTCGAATTGCCTGCTTTGCTCAGATATATGGTATTTAGATACATCCACCACGCTACATAATTAGTTTTCAGAGTACTAATCGCTCAAAAAAGAAGACAGAAGATGCTGCGAAATTTATCCACGTCGACATAAGTGATGAAAGGTCGAACCTCGACTTCTTGAGAAATTAATTATTTGCTGTTGCTTGTTCCCATCAGCCTGATGCTACTAAATCAACGAAACATAACTATAAATTGAAATTCCAGACACATGAAAATACATTTCCCAAAAATCCTAACGGTCCCAATACATCACTCTGTTCATTTCCAACTAGAATTGTTAAATAAGAAACCGAAACTCGTCTTTGCTCATCATCTTACTCCATCCCATGTACTTGTATAATGTATACGAGTATTTAATATGTCATAATAAAATAGTCCAAGTTTTTAAATTAATAACAAGTCTATTCAATCTATAGCTTATTCATTGAATTGTAAATAACATACAAATTACGTTTGTGGCAAGTGTGCATCTAGTTAGTATGTTTTAAATAGTTTAAGGTAAATATCTACCTTTAATACTGCAAAAATTTGTCTTCTTATTCTTCTTCTTCTTCCTTCTTTTATATAGGTATTTCTTCTTCGTCATCTAGCCTAAGTCTGGTTATTTGGAATATTGTCGCTCCATCGTTTCCGAGGTCTTCCGGTGCTTCTGTGTCCTAACGGTGATTTGTCTCTAGTTACTTTTACCAATCTTTTCTGTGATATTCGGTTAATGTGTTCATTCCATTATGTTTTTCTACCTACTACTCATTCATTAATGTTTTCTATTCTGCACATTTGCCTGATATTCTCACTTCTTTCCCTATCCAGCAATGTTTTGCCAGCTATGCTGCGTACTATTTTCATTTCCGCTCCTTCTAGTATTCCTTTTGTTTTAGCTGTTTCGAGCCCGGTTTCAGCTGTGTATATCATAATAGGTCTGATCGCTGTATTGTATATCCTAGATTTTGCTTCGATCCCTATGTGTTTGTTTCTCCATACTAGGTTGTTCAAGCATACTGCCGTTCTTAAGTAAGTAAGAAGCCAGGTGACAGAGGCTACTGTCACCTGGCTTCTTACTTCAGCGTCAATATCTCCGTAGCCAGATATTTTTATTCCGAGTTTTTTTTTATTTCATTCCCTGTTGGATAATCTTATTATCAATAAAGAGTTTACATCTAATTGGTATTTTTGAAGTAGTCATGCATTTTGTTTTTGCTGTTGATATTGTCATGTTAAATGCTTTTGCTGTTTTATAGAATTGAAACAATAGTCTCTGTAGATCATCTTCATTTTCCGCTATTGATACGGCATCATCGGCATAGCATAACATTTCTATCTCCCTGACTCCCATTTTATACCCTTTGTGGTTTCGTACTTGTTTTATTACTTCACCAATGACGACATTAAATAGGAGCGGGCTCAAAGAATCCCCTACTTGTCGGATGCCACTATTACTGAATATTTTTTGGGTGAGTTCGCCGTTGACTTTGGCTTGGACTGTATTTGCAGAATATATGTATGTTTTCAATTGCTTTAATGACGTTCTGTGGCATTTGTCTGTCATATAGAAAATGTAGTACTTCTTTTAGTTGTATTCGATCAAATGCCTTCTCTATATCAATGAAACACATGATGGCTGGTCGGTTGCATTCAATCGATTTTTCGGTTATTTGCCTTAATATAAACACAGCGTCTGTATATGATCTTCCTGACCGAAACCCTTATTGTTCGTCTGATAATGTGATTCATTCATTTATTTTGTTTGTTATAATTCTGGTAGTAAACTTTGTGTTTGGAAGGTTGTGCTAAGCAGATTTATGCCTCTGTAATTTGCTGGTATGTTTTTATCACCCTTAGTTTTTATCACTGAAAAGTAGAGTCATGGCACTAATTCGCCATTCGTCTGGAATTTTACAGAGAAATAGTATTTTGTTAATCAGAGTTGTTAATTTGTATGTTCCAAATTTTGAAAGTCGTCTTAAAATAATAATACATATAATACGTTCATCTCGAAAACTAGGGCGCATACATCTTGGCAGATTTGGATTGCGGGACTGCTTCTCAAGTCCCTTATATAAAGCTCTATATAGGAGGAGAAAAATAGTATTTCAAATGTTATGCCTTTAAAAGACAATAAATAATAGCAGACATATTTTCTATTCATTTCATCGCTATTTGCCAAATAAAAAACTTTTACCGATAAACGGAACAGAATACCTGAACCAAGCCATAAAAACAAGACACGGTATGTTTTGAGATTTCCTATTTAGCAAATAGCGATGAACTAAACTATATATTTTAGATTTTTCATGCGTTGACAAGTCTTATAGTATAGATGTGGAGGGTGTTGTATCTAGTATGCTAGGGTAAGAGTGCTAATATAAGAGTGGGAGCTAAATTAGCTATTATTTTCACCATATGCTTAAAGAAAATTCTGTTAATGCGTACAAGTACTGTATTTGGTGGTAATATGGCTGATGTAAATAATCATAATCGTGTAAATAATATCAGTTACACTCCGAAGTTGATTACTCCGGTTTGTGTCTTAACCGACTATCGAAGTCTTTCTCGCAATCCCGAGATTTCTATACACCCAATTAATGATACTTAATACTTTTCTTTAAAGTTGATCATCTAATTAAACTCCCCATATTTAGATGTATCAGGAAGATAATTCCTTGTATATTAAAGTAAAAAATCCTTCGTTACTAAAAGTATTAATTATCCAAAGGGTGACATTCAATTATTATTACTCAGTAGTTTTATAGTTATATGTAATAGTCCAAGTTGTGATAATCTAATTAATATTAGCAAATATAGGAACTAATATTGTTTTTGTACAAGTTCCTTTAAAATTTGGTCCCATAATAGCTGATAATGCTATTATTGCTATGCATTCGTGAATAATATTTTCCTCTATAGTTTCATTTTTATTTATACATTTTGATTTAGCTGCATGAACATTATAACATGGTACATAATCAACATATTCGTTTTATGATGCGATAGTATATCCTATAAGTTTTAAAAGTATTTTGTTTCTACAAGTATCCATAAGTTAATAAGAATTGTAAAATAAAATTACTAATATTCTTTTCTACGATTTCTATGATCTATATTTTTTTGTCGTAAAAATCAATTCTAGCGGTTCTAATGTTATGATACTCTACATATAAACATACATACAAACTTACATATAAATATAAGAACCCAATATAGGGTTATAGTGGATTTTAAATATTTTTTGGCCTAATGTATAATACACTAGATCCAGAGGCGTAGTGTGAGAAAAGAATCTAGGGATGTGATAAAAAAATTTTAAGGAGAAGAGGTATAGTCAGATGTATGGTAGGCCATATAAAAATGGTAAAAATAAAAAAAGAGACTTATCTACAATGATTATACCGAAGTATATATCTTAGTTTTTAAAATGAATATTAATTCTTCAGTTCAATTTTTGTTTGTCCATCGAAAACGTCTATCACTGTTTCTTCAAATGTTGGAGACGATCTCATATCTTCTAACAAGACACTTTCAATATTTATTAATGCTAAAGCTAACAGTCTTTCTTGCTTTTGAAAGTTTCGCAGATAAGTCTTTATTCTCTTTAAACATGAAAATGATCTTTCCGCGGAACTGCTTGTGGCAGGAATAGTCAAAATTAAACGACACAATTTTAATGACTCCGGGAAAATAGATAAAAGATAACTGAAGGGACATGATATATTGGTGAAGCCCAAACACAGTACTCTTTTTCATATCGGGATCACTATAAATCACTGAAAGTTCACATTTTAAACGATTTGCGTTAAAGAATGTTCCATATGTATATGTATAAGAAGAAGAAAGTTCGTCAGGAAAACGTTTTACGAATGAAGTAAATTATGTGGAATCTAGATTTAAGAATTTCAGTTTAGAAATTTCACTAAACCGTTCACTAATGCTCAAAGTAATAACGTCAAAAATTTCATAAAACAATTGTGCGTACGTGCTTTTCTTAACTTCTTCAGGAATAAAATCCAAACGCATTCTTTTACTTGGTGGTTAATATTCTAACACAGATCTGTCCATATGGTCCCAAATGTCACTAAACTCGTTTCTCATTTTTTGAATATGATTTGAAATCGGCATTATTAGAGTCACAGTAAATAGTTTCCTTCCATTAAAAATGTAATTATTATGAGAACGGTCGGCTGTATTTATTTCGGAATCCTTTCTTACTGTGCGGAACTATGTTGAACTTTAACTTCCCTTAATATTGTATTTTTTAATAGTAGCCTGTTCCAGCATATTCGATAGTCAAGAAGTGACACAAAAGCCACCCCCATCGCGTCACAACAGATGTTACGGATAGGCTATAAAATAGAAAACCGAAAGCCGAAAGCCATGCATTGCTACATCCACTGCCTAATACGTAGGCATTAATCAATTTTATAATCATTATACGGAACTTTTTTTTTAAAGGTGTTCACCGTTGTTGCTTAGTTTTAATAAATCTAAGTATTGAAGTAAACACCACTGTTTATTTCACAACCTTTAAGGCAATAACAACAGATGTGGTACAACAGTTTGCCGTAGTGATAAGAAACAAGATCACAATCGAAAACAGTGGTAATATTGCAGAAAACACTGCTAAGAAAAAAAAACTAAATCAAAGACGCGCAATAATATTAAAAGGCTTCTAGCATAAATAACGGTTTCTCGATCCCATTCCTCATTTTTCATTTTCCATAATTACTTGAAGCAGCACCTCCAAATCTTCCTTATGCTATGGCGACTGTCGCCAATATACGTTCACATAATCGCATAACTGAGTCCGGAAATAACCGCAACACCCACTCAAGGTTCCACTGTTGACTACATAAGATCACTGACCTTTTCGTCCATCTAACGCGTAGTTTGGATGTAACGTGGACCATCGCAGTTGAGCACTGCAGCAAGTAAAGCGGAAGTCCAATAATTTCGGACGTATTCACGGCCGATTTGAAATAATAAAGTTGATGGTAGCGTTTAAAGTAAATAAAGTATGTTTGCGGTCGTTTAAAATAATTAAAAAAATGTAATAATTGAATAAATCGATTGAACTTTTAAATAACACTAATTTGCCGATTCATTAAAGGATGCGATGCATCACTCGCATCCATGTACGCTACGCCCCTGACTAGATCACAATCCTGGAAATGGATTAATTTTTCGATATATGTGTTCAGAAATACATATATCGACTTCCTTCCCGTAAAGTCTCAGTTGCCTAAGGAAAGGTTACAGATAAGTACAAGGACAAACACATCCATGCTCAAGGAGATGTATCGAACTCTCTCTCATGATACTCTAACCCAAGTGTACAATGGCACCCCAGTATTTGGCTCAGTCCACCACTTCAGACTACAATATGAATAAGATTAAATATATATGACATATTTAATTAAATAAATATGACATATTGCCCATCCATGTAGTAGCCGCTGACCAGCGTGCTACACATTTATAACCCTACGTTGGACAACTAACATGAATGGCCATCATATTCTCGATTCAATTCTCGAGCGCCCACCATCGATTGACACCTTAAATGAAAATAGAAAATAAGTGAAACCACCACAGTGTGGAATTAAACGGGGGAATATTTTACTACCAATAGTAAATATCACGGTGTGACATAAATCAATGATTGCTAAGCGAAATGATATGAAATAAATCGATGGACTACTTGCAAAACCTTGTAAGACAGTTTTCATAAATTTTACACGAAAGATAAAAACTGATTTTAAACGCTATTTGTTGATTAAATGTCGAACTTTTTCTTTTATGATGTTTATTGCAAATGTCCTTATCACTGCTTGAAACAGTCAGCATTGCCATTTCACTACAGCCTAGCTAAATTGGAAATTCACACTTACGAGTTTTTATACAGGAAGTTAGTTGGATTTACCAGGTTTTTAAATAAGGGATTTTATGCAATAAAAATACAAAGTATAAATGTTTCTATTATAATTTTTTTACAAAAAACTGGCTTTAAAAATAAATTAAATATTGAAAAAATAGTTGGTGTTATATCACATCTATATTACTTTTAAATAATTGCAATGAAAAAACAGAAAATTTAAACTGAAAATAAAATAAAAATACAAAGTATGAAAGTTTTTATTTTTTTATAAAAAACTGCCTTTAAAATATTTAAGGAATACTTTAAATTATTGTAAAATGAATGATTATCTTTTGATATTATACTTCTTATTTCTTGTAAATGTTTGTATTTTCCTGGCTTAATTTTGAACGAATATTTGTATAATCTTGAAATAATTACAGAAATAGAAACATATTATTACCCTGATATGATGTTGTGGAACATTTTCTCTTTCCCATTGACACCCAATCTCCTGCAAAATCTATTTACATCACATCTAAGTTACATCACATCTTGTTTTTATGGGAGGTATTTCAAGCGTTTCAGTTGAGAGACTGTTGGGTCACCAGGTTTTGACCCAGGGCGTATAGAAGTGAAATAATTCAAAGCTGAATAGTCTTGAAAAAAAGAGTGGTCTATATAGAAAACCTTGTATGGTGCTAGATTTCGTCGTGCTCATTTAAAGATATATATGTATTGGGCTGGCACAGAAATGTCTCTATCTGCCAGTATTCTTTCGATACAGGTGTCGGGCGTGCATTGAGTCGAATTCTAATTGGATAAGACCACGCTCTAAATATTTTTGGATAATCGTGATTTTTAGTTTGCTTGCCAAGTGCATCAACGCATTAGATAATGTCGAATATTTATTTTGATATTCGCAGTTATCGCTCCAAATAATTATTTCCTGAGGGGGAAGGCTGCAGTTCATTTTAAATAAATGATGTTACGATTGAGGCAAATTCGTTTGCTGACACTCCTTCCTCAGGTTCATGCCAAGCATAACAGAAACCTTCATGAGTTTTATTATTATAAATGGTAAAATTGTGTAATACAAGTTTGGTTTTATAGTACAATGAAGATGCCTGAAGCTTTGAATCAAGGAATACTGCTTCCAAGTCCATGATCAGAACAATTGATTCACTACTAAGATTGTCACACTGTTTTTCTTGCTTTTCCTGATTCTTGTCTGTTTTGTGTAGCTGGTTCTTTTGGTCGGTTTTATTTCCTGCCTTATAGCTAACACAAAAATCTATTGATCTTTGAGTGAAATAAATAAACCTAGGTTGCAATTGTCAAATTCAATGTAAAATGTTCTTTAAGACTTGCAGCTAATACGTTGCTTTTCTTGCATTCCTTAACGTACAGGTTGTATGCATCAGTTTTCGTCCTGAATACGGATCCCAAATATTTTTTAGAATCTTTTCTGCAGTAATGGGATTCGACTTTGGGTAACTTTTCAAAAAAAAAAGAAATTGCATTTTATGATTTTGAATTACTGATTCTGGTGAATTAATTGGAGCGTTATTGATTTGATTTGAATTTTCTGAGTTGCGATGTTGATTGTTTAAGTCATGAGAAGGGTGCGCTTTTCCTTCTTCCGAATTGATCCAGTTCAACAGAACCCAATCTGTCATTCCCAATTTATTTGCAAAGTTGTTTTTGCAGACCTTCAACCTAGTTTTATTATGCTTTAGAAAAAAACATGAGAGTTTGAGCACTTCTGCTGCTGTTTGCCTGTTTGCGGTTCTTTATGTCTTTTGGAATGACGGTGTCAACCAAACAACAAATGTAAAATCGTTTTTTTTCCACTCGAAATATTTCCAAAAGTAATTAAATATTTGTTGTCGATCCTTTTCTCGCAAAATTCGGAATTTACGCAAATTGCTTTTTAAGCTGTGAGTGATGTTATAATTCCACTCTCCTGTTTCTGATTTTTCAATGCTGATGTATTGTTCGCCTATCTGGAACTACTTGGTCTCTTGCTTCTTCTTCTTCCCGATGCTTCAGCTGTACCAGTATCCACATCGATCTTCTTCAAAAGCATCATTATTAATGCTGCTTCCATCTTTAGGAGTAGAGCAGCTGCTGTTGTTTTCCTCCTTCGTTCCTCCAAGGTCGTCTATGGTTTCATCCTGCACTCTTGTTTTCAAAGTCATATCGTACTTTTCTTATCATGTTTTCCTCTAGTTCCTCATTTTGGTGCACACCAATGTACTGCCTCTCGTAATATCCAACTTGACTAGCAAAATTATCAATCTTCCCTCTTGAATAATATGTTCCAAATTTTCTTAAATCACATTCATTTGAGAATCTTCTTGAGGTGTTGAGTTATCAAAATCATTCGGATTCTATGCAGGAAAAATCTCATCTAGTTCCTTGAATAAAAGCTCATCATTTGTCAGCTTCTCCTCAATATCCTCTTCTCCTCATATAGTCATGTATATGTTTATAACCTCGTAAGTCTCGGTAAGCATGCTTTTCCAAAACCTTGTACATATGTCTTACTGTTTTTATATCAATGTTTCATTCAATAACTAAACAATTTTTTAACAACTGCTACTTCCCATTTCATTAGTTCACGCTCTTACATAAAGAATTTAATAAAAAAAATTGACTCGATACATAATAAGATAAATAAAAAGCTTATCTTTCTGAGAATGATACACCACGTCCACGTCCTTAGACATACTGGGTATTGTTCCCTTATTATTAACCTTCCTACTTACGAGTTTTTTCAATCGAGGATAGAAGGCACAATTTTCAAATTTACCTCCTGATGGGCTCACCAAAATGTGCTGGACTCTTAGATTAATCTAACGGTGCCAAAATCTCAATTTCGAAATTTTTCAAGACTTACAAGGTCTTGCAAGTAAACCATCAAAATAGGGGTATCTGTTTTCTTTATAATAGTCTATTTTAATAATAGTCCATTAAAGTTCCTTCTAGATAATCGTCGGACCCTTGTGGTATTTTATGATCCTACTAGAACAACGTTAGACGAACACAACGAAATGACTGCTAAATATATACAACGTCTTAAAAATTTAAAACTTTATATATGCTTATATAAAGTTTCGTTCTACAAAACCGTGGTCTGGTTTCAATTTTTATTTATGATTCAGTAAATTGTTATTTATTTTTACAATAACGGATAATTATTAGTGCACAAAATCATAAAACTATTGAAACACAAGACACAATGATAACCATTTTTAAGGTATGCTATTGCGAGAATAATAAAGTTAATAATTGTAATTATGAAATGTAATTGTTACTAGAAATTATGTGCACGTAACCATAATGCATGCGATTAATTAAAACATTTTAATTAAATATCCACGGTCTATGACATTTAATTTATTGTTATACTATTTGTATAGGTGTACAGGTTGCTAAAAACTGGTTTAGTTTTTGCATAAAATCTGTCGCATAAATTTATTTAAATAACTATTAGTTGATTTCTAAGAAATAACTTAATTTAGCCACATTAAAACTTGATTGGAACAATAAATTCTAGTAATGCTGTGGCTCGAATAAACAAACTAAACAGAGTTTATTTATTTATGAACAGATGACGGAAGGCCTTGTGCACTGCTTATATTCATTTTATTTATGACAGTGTGTTGCCGGAACTAAAACCGCGTTGTTGATATGCATCATAAATTATTCGCAATTAACGTTGACAGAGATCATTCTGCATATCAAAAAAAACTTGTATCATTTTTCATAACACCTTACAAAAATACAAACAAGTATTGATGTCATAAATCAAATGCTAGATAACATTGTCCCCTGTGTGGCTAACTACATGCCTTGATTAGATTATTGGTTACCAATTCAGTGATAAGATAGAGTACTATTCATAGTTTTTAGAATAATTCATAATTTAATACAGTAAACAACATATACTCTTAGTAAGGATTGCAGCTGTCATAGTTATTTCATTTGGGTTAATTAACTTTTCATCAGACCTAGGGTTAGTATAAAAGCAATAGTAACCTCATATTCAGTTTTAGCTTTTTAGCTTCCGTTTTTACTCGGTAATCGGCTGAAAATTAAAACAATAGTTCTCCCAACAGTACAGTGTATTATAATAATAAAGATACAAAAGCTATTGTTTATAGTACGCTAGTTTACAATTTATAATAAAAAGACTTGAAACTATTTGTGAGAATATTCTTACACTAAGTATGCTAGACAACAAAACATGAATAATTTATAACTTAAAAAAACTTGTAGTATTTATAGAAATATGTTAACACATTTAAACACGGTGGCTTTATAATATCATTTGAAGGAAAAGTACTGTTATAAAGAAAACTGCGTATACAGGGAGCAGAAATCATAAACACGCTCTAAGAACGAATATCCAAAATTAATATCTAGAGAACTAGACACGACTAATAAAATCTTTAATTATTTTTATCACATGTATTAGTACTATTTATAAGAACCTTTGAAGTCCAAGTTGATCAAATTCTCACACAAATAATCAATAGAATAGACAAATGCTCTATCGATTAGGTAATAATAAAAGTAACCATTTTGATAACTCCTCTCATAAAATTAATGATGTCTTGAAGCTTTCCTTACGATGACGTATTTAACTATACTGGCTATTTAATTGCAAAATTTATTACATTATAGATTATGTAGAAGATAGATTAAGAATATTATTTATTACATTAGGTATGCGTAAAATTGTATATTCTATTATTGACATATAACGTACAATTTGTATTTTGATCCAGTATCCGAATTATTTGGTTATATAGTCATAAATAAATGAATTGATTCCACTTAAGAAATTCAAGTTAATTTGATATGATCCCTAGACTCCCTAAATGATTTCTAAATCACCTACTTCTAATGTTTGCAAGCTCCAGCTTTTCTATTTTTTCTCTTTGTTTCAAGAATACATACGAGTATAATGAATATTGCAATATTAATATCATAAATTTGATCCTATTAAAGAAAGATTAAAAATTATAAATTGCATAAGCATATAAGATCAAAAGAAATAATGAAAATACTGCAAAAGTAATATAAACTACATAAGCTTTGAAGAAAGAAATATGCTAGGGCTATTATATACAACTGGAAATTATATGTGGTAAATAGAAAATGCAAGCTTTTAATATTAAAAGCGTTTATTGAGGACAAAATATTAAAATATATCAAAAAATTTTGCTCGAATAGACAGTGTAATAGGGATGTTTAAAGAAATAATTTGATACACTAAGAGATAAATATGAATATTCTGTGAAGAAACTGGAATATTTAATGCCGCAACAATTTAGTTTGCGACCAACTTGATTGGTTTCGCCAATCAAGTTGGCATCACAATGAGATGAAAGAAACTGTTAGTTGTTAACGATTAAAATAGTTTCAATACTCTCTCAATGATGCTAGGATAAACGTCACGAGACGTGTAATCTTCCGTTGTTAATTAAGAACTGGTATAGGAGAAGAAACTCCTGGATTTTTAATGTAAATATGATAGAACATATAGTTTATTTCATCGCTATTTGTCAAATAAGAAATCTCAAAACATACCGTGGCTTGTTTTCATGGCTAGGCTCAGGCATACTGTTTCGTTTATCGGCAAGATAAGAGAGCTTTTTATTTGACAAATAACGATGAAATGAATAGTACATACTATTAACATCAACACTCTACTTATACAAATATAAAAGCTACAAATCTTTTATGCATCATTTCATAGCCAGTTACAGAAATAAATATTGTAATGTATTTAATAATAATTTATATAAATTCCCTTTATCGTCAGTGCCTGCCTAATGCGAAATGTGTTGTCATATAACATATAACCATATACTATTGTGGAGATTAGACTAATGTATCTTGCTTCGCCTCAACTATATAGATTTCTATACCATCGCATATGCAGGTAATCTAACAATATTGTTTATTGAAAAATTTAAAGGGTGACTGTGTGATAGAATGCAGATAGTTCCTGAAATAACACCCAAATGGTACAGAGGATACATTATACATGTTAATCTCAATTAGACAGAGATGGTGTTCCCTCATCAATTCACTTTTGAAGAACTCATCAACGAAGGAAAAATTAAGGAAGGAAAAATAGTTCTAATAAATAAACACTAGGATGTCACGTATACTCATAGTCTTTGAAAGTTGTATCAGTGCAGTACAAATGGAGATGGCAAAAATTCCCATATCTACGAAGAAGATAATTAGTAGATGAATAACAATATACAGATCACAGCAACAAGATAATTAGTTAGAGACGTCACACATAAGGAATCCAAAAAATTGTGTAATAATGTTGAAAGCTATTAGTGTGGTAGGATAGATAACAGATTAAGATATAGCGCTGAAGGATCTAGAAGAAATTTACGCTCGTTACAAGAATATTATTTGGACATTACCAGTGGAAACTAGCACTAAAAATAACATTTTCATAACATTAAGTTGAGCGATACACCCCTCTGTGCATCTGTCAATACTTTTTTGTCACTATCAATCGCAAATTGAAGATTTTGAATGAGATGACGTATCTATCACATGTATTTTAAGATAACTTTTCCATATATGGCTGATATAAAATAAGTCTCTTAAAGCAACATTACTGTCCATTTTGCAGAAATAGGTTAGGGACTAAACAGCACGTTTTCTCATATTGATGTTGATCAAAATAATTCACATACGGAAATTAAACAAAAAGTTTATAACCACCAAGAATATTTTGTATATTTCATATCAGAATATCTTCGACTGATTTCGAAATGTCAGTTCATCCGACGTTGTCTATTTAGGTGATACGAAAACAGTATTCAAATTATAATAAATTAGTCAAAGTTTTTATGATTGGTATTAAACATATTTTCTAGTGATATAATTTTTTTTATATTTTTTTTTTATACAAATATAATGTTGACATTTAAATGTTATAGAAATTAATCAAGAATATTTGTCTTACTCCTGTACTAAATCAAAGTTTCAAAGCTCTTGTTTTTCTTCCCCATTAAAGTTGTAGTTTAGTTGAAGTTTATTGATTTGTAATCGTTGGTGATTTATAGGGAAGTGTATTTGTAATACGAGTACTGGTTAATGAAATTATAATGTCCAAAGTAACCCCCACTATACCATATCTCATTCAAAATGAAGACACCAGTATATTTTCGTCATTTTTTGAAATCCAGTTTTGAGCTTCGGCACAATAGACCTTTTCACGACTAGTTACCTGCAAGCTTGACCCCCATGTTAAAAGGGTGGTAATATGAAAGTTTCGGGCACTTTATATAAATATGGCTGGACAACAAGAATCATTACCTTTATTATCAGTACAATTAAATGAAACACTATTTGATGGTGCTTCATTAGTCCATCCCACAGTAGAAGCACATAAGTCTATTCAGTTACGATGATGGTTAAAGTGCCATCCCCAATGTGGAAATAAAGCAGAACTTGTTGAGAAGTTAGGATAACATTTATGTTATTTTTGAATTAATTAATATAATTAATAATTAAAAAAAACAAATAATAATAATATTTTTAGTTTATTTATTTTTCCTTTGGAATAAAGTGAACAAATATATGTGCCTTTATTAACATGATCAATCAGTTGGAATTGAGCATCACCTCGTCCACATATTTTAACACACATATCACATTTAGCACATTTTGGACCAAATTGCTAAATGTTTTTGTTTCGTTGATGTAATAAGTTTTCGACGATATTCCAGACAAGGCTTTAGAAAAGTAATAAATTAACATAAATTCTCGAAAAATGATTTACTATGCGTGTCGCTGCGACATAACAACGTTTTTTGCTCCTTTCTTTACTGTTAATATTATATATGTTAATTAAAATGCTTGTATTATTATTTTACGTTAAGTGTATAATAACTAAAACTGCACTACTGATAGTAAATTCATGATTAAATATGTTCTTCTTAATTACATTAAAAATATTAAATTCACAGCTTATACACGTATAAAGTGCCCGAAAAACACGGCAGAAGTTTATATTTTCAACTATGAAAAGGTCTATTGTAGTCCTATATAGAATGTACATTTCGAGGTGACCAACTTAAATTTAATAACAAACTGAGATAACGGTAGCTCCCCAAATAGAGCCAATTTCCAATATTTTACTTCGGGTTGAAGATATCGAAAAATTTATTAGAAGTTGTTCGGAATCTATGTTTGAGACCCAACACCAAATTTCATTACGATGTTGATCATTCTGTTATGGCGGCTGTAGTTCCATGACAAATAACGACTCATAAAGAATATCCTCTATTAAATTCTGTGGCTACTTCTCTGCTACTACGAGCCCCACCACCAAATAACCTTATTATTTTGATTAAATACAGACGCATTTTACGACTATAAACTAGTACCCGATATAACTCAAAGTTTTGTCACATTTATATTTAATTTAATTATAGTTTTTGTTTTCATGGCACCCTGTTAAATTAAAAAACAACACTGTAACCGTGTATGGAATGTGAAATTTGTAATGAAATTTCGTATTAGGGCTCTAAGATAAATTCTGAGCAACTTTCTAATAACTTTCTAATAACTTTTTTCGATGTCTTTAACGCAAAGTAAAATATGGAGAATGGGCCCCATTTGGGGGGTCACCGTTATCTCAATTTGTTACTTAAAGTTGATTGCCTCGAAATGTAGGATTACAGTTGTGCCATAGCTCAAATCTGGATTTCAAAAAATAACGAAAATATCTGGGTGTCTTCATTTTATATGATACACATGGTATATTTGTATATATTAGTAATAATAATTATTATGTATAACTGATGAGACTATATTTGTATGATATGGTTTATTTTTGTATTACTGCATAGTAAATTCTTGCTGTTAGTAAAAATCGTCTGGTATTATCTTGATATATGTCAACTAACGTGAAAAATAAATAAACTAGAACGGTTTTCCTCTCTGTATGCAAAATATTATTAACACTACACTAACAAGCAAACAGTATGTTTTATAAGAATATAGTTCCGGGTCAAATACCCGATCTATTTTTAAAAACAAGGTCGAAGGCAGGTTAGATACTCCAAAAGTAAGCATAAATATTTTAATATTTTACTAACATAGAATAAGTCACACTTAACCAGTTGAATATATATCCCACCTGTTCTGTATAAATAAAATGTAGAATAAAACAATGATCCTAATGAACCCATCCTGCAATTGTTTCGAAATGCTGTTTAATTTTGACAAAAACAATACAGAAGATATAATTTATAAAGAAATGTAATTGCAATCTAGAAAGTGCAATAAATGGTCATTTATAACATCCGGTTCATACGGCACATTGATTATATATTCCACTGATTACATGACGCGCTTATGTATTTAAATAAAGAAAACCGCAGGCGAAAAACAAATATTTCCATTAACTGAATATTACTGCTCTGAAAATGTACGAAAAGGATTGGGGCAATAATATATATATCTTATAGAGACCTACTTCACAAGACGTTGTTCGGGCATTTGAACTTAAAAGGTAAACTAGAGCGATCACAGTAGTTGGAAATTTAGTATAGCATAATGTAATATAAAAGAAATAAAGAAACTTACCGGAATCCATAAACGTAAATCGTCATATCTATATAGGATAGACGAGTATAACGTTAATCCAAGTTTAGAATGAACTACAATAATTTAATAGTCGTCAATTTGTTCGGTATTTCCGTCAGCTATTTACACTTCTCCATATGCATATCGTCGTATTGATCAATTGTTATAATAGAAATATAACGTAGTGTTTATGAAGAAATAGTGTAGTTCTATTCCACCGCGATTTTATAGAATAAATGGTTATTTCGCATATTACTAGTAAAACAAGAATTAAAAGAAAAGTAATAAATTAATTATGGCATTATTAGATTTAGAGAATTTGCTGTCACATATTTCACAACTGTTATACTGTGAATTATTTAAAATACAAATTTCTTTAAAAAGAAATACAAAAAAGTTATTTAATACTATATCTATGAGATTGCTAGACCATTAGTTCATTTATTATTACAAATTAAAAAGGTACATTTTATAACAAAAAAGTATTATATTACTAACATTTCAACATGAGTGACATTAATCTACCTTACTGGACAAGTGCCAGACATTTATATAGAAACTAATTTTATATAGAAATAAAGCTAATCTTATATAGAATAATTGAAAAACAAGTAAAGAAATTATTCTGAATTTTTGTTTTTCTCATATTGAGACTGATATGTTTTCAAATATATTCAGGAGGTACCCAAGAGAAACCGAAATTATGTTTTTTATTTGTTTTCTTCTTTAATTTATAAACAAAAGAACCTTCAGTTTCCTTCAAATTTTCTCCATTGGCACCAGTACACTTATTTAATATTATGGCACTAGTACACTTAACTAATCTTTTATTTCATTTTTCAAAACATTTTTGAAATTCGTCTTCTGTGATGCCCGAGGGCGCCTTCGTCATTTCGTTCTTCACCTCAGTGAAACGATTTCCTTTCATGTCTCTTCATTCGAGCAAATAAAAGGAAGTCACAGGGTTGAATAGGGGGGATGGGGAAGAGGTGTTATGCCACTTTTTGTCAAAAATTGGCGAACACACAGGGCTGTGTTAAGCACGAATTTGGCAGCTGCCGCTTTCATCCCCAAATTTTCCGATAAAATTCGCTGAACTGAGCTTGAAGTCACTCCAGGCAGGTCCATAACTTCGTCAATGGTCTGTCGTTGATCTACCAGGATGATTTTGTGAATGTTTTCAACATTTCCATCGTTTTGAACTGTGGAGCGAGGTTTGTCGTCAATTGACAATTCACCTCTTTTGAAAAGGGAAAACTACTCAAACACTTCACTTTTTCCAACAGCAATAACATTTCAAGAGTTCATTTCCGAGTAAGAAGCAAAACTTTATGGCTGCGCGTTGTTCACGACATTCAGCCATTGCAAAAATGACGATCACACAAAACAACTCTCACTAAAAAATTCACACAAGCCGAAGGAAACCTTCTTTAGCAACAACGTTTGACTTTGTAGCTCGAAAATAGTAGCTCTATACGCCTCTAGCAGCAGAACGTGGTACTACAAAAACTCCGCCAACCATAACATCAGTTTGGTTTTTTTGGATACCCCTCGTATTGTAAAGAAAAAAATATCATTAAATTATAAATACATGCTTGTATAATAATTAAGGAATTGGTGAAAATATATTTTATTAGTTGCAATACTACCTCTCGGGATGATATCAATTTACTGGGATTAATTTAAATTTGTCAATACTTATAAATATATTTTTATACTTTATATATATATATATATATATATATATATATATATATATATATATATATATATATTGCAAGTAAGATCAGTTAAAACCGTAGTTCCAGAGTGCGGCGATTGTCTTATATTATGTCTACAAATAAAAAAAAAGTTCATTTAAAATGAAAACTACATATGTCTGCTGATAGTATGCAGCTATTTTATATCTCCTAATTTGTACGCCAGTGATCAAATTAATGATTTAAAAAATTATTTGCAGTTAGACTTTAAAAAATAAATAAAAAATATAATGCCAATAATAGTCAATAGATTGTTTTTGATACATCTCATCAACATAGCACTGTAGGACTAAATATTAATATTAATGACGAAGAATACAAACTAGCACTGTAAAAAAGCTTGGTCATTTCCTTTTAATTTCACATTGAACTTTTTTAAATCAAATCTGCGATAAAACATATGTGTGAAAAACCATTATCCCACTTAAAGTATCTGTATTTTTTTGAAATATGTAGATGCATGTGTCGAAATTGTTCTTTGGAGGAACCATGGTTTCATCTTCTGTGTACTACGCAAACACTTTGCTCAAACCCAGCTTGACATAGGAAAACAAAATTAAAAACAATACTGGAGACCAGTTTTCCAAGAATATCGAAAAATTATGGTTATGAAATGTTCGCATTTCGCGAACAAATTACCATCATCAGGAGATTATCAATACTGTCTAAATGAAAACTTGTCTCCTGAACTCTTTCTGGGTTGCCTATATGAACATTATAAGCTAGATTCCATACAACAGATCCATATTCTAGCTTAGATCTCACCCTGGCAGACCTATGTTTATTAACACGATAAGTAGAAGGGGCCTCAAAATATATCCTTGTGGAACATCCTGCGTTACAAGTATTTGAATTACTAATACCAAAATTTCTTTCTAAATACAATTTAAAGAAATAATAAAACTGTCTGCCAATATAAAGTTGCTCAGATTTTTTATTAAAATATCATGCTATTTTATTCAAATGTAAACTAATGCCCACCAATAGTAGTAATTGTAGTTATATGGAAGTATAATCACTATTCTGCATCTGGTTCTATAACATATTTGTTTTTGTACATATATTTGCAGGAAATTACCTGTTATATACATATATAATAGGTCATTTCCTGCAGGTTATTATCTATTTCGTAAAATTTAAATTAATATCGAAGATATTCATTTAAATTGATGTTTCGATATATGCTTAGATTGATATGATATTTAGAATGTTTCATTATTAGTTGTTGGATTTGATATGGCAAATATAATCAGATCATTATTTTTATTGATATAGTAATGAATATCACGGTAGCAAATTTCTTTTAATTTAACACCGCCGTTAATATGAAGCAACAACATAGGAGTATAAAATAGTTATATTTATTTGTCGGTCTTATATAACTATAAGTATGTAAAGTAATCAACGTCAAGTTACATATTTATCAGCAATCAAAATATGTAGGTAGCTACTAATTAACTGAGTAAATAGAACGAGTTGGTAGAATCAAGTATAGCTATAATAAATTAAAACGAAATCTGTAAATATTTCCAGCAAAATTTTTTCACAAATATTCAGATGTAATTAACTTACTAAATAGTATTAGTAACTTTCCCATTTGAGAATATGTAAACCGGTTTCCAGTTTAAGATGTGAAGATATTTCTTTAATTACTTTGCAACTAATTAAATTAATTTTTATCTCTAATACATACACATTGGTGGTAATGACCAGTCAAAAGTGTTAAAAATGTAAATTGCTTCTCTGTTATTCGAGCGTCAAAGGTAGGCCGTACAACTAGTTTTGAAAGAAATATTAATACGAAATAGTGGTACTTAGTAATTTGAAGTATTTTTTTATTTAATTAATTCGACTAACAATAATGGGGGAACGATTACGGGACCAGGAATCGGACGCAGATCGGTGGATATTGACTGATAACAAAAATAAACAATTAATGAAATCTATATCGCTGTTGCTTAAATAACCACTTCCTACCTAATGACTGTTGTAATAGGTCCCATAATTTAAATATGAGCATGCATAAAGGTGACCTGACTTTCAAGTACACATCAGTGACTGTATACTATCAAGGTTGATGTGGGTAGTAGTATGATCTTTGGCATTGTAGTTATGTATTATTTAAGGCATTGACAAAAGTTGGATACGAATTCTTTTTTTAGTTCGATGAATTTCAATTAGAAACATAATTTCAATTAGAAGTCGAAATACAAGATGAGAATTATCAAGTGATGTTTCTGGGGGTTCTCTAGTTGAAACAGAGGTAGAAAATTGTCCTTCAGTTGATGTTGTTGTACTTATTTTATAAAAGATTTATCACACGTTTCGTCATACATGTACCTACTTTTCGTAATATTTTTTTGACATACATCTTTGCATGAGATGATCTATTAAGTTTAGCAATTCGCCCTATATCCATGATTATAAAAGAAAAATCAATATTCCATATTAATGGAATTTTCTGGCCCATCGCTGATCTGTTATATTTTCAATCTGACAATCTGGCTTTCAGTTAATAAGTGACTAAAGTTCTACAAAACAATAGCAATCATCAATGTATATTTTTATGTTTCTCAATTTAAGATACGTCTTGAGGTGTCCTTCCCTAAATGATTACCTAAATAGCAAACACGTAAGTGTTACTATTTATGCATATAAACAATACCTTTTAAATGTATTATACCGTATGTAGGTACCAATGGTCTAGATATATCAATACATATTTTACAAATGTCCACATAATTTTTCCAACATCACAAAGCGTTTTACTTATTTGCGGCAAGTAACGTCTTTTCTGGACTAGTATATTATAATAAATAATTAGTTCACATTCATTAGAAATGTGTTCTATGTATCTTAAGAATTATCACCTTATTTCAGTGAGGTATTACATGGTACAGCAATATCTTTACAATCCATACAAAATAAATATTCGGGTATATTCTTCATATGCTTGGACAAAAAATATAATAAAAGTATTATCTATACAATTTACTCATCTCATGTACATACTTGAAATCTTAAGGATTTTTTAAATTATTTGGTTCATTTTTTCGATTTCTGCACTTGACGTAATCTGAATGGCTATTGAAGGCAAATCGTAGTTGTAGATATTTTGTGATATTTCTATTGTTGTTAATATTCATATTTTCAGTGACTTGGTATTTTCGTGTTTTCTGCGCCAGTTGATTCACATACGAACTGCTCAAAGTTACGGCCGAGCCGGCAAGACATCCATTCAAGTGATGGACGCTACAACCGTTACCTGACTCTTTATACTGATAACATCCAGATCAAGTCCTACTAGGTAACCAGTCACACATTATTTTAATAGTACTAACGTCATTTTAATCTAAAAATATCGTTTACCACGTCAGAAAATGATGCCTGTGTGAGTTTAATCTACAGATTTTCTTTCCAGTTACCGAATAAATAGAAACTACTTCTATAGAAACAGTACAAGCTTTATATCAGTATAAGAATAATAATAATTTAGCGTTGCTAATATTGCCTTGAACTGATATTCTGTCTATCGATACTATCTGTAAATGGTTGTCAGAAGGTAATTAATGGTACACACATATTTGATAAGGGCACCACTTATAATATTAAACACGTATGTTTACTTTACATTATTCAGCGTAACTATGTATTTGCGTAAATATGTAAATATAAGTGGTGTAATTTAAAAAACACATACATACAGAGAAAATTATATTTCGTAATAGTATATAAGATGCAAACTATACAGAACTAATCGACTTCATTGAGCTTATTTGAAGTCACGTTTATATTAATGTATATAATATACGCGTTAAGCTCCAATATTAAATATTCTATTTAAATATGTCTTAGTAATTACTGAAAGACTGAAAATTATTGGCAGTATTTAATTCTTATAAAATAGTCGAAATGTTCCACACTATAAATATTGTAATTATTTTAAGATTAAAATCAAGAAGTAGTGTTTGGTGCGGTATTATATGATAGTATATCCATTAGTAGATTATCTCTAGCATAGCCGCGGAATTTGCAAGTAGCCAACAAATTACGCATATTATCTATTTTTATCTTTTTCTAAAAGAAGCATAACACCATTTATACAATAATAATTAAAAATGTGTCAAAAGGTAAAACTCCCAATGAATTACGGTTGTTGATAAACTTATTATTTATCTGAGATTGTCACATACATAAAGTATGTAGTAAAGGGCTTAATAGGGCCTGTATTGCACTGAATACTTTAAAACAAACGCTTAATCCTATTTCCTTTTTGAATTCATACCGTGCTTTAGCATATGCACAATATCTTGTAATATCTTACCATGAGGTAGAGCTGTCTCAATAAATAAAGTTTTCATTCTCCAAAAGTGATAAGTGATACTCAATTTTAACATATATACATCCTCGAAAGACGTGCAGAAATTATTTAATCGAGAACGAAGTTTTAAGTTTACCCTGTGCATACGTATACACCATAGAGAAATATATTAGAAACGAATTGTAGTTTTTAGTTATAAATTCTTTTAACGTGTATCAATATAATACACGTCATGGCAAAATTCTAAGTATTCCTCAGCATAACAGTATTTTTTTATGCAAACTGACATTATTACTCAAGTATAATGTATTATAAAATATATAATAAAATCCCAATTTACATTAAAGAAGCAAAAAGAATCCTTTTTAAGAACCAACTAAAAGTATGCCTAATTCATTTTAATATTTATTGTATGTACATAAATGGTATCTATTTTATTTATGATTTTTATTTTGTAACAGCCAAAGTGATAAATATATATTATTAGTATAATAATGAGACGATGAGACTTCTCAAACTTCTGAATCATTACTCTTGGTCCTCTATGACATAAATAATTCATACTACATCCTTGTACATGGGCCTAACATAAAGCAGACACTTCGGTAATTGGCCAGTTGCCAGAAGAGCCACAGGGATATCCATATAAAGAAATTTGTTAAAATAATCTGTGAAGGCCATAGCAGAAAATATTCTAGTAATATTGTAATTATAAGATATGGACATTGTGGTTTTTCTTTCTTCAAATCTGAAAAGTGTAATGTTCATTACTTCAATCCGAATAGAAACGCGATAAAGCCTACAGTGCTTACAAATATTGGTACACATAATATCTTATCAAACAATAAATACGGATTAATGAAACCAATAGCCTTTTTACGAATATATGAGTTATTAAAATATATTATATAAGAATAATATATAAGTATGAAAAGCCACCGACGATGCCGAAAATATAATAATATAACGCTAAAGAAAAAAATAATAAAAACTAATAATGCTCTATGCAAAAAAATTTCAAAGCCACTACTAAATTTAATAATAATTTAAAACTAGTAATTTTAAATAAATTAATTACTAATTTATTTTAAAAAACAACTAAAAGAAATGTTCAAATTGTGCACCGTTGACTGGCAGTAGCCTTAGCGACCGATATGTTGTTTTTGACCAAAATGACATAACAAGTAATTCATATTGCTCGTGCACATTTGTATGCTACATGAAGAAAAGGCTTTAGTTTCAGTAGCGGGTAAGATTATATAGCAGTAGGTCGGTTGTTGTTATAAACAGAAGTGGCGTTATTTAGTGACTTGCGGTGTTCTGCATATAAAACGTGGTATAACTTCACGCTATGATCTTGCTTGCTGTTTAGCATTATAATGTAACACACGTGATGTATTAAAGTTTTTTTTCTAAAAATAATGGATGTATCTGTGGAAGAAATGCCTTAGAAGAAAAAATGCGTCCAATCACCGACAACCCGCGACCTTGAAACACTTCATGTAACTACTTGGTAGTAAAAGGAACTAGTAAAATCCAAGTTTGCCTTAAGGCATTTTTATAATTGCATATAATGTGTGAAAAAGAATAAAAAGAGTAACAGTTTTACTACTTTTGGGAAAGTCTCCGAGAGATTAAAGGGAAAAAGGAAAAGGGTAAAAAAGTCATTTTTGGAAGATGTTATATCTTGTGTACGTGATCACATAGAATATTTCCCTTTTAAAGAGAGTCATTACTTAGGACGTACTTATCGATACCTTGATGCTAGTTTAAGTTTGAAAATAATGCATCAGCTGTTTCAAGAAAAATATCCTTCAATAAAAGTGAGCTATCCTTACTATTGCAATTTTTTAATTAGCAATTTTAAGATGTCCTTTGGAAGACCTCAAATGAATGTTTGTTCTCTCAGAAGTTTTAGGCAATAAGGTAAAAAATAAGCACTTATACGATGAAGCTAAAAGAGTAGCAACTGCAGAACTCATTATTCATAATAGGAGGTCAAAGAAGTTCTACAGTTCACTAAAATCTGAATCGGAAATCCCCAAGTCCTTTCATTGTGTTCCAACTTTATGGAGAACATTCGGTTACCATGTACACCTGTAGGAGAGGTGTATTATTATAATCAACTCATTACAAATGTGTTTTACATTCATAATATAAACGAAAATTTTGAGAAAAATTTTCTTTATCATGAAGGTCAAGCGAAAAACTCCTAACGAGGTTTGCTCTTTTTTGTTGGATTGCATTAAAGATATTTCTCATGAAATTAAAGAACTTTACCTATATAGCGACAATTGCTGGGGGAAGAACACGAATCACCCTCTTATACGCATGCTACTTTTACTAACTGACATCGGCCGTTTTTCTAGAATTTTACAATATTATCCTGTTCGAGGCTATTCCTTCCTTCCCTGCGATTGGAACTTCGCTATCATTAAGAAAAATTTAAATAGACATGATGAAATTTTCACAATTCACCACATTACTGAATTAACTCAAAATAGTTGCTGTTAATGTAGTATCTTCGAATGAAACATTGAACTTCAAAAATTTGTTGCCCAAATTTTATAAAAAAATTGTAGGCCAGAGGAAAGTTCATCAAAACAAGCACCTCAAATAGATATATTTAATTTTAATATAAGCAACTTCGCTCGGTTCATTTACGATTCTGAATATCCCGGGCAAGTTGAGAAGGCCGAGTACATTGGCGGCTTTATAACTTACACATTTAAGTTACATCAGCCTGGAAAACGATGCCTAAAATTACCAAGGATAGTGGCTTATCCTTTAGGTAAAGTGTCAATAAAATAAAAAAAAAAAACTGAAAGGTTAGAAAGTGTATCCCTTTTGTTATTTGCGGATTTATACCATTTTATGAAGATATTTTACAGTGGGTGATGACCTCCTCTAATAGCATTGAAGATATAGAATAACTTTAAAACAAACTCTGAAGTAATTAAATCATATATGTTTTATCTGTAATAAATATAAATCAGTTAGACTATATTGGTAGTGCATTATTTAGTTGAGTTTGCATAAGCAGATTAGTAAAGCAACCAAAATAAAATTAATTACCTGCAAAAAGGGCGCGAGTCAAAAATTTTCAAAAATCCCTGTTGTCAAATGTGACACTTCTTTGTAACATATGGATCTTTATGTCCTTGTAACCTATGTACACATAATGTACACATTATGTACACTATAACTAGAATAATGTAATTATTACTTCAGCGTATGCAAAAATGTGCCCTACCATATTCTGTAATAAAAAAACGGGGGTTGCCATTAAAAAAATATCGATGATGTCATGCCTCTTACATGAATTTTATGAGTATTATTATTTACTAAATTTAAATCGTTATCCTTTGTCATTTCTCGAAGAAATAACAAGGCAGTAAATAAAGTTAGCCAAATTTACAGCCAAACCGGTCAGTTAATCTTTGTTATCAGAAAAAATTAATATACAGTGCTATTCAAAAGTTCCCTCCACCCCTTTTATCTTTGGAACGATTATACATAAACTAGTGAAATTTGGTAACTGAATATTAAGGGTTGTAAACTTCCCTACTAGTGATGATAGATGACGTATGCGTCAAAGATGAAGTCACACGGTCATTGTGACCAATAACTTTAAATGGAACCCTATGGCAAGCGACACCTCTTTTAAAAGGTATCGAAAAAACGTATTCAATGATACTAATATTGTGTCTATTTACGGCAGTTTTGACAACTGGCTTTCAAAAACCGCAAAGCTGTGATCAATTAAATCGGTTAATAATAAAATTTAAAATTCAAGCTCCGCCCCTGGATAGTTGGATAGTAAATAATCTGACGTTTTTGCAAGTCTCCCCAATTTGATGTTTTTTTAGCTGTCAAAGTTTTTATACATTTAATAATTTGTGTATTGTTGATCGAACGTTTAATTGTTTTAGTACCTTGTGGTAATTTTAAAATATTTGTACATTCAATAATTTGTTAAACTGTTGTGAGCTGAACGTTTAAGTGCTTCAAGAAGAGAAATGGTACGTGTTTTAGGTGATAAAGTAGCAGCGATCCTAATACTTGGTGAAACTGGAGAAAATATTCATGCAGCGGAACGCATTTTTAATGAAAGGTTTCCCAATCGCCCAGTTTCGAGGACTTATTTGAGAGAGCTTCTTCGTAAGTTTAAAACAACGGGTAGTATTAATGATGCAAAGCGATCTGGCAGACCACAAATTTCTGATGAGAAAAAAATTGATATACTGGCAGAAGTAATAGTAAATCCTACTTCTTCAACAACTCAAGTTGCATCAACCTGTGAAGTCAGTCAAGGTACAGTGCACAGGGTGTTGAAAAAAAAACAAATTTCACCCATATAATTAAAAATGGTTCATCAACTCTCAGACGACGATCCAGACCGAAGACTGCAATTTTGTGAAAATATGGAGACTAAAATTAACCAACAGCCAGACTATGTCAAAACAATTTGTTTTAGTGACGAAAGTACTTTCTATCTAAACGGAAATGTAAATACACAAAACGTGAGATATTGGAGTGACGCAAGTCCTCACATGTTTCGTGAAACACATACTCCGTATCCCGAGAAGGTCAATGTTTGGGCAGGTATACTGAGAAACCACATCGGTGGGCCTGTTTTTTAAAACAACTTAACCGGTGAGGTGTATCTGCAGATGTTGCAAAATGCAATAGAACCGTTAATCCTTGAAATTTTGGAAGATAATCAAGATGAATTCAACATTTTGGAAATAACATTCCAACAGGATGGTGCTAATCCACACTATTACGGTGCAGTAAGACGGTATTTGGATGAAGAATATCCTGGTAGATGGATTGGACGACGAGGTTCAATGGAATCGCCGCCTCGATCACTGGACCTCACACCTTTAGATTTTTTTCTGTGGGGGTATCTTAAATCGAAGGTTTACGCCACTCAGCCTGACAATATTGATGTTTTAAAACAACGTATTGTTAGAGAATGTAGGGCTATTTCCACAGACACATTTGAAAAAGTACGAGAAGAGTTTCGCAATAGGATGTTTTACTGTCAGGAAGTAGATAGAGCTCACTTCGAACAATTACTATAAGTAGGTACTGATTCTTGAATCTGTAATTAAAATTATTATCCAAGTTTACTGATTACTAATTTAATCCATCAAAACTACCATAAATACAAACAATATTCGTATCATTGAATACGTTTTTTCTATACCTTTTAAAAGAGGTGTCGCTTGCCATAGGGTTCCGTTTAAAATTATTGGTCACAATGACCTTGTGACGTCATCTTTGACGCATACGTCATCTATCATCACTAGTAGGGAAGTTTACAACTTTTAATATTCAGTTACCAAATTTCACTAGTTTATGTATAATCGTTAAAAAGATAAGAGGGGGGGGGACTTTTGAATAGCACTGTATATGTTGTTACAAAATTACACGCTAAGCCAATTTAATATATTGTGTACGTCCATTGTGTGCGTGCGGTTCCCGATTTGGTAGCAACCAATAAAATACTCCAATTTCTCTCACAATGATAAATCTTTCATCGGGAATTAAATCTACATTACTCTTGTTTTAGAAGTTATTATCTACCGATAGCATCTAAGTGTAGCAGCGGCGGCGCAAAAATACGCAGAGATTGTATCTTAATTCAGTAGTTTCTTAGAATTACGACACTACACAAGATTTATCTTATGGCTGACAGATTGTAATTATCGTTCGTTTTTTGTGCGTGTAGTGGTACAACTAATTTCACAATACCGACTTTATTTCCAAGCTTTAACGTATTCGTTTTAAGTTCAAATATAATAAAATTCTTATTATTAATAATTATTACATGTTATCATTAAAAATGTACCAACAACTATGCTACTAAGACCAATCATAAAAACATAATAGGCTCAGTTAACAAAATATCAAACAATATAAAATTACTTCCATAAATTCGTTTTGCATTTAAGTTTACATCGAATTTTTAATTACAGTGAACCAAAACACATTATTCTATAAAATATTTTCTCTATGAAAATACTTTTATACCAGTTACGAATTATGAACTACACTACTATCACAATTGGTTTCTATGAAACAATTTACTTCGCTTTTTAACTAAGTTGTTATGTCGTCACGTGGATCACGAAAACCTAACTGAGAAAGTTACTTTGCATGTTGAATAAATTAATGTTGTTTTATATCAAGTTAATTAAACTTTATTAAATTTAATTCTATTACGTTTGCTTTCCTATCACTGCTGTAATCTATACAATTACAATTACCCCCTTAAGTTCCAAATAGATAGCCCGTTTCGTATTTGATTGATATACAGTTTCTTTCTAATTGGAAATTATGGTATGTTAAACTACTAAACATGGTACTCGACCTAAATAGTTTTTTGTTGTTGATATGAAGAAACAATGTCTTCAATATTTCTTTAGTTTAAATATAAAAAAGTCTTATTTTAGTCAATAGAAAATTTAAACCTACCGACCTATGTTGTATATCTGATATTAAAAATACGAATTACACTTGCGAACAATCAATTTGTTGCCAGGAATTTAAGTGTCAATATTGAATACATTACTGCCTATGATGCTGAAAATGGCATTACTTTTTATTGATTGGCTCTAGTTTCTGAAATATATATACGTAATAAATATTAATGCAAAGTAAGCAAAATAACAAAATAAGCAATTTCTCTTGTAATGATTTTTTATGTATGAAATCTAACAAGAAAATAAAGAACAATAATTGATGCAGAAAATATTAAAAATCATAAAAAGTTTTTTGTACAATTTTGTTTTATTTATTTTTTTTTGCTGTGAACAGTCCCTTTGCAGACTCCAACAGTAATCGGCCATCATGTGATGATCTCACTTTCATGGATACCTTTCTTCCATTATTCGGGTACGTTGATGAAACCGTTCACTTTATTTCTCACTCTAATCTCCTAAGTTAGAAGAAAATTTATATAAGTGACCATGAAAAAAATATGATTTAATGCTCATCTTGGCTCCCAATTCTTCAAAATGCTTTAGAATCTTATGTACTAGTTCTTGGTAGTTATTTGCCTTGTGATTACCTAAAATATTTACTATTTAATTTAATTACAGATACATAATTAAAGCATACATCAGGTTTCACAAGGGTCACATATCTTTTAAAATTTGGATCTTTTACCAGTTTTCGAATTTGTGGACATTAAAAAATCCTTCATTTTACTTTTTCTATACTCAGCACTGAAAATGCTTAGGAAATGTATTTAAAACAATTACCTGACTATTCAGTGCTTTTACAAATTTATTCATTAAATACAGTTCAATTGAAGAGACAGTATAACTTTTTCTCTCTTTATTAATGGCAATGCTTTTCTATTCCACGACTTTTCGATACAACAGAAGTGATAAGGATATTTGGTATATCCACTTTGCTATCCAAGAAGTATGGTGACCATTTTTAAATCGACACAAACAATCCACTGATGCTGAGAATAAGCATTTTCAGGTGTCTCCAGTATTTTAACAAACGTAGTCAATTTAGCCAATATGAAGACATAATATCAAATTAGGGTCCTCGAGTACTCAGAAACCGAATTAAAATTTGTGGCAACATAACAATTCTTTTCCCCAATGTTATTAATGAAAATGTGTTTTTAAAGTTGTAATAATAAAAAAACAACTTCAATAAGTATTTTCACTGCATTAGTCAATTAATTAATATATAATTAGAAAAATACAAAAGGCGCTACTGAAATATTAACAATATTTAAAATTAGAGAGAGTTGCAAATAGGGATGTGTGTTTTGTTCGATTATAAACATAATTACATCCTAACTTGAGATTGAACCCAATAATTTTTCATGGCGATGTTGATACCCAATCAATTGATTTTTATCTGTAATTAACAGCATAGATGAGAGTACTATTTATTTCATCGCAATTTGCCAAATAAAAGCTCTCTTATTTTGCCGATAAATGGAACAGTCTACCTAAGCCCAGCCATAAAAGCAAGCCATGGTATGAGATAAGAGCCGTTTGTTATTTTTATTTGGCAAATAGAGATGAAATAAACTATATACAATTTAAATTTTAATTGTTAATTACTTTTTTTACAACTGATAGGAAATTTGAATAAATGATAAAAAGGTTATTTAGCAATTTAGTGTTACTTAATAAAATTTCTTCAGTTCGGATAAAAAAACTCGTAAATTTAGAAAACGAAACAAATATTCTGAAAAACTTGACAAACCTGAATAATCTAAAGGACCTAAGAAACTGACGAAATTTAAAAGCCTGAGGAAACGGAACCACAAACAGAATAGAAGTTAAAGAACCTGAAGAATGTGAAGAATCTATGAGAAAAAGCTGCAGTACCCAAACAATTTGACTAATCTAAACAAGATGAAGAAACTGAAGAACCCAATATACTGAACTACCTAAAGAACCTACAAGACTTGAAAGACCTAATGAACCTGAAGCACCTGAAGAAGTGAGGGACCTTACGGGTCTAAATAAATTAAAGAACCTGGAGAATTGACAGGCCCCAAAAAATCTGTTAATAATGAGGAACTTGAAGAAACTGAAAAACCTGAGTTACCTAAATAACCTGAAGGATCTGAATAACGTACAGAATCAGAAAAATTTCAAGAATACGAAAACATGTAATATTTGGAAGATCTAAAAAATTTTTCATTCCACTCTCATCACACTTCATGTAAATATCCATAATAATAGAATTTGCTCTGAGAGAAAATTATATTATTTTATTAAACACTTTGGTTAATCGTCACAATACGGATGAGAGGAAAAATATAAATATGATAACTGTTGTGCTCAGACAATGTTTAAAAACTCACTACAAAATGCCTAATTTTACTTCATTCTGAATTTCTTCAGTTTATATCTTTTTTAGCTTTATTTTTATATATAATTTTGAATCGTTTTGGTTTCATAAATGGTAAATAATAAATTTCAGTCATTTGATGGTAATTGAATGGTGGTCAAAGTTTATACACTACAATTTGTATAATGAATCTATGCACGTGTATCAATTTAGTGACGACGCACGGATCACATGCTACACCACTCGTAATTGTTACTAATATGCCACAATTACCAGCACGTATGTCTAGCGACATATGTTTCCATCAACTACGTACGGCATAGACTATTAATAACTTGCCGAACAAAATGCAATTATTAAGTCACGTCTTAGCTTTATTGTATAATTTGATTCATTGGCGTCTCAATATTTTTGTAAAGTATATTTCATTTTTGTTTCATTTATTTTGATTTGTGTTGAATTTATTTCATTTATTTTGATGGAAATATCTCTTGAACGTTATCCATTGAACGTTTTTGTGGAGAGCCTTTTCATTACTCTGTCATAGGTTGACGGATTTGTATTGTACTAACTATTATCCTAAAATGTGTTTTCGGCACGACACTGTTCAAAAATATCAGTTGATTGATTCATACGGTTGTTACTTGTGACGCATACGCAAAGAATCATTATACAAACCATATTTATGTAAAATATAGTGATCTCCATAACAATTAAGATTATACTGAGAGCAGTGTGGAAAGTAGAAAATATTCTTGTAAATTATTTTCGTTAATAAAAGATATAGGATACACAAAATAACATCAACTATTAATAATCATATAGTAATTTCGAACAAGAAGTATTTTATTAAACTACTATACTATACCGCCTTATTAAAATGTAACATAACTTTTGAGGACATCATTAAACAAGTTTCGCTAAATCGTAAATGCCACTAATAATAATACGCGTGTTTTACGATCTCAGCAGGAGTAGAATTTATGCAAAATCTGTTCATAAATGGCAAACCATCTAGTTATAAATGACATTCCGTAAGCATTTCTCAGTAATTAATATGCTACTGTATATACCCGCACTTATCAATTTACTTGAAAACATGCAGAAATCCAAATACGTAGCAGATTTCTCTTAGCTAAACTGGTATATTCTTACAATGACTGTAATTAAATTTAGATATTAGATAACATCTAGCTGTCGCAGTGCAAGGTATACGTTTGTACATGTTTTGTAATTATTGGCAATAATTTATAATGTGATAATACGCTATCTGGTATCTGGCTAATTACATTTTTATCTCCAGTTATGGTATGTTTTACAAGCGAAAAATACACGGACAATAAACATAACAGCTCTTATATAATTATCATTAGCATTAAATACAGTACATCGCAAAAACCGTATATCTGTTCCTCGGACATGTTCTCAGAACAAGAGGCAGTAGCCTCTAGGACATCACTTAATGACTGTATCCAGCTGGTCTGTAGCGTAACAAATCTGTTATAGGAATTTCAGAATTACTTCTCATTTGTTTCAAAGTTTATGGTCTGAGAGGGTCTTTTATATAGGTAAACGTTGTATGTAGCAAATCGTTCAATCGCATTTTCTATTCCTAGATTATACTTCTATTTTTCGTATACATACAATACGTTTCTTAGTTTCTTAATTTAATTATAACAGTAAAACGTATATATCGTTTTCCATTTTGAATATGAAAAGAGGGAGGTAACTAGTTGAAAGAATGTTCGTGATAAATGTTGTTTATACATTATTTGCCGTCTACATACATACATATATATTCTGAGTTGATATCGTATAACTGCATACACTTGAATGCACAATAGTTTACAATATACCATCTATGCACTATACTAAAATATATTTAAGGGAAATTTTATAATTATATATATTTTTTGGCTATTAATTTTCACAAGATTCATCAGCTAATCAAGTTCCGATTTTTCCTAAGTACTGAAGTTATAAATTATTTAAATCATATAATTCCTTGAGTCGATTACATAATTCGCAATCCTAATCCTTCTTCCATGGGTCTGAAGCCTCACCTTAGACATGCCCTCTCTATTATTAGCAACTAGTTCACCTCTACCTACAGCCTTATATAAATTTTCTAGAGGGTAGAGGTCGAAACGTCGTTCCCTCATTTTATTTTAATCGAAACAGTCACAAGGCGAGTATAAAGTCTTCCCTTACAAAAGTTTGGATGAATTTAATATCGTTCTCATAGTTTTAAAACAGATCAGCGTGTATTGAAACAAAAATTGACATTACTGGGAGATTTTTATAAATAAAAATGGCAAGATTATGACATCGTGTTTTCCTATAGGGGTGATTGCAGCAAATTCATTCATATTGCGGCAGAACTGAGGATGAATTTGTGGCTTGAATTTTAATCCCAATGAGAATAACATGGATATTTCTGCCAGAGCATGGGTATGATTGTCCTCATCTGTATGTGTAGCTTACTTCTCGATTTATGTATGTGTAAATTATTAAATATATTATTTGATTACCTTTCACATTAAATAATATGGTTTCGAGGAAGAAGAAAATCAGATGAAAATTTCATATTTTTAAGTTTTCTGATACTTAATGATGTTGTGAAAAAAAGAAACAGAAGACAAGAGCTTCACAAACACTGAAAGGTTACATGTTTCTCTGTTCGCATTTTGCCTGGGAAGGTGGCATCATCATCATCATCATGAGGTCATCAGTCCTAAGACTGGTTGGACGCTAACCTCCAGCTTCTCCTATCTTGTGTTAACCTACGCATTTCGCTAATTGTGCTACAATCTACATCCCTTACTATTTGTGAGCCGTAGTCTAATCTAGGCCTACCTCTGCCTTTCTTCACTCCTATTTCTGCCTCCAAAATATCGCGGACTATTCCCCCATGTCTCAGCAAGTGGCCTACCATTCTATCTCTTCTCTTCTTTATGTTTTTCCACATACTTCTCTTCTCGCCGACTTTCTCTAATACTTCTTCGTTTCTAACCCTATCAGTCCACGGTATTTTCACCATTCTTCGGTAACACCACATCTCAAAAGCTTCTAATTTCTTCCTACTTGCTTCCCCTACCGTCCAGGTTTCGCAACCATATAGTGCCGTGCTCCATACATACGTTTTCAAAAATCTCTTCCTTGTTTCTACGTTTATTACCCCCGAGCATAAAAGTGCTTTCTTTTTGTTAAAAGCTACTCGACCCTGCGCTATTCTTTGTTTTATATCTTTATCGCTTCTTCCATCTCAATTTATTTTACTTCCTAAATAAGTGAAGTCTTTAACTTCCTCCAACCTTTCATTATTAATCTGTACTTTTGTTTTTGCTCTACTCTCGCGCCCTCTGCACACTAACACTTTAGTTTTGTTTTTATTCACCCTGATTCCGTATTCCTCTGTCAACACTGCCTCCATTTCGTTCAATGCTGATTCTAATTCCTCCTTACTAGATGCTAATACTGCTATATCATCCGCGAATCTCAGCATTTTTAGTTTCTGTCCTTGTACTTTAATCCCGAAATCCACTCTATCTTTTACCACATTATTCGCTTCTTCGATGTACAGATTAAAAATTAGTGGTGATAGCGTACATCGTACATCCTTGTCTTACTCCTTTCCTGATACCTACTTCCCTTCTTTCCCCTTCTACTTCTATAACAGCAGTTTGCTCTTTGCATAGATTGTGTACTACTCTCCTATCTCTATACTTCATTCCCGCGCTCTTTAGTATCTCGAACATTTTTTCCTATCTTACATTATCAAAAGCTTTTTCTAAATCTACAAATCCTATATAAGCGTTCTTTTCTTTTTCTATTGTTTTCTCTAACATTACTCTTAGCGCCAGAATAGCTTCGCGAGTTCCCCTATTTCGCCTAAACCCGAATTGGTCTTCTCCTAGTATTTCCTCCGCTCTATTTTCCATCCTCTTCTGCACTATTCTGGTTAAAATTTTTGACGCGTGGGAAGTTAGGCTAATTGTTCTAAAGTTCTCGCATTTGTCGGCTCCTCTCTATTTCGGTATAGTAACGATAATGTTCCTCTTATAATCCTCCGGCATCTCGCCCGTTTCGTATATGTATTTTACCAGTTCAAACATCCTATTTACTACTTTCTGTCCCGCACATTTCAAAATTTCCGCCTGTATTTTATCTACACCCGGCGCTTTATTGTTCTTTAGCCCCCTTAGTGCTATTTCAAATTCCTCCCTCAATATAGGTTTTCCTACATCTTCCCTATCGATACTAGATTCTTCCTCTAATATCTCTCATAATTCTTGACCCTCGTATTAACTTCGTAAGTACTGCTTCCATCTATCCGCTTTCTCCTCTCTTCAAATCAGTATGTTCCCCGATTGACTCCTAACGTTTCTACTTATTGGTCCTATATCCCTGAAGTTCCTCTTAATTATTTTGTAAGCCTCATCGCTCTTACCTACTTGGAGCTTATCTTCTACTTCTTTGCATTTATCTTCTAGCCATTGTTCTTTCGCTTTTCTACACTTTCTAATGATTTCCCACTTTATTGACTTATAAGTTTTCAGTCCTTCCTCGTCTCGTCTGTTTTTGTAGCCTCGTCTCTTTTGTATTAAGTTTAAGATTTCGTCCGTTATCCAGGGCTTCCCTTCTCTCGTGTCCTAAAGTGTCCGTGGCCGCGGAATCTAGACTATTCTTGATACCCTCCCACTCAGTTTCTGCGTTCTTGATTTCGTCACTACTCGCTTTATTTATTAATTGATCTGTTTTCTCCTGGAACTTATCTTTCATATTCTGATCCCTCAATATGTCTACATTTATACGTTTCTTATTCTTCCGGGTTTTCAGATTTTTGAACTTTAATCTAGCTTTCATGACTACCAAGTTGTGGTCGCTGTCTACATCTGCTCCTGGATAACTCTTACAGTCTTTTACTTGATTTCTAAATATCTTCCTAACCAGAATGTAGTCTATCTGATACCTGTCTATCCCTCCTGGCATTTTCCAGGTGTACCTCCTCCTAACGTGATTCTTGAACAATGTATTCGCGACTACCATCTTGTGCTTCTCACAGAATTCTATCAGTCTGCTACCTCTCTCGTTTCTGTTTCCTAATCCATAAGGACCTACAAGTTCTCCTTCTTTCCCCTCACCTACGACTGCGTTAAAATCTCCCACTATTATTAAATTTTCATGACCCTTCACAAATCCTATTACCTGCTCTATGTCCGAATAAACGGCTTATAACTCTTCCTCACTATGGCTAGAAGTAGGCATGTATACTTGCACTATTACTGTTTACACTGGCTTCGAATCTAACTTGACCATCATTACTCTCTCGCTGTATTGTAGGTAGCTATCTACACACTGTCCTGCGTTCTTCCGCATAACGATTCCTACTCCCGCGTTTCCATTTATCGATCCTGTGTGTATTACCCTATAGTTACCGCTCCAAAAATCTCCTACTTCCGGCCAGCGCATCTGACTTATACCTACTATATCTAATCCTAACCTATCCATTTCTATCTTCAGATTCTCTAGCTTCCCTGCCTGTCTCATGCTTCTGACTTTCCACGCTCCGACTCGTGAAATGCTACACTTCTTGCTAACCCTATTATTGCACTCGATCACGTCCCCCGGAACATTCCTCACCCGGAGATCCGAACGGAGGACTATTTTACCTCCGGAGTTTTTTGCCCCAGGAGACGCCATCATTATTTGGGATAAGCATTTCGTTAGCTGTTCTGAGGATTATAATGTGGTGGTTTCCTCTTGCCTTCCACATCGCAGTCGTGTGTGTCATAGCACCATACCAACCCCCACGGTTTCTGCCACTATGACTACTGAAAGACCTGTTGCCCTCCTTCAGGGACTTGACTTAGTCTGGTTTTTCAATAAGGACCTCCCCACTATGGTTAAACCTATGGTATGGCTCCTTAAATCATTAAAACGCGCAAGCCGACCCACCCGTTCTAGTTTGAACTAGAACTTCGTCAAGGTGGAAGTCCTATCGGATCGGAAGTTGGCATCATCGAGATATTATTAAACTTAGTTTTAATTATCTTCCGATAATGCTAACTTGGTTGCCAAAACGCACGTTAAGAATAAGCTCTCGGAATTCCTGGAAAACTGGTCTCCTGTTTCCTTGACGCATAGAAGGTTCCGGCCTCTTCCCAAGATTTATGTTAAAACAGAACAAAAGTACCATTAAGAAAGAATATAAAACACTTTTGATATGGTCCTCTAAAATATAAGTAATAATAAATTAAATATGAGTTTAATTATACTCCTTGATAAATGAGAACGCAACCCTTTTGAAGCCAAGAGCATAATTAACATACTTAAAATATATTACTTATTAGTTTATTGCATCTCTACTTGCCAAATAAAAATCCGAAACGGCTACTATCTCATACCGTGGCTTGTTTTTATAGCTGGACTCAGGTAGACTGTTCCGTTTATCGACAAAATAAGATTTATTTGGCAAACAGCGATGAGATGAATAGTACTTTCACTCTCTATAGTAAATCATATTTGGTATGATAAATGACTATTTTATGTCATTTGTGTTGCAAGAGAAAAGAAAATATATTTCTTGAAAAGCAAATACATACCTTTTATCTAGTTTAATGTGCCTAGTTTGTAGAACTTTTAAGAAAATATATCATGAAATGGTCAGCCGTATTTTAATTTATATAAGCAGTAAGTACATTGCCCTTTCATCAATATTATTTACAATAAATCTGTCGCACCGAATAACTCACCATCTGTGCATCAATTTTAAAAATAAACACGATCTTGGACAAAAATACAGCGAAATTTCAAATGCACTGTTGGTTGAATATTATGTTCCACCTCATCCCTCTCAGCGAGCTGGAATTTCAAATACAATCCCCTCTTGTGACTTATTACTATAAAAATATAAAAAAGATACAAGATTTTTCGTTTCAGTTCTGAGATAAAAGCAAAAATAAATCCTATAATATATAAATCCTATAAGAATTATTCTAGTTTGGAAATCATCAATGTACTCAGACTTAGTTGTGGAAACCAGATTTTTTTTAAATTAAGAAATTTTAATAATAAAGATTTCGCTGACTACTCCTATGTATCTCTCTTTAGAACTGATTTTTCAAGAAATATTTTATTTAACCCCTGCCGTACGGGAAGAATGTAATGATAAAAATCTCCATCAATCTGAAAATTTAAAACACGTTCATCGAGCATCACGCCTCTTCTTCATCGATTCTTTTATCTTCATCGATTTGACTCTATAATGACTAAGTGATAAAGGATTTACTACATATTTTCTAAAACTGCTACTTTTAAATGACTCTCTAAACCCTTTAAAATGATAGATATTAAGAGAGAATGTCAGTTGAAATTTAAAAACTTGGAATTAGCCGGGGCTCGGGCGCGAAACCTAATCCAAACACATTTGATTTAAAAAATTCTCACTCGACAAGTTGTCGCGTTGGTACTTAAAATGGTATCTATTTTATTTGATGTATTATTTTATTATTCTGTATAAGGCACTATATCTAAAGAATTGTATAAATAATTTATTGTTTCTCACTAAACAAATATTTCTGATATTTATTAGCTTATTTTATCATTTATAGATGATTCTTGTGGAATAATCCCACAAGTCTAGCTTCAGCAGCTTCTGATACCTAATTTCATGAGGTGGATGGATATGCAGGTTGTAACATAAAGGTTAGGATTGAATTAATTTTTCAGTAAAAAAAAAATAAATTTTTTTCATATGAGGCTATGCTCTACGGGTATTCGTTTCCAAGCTACAGGGCGCTAAAGAAATTGAATAAATTTAGTTTTTCTCTAATAACTTTCGATCATTAGAAGATAATGGAACGAAATTTTAGCCATAGCTTAATCTGATAATACCCTAGTAACAGAAAAACATATACTTGATAATCAGTATAATGCTAAGTTTTACTACGCAGACGGTAATATTCAAACTACAGAAATAAGGAGTTTATACTCCACCCATCTATAAATGCTTTATATAATAAGGACCATACAAATTAGGTCAAAACAGCTCAATCTCAAGTTTTTACTTCGATTTAGATTGTTCAAAACTACCAACAGATGGAGATTGGTACGTTCTTCTGCGGTGGAACGTAGCAACGTCTACTAGATGTGTAGATCAAATTCAAGAGTTATCTGATGCAGTCCGTCTGGTATATGAAATGTTTTATTAAGGGCGATGCTATAGATGCGAAAGTTGTAAAATCTTATATTAGGTACCTATATCTACTATAATAGTGGCAGCCAATTAATAACTGATTTTTAAACAACATGGCTACGTTCAACAGTTGCTTCGCAATTAAGGTAGTGTAAGTATTGTAGTTATGAGCGTTAAGTTACTCACGTATTCTATATTTACAACTTCTTAATAACAATTAACACTTTATTCTTTTTAATAATTCCACTGATTATAACATCGCCAACAAATAAAGAACTACCTCTAAACCAATAGTTAAAACAAACATCGTACTATATAACAGGTAATAAATCCACTCGAAGACCTGGGATCAACGTCCATATTATGATATGCTTGCAAATAAAGAAGTGTAATTTTGGTCGTGTTAAAAATCTGACACGCCCACATCATAACGATAATCCTTCTACCATAACCAATGAATTGTAATTAAACATATCCTAAATACAAATACAACTCTTGCCCACCAATAATTATTACATGTCTTATTTATGCCGCGTAACAATATACACAATTAACGCTATAATGACTTACAAGGTAAATTACCTGTAACAGGTTGGTGACTATGAGAGTCGGCACAAATTTTTAAGCTAAAAGCGTGTAATTTATCAGCACACAGGCGTCCGTGTCGGTAACATGCGGTCATGCAGATCCTAATTGCATGCATATACTATATTTTATTATCGTTTAAATATATCGTATTCGAAGTGGTATTTGGACGCGTGTTTAAGATTTGTTCCAAAATCCTAAAGTTGCCTTTTAATGAATTCTTCGTGGTGTAAAGCTCTATAGATAAAAATTTTGATGAAAAATAAAATTTTCTACAGAACAATGAATTACAATGCAGAGATAAGCCAACGGAGTGGTTTGACAATCATTGTCGCCAACCACATTAATACCATGAAATAAGGTGGACAAGATACGAGATAATATTAAAATTATTTCACCTGCTGTTCAGAAAGTGGATCCGTAACGATACTATTGGTACTGCTGTCTAGGGCAGCTGCGCTTATTATGGATGACATGCTATACTTGCTTTTGAATCCCAACAGGGAGATGTTACCTCCCCTATTGCCTGTTCCAGACACATAAATTCGACGTCGTACATAATGATTGAATTTCAAGGGCCACAGGCTTCGGATTTAAGGGAAATATCTGCATCTGTCATTGTACAAAATTCAGTTGACAACAATTACGAATTATGCACCATTTACAATGGCGTATATTTGTTAATTGGGTGTTAGAAGAAAAAAAGGTGATGAAGATCGGTGATGAAGTTCATTTTCACCTTAACGGATATGTCAGTAAACAAAATATTCGAATTTGGGGTGTTACGAGAAAGGAATGTATCCACAAAAATGCACGGTTTAGAGCGCATTTTGGTCTCCAGGCATCGAAGACCAAAAAAGGCCAAATAGCGGAAATAATTCATGTAGAAGCCAATTTTGGCACAGTTGTAGGAGAAAGTGTCCTTAACAACATATTAAAAGTACTGATGGATGGGAGTGAAGTTAAGGGGGTGGGCGGATGTAAAGATCCTTTGTCTTCAGTTTTTTGTTAATAACTCGAAAACTACTACCTCTAGCGAAAATATGCTTATATGCTAAATTAATCTACATAAATTCTCTGCAAAAAAGATGATACTCTCTACTTTTTCGTTGGGAACAATAATTAAGGAGATATGGAGGGGGATAATGGCAGTTTTTAAACAATCGGTTTTTATTATTAAAAATCAAGTTTTAATGACAAACGAACTATGCTCAGACCGCGTATTAATGACCTTACTGCGTGTATCGCCTTTTGTGCCCGTTCTGGGGACGGGGGGACAATTACCCTCATTACCCCCCCGTAGGACAACGCTTGTCTTGTAATATATAACGGAAGAATTGTGTCATTGGAGGAGTTTGCTGGAGTGGTTTTTACAAGTGGAGAGCAGCACGTTGATTTACGTGTACAGCGGCAAAAGAGAGATTCACGAGATCACGCTAAGATTCAGGAATGACCATCCCCCTTTTCCAAAGTTTAATTCTCTCATGTCGCTGTCAACGGGTATTCTGGGAAACTCCAAAGTAAACTGCTACCAAGCCCTGGATATTGGAACCAAAACCATACAACAAAGTATCATTGGCAGCAAATTTGGTGAAGCATTCTAAGAAGAATGTGGTTTTATTACTAGCCAGTATGAGCAGTACCATTAAAATAAGTGGTGAGACAGTTACTGTTAACCCTGGGACAATTTTTCAAAGAACTCTCGTAGCAAAAAAGAGCGACGATGACGTAGCAGAGCTTTTGACATATGAATTAACTCCATTCCCCATGGATTTGTCCAACGAGGACGGAATGCGAAAAGGAAATAAGTCTTCTTTCTACGATGTTTTGCTACTAGAGAACAACTTAACTCTCGATCTCACCCAAAGCACCACTGTGGTAGACGGTGTTTTCCTTCTAAACCGCATGAAGTGGAATGAGTCCTCCTGAATTTCTTCAATTTTCCATCAGTACATTGCCTATGTACAGAAACATTGCGGTGAAAATTGTACGGTGGATTTTGATGTTAACAGCACAAAACGTGCAGAGCAGAAGCCAAGAGGGCTCACAAAAACTTCGATTCATATAAACTTTAATGAAAGCATGACCATCACAGTTCAACAGGAATTTATTGCTAATAAAAGGAACAAAACAAGACTGATCCACTCGCTCACCGAGAAAATGACAGCAGCAGGGATTGAAACAACCGTTGCTACAGGGGATGCTGATGGCACTATTGTGAGGTGCGGGTTGGATAAAGTTCCTGTACATCCAACCGTAGTAATAGTTGGGGAGGATGTGGACTTGATAGTTCTCCTCATTGGATTGGCACCACCATCTATCAACATGTACTTCATAAAGCCAGGCCGTGGGAAGGTGGAGACAAAATTGTTTTCGGTGCGACAACTTCAAGATCTTCCATTCGCCAAGGCGATTCTTCTTCTCCATAGCTTCTCCGGATGCGACACCACCTCGGCGTAACATGGAAAGAGCAAAGTGAGAATCTCTAAACTCTTCACAGCAAATCCTGGCCTCACCCATGACATCTCAGCAATATCCACAGATCCCTTAACATCAACTGAGGATATCGAACAGGCTGGCGAGAAGCTTTTTCTGGCTGTATATCAAGCGTCTGCACATCAAGGCAACCTTAATAAACATCGGTACTTAGCATTTCTGAAAGCGTCAACGAAGCCCAAATCAGACTTGGCCACTCTTCCTTCAATCAGAGGAGCTTCAAAACAACACTCGCTCAGAGTATATCTACAAATAAATCCATTTACATAGTTGTTAAATACTGGTTTCTTTAAATTACAAATATCAATTTGTGCTAAAATACTTACGTTGGTCTGATTACTTTCTTAGAGATACAACAGTGGCTCGGCAACCCCCTACCACCTACCCAATGGGGTTAGGCCAGAGGAGTAGATGGAATCCTCAACCCAGTTACCACGAAAGACCCTGTGGCACTCGACTTCGTCGTGTGTGTTAAATGTGATTTTAGCCAATGCACGACTGGGTGTGGTGCACGCTGCGGTTACAGCAAAGCAGGGATTGTCTGCTCCGGTATCTGCCGCGTGTGCCTCGGCTTATATGCGAATGGAGCCCCCATCGAAGACAGCATAGATGTTGATGAAAATTAAGATTTTGACTAAAATTTATGTTCCAGATATATCCTTGAACACAAATTTCTGTATTTCATTTATTATTATTATTGTTATTATTTATTATTAGTGAATTATTTCATTTTTAACAATAAAGACAGATTTTTAAAAAAATTTTCAATGTTTCCCCCTCCATATCTCCTTAGGTATTGATTCTAGCAACAAAGTGTGAAAAGAACCTTTTTTGTAGAGAAGTTTATGTAGATTAATTTAGTTATAGGGCATGTTTTCGCTAGAGGCAGTAATTTTTGAGTTATTAACAAAAAACTGAAAAAAGGGACCTTTGCAGCCTCCCCTCCCCTTAGCTTCACTCCCACCCATCAGTACTTTTAGTATGTTGTTAAGGATGTAGAAATTGGCTTCTACATGAATTATTTCCGCTATTTTTCCTTCGTTGCCTGGACTAAGTAACTGGTCCATACTTCTTTGAAATGAAAATGGTAATGCTATGACAGTAAGTAGGGAACACTATCGTGACATGTTAAACAATAACTTTTTTCCCAAATTGATTATGTACATTTGAGCACCTGTTTTCAGCAAAACAGTGCAACATGTCATACAGCATGGATGCACGTGCTGTACGACACGCTGCATACCAAATTTCTTGATCATGTTGTCTCGTGGATGTTGACATCAGTTAACCTGCAAGATCATGTGATTTAATAATACTGGACGTTTTTATTTAGGGTTATGTCAAGGGAAAAGTGTACGTCATCCAGCCAGCAATAGTCAATGACGTCAAAATAAACATTCAATGTGGTATTCGGGAAATGGATCCAGTTTATTTGCCCGTGTTATAGACAATTTTGATAAACAAGTCAGATAAAATATGCCAGATGAATCGAGGCGACCATATGAAGGATATTCTTTTCCATTTCTAGCATTTGTAGCCGTATCGCCTGAACTTTATGGTGAAAAATAGAAAACTTCACTTTGCCAAATATTATTAGTTTTATGCACAAATCACATCATATAGTTCCAAGTGAGACATCATATACAATTAATTTAAGTGTAACATGATAAATTTAAATTTTGATTCTAATTAGTTATGCAAACAGGACCCGTATGCAGATTGAGGTTTGTGAGTTATTTAATAATGTGTATACTAACCTATCTATTACACGGCCAACAACACGTAAAATAGAATATTTAGAAATTTTGATACTGTGACAGTCGCTTATACAAAAGGTCATCCTATCATTTTGGAAGATATACAATTATATGTGTTACTGCTCTGCAGGGAAACTTTCATTAACTATCTCATAAAATCACATAGGAGCCTACAATGTGTCAATGTCACAATCAATATGCTGTTGTCAGTTATCTGTGTTAAAATTATTGAAAAAGAATAATTCGCACCCATACCAAATGCAGTTAGTTCCCAAGTTTCAAGAAAATGATTTCAGTCTCAGGTATATGAAACCATTATTGTAACACGGAACCACACGAAATTTCCAAGGAAAGTTAACATATGGGAAGGAATTGTTGGTATCACAATTGTAGGATTATTTTTTATTGACTGTGCATTAACTACTGAAACATATTTGTGTTGTTACAACACCCGAAGTACTTTCACTTGTAGCACTGCATCCAAATAATGAACATCCTCTATTACCAGAATAGTTAATATAGTACCAACATGATACCCGTCATCATATTATTCACGAATTGTGTGTGATTATCTAATTTCCCAATATGTGGATTGGTAGAAAATGAGATGTTGAGTGGCCAACTAGATCTCCCGATTTAACTCCATTGAACCATTTTGTAATATTACTTAGAATACAAGACAGATTTTACTATAAACCAAACACTATTGAGGCATTAAATGATATAATTCGGAACGAAACAATACTTATTAACTCTGAATCGCAAATTAACGTTTTACAAGAATTTTTACATATAATATAGAAGATAATAATTGCAATTTAGACGCAGTCTCAAGAGACAATTCGCAGACAGGCAAATTGGTATGGACAATTTTGCAATTTGGAAGAAAATGGACAACAATTTGCACTTAATTTAATGGTTCTTGGTGGTACTAATTATTATTTTGTTTTAAATAATTTGCAAAAATATTTTTTGTAACTCAAAATAGTTGTAATATGATCTATTACCAAATATGATACATTATATGTTAAAAACTTTTGTGACGTGATATTTTAAATGGCGTCATTAAGTAGGGGTATTTCCATTTACAAAATACATGGATGATGTGATATATCCAACAGTCATGACAAAAATATCCCATCCAATCATTTTTGACTTCATTGTATGTAGCGATTTTATCGAACTTGTTCGAACCTTTAGGTAGTCGTATATATTGTTATATACCTTTATCTTAACCTTGGTGTTATGGAGGTATAGCATGTAGTTGCGTATTTCCAAACATGACAAACAGTATGTAGTACAGTTTATGAATAAGTAAACAAAAGTTAGTTTCTTTTTTTTTTGAAAAGACGATGATTATTTATAATTTAATGCCTATTGTAACATCGCAACTGCAATTTGAGATCACCATGAAATCTAAAACCACAAACTAGCTTATTGCAAAAAATATCCATTTACAAAAACTATAAATGGCGTTTGAATTTAAAAATTGCGCCACGATAAGCGTTATACAATAATTTACAAACCTTGAGAAGTAACCACCAGTTTGTAGTTCTAAGATAACAAGTGCTCCATAATTTATACTTCATTATATCGCTTTATGCGCTCCGTATATATTTTTCTACAAACGGGGATAAAAAAGGAAAAAAATTTAATGACATTATAAAGTAATATCGTATTATTAGATGTAATAATAATATGAATCTAATAATACAGAGGAAAACAAAAATTGTATAAGGCATATATATTATTTCCGTCTATTAGCTTTTACATCAATTATTTTTTAAATGACATGATTACTTGATAACAGACAAATTATTCTTAAGTAAAATAGGAGATTTATTATTGTGGGGGTATTGTGTCATGTTCCCATCGATAGATAAAACTATATTTTTGTTAGGGAAGTTCACGGAGCGTAATCAATATGGGCCGATGGTGGAGGCGCCGTATCAAATATACCAAAAACCAAAACCCGAATAAGGAACACAAACCACAATTTTCTTATAACTAATACATCAAACTTTTATAATTCCGTTCAATAATTTATTTAAATGTTGACTGGGTTCAGTTAGTAGACTTCAAACGTAGGAATATGGAGAGATGGAAAATCTTTGCAAGCTTCATTTGTGATAAGATTATATGCACTGTCTGAAATGTGATGTAAAATTTTAATCTACAATTACACTAAACGTGGTATATACAGTATACTCGAAATTTTTGGTGGATGCACTGCGATCTCGTAAATTATGGGTGATGATAGAAAAGCTATAGAATAGGGAGAATTGTCTAAACGATTTTAGATAATCGTACTATTAATTTAATGGCACCTATGGCATAACTGTAGAAGTTTTAATTTGTGACTTATTTCTAAATTACTATATTTCTAAAATCTGTCATAACCTTTGTATTAGTAAAGATATTTGAAATCTGCAAGGACATTTTGAGGTATGTATTGATGTAGAATCTACATATTCTATTAATTTTTTTTTTGTTCAAACATCATCAATCTTTTTTTTTGACCGCTGTATTGGATTCTTCTATCAGTTAGAAAACACATACTTTTCCTTTTTAGGAGATATATCATATTCCTATAAAATAACAAAATATATAACAACAACGCCATAAGTTACAATTTGGAAAAAGAAGGCAACTCCATATAACAATTTAGAATTTGATTATGACTTTTTGAAAAAGACAACTGAGAAAATAATCGTGGGTGTTATTACAACTTAAAACAAAAAATCATATATATCATTAGTTATTACAAAAGAAGTAATTTATTTTAATCTAATTCACTTTTCGTATACCAGTCTCAGTGTCCCATGTTATACATCAATATCATAATATACTTTGAGATTTTTTTACTCATTTCTTTTATACATTGGATTCTGTTTACTTTTTTAAAGTTTCAATCATAGCACCCTCTGCAATGTATCACTACCATGGTAGGTTTTGTGTTTATTTTTACAATTAAAGGGCCAGCTAGTCAATAATTAAAAGTTTTACTCACAAAACAGTATATAGCTATATAACCATTTTTTAGGATGTTTATATTAAAATAATCAATAAAGTACGACGTACTGATATCAACAAAGTGCTAAGATGACTTTTTCTAGTTGGTCTATATATACATAGTTGTCAATTGCGAAATGATAACCTATATAACACACGTTATTACCTGATATTTTTGTCTTAATATAATTGACATTACTACTAGGGGTAAATATTATTATGAATGCCTCACATTATTATGAATTATAAGTATAATATAAAAGGTGTATTCTACGCTATATTATCTAGCCTTTCATAATAATTAAAAAATATATATTTAATATGTATCAGATGTTACAGAATAAAACCAAGCCAGATATGTGGTAAGTTAAATGTATCAACTTATTTTGATAATATAATTATAATAATTAACTATTATTTTATTTTAAATATTGCTGTACAGATGGGCATATTATATGGAATAGATATTAGTTACCTGTTCTTAAATATTTTATCCTTCTATACTAGCTAATAAAAGGCACTTTTATATTTTTCAACTTTCACATTATCACACAATCAGTTTCACATTAATATATTTCCTGTATCCATTGAAATAACACAATTTTTTAGTAGTAGGAAATATAAGATTGTAGTATTATATTTTGCAAAATTATATCTTGCATTTTTCTAATCAATGTCTACTATATTACTATTTTTGTAATTTCGAAAAATGAAACTATTGAGATTATATATAGTGAATACGTAAAAGTTAGATCAAATTCCATGGAATCGTAACGGGACAAGTAGGAAAAACATGCTGGAACAAGTCGACTTTATTTACCAGATGCGCATCTCTTGGCATACCTATATTTTGTTGATTTCTATCTACTAAATTTATCTGGTGCGACAAATTTGGGGATAGATTACATAACAACTGTTTCGAAAAACGTATTAATTTCATATTTAATAGCATTTCATATTTAATCTTATTTTTTTCAGCCCAACACAAATTATAGCTAATTTTTTTGAGAGTTAATTTTTTTATGTTTCTAAATTATTTTTGTTGTTTTCACCTGTTTTTTGAAAATTATTCTACTCTTTCCAAGATTTTGAATTTTTACCTAATTTGAGTCCTTGCGTTTATTAAACTAGACAAAAATTTTATTTATCTACTGTTACAAATTTTCAAGAGCTAACACGTTTAGATCAACGAATTTACTTGCGAAATTTTTATGATGATTGAATATGGACACAACATCCGTATAAAAGCTGTACAACCTTTTACATACTCAAACTTTAGTAGTAGTTTAGAAAAATAATTATACTCTCCAGTAATCGCCCCGGGGCAATATGTCAGTCATCTGTTTTACAGAAAATTCATTTTCGACTTACACATTATCAAGAGGTAAGTAACAGACAATTATTGGAACAATAAGTATAATGGGTCTTGTTTGTATTAATTATTATTTTTCATATCTTTGTTCTGATTAACTTTTCTGTTTTGATTGATTGGTTTTGATTCTGAAAACAATTGTTATGTAATCAACCATAAAATTTTATTCATCATGCGTAAAGAAATTTGCTCTCTTAAATCTCTTTATTAGGTTATTGCCATTTAGAAAACTGTTACTTAGAGTTATCGCACTATAACTCTAACTTTGTTAAAATATAATTACTTATACTATAAATAATATACAAAAATAAAATAAATATACTACAAAAACAATAAAATTCTCACCTAAACAAGAAAGTAGCATCTTTCGAATATGTTTTCTTACATAGTATACATGAGAAGTTGTTCTAATATTTATGTACACTCTGTACATATTTAAGAACAACCAAACCCAGCCTTAGTGGACACAATTTATTCAGTACCATATCAAATTCCATAGAACGTAATCAACGATACGAATTACAGCAAAGAAAATGTAAAACAAAACATTATTATATAAAAAAATATACTGACTAAATCTTTGTTTCTTTCCGTTGACAATCCTATTCGTATTGGGTAATAATTCACTCTTGCGGTGTGACCTTCGACCTTGCTACGCGGAACTTCAAGCTTCAGTTGAGATAATACAGCTGGATAATAATGAAGTAGTGCCCGCTATTCGGCAGTGATTGTAAACTAAAGGGCAGTTGACCACAGAGTAGCCTTTAATTACGGTGTTTGATTTTACTTCTTCTTGTCGGCAAACGGTTATTAGATTTTACGTATACAGTGCCAGCCAAGTGAAACCAAACAATTTATTCGTTGGATGCAGATTCGAATTGTTTTTTACCAGTATTAACCAGATTTTTTATTGCTTGGGTCATACTGGTTCTATTTTTAGATTGGTACAGTAAATGGGAGAAAAAATATATACCAGTTTTAGGAAACGAATACAATTTTTTTATTATCTTCTTGTGCTAAAAATGTTTTCTTCGTTCCAATCCAAAATGTTCAACGTATATGGAATAACCCACTTTTTAACACTTACATATGCATTATCGAATGTTACTTATGAAATATTTCAAGTTACTTACGGTTTTTCGGAGCTTGAAATACAATTTCAAAAAACTCAAATATCATACATGTTTATAACCACATCAAATATTATTGTCTAAAGTAGTTTTACTGTTAGAAATAGTAGTCAATGGCAAGGCAATTATCGATAATGGAAACAGCCAAGTAATGCCATTTGACCCTATATTACTAACCCTACGTCATTTCGACGTAGAGGCATTTTTAATTCCTTCTTCTGCAGTGCTGAGCGCTGCAGGCGTCCCGGGATCCAGAAATGCTTCGGGCCATTAGTGTACTTACATGGGCGCCGCCAGAATTACCTTCAGGGAGGTGCATCTGCATCTACACATTGATTCAATATATGTGCAAGCCATATATTGAATCGTGTCATTAATGACCTGAATACTGTCAATGAAGTGAGAAATACTGCTGGGACTACAAAGGACATTATAAATGTTTTTAGAGAGAGTACGTTGCAGCGGAATAAAATTCCAAATAAACCTCTGTTTTGTACAGTACAAAAGTATCAGAAAATTTTCTGAAAACTTTTTTCGAACTATTGTACAAGTTTTAGAAGAACTTTCGCAGGACGCATCAAATTCTAAAACGAAAACCAAAGCGTATCAGCTCTACACGACTATAACTACTCCAATATATATTGTGACACTTTTAGTAATTGCTGCCTATTCTGTCAAACTTGAACCCGTGTGTAATCAACTGCAAAAAGTAAATATGAATATAAAGGCAATACACGATCACGTAAATAAATTAATTGATGTGGTTCAATCTCACCGCGATAATGCGTCTATGGAGTTTGCGGTCATTTTTAAGAAAGCTCAAAAAATTTGCGAAAAACTGGACGTTGAATTTAAGCGTCCTCGAGTAGTGGAAAGACAGAATTACAGATAAAATCAACCATCTGAAAATGTGGAAGAATTTTTCAGAATATCTGTATTTATCCCGTACTTAGATTCTATTATTTCTTCACTAAAAATCGATTTTGTTCAACACACAAGAAAGCATTTTCGCTTATGTAGCTTCACCCAGAAAATATGAGAAAATTCAACAACACCTCTACATAAGGACAAAGTGCTCACAAAATTTTAGCTTGTGACGTCATGAATGTAGGCCTTTCCGATATGGAGCGAAGATTTAGGAAGCCAGCTTACCGGTGGCGAAACACGATCGAAAGGCAACAGATGTTTGCAACGTTGCCAGACTACTACGATACTAGCGAATAATAGGATTCCAGTATATAAAGGATGTATCTCTTTCTCTTAAATTACCATTTTCTTCTTCAATATCGTAAAACACATATTTCCATAAGATGTTCTTTCCTCTTTTTTTAATGTGGTATTTCGTAATTTATTTATTTAATTATCAAATACTACTACCTTGTTCGACTTCCCTAACAAAAATGCTTTCCTTACGGAGCCGGCAACAGCGCTCATCTGGTACGTTAACCTCTAAACCTAAAAGTTGCTATATTCAGCGTTATTTCTTAAAGTTTTCTGAAATCAGAACTATTTATGTGCTTTTAAGTGCGTGAAACTTGTACCTAATATTTCGTTGTATATTTAGGTATACAATTTATATTGTTAGGCGTATTTTTAAACACGTAAAACCATATACTTCGGACTTATAACCTGTTGCTTTTTTGGCGGTCCGTCGGTTTGTTTACAGCACAGTTTATAAGTTTTTGTTCGTGTTTAATTGTAGGTTTTTCTCTTGGTTTCGGCTAGTTTTGTGGTAACTGATACTTAGTGAAATTATGCCTCAAAAGTGTTGTGTTCCTGGCTGTAACGGAAACTATTATAAAAATGGGCCTAAAGTTCATGTTTTCGGTTTTCCAAAGGACGTAAGTTTACGACAAAAATGGCTAAAAGCGATACTCCGAGATAAAATTCAGCCCACAAACAACACGAGAGTATGTGAAGCTCATTTTCCTGAAGGTAGTATAATAAAAAGTACAACAGTTCAAGACTCAAACACTGGTAAGATTTTTACAATAGATTTACTAAAACCACGGCTAAAAGAAGACTGTATACCATCTATTTTTTTAAATTGCCCCATTTATTTATCAAATATCAAAATACGGCCAAGTAAAGATGAAAAGCTCAAAAATATTGATGAGTTAAATTTGTCAAAAGCCCTTGAAATAAGCAAAAATTGCTCTCAACAAGACTTTTCTCAAATTAACACGTTATTGTCTCAAATTTTAATAAATGATGATCACTTTCACGATATCAACGATGTATTGCCGTTAATTACATATTTAGGTGGTTATTGTTGCTATATTACGTTAAAAAAATTACAATGTGCCAGCTGTAAACAAAAATTAGTATACCTATGACGAGCAATCTATTGTTGAGGACAATTTTGATCTCATTAATAAATTAAATCGTGGAGGACTTTTATATCCCCAAGGACAAGTTATAAATGTTGTATCTATGACTTATATAATCTTCAATAAATTAATAAATGAATTTGAGGACACATTTCTAGAAATCTATAATAAAAGATCGTTCATGGTTCATTTAATTTTGGAATATTGTATTGAACAGAAACATGTCTCACATTTCGATGGATGCGCTAATCATAATGGAAAAGACATTTTAAAAATTATTCTCAAAAGTATTTCCAATGCCCTCTTAAAAAATTCTTGCGCTAAAAATAGCGACCATTTATAAAAAGGAAATAAAAAAGAAAACTCGATACATTAACGAAGTAGGCCATATACCTACCTATATATGCATAAATATTTTTTATAACTAAACGTATATAATTTGGAACCTATTTCTTTAAAAGTTTAATTAATGTATTTTCATGGCTTGTGTTCTATAATATATTTTTTATACCTAAACTCTCACCTCAACAGTAAGTTATGCACGATGTTAGGTAGGTAAATGAAATTTGAAACTGCATAACATGAACATGCATACCTATATTATACCTACTAAGTAATAATAATTAAGAGAAGATGTGTAATAGTTCAGTATATGTATTTATGTGTAATAACCTCTTTTCAGTAGTGTGAAAAATGTTTATTATACATAAATACATATCCTGAATTTTGGCGCTAGTGTAGGGGAGTTGGGAGCCTGCACTTAATACTACACCTAGTATTAAACCAAAACTCAAACATAATTTTTGGGATTTGTCAAGAAGCCTGTCATATAACTAGCGTTCTTTAAAATAAGTTAACTATTGATAGTTTTCATAAATATTAGTGTATGTATCCCCTTATATGATTAAAATTGCACGGCCTACAATGATGACGTCACACGACAAGCACTAAGGCCTTGTTATTCAGTGGGTGTTGGAAAATTACACAAATCAGCATTTTTAGCGATAGCAGAAGATATACAGAACCTCTACGGAGGTCTTCTACATAATTTTATTACCGAAGCTACCACATGGTACGAGATGATGAAGACAAATGAAGCAAATAATGCGGTTTTAAATAAATCTGTTGTTGAATACGCAGATGTAATTGCTCAAGCCATTCCGTTTTACCCAGAGCTATGTGAGGCAATCAAAATTTGTTTAACTATTCCAGCAACAACATGTAGCATTAAATGTACATTTAGTACGACCAACGACGCGCGACGTGTCAAGACGTAGAATCGCTCAACGATGGGAGACGCGAGGCTAAGCGGCCTGTGCATGCTCAGTGTTTACAAGAAAAGAGTAGAGGAGGATACTGAATTTATTGACAAGGTGATGAACAAATTTGGACAGCAACCTAGACGCCTTCAGTTTTTATTCAAACAATAACTTAAAAAATATATATATAATTTTTCCTATGTATTTTCTTTCCTGACAGGGGGGTGCAAGTGCACCCCCTTGCACCCTGCTGCCGGCATCTATGTTTCACTAGCATACCACTAGCTAAAAAGATACTTGACGAATATGGTATTACATTAATTGGGATGGTGAGGAAGAATAAAAATCTGTTTCCCGCATTTGTCCAAAACAGTTTCCCGCATCCAAAATTCAACAATTGGAAAGATAGTTCAAGTCTGTTCCTCTTTACTAAAGATGTGACTGTAGTTTCCTATAAACCAGAAAAGAGACAGACAATACCGTCGTCTTACTATCAACAGCTCAAGATACGGATTCGCCAAATGAAGGCGGAAAGCCAGAGATTGTGTTGAATTATAACGCAACAAAAGGAGCAGTAGACACGCTCGATCAGATATGTTAATATTTGTGTAAATCGAAAAACTCAGCGATTGTTCATAATATGCTGAACATCGCAATTCAAAACTCTTATGTGTTATATAGTAACAACTTTTATTACCAAAAAAAAGAAAAAGAAAACCATAGAGCACATTTGACTATGTAATGGTTCATAATGACGAATTGACTAACACATTGATTTCAAAAAATAAAACCCGCCACAGGTAGGATTCGACATTTGTCCCGGATCGGAACCGAACGACATACAGCTGTTTCGAACTTGTTAGTTCTCGTCAGTGCCGTACACGGTACGCCGATTCAGGACAAATGCCTAATCAACTTTATGGCGTATACATCTTTATCGATACGATCTCTGTCAGTAACTTGTAAGTCGGAAATCGAGAAAGGAACCACCAAGCCGCCAAGCGGCTATTAAAGTAGTTCCCGGATAGCAAAGCTGTTACATAATCGCTCTAGGAAACTACGACTCCTCGGGTTAAAGCCCCGCCAGGCATTGAATTATACCCAGAAGCGATCCTCGACACCTTTCTCTATAGCCGCTTGGCGGCTTGGTGGTTCCTTTCTCGATTTCCGACTTATATGTTACTAACACATGGACGTATATTCTTTTTGAATATACACTAATGTAGTAAGGACTCGTGAAGACTGGGGAGAAAATGGCTATAATAGAGTTAGAAGAAAATGTGATTTCGGTTATATAAGAAAATTTGTCTCATTTTCTTTATATTTGCCAAAAAATATTGCATACAACATACATCGAATCGATGTATAATTAGTATCAAGTGAGGGGTTAAAGAGGGTTAGTAATCTATGGTTAAGTAACCATATTTTCTTTATAAACTTAATAAATTTAGCATATTATGTGTTCTGAAAATATAATAGAAAATTTCTTACGCGTTTGACAGTTTCACTGTCATGCGATTGATTACTACATTAAATATACAGCATGCATTACGCAAAAGATGACAAATGAAAAACTTAGTACAACAAATTTGTCGATATTATATGTCTAATAACACACATTTTTATACTATAGGGCATTAGAAATAAATAAACAATCTATATTTCTGAAATCAGTAACATTTTATATTTGGAAACTTATGAAGAAACACGATAGTGCTCCTCATCAAAATACACAAATAATTACTAAACGTTTCAGTAACGTATATCAAGATAGATGGATTAGTAATAAGGATGCAATTTAGTGGCCTACGAGGTACCCAGACCTTACATCATTAGATTTCTTCTTGCGACGTTATCTCAAAGATTTGGTGTATCATTCTCAATCTTTGAATTTCAATAACGTTTAGGATAGAATTCGTGAGGTTTGTTGACAGTCTCTATACCAACTGTAGATCTAGCTGTACATACCAGGGAACAATTGTAAAATTTTTAAGCTATGTGGAGTAGGTAGAATGGCAATTTGGAACATTATTTGTTGTATTTCTATTCCAATCGTTACTAATAGCAGCGATTCTCTTTAGTTTCTTATAAAACGTGCAAAGTACGTGTTTGCTTTTGGTTTTAAAACAATTATCAGTTACATAATTAATTTGTAAACTATGGAATACCATACTGGAGTGGGTCGAAATCCTTCGGTGTGAAAATAACACTGACTTAATTTTCCATAAAACACCAAAACCCTATACACTACACTCGACACGCGTATCGCCAACATAGTTGGCATCATCTGGAGATGATTAAAACTCAAAGTCAGTTTTAATCATCTCCAGATGATGCTAACTTTGTTGGCGAAATGCGCGTCGAGTGTAGTGTATAGTGTTTTGGTCTTTTGTAGAAAACTAAGTCAGTGTTATGAAATATCAGTATTTTTATAATACAACTAAATTTCAAGGAATACAAAGAGGTGGCATGGAAAACTGTTTCTTTAACGTAACTTTTTGCAATGAACAATCTTCTTAAATGAACGTAATACTTATGTTCATTTAAGAAGAATGCTGTCTTCTATGGAGAAATGTAAAATTAAAAAATATTAAGTATGTTACGTTTCGCCAGTAGATTGACGCGGGAATTTATTTTCAGTACAGAAAAGGTTGAGTTGCAATTTTAAAAGAAAAGTTAGGATGGTTCCATAAGGGTTCAAAAACTAAGACGGTTTTACATTTTTGATCAGCAAGGTTTTTCATACCATTTATTATCGTTCTTGGTTCATTTTCTATATATTTATATAGCGGAGATATGAAGAGTAAAATACATTCTGAGATACCCTCTATAGTGTATCTCATACATTTGTATATATATTTTTTATTTTCTGGACAGTATCTGAAGTAAAAATATACACATATCCTTGTAAATTATGTATTATTCATATTCTATATTTTTTTTTATTTGCTTAGGAGGTTATTCTAAAAACTAAGGGGCGACAATGATATTTAAGAATTGTATGTGAATTAGTGTCTAATCGACAATTAAAACAAATGAATGTACGCGTCCTCGCGTATTTTTACTGAATACCATTTTGCTGATCAGAATGCATTTGAAATTATTATTTTGTATGAAATTTCTTTCGGCTTATTGTAGATGTCATACACAGATGATTTAACATTTTATTTTATTTCAATAATTACCCGGATATAATAGGAGCATGAATACTTATGTTACTGAGTTTTATCTATAGCCGTGCCTGTTATTGTCTCTCGACGTAATTTTTGTCAAGTAATGCATTTTCTCTTATATAATAAAATTAATCCCTTCACTCATCTCTCATAAGTCTCATTACAGGAAGTTAAAATTAGGGTGTATGATTTAGAATTTTGAATTACATTTTTATTTAATAAAATAAATCAGGATCATATTGATTGAGGTCTACTGTGTAAGCAGAATACTTCAAGTGTTCAATTTTCATTAACGGTCTATAATACTTATAAGCTCTATGTTTTAACTACAGTACTTTTTGGATTACAAAACTTCAAATATCAAAAATAATTCACATTGCGATTCATATTTGATGTTGATATTTATTAAAACTATAGGAATGTAATAGCGTTAGATAGTCTTTAAAGACCAGAACATCAAAAACATCAGCGTGTTGTATTGATACCATTCATGCATTACATTCCGATGAATACGGTAAAAAAAGTTACGATACATACAATCTAATATAATGAAAGTATGTACTCTATGGTCCTGTATTTAAAGATTGAATATAATATAGTAATATTATCATAATATTTGTTACAAATTCACGTAGGAAATCCTGATATTTTAAGCCACGTGCATCGCTTTACTTCGTACAAGGTAATAATAAATACATAATTTATATTTTATTTATTTCATTATGCATAATCGGCAGAGTTAATTATTCCTTATTGTTAGTTTGCATCTAAGGTGAATATTAATAAACACCTAAGTATTAGTTTCGTAAAAAAATATCTCCAAGTATAGTTTAGAAGACTCGTCTCTATAATCGAATACTTAAAATTTGACTTCAATTGGGGGCAATATTTTTTAACTTAAGCATATCCTGAATGTATTTATCTTTACTTCACTTTGCCTACCTATCTAAAGGTACCAAGTCTCTGTCTACGGTATGTAAAAAGCAGTGATAATAAAAAATATTTCTTAAAATTCGAAATGTGAATATTTCGTATACAGTAAAGAAAATAGTTTTTGCATCAAAAAACAGAAAATTTAGGACTGCTAGATATGAATTTTGTAGGCAGTGAATGAATGGAACAAAATTTTCAGCAATCATAAAAATTAATAATATGACTAGACAGTGACCTTCACTAATACTTAATAACGTCGGTTCCTGCCAAGATGGCTCGAGAAAATATTCCTGAAGAGACTGGAACTAATACTAAGTGCATTTAATACTGTTCCAGACCATCAGCTTGAATTCCGCGACATATATTCAACAACTCGCGACAGATATTCAATATATATATATATATATATATATATATATATATATATATATATATATATATATATATATATATATATATAGAGTAATGGAAATTGTAATAATACATTCGAATGCAAAAAAAAATTTTTTTCCTACCTTCCTAAACGTAAGGCAAACATTCGATAAAGTATGGCATTCTGGATGGCTACATATATAAATTTTAATTAAAGTTAGATATACCTTACTGTAAAATACTACCTCTATACATTAATAATAGATACTTCACTGTCAAGTATAAGGAAGAATTAATTAGCATATATTCTATCTAGTCAGGAGTTCCACAGGGGACTTGTTCTATACCAACATTTTACAGCGGACTTACCCAATACTTCAGACATCTTCACTGTAACTTTCGCTGATCATACAGCAGTTATGGCTAGTGCCAAGATCGTTTACCTATGAACTTCAAGAAACTATCCATAACATCCAGGAGTGAGTGAAGAAATTTAGAATAAGAGTCAATGCGTGAAAATCTCAACAAATAACTTTCATTCTGACGAAGAATCATGTCCTAGCGTTACTCTGAACGGTCAGCTACTTCCACAGACCGACAGAGTTAAATATTTAGGTATGCACCTTTTGTGGTGTTTCCAGTTTAGCAAGGCTAAACTGGAGACACCACATATTTATCAAGAGTAAATAGCATGGCTTAAAATTCTCTAAAGTGTACTGTGCAATTCATAACATTCAAATACAAGCGAAGTTTATTTCATTCCACATGTTTCCTAAGTATAATGAAAAGGGCAATATTTAATGACATAGTGAACGTCGATTTGAATTTTAAATCTATTACTATTACCATTATAATATATTAAGTTGAAGAATCAATCCTGAGTAATAAACGCATGAATAGTTTTTCTAATGTGGTAGCAGAATACATTAACTTCCAATATATTTCAATATTCTGCAATGTTACTTCGCATTCTCTCAGAACTAACAAGGCAAAAATGCAAAGCTGACTTAACGTAACGAGTCACATTCATTGGAGCAATTTATTTAATGTATCTTACTGATTGTATAATTTTATAGCTGTGTGTTATTTACCACAAAACCTTTTGCAAATATCAGTCAGTGTGTCAACTTTGGTCATTAGCTCGTTTCTAAACATAGTCAAGAGCAAGTGTATAATACAAGATGAATAAAAAGGTTCACCGGGAAACCGGTTCAAGATCATATTAAAGTGAGATTTTGTGTCTTGCACGCAATGCGCAAAACGCTATATCTGAAGTTATCTTCCTTATTCGATGTGTTTTTAGAATAGTTGTTCATTAGAATAAAAATTAGTGTCGCGTGTTTTAACTATATTGTCTTAAATTTGAAATTCCAAAAATTCCATGTATAATGTTTATTGTAATCGAGTCACTTATTTAATCAATGTAATATTTATTATATTGTATATGTTATATAAATAATCTATATTTATGCAGCATTCCCACTTAGTATGCGGATGTCCAATATATAAATAAATAATGCCCATTATACAAGGTGTTTAATTAATAACTAAATTTGCTTTTTTTTTTTCAAATGGCAACCTATATTTTTTTGACAAAAAGGGCATAGATTGCTATTTTTTGATAAAATTATGTTTTTATGCAAAACTGTTTAAGTTTCACATTATTTTCTTTCCTCTTGGCAATTTGTAACAGTTTCCTCCCAAAACTTTTTGAGAATAAAATAACTCCTTTAACTAAGTATTCTTGAATTATTAAGAATGAGTTAATCTAAAAAAGAGTTAGTAAATGTTGTATATGCCCAGGAAGAATCTACGGTAATTGTTTACTGGACTCTCGTATTTATAACCCAAATTATCCAGATTTACGATTTCCACAGACTGATTTTTTTAAAAAGATGGAAAACAAATTTGAAAGGACGGAAACTGCTAATGATGAGAAGACTACTAGGATGCATTAAACTCCTGACGAGATATACAAATTACCATTGCGGCGTTACCGTTATATCGTCATCATAGTCTTTTTTCAACATTCGTGAACTCAGAAATAGAAGACAGTTTTCCACAAACACAGAATGATTATACATCATTCAACGGACATTTCAAGTATGAGTTAACAGAAGATCATTAAAGCTTCTGTTTTAATCAGCTCCTGATCCACTTGGGTGGCAAAACGTCGTTTTCTAGGACAAAAAAACAACTCTTTAAAATTTTAGTATAACGGTACCTCATATTAGGGATTTTTTACTTATTGTTTTCTTTTTCAAATGGCAACTTATGTATGTTTTTGACAAAAAAAGCATAAATTGCAATTTTTTGATAAAATAGAGAGTGAGATAGAGTGTTTTTAAGAAAAATATAAATAAAGAGGATACGATTTAGACAGAATTTTTAAAGTTCCACTCATTAACAACCTGAAAATAGCCAGTGCGCGTATGAATGCTTTGTATTGAACATACAATAATTTCCGAGATGATATCCTTTATTTTGATAATAATTTGTTCAAGCTCAAAAGGCCTCAAAATTTTTTGGTTTATTAAAATAGATCCGTTATTCTAAATAATTTTACAAAAAAAAATTTAAAGCTATCTATCCATCTGCCAGGGAAGGCATCATCAATAATTGACTGAGCAATACCAATATGAGGATAAACTCCATCTTACTAAAATTAAATTCTTTGGTGAGCAATAAATATCATCATTCCCATTGTTTGAAAAAAGAACTTCTCAACTTTGACCTAGTCTGAAATTCTACATATATAAAAGTCAAAAGTTTCCTGAAAGAAGTAAATCCCTAACAGATGAGTTCCTATGATTACAACCCATATAATTACTTTTGTCGTTCCCTTATTCTTACTGGATTCTTGAATCTACTAATTGCAAGGATTATTTTGAAAATAATATTTGTCGTTATGACGATGTACTGTTCCATTAATGGAGAAAGTCACCTCGTCAGAAAAATAAAATAAACAAAGAAGTTGAGATGTTGCCCACAATGTTACATGATATTTTTGCAAAATTGTATGGGATAATCTTAATGATCCTGATTCAGCTCTTTTACTAAGGACACTTTAAGATAAAATTTTTCTTTTTTTTTTCTGTGACAATTTTTGTGGTGAAATGGTCGATATGATTGTTTAAACCCAATTCCATCATAAAAGTGCGAGAATATTATTGAACTTAAAGCAATACGTTTAATTTAAGATTCTTACTGATCTGTAAAGGTAAATGTCTGCCATAGGCAAGACCTGTCTTGTTGAGGTAAATGTTTAGCATTATCAGTTTCCGAGTTTACATACTGTTATTCTTGAAATAGGTAGCGTAGGATGTTCCTGATTAAACCACTGATAATCTTGAGAGAGATAGTGAAATTTTGATTGTGGAATTATTCTAGGATATCGTGAGATTCATCACCATATTCAACCATTACTGGATTTTCATTCTCTTATTCAGTTAAGGGAGCAAGTTCTATTGGCACTTTACTACTTACTATCTACAATCTTTAAGTAAAAAACAAACTAAAAATTGTGTCCAACAAAGCCACTCTTGAATTTCACAGTACATAGAATAATTCGTCGATTTAGTAATCTGGTATTTGCTTAACAGTTTTAATACAGAATTATATTTGTTTTTTTTTTTGTCTATAAGAAAACCATATTTTATTAGGCGTATGTATTTTTTCAATTATAAACAGATTTTATTTATGTGCTCCAATTCAACTCAATAAATAGTACATAGTATGAAACTAATGTTTAGTCAAATTCCTAGATCCCTTTATTTTTCTAGTTAAAAAACTTTCTTATTTTTCAATGTAACTTAGCCTTACAATTTTAGATCTATATCACCCTAGATCTTATAAACGGTAACAGAGGAACCGCCGAACGATAAATTTTAACCCCCGGTCGAGTGCAACCTATCTGTGAAATCCGGCAGTCGCTTTCTTCTTTGCCCGTTCGTGTGTATTACGAATATTAACTCGAGCTCCTTCATAGCTTCTTAGCTCCAAACCGCTCTTCTCGATATGTTGTGGATTTTTCTTTAATGCATTCCCTGGCCCTGTATGGGTCGCCAGGATTTATCAGATGCATTGCGCCTGATTAGTTTCACTTTTATATTTTGCTAGATTTCCTTTATTATTTAAATTAATAATATTTTTTGGGATCTTTACACTTATTTACTTATTATGGCCTTTTATGGTATTATTATTCAAAATTAACACATTTGAGTGTTAAATTATTGGTTTATACTAAATATCGTTACCAACAATGTGACGTTTATTTTTGCTTGGAACATGATAAAATGATGAGGATTTATAATTATTTACACTTAAAATGGGCAGTTACTTATAACTTTTCTTTGTAATTCACTTCCAATATTTTTTATATATAACTTTGACTTTTACATGAAAAAATATATTGTTTATTTGGTGGTTTATTTTCTGTATTCAAAATATTGTTCAACACTCATTTATGTTTGTGTCTTGCCCTTAAAACAGAGAAAAACTTGTCAACAGCTGGTTCTGCTATAGAAATTTATTATATTACAATATTAAATGAGTTTCTTTATATAAATTTAATTATTGCGATTAAAAGATGGGGTAATATATTTATTATTGTATTGTATTAATTAAAGTAAGCGTTTAATTAAGTCTCCGTCTCATTAAAATTTATATTGTGTAAGATTTATTTATGGGATTTCTCAGATGCATTGCGCCCGAATGTGTTTGGATTCATACTGCGCCCGACCGACGGAAGGTTTAAGAAATTAATATTTGTTATAAAAAGAAGGAGTTGAAATTCAATAAAGAATATAATGTCCCAGTTTAAACATAAAATTTGTAAGTCAATGTTCTTTTAAAAAAATAAGGTAGATATGTTTCAAAACTTTTTAAAATATCATTTAATAACTAAATTATGAACATTATGCGAAACTTTTTAACAATGGTATATAAGTATATAAAACATATTATTGAAAGACGTTTTAGATTGAAATATTTTAAAATGCTTTCATAAATGATATTTCTACAACTAATATTTGAGGAAAGAATACGCATCATCCACAGATAGCATCAATCGGCGTGTAATTCGTAGTTTACTACTAACTTTACTACTCTCATTTAAATAGAGAACGGTTGGTCGTTAAGCGATCCCATAAAATATCGAGGGAATTTCTCCTGCTACAACTTCACCCATGTCATTTGTAAATGATATTGACCTAATAAAAATTGAACTACTTTTCTGTCAATAAATAAACTATAGAAACCATGAGAGATAACACGAGTTTTTTTTAGATTTTGCTTTCAACAAGCTAAACAAATGTCATGCATATTTGTCGAGATATTTTATGCGAGTGCTGTTAGTCGAACTCTAAACGTGATGTAGTTGAAATTTTCTATTTGAAATTAAAAGTGGTGCACGACAGACAGTTGTTAAAGTAAGAGACTATGCGAACTACCTGGTGGATTACGCCATTGCTGCACCCACAACTGCAGTCAATGTGCGTTATTTTCTTGGATCATTTATGTAGATATACAGGAAGCGGCACGCTATTAGGCGAATCCGCGTGTATTAATGTTGTAGTTCTATATCACAATGGTGGAAGTTTGCGTGTCGATACCCGAGATTAACATTATACATTGATCAGTGTTACCAAATTAAGTATATATTATTCTGAGAGATATACCTTTACTTTATTTCTGTTTTTAATATATAACAGAAAGAGTAGAACAAGTGGTGTTAATCGTTATACAAGTTAATGTGGCTCCCAAACCTTTCTGTAATCAGAGATCATAAAAAATATAACTTGATTGAGATTGAGATAAGATTTTTCTTTTGAGGTTATGGCACCTCTATTATATAGAGTGAGATTTGTTTATTTGGAAATAAATACTTATCTAATTTAGAATGTGAGAAAATGTTACTTACTAGTGCCTGTAAAACTGACAGTAGCTATTGATAAATTTATAAATTTAGTATTTGCTAACAGAAAAACTATATTTAAAAGAATGTAGTAGTAGAGAATTTTAATTGAACAGCTTTAAGGTAGTGAATAAGCGTTATACGGCGTCCATTATTCCTTTCTTTTTTACCATTCCGCCCTTCAGTCCTTTAAAACGTCCAGTAGAGAAGCTGCTAGGAAAATTAGGTCGTATTACATTCCGCTTTTAGTTAGTTTTGAAATAGTATATTCTAGTATATTATAGCAAAATTATGTTACATCTAGCCATAACTTTGCCAATTACCTTTATAAAATCTACACTGGCCGAACGAATCAGAATTAACCGTAAGAAGTGGTGTTATAAGAACGTATCTCAACATATAACATATTCTTAAAAACGATAAAAATATAATTCGAGAAAAGAGAGTTAATTGTAATAATATTCAAATAGGCCCCCTGTTTCAGCTAAACGATAACTTGAACATTGATCTAACATTGTCTAATATGAGACAACGTATTGGGCCTAATATCTTGGGATGCATTTGTTTGTTTCGATTGAAGTTCCGATAGAGTATTAAGAATATCCTAGTCTCCTAAAAACCATAAGTTTTAGTTCTTATACGTCGCAAAAGAAAGAAATAATTTTTGATCGGGTCAGGAGATATTGTTGGTTCAAGGATTCACCGTCACCAAGATTCACCATCCAGTTAAAAAAAAACATGTGAAGGCACAGCTCATCAAGAATAGGAACAAGTCTCAAAACTGCGATATCAGACTGCCCAAGAGGTGCGCTATAAATAGCTTGATCTTTAGTCAGTTGCATTGTGACCTTTGCAGGGTGAATATCGATAAATATATATTCAATGTGTATGTACACAGAGTTCGATCTAGCCGCGCGCAAAGTGCACCCTTTTCCCTCCGAATGTCATTTCACTCTTTCTTCTGCCCATACCTAGAGAATCTCACAATTTTTCCTATTGTTGACGAGCATTACAAGCATTGTTCACATATTCTTGCATTAACATACAATTAGTGATCGAGCGCTCATCTTATTGGAGGAACACTTGATTAATTATTGGCTCTGAAATTTTCAATAGCATAATTTCAACAACTAACAATTAGGTACTAAGAAAGATCATTCTTCATATAATTATATTGATAATGAAGAATCACATCATTCTTCTTATCATTCCCTTATAACACAAATAGTTTTTAGTATAGAAAATATATGAAGACTTCCCCAACATCAATATTGAACAACTGAAATGTTGTGATGATCGTCATAACATTTAAATGGTTCCGTTATAAGAAAGGAGAAGGTTCACTGATCCATAAAAGCAACATAAAATGAAATTTTCATTTCATATTGTCACTTTTGTCACTATATGGATGGGTGACCTACAGTATTCTCCTACAGAGGTTGCTGCGGCATTGTCATTCGTATCGTAGCCTGGTGTATCGGACTGGACTGAGTATTAGGATGTCATTTTATGCTTGGGTTAGAGTCCCAACGGGGGCAGCCTGGCACCTCTCCCTGGGCTTGGGTATATTTGACTTTGTCTTTAAGTGTAACTTTCACCTCTGCAGCCTCCTCAGGCTTTAGGGTAAGATTTCTTTTTGTCAAAACTTAAAAAAAAATTAATCAGTTCCATTTGACCAATTTTCGATTTTCTACCATTCCATTATTGGTAATCATTTACAATAATATCCCATCCCATCACTTGAATCTACGACAACAGATATTGCTCTAGATGAACGAATAAGATTTTGGTTAATAGTAGCTAGATTATTTTCTTACCTCATCATTTACCCGGATGATAATTTTTTACAACTTTTATGAGACATATATCCATATTTGTATCCATATAAGTATCAATATACAAGATTATTGTCAGCCAAGGAGAATAAATACTACATTAACAAATTACTAATATCTTTAATTACGCCCAATAGTTATCCTTTGTAGATTTGTAGATCCCTATAATGGTTGACATGTATAATACAAAATAAAATATTTTTTTGAGTATCCACGAAACAGCAGATATGTCTTCAAAATAATAGATACGCATTTGGATTAGGTATACAGTATTAGGAATGCACTATTAGTAAACACATAGAGACCTTTAAATTATATGGAAGTTATTGTTAATTACTACTATTAAGATTGTGAACAGCAAAGATTTAGTGGCAATTAAAATATTTTCAGTAACAATTAATTCATTATTTCTTCTAAATGTACTTTTTAAGTACTAATGATCACAGAATATCGACTACGATTGAGAGTTAATGAAACGTCACATGTTGTTTTTCTTATAGAAATGAACTTCGAATATTCATGAACTATCTATACTGACATTTAGACATAGATTTATGCTGCCTTACTAACGTATTAAGATAACGAGATAATAGTACAGTTATATCTGCCTATACGTAATCTAACATGCTTGCAAATGTTTCCAGCCAATAGCACCAATGGTCTACTGCCGCACATAACTTGGTAATAAAATGAGTCTTAGATCCGTAATTAAATATATTATACTCGCTTGCCCATATTTTATACCGAGATAAGCTACCAGCAAGGTAATGTCAATTAACATAGGTTAATTACGCCAATGTACCAGTAATCTAATTACTAAGCGAAATAATCGGAAAGATTAGTAAAAAAAGAGTTAGTAAATTTAATGTTATGTGTGTGCTATTAACGTATATTGCACTTTCGTCAAGTTACACTCCTGGAAGGTAAAACAGTTAATACTATGTTGTATAATGTTACATGTTTCCTTTTTAGTTAACGAATGCAAAACCCAATGGAGACCAAGCCAACTGCTTGTCATTTAGGTCTACAGTTATCAGATGCAGTAAAAGGGATCTGTGTGACTATTAATAAATTTCATGCAAATTAGTTTCAAAGAGTAGAATACAGGATCATATGGTATTATCGTGGTACTATAATTCTCAACATGTTTTCTCAATACTGCAAAAATATTAAACGTGGAAAGGGAACATGGGCGGAAAGCTGAATTGTATTAAATGATCTCAAAATATCTTTTGACAAAAGAGGAGCAACACGCTACTGATAATAAAGGGGACCCTTATTTTGTAACTATAGTTATTAAACCAAATATAATACTAATCTGCATACATATTTGGACTTGAGTTTCTCGAACTTGACATGACTTTGAAAGAGTTTCTTTGAAATGTGTTTCCAGTGTTTCTAACATTTAATTTAAGACAATAGCTTAACTGCAACTACATTATAGTGCCGAAAATGTATTTATTGATAACAAGAACGGTACAAAATCCTGATTAATAAAGAATGTTTGTACTAAAAATCTCGTTAACTTACATATGTTAATAATAATTCTTAGATATGATATATATTATTAAATGTCGACATTTCCATCATATCTATTTTAATATATTATATATATTTGTAAATCTCAACAATCATGTTTACAGTTTGTGCCTTAATGCCCTGTATATATTCATCACAGTCACTAAACTGTATATAAATAAGTACGTTACGTGGCAAATTGGTCACAGTGTTCGCCCAATTATATTATTTATTTTATTAATAGTTGGCTGTCCATTATTGAGTAGTTGATTTCGATTATTAGCTGGATAATATAATTAAAAATTAGTTTATGAGTTGTTAGAACTATTAACCATATTGAATAAAAACTATAAACTATACTCTCGTTTCGTGCGTAACACTTTTGTCTTCCACTATGCTTCAATTAATTATAGGTAAAGTACTTTAGCTTCAAAACTACTCACCTCCATTATTTGTTTTATCAAGGAAAATTATCTCTAGAGAGAAAACAAGTAAATTTAGATATGGAAAGGAAAGTTTAAAATTAGTGTCCATTGCAGTTTACGTTTCACCTTCTTATTCCCAGCAACCCCATTTAAAGATTTAAAATATATATATAATGTCATATAACACATATTTTTAAAGAAATTCAATTAATTTCAATTCGATTTCGTTTAGAAAACTGAGATCGATGAATTGCATCGAATCTCTTAATAGGAACAAATTAAATAATTTAAATAAAACAAAATAGAATAATGAAATAATCTAAGGACTGTGTTGTGAGTCCAATGAAAGTAGGAGAAATTTTTTTTGCAGAATCACTGCCGCATACTCACCACCAATAAGTTTCATGTTCTGTTAATTCTTTTACACACATCTATTTTCTTCTGGTGATATTAAAATTGAGATAAAATAGCATTTATGTTAACTCATTGCTCAGTTATGTATATTTTAGCACACAATTTCTTCCTAATTACAACTAGAATTAAATTTTGAAAATATTAATCGAATGTATTAATGATTTTATGAAAACTATTTATAAAGTTTTATCAGTTGCAGTAACAGTAATAAAATTAATAGTGATGTATACTTTACAAGAAATAACTGAAATTATTTTTATATATGGTATTAAAGATAGCTACTCGCCTGTTTCGTACGGCAACCTATGTTTTAAAAAAATGTATCATGACAAAAAAATATATATATGTATATATATATATATATATATATATATATATATATATATATATATATATATATATATATATATATATATATATATATATATCAGATGTGTACTTCACCTTGTTCAAAAATTTCAAGAAAGTGAGTTCCCTTGCGATAAAGTAAATAAATAGCAAAGAATTTTTACTGAAGCTACACATATTGGGATATATTTCACCATTAATCGTACCACTTTAGATCAAGAAGTTGCTAAATTTTCAAACATTCCAGTTTGTTCCGCACAAATCTTTAAAATTAAAAGTTGTTTCCTTGCAAAATTAGAATTTTTATCACCTCGGAGAAAATGACTATAACAGAACAATTCAATATTGTGATTTCATAAAGAAAAGCTACATTGTTTCTTAATGGATTTGTTAATAAACATAATAGATGCTGGGACGATGAAATTCCACATGTATTTCGAGAGGATTGTGCTCAGTTTCTTCGAAAAATGAAGGTCTGCTCTGAAATTCTGTGAAATGAAATTTCCTACCTATTTTCATTGAAAAAAATATAACTGATAAATTATACTTAAATTTGTAAGAAAATGAAATCGACCTAGTAACATAGTCCTTGGAAAATTAAGTTGATGAAGGAGAAAACCAACTGTTGGATGAACAAAGTTTATACTTCAAACAGGATGGTGCTGATGGGATGCCAATGACATTACAACGACATTACATGGCAACGATGGATCGATGGTTTGTTTGCAAATGAATTGGCTCTGGTCATTCCAGAGCATGTGTTTTGGAATATCCAGCGAGATTATTAGTGAGATATTACTAAAGTAAATTAATGATTTATAGACAGGGATGCAAATTGGTCTCACAAAAAGTTTTTATGAGACATTGGTGATCTTTCGGTAACTAATTAGCGTTAAGCGTTAGATCACAGAAAGCATTTAGGTGACTAGTCATTTTTAATTTGTAAAAATAACTAAATCTACTCTGGAAAAGAATAATTAATAGACACTATCTTCACCATTTACTGGATATGAATGTTTTCTAAATTATATTATGATTGTAAAATTGCCGAATCGACTAACCACATGTGATCCAAAATATGAAATAGTTTTTATGACTCAGTTTAGGATAGTTATCTATACCTATTATATAATAAATTTCGGGACAATTAATTTTTTACTAGCGTGTTCTATTCATTCACTTTAAACTACAGTATGAAGTTTTATTGTTAGATATTTATCTTAAAATAAATGTATAAAAATATATATACGGTACTGTACTTTAAATTCCATAACTTCGATATTTCTAGACATTGTTTCTTTTCCAATAACCTTTGATTTATGAAATTGAAAAATTCGAAACAATATAACGGAAAACAATATTGAGTGTCTATCTTCCTCCTCGTTTTCTTTCTTTTGCATCTAACGCCACGAGCTGTCCTCAACAATTCAGGTAATAACCCACGCAACATTACTGTATATAAAATATACTTACCAGTTGTGTTGCTAAAATGAGAGAATTTCAAGAATAAGACAACTATTGAATGTATTATACCTTTGCTTTGCTTGAGTTATTTCACATTGTTTTGTATAGCCATACTTATTTATTTTATAGTCGTATGTCATTCTTAACTAGAATTCTAGTCGCAAAAGGCGTACGCATGGGTTTATTATAAAAAAATAAATAAGTGGCAATAGAATAGTATTTTTCACACGAATGGTCTTATTTTAAAATACATAAAGGAAATGGAATCGAGATTCGAACGGATTTGAACCAGGAGAACTTTCATGCATAATTGGTTATTATTTTATGAATATTCTATTTATGAATATTTTACGTGAAAATGCGGTAATCATATAAAATTATCTTACATGTTCAAATTATTAATTATATATGCACTAGAATATATATATATATATATATATATATATATATATATATATATATATATATATATATATATATATATATATATATATATATATACCCCATGTAAAAATTAAATTACTAGTTTAAAAATATTTCATGCAGAACACGACACGTATTTTCGAGATATTAATTCACTTGTTTTCTCAGCTTTCATTTTACGTGTTCTTATTTCGCTGTTGAGTAGAATCTTCTACTTAAGCCCTTAATTACTCCGATTTCATTTTCGAGCATCTCGTCAGTAAGCAAAATACTTAGTAAACGATTACAAGTTATGGTTGCTACTTTTATTGATTGAATACATTAAGTGCATCAAAAATGTTAGTTCACTTTCCATATGCAGTGCGCGGGAAAATGCGAAAGAACTTCAATATACTTAGTCGTCAATTTTATTTTTTTACGCACACTTTGATGTATAAGTAACGCATATGGTACTATTTAAATTCCGGATATGATGTCATAGATAACTTTTTAAATGGCAATACTATATTATTTCTGGAGAATATTATAAACGAGAGATTTTGTATTGTCTTCCTTCACTATTAAATTTACTGAATTTATTTTACTCTAATACACTCTATATCACATTTTAGTCTATTAAAAATATGTTATATTTGTATTTAAGTACGATATATCGAAAATTTTGATTCAAATTGTTAACAACACGTCTAAAAATTTGATTTTATGCATGTGAGCGCATGTATGACATGATTGATCGGTAACCGAGAAATAAAAAAGTATGGTAGAAAGAGAAATGTCCAAGTAATATAGTGCCTTCATTGATATTCACAAACTACATGACTTTTTGATTCTTTTTAGACAGTTATTTTATTATTTGTGGATTGGTTACACTATATCTAGTAATTTTTTGAATCTAACATAATATTTCGCAAGGATCGCAAAATCCTAAATTTGCAATGTCTGGTTAGCCACTGTGCTTTAATAGGCTATAAAAATCATGACATGAATGTAGATAATTATATGGATACGTTGACGAAACGCAGAAACAATATCGAGAACGCGTCATTCCATTTGACTTCCATGACATCGCTGTCATTGTTGATTGACATCTCTTGCATCAAGATTGGCTAAATGATTTTCTATTCGTAATTTACTTTCCTGTTTTATTGTTTATTTATGTAATTTTTGAAATATTTATAGGACTAAGTACATACGTTACTTTTATCCTAATTTATGTTATTTTGTGGTAAGTTGAAGTAAAATTACATTTTTATGATATTTTAGGACAATAATGAAATACATAGGTACATTACATATTTTCAACATATTTTGATAGGTAGTTCAAATAGTCTTTATGCTCAGCCAAAAAGCTCTTATTTTAGTTGTTCAAGAATATAATATGCAGTTGGAGTATGGACATATTTTTTACAGCCATGTATGAAATAAGTCGTAACATAAATATTTGATATTAGTATTCATTCGTTCATTCATTCTGCAATAATTCTTAAAAAATGATATATTTTATTCACTGTCCTCTACTACATCTAATTCTTCTGAGGATATAAAAATGATTATCCTCAATAATCATTATTGGAGTTGCTCCATATTACAGTCCAATTAATAAAGAATTTTATTTGATAGAAACAGTTTTATTTTTATTAATGGTATTTATCGCATGGCACAAACTGGAATTTGGGTTCTCTAGAATTTTACATTTCAATCATTTAACTTAATTTTAATTAAAGTATTTTTTAGTCAAAAGTACACTACATTTGGTTTAATTCACATATTCTGTATATTTTATTAACTTAAATAAGTTTAACTTGTTAAAGTTGGATAAGTATATATTGTGATCGCTATTTATAACAGCGCATGACAGCGATTTTCAGAATTATAATATTATATTTTATTACCCCACAGCTTATATTGCACTATATGTATAGGGTGAGTCGAGAGGAACGGGCCAAACTCCAGGAGTACTCGTATATTATACGCGTGAAAATAATGTAAAAAAACTCTAATGTTGTTATCCGACTTTTATTTGTTTTCAAGTTATAGCGTAATTAAAAATATACAAAATTTCATACACTAACGTTTCGGTCATCATAGTTATACATGGTCGTTATACATGTTCAAAAGTATCGCCATTCACCTCTAAACATTTTCTGCTTCTTCTACGAAGGGCGCCTGTAGCTCTCCTGATGGAGTCACGTCTTTGTTTAAGATCGGCTGCAACATTTCTAATACGTTGAATTAGTGCATCCCGAGTGTCCACTTTTACTTTATATACTTCATATTTGAACCAGCCCCATAAACAGAGGCCTGGAGGCCTTGGAGGCCAACTAATAGGACCACCGCGACCAATCCAACACCCTGGAAACCTTTCGTTCAAATGTTCCTTGACCTGATGAGCGAAATGTGCAGGAGCTCCATCGTGCTGGTAATACATTTACATTCTGATGTTTAAAGGAACATCCTCTAGTAGTCCATGTAATTCATTTTGTAAAAAAATTAAGTAGTTGTCTCCTGTGAGGCGATTCTCCAAAATGAAAGGGCCAATTAAATAACCATCAACCATGCCACACCATACGTTTACCGAAAATTTATGTTGAAAGTTGCTTTCGACTGTTGCGAGGCGATTTTTATCCGATCATACATGACAGTTGTGAGTATTATTAATGCCGTCATGGGTAAATGTTGCTTCATCTGTAAAAAGTATGTGCGATACAACATGAAGATTCTTATTTATCCACCGACAAAATTCTATACGTTTATGATACTCTTCCGGTTGTAGTTGCTATCCTCTCTGTACATGGTATGGATGTAATCCTTGCTGGTGAAGTGTGTTTATTACTCTTGTTTGTGGAGTGCCCAATTGAATACTAATTCTTCATGGGCTGGTCGTTGCATCTTCTTCTACTACATCCAGAATATATTCTACCTCTTCTAAATCTTGTCGAGTAGCTCGTTCAGATGTTACGTTAACACTGGGAAGCTTTGCGGTCTTGCACAGTGTGTTGAAAACTCTGATAAATACATTTTTATTAGAATATCTGTGAAGTGGAAACGGTTGACGATATTCTTCAACAGCAGCTCTAACATTCCCATTACAAAAACCATAAACAAACACCATATTTGCATATTCTAAATTTGAATACGTGTGTGGCATTTTGTAATACTTTAATCGTTCAAACTCCAAAACAAACCTTAAATCACTGTCGCATTACACTGACACAATACACTGACACATTGTCAAAACAACAAAGTTATCAAATGTTTTTGAACCTCGAACATGGCTTACTGGATAAACATTTTTAATTACACTATAACTTGAAAACAAATAAAAGTCGGATAACAACATTAGAGTTGTTGAGTTGAGTTTCTTTACATTATTTTCAGGCGTACAATACATTCCTGGAGTTTGGTACGTTCCTCCCGACTCACCCTGTATATAAGATATTTTTCTATCAATACCAATAGCGTAAAGTTGGTTGTCTAAATTTTAAGGTCACGTGGTTAGTGAACATTCATGAAGGCACTGTATTTATAAAATTTCACTCCGCGACTCATAATGTCACTATACGACTAATATAGAACAGGAAGAACAATATAGAACACATAAAGCGAAGGGATAGATGTTTGATTTGATATAGAATACACTGCGTTAATTGAACTCGGAAGTTTTGTTCAACTCTTTCCAGCATATCAATGAGTAGGCTGGCGTCAAGCGAGAGCTTGACGAGTGCCAGGGTACTAGAACAATCCAGAGGCGCCTCAAATGCATTTTATTAAGCAACAAAATCGTGTGGATTAAGTTCCTGCACCACAGCCAATTTGTAGGGATGAGATTTTAGTTCTTCACGAAGGATTCGCTTTACAAAACGAGCAGATAACCCAACAGCAGCTGCATGTTTGCGGACAAAACACTGAGTGGATCGCAAAACAAAATGCCTTACTATGTCAATATTTTGGGATGACCAGAAAGTCCAGATTTTCTCTTCAGATCACCAATTTTCCTGAAGTTATTTATCCATAAAACAATCGACTGTCGGCCAGGAACACGACCACGAGGCACAATATTGAAGTGAATACGAAATACACGTTGCGTGGTGATGATTGAGCGACCGTTAGAAAAGTATGCCCCGACAGCGAACGCACGCTCCATCTTCATCCATGCCATGATGTTAACTAAACCAAGCTACAACGTTACACCCCACCCTCTCGAATGTGTCTACCCCCACCCTTCTAGGAGCAACAATCACTTCATGGTACCAAATTCAAATAAGCAAGTTGCTCTGCCCCACCTTGTATATGTCTATAAAAAGAAGAATATACTCATCTTTAAGACGTCTAAATTGAATAAAACTTGTAAAAGAAAGTACAGTCATTATAACGATATTATAGAAATGGCCAGGTTAATGTTGTCGATGATTGAACTAGGTATATATTCTCGATTCTTTAAAACTTAATCCTAAGAACACATGTAAATATTACGGAAGAATCAGAACTATTTCGCTTTTTTCAATAAAATTTAAATTTTTAGCCCGACTACAACTGAACTGTCTGCTCTCAATAAATCAATACGGAGTTTTAATACAAAAATAACGTCTGTAGATGTGTGGGGAAGATCAAACTCAACTAATGTACAACGTGAGTACATTCATTGAGCACATGACTTTGAGTTTCTTATAGAGACTCTTCCTAGAACGCATATTTATATAAAATATTGTTGCATTAGCCGTAACCGTACATAAGTATCACCTGTCAATTTAATACTTTTATTTAAGGAAAAGCGAAGTTTATAATTTATATAATTATAGGTAATGAAAGCAATAATTCATAGCCTTAATTTACGTTGTAGACTCGTAATAAGCACTAATTGTGATTTAAAAATATATTATATACATAATATTCTAATATATTGATCTAATTGTGGTGCACCTTTCAATATTTATAGTCTAACTTAATGGTTCTACTTCCCTCTAATAATAGTTTTTTTTTTGTTTTCAGGTAAGTACTTGCAGTGGAATAATGGAAAGAATGAATATACAAGTATGTAAGTAATTTATGTAATTGGGTCGCAACATATAGAATTTGTTATACAATTTTGGATACATAGTGAAGATGAGTATGTATACATATTAAATTTTTACTTTAAAAATATTCATTGAGGAGTTGTTTATGTTTAATAGTTCAATCTGTATCTATAGCTGTTTTATTCTAATTTACACCAAATTCGTAAATAATTGGTATCACTTGTTCAAAATAAATAATGTTTTTTGTAAATATGTTTAAAATTGGTAAATATGCTAGTCTCTGCACTATATATATATATATATATATATATATATATATATATATATATATATATGTATATATATATATATATATATATATATATATATTATTTTTTTAAGTCCTTTAACTCCTACACGGAACATAGGGCTTCGGTAAAAGTGCGCCATCCGGTTCTGTTTTGCGCCATGACTTTGGCCTCATTCCATATCTTTCCTGTCCTTTTTAACTCGTCCATCACTGTTCTTCTCCATGTCTGTACCGGCTTTCCTACTTTTCTAGAATCCCGTGGATTCCATTCTAGAGCCTGTTTCGCAACACTATTGTTGGGTCTGTGGAGTGTGTGTCCCACCCAACCACATTTTCTACTTTTAATTGCAGATGCAATTTCCTTCTGCCCTGTTTGATGTAGAAGGTCGTCATTTGCTATGCGGTCTGGCCAGAATATACGAAGTATTCTTCGTAAGCACTTGTTGACGAAGACTTGCAGTTTATGTGATAGTACTTTTGTGACTTTCCAGGTTTCACAACCATATAACAGAACTGACTTGACGTTTCATTGAAAAATTCGTAATTTTGTTTGTGTGGAGTATTGTCTGGTATTCCACACTGCGCCTAGTGAACTGAAGGCTTGCTGTGCTTTTCGTATTCTACTACGAATATCAGTTCCTGTACCCCCACCTTTTGTAATGATACTTCCCAGGTAGATGAATTCCTCAACATCCTCTATTTCTATGTGATTTATATGAAATGGGGCATTGTATCTGGTGTTAATTCTCATACATTTTGTTTTATTGATATTGATTTTTAGGCCGATCTTGCTGGTTGAAGTATCTGCAACCGAGTTGCTGTTTCTTGAAAAGTTTGGCCCATAAGGCACACATCGTCTGCATATTCCAGATCGCCCAGCTGGAGGTTAAGGTCCAGCGGATACCTTGTGCATTGCTATTGACTCTAGATATAATGTGATCTAGCACAATATTAAATAGGAAGGGGGAGAGCACGCATCCTTGTCTGACCCTAGAGAGTGTTTCAAATCCTTCACTATTGGTTCCACCATGCGCTACCCTGCTGTAAGCTTCTGCGTACAGCGTTTTTATGAGGGATATCACTTTTTCCGGAACCCCTCGTAGCTTTAATATTCTCCAAATGGCACCACGTGAAAGACTCAAAAGCACATTCAAAATCGATAAATATTAAGTATAGTGACGTCCGCCACTCTACAGATTGCTCTACTATCATTCTAATCGTATTTATGTGGTCTATGCAGTAGCAATTTGATCGACTATATTAGAAGTTTTCTATTTATTTCGGTACTAATAATTAAAGTCTATTCCGGCGAGTCGAACATAGGTCATTATTATTACACAGTAATATTTCACAGAAAATATATAGTGAATCATTAATATTAATATTATGATTAATTAATATTCACTATACAATAGTGAATATTAATTAATCATAAAGAACAGAATATAAACAAAAAAAAACAGAAAATAAAACTGTAAATAAAAAGAAAGTTACAAACACATATGTCTTAGTCGGTCTCGATTTCTGACTCACATGGAGACCGGTGCCGATAATGAAAGTTTATCACTAGGTACTTTTCTAAGGTTTCTGCAATAAAACCTTAACGCCTATTACATAATAGCAGTTTATCTACGCAATGTAAAAGTCTTTACAACGTCTACTGTCACCAAAGGACAGCACGAGAAATTAATATATGGACTATATGTATATTCTAGTAAAGTAAGAGATAAATCTTGATGACTCTATAGAAATGAACACATAGAAGTATGTTCCAAATGGTTGTATCCAGGACTTTTCGTAAACATATCTTACACTTTCTTTAATGATAGTGCTAACTTCACGTGCGTTCTGACAGCATCTAATACCTACCATAAACTGTTCTTATAATGATAAGCCATATGTTTATATGTTTTCAGTCTTTATTACAGTAAATAAGATGGAGTAGTTACTATATATATATATATATATATATATATATATATATATATATATATATATATATATATATATATATATATATATATATATATATATATTAATGTAATGGACATCTTTGCATATGCTTTGTAGTTGTAGTAAGTACTGCACTGTGTGAATGGCATTGCTTTCGCTGGAATCAAACCTAAATATAACACGTCTTAGTTCCTCAGAATGCTTCATTATAATATAATGCATTATAAAAAGCTGCAGCTCTTAACCAAGCACCCTACCTTGTAACAACAGTGTCAGGAGGTAAAGGTATGTCGGGCAGAGCGTCTCTAAATGTGACCATTTGAATAGGTACTTTTACAAAAAACGTTTCCACATCTGCTGTTACATCGTGAACTAAGGAGAAACTGTCTATTATTATTTCTGCTTTTCTGTTAAGTGCATCAGCTGCACATGTAAATTGCAGTGAATATTTGAAAAAGTTTCAGTTAATAATATTTAGTCTATTCAGTTAACACAATGAAAGTACTCAGTTGCAAATTTAGAATTGTTTTGCATGTGGTCAGTTCTGTTTAATTTCGTAGAAACCATTAAATGGCTGCCAATAGCATTGTGAAGTTTTAAGGCACTAATAAAAAGTTACCACTGAACGCCAGCATGCGTCAGTTGCTTCAATTATGAAGTACAAAAAATTTTCCTAAACGTGGTTGCAATACGTCTCCGTATATTTATTTGAATGATTTATTGAATGATCTGATACTATGAAACATATCTGTGTCATAGTATAGTTGGATTAGGGAGTTATCGATGCATATATTTTTCTAGAAACTAGCGTGGTGTGGAGTTTTTTAGTTTATGTAGTGAAACATCACTTGCTAAAAAGACTACCTTGAAGTCATAGAAAAATATAGTCTCTTCATTATCACAACCACTAGATGAATCATGCCTTTTCACATCTCTTAATTACATTATTTTTTAAACAAATTAATAATTTATTTACGCACATTTTAAAATAGGTGGTTGCTTCTAATACACATGTCCTCAAATAACTCCAAGTGACTATCAATTCAAGTATGCAGTAATTCTAATCTGGATTTTTTCGGGGATCGAGATGTCAATTCCGGGGTGTCAAGAGATTGGGTATCAGGGATGTCACCTGACATGATCCCGCGACAAGCCCTCGTAAACAGTGAATGCTGTATTCACTGTTTACGAGGATGACATGAAAACAAACCCGTAACAGGCCTGTGTGTAACACGCAGTGGCACTTTCTTCGCTATAGAAATAGACATCGGCAGTGCGTCGTTGTTAGTCCGTCTCTATTACAGCTCATAGGAATAGACGCTTTACCTATAAGCTTCTTCAATATTGCGGAGAAGCTATATCGGGTTATTATATTTCATATTATCACATAATAGGAGTTCCAGCAGTTCCATAGTATTTTAAAATGGAAGTACTAATATTCCAAATATTGAAATCGAAGTAGTAGTACTAAACCAAAAAACAATGAAAGAAAAACGTTTTAATGGAATATGTTACTTGAATTCTATTTCACCAACTGCACATAATGGCATTATTTTAAATTCTTGTTTTTATAACTGCATTAAAAATGAATAAGACATGCAATACACACTATTGCCTCGTAAGAGTTTCCTTGGAACTCCATTTCACTTTTTAAAGATAGTTTAATAATTTTCTAGTATTGAAACACCCCATACCCCCACTCTCTTTGTCGTCGTATTTTAAAGTTAAATGAAAATTCCAACTATAAAAATTCTGGTCACTGCGGTACCAGTGAAACCCATCCCCCCCTACTTTCTTACTTTATTTTACGAAGCACCCAATGAGAGAAGTCCCCTTGCGAGAACGTTCCACCCTCAGAGGCTTTATATATATATATATATATATATATATATATATATATATATATATATATATATATATATATATATATATATATATATATATCACACCTGCAGAATGTGACACCAACTAGGCTCTGCTACTCCTGATTGACCCTACCCCAGAGAGTGTACGTACAAGTTCGAAGATTTGGCCTGATCGTTAAATTTCGTCTAGTTGTAGGAACCTTTGCTACGTTGTGTTTTTAATTCTTAATCTCCAGATTTTTTGTATAAAGTTTGGTATTACCTGTTTTAGTTTCTTATTTATGATCTGCTCTGATTAATTTAATTTAAGATTTAACGAATTTAATTTAGGATTTTATTTGAATTTATGTCTGATTGACTTTATTTGATTTAATACTATCAGGAGGCAATAAAATAAACTCAGAATACACTCGAATTTACATTTATTATCCAAACTTGGATAGGTGGAAATAATTTTCTTGACAAACAACAGAACCCTGTTATTTGTAACGGAAACATCCGTTTCATTTAACCAATGGCTAGCGTACACAGAACTCTGCAGTACGCCAAGAGGAACTCCTCTTATCAAACACCCTGTGAGTTTCCCCACTTGGGAGATATTGAAAAACCTAAGCCCAACCACGAACTTACAGTTAGCAATTGGCTTGTTGCCATAGGTTGTGTACAAAATCACCTCAGTAAATGTATATTTTAACTAATGGCTGGCATATGCAGAACTCTGCAGTATACCGAGAGGAACTCCTCTCGCCAAACACCCTGTACAAGTGAGACACAGTCTCTGTAATGGCTTTGTGTTACGTACCCGCTCACTCTGAGAGTGAGCGGGTACTCACTCGCATTGGCTAAACTCTCTACCTGGGTATTATAGCCAATGCGAAGTTTTAACCTTCTGGGTGACAAAGTACACACCCTAGAGCGCTAAGCACTAATTATCATTATCATCTTAAACAATAGGTGAACATCGCCGATGATATGAAACTACTGAATGAAGTTCACCTGTAGTAACTGCTAATACAATTTTAAGAATTGTGGTCAACCCTAGGGGCAATGCCCCCGTATGGAGACGCTAACAGATGTTATACAAAATGCAATTAATTATAAGTAGAGGGTTGTTAATCTGTCAAGAACTTTCCATATAGTATTATTTGCATTGGTGTAAATTAGGTAAATGCAGGGAGGCAGGCCCCACATAAAATATAACGAATATAAATGAAAATATAACAGTAAAATAAATATAAGTGAAAATAAAATAGTAAATGAATAAAATCGAAAAGGGAATAGCAGATAAACATAATTTATCTAAATAATAAGAAGTAATAATTGAATATCAAATAGTGGACATAATTAATCTAAATAAGAAATAATTTGGACATAATTTAATTGAATAATTCTAAATAATAGCCTATAAAAGATATAATTAAAAATGAATTAAAAATAAGGAGATGCAGTGGTTAACCTGCATTGGAATTAAAACAGTGAATTATTATTATAAAAGAAATAACCTAAAAAGTTGTTTATGAAATTAAGCAAATAATTTAGGTCTATTTTAGATACCAAATAATCTCAGCTGTTACGAAATATTGAAAAATACCGCGTGATTTGATAGCCCGGATATGGGACGTTTCAGTATTGAGTATGAAAAATCGATTTTCAAATAATTTCTTGAATTAGTACGTCCTGAGTTTAATATTCTGTTGTAAAACAATAAATGACTACGGAAAATAGTAGACTTATTAGTATCGAAAGAACTGTTCTTTTTAATTACTTTAAAGTATAATTTAATGACATATTAACGTATATATTCCTGAATAGAATTTGAGTTGTCTTACAACGATGCACTATTTGATCTGGCATGCACTTTACACATTCTGGAGTGAATTTTACCAGCACTTACGGCTTAAATCAAAGTAAAATAATAACAAATCAATAGTACTGAGTGAAATGTTCAAACCAAAGAATTGAAACAAAACAATATTTCATCATAGTTTCATTTAATTTTTCGATGGTGGTTTGTATTAAATACATATACCGTATACAAAATGTATTTAAAAATAGGTGAAATTTTAGAATTTTTCTATTTTATGGAATCAAATTTTCAACTTCTTCCCACCAGAATCGTTTCTATAATGCGTTGTTGGGAAACAGGTCACTTCGGTGTATCTGCTCAAATATAAAATGTAAATAAAAATGTGTTAAAATTAACACACGCTTCTTATCTCGGCAAATTCGTTTAGGGTTTTTTATGTTGCTCTAACTAAATACTTTTATGTGCATTATTAACAAATTGTCGTGTTAAGTACTTAAGCAACCAGAAGTTACAAGTTATTTCAACAGAAGTTAAAGGATGTTAACAGAAAATTGTATAAGGCCCCGTCAAACGTTTTTACAAGTTTGAAATTAATACATTGTATTTTATGAATGAGTATTTATTTATTATAACTGTTCATATATCCCATAGTATTGATATAGTCAATTAGGCCAAGGGATATTAAAAAATAATGAACAATATTGATATAAAATAATGTTTTTTAACTAATATGACATATAGCATTATAAATATTATATATTGTATAATTTATTCCAATGTCCTATGAGAAATTAATCCAGAAGTACAATTTTTGTTACACTCAAGGATGAAACTGGGAGAGATATATAATCATTCTTCATTTACGTAACTAAATTGTTTGAGAGGTTAGACACCTACAGTTCTTTCATAAAGTAATGAATAAATTCATCAAAAATTCAATGAGTTTTCTCATTGAAGAACTCTCGGGTCCGTCAAATTTATTTTTAGTTACGCCTTTTTTAAAATGTAATTAATACATACAGGAGGTGATTCGTGTAAGACATATGACGCCATCGCTATATTTTTTTAATGGCAAACCCCTTTTTATTACGGAACGTGCGTAAGATTTTTGGCAAATTTTTGGCATATACTATGGTAATAACTATATTAGCCTGAGTAGAGGTTAGATAAAAAAATTAACAAAAGCCATTTTGCAATTTCAGAATACAATGGAAGTGGTTATATAAAAATAAAATAAAAAGTAAATTAAATGCTCAAATTGTGTACCGTTGGCTGCTTGACACTAGCCAAGACAATAAATTCATTTTGAACAGTGTCAATAACTTAAGGAGGTATATGTTCTATTTCGTACAATTCTTGCTTTAAATCTTCTAAAGTCTCCGGCCTGGTAATGTATACTTTATATATGATAAAATAAAGAAACTAAAGACCCATATAATAATAGAAAATAAAAAATAAAAGTAGTTTCCATTCAAACTGCCATTAAAGATTCCATTTAAATAGTACAAATATGCTTCAAATATATTATCTAACAAATCTGAATACTTTAATGACTTGTGGCGTGGGAATCTTACCTTTTTCGTTTTTCAAAAACATGCCAATGTCAATTTCTAATCCATATATATATATATATATATATATATATATATATATATATATATATATATATATATATATATATATATATATATATATATATATATATATGGATTATATATAAATCTCCTCTACCACCTCGCAAAATTGATATTTGGACAGTAGTTTCCTGCTGAAGGATAATTGGACCCGTTTCTTTTAAATTTCACCAGCAGTTTAGAGCAGTACAGAAACAAAATTTTGATTGAATTTCTTCAACCACTACATATTATTTATAGCGATATGGTGTAACTGCACATACGATACGAGATACTAGTTATTACATGTCAACTGAAGTTCCTCTGTAGCCTCCTTGTTTGATCATTATGGATTATTCGGGTTTTCTTTTACTCAAGACACTTTAGAATTCCTGTAGTTAATATGTAAGAACTAGAACAGAACAATGATAAATATTGCTACAACTATAATGCTAGAAATACGACAAAATGCTTTACACAACATGAAGAGGGAGACACATAAACTTATGCTATAAGCAAGGCGCTGACATTTTCAATAGTTACTTTAATTAGGCTTTTTTCTTTGTTAATAAAAAACGTCGTTGGCACATTATTAGTCATTGGCACGCTATACTTCAAAAGGTTTTGTAAAAGAAATACATTAGAAGAAGATTTCAAGTTTGGTCATTTAGTGAATAATAAGCTTTCTATTATTTTTAAATTCGCGGATCCCTAGTAAAATTACTTAAGAATGATATAATTACGAAAGCAGTAATTGCAATAGTACCATCATACACATCGTACTGTGGTCTGGGGTTGTGAACTGGACTCGGGATTGGAAATATCTTTGATTGCCTGTGTTTGAATTCTAAAGGGAAGAGTTTGGTATCTGTCCCTGGACATGGATATACTTGTCTTCGTCTTGTGTCACCTTTTCCTGTACAACTGTACAGCTTAAGGGTTATATGGGAGAGAGGTCAATTTCTATGTGTGCACATATTTTCTTAAGTAAGTACACTCCTGGACAAAATTAACACATCAACAAAACTTGTAATCTTTCGGAGTTTTAAATTCTTAAAAAATCTCTATAGTTAGTAAAGGATATCCTCTATCACTATTTATGAACAATTGCAATTGTTTGACAGTAAGGTAACATTCTGTAAATGTTTCTTAATATATTTAACGTTGTTTAAAGTTGCAAGCAAGAGGGCAATAAATTCAGTTATGCTAGTGATATATTTTCAATCAAGTGAATGAAATACTTTATTCAGTACATTTAAAGTAGAAGAAATGATTCGTCCACGCAACTTAAGAGAATATGAAGTAGTAAATCTGGTTAATGAGGGTCGTGGTGATATGTGGATAATTTGTTAGGAATTAGACAATCAATAGACAGTCGAACAGTTTCAATGAACTTGGAAGTTAGTGTAAAATCCCAGGATAAGGTTTTAAGAAATCTACAGATGCAAGATATAAGCGATATATTATGCAGGTCTCCTTGGGGAACAGGCATTCTACCAGTTTAGAGCTAAGCAGAACCCTAGCAGCAGCTCGAGTAATGTAGCAATTTCAGGGAGAACGTTTAGCAGAAGGCTTAATAGAAGAGGATTGGATAGTACAATACCAGCCATTGCACCACTTCTCACCAGATAACATAATATCACAAAAATCCGTCTTGCAAGCGAAAACGTAAATTGGCTCTTTGACGAGTGTAAGTGAGTTTCGTTTTCAAATGAAACAAGAGTAAGTCTTAATTCACCCACCAGATGAACCTCAACAAGCCTAGTGGAGGCTAGGAGAGAGGTTTGCTGCCTGTAATATCTCTCCGAGAATCCCATTTTTTGGTGGATTGATAATGTTTTGCGCAGGAGTTTGTTTCCATGGCCACACAGATTTGGTTCCATGGAGAGATCCATGAATGAACGTTTCTGCAGAGAAAGTTTCGTAGGAGAACATGTAATGCCATCTGTCCCGTTTGTCGGGGAAAATTATATTTCTATGCAGGATAATGCTCGGCACCACGTTGCTAAAGAGTTACTGGATTGCCTTCGATTTGTGAATATTCCCATACCCCATAGAGCAATAGGTGAATGCACTAAAGCGATCAGATTGGCGCCACATACCTGCCCTTGTGACTCTTAAGGAAATGGAATAAGTCGCTTTTGTCGAATGGGAGAATATTCCTTAGGAAAACATGCACCACTTGATCATACATACCCAGATGAATTCAAGCAGTAATAAGAACTAGATAAGGATGTACATGCTACTGACTTCAAATTCTTATTATTTAATTTCACCTCTATTTTTTTCTAAAGTTTTTCATTAACACCGTTTTTTATTGCGATTAGCATTATTGTTCCTTGCTGTTATATATTCATGTTTATTTCCCGATAAGACTATTCCAATTTGTTAAACATTAGTGGAAATCATTTAATCATAATATCACGTAGGTATTATGATTTAAATTTTCGAAAAAATAAAAGCATTAATGTGAAATTTCACTGATATTAATTCTGTCCAGGAGTTTATACGTAATTGGCCAAATGTCAATAAATATTGATCAGATAACGAGCAAAAATTAAGGGGATGTGAAAATAAGAAGAGTATATTGAATATGATAGATAATAGACATTGCGTTCTTCTACTAGGATTTCACTATATGACACTGGCACGAGTAGGGAGCCATAATGTCAAAACTTGCACATTTCACGTCATTTTATAACATAAATGCGTACGTTTTCCAGTCTGATGATTCTAACCACTGGTGCAACACTAGTCAGCTATGGAATTCTATAAGGTTACATTTTTTCGGAACAGAACCGCGCTATTTTGTAGTCCGAGTTTGCGACACATGAATAGGAGCGTGAAGCGTATGACATTTCCGTGAGTGGGCGACCTTCGTCTCGCGTTTGCGGAGCCCTGGGTGTGCGGTTAAGCATTGGAGGAGATACATCGCGCCAGTCTGACCTATGAGGCAATCCGAGCACGGCACGTACGCCTGGAATGCGCTGGGAACACAGCTGAGAACATGCCTGTACCACGCTCCATGCTGCTCCTCCTGCTTCACCTAACTCCCTTTGACCTTCTTTTATAGTCCACAATTGTACTAACGGTTGCAGTTTGCAAACATGCAAAAACGCCATTTAATAATTTTCCAAGGCGGTTGATTGATGGTACTTGCTGTGCTGTGCAATTTTCGCCGCGAATTATGACAAAACCAAAAAAATACAACGAATAATGGTAAAACGTTTAGCGCTCGCCTTGACATAGGATAATGAATCGTGCTTATAGACTATCCTAGCCTGTAAATTCTGAACTATAATATAAAAGATGATGTATGAAACATTATTCTAAAGAGAAGAGAATTTCCTGAAGTTGTTCTAAAGTGATTCATATTTACACAGAACGGACACATCAAGAGCTAAATATATTTGTTTATAAAAATGTAATAATGCGGTAAAATTCTGCATAAGCCTTCTTTAGTAGATGACTGAAATTAGTTTAATAATAATAGATTCAATTAATAACCATTTATAGTCAAAAATTATACGTTAAAAAATACAAGCAATTTAGTGTATAGCGTGTTCCATTTCCTCATCTTGGTATATATGGAAAATTGTTAGAAATGCAAAGATCTGGAAACGTAGGCTGTAGGAGGCAGTTGGCTGTAGGTCAATCAATTGTAGACCCATCGTCAAACTTATTTTTGAATAAGTATTTAGTTGTTTAATACAATTTATATTTACTAAACGCATATATTCACTCGAAATTTAACTTTTCCGCACTCCACTATACGAGGAAAAGTAATGTAATCGTGTAAAAAAAATGTTTTTTTCTAAGGTTTATTTTTCAATTTTCGGCCTAAAAACGAAAAAAAAATGGGTTTTAAACCATTTTGTGTGTATGTCGTTATCATTGTCGTCGTTGTCGTTGTCGTTGTCGTTGTCGTTGTCGTTGTCGTTGTCGTTGTCGTTGTCGTTGTCGTTGTCGTCGACACTAAATCGTGCCGAATCGATCGGATTTTAACTGATTCTGATATAGGATGTCTCCCAGACGATACCTATTGATTTTGAGGTGGATAGGACACACCCCACCCTGTCCATGAGTCATGAGAATGCACGATGGTGGACTATTTGAGATTTTCTTAGCACGATAACTCAATTAAATCGTATCAGATCGATCGGGTTTTGATTGATTCTGATTGGGAACGTCTACCAGACGACATCTATTGATTTTGAGGTGGATAGGACACACCCCACCCTGTCCATGGGCCATGATAAAGCACGATGGTTGACTATTTGATAAAAGTAAAACTGTCACATAAAACACATAATCTGCATTTATATGTTTGTTTATTTTTTCTCGGCCACTCAATTTCGAGATAGAGATCTTCTATGTGCAGAAAAGTCCGTTTTAAAGTTTTAAAACTATTTATTTTATTTTGAAACAAGAAGCTGTCATCTTGTTCTATGATCTTGTTTACGACTAACCATAATTTATATATTTGGGATTTAATACTATTTTCAATTTTTTTACGCCTAGATGAGAAACGTGTGTACAATTTTCTGAGATGTCCCGTACCTGGGCTAGAAGGCCAAGCGGTATTTTTCAACTTTTCCTAACATTATTAAAATATTTTGGCTTATAATATTTTACGTAAATTACTTTCATTTCATTTAATAATCATGTAAAAGTAATTAGGCGCATTTAAAATAACTTTCAGAAAGTTGTAACAATTTCGCTACAAAATTATCGAGATCTTTAAAATCTTTGCGTAGAAATGCATCGAGGCTTCAAACTCTTGAATGACTGGGCACTTGATGAATGACTGGGTATGTGTAACATAGATGAAGCAAGCGATGCATTTATTTTCGATAAACAACTAAACAATTATAGCACTTATGTTAATGTCTCATATGGAACCAGAGTTGTGGTAACATGGCTAAATATTTACAAACATTAAGAATAACGTAGAATTTCGAAGATCATGTACACTGGTACACCACGTGCTAATTATTTCCCTGGCACTGAGAGTTTCAGGGATCTGTGTCCTCTCTCATAAGGAACCGCGATTTTGCTTAAATACGTGTGCTCCCGAGGTAGTACGATATTCTTCTTAAGTCAACCCGAAAAGAGCCTGCCAGAAATTAATCCGAGAAGAAGCAATTCGAAGTTAGACCGGGAAAAGGCAACCAGGATGATTAAAATATTAGAAGACCAAAGGCACCGAAGATCAGAAAAACCAAAGTCTAGAAGAACTGAAGATCAGAAGAACATAATACAAGGAGACAAGAAAAAAAGAAAATCCGAAAATCCGAAGACCAACAAACTAACAGTTGCTGCTAGTACCAATTACTAACACTTGTCACTGTCTCATCTGCATCGGTATATTATTTAGTTTATTGGCGTATGCTAACTATTATTTAAAATCACGGAAGAATGAGTTACAAATAACAGAGTTCTGTTGTTTGTCAAGAACATTATTTCCACCTTTCCAAGTTGGATAATAAATGTAAATTCAAGTGGATTCTGAATTTCTTTAATTCCTCTGATTCCTCTCCATTATCTCCTTCAGGTATTAAATCAAATATTAAATCAAATAAATTCCACTTAAAATTAGGTAAAAAAAATTCTAACTACAATTAAAAAGAATAGATCATCAAATAAGAAAATTAAAACAAGTAATACCAATCTTTATATAACGAATCTGGAGAATAAGAATTAGAAACACAACGTGTTAAGATTTCTACCGGTAGATAAAATCGCCGGACTTGTATGTTCACCCTCTAAGAAAGTGTTAGATAGGGCTGGCAGGGGTTCGTTGGTGTTCTGCAGGTATGATACCAATGCGACTCTTGATTATGGAACGTTCTAGCGCACGGATGTTTTTCAGTTTGAATATTAAATTGAAAATAAATTTCGGGATAACGTCTTTGGCCATTTTTCTTTTCTGTTGTTTTAAACACATTTATGTGTTGTGATATTTATTTACTTTATACATAAGTATTTCTTAAAGGCCAACAAAATTCTACTAGAAACAAAACTCAATTTTATAAAACAGGAAATTCCCGTATAAACCTTCTCACATTGTGTACAAACAGCCGAACGTTGTTCTAATATTTTGACATATTTATACTATGAAAATCACGGAGGCGAGATAGAAATAAAAATATTTGCACTACCAAAAGGAACAAACCGACAGGTGATCAGACACGACGATAAATCTAAACTAAATTGTTTATACCTTTATCGATTCAAATATTTCAAGTCTATGCGATGACATATCGGCTATTGTGGAATTACCTAAGTATAACACCACTAATTCAGCACTTACAGTGGGGAGTTTTACTTATTAAATTTCCTTTTCAAATAATATTCCAGCATACAAAGTTCGTATAAATCATTATTCTTACAAACCTAGAACAGAAAAACAATTAGCAAAAATATGGAAAAGTATTTATATGTTTAAGTACCATATTTCTCTTCTAATGGCGCCATTAACGTATGGTATGTATTACAAGAAAACGTATTACAGGAAATATCGGAAATAAAAAGCTCTAAAGAACATATAAATTCATAATGTATTATGTACACTGGAACGGGTAAGTGGATATATGTATAGATAATAATATTGAATATGCTATATATCGACATTAGTTAAATCTATTAATAATTTATACAACACAGTCCCGTAACTTATGTTACACGCCATTAACTTAATGTTAATGACAAAGTGGGAAGAGAGGCGATTATAAAATTTGATTTGATATTCCTAGTGTTAAAGACTTATTTCATCGTTTTAGAGACTCATGAAGCGCACTTCGCGGTTTCTTTAAGCGGATTCAAGTGATGCATAATGGAATTAATCGCCGCAAGACTCTTTCATACACTGTCTTATGAGGATAATATATAGTTATTAATGTATCATTATCGTAACGTTTTTATCATACTGGGCTGGGAGAGGGGGAAAACTTTCCATGTGAAAGCAAAGAGAACACGAAACCTGTTTTCTGTAAAACACCATGATAGTATTTTTCTTTAATAATTTTCGTCTTTGAAATTATGATACATTTAAATTACAGTTCTTACGTTATACCCTCCATATACATAATTCTCCAAAAGAGATATTTTAATAGAATTGGTTTTTATAAAATTTTTACTCATATTAGTAAAATATAATATTAGCAGGACAATTTGGTAAGATATAAGTGGGAAACAATGAGATCTCTAATTTTTGTATGTATATATTCGTATTATATTCCACTCGTCTTTGATTACTTAGGATTTCGGTTAACCAAATTGAAATGATGTTTTCAATATTTTACACTTGTGTAAAATATTGAAATTTCCTATGTATCATTTCAATATGTATCTATCTCTCTTCAAATTACAATACTTACTACACTATTTTCTGAGTTAGGTATTGCTAATTTAATTATAAATATATAGTAATTATAATATATAATAACTATTTTATTCTTGTCTATGCTATATGAAGGCATACGAGTAGTTGAAATAATTCTGTGTGGTTTGGTGTGCATCTGATTATAGTACTGTCGATAATGATATTTTGTATCTGCGTATTATAATGCAAGCAATAAGTAGATATAGTAAATACCTCATTAGTCGGGAATCGAGAAAGGAACCACCAAACCGCAAAGCGGTTATTAAGGAGTTCCCAAATAGCAAAGCTATTGCATAATCGCTATAGGAAACAACTACTCATCGAGCTAAAACCCCTCCAGGCACTGAATTATACCTAATAGCGATCCTCGACCACTTTCTCGTGTTTATGCACGATCAGCAAGGTTTCAGAAAAGAAAACCCGCCATGGGTAGGATTCAAAGTCTGTCGCAGATGGGAACCGAACGACAGACAGCTGTTTAGAAATTATTAGTTCTCATCAGTGCCGCGATCAGTAATAGCGATTGTGTAATAGCATTGCTATTCGGGAACTACTTACTAATCGCTTTGCGGTTTGGTGGGCCCTTTCTCGATTCTCCACTTATAAGTTACTGACATAGGTCGTATCGATTTAGATGAATACCCCATAGATTTGATTCGGCATTTTTCCTGGACCGGCGTACCATGTACGGCACTGATGAGAACTATTAAGTTCGAAACAGCTGTCTGTCGTTCGGTTCCCATCCAGGACAGATGTTGAATATTACCCGTAGCGGGTTTTCTTTTCTGAAGCTTTCCTGATCGTGTAGAAACACGAGAAGGTGATCGAGGATCATTATTAGGTATAATTCAATGCCTGGCGGGGCTTTAACCCGAGGAGTGGTTGTTTCCTATAGCGACTATGTAATAGCCTTGTTATTCGGGAACTACTTAATAACCACTTTGAGGTTTGGTGGTTGCTTTCTCGATTCCCGACTTATAAGTTACAGGCATAGATCGTATCAATTTAGATGAATACCCCATGGATTTGATTCGGCATTTGTCCTGGACCGGCGTACCGTGTGCGACACTGATGAGTACTAATAAGTTCGAAACACTGCCTGTCGCTCGGTTCCCATCCGGGACAGATGTTGAATCTTACCCGTGGCGGGTTTTCTTTTCTGAAAAGTATAGTAAACAAAGTTTTATAATATATTTACATGATAATATACAAGCAGATACGTATAAAATTACGTATGACTCCTCTATAATTGATTTAACAAATTAAAGTATGTTCCATTTAAATTCTTTATCATCTTCTACTTATTTTATATATAGCGGCCAGTTTTTTCCACAAATTTTCGAAATATCAATGGGATCGTCTATTTTTACCACCGCCAGAAAATCAATGGAGGAATTAGACCAGAATGTAATAAAGTCCTGTCACCATGCAGGCTCTATACTACCTCATAATGTAGCTTATGAAACATACCACGTCAGATCATGAAGCACCCGACCGATAGACATCCGAGTAAGATAGAACTAAGACAAAACCTGAAAATAACATTAGTAACTATTTTGCAAATCGGTTATCTTGAAACACCACCGTGGATTATATCATATCACTCAAACTGTTGGAGAGACCTCTTACAACAATTACAAAACAGCAACTCAAACAGTATTTTCTTCAAAATTAAATTTTGTAACATTCTGAATACATATCGAGTCATTAAGAATATTGTCAGATGGGTCTCAAACTAATCGAGGAGTGCCGAGCGAGCTTTTGTCAAGGAAGAACTACACTCTTGGAATATTCCTCTAGTGAGGCTAGTATTTATTTATAGTATGTATAGCCTCAAATTACGCAACGAAGCTCTACGCAATTTGGCAGGCACTAAGATACCGAATTCGTTAGCTATCATGACAAACTAATATGCACAGTATACATGAACGATGTATTTTCTAGAGATCCATTTATAGTAAGGATTTCATCGCTATTTTACTGATTAAAGACAACAGGGAAAACAGTTAATTTTGTATAGACACAAGGACATCTAGATATTACTGACAATGAGGTAGTAGATACAGAACAGAAAAAACCATACACGATAACATTCTAATTAGACTAAAAATATAATATTGATATGATATTGACTACTATTCATTAATATTGATTATTGCATCTTAATGTAATAATGAATGTTAATAAATAGTCGAATAAACCGAAAAATGGGAAAAGAAACATAAAAATAAAAAACCTACCAACACATGTCTCATTCGGTCTCGGTTTCCGACTCGCATGGAGACCGATGCCGATAGTAAATGTTTATCACTAGGTACTTTTCACAAGTTTTCTGCACTACAACCTCAAAGTCCATCATTCAACAATAGTTTCCGCAATCAAAAAGCCCTTTCAACGTCTATTGTCATCACAGGACAGTACGAGAAGTAACTATATAATATGAACTATATTTTAGTAAAGTAGAAGATAACTAGTAGACTTGATGTGTATGTTTTGGAAATGAGCACTTGTATTCCAAACGGCTGCATTCAGAATTTTTCGTAAACACACTTTGTAATTTTTTTAATGACAACTGACTTAACGTGTCTTATGAATCAATAGATCAAACCTAAAGATAATACCATTTAGTTCCTCAAAATGCTTATCTAAAGCATTTTGAGGAGGGATTTTATAGCTAAATCTTCTAACCAAGTACCCCATCTTGCTCAGGAGATAAAGACAGGTCTGGCAAATCTTTTCTAAACATATCTCTCCGCTTTTATACAATTTCTGGTTCACATTCGCTATTGCCTCGTTAACTAAAGGAAAACTAGCTTATTGTTTCTGCTATTCGGTTAAGTTCATGATCTGTTCATGTAAAGTATATCACATTTGGAAAGCTTTCAATTAAGAGGTCTCCTGCTTTTCGCATGTGTGTAAGTGCATCCGTTAGCAATACTAATACTGTCTGAGAATTGTGTTGATCTGGCCATACACAGTGGAGGCACTCAGTCACAAAATCTACAATTGTTTTATGGCTGGTTCTTTCTAATATCTTAGAAGCCGCTAAATGGCTGCCATTGGCAATGTTAGGTTTGAATACATCAATTAAAGAACTTGCAACTAAATATCCGTCAGCTGCCAGCCAGTGTCATCCGTCAGCTATTTCGTTTATATTAAAGCACACAAAATTTTCCCAAACATGGTTGCATGTGTTTTACAATAACTCCTCGTATATCTGGTCAATATCTCATATATCTAGTAAACGTATCTGTTTCTTAGTGTAGTAGGATTTAGTATAGTGGATTAGGGAGTTTTCGATCCATATATTTATCTGCAAACTGGCAAACTATGGCGTTCTTCAGTTTATATAATTGAATATCACTTACTAAAAAGGTCACAAAAAATATAGTGTCACCGTTATTGTGACCGTTAAACAAATCATGGTTTTTCACATGTTACATTACTTTTTCTAGACGAATTAATAATTTGTTCACACATTATAAAAATGTCCGCATACAACTCCGAGTCACCATCAATCCAGTTTCGTAGTAATTTAGGTCTAGATTGATGACAATGGCCCGCAAGGCCGCGTAAGCAGTGACAACAGCCATGTAATGAAAACAAACATGGCATAACATGGCATCTGTGTAACATGCGGTGACAATTTTGTTGCTATCGGACATCTGCCGCGTGGCAATTATTAGCCCATCTGTGTTATAAATTAAATCTGTCTCTAGTTAAATATACAATTTGAAGTTATATTACAAAAAAAAAAAAAATACGAAATCAACTCTATATTATATAATCTGAATATATTAGAACCAAATCCTATTCTCAATTTACATTTCCATATCGTATTTTAGGAAAAGAATCAAACTATTAGGGACGAACAATATGAGTTCTAACAACCGTACTGACAAAGTTAATTTTAGAGGAATAATAAGTAATATTGTAAAAAATATTTTAAATCCATCTATTTTTACTTATTGTTAATTTTTATTAACTGAATTCCCAATAATTAAAACACAAATAGAATATCATTCATATCTATGGTTAAGAAAGTACATATAAATTTCAATAACTCAAATCACAATTTACATGAACATTTAGTTACTTAATTTACATATATAATAGTGCTCCTGTTTATAGAGAATAACTGCATACATCTTGGTATGATGTAGATGAAAATATTTATATATTATCACATAGCATCTCTCGATTTTTACAAGAAAATGACTATAACGCGTAAAATTCCTATACAAACCAATTTTTGTAGAAACATTCATTAAGAATTCTAGATGCGTCTCTAATGATATCAAACTAGAACTAACCACCGTTTCATGTAAAAAATTACTTCACAGTTACACATCTGAATTAAATAAAAACAAACTTCCTAAGTCGTGCCCTAAGAAGTGGACCAATCCTAGAATAGCATCATTCCAGTTATCTTATATCAATCCAATACCTTATACAATGTAAAACAAATTACATAATTTTATATTAGTACACATTTAACAATAGAATTTAGTTATAGTTTAATTCTATCTGTTAATTAACAATCTAACTAACCACGACTACAGCTTGGCATATTACGTTTGATTTAAATGAGAATAAGTAAAACTAGATTTACATATAGGAAACACTAGTCTTTATTCTTATAAAAAGTGCAGTTATATAAAATGCGTATACACTGAGTGTACTTGTTTTCTTGAACCAAAAGTTCAAGGTACACATACAATTAGAAATTTACTCAAAAGTTATTTAAACCCCAAGGTTTTCCACTGAGTAATATTTTTTCTTATTATTTCCGTATAATAGGCTTATTATTGACATATATTTCACTTTAATTAACTTTATTGAATATAATGGTATATACATGTAACTAATAATTAATAAGGATATGTACTTATAACCGGAGAAATATAACTCTATAAACTTTTATGCATGAACTAAAGGCATAAAAATTAGGTACAATGTTATGAGAGAGTATATAATATATTATGTAGGTTAAATTTTCTTAATTATCTTACGGGAACCAAATCCATGTTTGGACTACTCCCAGCTAATCTAGGCCCTAAGCAATTGCTGTCGATACTAATCGTTATACGATCGACACTGTTACATATGAGTCGAGGAACTTTGGCGATCTCCTCCGATATAGTTATAGGATAATTTATCCTCAAAAAATCTGACTATATAAGTAAATACCTATATGGGTCTAAATCTGAAGTTTAAATCAAGTATAACTTTAACTCAATACTAACTAATTCTTGTGCGTACCCGAGGGAGGCACAAAAACACCAGCATGCGTGAAATACATGAGTGATTTCATCACCTATTTGAACGATTTTTCTCCGACATTAACGAATGATAATTATATAATTAATTAACGACCACTATAATTGAAAGGGAAATATTCAATGTCGAATAAAAATAAACAGTTTTAAAACCTTAAAACGGACTTTTCCTCACGTAGAACATCTCGCAATTGAGTGGCCAAGAAAAATATCATCATCATGAGGTCATCAGTCCTAAGACTGGTTGGACGCTAACCTCCAGCTTCTCCTATCTTGTGCTAACCTACGCATTTCGCTAATTGTGCTACAACCTACATCCCTTACTATTTGTGAACAGTAGTCTAATCTAGGCCTACCTCTGCCTTTCTTCATTCCTATTTCTGCCTCCAAAATATCGCGGACTATTCCCCCATGTCTCAGCAAGTGGCCTACCATTCTATCTCTTCTCTTCTTTATGTTTTTCCACATACTTCTTTTCTCGTCGACTTTCTCTAATACTTTTTCGTTTCTAACCCTATCAGTCCACGGTATTTTCATTATTGTTCGGTAACACCACATCTCAAAAGCTTCTAATTTCTTCCTACTTACTTCCCCTACCGTCCAGGTTTCGCAACCGTATAGCATCGTGCTCCATACATACGTTTTCACCAAGAAAGTAAGAGTTCCTGATCAGGAACTGTTACTATTTTAACTGATAATTTTTTGAGCATCCGATACATAACGCCAATTCGAAGAATATTACTTTTAAATACATATAAACTACTCAAGTGTTATTTTCACTGCGCAACAACTTTCATAACGGAGTAAAGAATCTAAACCCATTAATTCTATGAAAAGGTACATTACTGCCGAATAACTTACCGCCATTACCTATCTGATGTTTGCTGTTTATCCACGTTCGCACTGAAACGTGTTGTTGTTTTTTTCGTGCTTTTATTTACCTGTCAAATGTTAAGTATGTTTTGAGTATGTGAAAAAAATATTCAGAATATTACAGAGATTATGCTGAGAGCGGAGCCATCACGTCGATTTTAAATTAACGGGTTTGGCGAAGGCGCTTCAATACTCGTATGCTTAAGGAGAATTGTTATCGTGATTTGTAATTTCTATATTAACAAGGTTTTTCTGAAGCCGGCTACTTATGTAATATTTACAACATATTCTTTTAAGACGCTCTCATACATATTAATGCAATATAGCCCAAGAGCATCATATAACAGCATTTTTTACGGTAAAAAAATATTTTAGGAAATACTGATATCCGTAATAAATCATGGTTTCGTAAACTTCTTGTTATGTAGGATTAATCAGTATACTTGAAAAATAATTAGTTATGTATAGTTTGTTTCATCTCTATTTGCCAAATTAAAAATCCCAAACGGCTCTTATCTCATACCGTGGCTTGTTTTTATGGCTGGGCTCAGGTAGACTGTTCCGTTTATCGGCAAGATAAGAGAGTATTTTATTTGGCAAATAGCGATGAAATGAATAGTATAGGGTGGTCTAAATTGGAAATAATATATAATATGCATTGTTCAATATTCAATAAAAGCACATCAGTAAAACGTAGTGTCTTCTAGTGTCTAAACTCCACTATAAAATAATATTGATTAAAATGATATGGTCTGGGAAATTGATATGAAAAGACATATATTGAAGAAAATTTGGTATGATTATGCGTTTTATAGAATGTGGCGAATATTGTAATTTAGCTGCTGAATCTACTTCAACAAGTAAGATACTGGTGGTAAATTTTAATGACAACTATTACTATATAATATAATTTTAAATATCCACTAAGGGAGCAGTCACCTAAAAGATATTTGAAAGAGTGTTTTGAATATTTTTCAACACAACAGCCAATAAATATTATAAACTGAATAGATATGTTGTAAATATTCTACATGTCAGATAGAATCAATACTTTTAAATTTAAATCGTCTTAAAATAACAAAAAATTACATAAATAGATAATAAAACTCAAAAATAACATTACTGTATCTAAGGAAAATAAATTTATGCCATATAAAATAAGATTAAGTCAGAACTTGTATCTAAATGCTTTACCAAAGATGCCTTGAGTTTTGCCGGTGGTATCTTGGCAAATCTAATGAAATCACCGATTTTCAATGTTATGTTAACTGAACAGATGAAACGGCACTATATTATATACTCGTCATATATAATATACTGCCAGAATATTTAATCCGTATAATATTCGCCACTGGCTTGAAGAAAATTCCTCACGTAATAGCTCCAGTAAATCGACGAAAGCGAATGGGATTTAGCTTCTGGTGTGGTCCCATAGAAAAATAATAAATATTAATACCGTACTTTTACCACAGGGACAGGAATTTAAATGGCGCTATTTTTGATAATATTCTCTTAGTAATATTAGTCTACCTATCATTTCAAGGAATATTTAAATCGCAATGTTTTATTTTTAGTTATATTTTTATATATAAAATTTATTTAAGTATACATTTGTTATCAATATTGAATTTTGTCAAAAATAAGCTTTAACAACGCTTTTACCATTTTTGATCCAACACTTATATCCTGGAGTAGGTTGGAACCTTTGGTGTAAAGATAACACTAACTGAGTTTTCCACAAAACACTATACACTACACTCGACGCGCGTTTCGCCAACAAAGTTGGCATCATCTGGAGATGATTAAAACTAATCTTATGCTAACAATGTATCCTATTTATACCTAAATTATTGACTATAGCTCAGTGAATCCTGACCGTCACGGTTGCGGCTCATCAAACTATAACCATCAGGGTTGTGGCTCACTGAACTATGACCGTCACGGCCGCGGTTCAGTGAGTCGTGAGTAACTATCCAATAGAGCGGGCTATGTAGAATAGGCCCTCTGTCACTATTCATATTATTTTTACATTTTTTAATTTCTAAACTTTCAAATGCATCTAGTTGTCTTGCATTTGTTACATTCTTAATTAATCTTAAGTTGCTAATATCTATCTTATGGTTGTTCTCGGAAGCATGTTGGGCAACACTAGACTTATCTATTCTACCATATTTGAGATGCGCCATGTGCTCTTCGAACCTGGTTTGTATGGTCTGAATAGATCGTCTGGTCTGTCCAACGTACCTTTGACTACAGTCGTTACAGCTGATTTCTTAAATCCCCGACCTATCATTTGTGTTAATTTTATCTTTTGGATTTCCTAAAAGTTCTTTTAATTTATTTCTTGACGAATGAACTACCGTCATTCCTATATCTTTAAAAATCTCACTAATACCGCGAGTGAATCGAGTACTGTAAAGAATAGATACATATTTTTCTGGATGTTCTATTTCAGTTTGAATGATCGAGGAATTTCGAAGTGTTTCTTTATATCTACGTTTCCTAATCAGTTTTTCAACCGTATCAATAGAATATCCATTACACTCAGCTATATCCTTGATTAGCGCTTTTTCGTTTTCAAACCTCTCTTTATTGAGAGGGAAGCTTAGTAGGCGATGGACTAGAAAATCGAGGCTCGCCATTTTGTGTTGAACACAATGGTGGGAATCATTAGGGATATATCTGAGAGTACTGCTGCCTTTTCCGTATATATCGAATTCCAACTTATCTTCGCTATTTCTAATAACTAATACATCTAAAAATGACAGTTGCTCATTAGTTTCAACTTCGTATGTGAATTTTACTGACGCGAAACGGTTATTTAATTTGGAAACGAAACTATCAATGTTCATAACTTTTGTGTCAAATACTGCGAACACGTCATCCACATACCTAAGCCAAACCGTAGGGAAGTAATCCATTTCTTATTTTGCTTCTGTTTCAAATCTATTCATGAAGAAACTGGCAATGAAAGATGACCATGAGTTACCCATGGCTGTCCCTTCATGTTGTTCAAAGAAACTGTTATTAAATTGGAACCAATTCTGTTTTATGCAAATTTTAGTGAGATCAATATATTCTTTTACTAGATTGGGACTAAGATTATTTGATTCCAGTAAACCCCTAAGGTAGTCCAAAGTTTGTGGTATCGGAACACTTGGAAATAATGAGCATATATCAAAGGAAATCAAAATTTCACCATCTTGCAACTCAATATCTTTTAACTTATTAATGAAATCATTGGAATTTATTACTGAGAAACTGGATGATGTATTGAGTAAACTTTCGAATTCCTTTGTTAACCATTTCGATAGGTGGCAAGTCGGATTACAGACACAATAGGTAATAGTCAGTAATAAAATGAACGTAAATAAGTTTTTCCCTATCAATGGATTTGTAAGTGTAAATAGGAGAAAATCTATTGTTATTGAGCAGCCTGTCTAGCACCCAGAGCTTGATTCTATTAGACTTAAACTTTACTTTTTAAGTAATATTTATTATAACAGACCGCCGATACATTATTGCGCTGAAATTATAGTAGTTGAAGTAATAATATTGCAAAATACTACAAGAAAAGTTGCTACAAAGAAGGTATACATCAGTATAATAATATAGTAATGTATTAGTACTAATATAGTAATTTATTATTACAAGCATATCCATAAACATGAATATAAACACTTATTTTCTTCCCCGGTAAGGTCGCTAACAGAATATGTAAATTACCCGTACTCCACCAACATTAATCATATTTTACTAATATCCCTACTTCATATTTCTATCTTAAAAATTGTTTAGACATACGCATAACGCTATCCAGAACCAATTTATAACATGGCAGTTTCACTGTGAAGACAAATTTCTATACCAAACCAACTATTTTCGCTTTATTAATTAATTTGTTTAATTTAATGTAGTTCGTTTAATTAATTAATTCCGTTGGATTAATTAATTAAATAGCTAATTTTCATTAAAAAAATATTACTAAAATTACCTCTTCACGTACTATTCGAAGGATCGTCGAGTAGTGCGTAAATGTTTATGTCTAAGAAATAATTTATTTTATATACTTATAATTCGATAATATATCTGTATATAGTTAATTCTATAAAATTTAATTATGCAAATTAATATTATATTTTAATTTTTGACATCCTAGTCCTGCGATAGTATGTAGTATATATGATTATAATTAATATAATATCTATACTTAGTTTGTTAATGATGGTGCTGGTATTTCATAGCAAATACATATTAATTTGTATGCGATTAGCAGTACAAATTAATTAGAGGGTTTAAGTAAATAAAGAAATTATAAGTAATATAATTAATATAACTAATTGTAAGCACATACACATGTATACATAATTAACGAGAGATTGTCTTGGGAAATAACAGAATTAGTTTTGCAATTAGCTTTTGTAAATGCATTATTTTGCAATAATAAGACGTGTTTATTATAAATTAATCTTCCTCACTTTTCCGTGTATACTCGTATTTGTTCGTCCTTATTCTAATATTACCATTACATTTTTATATAAAATTTTATGTATGTATACCTATATATTATTTCTGTAAGTACATGAACAACTATGTGGAATATTTCAAAGATATATAGCCTTGAAATGACTATTAATATTTCTCATTCGCCATGTCACCACTTCCTATCGTACCAATTTTGGATGTACAACTGCCGTAATTATTATGTGATAATAAAATATAGATAAATTCAGATTTGATGATATCTTCTAGTGATCAACATATAAATACACATTCATGACCGAATTTTTATTTACGGTCGTTTGTAAAAATCGTGGTTAAACCAGAAATAATAACTCGTATCTGGAAAATTAGTAACTTGCCCTAAATATTCATATAAGAAATATTATTCAAACGTACTCTATGTTAATTTACCATATTTTTTATTCGAGTTATTTATTCTCCGTTTACTTACTCTCCTTTAAGAAGAGAAAGTACCTATAAGAAATTCTATTGTAAGCTCATATAGATACATTTAGTATAGTTTATTTTATCGCTACTTGCCAGATAAAAAGTCTCAAAATATAACCTTGGCTTGTTTTTATGGCTAGGCTTAGGTAGACTCTTCCGTTTATCGGCAAGATAAGAAAGTTTTTTATTTGGCAAATAGCGATAAAATGAATAGTACTTTGATGTGTTTTATCAATTTTCTAAAGGCGATAATGTGGAATAATCTATATATGTAAATATCGGTATTTGAAACTATAATGAGCAATCAGATAAGTTGCTCGACACGGAACTAATAATACAGAATTTTGTGCCATAATCACAACATCGATCTATATGGTATTCTCGTACAAAGTATGTTTCACAGTGTCATTCGTATTGTATTCCGGGGTGGTGGACTGGATCTTATATTAAAGTCATTACGTACTCGAGTTAAGTCCCACCAGGGGACCTTAGCACCTCTCCTTAAGCATGGGTGTATTTGTTATATAATTTAAAAATTATTTTCAAAATTATCTCTTCATGCAAAACTTGTAGGATATTTGAGTGACGCGCGAATGTCTCTAAACTTTTGTTAATATAACTAGACTTTATATACTCACTATCTACTGTATCTGGTTAGCATGAGGCTCTAGGGAATGAAATTGGTTTATATTTATCCAAACTGAGAAAAAAATATTTGGAAAGTATTTAAAGCACTTGAATGTATGGTAGTCAGTAAATAGTTCATAAAGTGTAAATAATTTATGATCTAAGGCGTGTTGTTTTTAGATTGAGCCATATCTTAAATCGTTAATAATAATCACTTAGAAACTAGTAATTAATATAAGCAGTAGTCTTTTACTGTTCTTTTTTATTTTACTTATTAATTTCCATAGCAAAACAAATAAATAAAATTTAAGAAAATGACTGAATGACAATTTTGACGTTTCTTTTCTTGGCAGTTAACAATATCGCCTTATACCATTAATTCTAGTTATGTTGACTATTTACAACAAAGCATAATGTAAGTTTCATAGAATTATTTTTGAATGTGAACTTACTTTATTTACTTATATTAGTACTCATAAAGATGTGTTACATGAATTATGATTATTAAACCATGATATAGTAATATTGATGTGTTTTCATGAAGTTGAAATAAAATTTGAAGTTGATTCAGAAATATTTGCTGTATTAATAAGATGTATTTATGATACAAAAAATATTTTATCATACACAGAATTACAAAATTGTTTAAAATGATGATTCATTACAACATTCGCTAAACAGCTCGCTTCCAATACCAACAATTCTATTAAATAATACGTCATACATTAGATATAACGATATTACAACTCTACAGTACTCACTTTTTAAAATGTATACAAAATGTACAGAGGCTAAATGCAAAGAAGTAGAAGATAAGCTCCAAGTAGGTAAGACCGATGAGGCTTATAAAATAATTAAGAGGAACTTCAGGGATATAGGACCAATAAGTAGAAACGTTAGGAGTCAATGGGGGGACATACTGATCGGAAGAGAGGAGAAAGCGGATAGATGGAAGCAGTACTTAGTAATTTATACGAGGGTCAGGAATAAGGAGAGATATTAGAGGAAGAATCTAGCATCGATAGGGAAGATGTAGGAAAACCTATATTGAGAGAGGAATTTGAAATAACACTAAGGGGGCTAAAGAACAATAAAGCGCCGGGTGTAGATAAAATACAAACGGAAATTTTGAAATGTACGGGACAGAAAGTAGTAAATAGGATGTTTGAACTGGTAAAATACATATTCGAAACGGGCGAGATGCCGGAGGATTATAAGAGGAACATTATCGTTACTATACCGAAACAAAGAGGAGCCGACAAATGCGAGAACTTTAGAACGATTAGCCTAACTTCCCACGCGTCAAAAATCTTAACCAGAAGAGGATGGAAAATAGAGCGGAGGAACTACTAGGAGAACAATTCGGGTTTAGGCGAAATAGGGGAACTCGCGAAACTATCCTGGCGCTAAGAGTAATGTTAGAGAAAACAATAAAAAAAGGAAAGAACGCTTACATAGGATTTGTAAATTTAGAAAAAGCTTTTGATAATGTAAGATGGGAAAAAATGTTCGAGATACTAAAGAGCGCGGGAATGAAGTATAGAGATAGGAGAGTAGTACACAATCTATACAAAGAGTAAACTGCTCTTATAGAAGTAGAAGGGGAAAGAACGGAAGTAGGTATTAGGAAAGGAGTAAGACAAGGATGTACGCTATCATCACCAATTTTTAATCTGTACATCGAAGAGGCGATCAATATGGTAAAAGATAGAGTGGATTTTGGGATTAAAGTACAGGGACAGAAACTAAAAATTCTGAGATTCGCGGATGATAATAGCAGTATTATAATCTAGTAAGGAGGAATTAGAATCAGCGTTGAACGAAATGGAGACAGTGTTGACAGAGGAATACGGAATGAGGGTAAATAAAGCAACTAAAGTGTTAGTGTGCAGAAGGCGCAAGAGCAGAGCAAAAGCGAAAATACAAATTAATAATGAAAGATTGGAGGAAGTTAAAGACTTCACTTATTTAGGAAGTAAAATACATTGGGATGGAAGAAGCGATAAAGATATAAAACAAAGAATAGCGCAGGGTCGAGTAGCTTTTAACAAAAAGAAAGCACTTTTATGCTCGCTGGTAATAAACTTACAAGCAAGGAAGAGATTTTTGAAAACGTATGTATGGAGCACGGCACTATACGGTTGCGAAACCTGTACGGTAGGGGAAGCAAGTAGGAAGATATTAGAATCTTTTGAGACGTGGTGTTACCGAAGAATGATGAAAATACCGTGGACTGATAGGGTTAGAAACGAAGAAGTATTAGAGAAAGTCGGCGAGAAAAGAAGTATGTGGAAAAACATAAAGAAGAGAAGAGATAGAATGGTAGGCCACTTCCAGAGACATGGGGGAATAGTCTGCGATATTTTGGAGGCAGAAATAGGAGTGAAGAAAGGCAGAGGCAGGCCTAGATTAGATTACTGCTCGCAAATAGTAAGGGATGTAGGTTGTAGCACAATTAGCAAAATGCGTAGGTTAGCATAAGATAGGAGAAGCTAGAGGTTAGCGCCCAATCAGTCTTAGGACTGATGACCCCATGATGATGACAAAATGTACATATAATAAAAGAAAAGATAAATATATTATAAGCCTTATTACCTCATAGTTTCTTTACATACAAAACTGTAATCAGTATAACTTATACTACTTTATTAGCATACTGTCCTAAAAGTTAAAACAACTTTGTCTATTAATTCCTTGTTAATTGTAATCTATAGTATATTATTGTAAACACAGGAAGTAAGTGGCTGGAGTGTGGTACTCGTAATGAATGTCACCAGTTGGCTGAGCAACGTAATTCAAACGGCGCTGTTCAGTTTACCTTACACAGATTTTAATACTAGCGACCTGATCGTTATCCAAACTGAAAATGAAGTAATAAGGTTTTTTAGAAAACCTGAAAAAATATTTCAATATTTATGTTTGTATATTTCTAGAATATTAATGTAATGGACCTTTCAATAAGACACTCGCTTTTTAAACGTAAATAAAACAAGTTGTGTCCACTCAATTGTTTTATATCAAAAAATGTTTTATGGCATTAAGTGTAGAATATAACGTCGTTAAAATGTCCGCTGCGACTTTACTTGGTGACACATATTCGGCAGATCCCTCTTTCGATGACTTTGTCGCACAAATCGGACTGAATTTGCTAGACGGCATCGTTATGACGTGACGCGTCGGATGGCTGACTTTGAGGACATCAATTGTTTGCGGTTTATTCGCAGAGACCTACGATTTAAGACAACCCCAAAAGTAAATTTCTAAAGGCGTTAGATCGCATCATCTCGATGGCCAGTTAACGTCACCGCTGCGGGATAATCATTACCTCAAATCGCTCGTGCAGAATGTCCATCGTGGCATGCGCTGTATGGCACGTATTGCCGTCCTGTTAGAATTACACGTCCTTGGTATCCATATCCAGTTTAGGCAACAATAAGTTGCTTATCATCGATCTGTAGCACTCACCGTTGACGGTTATGGCAGTGCCAGTTTAGTTTTGGAAGAAGTGATGATTCCGCCAGACCAAAATTCGCACCAAACTGACTTTCTCGGGATGCATTTAGCACTGGTGTCTCTCGTATGGATTGGTATCGTCCCGAATCTGATAATTTTGCTTGTTTGCATATCCATTTATTCAAAAATGGGCCTCGTCGCTAAAGATGATTTTCTTGGCGAAATTTGGGTCAACTTCCATCTGCTCCAAGAGCCCAATCAGCGAACAGACCGCGTTGTCTATGGTCGTTTACCTTAATTTCCTAGGTCAGTTGGATTTTATATAGGTGCAGACGTACCTATATAAGTACCGACGCAAAATTCTTGTTGAAGTCTTGAAAAAAGTTGAAGTCTCAAAAAGTCCAAGTTCTTGTGAACGACGAGAAATTGACTACCTCGGGTTTTCGCGTACACTCTCACGCACAGCAGCGATGTTTTTAGCAGAACTTGTTTTTCGGTAACGTACGGGTGTCGGTTGATTATTTATCAAACCGGTTGACTTGAATTTGGCCACTGAACGTCGAATAGTCGACTGGGTGGTACGGTTGAGGCGAAAATAAAAATCACATAATGCGCGGAACGTTTCTCGAACGGAGCACTGATAAAATTTGATGAATTGCATACATTATTGAACGCTGTAACGTTCCATGGTGATTTGTCATACACTACTGGACAATTCATAACAAAATTCAAATATTTCAAAATACAAAGGGTACATAATACAAAATACAAAAGGTACGTCTCTTGTTGAAAATAAATTATTGTTAAATAATTATAATAAAAAGTGTAACAAATATGGAAAAATCAGACCTTTGATTTTAAGATAGTTATTTCTTTTGGTACAGGTACTAGGATACGAAAACTATTTGATTAGATAGTATTACAATTTCAATTTTCTATTATTCTTCTTGTATACTCGTATGTCTATGATTGAGTAGTAATTACTGAACATAGCTGATGTGTTAACCATGTTGATTTATTATTTCAATGAACCATGAACTATTCTCAACCGGTAATGAACTGGGCGCTGTGTTAAAATAGTATGAAGTTAGACAAAATATTGTTACTTCACGATATATGTATTCATAATGTAATTCGTAATAATACATTAAGTATCTATGAATTTTAGGGATAATGGTTAGTTGTTATTATTTAGACGGTGTATTTTGTATCATATAATTTATTCTGTCCTGATATATCTTCCACTATTTTGTCAAAATATATCCTCTATGCTTCTATACAATTGTTCTTGAGTATTCAAGATGTGCATAAAACATAACGCTTAATTTATGGTCACTTTGATGCACTCATTGCATTTTAATTATTGTAATTGTATTGTAATATATATATATATATATATATATATATATATATATATATATATATATATATATATATATATATATATATATATATATATATATATATATATATATATATATATATATATTACATAAGCCTGATGTCGTCCTCCTGGACCATCAAACCAAGGAGGTGATGTATGTCATCGAGTTCTCGGCTCCTGCCGAGAAGAACATTACCTTGAAGGAGGAGGAGAAACGGACCAAATAAGTAGATCTCCGGGGTGAGTTGCGGACGCTGTACCCAGGCTACTCTGTTAAGATGGTGGTTCTGGTTATCGGTGTTCTCGGAGGGATGAAGCCTATAGTGCTGTCAGAACTGAAGATTATTCCGACTTGCCAAAAATCGATAGAGTGGTTGACAAATCAAAGCGGTCATCTTGGGTTCTCTGCGTTTACTTAGGGCACATGATTATGGATCCACGGTAACTAACTTCACAGGCTAATGTAGGGCTAGTGTGTGCTAGTGTTGCGGATGATACACCGGCACTTTTCTTACGAGTATCGAAGCCGTCGGAGAACAGTCCAGCATCCGGAATCGGAATATATATATATATATATATATATATATATATATATATATATATATATATATATATATATATATATATATATATATATATATATATATATATATATATATATAAATACGTATGTAGAGCATATTCTAGGCGTTATATTTACCAGTAAAGCATTAGTTATGTTTTTATTTAACCATTATTTTAATGATAAATGTAAATTCAAAACGCATGAAATCGCATGAAATTTTTGATTGAATATTATCACTTTTACTGTACTATTAGCAGCATTTTGGAGAAGCTCAGATGATAGTAGTACTAGTAGATGTCGACATATTTAACATGTCTACTTTTACTGGTTCACTAAATCTTTAAATACGTTAATAATGTTATATTCAGTATTAGTATCGAATGTTGCAACATATACTTAACGTGAAGACTAGCTGCGATTAAGTTCAACTGTATATCACCCTTCTCGTTTGTTCCATTGCATTAAATTTTATTGCTGTGTATATACAGCACGTTTCTCTGGTATAACTGACAATAACATTGATATCTTCAGCAATTTAGTTCTTTAAATGCAGTACTTTTAAACTAAATCATCCACTAGATTGAAACATGTTCCACAGTATATGAGTTTGATGAGAATAATTAGCGCTCTAGAGGATTTAGTCTATAAAAGGAAGTATGTATGTGCTTTAATTGCGAATATTTATTTTAAATTAGAAATTGTAATTCATATACAATATATTTCATTTTATTGTCTAAGACTTAATTTAATTTTAATTAGTGTCTCTTGAATATAAGTTCATTTAAATAAGAATAAGAATGATCAGAAGCCTATCTTAATTATAGTATCAGAATAATTATTCTCATACTACGTTAAAATGTTAAAATCATTCTAATTTGTTTATTAATATATTTGTTCAATAATATATTTGTTTCTTAACTTTTTGTACTATTTTACAGTACAATAAGCCACTATCCATAATACATTTAATAACTATAATATTGGGCACTATTTATAATATTCGGTTAATTTCAATCATTGGATGTAAAAAATTGCAGTTTCCGTGAACTTTTTACCCAAACTACGTATTTAAGAATTTTGGTAACCAATTTTTTTCCGATATTTTTTTATGTATCACGTTCTATTTTTAAGTTTGTAAGTAATTTAGATTAGTCGGGCATGGCTCCAAAAATTAATACTTTGAAATTAACCATGCATGAATTTTTTTACTATTTTTCCAGCCACACTCCTTTATTGCTACTCGAAAATATTCACTTAATCCGGCACAACTAGTCTTTGATTAACCATGAAAATGAATTTAATAATTACTCATTAACACTTGGAACGCAAAAAAGCAATCAAAAATGAATTAACCGCACTACAGGGTATCATTAAGTTTACCTCCGCTTTTTGTGATTTTTTCGCCGTAATATCGTGACACTCGTAACTCGTGCAGGTCTTTAGGAAAACGTCTTCTCTGAAAACGCAATTGATGGTTTAGGCACCATTAATCAAAACGTTAATGACTTTTGGTGTTTATTTTATTACCGTAATTTTCTATCGATTGGCGATGATAAATCCTAACAGTTTTTGTTAAATACAACTTGAAACATATGCATACGGTTCCTTGTTTGTCACGCAGATTAATGACTAGACGATTTATGACTAAAAAGATTACGGGTACTACGATTCATATGGGAAAATTGAAGGCGCAGTGAATCCTCTAGGTTAGAATCGAAACTATTCATTCATTATTACTTTGTATATATTTTTAGTCAGCTTTCGTGTTGTCATTTAAAGTTACATCTGCAGTATTAATGATTGTGTCTATAATTGCACGATTTCTACGTAAAATTGGGTGTGTGTGACATGACAAAGGAAATATAACTTATTAAAGATACTTGTAGCGGGAATTTCTTATTTACTTTTAAACAGTAGATTTCCATTAATTTATTAAATATTTTTATGGCTAAAAAATATCTTCCAGGTCCTCCGCCATTAAGAAATATACTGAAGTATATTATGAGAAATATGTAATTCTTAAACAGCTATGTTTTATTTGTTTAATTAAAAACTGCATATCAGAATGGGGGAGTATACAAGGTGATTAATATTCCCTGTACATGAAGCAACCGTATGCATACTCTTGAGGTTAAAAAGGTGATTTTACTAAATTTACCTATATACCAAGTTTATTCATTTAGCACTATCTGCTAAATGAATAAACTTGGTATATAGGTAAACCTAATCTATCTAATTTAAGCAAACCATACCTTAACGAAGAATTTAAAATTGTACATGTAGAGAAGAAAGACTTAAAATTAAATTTATTAGAATCTTTAGAAATTAATAAAGCAAATAAATCTGATATCATATTAAATGATCAAATAGAAACAAACTCGTCCCCGTTATTAAATTTATTTTAGTTCTACATGCTATCCAAAAATTGTGTTTAAAATATACAGATAACATCCGTTGAAATTTTATAACTTATTTCCAATAGTTTAATAGTAGGAAATCCCATAGTAATAAACCCAGAATTACCCTAGTTATATAAACGCAGTTCCACAATGTAAAATTTAGTCTATGTACTCAACATCTGAAGCCACTGTGTTGGCGAAACAATTGTTATGTTTAGCAAATAAAAAGTGAAAATCTGACCAGCTAAGTTATTTTGAATTTTGAAGTGAAATAAATTAAGTCTAGTTACAATCGAAAATTCGTTATTGATTGGAATAAGACAATTACTTAAGCTAAGACTGTTTTGTTGAATTAATACTTTACAAAGGAGAAAGAACAATTTTGTCACGATAACGAATGATTTGGTGCCTTCTAGCGTTAACTTATTTTAACCTATGAATATTCAAAAGTATGTTATACGTGTTACTCCCACGTATATAAAACATTGGGATACCCTGTATGTTATATTGATCTGTTTGTATATTTATTAAAGCGTAAAAGTAAATGAAATCACGAAGTATATTAGAAAGGTTTGATCTATTACTCGAGTGAACGAAATAAATAATTGTCAGGAGTGACTACTTGAAGTATACATTACATTGAACCATCTACTATAGGATCACAGTATTATAATAGATCAATATTATTTTACCATAATACGACATATCCGTTTTTCTTATGAAATTAGAGATAATATAATCATAATAGATTTCATGAGATTAATATAATTTTACCGAGGCATGTAGTTTATATAGGAAGAACACGTAATCTATCTTTTATAAATTTAATGTATAATTTATTTCATCGCTATTTGCCAAATAAAAAACCACAAACGGCTCTTATCTCATACCGTGGCTTATTTTTATGGCTAGGCTCAGGTAGACTGGTCCTGTTATCGGCAAGATAATAGAGTTTTTTATTTGACAAATAGGGCTAATACTTCACAAATTTGTTATCTTAAGGTCATGATATTTATAAAAATTTATTTATTATTTTACATTAATGTACATTAAGATACAACTCTCCTCATTAATGTTCATTTCTGCTTACATTTCTTTCATATTCTTTATTTCATTTTATCGTTCATATTCATTTTTACTTCACTTAAAGTAGCTTAAGCTATTATCCTTGACTACTTAATACATGTTTGGACTACACTCTAATTTTCCTAATCATTTTATTTGACATAATATTAAAATTTTAATTGGTTGAATGACTATGACTAGTTGATGTCATAGTAATACTATTTTTGTATACATTAGAATTTTACCACCGCTTTGTATTCATAATATTTATATCACAATCTTAATCTTTATTTATAATAATTCGAAACCAAATCATAAGGGTTATTGCTTGTTTACGTCTTTCTTGTTTGTTTTAAATTATTATACTCTTTTAAATATATCGCAACTCTTTACAATTTTTAAAAATAACAAAAATAATTGTAAATATTCCTGGATCATTAGACAGTTTGACATTGAGTGCGTAAGTTGACTTGCTGTCTCACCAGATGTGTTTCTTTTTAAAAGAAAATGACCTTAACTATAATAGTTGACCTTGCCTGTTTTTAATATAAACCTAGTTAATTTGTATATAAACCTAAAATATATGTGTAGAACGGTTATCTGTTATACACAGATATTATCGTATATCAAAATATTTTTCTTCAGTTACTAATAGTGAGGAAAATATTAATGTAATAGCTTTCTTAAACACTAAATGACTTAAAAAGTTCAACACTAAAATATTATAGTGAAATTTACATATACATCTGGCTAACCTATTCGGTTTAATTGAGTCAAAATAATTGGTTAAACCAATTATGTTTTTACCATTTTACTGATATTCATAGTAATATGAATGTGAATTGAATTCCTATTTCTAGAAGATGAAACATCTTTGATTGAAGAAATGATTAACAAAGAAAACTATTGAGTGACTTTTGTTTGGTCTAGATGTTCGTGTAAATCCAGATCGCCATGGACTTTTTTTTATTTGGGTAATATTTGTAATTTTTGGAAACAATATATGTATAAAGATTTTGCAGTTTATATCAAAATAACGATAACTGTTTTGTTTGCACTTTGAACACAATTCGTTGTATTTCTGAGGCACCGATATCCCGTTCATGATGGACTTCATTACTATGGCCTTAAATATATGGTAGAAGAAAATAATTATTTTAAAAGTATTTTGTTTTATTTCTATTAGGTCCCCAATTTCTCAATTAATGTGTGCCCACAATTTCTTGTTGCATGCCATTAGTTTGTATCTCTGGCCTAGGCTAACATTTTGAATCTTAAAGTATTGTTACTACAGTATTTAGATTTATTACTTGATAGTTTTATGAATGAAGAATGGTAGGCCACTTGCTGAGACATGGGGGAATAGTCCGCGATATTTTGGAGGCAGAAATAGGAGTGAAGAAAGGCAGAGGTAGGCCTAGATTAGACTACTGCTCGCAAATAGTAAGGAATGTAGGTTGTAGCACAATTAGCGAAATGCGTAGGTTAGCACAAAATAGGGGAAGCTGGAGGCGTCCCAGTCTTAGGACTGATGACCTAATGATGATGATGAGTTTTATGAATTCATTGATCAAGTTTTCAGTTTTACACATTGCCCATTTTTCCTTTATATATGATAGTCTGCGATTTAAAACGTAAGCTCAAGATTATCTGTAAATAAATAATATTGAGAAATGATCATTGCAAAAATAATAATATTCATTAAAAATATATAGTTTTCGTTTTGTCTCCTATAAATAAGCTTTACGTAACTTAACTTGCAGTAGCATAAATTACAGCATACAAGGCGTTTAATTAATTTTTCGAAATACGGTAAAATGTTAGTAGGTGCCGTTTCTTGTATTTGCCTATACGAAGTTGCACAAGTGGAAGACTACATGCTTATAAATGTTGAACGGATAATTGGAATTAATCACCCGATCGGCTAGACAACTCAACTTAACTGGTGGTAACATAAAAACTGTCCTTATCTGACACACACTATATTTTAGCTTAGGAACGATAATACAGCGGCATATTAGGAGTTGCTTGGTTGTAGCTGCAAGAAAATCATCTCAGATAGGCAGAAACGATGTAGATAACTCTAAATGGGAAAAATCAAGTTACTTGTTGTACTAATGAACGATGCATTGTCACTGATATATTTATCAACAGACCTCCTAGACTCTACTGAATACTTTTTTCAGAAATAACTCTACCATTAATAAAAATCTTACATTATGTTTAAAGCGTATATATAAAGTTATTATATATATATATATATATATATATATATATATATATATATATATATATATATATATATATATATATATATATATATATATAGTATTATACTGATTTACATTTATATTTCTTAATAGTGGGTTGAGGTAGAAGTAGGTATGTCTCACTAATTTGTAAGTATTGCTTGCTCTTACAGCCTAGAAATGTCAGGGCAGTCAGGTGAAAACAACGGCCGTTTTTCTAATCACGAAGCCAAAAGTTTTAATCAGTTTAGAGCCACATGGTTCATATGCTCAGAAAACAATAGTTTATCACAATGTACAATACACCAAGATCCTTAATATTCTCAATTCGTGTTGAAACTGTACTACTAAGAGAATAGTCATATATTAATGGTTGCTTGATTAATATATAAAAATAAATTTTATATTTTACCGATAGTTTAGTTAATGTTTACTGATAGTTTAATTTTCTTCCAAATACCATAACACAATAAGATCGATGAGTTCTTGCAACTTCACCGGATCACCTAAGCAGGTTGTATTTTAAAATAATATTAAGTCATCGTCAAAAAGATGATGCTACAAAACCATCAGAGATAATGAAAGACATTAAGCATTAGAGACATTAATAAATAATATGAAAAATAATGGTCCGAATTTGGAACCTTGAGGTACTCCAGAGCAGGCTAAAAACACCTTCAATGTATAGCCTTTATACGACACAAATAATATATGTCTGAATAAATACGATTTTACTAAATGAAGGAGATTACTACTGAATCTATGTAATACTAATTTTAAAAAATAGTACAGTATGTTTCACATTGTTAAAGGCCTTCAAAAATCAATATACACCACATCTACCTTTGTTATCTATATGATTTGCGATTATCTGGAAAATTTATGCCTAATTTATAATCGTAGAGCGTTTTGCTATGAACCCATGTTGATTAAGATATAAAATGGACACACCATGATAAATGTGGGTATAAACATTTCGAAAACGTTTGCAATATTTGACAGCATGGCGATTGGGCGATAAATTTTTATATCAGATGAATTGTCACTTTTTAAAATAGGAGAGATCCTTGCTACTTTGCAAGAGCTTTGAGCAATCTTTAACAAGAAATCTTGGGGTCATCAATCAAAATCATTTTGTTTTGATATGGTTGTCGAATGTCAATTTCTTTAAATTTGACTACATTGATACAGGTTGAGTGATTGCCAAAATTTATGTTTATAGCCTGCATATTCAGTGGAGAAGACACTGGAAAAATATCTAGTAAATCCATTTACAATTTTATATGGAACATCGAAACTATTCTTCATCGAAGAAAATCATTGACGAAATACGCATTGAATTTGTCTTACTCCGAACATGTAAGATCAAAAAGCTCTGGGATCACTCTTGATCCCAGATGTTTTTGTTGTATATGATACGATGATATTTTGCGATAGCTTGTTGTATAGGATATGATAATAGCAGTGATGTAGATTTGAATAAGGTCACTTAGGTGATGCCTTTTCTTAATTTTTTTTGTGATAATAAGCTTTCAGTTTAATATTATTAATTATTTCAGTAGTGTGCTATGCTGGATATTTACGCTTATTTTATATATATATATATATATATATATATATATATATATATATATATATATATATATATATATATATATATATATATATCCTTATACAGTGCTATTCAAAAGTCCCCTCCCCCCCTCTTATCTTTGGAACGATTATACATAAACTAGTGAAATTTGGCAACTGAATATTAAGGGTTGTAAACTTCCCTACTAGTGATGATAGATGACGTATGCGTCAAAGATGACGTCACAAGGTCATTGTGACCAATAATTTTAAATGGAACCCTATGGCAAGCGACACCTCTTTTAAAAGGTATCGAAAAAACCTATTCAATGATACTAATATTGTGTCTGTTTACGGCAGTTTTGACAACTGGCTTTCAAAAACCGCAAAGCTGTGATGAATTAAATTAGTTAATAATAAAATTTAAAATTCAAGCTCCGCCACTGGATAGTTGGATAGTAAATAGTCTGACGTTTTTGTAAGTCTCCCCAATTTGATGTTTTTGTAGCTGTCAAAGTTTTTATACATTTAATAATTTGTGTATTGTTGATCGAACGTTTAACTGTTTTAGTACCTTGTGGTAATTTTAAAATATTTCTACATTCAATAATTTGTTAAACTGTTGTGAGCTGAACGTTTAAGTTCTTCAAGAAGAGAAATGGTACGTGTTTTAGGTGATAAAGTAGCAGCGATCCTAATACTTGGTGAAACTGGAGAAAATATTCATGCAGCAGAACACATTTTTAATGAAAGGTTTCCCGATCGCCCAGTTTCGAGGACTTATTTGAGAGAGCTTCTTCGTAAGTTTAAAACAACGGGTAGTATTAATGATGCAAAACGATCTGGCAGACCACAAATTTCTGATGAGAAAAAAATTGATATACTGGCAGAAGTAATAGTAAATCGTACTTCTTCAACAACTCAAGTTGCATTAACCCGTGAAGTCAGTCAAAGTACAGTGCACAGGGTGTTGCAAACAAAACAAATTTCACCCATACAAATTAAAAATGGTTCATCAACTCTCAGACGACGATCCAGACCGAAGACTGCAATTTTGTGAAAATATGGAGACTAAAATTAACCAACAGCCAGACTATGTCAAAACAATTTGTTTTAGTGACGAAAGTACTTTCTATCTAAATGGAAATGTAAATAAAACGTGAGATATTGGAGTGACGCAAATCCTCACATGTTTCGTGAAACACATACTCAGTATCCCGAGAAGGTCAATGTTTGGGCAGGTATACTGGGAAACCACATCGTTGGGCCTGTTTTTTTAAATACCAACTTAACTGATGAGGTGTATCTGCAGATGTTGCAGAGATGTTGACACATTTGAAAAAGTACGAGAAGACTTTCGCAATAGGATGTTTTACTGTCAGGAAGTAGATGGAGCTCACTTCGAGCAATTACTATAAGTAGGTACTGATTCTTGAATCTGTATTGAAAATTATTATCCAAGTTTACTGATTACTGATTTAATCCATCAAAACTACCATTAATACAAACAATATTAGTATCATTGAATAGGTTTTTTCGGTACCTTTTAAAAGAGGTGTCGCTTGCCATAGGGTTCCATTTAAAATTAATGGTCACAATGACCTTGTGACGTCATCTTTGACGCATACGTCATCTATCATCACTAGTAGGGAAGTTTACAGCCCTTAATATTCAGTTACCAAATTTCACTAGTTTATGTATAATCGTTAAAAAGATAAGAGGGGGGGAGGGGACTTTTAAATAGCACTGTATATATATATATATATATATATATATATATATATATATATATATATATATATACATATATATATATATATATATATATATATATATATATATATATATATGTATACATATATATATATATATATATATATATATATATATATATATATATATATATATATATATATAAGGACAAAGTAACTATACGAACTATAAATTTTTACATAAAATGCTTCATATATAAAATTTTCATCGGTATGTTGCTGCATTTCAATTGAAAATGAACCCTCAGGCCATTAGGTGAACCATTTCTTTGTGCTTATCTTTACTTCTTGTTTTCCACCACAAATGTACTACTTTCGTTTATACTTTATGAAATTCTTCATTAAATTATTCAAATTCATCATAAACATCAATACTCTTTAGTTTCTTGTATATTTAAATACTACTTTGAATTGCTACTGATTATTCTGATCTGATTTTGATTTCAGCACAAGTATTACTAATATACAAGGTCCGCCAGGAAGATATGGTGTATTTGAAAAGAATGACAAAAGCTAACTTTTGAACGAAATTTAAAATTTATTGTTTATATGCATTAGTCATTGATTTTATGAATTGTCATTGAAGAATACATAAAATAAGTCAGCTGCGAGAAATCACATCAATTAGGTGGCATCCATTTTTGTTGAGGCATACTTGTAGACGGGTGGCAAAATCATCCATACTCCTTTCGAGCATAGCACGAGGAATCCTTTCAATTTCGCGCGTTACGGTTTCTGAAAGAGCTTCAAGAGTTCGCGGTTTGTCTATGTAACTTTTAGCTTTTAAGAAGCCCCATAAAAAGTAGTCACAAGGTGACAGGGATAGTGACCGAGGAGGCCATGCCACATCAAAGAAACATTTTCTTAAAAAGCCCATTATTCCCCTTGACGTATGGCAAGTCACCCCATCTTGTCGGAACTAAACTGTGTTGATTCTAATATGTCATCTTCTTAGTTGTGGCAGGAAATAATCACGCAATATGGCGAGATAGTGATCTGTGTTAACAGATGCTGTCCGTCCCTTTTCAGGAAAAAAATACACGGCCCAATAATACAAGTTCGACATACGCCACACCAAACAGTTCTTTTCTCGGGATTGCAGGGGTTGTTCGAAAATTCTGTTTGTGTGCCATCCCCGATAAATGAAACTGGGCCTCGTCACTCATGAACAAAACAATGTTGTCGGCCAACAGTTCCAACATATTTTCTGCGAACCTATGTTGTCTCAAACCTATGTTGTCTCATTTTTCTGCAATTGTTGGACCAACAAAATTTTAAATGGATGAAAAAAAGGTCCAGGTGTGAAATTCAGCGATCTGAGATATCTGATATTGCAAAAGCGCGAGCGTGTCGTTCCCCTGAACGACGAGTGATTTATTCACCGCTTTGCGAGTGATGGTAATGCGACCAATGCCGACCAACATTAAAATGGTTTCGAAATCATCGCTGTGTGAGCACCACAGAACGACCACACTATAAATGAAAGTGTTGTAAATAAACACACGATGTGTCACAGACCACGGCTTCATGGCTATTGGAGTGGCATCCCGCAGCGAGTAGATATCAACCATCTTGAACATATTTTCTCTGCGCAGGTGCGCATAAAAGTCATCTCAAAAACACCATACCTCTCTGGCGACCTTATATATTAGTCATATTGCACACAAGTGACGTAAAAACCTTTCTTCATTTAAAGCACTTGTAAGCATAATAGTATACAATTTTTTAGTGTATTTTAAATTATATAAATGAGATGAGAATGTAAATGAGATATATAAATTATGTATCTATTATGTAAGATTGCAGGGGATGCGAGGTTTGGGTTTATTGGAATTTCTATTTACAAATATCACCAAATTATTTCGACGTATTTTTACGCCTTCCTTAAAAACACGAGGCCCAAATAGTTAGCTAATATATAAATATATTTTCAAAAGGAAAGATATACTATATAATAATTTATATTATGGTATTAATGCAAGCCACTTTAGATACTGCAGCTTTGATTTTTCATTTCGTTTATCGTTTCCCTCTATACAACAGTAGAACCATCCTATTATAAGTTTTCCCACGGTGAAGGAATTTATGTTTCATTAAAGTTTACTATAATTACTTTTGTCCCAATATTTATATTATTCCTTTTGAGTTCACTTTGAGTCAGTTAATTTTGTTACTGTCTTATTTACTAAATATCCATTTTTTACAAAGAGACGGTTCTATAAAGTTTAAAGCATTATTGCATTGCAGATATATTTAAAAATCTACAAATTGAATCATAAGGAGAGCTTAAACAATTTGAGAAAGTAATATACAAATTACAAGCTGTAACTGGACATTACCCCATAAATTGTTCTAAAGAGTGTTACAATAAGAGTGCAAGATTTGAATTGCGCACCATTTTAGCTGTCATTATTTAGTAGGTCAATAGTTATGACAGGTAGATAGAAGACAGGTAGTACCTAGTAAACATTTGGCGCTACACGATGCAACAATGCGTCCTTGAAAATGGTGGAAATTTCGTTGCTGTGATTCGTCGTTGCTAATTGCGTCCAATTCTCGGTAGAAATAATATTCCAAGTCTATCAACTGTGAAAATAATAGTCGAAAAATTCGAAAGTACTGGTTGAGTTATTGATGTGAAATACACGACCCGAGATCGTAGTGATCATCCAGAGGAAAACATCACGGAAATTCGCGAGAGTGTGGCCGAGAGCCTGGGGATCTCCATCATCGTCATTGTGAACAAGAATTGGATATTTCAACGGCTACTCTTCACCGTATTCTCACTGAAACTTTGCATCTTCACGCCTACAAAATTCAACTGACCCAACAACTTCTGCCAACAGACCATGTACAGTGAAGAGAGTTCGCCAATTCGATCATCGAACAACAAAAAGTGAGTGCCGATTTTGTGGACAAAATCATCTTCAACGACGAGGCCCATTTTCATCTCGATGCCTTCATCAATAGGCAAAATTGCCGCATTTGGGGCTCCGAAGATCTACGAATGATTCATGAGAAATAAATACATCCCAACGTGTCACTGTTTGATGTGCATTACGGTCTGAAGGAATCACTGGACAATGTTTCTTTGAAAACGAGGCATTAACGGTAAAAGGCGAACGACATTGTGATATGATAAACCAGTTCTTTTCGCTTGTATTGGAAGATATTGTTCTTGAAGACATGTGGTTTCAACAGAACGGTACCATTTACCATACCACCCGTGAAACATTGACGGACTTACACGAGTCATCCCTGGTCATGTCATCTCCTGTTTTGGTGACAGATTGTGTGAACATTGTGGCAGTGAAGATTGTGTTGGCACAATCTTGCGACTTAACACCTGTGGACTTTTTCTGTGTTTGACGTCTCAGGTTTGTGCCACCAAACTCACGACCACCTATGCCTTAAAGGGTGAAATTTAATGATGTATAATACCACCAAATTTATACAAAACTGTTATTGAGAATTCCGCCAAAGGAGAACTGGTGTACCACTAAAGCCTTGGCGGCCATTTGCCGAATGTGTTGTTCCCAAGGCATCCGGTATATATGTTGTGAATACTTTGCTATAGAAAACCATGTTTTATTTAAAACACCCATCTTGTGCTCTTACTGTAATACCTTTTAGATATGTTGCAGTGAGAAGATAACTTGTTAAGTGCATATTGTACGTTGCATAGTCGCTAAGAAAATTATTTGCGGTAAATACATATTTCCAGACAAGGGGCAAAATATTCTTGTCAATTATGACAGGATAAACATCCATTGGTTTGGTGCAACTTTTCAAGCGCTTTGTTATTTTATAAATTGTAATAGATTTATTTTTCTGTGTCTATATAGTATATATCATTGTAATATGATTCACGGCATATATACGTCTTCTGAATACATATTTCCATATATACAATTATGTTTACTTAATCTTGAATTAAATACCGAACACTTAATATAATAAGCGTAGTCAATGTCATTTGCTGACTTGATTTATTTTTGTACGCTAACAGACAAAGGATAAGGTCGAATTGTTTTTCTAGATTATCTCGAGTCATCTTTATTGACATATCATGTAAAGAGTGAGTTACTTGAAGAATTTTAATCACCCTGGGAACATTTCAATCAAATAGCTCGGCATTTCAATAGGTTTATTTATTACACGTCTACATCTTGTCACTACTATGTGTATACACAACAACAGTATCTTTATCTGTCCGTTTATTCTTCTCTAAGAAACCATCATAGACACATGGGCAGTGATAATTTCTAAATATTTATGGTGGACAGATTTCTAACATGATAATTGGAAACCTAGACAGGCGAGCAGCAATCATATGTCATCATGAGATCATTAGATGTGTACTATTATTTGCGAAAGGTTTATTTTTAATTAGCGATTTGTATAAAGGCATAATAGAATCGAATAGAAAAATTCTGTCTGGTACGACAGAAGGTTAATGGGCACTATTGTCATATCTTCCATCGTTATTACTCAATGTATTTTCAGATTTAACAAAGTTAGAAAAATGACAGAAATTATTTAAATTAGTAAATCATTCTTAACTCTATGAGATTGTAAACGGAAGAGATAGGTTATCGGTGGAGAGAAATTATTACATTTGAGAGTAGGATAGATATTGAAACATTTAAAATTTAGTATCATTTCAGGCAATGATCTAAATGATGCCAACGTATTAAAACATATATTTCGCTAAATGGTGTGAACGTCGTAGTATTTACCTTTAGTGGTGTAATCTATTGAAGATAGACAGAATGAACTGTTTAAAGCATTAGTAGTCTGTTTCTATTCGTATACTTTAGCACATGTACTACCACGCCAACGTTTAAAATGGAACCTCAGGAGGAAATTACGCCCGCGGAACTACAATAAAACTAACACCGCATATGAAATATATGCTATTATATAAAAATTGCTACGAATATACCCAATTCCAAATATTAATTATATTTATAATTAACATATATTATAATGTCCATTATAAAAAAGTTATTCTCGTAGGAGAAAATCAACACGTCTTAAAAATGTTCGACCGCCAACTATATCTCTTCCATGTTTTAGCCAGAACCTTCCAGTTCACCTTCCTCTTCGAAAGTCTCTGTCAATTTCCACACAAATCTCACAAGTACCTAGGGAACAATGACTGACACCAGCAAAGCCCTGATTGCTGGTGCAAGGAATAGATGCTTCAGGAGGGTATTCCAAAGGCACCGCTTAAGTTGCACTTGAATTCAAGCACGTGCCATTCAGCCCTAGGCATTGTTGCTAACACCGTAGCTTGGGAGCGCATAAAACTTCAGGTGAGAGCACCACTTTCCACCTGGGGAGACCCCTTCTTAGTCCTCCACCTGTACCTCACCAACTAGGGTCGAGAGGTATCTGAATGCTAATCGGCAATCTTCCACCCACCGTGGTCATCCATAAGTACACCACGATGTTTCTTTCCCTACTGGATTATCGATAATCCAAAGCCACCCTACCAACTACAAGGTGTTGGGATCCCCAGAGGGATTGGTAGTGCTAAGTAGATAGTCATATTTTTAACGGTTATCATAAATTTTATTTAACATAATTGAGTCTAACGAAAATAAATACGGCGTATATTTAGATAATTACTTTATGGTTAATTTGGTGGGCAGTGACTATCGAAATAATTTTGAAGAACATCTTATGGGTTATGCAAACGTAAGTTTAATATCAATAACTAATATTTTGAAACTACTTCCATATGAAACAAAAAATAACTAACACCATGCTGTTGTTAATGCTACTGTAACTATTACATTATTCTAACAACTTTAAAATAATTCGATTTTAAAGTTATTAGAATAGATTTTGTGGCAATATACCTTTCAATTTATTTAAAAAAAAGTAATAAAACTATATAGTTTCAATAGACGGTGGTAAGAACTACATAGTGACTACAATATTCTGGTTTAAAGTGATTTTAATTGTAATATGGTATAGTTTGGACAAATGATATAATAACTAAACACTGGCAACTACGGTCTCAGTTGGAACCTCTTAAAAGGAACCCCCTCTTACTGGAGGTTCATCGATTGATGTATAAAATTATAGAACCAACAGCGTCTACGAGTATATTTCGAATAACTATTATTATCAGACATAACTAATGAAATCCTTGTATAATGTTACAGGTGACTACAAAGAAGGTGATGATTTTATAATAAGTAAATTTATTTGAATAAGGTTATCTACTAAACAGGCAAACTATAAACAGAACAAAGATAATTATGATTTTCTAGTGATACGCATCTTCAATATTTAAGACAATATTCATATGATAATTTTACTATCGCAATTTCGATTACGTTACTTGTCTTTCAACTAAATTGACAACCAAATTCACTAACACTCTTTAATTGAATTTGGTATTTAGGAGTAACTGCTGTTTTTATAGTAGATCCGTTTCTTGAAAGTTATGTTGAATTAAGTGTATCATTATCATGTAGCAATCAAGAATCGTCGAATATGAACAAAGTAGGCAATCGTCAAATTTGAAGGAGCAAGGTTATGTGTAGACTTTTTAATAACAGATTAGAAAATATAAAAAGTGGGTTGAGGACATTCACAAGATGGATGTTATGTTTGTATTCATTTGATATTACTTGTCAATATAGTTTTTGCTAAAAAGGTAATTAAGAGGACTGCGAGTTTGATTCCGATTTTTCATATTCAGCATTTTCATATAGATATTTTGAGTTAGGCACGTATGCGTGAATATTTTTATAAAATGGAAACAGAATAACAAAAAACTGCCATGTATTAATTGAATGAACTTAATGAATGATACATTGTGACAATAGTCACTAGTCATACGAAGATACAATCTATTTCAGTCAGACAGTCGAGCTTTTATCTATCCAAATGTATTTTTCCTATAACTGCAATAATAAATAAAATGCAAGGTTAATGCATTCTAAGGTTATTATATGTACCTACTTAGAAACGGTCGGAAAATATTAGTTGGCGTATAAAAAGGCGCCATATAATATATGTATATCACAATTTAGTAGTCAGAAATATGCAGTTCCTTCGCATCAGCTGATTTGGCTTTATATTACTATAGGCGATGCTCAAAACAGTTGAGTGCTATTCATGATGCAGGAAGTATACTGGAGGGGCAGAATATACAGTTAGTCAGATCCAGTCGGCCTTGAATAGAATGGACTTGAATAAATACATATTTGCTTTGATATTACCACTACCTGCTACGTATGTGAGTTAAGTAACCCTAGTTTTTGTTACAGAAACTAATACTTTTTTGTTAATCGACTAATGATAAAATATAATCATCAATACCGTGTAAAGGTATTTGATTACTGATAAGCCATTCATGAGTTTATTTGTTCTATAGTCACGATATGTTGACAGCGTGCCTTTGGCTTATGGTAATTATTTATTCATTAGGTAATAGATATTAAGTACTTTTTACTAGGAACTACACATCGGAGCCGTAAACAATACACCATGTGTCAATTTAAATTGAAAATATCAGCTATGTTAGTGTCAAGTAGAGAAACGTTGCTTGTAAACGATTTTTAATTAGGTAGCTGAAGATAGCGTTAGCATTGTTTTTGTTATGCAAATTCGACGTGTTTGTTTATCCCATGCCAGTGTTTATTTTTGCAGTAACGGATATAAAATTAAAGTCAATGAAATGATTGTTTACGTGTCTGTCACATATCAGTGTAACGGCGATCATCCGCAGTCAGTAAGTCGTAGGCATTTACCTTTTTTCCGATGTAGAGGGAACTCTTGCCGTTTTCGCAGTGCCATTAGTAATACGTCCAGTCTCCTCCAGCATCGATAATTGCCTGACACCTCCGAGGCATACTTTTCACAAGATTTTTGGCGTATTCCCTTAGAAAAGACCTGCAAATTTTTTCGAATTCGTTGGGAGGACTGAGCGAAATTGCAGGGTCGGTTTTATGGAGCTTCAGCTTGATAAAAACCCATACATGTTCGATGGGATTTGCATCGAACTGAGTTGCGACTGAAATGGCCAATCTAAAGTGACGACGCTTTCCTGTTCTCTTCACAATTTGCACGCTTTGCTTCGATGCTTTGGATCGTTGTCCTCTTGGACTATCCAATCCTCAACGTGTTTCTTATACCAGCAGACGGTAATAAAGCTTTCTGGTAAATTTTGTTCATTTTTTCGGCGTTTAAGTTGTCGGTGAGGAGATACAACGTATCGAAATCTGTTTTTGAAAGGCACCTTCAAACATGGACCTTGACGGGGTGTTTTACAGTCCGTTGGAGCAATCTGCTTAAGGGATTTGCCCAGGCATGTTTGATGCTCGAAAACGCCCAAAAAGATACTTCGTTGGTGAAGATTACATTGCTCCAATCACGATCCAAGTTCTCTTGAGCCCACGTGAGGCGTTTCGCGACATATTTCTCACTCAGCAATGGTTTCAGCATTGTGCTCTGATATTTAATGTTATTATCGCGCAAATGCCTACGAATTGTTTCGTGATATATTTTCACACCGTTTCTGCTCAATTTTCTGTTGCTTCACGCAGAGTCAAGGCAGGGTTTTTGGAATACAAGTCGCGAACCATTTTTTCGACTTTATCTGACACTTTTCCAACACGCCCACGATTCGGAAAGTCATCGACATTCCCAACCCCCGAAAACAGGTTCACCCACTTAGTTATGACCTGCTGCGATATTTTCATGTATTTTGCGGCAGCTGAATGTGTCATTTTTGGTCCTCGGGGATGAGAGCACAAAAACACTGCCTCGTAGAGTTCAGCGTCTCTTTGACCTGCCAGAATCAAATTGAATCCAAGTAAGAAGTGTTCCTTTCCATACTACGAAAAAGACAAGAACTCCATCTACGTTGGTATAAAAAATGTAAATGGCTACGACTTACCGGCTGCGGATAATCATCGATACGCTCTTATGTGACAGATTGTATATACAACAAACTCTTGTATTAGCTGATGTACGATATTTACACATACAAATAACTGAACTATCACAAAATATACCATGCACATATTACATACATAAATGGCTATATATTTTATTAACCTATTGTAATTAAACATATAGCATTTGATAATTTATATTCAGTGTATTAAACTCACAAAAAACTTTCTTTACTTTTAACAATGCATAATTATAATTTTGTAAATTCTATACTGCTATGGTCCTGGAAAACAGTCAATTCATACCAGGAATTGACTGTTTACTTACTTACTGCTTATGATGCTGAAAATTGCATTATTTTTTGTTGATTGGCTCTATTTTCTGAAACAAAAATACATAATAAATATTAATAAAAAATGAGAAAAGCAAAATAAAATAAGAAATTTATCTTGTTTCATTTTATATATATATATATATATATATATATATATATATATATATATATATATATATATATATATATATATATATATATATATATATATATATATATATATATATATGATATCTGACAAGAAGACAAAAGAATAATTGATGCAGAAAATATTTAAAAATTATACGAAAACTTTCAACGATTTTGTTTTATATTTTTGCTGTGCACAGTCTCTCTGCAGATTCCAACAGTAATCTGCACTTCCTTTGATATCCTTCTTTCATTATTAGGATATCATTATGAAACCGTTCATGTTATTCCTCACTATAATTTCGTAAGTTAGAAGGTACTTTGTCTAATTGACTATGCAAAAAATGTAATTTAATGCTCACATTGACCCCCAATCGAAGGGGTGGATGGATAAAGGTGTTAATTATCAAAATACAAATTTATCAGAAAACCGTTTTTAAGAAAACACTTGGTCCATTTTTAATTAAATCAGTAGTCTGCAAAGTTCTATTATTTTTATATGTATGTTTTTAGGTATGTTCGGAATACATATAAACAAATTTCTTCAATTAGTAACATATAAGTCGGAAATCGAGAAAGTAACCACCAAGCCGCCAAGCGGTTATTAAAGTAGTTCCCGAATAGCAAAGCTATTACATAATCACTCTAGGAAACAACTACTCCTCGGTCTAAAGCCCCGCCAGTCATTGAATTATACCTAGAAGCGATCCTCGACCCCTTTCTCGTGTTTCTGCACGATCAGATAAGGTTTCAAAAAATAAAACCCGCCACAGGTAGGATTCGACATTTGTTCCGGATCGGAACCGAACAACATACAGCTGTTTCGAACTTGTTAGTTCTCATCAGTGCCGTACACGGTACGCCGATTCAGGACAAATCCCGAATGAACTTTATGGGGTATACATCTCTATCGATACGATCTCTGTCAGTAACATATAAGTTAAAATACATATAGAAAATAAGGTTGTTGGTAAAACCATCGGTGTTCCTCCAAAATAAAAGGGGGTTGTTGTTTAATGTGGTCGAGTTTTTCAACGGAAATACTTCCAGTTTTCTCCTTTACTATATTAATAACTGGACTGGTGGGAGTTGGTTTATTTTTTTAACAGGTCAACTTTCAGAAAATGTTCGAATTCATCATACGAGGTTTTATATAAATATTTTCCGTAGTCTTCAGTACGAACCCATTTTACGTTATCACGAAAGTTAACTTTTTCATTAACAACATTTTTTTCTGTTTATTAAGTTTAGAGTATTTTAAACTTTCGACATATAACGAAAATGATAGTACATGTCGCAGATGATAGAATTCATTTTGCTGGCTTATCTAATGATGGTTCTGTATTCTTCTGGTTTGTATATATTTTGGTGTTGACGTAGACATTTCTCTATCCTACCAAATTCACGATCTGAATCAAAGAAGGAGTGGCCTGCTGCTGGAAATTTATGATCAATGATTTTAAATCTACCAGTGAGAATCAACTACTGATGTAAACATAAAATTACAAAATTTTTATTTTGTCCGGCACATGAGTCACACCAAATGACTATATGTTTTAAATTTTTCAAAATATTCTTAGTGATTTGTGTGAAGTACAACAAACAACTTGCATTTTCATCACTGTCTCGACCAGCAATATCTTCGGTACATGTAAAAGAAATAATTTATGTCTATTTGTAGAAATACTATGAATCCCGAAATTATACAACCAAATCTGACGCAAGTATAATGCATGCTTTAAGAAGTGGAAAGTTTTGGCAATGTCATTGATTGCTGTAAATTCATGGTTAAATAACACAAACGAGAATTTGAAAGAGCCTCATTTCTATCTTTCTCCTTTTGTTGAAGTTGAAATGCAGCTATGTAATAATTTATGTGCTCAAAATTTTCCTGTCCAGAATCGTATTTGGAGCAGGTATCACTTTTAGGACCTCCGAAGTCTAAATTAAATTCACTGAAAAATATTTTTCGGTATGTGTTTTTTTTTTATTTTGTAATAATCAGGTTTATTGCTTTCGTTGCATTTTGAAATGTATAAGTTATACAATTTGCTAATACTGAGGATCGGTGATAAATATTGACGATTTGGATTGCTATTTTGGGAATAATGCGAGCTTTCTGACGTAAATTCTTTAATATGGTTTATGACATACTGGAATACATCATCTTTAAGTTTGTGTGACGATTAGTGTGTCTTCCTCGCATATCAGTCGTTGGTACAGATGGGCCACTTTTTAGCAATTTTTGGATTAATTTTTTGCGGTCGACTGCAAATATCTTGCATAAAGCGGATTTACAGACTTTAACCCGATTGTCATTTATTATTAAAATGTACTGAAATGAAGCTGACCTTCTTTTCACATTTTTTTAGCACGAATTATTGTTTTTTTCGTGTACAGTATAATCCAATATATTTGCTCGAGACAACCGTTGTTGCGTAATGCCTCTGCTAGTTCTGGGAATCGATCTACTAATGTCACTTAAAGTATTATTTTGATCGAGTAATATACCACAACCAAATTCTTCTGTAACATCCAAGGGCACCTCTAAATATTTCTGTTGTTGTGTGATATCTGTATTCTCTATTTCAAGGGTCATTTGAACCAACAATTTTGTTCGTGGTGACATTTTTACTTAATATATGTATTAATAGAAACCTGGTATAAGCTGCCGGCTCGATTTACTAATATTTATTGCTGAACAAAATACCGAAATAGCTGCACTTGCTCTAGTAAACAATAGTACAACCTTAATTTCGTATCTTTGTTTCGCATTTTTTAACTTCTCTGATGAATAAAGGTGATAAGGTTACTTACCGCTTTTATCCACCAGAAAAAATGAGTTTTGTTGCTTCTCAGCGCCTTTAACCATTCGGTATCTAAGCATTTAGCCATAGAAATGACACGAAATAACGTGACAAGTTAGACTATCACTTAACACCTTTATTTAATAGTATATAACATTTAAAAAAATATGTAAATTAACATATTTATCCATCCACCCCTTCAATTATTCAAAACATTTTCACATCCTATGTACTAGTTCTTGGTAGTCATTTACCTTGTGATGTCCCAAATAATTTTGAATGACAAATACATAACTAAACCATGCATCAGATTCTAAAATGGTCATACATCTGTTAAAATTTGGATCTTGAATACTCAGAAACCGATCTTAAATTTGTGACAACATAAAAAATTTTATTTGCTTCCTAGTGTTGCATTAGTACTAATTTAATGGTTTAGGCAAACATGATATTTATATACTATGGAAAATCGTTTGGAGTAAAACTATACTATTCTTAATGTTTTTATTATTGCTTGTATAAAATTTAACACAAGCATAATTGACTCAATTTTACATCCTTATGGTTGTAAGCTATAATGTATTATGACTTTAGAAATATTACAATACGTTACAGAAGGGTGTTTCATATTTCGTTCATATAAACCATCCAGACATTAATATAAACATGACTGTGACAGTGGTAGTGTAAAGGAAATTATTTAATATTCTAAAATTATAGTTTAAATAGTTTACTTTATTTGGGACGATTATATATTATTATATTTTCTTGAACGAATTATTGTATAAGATATACTTCATTTCCATTGTGTTAACTGAAGATGTTATGTGTTTTTATATTTACAAGTATAAAATGTTTCGTCCCTTACAATAAAACAATTCTTCTTATCCAATTTAAGATATAATTTGCAACTCAGTTTTTTAATTGCGTTTTTCAAATAAATGCTAAAAGAAATTTATAATTACTAAATAACGAAATTTATATAGTAACAGAAAGAATATATAAAAAGTGCCAAAATTGCTGCCACATTAAATTATTAAATTAATTATAAGATAAAAAATATTATTAATAAACATCTTAACATCATATGAAAATGTATAATATAATATATAAATATAGTAAATAAAGTAAATATAGAATTAAAGTAAATAATGAAAACCCCATTCCATGAAAATGCCTTCAACAGTAATGAAGAACAAAGAACAATACACAAGATTAAGTTGAATATTCTATATTGGGACTGTCTTTTTTTGAGTACTAATACTAAACAATTGATTGTTGCCCATTCACATGGTATCTGAATATAGATGAATCTGTTTATTTTATGTGTCTCCGAAGTTCTTCATTTTGTAAAATAATCTTTAGTTTTCAAGTAACTGAAGAAACAAATCTGAGTAAAATTGAGCTATCGAAGAGGTCATTCTAGAGGTTATTTACACCAACCCATTACCCAGAAAGAACTATAGATATTACCGGACATAGTTCGATGGTATTCCATTCTACTAAAATACATTTCATTGAGTACGACATCTGGATAGTCTAGACTAGCAAATAAATGGGCAAGTGCTGGAACCACGTCGCGGAAAACTTTTAAATAATATATCCGGGCAAATTTACCTCAATTAAATACAATCCCAAAATTATATCTCTTGCAATACCTATTCTATATTTAACCTTTGTGGATATTAAGTATATGCCTCAATTACCTAGTTCGACAAGTCAGTCTGCCAGTATATATTGTTTTGTCTATCCACAATGCCATTAAACTAAAATAGGAAATGTATAACCGTAGATTGTCAAATAAATATAATTTATTCTGTATTGCTGTAATCATAAACAACTCATTCTACAGCTACAAAATTCTGCTGTCTATAATTAAAGTATATTTAAAGAATATTACATATGTAACACCTCGTATGCCATAGTACTTTGATGCAGTAAGTAAGAAATGATTATAGGTACAATAATACAAAGGGCCATTTAACGTCTAGTGATGTTCATGCTTTTACCATTCATTGTTACAAGCTTGTCAAGGATAGGAACAAGTCTTAAAACTACGATGTCAGACCGCCCACAAGGTGTACAGTAAATAGCCTAGTCTTTACTCAGTCGTATTGAGCCCTTTGCAGAGTGATGCATGTGCCGTGTGAATGTACAGTGTTTATCCACATAACATTCTACCCCCATTAACTGTTGTATTTTTTTAAATAGAAAGAAATGGTAAATATGGAAGTTGGAAATTTTACTGCAATCTCAAACATGTAATTAGAAAAACAATCGAATCTAGTGTTTCGGAGAACTAGACAAAACTTGTTTTTTTAAATAGAGTACACTGTTTATTTTTAGACTTTTTAAATATATTTTATGTGCTTTTCCGATTACAATAATATATACATGTTATATCTTTGCTCTAGTAGCTTGCACAGTATAGCCTTTAAAATAGGTATCGAATATCAAACAAAATTAAGATCGCCATGGAAAACTTGAAACAATAATTACGAGAATTGTTATAAACAGAGTTTGATAGTTTAAATTGAATTTTATTTTTTACGTTATCATAGTTATATAGAATAGCATATTTCTGGATGGAACGTAACATTTTATTAAAAACTATAATCATAAATTATAGACGGTGTTCTATAATACCTCCATTTTGTGCAATACAGAGAGCATACCTCCTTAACAAATTTTGTTTGCAAGAAGCCAAGGCACCAGTCTCGTTCATGTCTCTGATCTCCCGATATATTTTTTCTCTAAGTTCTTCTACGTTATTTGACCTTTCCGTATATACCCGATCTTTCAAAGTGCCCTACAGAATGAAATCCACTGGGGTGAGGTCAGGACTTCTGGCTAGCCATAAAATGGTTCCATTTGAACCTGTCCACTCTATAAAAGTATTATCTAAATGTTGCTTGACAACATTTGATTTATGTGCTGGAGCACCGTCTTGTTGCCAAACAATATTTGGCACATTTAATTGGATTATTAAATCAGAAATCTCTCCTCTTAAAAGATCTAAATATTTTGGTCCAGTTAAACCGCCTTAAAAAAATACCGGTCCAATAATTGAGTGTCGAAAAATACCACAAAAAACATTGACTGAAGTACAACCTGGTCGATGAACTGGTATAAACGGGTGTGGATTTTCTGATGACCAGTGGTGAATATTTCTTCTATTAAAAATACCACATGTTGAAAACCTGGCTTCATCAGTCCACATTATAGAATCTGTAAGTATTTTAAGTACCTAGTAATAGAGTGATAGAAGTTTAGCAGTAATAGTAGAAGTAGCATAGCAGTAGTAGTAGTAGCATTAGTTGTAATAATTTATAAAATAATACGCACCTACAAACAGTTCATTTTCCGCTTGTCTTCCCAACATCAAACAGCAATATTCTTGTCTCCTATAATTATAATTTCCATACAGTGTTTGAACTGGATGGAAGCAATATGATTTAAACTTATGGATTTTCAATATTCTCTGGACCGACGTCCATGAAATTTGTAAATATCTCGATGGATGTTGAATAGAGTGTCTCGGATTTTCCACAAAATATAATAAAACTGCTTCCTGCATATTCTCAGTTGAAACATATATTGGTTTATTTCTCTTATCCTTATTTTTTAAACTTCCAGTAATTGTTAATTTATTATAAATATATCTGAAGTATGTTTTATGTTGTATGATTCTCCCAGGGGATCTTCGTTCGTATTCACGTCTAGAATGCATCGCATTCATTTCGCATAAAATGTAACATTCGACAATGTCATTTTTTTTCACTTATAATAATAATATACCATTTTAAAAAAATACCGAGTGAATACAATAACTGACACCTCAGACAAGCTCTGTTTATAACAATTCTCCTAATTATTGTTTCAAATTTTCCATAGCAATCTTGACTTTGTTTGATCGATATTTCAAAGGGCGACACTGTGCAAACTACTAGAGTAAAGATATAACATGTACATATTGTTGTAATCGGAAAAGCACGTATATTTCAAAAATCGGAAAGAATAGGGTATTCTACTTAAAAAACACAAGTTTGGTCTGGATCTCCGAAACGCGAGATGCGATTGTTTCTCTAAATACATGTCTGGGATCATAGTAAAATTTTCTACAACTTTCGAATTTACTATTTTTTTTTATTTCAAAAAATAAAACAGTTGAGGGGGTAGAATGTTATGTGGATAACCCTGTACACAGAGTTCCATCTGGCCGCGCGTAAAGTGCATCCTTTTCCCTCCGAGTGCTGCCTGACTCTTTCTTCTACTGATACATAATAATCTCACACCTTTTCTCATTCTTGACGAACAGTACATATTAAACTCCAATTTTTGATAATTAGGCCGTTACAAATGAAACAGGTTAAATACTTATTACACTGGTTTCTTAGAATCTAGAGTAGTTCACATAGTAGATATTTGAAATTCAAATTTTGACAAGAGACGCAGTTTGTGTACATAAATATTAAATTCGTAGCTACAGTATAAAGGAATCTAATGGTTTCTTCATTGTGCATAGTGTATAAAGTAACACCGCTCCGGTTGTAAATGTATGTAAATAACGCGCATCGTTAAAATTAAAACTTCTTTTAACAATGGAGCAAGAGGATGCATTAAATCATGTTCATTGAGCCAGGTGTCGGCATAATGATCGCCTAATATAGTATACGATAAGAAGCACTTAAAGTCTCCATCGAATACGGAATGCCTTTTTGCGACTGTTCCAATTGTTTATCTAGCATATCCAGTCAGATAAATCAATATTGAATTTACAATTTACCCTTTATTAACAATGTCCCCCGGCAGTTTATTTTGTAACTCGAAGTAGAACATTGTTAACGTCGTAGGTTTACAATGCTGAAGTTACGTGATTCTTTGAAATCGAGAACAAAATGCACTGAACCATTTATAAATTGGATAATTGCATTAGCATTAGCAAAAAAACTGTGATTCATTGGTAGTTGCGTTCTTCTCTTTTCCGTCAATTTTCCTTCCATTAATTGCATATGAAGAATGCCTACCAGTTAACCGATGATATATATATACCAGTATATGGACTTTAGCTTGTTGCTAAGGATTTACAAACTGTATTTTTTATTCCTTGGTTATTTAATAGGGAGTATATTAATATGGACATTATTATTAATTAATAGTTACTAATTGCATATTTACTATTATTGAACCTACTCTTAACAGCCACAGGAAGCACAATGATACAGGCAATTAAAATACATAACCATCCCTTAAGCCATATAGTCGTATAAAGTAAAAACAATTGTAATTGCTTTGTCTCAAAAATGAAAAGGAATGGAGGAATGATAAACAAAACTATTTCAATCAGTTGTTATTAATATCTTATTAACTTATTTAGTGAGTTATATGTGTTATTATAACAATTGCTCTGTCTGTTTCAAAAAAGGAAAATTATAATTATTTCGTATCAAAAATTAAACAGAAAGGAAGGATTATCAATAAAACTATTTTAGTCGCTTGTCATCAATGTTAACTTATATGCCGCCAATTGTGTAGTTATTCATATTTGTCTATTTAACAATTCCTTTGAAAATTCAAAAAATGATTCAACTAAGAATAAAATACAAAAAATTTGTTGCTATAATATATACTATCCAATTACATAGAATAAGGGTTATGACAATAAACAGGTACCTAATTAACCCTTTCGTTCCCGACTTTTTTTATACGTATGAAAAAATTATTTTTTGTGTTTTTTGAGTTAAGATGACTTAAATCAAGCCAGTAAATGTATTTGATTTTGCTAAATATGTATTTATTTTGAAATAAAGCATGTACACATATGTAGCCATTAGACACCAGTAGTAACAGTTAAATAAAAAAAAACTACAATATAAACTAAGTTCGTTGTTAACCTTTTGCCGTATGGAATTTAACAAAGCAATTGGAGGCAGACGTCATACATAAATGTACTTTACATTTTGAGCAATTCACCCTTAATCTTGATGTACAGTCTTCCATTTTGCATCTTTGGGGGTTTTGATCCATAAGTGGCCAGTGGTCCACACAAGTCCACTGGCTCCATATAAGAGGTAACATTTGATGCTCCATGGACTGGGTTTGCTTTTTATATACTGCTTTATGTCCAGGATACCCTTGAAGGGGATTATTTGCTCATCAATACAGTTGCTTTCTTCAATTTGAAAATTTTGACAACGATTTTGGAAAGAGTCAATAATCGGCCTTACTCTCCATAATCTATCGTTGTTGTCTGGCTTGTCATTGACAATATGAAGGTTGTTCCTCAAATTTGTAAATCTATTTCTAGTCATTACATCGGTTATTGTTGCAATTTGAGTGATTGAGTTCCAGTACTGCCTTACTCTAGGAAATTTCAGTATGCCCATGATAATGTGAATTGCAAAAAGATCTTTTATTTCATTTCTATTTGTATTTATATTTTTATTAGTTTATCTTACCGAATACAAATTAGTCTCCTGTGCAATTGTTTCAAATAGATCTTCTGGGATATATTGAATAAAGCACTCATAAGGATCTCTCATGGGTTCATTTACATTGAAGATAATCTCATCTTCGAATGGTTCTCTTATTGTTGTAAAACTTTTTACCCTCCACTTTTCCTGTTCCCTTCTTTTCTGTTTCCTGTTCGGCTTTTTATTTTTAGTATTGTGATTTTCAGGTTCTGTCACATCATCTTCATTTAGGCATATGCGTAGGCATACGCTCAAACTCATATTTTTCACTATCATATTCATTTTCAGATACATCCGAGATATCTCCATTCTCTAAATCCTGCAGACACCGTTCTATAGCTCGGTCAAGCTCACTACCAGTAAGAGGACGATATTTTTCTCGTATATCATATTCGGAGACTCCTTTCAGAAAAAAGAAAACTAAATTTAGGATATCGCAAATTGCGATACCTAACCTTGCAACCTGTAGATCATATTTGTGTACACATAAAATTATACTTTAGAACCACATGCTTACATACGTGTACATAACTTTTAAATGGGATTTAGGAGTTTATTTTATATTACCAATGTATGAAATATAGTAGAACATGTTGTTACTGTCTTATTTAGAAAATTTTTATATAATTTAGAATGACTATTCTTCAAAATATGTGTGAAAACTAAAAGTAAGTAACTTACCTCCACGCGTCGCAGCCATCTTGGTTCACACACTAACAAATGTTTACTATTTCAATAGAGTTCCACAGTATCATGGTAGATGGCGTTAGTATTATAAACTTATAAGGGTATACGAATGTGAACAGCAAGGCATTGAGAAGTCGGTTTCACATTTATATTTATTAGAAGTAAGCTAAACTTGCGTACACATATGTGACCGACAGGGCCGAAAGGGTTAAGGTTGACAGGAAAACGTGTTTTAGAAATGGTACAATTACGACTATCAAATTGTGGAGACTTCCAGAAATATTATTAAGAACTAAATTCCAATTATTATACAGAGGGATAATTAATTTTGGTAACAGTAAAAAGAGGAGAATATAATATACCTACTTGATCATTTAACAAGTTAAAATAATCACTATGGTTGTATTTATAGATCTCTATTGCTTCTAGCCAATTAAGTTTTAAACCTTTGCTGGCATAGTGTAGGATTTTCATATTATTAATATCTGGGAAATTATGTCCACTTTCTAGGATATGATTAACAGAAGCAGAATCTGTTTTCTGTAACCTGAAGAGTCCATTGTGATCAAGGTACCTAGTTCTAAATTCACGTCCAGTTTATCATATAGGTATATACGCTATTGTACTCCCAGCAATTTATCCTATAAACTCCCGATATTTACTGTATTTCATTTTTGTTTTACTTAATTGCGTTGGGATAAAATTAACATTTAATAAACTTAGATTGTATCAGATTGTGACATTATTTTTTATTACGTGTACCTATTTCAACAAAATATGTTATAACAAGGAAAATTAAATATTATTAAACCACAATATTGAATATTGCAACAGTTATATAAAACAGTGGACAGTGTATTGTATAATGAACATTGCAGTAGTTGAAGGCTTTTCAGTATTTTTAATGCCGAGAAGAAATCAAAATGTAAAACCTTTAAAAGAGATGTTTATAAACAAGACATTCGTACACGCTGAGACCCATCCTGAATATGTAACATACTAGCCTCCTCAGTTTCGAAATCTGTGATTCTTATGTTAATTTAAAATTACTGGCACATGCTTTATCATTTGTATTCTTAATGGCACTCCGGCCATAAGAATGTAAATTTCATGCTCTAGTTTTAAATTCGTTCATGCGTATAAACGGATCAACAAATAAAAATTCTGAAGCAGAATACATTTTAATTATATATTTTTTATGGATAAGGATATTTATTTATAAGGGGTATTCACAAATACAATTACAAACAGTACAAATACAGACAGTAACATTTGTTGCGGAACTAAGAATATATTCCTTAGGATGATATACGTTGTATAAAATAATTCACTGATTGATTGTCTGCAATAATATCGTGCATATCATTAGAATAATATATCCTTTTCTTACTTTTTGGAAGTCTTGACCTAGTTGCATTTTATAAAAACAAATAATGCACTTAATCTCTAGTAACTGTAATAGTAAATGTGTCTTGTTAACAAATAAAATATCAAACATTTGCAGTAACTTCAAGGTTCTATTTATAACCAACACCCATGTTGATCATATGTATACTGATATTAGTTCTATATATACCATTTCTTCTATCTCTACCGCTGCCAATAAATATTTTTATATAACACATAATATTTTTTTATATAACTCTTAGGGAGATCTTCAATTTGTCCAATGGGCAATAAACAAAGTTATAAATCACCCTCAATGAATGATCTCTTTTAAAATCTAAATCTAGACTATACAATTACAATGGAGAATTTTTTCCCATAGGCTAAAGTAGGTGAACTTTTGATACTTATTTTAATTCTGCTTTCACAATTTTTTTATCAGGTAGGGTTTAAAAGTAGCAATGCATTAAGTTTTGCGACGGTATAAATTATTTATTAATAAACGACGTTGTACAATGTGATAAATTTACTTAAATGTACGAATTTTGACTGTAGATTGTATCAGAAACATCTCTCTTCAGCATCCAGCAATAGTCCTCCAACATAGCGGGACTCCATTTGCTTTGGCTCCGTTGCTCCATGTCTAATATATTCTGATTGAATCCTTCGCCATGTTCATTATTGACGGCTTCAAGAGCTTTTGGAAAATAGTATATAGTGTGAGTAAAAAAATATATTTTTAGGCTAATGTTGCATGACACAGCTTTATATGGAGCCAATAGATTATTTGCGATCTTCACGTAATTTTCTGCTTTGCGATTTCCGAAGAAGCCATTGCAAATCTTCTTCAAAGACAATCGTGCTGTTTTTCACTTCCATTTCGCTCCTCGTCGAATTCTTTATCTCAAATATTCTTAGTCTCTCAGTCTTCTAATCTCAGTTTGATCTGAAACTCCACAAATATACCTTTCTTTATTTTAGCATCACTGACCTTCGGGAAATTATTCCTGACGTATACAAATCCAGAATTAATTTTATCCATACCTTTAAAGAAATTTTCATAAACCCTATCTAGATGTGTAAAGGGAGCAAGTAATTTTTCTGGGGATCAATAAGTGGGATATTCATGACATTCTTATTCCCTGGGGTGAATGATTTTTATTTTTTGCCACCTTTTCTTTTTGTAATATTTTTTTCTATCCCGATTGTTCCATTCACAAAGGAACGACGTGTTCTGCACGACAGCTCACTTTAATAGATTTGTGCTTTCAAAAAGAAACTATTACGCTACACAAATAATAAAATGTCAATATTTCGCACAGGTTTTGTATGAAATTCCTCTTATACGAGTAGTACATGTACACACATATACTATTAGCGACAAATTAATATACTAGAACATAAAAAGTGAGGGTAAGAAATTCTGAAAAAATAATTGCTCACTCTGAAAAAATACTTAGTTAATTGTGGCGTGCAGAAATATATAGGAAACAAGTATTTTCATACTTGAGACAATAATCTTGTAAACCTGTATTATTATCTTAAGTTAATGACTTATATGAATTCTACTATCAGGTCGGACGGCAGCTGACATAATAAGTAAATTTATTTTTTTAAATATAGGAATCCATAGTCGATTTCCGAACAAATACTTAAAATTATCTGCAAGTCATATGATTATATTCGTGACACGAAGTATGACACGGTTAAATAAACCATTAATAGAAAAAGTATCTATTCAACAGAATAGATCAGTTCTCTCTATTCAAAGATAATGTATTCAAAGACAAAGACTCTATTCAACAACGTGTTTAAGTAAAATAGAATACTGTCATTTTTGTTGTGAATTTTGTTTCCTTTTGCATTATATACGATCTGTAATTATACGAATTTTTAATTATTAAATAATAATGGTGTTAGTTATCTTATATTATTGAATATTAATTTATATTTGCAGATAGAATATTATTTTCAAATTGCAGGCAGACATTAACTATATAAGTATATGGAAAAGCTCATCTAAACCAAACTAAGTAAATATTAAATTTAGAGTAATGATTCCACATACAGTGTACCAAAATTATAACATCTAATCGACTTTTAACAAAATCCCTATGATTAAGTATTTAACGACTGTTTGTCATTCGATTCAATTTTAGGTTGTTTAAGTTGTCTATATTTAAAATAATGTGGTCAACAAAAGATGATCTTATTAGTCGCAGTCACAAATATAAGATATAATTATGTTCTTATTCTATTCTTTTCTTATTAGTTCTATTATGTTCTTAGTCTTCATTCATATTATTAGTTACTATTTAGATACAACACGTCATCAAATTATATAAAATATAGGCGTAATATTTTTTCTTTGCAGGATTAACTTTTTATGTGTTTTTTTTTTGGAGGATTAAATTTCAACTATAACATTTTAACCACTAGCCATAACTTTTTGAAGGAATACCCTTTTATAGCATTTCATAGAATTAATTATTTCACACTAGATATCTTATATATATATATATATATATATATATATATATATATATATATATATATATATATATATATTAGAGCTTTTTGAATATACATATAAAGGATCCTTTAAAAGTGCCCAATCAACTTATTTAATTTATAAATAAGTAATTATTTAAAATGTATAGATAATACATTAAGTTTTTTTCTAGTAAGAGTTTTACAGCACTGTGAGGAAAGTACTGTAAGCACTACTTCATTACCCATATTCATTTATAATTTAATACCTGTGATTAGCCATGTCTTAAAAAAGAAAAATCTGATGTAGAGGATGTACTTTAGATAAGAAATAAAATACCATGTATTAATGGTTAAAATACCATGTATTTTAACTATTATAATATATAATGACTTTAAAGTCGATTATATAAGGAAATGAAAATTATGGTACATATATTTCACCCCTTGAATGAAGTGCTTATAATAACAAGTAATCCTAAATATTTCGTAATATATTTAACCTTAATACTTAATACTATGGTCGTAATGACTTCGTTGAAACTCAGAGGCAAAAGATTATATACGTTTGGGCGCTAAAGCACTTAAAACTCTAGATGTTTTATGTAAATTAATTGCTCAAGATCTATAAGGACCCACAGAATAATCATTAATTTAAAATTATACTGAAATACAATAGGTCTAAAAATATCATTGTACTAATACCAAATGATTAGTGAAGAACTGATATATATGTATAGTTTTTTTCATCGTTATTTGCCAAATAAACAATCCCAAACGGCTCTTATCTCATACCGTGGCTTGTTTTTATGGCTTGGCTCAGGTAGACGGTTCCGTTTATCGGCAAGATAAGAGAGTTGTTTATTTGGCAAATAGCGATGAAATGAAAATTAGGATGTCATACCAGCAGTCCATACTCGAGTTTGGATTAATTAATAATAAACGATATAAAGTTTATATTATTATGTGAGAATAATTCCACTAGACGGTACTTAGCCTAAGACTGTACCTAACCTTGCGGCAGAATGAGGAGAGAAATACAAAAAAAAGATCACTGGTCGTTCTACTACTTCTACCAAATGTTTTGGTGATAATAAACGATGCTTTATATTACAATTTAAGATGGGTGGATACGGTTGCAATCAATATAATTTATGGTAAAGGGACTACATGGAAAATATATTTGAATAGTTTTCCATTAGAAATTATATGCTGTGCTCAAGACACTTAGCCCAAAAATTATATAACTCCTAGCTTCACGGAATCTCGACGATATTATTCGTCATCTCTAAACGCCCTATTAATATCATCAGTTAGTTCTTTCGAGAAATTATTAGCAATCTAAATGTTAAATTAAAACATATACCAATAATTTATATTTACGTGGAAAGTAACAATATAATAAAATTTATTATTAAATATTCTTATACAAAAATGACTTTTCCACAAATTTGACACTTTGTAAATTTAAATGAGAATCAATTTTCATGTGGATATTTATTAGCAATCGAATTACATACATTCAGACTGAGTCATGACTACGAGGTCAGTACTTAAATTTATATTTAGTATTTCTGGACAAACCGAATTCCACTTTTGAAATAATACCTACTAGGTATTTTAAACGGTAAATTTTTGAGACTATTTTAATTTGATAGGAAGTAGAAGCCTTCGAAGCAAAAAGAAATGTGGTTAGTTCATGGTCCACTAAATAATCTTTTGTTTCCAGGAATTTTGACACTAGTTAGATATTTATTGTAATTAGAAGATTAGATGATGCAAATCTTTAAATTAAGTTTCTTATTTCATCATTATTATAAATCTCTTGGTTTAAGCAATATCGCTATTTTGCTCAATTTAATTCATTCAGTAAATATTCGCGAACAAATAGGGTTTATATTAAATCTACAGTTAGATGAACAAGAGTAGAATATTCTTTACCAAGTTCATTGAACGGGTATCAAGACGTTCATTTAATGTAACATTATTGTATATTTATTTAATATGTTCGTTAGCTTAAAACGATGTTGGGCTTATATAAACCTTAGTATTAAATATAGACGAAATAATTTCCCATATAAGTTCCTCAATCAAGATAAATTTTAAATCTTCGTGGGTACAAATTTAATTTTTTTCAAGCGACATATAATTTTTTGGGTTTATACATGAAAAATACAGTATATGATATATATCCTTATGAAAATATTCGAAAACTGTAATATTTGGCCTTACAGCCTTTTCTTCTCGATTTTTGTCACTCATAGTACTTCAAATTTCTAGGTTATGTCAATCTCTAGTAACATTGATTTTTGGGAAAATGTTCAGCGATGATGGATGTTGTAAGTGATATGTCAAAAATTGATCTGTGATATATAGAATGTGAAAACTACTTGCCAAACAGTTACTATTACTTACCAAATATTATAAAATACAATATGAAAAATAATTCTTGTTTAAAATGAAATAAAGTGTATGTTAGTACAAAATCAATATAGTACTATAAAGTGCAGGATGTGCTACTGAAGTATCTATAAATATCCTATAGCTAAGATGCATAATTTTCCTTGAAAACACACTTTTATTAGAACATTGCAATTGCTACTCTATTTGAAACACTATTTAATTCAACTACTGGTAATGCTATAGAAAATTTGTATTTGTATAATTTTCTTTAAAAACACACTATCATCAAAATATTGCAACACACTTTCATCAAAACAGTAGCAAAACATTGCTACTTTATCAAAAATCATAGTGACCGCTTATCAAGTTTAACATTATTTTATTTTCTTTTGACACAACACAATTTCCTCTCAAAAACTTTTTAAGAATAAGATAACTCGTTTAATAAAGTGCAGTGTTTAAGATATTAATTATGTTAATAAACAGTGTATATTCCCTAAGAATAGCAATTGTTTACTAGCATCATATTTATAAAACAAATCATCCAAATTTACAACGATTTCCTCAAACTGATTATTTTAAAATATTGTAAAATAAATGGTAAATTTATTTTAAAAGGAAAGATTTGTAAGAACGGGAGATACTAATTATGAGAAGACTATCAAGATACATGAACCTACCAACAAGAATAAATTATCATTATGGCATCAATAGTAGAAAATTCAAATACAAGTGCCAAATTAGTGATGAAGCAGTTTCCAAAAGCACATTAATAAATTGTTGAAAAAAAAAGTTTTATCTGTATCATATCGAATATAATTAATCACATAACAGAGAATATTTTCAAAATTGTCTACAGTTTCATGATTGGACACAAAGGATAAAAATTCAACTAATTTTTTTCTAAAGTTTTAATCACTGATTAACCATCATTTTCGAATACTTGCAGAGCAAATCGACACAATTTTATCATTACTCTAACCAAAATCCTATGTTGTTTCGTGAGGAATATCACCAGCACCTCTTTAATGTGTATTCTGGAATATGTGGAGAACATGTTGTTGAACCATACTTTTTTATGGAAATTTAAATGGTAATATGAAAAACATTTCTTCCAATGCTTTTTCCAAAATGGCTTCAATATTATGTGCGTCTTTGCATAATACTTTGGCGGTAATTTTGTTAATACATTCAATTACTATTTAAACATCTAAAAAGAAAAAGACATCGAAAAAAGATTTAGTATCCGCCCAGAAAACAATAAACACTTTATATAATTGGCATATTTTATATTTTATATTACTTGAAAAACTGTACAATATCGTAGAAGAAGATACATTTATCTTCTTTCTTAACGGAGAATTGGACTTTACCGTACTGGACCGTACACTAGCTGGATATGATATATAAATCTGTATTAATTTCGGTATAAAGTCAGATTAGCAGAAAAATCTAAATAAAATAAAATTCTTTTGAATATATTAGTTAAGCAAGTTCAGCAGTCTAAATTACTGGTCTTCCAAATTTATGAAATAATATTCAAGAAAACTGTAGGAAACTAATATAATGTGTTAAATGTTTATAATATTTGAAAAATATTGAAAATTGAAAATTCTATTTCTAATTAGTTTTTATATATAGATGGATATATATGTATTAAGATTACCTGATTTTATTTGAAAATATGTTACATATATTCAGAGATTAGACAATAGTCGTATCAAATCTGGCTAATGGGCAATACAAGGAAAATGAGTCAAAATGGTTTAGTTCTCTTTCTCTTTCCGTAACACAAATATATTTATGTCAACAATAGTTTAACAGTGGCAAATAGCTTCTGGTATTATGTGAGTGTATATATTGTAATGTATAACAAATATATTTAAGTTAACTTCTCCCAAATTCAGTTTTAAGGCAACAAATATTTAGCATGTAAATAATGTCCTTTAAAAATTCAAGATTATATCATTGTTGCTGCATACTTTTCTCATATTTGTCCTGCATCTTCAAATAATTTAACTCAACTGTTTCGTGTTAAAAATCTTTCTGCAAACATCAATTCGACAAATTACTGTCACATTTTGAACTAATAAATATTAAAAGGTTCTCTGCAGCCCTAAGAATGTGGAAAAGTGCAAATGGATTAATTAAAAAAAACAGACAACTCATCTTCACTTTTTCTAGTGGTATGCGATAAAATGTCACGGACTAGGAACAATTTCTTCCAAAATCGTTATATTATAGAGCTCTAGTTCTCTTTAAAGATCTAAAAATATTACGTAAATGTAGGTCTACATTATGTGGTGATTAGTATAGATCAGAAGAAAAAGTTAGGATTTTATTGTTTTGTGAATATATTACATAAACATTTTCAGTGGAAGTTTCGTTTACTTTTTTTTTTTTAGGAAAAGAACTTGAAAATGACGGTTAATGGATTATTATATTAAGAATTTTTTTAAATAGTGATATTGCTCTTCTGTTTTCATATTAATTTAAGTATTTTCTTAATTTAAATATGAAACTTAAGCTTCCATTAATATGTAGTATGCTATGTCTATAATATAGAAAACTAAATTATTATATAGCATGTATTCAACTCATACACTAAATTATTATACCGATAGTTTGCTTATTTTTATAATTATTACGACAAATAACAATGAGAATATTGATTAGATAATAATTTTAGTTCAATAAATTATATTTATGACATTTTTAATTTATTCTTACTGAAGAGTAAAACAAGTGTGCAATTTTCTAAACATTATTGGACTTATAAAACTAATTCGAATATACCTAAAATCATATAAGTACCTAACTAAACCTTGCGTATACTCACGGTTGTCAGAATATTTGAAGTGAATGTTGATTGTGGAACTTGTCATCCATACGTCCCTCTAATATTCTTTTTATACATATAATACCTAACATAAAACGTACATATGTATATTTAGTGTCTCACTAATGTAAGATTATTATGTAATAAGACAACACGCCGACTCGACCAATATATAATTCAATGTTCAGTTCTTAGAGGGAAATTCCACTTTTTGTTGCAAGAAGTAGAATAGAATTTGTCCACTTTGAATGTAGTTACAACTTCTTCCGACAACTCCTTTCAGCAGCTGGTCGTTGCGTTTCTCATAAATTCAAATAACTCTACAATTAATGGGTTTTGAAAAACTAGAATTTACTAATTTATCGATCGATATCGATAGACGATTACAAGCAAGCATGTCTGTTGTCCGCTTCTCTACCATTCAGAAAGTTGTTGAAGATGAATGTTATAGCTAATGGTATCGACGATTTTCTCACACTAGTTTTCTTGCGTAATTAAATAATTTGAGTACTTCTTATGGTATTAGTATTAAATTCAAGTTTAATAGTGTTCTTTTTTGTTGCTGGAAGCGCACTTGCTGAGGCTGACTAATATAATCGTCATTGAAAGCCAGGCAACGGCTGTTCGACTATCATTTGAATAGGTAATAGACCAACTCACTCGTTACTTCTGGCAGCTTGTACGTAGTTTATGGTGGACACGCACATGCTATATAAAGTTTAGAAGTGTAGAAAAAAGTGTAGAAGAAGTAAAGTGTAGAAGACATCATTCCTCGGATAGAGTGTAAGCTCATAGGTCATTGTCTACTAGATAGGCTAGTAATGGATGCCTACCCTATCTCCCTACAGGAATTAACGTTTTGCAAAATTCTAAGGTGAGGTTTACCTCGTCACCTGGTATGGGTAATAGGCCTTGGTAACGAAAATAGGTCAGCGCCAAAGAACGATGTAAAAAAATTGTTAAATATTATTTACAGATGCATTTAATATATCTGTCTAAAGCTGATAATGTATGTATAATCGTTATTAATTAAATTGACATTCTTTTGCTGTATTTCTAGTATAATAACTACTCTTTCTAAAAGTATAGATGTTCAAACTGATGCTCATTTGAATAAGATTTATTAAGTTGAATAAATATTTCTTCTTAGACATTTTAAATGTTGAAAGAATTACTAAAGAAAAGCATTCCTTGGCCTTTTCAAGTTTTTAATACTTCGACTAGTGTGCGAACCAGAATTAGTACACAGTTCTTTTACATAGTAATTGTGTGTATATAATGTGGTCACAAGAAGTAGATGTGATCTTTTAGTTGTGTACAATATATAGACATAAGTTCTATTGATTTAAATGCATTTACCTTTTGCTTCAGTCTGTGGGTAAAAAACAGCAAAATAGTTTTGGACTTTGTTAATAGATGGCAGTTCTGGAAATCTCTATACCTGTTGTTATCACTGTTATATTATAATCAGCTCTAACGTTAGTTTTTGTATTATTTACGTACGCGTCGAATAACTTTATATAAAAATGAACCGTAAAAGTTTAAGTGAAGCTGAACTTCAGCAAATAGTGAATGAAATGAGTGATATAGAATATGATGTGTATAGTGATGATGACTCAGAGGCTGATCCAGACTTTGCGTTGTCATCAGATGATTTGAATTATAATCATAAGGTTGGGGAGACTCGGTAAGTAGATGAAAGTGACTAATATCGAAGAATCCTCTGAGGAATGTCAAAGGACTCATTTGATGAAGAAATAAATAATTTACGGGGCGTATGGAGTGAACGTGAAGGTAAGTTAAAAATTTTTTTGCGAATTGTGAAGATAAATTTTGGTTTATACAGAAAATGTAAGAAGATTTGTCTTTGGAGAAATTCCTGAGCTTTCACAAATATTCTTTGACAAACGTGAAGGGAATCAGCCATTTCATTTTTTCAAATTATTCATATATTCAGAACAAGAATAGTTGATGGTATTACAAGGGAAATGTTGTGAACAACTTCTCTTTTAGTTCACTGGAACGATACGGATCAGTCTGAAATTTTAACATTTATAGGCTTCTTACTGTGGATTGGGTTAGATAAAAAGACTATACTGAAAGACTACCTCAGTACGAAACTGCTACACAAAAATGATATTGGTTAATATGTGGGTATGTCAAGAATTCAATTTGAACTTCTAGCAAACGTACATATTGCTAATAGTGAAGTTGCCACTGTAAGAAGTAGGCTGCACATTATACAATATTGAACTATTACAAAACCATTTGCTCACAAAATTTGAAGAAGCTTCCATCCCGAACAAAAACGTAGCAACCCAAATTTTTTATGCTGGAAATAGCTTACTAATGGAAACAGCATAGACAGGAAAACCAGAAAAAATCCACCAAATTGTAGATATTTCAAAAAAAGGAAGGTGCACAAGATCTTATAAGCTAAACAGCGAAGAATATGGACGCGCTTACACGATAAAGAATACTCCTCATATAAAAACATCATGTCAAGGCGGGGAAGTTACGTTTTTATGTTTGAAATATTTTTAGATTCTCATAATTACATGTTTAAATAATAATAGTTGTAACAACATATGGTACACATAGCCCCTAAATAATAATGATATTTTCTATATGAGTGAACTGTGTACTATTTCTGGACACACATTTATATTAAAAATACATATGAAAAAATATGTCTGTTTGCTCCTTTTACTATTTTTGTAAAATATAAATAAAGTTCTTAAAAATAAGTATGTCAATTTATACAAAATGAGCTCAATAGTCCTAGTCAGTAGCCAAAGTGTTAAACTATCTATTGGTTAATTGTATGGTTTTTAGAAATCTGTGAAAATTTATTACTATTGTATTTAAAATAGCATTTCTGAACACATCCGGAACAACTGAAACATCCGTAGAAAAATATCACTTCAAAATTAGTTATCGACATGTATGCGACCAATTTTAATAAAAAAATTTATAATTTTAAAGAATTAATGTCGTCCACAACGTGATATATACACAAAAAGTATCATTGCTGTTATTGAGGTTAACGCCAGTTCTACTTATAACATTATTCAACTCATTTCATTCATAGGTTATAAAAATAATTTAACCCGGCAACGGTTGCGTTGTTAGATTCCACTTAATATCTTTTGTTATTTGCCTATAAAATATTAATTAGCCATTCGATTTTGACTACAGTCTAGGAATGCCTTGGGTAGCTACCCCCGTCAAGTACTAGTCCAGGTGAACGAGCAAGGGTTTACGTTTATTTGTGTTGCAGACACTTGTTAGTTTGAATCTAATGACACGACCATTTGCGTATGTCCTTTTTTGTGTACGATTGTTCAAAGAGGTGTGTTTTTTCTAACTGTTTATATTGCAAAGTGCAGTGTCTAAAATGGATCCCAAATAAGAACAACAACTATTAAAATAGTATGAAGAGTTTAAATCTGACGGCGAAATAGAGACTACTGATAGTGAACATGACAACAGTGACGTTAATTCTGAGTACAGTGAACACAATACATATATAAAACAAATGAACTCGGAGGGAGATGAAACCCCTATTGCTGATTTGGATGCGCCCTTACTTGTAATTAGACAACATACAGTACCCTACCGATTCAAAGAAAAATAGCCGCTGTCACTGATGTTAATACAAACATGATTGCCGCAGCGCTACATAATGAACAGCGTAAAATGCGATACAAGTATTGCCCCATCAGAAAAAAAAGCTTTACTATGCAACATTGTGGTACATGTAAATTTCCTATTTGCAAAGACCATACCATGACATTCATATCGACATTTTGCGCCGCCCATGGAGAAGATTCCGATGAATAAATATTTATTTAAGTAAGCTGCTATATTGGCCAGTTTAATTGTTTAAAATAAAAATAAAAGATTTATAAGTCACTTTAGTTTTATTTAAAAACACTAAATGTTAGGTCAAATATAACACGCGACCTTTAAGGTAATTTTTTTAACGCGACTGTTCCCGGGTTAATAAAGTAATTTGGGAAAACTGTCTTCAACTCAGTGAAATTAAATGTTAACTTCTACGTAATATATTTATAAACATGTAAATGTTAATATCATGTTTATTCGGTGTCCCTAGAAAGTTCACGCTATGAATTACTTTAGCCAATTCACAATTTTCTTTAATTTGATCTTATAATAAAAAATTAAATAATGACACTTAGATACTGTGTTGTACTGGCTACTCTGAAATACAGTCTCCCGCAAAAGTTATATGTAGATCAAAGTGTAATGATGAAATATGATACATACTTGCCCCTATGGAATCTTAGAGAACCCGAATAAGTCGTTCTTGTCGAGTGGGAGAATATTTCTCAGGAAATCATTCGCCACTTGATCAATAGCATACCCGGACGAATGAAAGTAGCGATAAACTTTAGAGGAGGACCTACATGCTACTGATCTCAAATTCTTACGATTTAATTTCACATCAAAAGTTTTTCGTTAACACCATTTTCATTGCAATTGACATTATTATTCCTTTTGTTATTTATACATGTCTTTTCCCGATAATACCAATCTAATTGTTAAACATTGGATGAAATCATTTAACTATAATATCATGTGGGCACTATAATTTAAATCTTCGAAAAAATAAAAGTAATAATAAGTTGCACTGATGCATTAATTATGCCCAGGAGTTTATAAAACCATTCACAGTTAAAATTTTCAACACAAAATCATGTAAATTTAATATAAATTTTCATAAATTTTATCACCATGCACGTTCGTTAGTCACAATTTGGCATTTTTATGAATTTAGCGATCCTATTTACTGGACACGTGATTATTTTCGACGAGTAAATTAGAATAGAGTTAGAATTATTTTTTAACTCATTCTATTGTATAAGATATGTTATTTCTTGCATTTTACTTATTTTATAAACATATCGAAATACAATTTTATAAATATGTTTCTCCCCCTATAAATAATTTGTTGACCCATCATTGTGCGATGAAATAATTAAATATTGATATAATATTAATTTACTCTTACTTACAGTTAACACCGTAAGTTGCGGGCGCAAATTAGAAATCAGTAGTTCGACCCTGTACGTTTGCAGTAATTTTTGCCACGTACATACATATATGTAATTACATAGCTCTGGGAAGATGTTCTGCGTGTGTGTTCAAAGAGGCAACCGGCCCCATTTATTAAATCCATTAAACCACGAACATCGGCCATTAAAAAAATTTAAATTATCAATGTTTCAACGCTAAGCTGCCTCATCCTCACACTGTAACATAATTTAACAGTGAATTAATAAAAATAACCTTTTTTAGTTTTTTTTTTCATCCGAGGTTACTTCAACGCTAATGTAGAGGCGGCTGTTTGAGAAGTACTTCCCAGATAGGCATTACAGCGTTAAGACATATTACAACGTTGTTTCATCGATGTTTTAGACCCAAATGGATCGAGCGAACATACTTAATGTCAAAATAATGAATCAGTGAGTTGCTTTAAAGTGTATAAGAAAACTGAATGCCCCAGGCGATAGCCCAGGCGTGACAAATAAACGACTTACCTTCTAGGTATAATACACATCTTACAATATTAACATCGATAAGAACTTTTACACGGTATTTTTGAGACGGAAAGAAGAACTGATATTTAATTTTACTGCTGGAAAGTTTCTAATTTTTTCATGAAGCTGAATATTATCTAAATGTTATATATATCTAGAAAACCGAGCAATAATTAGTTTTATTTTAAATTTAAATATTACTACATAATTACGTATTAATTAAATTTAAATATTACTACATACATACGAAAACAGACAGTTAAGAGATAATCCAGAAATAGAGAAATCTAAACTAAAACCTTATTCACAGATCCACAAATAAAAGCAAACAAGATATAATACAGGGTGGCACTCAAGAACTTAGTGTTTTTGGAACAATAATAAAAATCCTATTTTTTCCAATAGAACATTCTTATTAGCCAACTATAGTAGTATAGCAAAGAGGGTACCAGGCCACCCTCGGATTTGTCCGCGGACATTTGATGCGGATGACATGTGGTTATTGTTGATCTGAAGAACTCTTGGCGTAGGTATAAAACAGGTCTGTACAGGTATAAAACAGGTGTGTATCGGTTTAAAACAGGTATGGTAACCTGTTTAATGACGTCATGTTTTCTTCCTAATACCACCATACCTGTTTTAAACCGATACACACCTGTTTTATACCTGTACAGACCTGTTTTATACCTGCGCCAGATCAATAATGATCACATGCCATCCGCATCAAATGTCCGCGGACAAATCCGAGGGTGGCCTGGTACCCTCTTTGCTATACTACTAACTATATTTGTAAAAATATTACATTTATGATACACCTAGAGTAAAAAATTACGTCCGGCAAGTGTCGCCTATTTTCGTTGATGCACTGTTGCAGCCTTTCATGGAAACTGCCCTCCACACTTTGCAGTAGATCTGCGTTGTTTGTTGACATTTCTTGACGGATTGAGATTTTCTGTTCCCCAATTGTATGCGGTTTAATCTCGTACACATGTGATATGAGGTACCCTCCATAGAAAAAAATCACAAGTTGATAAATTGTGGGGCCGAGGGGGCCAGGAAACATCACCAAATTTTGAAATCATTCGGCCAGGAAACAAAGTGTGAAGGACTGCCATCCTCGCTCTGGCTGAGTGCGCTGTAGTCTTATTCTGCTAAAACCATATATTTTCTAGAGTAATTTGCTTGTTTTGCAACTCTGGGATGAAAACAGTATTTATTGACCATTACGATAGCCCCATTTTCCTCAAGAAAGAAAGGACCAACGATGCTAACATTTTCCACTACACACCAAACTGTGTCCTTTGGGCTATGCAGTGGTCTTTCGTGAAGTTGTCGTGGGTTTGTCTCTACTCAATAACGATAATTTTGTTAATTTGCAACACCATCAAAATGAAAAAGTCTATTTTCATTGTCTTCATGAATTGCAAGCATCTGCTGTGAAAAATTCAGTCGTTGGGTAAAATCACGTTCATTTAGTTTTTGCACAATATCTAATTTGTGCGGATGGTAATGTAAGTCTCCCTGCAAAAATTCGTTATTACGAACAAAACTATTGTACACAAACATTCGTTGTTTAAGCGTTTACGGCTCCATGTTGATAACTAAACGGGAAATTCTATAAACTAAAGAACGGAATGTAACCTATCGCTAAATCCTCCCTTTCCGATCGCTCGAGTACTATCCCTCAGGAACACTAGGTTCCTGAATGCCACCCTATGCTATAGATGCATGCCGAAATAAAAAAAAAATCTTAACAAACCCACCATCAAAACATAAAAGTTGATATCATAACCACTGACGCTGTCAAAATATGTAAAATAGCTCGATCATGCAATTATCGAAATTGATGGCAGGACGCATATATTGATTACTGCAACACGAAGTGAATTCGTTTCATGAAAAGTAAATTTAACGAACTACCTTCTAACTATTATAGCTATTATATTACATACACTACGAGATGAATGTAGTTAAGAAAACATTAAAAAAATGTTCATATATTTCTAAACTGTAAAGATGCCATGATAAGTATACTTCTATAGCTGGCATTCCCTTTAATTGAAAATTTTAAAAATCATACTTTTTTTTTTTTGTTGAGAAAATATTTCGTGAATATACTCGTACTATCCTTTAATTTACCTATTTGCACGGACTTCTTCTACAGTCTTCCCTTCACCATATATTTGAGTATATTTGATATCCTAGGCTACTTATAATTTCGTAGTTACTGAAGTAAGTCAAGTCATGGTTAATAATTTTCTATAGATATTATTACATTACTATATTATATATGAAATGAAAAATGGACGCCTCTGATTAAAAGAAAGTCCACTCCAAAAATGAATGCATTAGTATGATTTTCATTATATGTATGTAGTTATGCATAACAACCGTTAATAATATAAAATGTACTAATGTTTATGATTATGATGAAAACTTAACGTCTAAATAATTTTCAAGATTCTAGATTATAGATTTTTTATTTTTTATATGATTTATTATCAGTTAAACCAGCCAGCTGTTATCATTGGATTATATATTTTTTATATAGTATAGAACACTATTGTTTTTCTTCTGTTTTAAGCTGTAATAGCATTCGTACCTAGCTATCATTAATTCAATTTTTTAATATTTGTTAGTTATTTTAAGCACAATTCATGAAGAACATGATCATGGAATTTTTTGATGCATGATCTTCTTTTTAGTATCTTTCCATAATATTAATTTTAGAATGTTATGCAAGTTACTATTAGTTTTAAATAATGGTAATAATTTAATGTAATCATAAATTATGTAAATGTAAAATTCCAAAAGTAAATTTCAACCTCAATGCACATAATATAAATTTATTGAAACATATTATTAACATATGTGTAAGATAAATCTTTAGGCGTATACTATTCTGGGTGGCTTACACGGTAGAATACTATACAAGTAAGGTTATTAACACCTTAACTGGTAATGCGATATTTAACTGAGGTATAAAAATGTTATCCATTCACGGAATACCACTCAGACCTCTGCATACAGTTGAAGCAACATATATACAGAAGGAGAATTTCAAGCCTACAGAAAGAAAAAAATTAAACAACGATTTTTTACCGTACTACCATGTTTGTATGCTACTTGCTTTTAGTGCTATAGTACAAAATATATCATTGGTAAAAATAGGTCATTACTTAATTTGGCATAAAACTCTCAAATCCTCGTAAAATTTGGCTACCCCTCCCCTATTGTCGAGGGTGCTGAACAAAAATCTCTCTTGAGTTTTTGGAGATCGGATACAATTTTCGAATTTTTTATTTTCGCACATGATACCAGTTTCCCTTAACAAATAACTTTAATTTTACCTTACATAGATACCTAATATTAATACAAGTAGATATTACAAGATTTCCTTGATAGATATCATGCGTTAAAATCGTCATAAACGATTTTCTTTATTTACAATTTTCTTGCAGGCGTCCATTTCCTATCCAAGCGCCCTCTTTTAAATACGATGTGATTTAGGCACTGATCATGCCTAAAGTTGCAACTTCCTGGATCAGTATACAGGGGTTCCATAAGTTATAAATAACATGTATATGTAATATAATTAATCCGAAATTTATTTATGGATATTAATGTATGGGGAAAGTATAAAGCCTAATCTTTATAAGTTATTTAAAACATTTCTACAAAATAATAAACATATACATATACATACAACATAATATTTCACAAATATATATTTATCACGACTAGTATTAGTTTACATGATATATTAAGTTATTTTGAATGAAAATTTCTTACTTTTCTCAAATGTATTTCTTCATAATATTTATTATTATTGTAACTCTGTATAATATTTCATATTACTTAGATGCCTTGAGAGTATTTTGAGAATATTAAAGGTTTTAACTATATTTTGTACATACATTATTATCCATAAATTATTCTTCGATTAGTTAAAGTACATATATGTTCATGCTATTAACAGTTCACTTATGTAGCCTCTGTATACTGATTGACAAAGTAGTAACCTTAGACACACTCAGTGACCAAATCGTATCGGGTTTAATACAGGGCACTTGGATAGCAAATGGTACGTCTGTATGAAAATTGTAAACATTGCAAGTAATTTAAGACAATCGTAATGAATAATCAGTTTTATGACGATTTTAATATATGATGTATATAAAAGAAGTCTTCTAGCATCTAGGTACTTGAGAAAGTGAGTTACTTGAGAAGAATCAGTAGTGTTACTTGCGAAAAACTTGAAAACTCATTTTCTCGAAAATTGTGTCCTGGCAAAACCTGAAGCTAATCTGAAACATAATATTCTTGTAAATCACTCTCGAAAATAGGAGGGTAGCAAAATTTTGGTAAGGACTTAAGACTCTTACACTAAAGTAAATAATTACCCAAACATATATAAAAATACAGTTTTTTACTTGATTGTCTGATTTAATTATTTCTGTGTTGTTTATAAAAATTGGATTGATACAAATTAAAGTTTACAAACATTATGTAATGATCTTTTTTACATTTTCTTGCTTACATTTGTCTATTTAACAAAACATTAATTGCGTAAAAATTAACTGATGCTGTTCTTTTAAATGTATATTAAAAGAACAGCATCATGATCCTTTAGGTTGAATCTACTTTCTATATATTCTTGATACTATTTAATATTTCTGCTAAAATATCCTCTACAACTAAATTATCTGTCCTTGTTTCTCGGTTACAAACATTTATTTTTTAATGAAGTTTTAATCATACACATAATAGATATTTGTAAAATGTGGTGGATAAAATTACTATGAATATTCAGAAATGTATATGTGTATCAAACAAAAAATCCTGAACGGCTCTTATCTCGTACCGTGGCTTGTTTTTATGGCTAGGCTCAAGTAGACTGTTCCATTTATCGGCAAGATAGGAGAGTCTTTTATTTGGGAAACAGGGATGAACTGAATAGTAGGTACTCTGTTCTAACCCAATTCCATTTTTAAATATTCTCTGTTTTTTACCTGTTATTAAAATTCATTTAAATTGTTGCAAAAATATGATAAGTTATCTTAAATGAATTTTTAATATAATAAATTGAAACTTAAGGACTCGAAAAATATTCGTCAAATTCCATTGTATTACATACAAAAATTACCTCTCACTGTGTATTTAATTGGCTTCCATTTAAAGAATTTTATTAGTTTTCTTCAATTTGTTTACTAAACATAGTTTTTAAATTAATATTACATAACGGGTATTCTCTACTACTCATAGATTAATAGAAGTTTTACATTTTCGTATTACAGATTTGGTTTGCATGTCATTCATTTAATTATATGCTGTGAATTTTATTACAAGATGGCCCACTAAAAACGAGATGTGCGCGCTTTTGGTATGAAACATGTATTTTAAAAAATACATGTCGCTCGTAGGTCTGCCTTTCTTAAATCTAATTTCATTACTTTAACCATTAAATAGTAGTGGAATTCATCCCAAGAATTATCTATTAGGAAGGATTCACATATCACATCTCTGTGAACCCCCGAAATTCTGATTGTGATCCTCAAACCTCAAACTTAATAGTTAGGGTTAATGACATTTGAAAACTTCTCATTGCAGTAGTCCTAAAAGTTGTAACTTGAGACTAAAGGTTTTTGTGAACTACATTTTAAGCAGTTCAATTTTATCAATGTTATAAGACTTATTAGTTTTATATTAGCTTAAGGATTTAGAGTTCCCACGTTTCACTACGTACTGTATTTCACGCAGTAACTAGTAATGGCATTATTTGTTGAAAATTCATTAATAGAAACTTTATATAGATTAAATTCCATACTTTTTATATAAATTGTTTCACAAATGAATATCCGTAGATAATACATTAGGCGGTTATGGACGTCATTCAATGGCATCCCCCTTTCCAATTATTAGATCGGTAACCTTTTATGTGAATACTGTTAAGTTGCTAATAGAGGATTTCTCACATATTTCCCCACCTATACTCATATTACAAGAACGTCATTTTGGTAATATATACTGTAATGATAAAAGATCGCCTCAAACATTAAATTTTCGTTATGACCGCTATTTCATTGGAAATATTGGCACATAAAGATAATTGTGTCAGAAATGTTGGCTTATAACGATTAACTATTTAAAAACGAAGTGCGTTATAAAAGGGTACGTTGTAATTATATAATAAATAATATATAGGAATAATATTCATTAAGATCCAACCAACTTAACACAGCATCTGACATCTAACACAGCGGTCAGTTTCCATGTTCTCAGCGTAATATCAACGGTAGCGTGTTTCAGAACTGCTATTTCTATCGTTGCACTACTTCACTATATTATCCTCTCCACATTTTCCTGTTGAGAGGACAGTAACTAACTTCAAGTACCTATCACTTTTTCAATTAACATGTTTGTTTCTCGTTGCTTGCTAAATAATTTAGTAACTAACGCTATAACCTTAGTACGTTTATTATATCACTAAATAAAAGTGAAATAAGTTTTGTGATGATTTAAGACTGTTATATTACTAGGATTATAGAGCACAACATACTGTCGCTTCTTTTATACTTCGGTCTTTTATATTTGGCAAAGCTACAGAGAAATAGTAGTCAGTTATAGATTGGACACACAGAAATTGACTTCCTTTTCCTAAAGCTTGAGACTACGGAGGGAAGGTTACACATAAAGATAAGGACAAAAACACCCATGCTTGAAGAGAAACTCCTCTCGAAGAGAAAGGACTCGAACTCAAGCATACAGTGACACTGGAATACTCAATCCAGTCCACTACCCCGGACCATAATACTCGTAAAAATGACATTATCGCAGTCACCTCTGTAGAAGAAGGCGATAGATCGCCCATCCAAGTAGTGACCGCGAAGCAGAGTGCTGCACTTTTGTAGATCCGCCTCATGTCGTTACAGTACATATATATTGGTAGAAATTTCATAGGTGGACATCCTTCTCCTCCCTGAACCATATAAATGGGGTAACAGGTCTGCCCGGTTGCTATTCTGACCTCCCTGGAATAATATTTATTCATTGTCTTATTTGGCCTCTGTTCCCTATTTACAAAGAGTTGGTCGTTTATTTCTTGTTACACAGCTTTTACCTTTGGATATATTCCGTGTTACTTTACTCTTGATATTTATTTGTTTAATTTTACAGAAAAAAATTATAAAAATATGTTTAACCTTTCGTCGGTCAGGCGCAGTATGAATCCAAACACATTCGGGCGCAATGCATCTGAGAGATCCTATAATCAAATATTACACAATTTAGATTTTAATGATGTGGAGACTTAATTAAATGTTTATTTGATTGATACAATACAATAATAAATATTTCATACTAGTTTTTAATCGCTATAATTAAATTTACATAAAGGAACTCATTTAAGTTTGTTAACAGACAAATTTGGAATATTTTTCCAGGACAACCAGCTCTTGACCAGTTTTTTTCTATTTTAAAGACAGAATATAGAAAATAAACCACATATTTCTTCATGTAAAAGTCATAGAGTTATATATGTAAAAAATATTTGACGTGAATTAGAAAGAAAAGTTATAATTAACTGCCTACTTTAAGTGTAAAGAATTATAAATCCTCTTCATAAATCCTGTTCTATAAGTCATTTTAACATGTTCCAAACAAAAATAGACGTCACATTGTTGGTAACTATATTTAGTGTAAACCACTAATTTAAAACCCAAATGTAAAAATTTTGGAAAATACTACCATAAAAAGTGAGAACAAGTAGAGATCCCAAAGAATATTATTAATTTTAATAATAAAAGAAATCTGACAAAATATAAAAGTGAAAATAATAATGTAATCAGGCGCAATACATCTGACAGATCCGGGCGGCCATACAAGGTCAAGAAATTCACTAAAATAATCGACACCATATCGAGAAGAGTGGTTTGAAACTCAGAAGCTATGAGGGAGTTCGAATTAATATTCGCCATACACATGAATGAGCAAAGAAAAAAGTGACTGCCGGATCTCACAAATCAGCTGCGACCGACGAAGGGTTAAAGTAAGCCTCGAAACAAAATAGCTCAGTAAATCAGAATTTGTTGCCGAAAAATAAAACGTCAACTCTTTATATTAGATTATTTTACAAAATGTTTTTCTTTCTCATTTAAATATAAAGTTAGGCTTAAGGAAGTCTATCGTAAAATATATTATAATTCCAATCTGTATTTTTAAAATTGAGTGAATATTACTTTTTTAACATTATACAAAAAAGTAAAGATAAGATACTGTCTTATGTACCGTTGAATTTTATCAACCATTACTTATATGTTAAAAAGTAAAATTGAAGCTACCGATGGAAATAAAGTGGGTCTGAATGTGTTTCCAAATGCCTTTTTTTTTGCCCGAAAATGCTTCTCTTTTTATTTTGTTTTCTATGGGCTACCCTGTATAAAGCACTAAAGAGTACGGGTTTATTAATTTGTTCATAATTCATTCATTGAGTTAAATTGATGAGAGAAATATAATAAAGCAGTACTGAGATTAAAAATATTTTCTGTTTGGTTAATGAACTGATACCGGAAAGTACTATAATCTTATTTAAATTAAATCAGTTCCATATTTTTTTTTTGTAAGCGTCTCCCTTGTTCCAGTTATAGTGAAGACCTTGAGCAATGGGTCACATAATCATGTACACTAACACTGTCATTTAAAATGCAATTACTCGTTAGATATCCTTGATAAGCGTTGGTTTTAATAACTTTGAGGCAACACCCAAGTTCAAGATATTTCATTATCAACCGATTAAATTACAATTTCATATTTCATTATACTCTATTCATATAGGTAGCTGAGAAGTATGTAACGCGCAATATCAGCATCAAAGCGCCGCACGATAAATATGCTTTAAGTAAATTGTAGAAAGCCTATAAAACTGAAAGTAGCCTAGCCGCTTAACACCGCTAATTTAGTACTTGTGCTCTTAATGATCAGTACAGTTTCACATATTTTACTCACAGGTTATAACTAATGCGTTTTACTTGCTTCATACCAAAGTATTTTATTGTTTAACTCGTAATTAGTATGTACACATTTAGGTAATATTTTAATATATTATTTGTTTGTTAAATTCCTTTAAATGAATTTACAAATAAACAAAAATAATTAATTACGTAACAAAAATATTGTTATTTTAATTATATATCTAAGTATTATGTTGCCTAAGTACGTGAAATAGTTCTCATTTAAATAATAATAGGTATACATAGTTTTATTGTGTAAACTTGCAAGATAATTCTGCAAACATAAAACTAAAGTTTATTTTTCATACGATGAAATACTCAATAACACCCCGTATTTTTAAATCAGCAAACGAGTATAATGCTAAGTTTACCATCGTATACGAAATGACCTTTTATCTTAGTAATTTGTCTCATTCGTCAGTAGTTCCACGTAGTTATTTAGCAGTTTACTAGTTTTTATTTAGTTACTACTTTAGCAGTAGTTATTTCACGAAAATAAAAAATAATTCTAGCACAAAAAATCTTCACATCAAACATCACATTTCATGAAAATAAAAAATAATTTCAGGGCAAAAAAATCTTCACATTCGTTAGTCAATTGAAGGCACCGTTGCAAAAAGAAGGCAGCTCCATATATTTACGATTTTTCGTTCTTAATCGCTATAAGGTAATTAAAAGGCGCAAAACTCGTAAGGGGAATATAATGAATATATATATAGATGTCTCCTTATTGGATTCGGTGCAAAAGCTCTTTCTAGAGGCAGCTCCAGAGCTACCTCGTTCTTGCACGGAATGAATAGTTCATGCTTTAGCCGCTTGGATGAACAGCTACTCATTTGGAAAACCACTATCGGACACTTGCCAGACTTGTGACAGGCTGAGCAACCTCATATCAGAGAAGAAGAATGAAGAAGTAAAAAGGAATCTAATAACTGAAAAACAGGTGCATGAGAAGAAAGCAAATAATTTTTACAAAATAATGAAAGCACATACTGCAGTAATTTCTAAGAACAAAAAAGAGATGGAGTTGTTAGCTTTTGATTTGCAACACAATATGCCTCTCCCCCACGTACCTAATGGAGATGATTTTTTAAGTGGCAACTCTGGGAATACAACGTTTGTGTCTTTGCAGCCAGTTCTAGAAAGTCGTAATTTTCAATGTACGATGAAACCATAGCCAAGAAAGTAGCTAATGCTGTAGTAAGCCTTTTACATTATTTTTTTGAAAATTTTGTAGCATCAACAGTGACAAAATTATACCTATATTCTGATAACCCCAGCTCACAACATAAAAACCAAGTCTTGGCTCAGTATCTTTACACACTTGCAAATATTAATAGATGTACTAAAATTATACACAGATATCCAGTACCAGGACATAGTTTCCTGCCTCGTGATCGGAGCTTCCTTATAATTTAAGAAAATTGAAATTTCGATTCCTGATATATAACAAATACCATTTGTTATACGAGGTTTGTCCGGAAAATACATATAAAAGTGGAATAAAAACTTTATTTTAGAATTATTCAGGTATTTAAATATGGTCCCCTTGAGACAAGATGCACTTCTGCCAACGCCGTTTCCAATGTTGATAGGATCGCTGAAAGTCTTCAGTTGTGAGTATCTTCAGTTGCCGTGTCGTTGCTGCCTTGATGGCTTCCACATCCCCCAAGTGCCGCCCCCGAAGCACTATTTTGCATTTCGGGGACAGGAAAAAGTCCTCTTTGCTTTGAAATTTCAGCTCCACATCGAATTCGTAAAATCAGGCTTCGTCTCCAGTGATGACCCGGTTGAGAAAGTCCCCCCCTTCCTCTGTTTCCAACCAATCCTCACAGCAAGCAACCCTCCTTGCCTTCTGTTCTGGGGAGTCAAGAGCTTCGGAATGATTTTCGGGCACAATTTTTTCATTTCAAGTTTTTTTGTCAGAATTTTGTGAACTATTGTTTTGGGGATTGACTGATCTTCAGCTATCATTCTAACTGTCAGTCGACGGCCTTGAAGAACACAAGCCCGAATTCGTTCAACATTTTCCTCAGAACTCAATGTGGAGGGGCGTTCTGGGCGAGGGTCATCTTTCACCTCTTCTCGGCCCTCCCGGAACCTTTTTAACCACTTGTTTACGGTTGGTTCTTTCAGAGAATTCTCTCCGTAAACTTGATTCAAACACTCAAAAATCTCACGGCCATTCTTGTCTAGCTTTGCGAGAAACTTGATGTTGATGCGCTGTTCCTCACTCAGAGAGAGCTCCATGCCGACGGCAGGTAAAAAGGGTCACTTTCAACAAGCAGGCGTAGACTCCTACTTACTCGTAGAGCGCCCTGGCTCGAACTGAGTTGAAGGGATTGCATAGAGCGGAGGAACTACCGGACCGCCACTCCACAACACCTTGACGCGTCTGCCAAATTTCTTTATACGTATTTTCCGGACAAACCTCGTATCAGATATTGTTATCTAGTGTGGATGATTATTACACTCGTAAATTCATTTCCAGTTCTATGACATATGTATACTGGCTAAAATTTAAACTTACTGGAATAAACTGGTTAAAAATACTATCCTGAGAATCGGTGATTAAAATTTGTTTTTAAAAACTATTGTATACTAGTGATTTTTTTAATTATGTGCTATGTTTCCTTTTGTGTGCTAAATACTAGTGTAAAGTAATACCACCATTAAAAAGTATCATATGTATAAAAATATACATATATAAATGTACAGAAAAACGTTTGCAACTAATTGCACTCAATATTGAATAATCTAAGTCATTATATGTTTCCTACCCCTTTACGGGCATTCAGTGTAATTGAATGAACACATTAACACTTTTCATGCATAATATAAAGTTACAGAAAAAGAACCGAAGAGTAAACCCACAGTTGTTGTAACAATATAGGAAATATATAAGAAGGATGTAGGTATTAACATTAATTATGAGATACTGTAAAGTTACAGAAAAAGAGACAATGAGTAACCCCATAGTCCTTATAAGAAGAGATATATGGAAATATTTTAAATATTATTTAGGGTATCTATAACGGAATAAGTTGATTCATGTATTGCACTTTATTCGTGAATTATGTCCTATATTTTGTAGGTCAACAAACGGTATAATTGTGTAAATTATATGTAGATTTTTCGACAACTTCTAAAATTCGCTTATTGTTTCTTTTACGAATAAATCACGTCTGTTAGTAATATATAATAATTGTCTGTTAGTATAAAAGAGTTACTTATGAAAATAAATATTTACTTTAACTTAAACATAAGTTTTTACAGAAAACAATATTTGTTATATTGGTTACTCTTGTATTAGGAAGTATGAGGTTTAATGTTATCAATTGCTTTCTACGAATATAAATATATGGATGTACTATAATAATAATACACCTCATTATACTATATTTATATTTTCCACAATTTATTATTAAATATATATATTATAATAATTATGTTGAAGCTAGTACATACATGTTTTAAAAATGATTACTATTAATCAAACAAAATATTGTGGATAGAATAATAGTGATATTTAGTACTTGAGACGTGGTGAAAACTCCAGTTAATCAGAAAAGTCGAATATATTACTTTATAAAAAAATAATCACAATATAACAGTCTACAATTTTTTGTGGAACCTGATAAAATATAGGATGTTTTTCAATTATAATTTATACATATATTTGTGATGCATGAAAGTATTTTAAAGTACATGGAAGTATTTGACAATATGGCAGATGGAAAACAATCATATATGTATATCCAACGAAGGCATAGTTATAAATCTTGATTAGAGGGAGTCCTAGTTTTGATTTGGAAACGTAACAAGAAGGGTCGACGTTCTCTTAATGTTATACCAAATGACTCTCGACAAATCAAATAAATAACATAATTGTGTAGAATTAAATTAATTATTTTCAATTCAAAGTAATGGTAATTAGTTATGCTAATAATACAGATGTACAGATGATATTTGGCCTTTTTGAAGAAGATAATAGAAGAATATATGGCCAATATTAAAGACTGATTTAATAATAGTTTATTTTAATTGTAAATTTTACTAAACCATTTTAGATACCATCTTATTCAAATAAAGCAAGTTCTTCATGTATTGGTCCTTTTAACATTGGAGTAAAATATTTAGGTATAAAACTAGACCAACATTTTAAATGGGAGAAATATCTTAATTATTTTATAAATAAACGAAGAACTATGTTGTATAAATAAAAAGAAATATGTAAGGTATTAGATTTCTGTCATCTTATATGTGATTGAATAAACTGAATAATAATCTGAATTTCTGTAATTTAATAATCAAAACCATTGCAATAGTATACCTGAAAATGTTGAAAGTAATTCAAAGAGGAATTTTAAAAATTATCGTGAAAAATAATAAACTTACCCAAACGATGTACTATTGATAAAACCTGGTATGTTTGGTATAAATTAACTATTTTATTTCCACTCTAACACAAAGCAGCATAAAGGCAAAGATATTTTAATAAAAAATTATCATATATATGTGACACAAGAAAAAAATAATATTTATGTAATAGTGCTTTTTTCCAGAGAAAAACTTAGAACCAAAAAGTTATACATACATGGGTCCAAAACTTTATAACGCATTAAATGAGAAACTAAGAGAATGTAAACTAATATAAAATTTTTAAAAATAATTACGCCCTAATATTTAGAAATTCCCAAGGCAAATGATACAGCTTAATAGATAACCGAAGAAAATTGTGTCATATTAAAATCTGCATTAAATGAACTATTTTAGCTTACTTTAATCATTAAACTTTAATATTTTGTTTTTAAATGTATGTATATTTTACCTATATTTACGTTTCATTTTACATCCAAACTTTGAGTAGGTTTCCATTATTTTATATCTATATATATATATATATATATATATATATATATATATATATATATATATATATATATATATATATGTATATATATATATATATATATATATATATATATATATATATATATATATATATATATATATATATATATAGTCGTGTGAAGTACATGTTTCAGATTTCAGATCATGTTTAAAATTTTATTAATAGTACTTAACTCACTATCGAGCACTGTAATGCTTATTATGAAACATGCTTATCATAAATTTTCTTTTTTTTATAAACATCGAAACAATATCGAATCGAATCAATAACATTATTATTATTAGTTATTGAAACCTGAATACTAGTTCAAAATTTAAAACGATAATTTTATTGAAAATATAAAATAAGCCATTTATTTATTTACAGTAGAATTTATTAGCCTCAACAACTATCTACCGAGTATCACTATAAGTACGCCAATTGAGCTCATTATATTATCATTTCGATAGCTGAAGTGGCTGCAGTGGAAATCCGTTGGAGAATTTCAGACAATCAGTTTCGTCAGTCAAGCTTAACAAGAGATTTAATTACAAGGCACCATGGAGTAATCTACTTATGTTTATGTTTGAATAGGATGGATGAAATGTAATTAAAACTCAATAATTGCATATCCAAATAGAAGTAATATAATCACAATTAATTAAAGAGAAACACTATTCACAAGCGTTTAAAGTATACGAGTTAATATGTATAGTTCATTTCATCTCTATTTGCCAAATAAAAAATCCCGAACGACTCTTATCTCATACCGTGGCTTGTTTTTATGGCTACTCATGTAGACTTTTCCGTTTATCAGCAAGATTAGATAATTTTTTATTTGGTAAATACCAATGAAAAGAATAGTATTTTATAACGTTAAATATATTAAGCTAAGCAAAAAATACTGTTACCGATTGTTAATTAAATTACATTACTTTACTTACAGATTTCAAAAAACAAGAAATTCCTTGCTCGGTGTCGTAGTCATATTCTAGCGTAGTCAAATTATTACCCCCTTAAAGTATAGACGATCAGAAAAATATTCCGTTTGTCAACATGACAATCATAAAACATACTTAAGTAACTTAAAATTAGTTAAAAGGTATAACCAATAACAGATTGTTATTGGATGCCTTTGAAAGTATTAAATGTGATAATAGCATGACAAAGATAAGCGCCCTATAAGTAACAGTCTGCTGTTTTGGTTGATACGATGAATAGTGACATTAATGTCACTATTCAAGTGAAGTGAATTTTTACCCTATTACGGTTGATTGAACCTAAAACTGTAAAATGAAAATAGTTATAGAGATTAGCTATTAGAAGAAGTGACGTAGTAAACTGTAACATTCTTTTACGGTTAATTGACAGTGAAACAAAAATAATTACATTGAGTGAGGTTATCAGTGATACTGACAGAAACAAATAAATAAAATTTTAAGTGAGATTAAATTTATTTAATATTAATATTTAAAATAGTTTTAAATAAACCTTACTAAGAAGTACAAGGCTCTTATGGCTCAAAAAAATTATGTGTTACGAAAATCTTACTTCTATTACCGTTTATAATCAAAAAGAGACGAATGTACCTTTTTTTTGTAAATTCTAAACAGTTCTTCAGAGATTACCAAACCAGTTCCCGCTGTATAGTTAAAGGACAATAACTCGTTTGCACACAAATTCCTTAACTATGTTTTAAAAGTGAAATGCAATATGGCATGTAGGTAATATTACAGGTGTTTACTAGAACAAAAGTCTGCTTCCACTGAAAAGTTACCGTTAAACATTTATGTGAAATAATTCGTCCAAGGTAATCGTTATGAATTGACACAATTCATAAAATGTTACTTTCATTTTAATGTGTCACTTGAATTTTGAAACGATGTTTTGTTTGTCTATAAATGATATGATTTTAGAGAACTTAAAATCTCCTGAAGTAAATACAATAAATGAATATAAGCTTCACAGGCAACAAGTAGTATCCTTCTATATGACTGGCGCGGCGAGCCAAGTTCACAAATTTAAATAAGAACCACCATATCCTATAAATGAAGATATCATCGTGACATTGAAGAATATAGGTGCATGAAAATAGCATTCGTCGTTAAGAATTTAATATATGTTGAATTTGTGAAAACTACAGAAATATTATCCAGTGCGATTGCTTTTTAGTTTTTTCTAAATATCTGTTTAATTACATATTAAAAATTCCCTCGTCATAGTTCAATATATCTTATAATAATTATTCACGTAGTAATATAATAAGAACGTAAATTTTAAACGTGTTACGTATTTGTATAGATGTCTTTAAAATAATACGTTATTGTACATGGAAATCACAAGGATAATGATTAATGTACTGAATATAAGTGTACTGCTCATCAAGAATAGGAAAAGGTGTAAGATTTTTTAGGTATGCATAGGAGAAAGGGTGAGGCAGAATTCGGAGGGAGAAGTTTGGCGTTAGCAAGGATAATGGTGCTTATGCCTTGACCGGGAATCGAGCCCAGCTCTCCCAATTGCCGGTTGGTTGCTCTGATCGCTGATCTATCGAGGCACTCTCATTATCATTGCTAATGCGCCAATTTAACGCGTCGCTACAGTACTCCCCCCCTAGAGACATGGTTTGTCTCGATACAATTTAACGGAATTGACCGCGTTCGCCATTCTTACGAACTGTTGTTCGGTAACCCCGGGACTATAGGGCGATGAATAGGACGGAATCGAATCCGCGAATTTGAGATGTAAGAGAGGTTCGATGTACTGGAACGAATCACATCACGTCGGGGTCACCACTTTGGCGATAGCAAGGATAAACGTGCATATGCCTTGACCGGGAATCGAATCTAGCTCTCCCAATTGCCGGTTGGTTGCTCTGACCGCTGATTTATCGAGGCACACCCATTCTCCTTGCTAATGCGCCAGTTTAACGCGTCGCTACAGTACTCCCTCCCTAGAGACATGGTTTGTCTCGATTCAATTAACGGAATGTGACCGCGTTCACCATTCTTACGAACCGTTGTTCGGTAACCCCGGGACTATAGGGCGATGGATAGGACGGGAATCGAATCCGCGAATTTGAGATGTAAGGGAGGTTCGATGTACTGGAACGAATCACATCACGTCGGGGTCACACCTTTGGCGATAGCAAGGATAAAAGTGCATTTTGCCTCGACCGGGAATCGAATCCGGCTCTCCCAATTACCGGTTGGTTGCTCTGACCGCTGAGCTATCGAGGCACACTCATTATCCTTGCTAATGGGCCAGTTTAACGCGTCGCTACAGAAGAATGCACTATACGCGTAACCAGATCGAACTATGTATACAAATATATTCATCGATATTCAGACCGCAAAGGTCTCAATGCGACCAGGTAAAGACCAGGCTATTTACTGCGCACCTCCTGGGCGGTCCGATATCGTAGTTTTGAGACCTGCTCGTATTCTTGATGAGCGTAGTATGTAAAACGAACATAAATAAATCGCTGATTGCAGAAAGGGAACCAGTCACGTCTTCCCATATTTTGAAGAATTTAATAAAATTGTTTAACTTGTTTGAAAACAAAAAAATTAACCATTGTTGTCGACGGCATATTGCTTATAACATATATTATATATCAGTATAATGTGTACTAGACTTTCGTTCCTATTGTTAGTTTAAATGTCAAATTTGGCATATGGACATGTCACCTTTATGTAGTAAATAAAGATATTACTGGAAAGAAACTAACAAAAATTTTATTTCATATGTTTTAACTCTGTAATACAAAAAAAGTAAAATAATGATATTCATTCATCGTCATAATCCTTATCTTCAATTGGCCAAGCAGTAATTTCTTGGCAAAATTGTGAATTAGGTATGAATTTTACGGTTTTCATTATATGAGCCATCTTCTTTTTACTTATGGGTATCTTCTCCAAATAAGCTTTTTCTGTGGGAAGGGTTAATTGTTGTGAGGTATTTCCAAGTCGAAACGTGTCTGTTACCACGCAATTTATAAATTCGCGGCAAATAACTTCTTCAGCAAAAGAAATAGTTAGATGATAGTATGACGAAATAGAAAAAGACATTTTTTGACTCCGTGGGAAACTTTTCCATAGGATTCGTTACTTAGACAAGTTTTTTTTTTTATAAGATGAAGACCACCATCTCTTATAATCATACACTAATTCCTTGGAAACCGTAAAAATTTGGAATTTTTCTGCATTTTTGATGCTTTGTAAATAAATTCACTATATTCTCGGACAGTGTAGAGTCTTTCGCATTTGTTAAGTGCTCTCTTGATTAGACCAATATCACGATCACATGGCATGAAGGAATGCCTTCTCATAGGAAAATATACTTGTATTTCTTCAAATCTTTGTAATTCTACCAAGCTCATTAGAAATCGAATCATTGTTTTATTCTTATTTTGATCACAACAATTGTCACAGAAAATGTGACATTTTTATTTTTTGTTCAACGGCGTGATGTAATTTCTACTAAAAGAACGTACATCATTTGCCCCTTTTCCGGCTTCCCCTTCGTGGTATACCTAACAAATCATCTGCTTTGATTTTAAATTATGTATTCCGAATGTGCACAGTGTAAGCTGCCGTAGTTAATATAGGTCCTGTACGGGTATTTGAGGTAATGAAACATTAGCCATGTAATTTGTATAAATTGCTAGAGTGTTATTGTTTTCCTCACATATGGACGAGAAGTTCAATAACAGCAACCCATTTCACATTTTCATTTAACGTCTCGCTATTAATTTTAGCATTTAGCTCCTCGCTGGCGTTACAGGTATCTTTTGCAGGACGGCCAAATTGGCACAATTAGCTGGCATAACCCTTCCAGAATAATTGGTATGTTGTTTACCACGCAGTTTAGCCCTTTTTATTATATTTATTTTGTATTTTTCTGCATTTACTACACCTTCTTTTCGTTTTTGTTGATGTTCAGCCTCACTTTCAGAGCTGGAAGTCATTTTAGAAAATGTCAGTACTCTACTTATGCGAATAATAGAATCAAAGTGTTTATAAAAGTATATTGTATGACGTGTTGCGTGTTTACTGCAGAAAGGCGACATCTCCTGGACATACCCCGTTTCTATAATAAACTGAAACTTAACGTTCGCGCAGAATTCGGCTGAATCACGGGCCATGTCTCATTTTTGCAGAAAACATGCGTATAGGCGAGTAAAATAGGAATATGTAAAACTGTCATTTTGGTATAAAATTGGACATGTTCCCTTTCTGCAATTAGCGATTCAAATACAGAAACTATAAAAATGAAATAAGTTATTAAACTGTGACAAACGCTGATAATGATAAAACAAAAACTAAAAAGTATTAGTGAGAATGATCTTTTAATAAATTTAACGCTAAAGAAAAACTTTTACTGAGTGAGATTACTTGAACTAACAGTGTCAGTGTTAGGCAGTGAGATTAAATTAATATATTTTAAATATTCTCTAAATAAGAATTAAAAATGCATTATATACAAAACACGTGTATACGTACATAATAAAAAAAAATATATTCCAAACGGGGGTGCTTCGAGATTTAAAACCATTATCTGAAATAAATAATGGACGTCTAGATAAATATATACTGTTTTACTGACTGAAGAAGATTAAATATAATTCTAATTTTGAAACTAATAAATTATGATTCATCTGTTTCTATATGAAATTATTATTCGTATCTTAATCTTGAAAATACTAAATATTACAGGAATAATATGACGTTGTACTAGTCCGTGAATAATTGGCTTATGCATTAAACCCGAATACCAGTACGCATCAGTATCATAGATTTACTTTTCTGTCAAGGTACAGGATAAAAACTATTGGTACAGTACAGCCTATTACATTAATTGGCACTTTGCACGCTACTGGTTTTATAAACTATTATATTTAAAACAGGAAAGTCCTTTGGGTTCGCTTAAATTCCGTGTTAAATCAGTTTACTGTAATTAGTTCTTGGAAAATAGTTCTGCGTACTACAAGATTTAATTTCAGCGCCAAATCGGCTTAATGGTAATAAAAATGACATAAATCCTCGAGTGACAGTATAATCTCGGTATACGATGGGACTTAAGCACGTCAATCACTGGTGTAAACCTTTAAACTGTTCAACGTTTGTGTCACAAAAGGGAAGGCGTGACAGAAAATGATCTGTTGTATTTGAATACATCATTATACGAAAAATATACTCATTGTTTGGTGTTCATTAATCACCAAATACGTAATGAACATTTAAAGTAATAGTTATTGTTACTTTAAATGTTCATTACATATTTGGTGATACTATTTAATAATAGGTGATATGAATCATATAGTACATATGAAGTGCGATCAAAATGTAATGAGTATATGGAATATAGAAATATGTTCTTCAATTATAAAAAAATATTACAACGTATATTGCGGCACGCCGCAATAGAGTCAAACCGGAATAGACGCTTTAGTTGTAAGTAATCGGTTTCTAAAACATTTTATGCATAAATAATCGACATAATTTAAGAATGTAATTTGCCTTCAGCGGACTCTGTTTCGGTGACTCCATCAATTGTATTTACTATATATTTACTATATATTTACACTACAAACAAATTTAATATTGAAATTATTCCGGACATTTTGTGACAAGTTTGTATTTTATGCTCTATTTTCTCTTAATTTTGTTAAACATACTACATAATTAGCGTTAACGTTAAAATATATATTAACATCAACATCGCAGTATGTATGTATATATTCTTTCAAATAATTTTGGCCAGTCATAGCTTGTACTTATTTTCTTTTAAAAAATAACGTTTATATCTTTATAAAGCTATTATGTGTATCGAACATAGTAATGGTTCAAGTTGGTGATTATGTAAGTGATCGAACAAATTTTCAATAAGTACGGACGGACTGGAACCCTCGATGCAGCAACAAAAACAGGAGACTAGGATTGCAGGAACATCGCAAGATTACCCGTTTCTCAACACATGTTTCTCAAACCAAGTTAACACCATCGGAAAATAATTTAAGCTAGTTTTAAACTATCTGTAATTTCGATTTATACTAAAATTTTTGTAAAATTGTTACCAATATTTTAGGGATTCATGCGCAGTTTACTGATAAACTCACTCAGCTTGATTACATTAATTTCGTTAATCTTTATGTGAATAAAAATTATTCCATATTCAATAAGGAATATTTGAAATAACACGGAAGCACCGCAATGGGTAACTTCATGTCCCTTTTTATTGCAAATAAAAGAAGGTTTGAGATGGAAACTAAAGAATAATTCGAGTATTTCCCCAAAATATAGTTATAACAGATATTTGGATGAATTTTTGAGGTTTGGATACTACAAAAACAGTAATTACACAACCGTTACGAATCGATACGTTTTACATACGAAAATAAAAATACTAAACAAATACATTTTCTTGATGTATTGACAATTAGAAACAGGGAAGTGGATTAGAATTTTACGTATAAAGGAAGAAAACTAACACTCTTATATACATTCCTAATAGCTCCCATTGTTATTGTTAGTGTCAAATGGTGAGTTTAAGTCTATCCCATCGTTTGCTAAGTTTTCCACATAACAATGATAGATTATAAAAAGGAAAGATCATTAGGGATGTAGCTAGAAGTTATGAGTATAATTCTCACATAGTAAATAAATTAATTAGAAAACGCAGATTAAGGGCAACTGTTAACTCCACGACCTTTCGGGAAGATCCCTAAAACATATGAACCACAAAGAATTTACTAGAGGCCTTAAAAGAGTTTTCAAACATTTTCAAATGACATTAGTGAACTCTTCTTTAAACAAATTGCAACAACTTTGGGAAATCCCAAATATAAATTTGAAAATAACGAATATTCCGGGATTATTGTGCAGACATGTGTATATTGGGCAGACAAAAGGAGCAATTGTAACTAGGTTAAAACAGACATAAAATAGATTAGAAGTTAGCGAAAAGTATAACCAATAACAAATTATTGGATACCATGGAAAGTATGCTAAATGTGATAATAGCACGAACAAAGACAAGGGTCTATACCTCACAGTCCGTGGTTGAAAAGGTGAACCGGATACGGTTTACCTCATTACGGTTCACTAACCATGAATGGAAATACGTATAAGAGATTGTGTATTAGAAGGAGTTGCTCAGTAAACCGTGAAAAATTATCCGTTCCCTGTTTACTGACTATGAAGAACAATAATCAAGGTGAGTGAGTGTATTAGTAAACTGTACATGAAATTGGAAAATATTTGTAACGGTTTATTGAACCTGAACAAATATGTGATATAAATACAAATTAGAGGTAGTTGAAAAATAGTTTTAATCATGTACTGATGATGAGGACTTAAACGACTAAAACGAACGACGACTTGGCGAAACGTGTGCCGATATTTGTGGAAGTCTGGTCTCTTGTTTTTTCTTTTTACCGGTTTATTTACGTTGAAACAGAAACAAATATTTAAAACAGACGATATATAAATATATTTATAAAAACTTTTCTGTTACTTTCTACTATTTCCCCAGTAATTAAAAGTTCCTGGAATGTCTAATTACTGATACAAAATATTAAATAATCTCTAGTAACTCTTTATGACATGTATCATTTAATGTCTTTTTTCTGACAGTTCCGACAGTTGAAGAAATGTTTTTATTTGAGTTTAGTTTCCCTTCTACACATTTGAACATCTATCTTCCCTATTTACTAAATGGCTGTTTTCGTGTGTGTCACGAAATTTTTAGGCCGATGCACGAAATACTTTTCGTTCGAATTTCGGCATTTTGACAAAATTAACATAGTAAATAGACCCTTGCGAACAACGTAGTAACTTTTGTTTTTTGATCCAAAGCCTCTAGAGGCATGCTCCGGAGGTGCCTTCGATATGAACGAGGGGGCGGCGCCGACGCAATATTATTGCGATTTGCTTATTCGTATTATTTATTATATAGTCATTTATGTTATTAACGGCAAGGTTCACATTAGAGATATATTGTGATCTATAAATACTCACGTAATTTGCGCCATAACCATTGTACGTTAAGCTGTAACTCATCAAATGTGATTTAGTATTTATAGATGGCGTAAATAAGTTTATGATACAAACAATTAAGATATTTGTATCAATGTGTTTGACCAGCATATAAATTAAATGTTCGTGTATTTAATTAATATGTTGGTTTATTAGTACCAACATGTTATATCATACATATTATATAAATTATAACTTATACGTAGTTATTCCGCCACTAATTCGGCATTTAACTATGCAGCTCTACATATACATTATTTAAGAGTGTATACAAAACGTTTTGTCTAAGCGATTATACTATTTATTTAATTTAATCATAGGAAGAGCCACACTGAAGGATCAGAAACCGGTGTCACTATGAACGCTTCACCGTCACAAGCCTTTTATCCCTAAGGTAACTTTTCTAATACGTTTTTTGTAACGTTTTCTCTTGCTGAAAACTGTTCAAACCAAACAAATCGATAGACTGTTCCTACGCATAGTGGACATCACCAATATTCATTGGCAGACGTAATGGCCTTGATGGGTTTGCAGCAAGTCGAGCGAGATTACCTCTATTTACTCGCCCATCCTGTAGACCGGGACCGTCGTACGAAAGTGGGCCGAGCTTTGCTTCCACTTTCGCGGATCTCTACGTGAGAGCCAAGTGCCGCCCGCAATCGAGACCCGCGATAATGGCAGCGGTTCGCTCCCCTTGGCCTCCTTTGATCCTGACACCTTTAATCCCGCTGGCAGGGACTTCTTCTTGACTTATTCTTTGTCGTTGGTCGCCTTGTTTTGCTGCATCTCTTCGCCAGCGTTCCCCGGCGAGTGTCTCGGGCGCCGCAACACGTGCAGCGCCCGGGAATTTAGGTCATGTCAGGCGATCTTCCACGACAATGTGGACGAACCGCGCCCCTTGGATCGCCTTCAGCGTTGAGGTGAGTCTTGTTACTCGAAAGAGGTTCTTCTCAGTTCGAGAAGGATCCCAGGGTTAGGAGTCAGGTGTGTGGAGGGAAGGTCGTGTGTCTGTCCTGAACCAGAAAATAATTAAAGGGGCAATAGGGCCCCTGACATATAAATAGTTAGTTGAGCAATAGTTAGTCCTCCTCGGTCATAGTCCGAGGCCACTCGGATGAGAGGGTTGTTGTGGGCACCTGCCTCATCGTAGAGCTTCCGAGCCCTGGCTCGAATTTTCTCCATCACGGTGGTGAAGTCCAGGTCACGCCAGATGTCGGTGTTCCTCACATACCACGGTGAGTCCGCAGCACGGCGGAAGGTGACATTCTCGACGGCCTGAATCTTTTTCAGGTGTGTCTGAGCAGCGTAGCCCAAAGCTGTCGATGCGTACATCAATTGAGGCTGAAGGACTTGTCGGATGAGGAACAACTTGTTACTTGTTCCTGAGGTTCAGCTGGCTATTGCTTCCTGTCATCGTCCAGAGTTTGGCAGCAGTAGCCTTGGCGCGTCCCAGCACCTAGTAGATGTGGTCCTTCCATGTTAGGGGCTTGTCCATGATGACTCCAAGGTACTTGGTCTTGTCTCGAAATTGGATGTCTTCGCCGGTAAAGTTCACGTGTCAGTGGATATCAGGATCAATCCAGGTATTGTCTTTTTGCTCTACGCGAGACTTCTGTCCTTGTTAAGCTCGTCTTAGGACTTATCTTATTATTAGACTTAGCACTTTATAATTTATTTAGGTGTTCCAAAAACCTCATCGCATCCCAATCAAATAACTGATAAGCGAGAATCTTTTCTAGATTTTGATAAATACCCAAACCTCATCGACGTATCCAGGACAATATAGTTAATAAATAACATTGATATAATGTGCTTATTATTTAAATATAAATTATAATTCCTATCTCTGTCTATCTCTGTCTATCTAAATAGATCGTCACGATAAATATTTATAATACCACTAATTTTGATACCCCGCTTTCCCCTAAATATACATTAAGTATGATAAAACTTTAAAAGCCCAATATATTGGCAATACTGCCACAGGAAGTTAGATATGTTCATAATTTATTATCACTTAGACCGAACTTTGACTTCGTTGAAATTATTGTACATGAACGTTATACTAAATGTGGCTTTATCATAAAGTCGAAATTTAATGGTAAAACGTACTGATATAAGTACATCGAGGAAATTGCACGTTTACTGTTATTTCGTCTTCCCTGTTTTTTAACCGTAATAATGTTCTATCAAAGCCGTCATTAAAATGCAATAAAAGAATGTTTATAGATCTGAAAAACGCTGTTTAGATTAAATAAGCTTCAATCTGGAAATAAATCTGACATTTGCAACATTTGGGTATGTAAATATGATAGAATCAGCTTAGAATATAATAATATAGATTTTATCCAATGGTAAAAAAAAACTCGTTCGCGCAATTTAACTTAAAAGGTTATTTATATTTATTCTCCAATATGTTGAAAATGGCATATTTTATTATAGTAGCGATACTAAAAATTCAAAACATTTCTATGCTAATCACCATACACTATCAAATATTTTATGCTCTGGGACGTCGATAGCTGGAGAATTAGATTAAAAATACAGAATTCATCTATATAAAAATACTTTATTATTCCCACCTGTCGTGTATGATGCAAATAATATTATCAACCATATTTGAAATAACTGATGTTTGTAATAACAATTCTTTGTCATATTAGAGAGTACCTTTTAAGTACCTCAAAATGGTATATTGTAACATATATTTGTTTTCCACGAACGCCGAAATATTACGTTTCTTGACGCGCATTTCATCAATCAATTAGAATCATCGGGATAACTCAGCTTTAATGATCTTCCCATGATTAAAGTTTTCGGTGTTCATGGAAAACTGGTCTATTATTTTTGTTGCTGCTTCAAAGGTGCCACCCCATTTCCAGAACATATTTGTTTGTTCAAACATGAAAACTTAAAATGCAAATTTAAAAAGAACGAATAAAGAAACATACAATAGTTGTTTGAAATGAACACCTCTAGCTGTAATAGATACCAATCCTGTAAATCAATATACGAGTACTTGTAGAACTTAATTTCGTGAAACATTTCTTCTTTGAATTGTTGAAACTGTACAAGGACTATTTTGAGCGGTAAGTTTTTAAAACTTCTAGTTTCACTGGCAATGAGAGGTTGATAAAAACCATGCGTTTTTACACGGATAGGATTAGAATATATTTGCTGATAAATATGCCTAGCTTCTAATAAATTACCAGTGGCAAGACCATAAACAAATTACACAAATTAAACGAATTACACAAATAGTGAAATGTGCATATCACATTTCACTATTTGTGTAATTAATTTTTGGAAGATAATATCAGAGAACAACACAAGTAGTTTTGCTTAGTTTAACGCTTACTAACGTAAAAAAGGAATTTTTACTTATTTCTAAAGTATATAATAAAAATATCCACAAATAAAAAAACATGAATAAGGTGACAAAAAATATCAATCAATAACAAAAACTATTATTATTGCTTATTCGGCATTTCAAGTTCCAAGGAAATTAGAGTAATTTTATTTGTTGATGACATGATGACAAATATCTAGGTGCCTTTTTTCGTTTAATGATGTACCTACTTTTAAATTTTTATGATAGTCGTTAGAAGAGCAATGGTTATATACACTTTTTTCGAAATCGAAGGGATATTCTACAAAAGGATGGAAAAGTTTTTTTGTTACCCGTTTCTTTTCTTTTTTTTTTTCGGGATAGAAAAAAAATATGAGACTTCAAAAACCTGTAATGTATCCCATTTTTTCTCATAGGATTTTCATAATATTAAATGAACTGCCTTATGAGACACCCTAGGAATAAATAAGTGAAATATAAAAGCACAAAGCAAATTAATTTTATTATTAGAAATAATTAAATCAGATAAAAACTTTTTAAATAAAAATTATTAAAAGTGAATTAAAAAAGCTAATGTCCTCGGTAACGAGGTGTTTTTGGGCACATCTTCATAGGAATTTTTTTCTTATTTCTATAAAAATAATGGCATTGAAGTTTATCGTAATTTCAATGAATCATATGTACTGTATGTTATATAGGGTGTATAATATAACTCGTATATACATATTATATAATTAAATATAGGAGAATGTACATATAGTTGTGCAAGTTTAGGGAATATTTGTTTGTTAGTTAGAAGCGGTGCGCCTGATTCCTAAATAACATATTTTTAGTAATATTTTGTTTTGTATTATTTTTTTTAATTTAATTTTCTGATATTGTCGCCTTATGAATACGCTTCAGGGTTAATAAGTCATAAATTTATCTTTTTCATATGCAGATGCCGTTGAATATTTCCTAATAACTCTTCTTATAGTGAAAAATTAAAGAATTTAGTTAAAATAAATAGTAGTAACACAAAATTGATTATTTCATAATTAAGTACATACATGGGTGATGAATATGATTTAAATCTTAAAATAGTAATAGGAATAATTATCCAAATTTAAAATAAAAACAGCCTTTGTGACTAAAAAGTCTATAAAGATATTGTTTGATTCTATTTTTCACGATTCATAAACAAATTACGGAACTCACTGATTTTCGATAATTTTATTTTATATGAAGTACATGAACTTGCACCTTTCAACTAAATATATAAAAATTATATATATATATATATATATATATATATATATATATATATATATATATATATATATATATAATGTATAATATATGCGGGAATGTTATTCTCAAATATTTCTATATAAGCTTATACACAATACGATTGACTGTCAAAACTTATTGGGCAAGTTGAATTCTTATATACCACAATTGAATGCTCAAACATCCAAAAGCTTTTACCTCCCTATTCCGCATACTAATATTCTAAAATTCTCACCCCTGTTTTCAATGTGCACTAATATAACAACAACTGTCGTAAATTCGATATATTTCACTGCACCCTTCTGTTTATTAAACTTTGTTATGCTTGATCATGCATCTTTGATTTTCTATTTTTCATATATTACTTCATATAAATATGTATTAAATATGTATACATATGCTATTAGATTTGTTTGTTTCTTTTGTAATTTATTAATATAATTTGATTTTGTACATTTGCTGTACTTTTCTGCTCTGTAAATGTGTTTTCTTGTAGAATAGTTGTAATAAATAAATAAATAAATATATATATATATATATATATATATATATATATATATATATATATATATATATATACATTTAATTTTACTTAAAAACTGCTATGTTTTGTTATATAACCAACAGATGAAACTAATACGTGAAAATAATAACCAATAGTAACAAAATTATAACAAGGAAAATTGATTCATTTGGCAATAATTTTCTGAAGTTGTGTCAATCATAATCCCAAAGGAGGCAAGATATGCAGAGCACTTCAACACCACAAAATGAACTATACATATACATATATATTTGAAAATGTATATTTTTCTAAATATTCCTTTTGTTTATTTGAGTTCTTTAAATGAAATAGAGAGCTCACCCTTATGAAAAAAGGTGTTAACAATCGTCTGTCAAAACCAAGAATCTTTTACATGATTTACATCATCAACTTTTACAACATTAGTTTAAATTTTTAGTTTTAAATTAATATTTGAAAAAAATATTCCTGACACTATTTCGTCTTGAAGAGTGTAGAGAATACAAAAGTGATTTAATGTGTAGCCTACTTCGGGACTGTATACCCTATCATATTGTATATATGTACGTCTGACTACGCCAATGTACCATACCATCAAATTCAATTAAAAAAAATGTGGGCAATTTAACATGTTTTTAGTGTTTCCACATACCCATAAATATCCAATATGCAGCAATAAATCAATTCTATATATTAAAATACTTGTAAATAAAAATTTTATGTTGTAAATGCCTGTGAGCCATTAATTAATTCTGTTATGTTTCTTTTACAGATGGTAAGAACCTGGCGAATGCCTGCTAATCCTTGTGAGTATACTTATGTATATAAAAAAGAATAAATTTTAAATTTAAATTCAAATTTTATGATGATTCCACATTTACAACAGCATAAATTTAATATGCCCGTATACTTCAATTATTTCCAATCAGGAACAGCGATTAGTGGATAAATTTCTTACTTGTGAGTTTAATGTCCTAGTAAATTAAGCTAGCTAGGTCACCTAAAAAATTGTTAGGCGAGGTTATGTATTAAAGGCGATAACGATTAACGACAGTGGATATTAATCTTCAGCTCTCAGATTCTGTTCATATAAACTTATCCAATTAATACTTAATATACATAATAATTCTTACATTTATAATTTTGTAAAATGAGGTATAAATGGGACAGTTAATTAACTAAATAATTTTGAACCAATGGAAAGTAAATCTTTTATTAGTCAGTGGATATATATTGGGTGATATATCCACATAACGTAGCCATTGAAGAAATTGGAATAAAAATATTGTGCAGTGTATGTAATATCTTCTATTAAACACTTAGTAGCAAAACAACTATTGAATTAATACATACTAATAGTTAATTAGTGTATATATGTTACAATTTTTTTATATTCTACATATTGCCAGTACTAATCCATCGACCGTACATCTTATGTGTCAAACTGTAACTGAAATTAATCTATATACTAGATTAAGATGACTGTCTATGTTTATTCAAGTAACACTGTTATTCCTGTTACATGGAATATGGAGCCTGTAATTCCTCTATACAAAAATAAAAAAATCTCCATAGTTAAGTAATATTAGACCTATTAACATTATGCCTGATCTATTTCTTTTTAAAATTCTCGAAAAATCAACTGTACTCGTACAATCATTAAATTATTGACCGTGTTATTTTTATTAGCCAATTTGCATTTAAAAGTAACCTTAGCTGCTCTTCCACCCTTAGATTAATTAGTAACATGATCATATATTTTCTGAAACCGTTAAAAAGAACTTTACCCTTCTTGACTTTATCGGGGGTTACTAAACCCTTTGACACCTAAAATCACACTCATAAAATTTTTAAAGCTTATAAGACATCCGCTTAATGTGGTCCATTTAATTTCTAATTACTTAACGAATAAAGCCGTTCTCAACAATACAGTAGGTACCGGTAAATATTTACTATTTTTTTACTGCTATTTAATAAGTCTTCAAGTTTAATCCCCTGAGTTGCTATTTGACAGATTATACTGGAATATGTTCACTATTCAGATTCGTGGAATATGTTCGTCGTAAAATATAATCAAGGTCCTATAAAGGTGATTTGTGTAAATAAATCATGATTTAAATCATTTAACGAAATTACCACTTTAATCACTGTTTACAAATTAACAGCAGAAAATTCGTTGTAATATTATTCTTTGCAACAAATATTAAATATTGAGTTGAGAATCGAATCAGTAAGTTATGAATTAGAATTTCGATTTCCTAAAATGTGTATATATTAGTTATATATTTTGATATGAACGTTTAAAGTAGTTAATACAAAATTCAGGAAACTGCATTTACGAGATACAAATATGGAAATACTCCATGCGCTGTCCCTCGTTAGTCTTAAATCGTATTAATTATGATGATAGAATCAACGCTTCTTGTTTAACAATCTTTAATATTATTAAATTTTAATAACAAATTTTTTGGTAATTTTGAATCTTCCAATAGTCGTATTAAAAAAATATTTATTATAACGCATTAAATTGTTTGAATGATTGTTTTCATACCATTTTTCTAAATCTATCAGTAATTTGCTTTATTTAATCAAACCAATACCACCACTCGAATTCAATATAGTATAAATCGTTCATATCTAGTTAAGAACTATATGATTTCGACTATATAATAATTAGTGCCTTAAATTATAATCATTTTCCTAATTATATCATATTGTTAAATCATTATAATAAAAAAATTAATAAAAAAAATTATAATTAAAAAAATAACCACTGGGCGATGATGATTAAAACTATTTTCAGTTTATTTCAACTTGGTTGACAAAATTGCGCATGGAGTAACGTATAATGTATTTTTTCGCTTTTGTTGGAAAGCTGGTCTAAGGTTTTTGTTGTTTTTCCTAAAAAATAAATTACAAAAATACAATGAAAGTTATCTGTACATAAATACAGTATTACTTTTATATTGTAAAAGCCATTTAGTATTACTTTTAAAGAAGCAAGAGTTACTTAAATGTTAAATTTTTGAAAATTTCAAAATATAAAATCCAGCCGATAGCAATATGTATCCTATACTAGCTTGCTGCTGGGGTAACCTCGTAACCAGTAATTACAAAACGTTCACATTGTACTAATAGGACCCGGCGACTTTTTCTTTAAAGCAGAACCAGTCTCTGGAAAACTATGCACCCCTAACATTATGGTATTACGACTAGGAAAGACATGGAAATGCATACAACATTGTCGCTGAGTTTCGATAACTGATTCACCATTAAAAAACTGTTCTAATCACGTACGCACAGTGCTATCCAGTTTACAGCTCTACACTGACTAAAACGGTATTAGGTGAGCTCTCCCCTTCCTCACACCGAACATGGTCAGTTTACAAAGTCGCCAATAAATAATTAACAACCATCAGGTTCCTATGCCCCATCCTGTACAGCAAGTTGATATTCGCATAATGATTTATGGGTATAATATGTAAAATACTACTTTAGCCTTAATTTCAAATTATGTTAAAGTTTTCGATTTAGTCGGATTTAGTTTGGAATTACCAAATGTGAAAACACTCTCACTTATTAGTTATTGCTATTGTTATTACTCTCAGTTATTGAATATCTATTAATTTTTTTTTCTTTAGTTCTGCCGTTTCCTATCCTTTTTCTCTTAAGAAAATTATGAACTGCAATGAACAAACTGACAATACTTTTAAGTTCTTAAGTTCATAGAAATTGTTATCAAATCATGTTTATACATAATGCGTGATTTCAATGGATAGGTTTCAGATACACGAAAATTCGGTAGCCCGAAGCAAAACTTTAAGAATTATGGCGCGTTCAGGAAACCTAAAACAAAAATATGGTTTTAATTGAACTTTATTCTAAACATGCAAGGAAAAACAAGAACATCTGTTGGTGACGTTGTCAATAACCTTAATATATCGAAATATAAAAAAGTGCAAGCATTACATGAGGATGATCATAGATGAAGAAAGCAGTTTGGACATTTTCTCTTAAACATGATACAAGATCCTATAGTAAAATAATTTGGTCAGAAAAATGCACATTTAGTAATAACAGTATTTTTGAAGAAAATGTTTATCGATGTCGAAGCCAGGAAAATTTTCGAAAATTCGTATAAAGTAACCAAAAATTTTGTATAAATATTTGCAGTAGTATTCCTGATAGTACATTAACAGTACCATTTTTTTAGATGGTACACAACAATATAATCGATTATTAACTGAAAAACTTGATTACTTTTTAAATTGTTTGCTTCTTGCACATCTTAACATAACTTACTTCCAGCTAAATAGGGCTACTCCACATAATACTAGACTAAATGTTCTAAACTAGACTAAATCATCCAGTTAACTAGTTTGGCTTGCAAGAAATAAATTTCATTCAGTTACATTCTGTAGATGATAGTTAATAAACTCTATCATCTTTCTATTTATTTATTATACTATACTTTCTATTAATTTCTTTAATCTTTTACATTATACAATACTCTCATTTCTAGTTTGGAGCTAACTCTATAACTGTAATGTGACTATGTAAAATTCCTCTGAAGAATATCATTAAGTTCCTGATAAATACAAATCGGAAACACTGACTTAGTTTTCCACAAAACATCAAAAGACTATACACTATAATTGACGCGTGTTTCGCCAACAAAGTTGGCATCATCTAGAGATGATTAAAACTGATGATTAGTTTTAATCATCTCCAGACGATGCCAGCTTTGTTGGCGAAACGCGCGTCGAGTGTAGTGTATAGTGTTCTGGTATTTTGTGAAAAACTGAGTCAGTGTTATTTTCACACCAAAGGTTCCCACCTACTCCAGCAATACAAATCGAAGTATAAATACATTTCAAAAAGGGGTTCTGAATTTTTTTTCTACATTTCAATATACGACTAAAAACAAAAGTTACAGAGTAACATGTCACGATTTATATTTAAACTATCAAAATTAACATGTTCAGAGATTCGTTACAACTTTATTTACTATACATTATTTAATTCTCCGTAAAAATAATTATCATATATTTCCTTAACTATTGATATATACACATATATCAATAGTTATATACATTATTTTTGTATAATATTTGCTATCAAAACATAGTCAACCTCAAATATAAAATAAACGTACATATAAGGCAATTACATAATTTTAAGTTAAAAGGATGTTCTATCTATATTAATATATTAGAATAAAATACTAGGTATTAGTGCATGAATATTTATGTTTAGTTAAATTATTCTATACCTACATTTGTGGTACATTATACGGCCTAAAATAAAAAGAGGTGAGTGTTTAACCTTCATAAACATTAGGACCAAAAATATTTGTTTTATAAAACGTGCTAAGAACTTCGCTACATATACTTTATGGTTTAAAACCTTTTAAGCAAATATTGATTTTTACCAAACGCACTTATAGGTAGTTATAGGTACAAGTTTCTATAATATAATATTAGCTTTCTTCCTAAGTGTTTACTGTTGATTGTCGAACTTTTTTTTCGGTATTTGCATTTTGTCACAACAAAATGCCTACTGTCAACAGTAGGCATAAAATAATTACGTAATGGTCAACCACTTCTTGATAGCAGTAGCAGTAAAACTTACAATATAATTTAATAATGTGTTATAATTAACGCATTTGTGATATATGTTCAACTGAAGAGTATTTTCGACATATCTTAGTAATAACGTTTCCATGAAAATAAATTTATGATAAAGTATGCGAGTATGAAATATGCATTGATACAATAGAGGAAAGCTGGATACAATAAGTAATTATCATAAAGAAACTTCTTGAAAAATTTCCTACTGATTTCTACAAGCAAAGTGATTAGCAGAGAAGTTAAACTAAATTATAATTACATAACTCCTCGACAGAAAGTCAAAGCATCACTTAAAATGTATATCAAACCATCGAATCTATAATAGATGTTTTTAAGAAAAGATTTTCTTAAAATTTGCCACTCAAGAATCGATAACAAATTTTATTTTTTTTTTTTATTATATTCCTCAAAATGGAAGCGTGAGCTAAAGAAATATTTTAATTTCAACAGACAATTTTCAAGTTATATTATGAATAATAATTTCCTTTTAGGGATACTGGTGTTGTTTGTTTTAAACAGAACTTATATAAAACCGTAAATTTATAAATATATAATTAACAGTGACACACTTTTGATAATTCTTTTCGATAACACTGGCACACATATAGCTTGCGTCACTAATGTGTTTCTAAATTAACAAACTATGTCAGTTTTAAATTAAATTACTAACCACTTTTTTTCTCAAGCATATCATAATATTATGATATAAAACTAAGTAAAGCACTTGTATAACTACAATTGTACATAAATAGTAATTAAAAACATATTTGTAGTTTAAATAAAATCGGTTAAATCAATCATCAAAACGATAAAGTCGTTTTCAGTAAGTAGGACACAAATTCTCTTACAAGTTGATTTTATTTTATAGATGCGTATTATCTGGTATACTTAATCGTATACTCGTATCCTTAACTAAAGATGCTATTGAAGATATCATCTTTCTCTCGCATGGTGTGTAAAATTTTGTGGTAAGTTATTTCAAACTGTTTGGAGAAATTTATTCATTTTATTTTTAATAGCATATTTTTCTATTTCCTCCTTATGATACTAATTGTGAGAGTTCTACTTTGTCTTGTTTCTAAATATAATTATTGTTTTCGCGTTATTTGGCGTAACTATTTTTGAAAATTCCTCTACACTATTTAATATTTTGTATTGTCTTTGCGTTACTTGTGTTTATTAGACTACACAAGAATACTATTTATCTACTATGAGAAGTTTTTAAAACATGTTGTGTTGCAGTGAAACATAAAGAATTTAAATTTTGATAACGATAGACTATGGAGACAAGATACAAGCTGAGATCAGCTGTATACAATCTGAGGATTGTATTTATGTCATAATGAGTATCCTGAAGCACCTATTACACCCTCAACAGTGAGCAAAGTAGAAGCAAAATTTAGAAATTTTGGTACTGCTAGTAACAATTATACCAAAGTCGTCCTATCGAGATACACAGTTGACTGCATTAGTTATTTAGGAAAATCCTTATCAACCAACTCGCGAAATCGCATCCGAGCTTGAAATTTGTCAAATATTTTGAAATGTCTGAAAAGGAAAAAATGGCGCTCATATAGAATGTAATTATTCGACGAGTTTCGGAAAATTACCGAATTCTACCCTATAACAAAATTTTGAGTAAATGATAGAAAAATATAATAATAAACCACATTTCTCAAACCAGTTTGTTTTCTCTGACAAGGCTAATTTGTGTCTAAATGGGTATTTGGTCTCTAAAAACCCTTATTTCAAAAATCAAGCCCGCCACAGGTAGGGTTCGACATCTGTCCCGGATGGAACCGAACGACAGACAGCTATTTCGAACTTATTAGTTCTCATCAGTTCCGTACACGGTACGCCGATCTAGGACAAATGCCGAATGAAATCCGTAGGGTAAACATCTACGTCTATACGATCTATTTCAGTAACATATAAGTCGAGAATCGAGAAAGGAACTACCAAACCGCCAAGCGGTTATCAAGTAGGCAACGTTTAGATAGCAAGTGTTAGTACCATTATTATAAACCATTTTTTTTATATCATCAACTACTGCAAAGTATCTGGAATTACCACAAGAACACATAGTTCCCTCACTGCATCCAAATGATGAGAATTTCCATTTAACGTAATGGTCCCACTCAATGAAAACAGTGTGTAAATAACTATTCGTGTATATCGTATAATATCGTTATAATCGTATAATATAATCGTATAATATCGTATAATTATCGTTACTATACCGAAAAAGAGAGGAGCCGACAAATGCGAGAACTGTAGAACGATTATCCTAACTTCCCATGCGTCAAAAATCTTAACCAGAACAGTGCAGAAGAGGATGGAAAATAGAGCGGAGGAAATACTAGGAGAAGACCAATTCGGGTTTAGGCGAAATAGGGGAACTCGCGAAGCTATTCTGGCGCTAAGAGTAATGTTAGAGAAAACAATATAAAAAGGAAAGAACGCTTATATAGGATTTGTAGATTTAGAAAAAGCTTTTGATAACATAAGATGGGAAAAAATGTTCGAGATACTAAAGAGGGCGGGAATGAAGTATAGAGATAGGAGAGTAGTACACAATCTATACAAAGAGCAAACTGCTGTTATAGAAGTAGAAGGGGAAAGAAAGGAAGTAGGTATCAGGACAGGAGTAAGACAAGGATATACGCTATCACCACTAATTTTTAATCTGTACATCGAAGAGGCAATTAATGTGGTAAATGATAGAGTGGATTTCGGGATTAAAGTACAGGGACAGAAACTAAAAATGCTGAGATTCGCGGATGATATAGCAGTATTAGCATCTAGTAAGGAGGAATTAGAATCAGCGTTGAACGAAATGGAGGCAGTGTTGACAGAGGAATACAGAATGAGTGTGAATAAAAACAAAACTAAAGTGTTAGTGTGCAGAGGGCGCGAGAGCAGAGCAAAAACGAAAGTACAAATTAATAATGAAAGATTGGAGAAAGTTAAATACTTCACTGATTTAGGAAGTAAAATAAATTGGGATGGAAGAAGCGATAAAGATATAAAACAAAGAATAGCGCAGGGTCGAGTAGCTTTTAACAAAAAGAAAGCACTTTTATGCTCGCTGGTAATAAACTTAGAAACAAGGAAGAGATTTTTGAAAACATATGTATGGAGCACGGCACTATATGGTTGCGAAACCTGGACGGTAGGGGAAGCAAGTAGGAAGAAATTAGAAGCTTTTGAGATGTGGTGTTACCGAAGAATGATGAAAATGCCATGGACTGATAGAGTTAGAAACGAAGAAGTATTAGAGAAAGTCGGCGATAAAAGAAGTATGTGGAAAAACATAAAGAAGAGAAGAGATAGAATGGTAGGCCACTTGCTGAGACATGGGGGAATAGTTCGCGATATTTTGGAGGCAGAAATAGGAGTGAAGAAAGGCAGAGGTAGGCCTAGACTAGATTACTGCTCGCTAATAGTAAGGGATGTAGGTTGTAGCACAATTAGCGGAATGCATAGGTTAGCACAAGATAGGAGAAGCTGGAGGTTAGCGTCCAACCAGTCTTAGGACTGATGACCTAATGATGATGATATCTTGATAGCGTACTGTCATGTTGGTACTATATTACATGATGGTCCACAATATTCATGAATTGTGTATAATTCCTTAAACGTCGTGTTTTCTAATCAGTGAATTGATAAAAAAAGGTCTACTATTGAGTGGTCAGCTAGATCCCATATTAACTTCTTTCCACTATTTTTTGTGGGGCTACGTTCAATCCAATATATATTGACAGACCTAATACTGAAGACACTGAAATATAGAATTCGAAATGAAGTTAAACTAATTAACGCAAAAACGCCAATATAACGTTTTACAAGAATTTCGACTTGCCTTATCGACAGGTGAATGACAGATAATTTTAACATATCATAAAATAGCTTTTATTTCTATTAATTATTATTTTTCATATTTTTAAAATTGAATTGTTTAGATACTTTTTGTTTCACAAAAATTACCAAATATTTCGTTATCCATTGCAGGCAATTTTCTTACAGAAGTTTTTGAAGTTACCCAAGACAATTTCATAAATTGCCTAAAAGAATTCCATGAACTACATTCTGTACAATTGCTGAATCGGAATTGGTGTCTATATTACTTAAATTAAATCTGTCAATACTTAACGAATGTCGTTTAAATTCACCTAAAGTAAGTAAATGAAATGTAATTCATTAAAAATCAACGAATTTAATAATTGAATATACGCTAGGCATTTCGTTCGGTGTCCAATAAGAGCTACTGCACGTCAAATACTGGCTCTCTCTTCTGCTAAATGAATAGATGACCTCATCTAATCTACTGTACAGGCAACAATGTAATTTGTACTCATCTAGTTCGCGATGACGTACTAGGCTCAATATTAGAGGTATCATTTTATGGATTGAAAGATGGGTGTGTGTTTGCTCATATCTATGTGAAATCTGTTGTTTTTTAATTTTCGGCAGTGTGTGGGTTTAGGGGAAGGAATTCAATATGTCCACCATTTTACAAACTACTAAAGTGGGGAGATATCTCCCCACCATCTACAAATGCCTTATATAATAAGAACAAAACAAATTAGGCCAAAACAGCTATTCTCCTGGCTATATGCCATCGAAAAGCGCTGAAATATATAGCGAAATATTGCCATAATCTCGAGATTATATCGAAAATGGTCCGCAGTTAGTGGTATCCTGAGACAGAGGACGCTTTGCATTTTCCTTGTAGTTTTCGAGCAATCTAAATCACTGTATTTTAGTGCTAACTCTGTTAGGCAAAATACAGCAAATTTCGCCATATATTTCAGCGCTTTTCGATGGCATATAGTCAGGAGAATAGCTGTTTTGGCCTAATTTGATTATTCCTTATTATATAAGGCATTTGCAGATGGTGGGGAAATATCTCCCCAGTTCAGCAGTTTGTAAAAATTGCCATCTGTCAAGTAAAACTTTGTACTGTATCCACCCTTTTCTTTATTGTATTCGTCCATCGTTATATTAATAAAAACTGTTGAAGATTTTAATTATCTAGTGATACTGACTGGATAGAGACAAACTACACTAGCTACTAATGTGTATAAATAACAATGACTACTTAGTATAATCAAGTGTGTACTATCCTGGATGGTATAATTTAGTAACAAACCATCAAAATACATTGTAATCTCCTCAGTAAGGCAAAATACTTTCCACTTACTCCACATGTATGGACCAGACCGACTATTAAAACTTACGAATGATGATTTCTCGATCCTCGTTTGCTATTTATTAATAGCTTGATTATTATACTAAGTTTATTAGTTTCGATAAGATGCAAATAGATGACGTTATCTACTTCGCTAGCATGATCATAGGTCTCCCAAACTCGGTTAGTCTATTTCATTCGTCTGACTATTCAGTTATCCAACAAGTTTATTCCTTGAATATTTTAGGTGTTTTCCCTAATGATACCATAATAAAAGTGAGATCATTACAATGATTGATAATACATTCTCAAATGGAGATGGGATGTATTTTGTGTTGTTTACTCTTAATGCTGAATTATTAAGTATGTGAAATACCAATAGACGTCAAACTGAAAGATATGCCGAATCTTTTGTATAAAGTGCTCTTCGTAATCTATATGTAATCATCATACTTTTTGTTCGAGTATCCACAAACTACATACTTATTAAAATGTTACATTGCCTTCTATAAAATATTTGAATATAATTGTACCCGACGTGTAGTTTTATTACCCACTGATTCCCATTCGTTGCGCTCGGTTGGTTACTGCGTTCCAAATTATCAAAACTGTTTATGTCCGTCATAATTTCTACTGGTTCGATAGTGAGCCTTGGGCAATAACGCCTGCTTGTGGCAACTATTTCAGATTGTTCAATTAAGTTAGTATACATCTAAATAATCTCGGTGAAATATTTGTCGTAAATTTTATTGATCGTTTAACCTGCATTCCGTACTTCGCCCAATTTGCCCTGTTTGCCCAATATAGTATTATCCGCATGCGAGCATACATATCCAGTAGTTAGCATATCTATACTAAGAAGCACATAATGAAACTATATAATCGGACAAATAACTAGTATTAGATTTCATCAAATCTGGTAGCTGTTGTAACGATTTTCTTTCAGAATAAAGAATAACGAAAGTATCAAGTCATTACCTGAATCCTGCGGCGATTAGTTAGAGGGTTACATCTGTATTTTTTTTTGAAGAATTAATGCATATTACTAGGGCCTGCTATAACTAGGATTTGGAGTAGTAGAAAAGTGTTTCTTTTACATACGCCCTGGACATAAAAATATTACAATTTTTATTTCCAGGGCGTTATGTAGTTTTAACATCATAATTTTATGCCTAATTGTTCATGCTTCAAAAAACTACAAAATTATTTACAATATTATTGAATGAACGGGAAGTATACTAAATATATGTTTACACTGGATAAGTATGATGATTATATTGCAGGTGATAAGTTAATATAATACTTAAAATATCAATGTACTAATAAAATAAGAAGAAAAGTATTTACAAGCATGATCTAATACCTATGAATATACACAAAATACGTAAGTTATAGTGAAAATTTTTTACAGTTCCAACAATCAATTATCAATCTAATCAATTTCTTGTCATGTGACACAAATCACTCAACAATTTTAACATTACACTGATAATACCATCCAGGGAAATTTTCTATTATTATGACAACAAAATTATTTAACTTTGACAACTTCATAATAACTGCCAAATAAATTTCAAACTGTCACGTTTTGACAATGCCAATTCTCGATCTATAAACGCGCTAATCAAAGAAAAATTTCCAATAAATACTACAAAAAATCACAAATGCACATGGGAAATACAAGTTTTTCCATAAACGAAAATATGAATTAAATGAGCATAGAAGCGTAGAAGAATTGGTATTGATACTGAAAAATTGGGCGGTAAATATGAGGAAGAAAAATGAAACAGAATTCAAAGAAGCAACAGTAAAATCTATGTGGAACGTTTCGTGCAAACTTTTACAAGAAAAGTACTATAATGACTATAAGATTATGATTGACCCCTTTAAGAGCTTAGTATTTAAACCTGCCCGAGATGCTCGCGATGAAACCAGGAAAAAACTGCAAGCAGATCCATGCAGACGTAAGACCAGTTCAGTTTCATTAAGTTTGTCTGAAATAAACCAAATAATATTGTTCTGGGATGAAAATACATCTGAAGGTCTTATGCGTAAATTCTACCATATTTCTGCTGTAGAATTAGGGTGGAGAGAAGGCGAGGCAGTTGTCTGGTTCTTGGATTTTTTTCAAATCGAGAAAAATAACGATGGCTCCCCAACAAATCGCATTGAATATAATCCAGTATTCAGTAAAACTTGCCAAGGCAGTTCAAAAAGCTGTACAAATAGTAAATGGTTGATTACCAATAGTGAAAGTCAAAATTGCCCTGTACGCCTTTTTCATAAACTGATATCAAAACGAGGCGAACATATTACCTCACCACGGCTGTTCTTAAAACCAAATCAATACTGGAAAACGGAAACCGATAGATGGTACGACAATGTCTCTGTTGGAAGAAATACGATTAATGGATGGACTAAATCGTCTGCTGAGGCTATTGGCCTGAATGTAAAGAACAAAAAGATAATGAACCATTCGAACAGGTCAACTGCTGTTAGCGTATTAACAAAAAATGGTGTACAAGAACAACAATTGCTGAAAATTACTGGTCATAAGAATTCAAATTCCATAAAACCATACTTAAACATCGACCAGGAACACCACAATATGATAATATGCGTAGTAATAATAGATCTTCTATAGTAAAGAAAAATAACCAATCTAATGCTGCGTTAAATTTTAGTAACTGTACCTTTATCAACTGTACTTTTAATAAATAAATAATTGTTTTGTTGTATTCCGACTTTTTGATTTTATTTTTTCGAAAAATTTTCTGACCGAATATCCCTCTGACATTGACAAATACTTCATGATTTTATGACAATCTCAAGCACGTTGCTTGGTAATAGCCCTGACTATACACTAGCTGAGTATATGTGCTATAGAAATCCACACATTCCACTTAATAAGCAGTGATAAATCTTATCATCCTTAGTTTATAAAAGGACTTTAACGTATTATAATAGAAAACATGAAGCTTTTCAACAAAAAGAAAATAAATCACTTCCTGATAATTTAACAGGTCGTACTATCATTAATGACTATTTACTATTCGCCCGTAATATTGCGTCAGCTAACAAAAGTATCCTTAATTTTTACAATAATAACAAATAAAACCATAATGTAAATTTCTCTTTCACGTTAATTAATCCAGGGAGCATAGATAAAATAATCAAAGAAGTTAAGCCAATTCGAGTAGATTCGACTTATTACTATTGCAAGTGTTTAAATTATGTCTTACTGTAATAAATAAATTTTATAACTTATATTACCAACTATTCTTCAAAATAAGTTAGTTAAAATAAGAAGAATACATTTTATGCAGGTTCTGGTATGTAAAAAGTCTTTTACACACAACTAGTGAAACTTGTCAATACAAATAAAATTTTCTACTCTGATCAATCTGAATTGAGACTTGGCGATAACATAACTGCACTCATGAATATCACTGTTAAAGCGCTTGGTAATAATTTCCATATTTTTGGATCCCTCCAGTGCATTTGATTGTGTTAATCATGAGCTACTGGTCGTTACAAAATTACTATTTTATTATCTAGGTGACATAACTGTTAAATTTTTCAAACATTAGTTGCCAGATCGCTCTCAGTTTACCCGTGCTACCCGTGCACAACATGGCGTGCCATGAAAAGGAAAAATGAAGTCGGGTATTCCACAAGGTGGTGTATTAGAACCTATTCTATTCCTTATATATACCGTTGACGTTATCGACACCATAAAATCAATTCACATTCGTGCATATGCTGATAGTACACAGCTGATTTACAACTTCAAATTAATTGATCAACAGTCTATACATTCCATAAATGAATATTTCTAGTTATCAAATACATATTGTGATAATCATGCATTATTATTAAACACCCTAAAAAAATATTGCTATGATATTCTTCAAAAGACCTTATTAAGCCTTACTAAGAAACAACATACACATTTATCTTTATTTATGTCTATTTAATGAAAATTAAATTTTGTTTTCCTGCTGTCAAAAATCTAGGATTCATATTTGATAAAGAGTATAACCTCTTAAATATTAATAACCTCTTTTGACATTTGGAACAGGACATATGGCCTGAAAGTGTGCAAATATATTGCTTCGCCAAACCAATCACGATTTTAAATACAGACGAACTAAATCCAAATGGAAAAGTTTTCTATATCCCATAAACGCTTCTCGACTAGTGATACAATACTATTTTTCAATCATTATACAAGCCAATTCAATCATTATACAATTATGCAGAAAGTTTTGCACAGATGGAAATGAATCAGATGGTAGCCTTCAGCATTCTCTTTCATGAATCTCCAAAAATTATGTGTCCGTTCTACCCTGCGCGCATCACTTAATTTAAATATTATTATTATTAATATTATTATTATTATTATGTTATCTGCATTTGGGTCTCATTAGCCACTTATCGCATGGGTAGTCCTATGGCAATCCCCTCTTATACGGGTCATTACCGAAAAATGCTATCCCATAAAAAGAGCAATTTAGGCACGTCCCCTGCCCTAAGCCTCGCCTCCTCCTGGATAACAGAGGTCTCTAATATAAGGTACTTCTTCTCCTCCAGTGCGGGGCAGGTGTAAAGAAGATAAATCGAGGTTTCCTCGTCTTCTTTACAGTATCTGCAGGCCGGGCTATCAGTCAGCCTCAGCTTGTGCTTCATTCAGGCTACTCTGGTGGCCCGTAATGATTCCCACCAGAATTATGGCTTTGTGCCTGTTCAATTTAATTAATTCTTGGGCCCATTTCTTAATCTCTGAGTATTCGATGATGAGTTTGGTTATTCGACAACCCGTTACTAATTTAAATATAATGCAAATACAAAACATACTTTTAATGTAATCAGAAATTCTACTATCCCTTTGGAACAACGTAACTTAACTTAAACCTGTAACACTGTATTGAAATTGTTCTTGTATAGTCTCATTTCAGATTTAAATATATGCGGCAACGACAGTGGTCATCTCATCAACATAATTCAGAAAACTTTATTAATTTGCTTGTTAATATGCCAATATAGAACAGATGTAGCGTTACCAAATACAGTCTATATCTTTACTCCCATTTTGAAACATTGTACGGCGAGATCTGATAGACACTCGGTATATAATAATTACAGTAGCTGAGCGGAAGCATGAAGTTAATGAGAAGGCGTTCCTAATTTATTTTATTCTCTTTGCATGTTCTGTTCAAGAAGTGAACCATCAGATATAAAAAGGATGTAGGTGTTACTAAGCAGAAATTGTCGCGTGTCACGTAACTATCTGTGTACATTAATTACGTCCTTTTAAGATTATAATTTTACTTTATCTGTTTTCGTGAATATGAACTATGGTACTAAACTAAAGGGCGCGGTCCTCGCTCATATTTCCAATGAAAAAGGACATCTCCAATATATATTTACTAAATGACTCATTTCGAAGATGGCATAATACAAGGAATTGTTACACTATTCTCGCATATTAGTTACGCATGGTGGTCTTTCGATTATATGGGCCGAGTAATACTATCTATCTATGCGAATCGTGTTACAGTAAGCAAACTACTATCTATAATATATTAAATGTGTTAAACAAACTTTTTTAAAAATTTGTTTATAAAATATTTTTTTATATTGTTTCAGATTTTGCAATTGTACTTTATGTTTAATAATTTGGAATCACCAACTGTTTCAAATGAATGCGCCTGCGCAATACCTAAATGTGTTCTATTTGTCTATAATTATGCATAGATTTAATCCAGTGATGCACGTATTCAATTTTTTTAAAGCTTCATTACATTTTGTAGAGTACATTGAACACAAGTCATTGGATGTAAACGTTGTGATCGCTGTTTATATAATATCCATATTTATTACGTAAGTTATCACAAACTGAGAATACAATATAGTAAATGCAGAAAGAAATATGTAAGATGTTTTTATAATACCCAAATTTTTACTTTTCCACATTCCACTATAAGCGGAAGAGTAATGTAATCGTGTTAAGAAAAATTGAAAAAACTAAATTTTTTTTGGGTTTATTTTTCATTTATCGGCCTAACAACAAAAAAAAAATGGTTTTTAAAAAAATTTTGCTGTGTGTGTGTGTCGTTGTCGTTGTCGTTGTCGTCGGCATTTATTCTTGTTAGCACGATAACTCAACTAAATCATGTCGGATCGATCGGATTCTGACGTCTCCCAGACCACACCTATTGATTTTGAGGTGAATAGAACACACTCTACCATGTACATGGGTCATTAGAAAGTACAATGGTGGACTATTTGAGAATTTTTTTTTGTTAGCACGATCACTCAATTAAATCGGGTCGGATCGATCGGGTTTTCACTGATTCTGATTAAGGACGTCTACCAGACGACATCTATTGATTTTGAGGTAGATAAAACACACCCCACCCTGTCCATATGTCATGAGAAAGCACGATGGTGGGTTGTTTGAAAAAAGTAAGACTGTCGCATAAAACACATATTCTGCATTTATGTGTTGGTTTATTTTTTCTCGGCCACTCAATTTCGAGATGCTCTACGTGCGGAAAAGTCCATTTTGAGGTTTTAAAACTGCTTATATTACAATTGTTATATATTTAAATGAAAACAATCTTCAACTATTATTTTTATGATAATATTTATATTAATGTTCGAAGCACAGTATACTTTGTATTGTCCTTTCTATTTTATTATAGCGCTTTAAAATAACTTCGAATAACAAAATAAACTGTGAAATTTGTAAAAAATAATAAATATAAAACATGTATTGTTAAGAATACGATTCGGAGAATAAGTCATTTTTATAAATATGTTCTAAAATCATAACCATGGGTTAACTAATAATTACCCTATAATATAAATGAATAAATCCGATAATGTACTTAATTCAACTATTTCATATATTTCATAGTTGAATCGAATATCAATTTATTCTACGAGTAAGCAAATCGCAATAATATTGCGCCGCCCCCTCGCTCATATCGAAGGCACCTCCGGAGTATGCCTCTAGAGGCTTCGGATCAAAAAACAAAAGTTACCACGTTGTTCGCAAGGGTCGATTTACTACGCCGATTTTGTCGAAATGCTGAAGTTCGAACGAAAAGCATTTCTTACACCGACCTCAAAATTTACACACACGAAAAAAGCCATTTAGTAAGTAGAAGATAACAAATTCAAAATTATAAAATATAATTTTGACTCATTTATCTATAGGACAAAGAAGAACTATGTATATTTACTTCATCTTTAACCATTGGTATTGATTTATATCGTATTTAATATTTGCAAAGTACTTCAGCTTTACTCATCTAATGTACTTCATCCAGTTGCTACAGAAAATATAATAATTTGTGTCGATGAATGGATACTGGACACAGAAAATAGATACTGGGTGATAATGATTACCTGAACGTCAACTTATTAGTCCAGTTAGTAAGTAGTATCTAGTACAGAAAAGTTATAAAAATTAGTTAATAAGGTAGTAAGAACTATTTCTATGCATTCTTATTTTACATTATTCTTAATTAATGCAATTGAGCATTAATAATATTTAATTCAATAATTAATGCCATTACCTATTTTATAAAGTACAATTACTTATAAAAACAGAACATAAAAAAATGCAACAATAATATAAAAGATATCAGAACTACATTACTCCCTTTCTATGATTCTAAAATTTCGTGTTAAAATGGAAAGATTCTGATCTCAACCAAAAGAATTGCGGCCCAAAAAGTTCTATATTGTAAATATTCTCTGAAGCTGAATTCCCTATTATTTCGTCAAATCAGTATACAGGTTCATATGACATTTATATCTAGTTATGTTTCAAAAAGTTTGTGCATAGGCTTTTAAATTGATTAATTATACCCTTATTTCACCCATCACCTAAATAATTAATTTTATTAATACAGGTATTTTCTTGAATAATTTTGTACACATTCTGATATATTCCATGTACCTGTATCATATGAGTAATATATTTATATATACGTATATGTTTTGATAAATACCATTGTCATCGCAATTTGCCATTTTTTTTTTATATTTCATATATTATTTCAATGCAAATTCTAGGAGCATTTAAATGGTGCCTGGAAGAGAATTGTAGCTGGGTATTTATGATAATTCTAGACGGTCGCTGCTACGTGTTGTCAACACCTAAGTAATTTTATCTAGATTCTCTTCCTTATAATTCATAATATAGTTATTTTTAATGGCATAGCAACATGTATTTATATATGACATTTTTCCATGAACGTTGTATTTCTCTTGTATATATTATAGCATTGATTCAAATTAACTGACGTTTATTGAAAAGTAAATTACTAATATGAGGCTTATCAAGTAATTACTTACTAGTCTACGTTGTTATTTATAGTAATATCGTAGTTCGTCTTATCTACGACATTAAACTAGTTACTTGTTGATATACAGGTATTATACTCTAATAGGAAGAGTATATATTTTAAGTAGTATTTTATCGGTTTGTTTCTATACATCAAATAGTACTGCAAAATGTTTTGTGTTTAACTTATTGGAAAAATGTAGACACATTGTACTAGAAACGAAGAGATCTTTTCGGGTTATTTAATCAGAAAAAAATGCCACTTCACATCAAATGAAAATAAAGAATGTTCTATTCATTGCGACTTAATACTACTATTTTTTATTGTGCTGCATTTTACCGTTACCTCCGCTGCATCAGTTCCACCAACACCTAAGCTCATTTTCTGTATACGCTATAAATAGAAGCGAAACAAATTTGGGTCTTAATATACCACATGCAAATGGCAGCGGATAACATAGTAAATTCTCAAGTAATAACAAAATGATGACTAGCATAATTTTAGATTGGAATGCCAATACTCATGAACCTGGTTGTTTACATGAAGATGAGTCTTACTTGAAGGTAAACTGAACCTAAATAACAAAAGAGTCCTACGTTATTCGTTAATTACATAATTTTTCATGTCACAAGTCATGTACTTCGCGAAGTCTAAAAATTTGTAGTATAAGCTGATAGGTAATGTCTTATAATTAAACAAATAATTTATTCGTTATTACTATTTTTTACGGTTTGTTACCCCTTATAGTCAGTACATATATACATACCATATAAAATGCAACTAAATATATAAAAATAAATCTATGTACATTTAATTTTGAAAAGATGAGGACGCTGTATTGTAAATTCCAGTATTTTGTGATTATTCATCTCCGATCAACGATGGGGTAATTTTGTAATGTTTTATTTAAAATTGTGGTAATTTTAGTAGAGATGTTATACCGTTTCTAGATATACCCACCACTTTATATGACGTCACAGATGACCACTAAGTGACCTTGTCAAAATGAACTCATAGTAGTCAAATCATATATTCATGCCTTAATCTCCCAAAATACCGTTCAAATAATTCGTTCAGGGTGAAGTCCAGGTATCCTTGTCAAGGCGAATTTAAGGTTATTTATAATACCACATATAAAATGATGGAAGGAGGTCTAGAACCGGTATAATCCTTCTACCAACATTAAATCCAAAAGGGTATCTAAAGTAAAACACCACTCGCTTAATGCACTAGGAACATCTGTTTATCATTGACGCTGATAATATATGATAAATCAACATTTTTAAATATGAGCATTCACAAAATATTCACAAAGATTCTTGTCGCAATTTTAAGGTTAGGCTCCTAAACCAATCGTTTAACTTTACTCAGTGTGTATACGATTTGATAACTGTTCATTATCTTTTTTCCTAGACCACATCCTAATAATATTAAAATTTTAAATTTTAGTATTATTAGTATTATTAAATGCTTAACTAACTATATACGAGTATAACAATAAATGTACTATATTAGTCAGATTTCTGAGATATTCGGTATAAACATTCGGATTTATAAACAATGTCACTAAACTTCCATACCCACTATAATACTCTATTCTCATACTCTACAATTCTACAATTCTAAAACAACATTTCTTGAAAGCAAGTTCGGAATAAACTTCATATAAATACAAAATTTTCAGAACAGTACAAAATAAAATAAATATCTCGAGGTTACTGACCATGAATGGTCAGTAACATATAAGTCGGAAATCGAGAAAGGAACCACCAAACCGCCAAGCGGTTATCAAAGTAGTTCCCGAATAGCAAAGCTATTACATAATCGCTCTAGGAAACAACTACTCCTCGGGATAAAGCCCCGCCAGACATTGAATTATACCCAGAAGCGATCCTCGACCCCTTTCTCGTGTTTCTGCACGACCAAATTCAAACCCCATTCATGGGTTAATATATGTAGTTATTTACAGTGCTTGCATTTTAAAACATATATTCTGCACAATAACATTGGTTGTTCATTTCATAATTTGAATGATTTATATGTCGAATACTGCGCAATGTTCGAAGTTTCTGAGGCCAAGTATAATATCTTCATTATATATAGCTTTCCAATAGTGAACTAGCACTAATGTGCTAGTGTCAATTAGTTATTGTTATAAAATCTAACTGCATTATTTTAAGACATAAAACATAGCGATACAGGATTCCCATGAAGGTGTGTCTAATTAACTAAGAATTATTTGAATATTTTTTTACAAAATTATATGCAAAACATTGTGACACATTAAGTTTCAGATTCCATCACTCCAACATAAATGGCGATATGCTAATGGCGGAGGTTGAAACAATAATTGATTCTATACGTATAATTGTAATAATTGACACCATACTGTGCGATCAAAACGCTATTTACAGAGAGTCGCTTCATTGTGCGAACACATATATTAAAGAAACTTTATATTTATTAGAGACTTATTAGCATATAATAACAAAAATATTTTCTAGAAGTGGGTTACACACAAATATGTATACGTACTTATCTGCATATTATAGGTCACGTGACGTGAAAAAAATATTTACACAACGATACTCTCACGACGCTAAAAGTGGGTGAGTGTAATTACTTAGAGGAATATGCGGTGTAGCACTTGTTGCTTAATTAAAAAACGTAAATGTTTCGAATATTCATATATTATTTCACAGCCATGCGGAAATAAATATTTAGCACCAAATATCTTAATAATCTGCTTTCTTAACAGCAAACTGATCAAGGATTGAAGCATGTTACTAGAGTACGTCATGTTTGCCGTTGCAAAATGAATGTTTTATAACTAAAAATAATAAAAAGTAAGAAAATACTATTTAAATGATCATGTATCGACTTAATCTAATGGAACAATTTTTTTACGTTCTTATGGTAACAATAATGTATTACAATAAGCATGTCTGTTAATTAGACTCGAAAGCTAATTAACAGCTGTAGCAGCTTACAATAGTGTTGATTGTGGTATTGTATGGTATTGCTTACTCTAAATGGTATTGTTAAAAATAGGTAATCATACCTAAAAGGTATAATTACCTTTTACCATAAAATTATACCTAAAATGTATAATTCAATGCCTGGCGGAGCTTTAGCCCGAGGAGTAGTTGTTTCCTATAGCGATTATATAATAGCCTTGCTATTCGGGAACTACTAGATAACCGCTTTGTAGTTTGGTGATTCCTTTCTCGATTCCCGACATATATGTTACTGACATAGATCGCATCGATTTAGAAGAATACCCCACCGATTTCGTTCGGAATTTGTTTTGAATTGGCGTACCGTGTACGGCACTGATGAGATCTAATAAGTTCGAAACAGCTGTCTGTCGCTCGGCTCCCATCCGGGACAAATGTCGAATCCTACCCGTGGCGGGTTTTCTTTTTTGAAACCGTCTGATCGTGTAGAAACACGAGAAACGGATCGAGGATCGCTTTTAGATATAATTCAATGCCTGGCGGAGCTTTAGCCCGAGGAGTAGTTGTTTCCTATAGCGATTATGTAATAGCTTTGCTATTCGGGAACTACTAGATAACCGCTTTGCGGTTTGATGATTCCGGTTATCGATTCTTGACTTATATGTTACAGTTCATGTACTGTTCTTTTGTTCTCTCTCTGTTTGATTTTGGATTAGTACCTCCATTAGATACCTCGATCGCTAATAACCCTAATATGCAAATTTTTAGTTCCAAATTATTTGTAGTTTCTCGAAAACGTCTAATATACACCACTCATCGTAAAGCACCCTGTATGGGGTTACTATTATATGGTGAGGGAATTTTGTGACAAATACAGAAGCCTCAAAATCGACGCAAATTATAGGGAATATAACGTCCTACCTTCCTGAATACGATAAAAATATTCGTTTTAATAAAAATCTGTCCATTTTCTCTGAAACAGAAAACGTTAACTGCACAATCAAGATAACGGCTTCGCTAGCTAGGTAACGAGATCCTTATCTAGCTAGCGAACTTCTAGATTTAGGGTAAATCTGAAGGCACCATTGAATTTGTCGACTCTTCCTCGGTATATACGAATATTTAATTATATGATAATTAAATATTAAGTATTAATAATTTGAAATAAGTATTTTTGTAAGTATAGTACTTACATTTTCCACAGTCATTACATGTATGACCAAATATATATCTCGTTGATATCTATAAAATTTTCATTGATATCCTTTTTGTCTCGCAGAACATACTTTTTGGATATAAGTTGCCTAGTCATAAATCAGGAAGAAGCATGTTAATTAACGTTTCAGCAGCTATTAATAACGGTTAATAATTCTTAAACTGGGCAACTATAGTTTTTGAAAATAAAAATTTAAACCAAAACAGTTTTGATGTGGTATATATGAGGGTAGTATATACCCACGTAAATAGTTATTTAATAATTAGGTATATTATAGATAAGATTAATATTATCATTAATACGTAGAGAATAAATTAAAACTTATAAAATAATCATTACTTGTTTTACTCGATTATAAAGAAACATTGATAAGTTACATACATACCAATTAAATGAAAGCATCCAGTGTTATTGTCAACAATGTTATTTACTCATTTTCTTTTCATTGCCAATTAAATAATTCTAAGAATATATTTCAAGAAATAAAAGAATGTGTTGGAACATACAGAATATAGTTTACAGAAATCTAAAACAAAATACCTCCTTATATTTTATGCGACAAAGACATAAAAGGTGGTCCAACCAAAACGCACGATGTTAATTTTAAATAAAACAAAAAGTTATCAGAGAATTATCTTAATGTTTTTTTATTGTGATAGGAGGATCTATGACAATTATGTGTGAAACAAAATATCGGCCAAATGCTCGCCACGGCTTCGGTGGCATACCTCTATCCGATGGTCCATATTCTCAATGACTCTGAGACATAATTGAGGTTCAATGTCGTTAATGTGCCGAATTATCTCATACTTTAGCTCTTGAATTGTTCTTGGCTTATTGACGTACACTTTTTCTTTTAAATATCCCCAAAGAAAGAAGTCCAATGGTGTCAAATCACATGATCGTGGCGGCCAATTAACATCGCCACGACGTGAGATAACACGGCCATTGAATTTCTCGCGCAAAAGTGCTATTGTTTCGTTGGCTGTGTGGCAAGTGGCACCATCCTGTTGAAACCACATATCGTCCAGGTCCATATCCTCACATTCTGGTCACAAGAAGTCTGTTATCATCTCGCGATAGCGAACACCATTCACGGTAACTGCTTGGCCGACCTCATTTTCGAAGAAGTACGGCCCGATGACGCCGCCAGCCCATAAACCGCACCAAACAGTCACTCTTTGTGGATGCATCGGCTTTTCAACAATCACTCATGGATTCTCATTTGCCCAAATGCGGCAATTCTGCTTGTTAACGAATCCACTGAGGTGAAAGTGTGCCTCGTCGCTGAAGATGATTTTCTTTTTAAAGTCACCATTCACTTCTGTCTATTCAACCAACCATTCGGCGTATTGGCGACGCTTGAAATGGTCAGTAGGCTTCAGCTCTTGAGTTAATTGAACCTTGTAAGCGTGTAAATTTAAATCTTTATTCAAAATTCACATCAGTAATGTTCGTGAGATGTTCAATTGTTGGGCACGACGACGAGTAGAGGTTGACGGCTCTTCTGCTACACTATTGCGAACAACAGCTACGTTTTCCGCAGAACGAACTGGGCTAGCATGCACAGGTGTTTTCATATTTCCTACAGACCCGGTTTGCTGAAATTTGCGCACAATTCTTCCGATTGTAGACACATTTGGTCGATTATGCTGACCAAAAGAGTCACGAAGTGCACGAAATGCATTTTGATTTGAACGCCCATTTTCGTAAAAGGCTTCAACAATCTTAACGCGCTGCTCAATTGTGTACCTCTCCATGATTGAATTTGTCAAACACTGAAACAAAGAAATGTCAAATTAAGTTGGGCAAAAAACTTGACGTTAAGGTGTGACTCACAATTAACATCGTGCATTATGGTTGGACCACCCTTTATAACTAGACGGCAGTTATTATCCTAAGCATAATTGTACACTTCTTAGGAAGTTTACACCGTTAAGTTTGCAACTTTCATTAACTATATTATGTTTCGAAGTAAACGTCAGTTAAGCTCAATGACAACAGCGAGTTTTTCCTTTCCAAGTATTTAAATGAGGTAGGAAAAGAGTACCTTGATGCGGAACATATTTTCCAAAAATTATAATTATATCTAATACAAATCTGCGTAACCTTTGATAATGAAGTAATTAATGATAATTCAGTAAATATCAATATGTTAATGCAATAAATAAATGACATAGACAATAAAATAAACAACATTTTCAGGCAACCTGAACTGAGATATTAAATAACGTTTGTACTTATTCGTAGATGTTCTTAGTTAAGTAATCTGTTTGGTCTCTTTTTTTATTTTAATGAAACATGAAAGAATGATAATTAAGTTGTATTGCTTGCTACACATTCCCGACATATTCTGCGACTGATTAAATAATCTTACATATTAGATTTCATGCATCCATACACAATTAGCATAAAAACAAGTTTTCAATATACGCCTTCTTCCCGACGAAGAATATAATGTTTCCTTATCTACTCCATTCATTGTTACAAGCGGTATAATAAGACACAATAGTATCAATTACAAAATTTCTTCATTGATATGAATCTCTGACCTATATGTTACTCACCTGGCACCAAATTAAGATAATTATTGCATTATTATATCTAATCCGAACACATGTGTTTTCACGCCTTACACCTTGGGCTCGGCTTATTGCGAGTATCGCAATAGGTCCACTCCTTCGCGAGGCACTTAACATTGCCCTAAGATGCTCTAGTACATTACGGCATTCAAATCAGATGTTCGCGAAATAAATTAATAAGCGCAACGCACACATATAGTATTTCTGTCCGACATTTGTTTTATTGTATCTACTAACGGCTATGATCTAAATGGGTCATCTTGGTTCTACATATATGTAGGCGTATACTGTAGTATGCAGGATGTGTTTTAAATGTGTGTAGTTAGAATAATATGCCGTTTCGCCAAATACAGTACAGTAAATTCGTGCTTTTCTATTCTCCTCTATGTAGATTTATAATAAAACTAGTTCTGGTTATTTTTTATTGTTGAGTAGCCAACCAACAGGTGCAATTATTATACAATCACGTTCAGAAAGTAGGAGTGGAATTTCAAATAATATCGGGCGCAACGTTTAAAGAAATACCGTTGCCTTAAATGCGTAATATAGAAAATTTTGCGTTTATAACAATGTAAGCTGAAGCAATATCTAAAGTGACAAATTTATTCATATTAACCTATTTCCAAGTTTTAAAAATAATCCTTGTGTACAATTAAACATACACAGATGGAAATTTTAACTGAAATAAATAATTTAACTTGATTGTATTAAAATCAGACTGATGTATTACATCAGTTCGAACTGATGAAATAGTCAGTTTATTTCTTTCATCAGTTCGAATATTACATCGGTAATACACTTCTTATCAATGGAAATTATCTTGTACAAACCCTATCCTAAAAATAAAAATGCGGAATAATACAAAGATTTACGATCCATTAGTTTATTCTCCGTTTTCCTTAAACTCCATGAATCTGCAATATACTAAAAACATTTCCAGGACGCTACCTTAAGGTGCTCAAAGTTAAAAATTGTAAAAATTTATTATTAATACAAAATGAAATAATTTTTTAAACTTGTACTACAGAATTTGTACGTGTAAAAATGTGTACAATAACTGTATTTCCCTATATACATTTTTATCTAATATAAGTAAAACATATTCGCTTATAACAAACAATTCATTTTCACGCTTCCATGACTACAAAATTGTCGTTTTATTTATAGTGCACGATATACTATACTATAGTACAGGATATTTTCAACCAAATTGCAGTGAATATAAACTGTTTACTGGTCAAAACTTGGTGAATTAAATTAGCCCAAAGGCAACTAAAATCTGTAAATTGGGGGTGCGGGCTAAAAAAAAACTGAAAACATTAGTTTCTTTTCTACATTTTCAAACAAAAGATGGTCAAAATAAACTGATTACTGGTCAAAACTTGGTCAACTCAGTTAGCCCAAAAGTGACAAGAAACTCCAATTTGGGGGTGTGGGCTAAAAAAAAGCTCGAAAAACTGTTTTTGTTCAGCATTTTCAGCCAAAATATACTGTTTACTGGTCAAAACTTGGTCAAAATGATGAACTAAAAGGAAATTGAGAAATTCGATTTGGGGGTGCTAACTTCACAGACCTCAAAAATTAGTTTGGTTTCGCATTTTCAAACAAAAGATGGTTAAAATAAACTGTTTACTGGTCAAAACTGATCAAAACTTGGTCAAAATGATGAACGAAAAAAAAAGTTGAAAAATGTCCTTCTTCTTTCTCTTAAAACTAAGTTTCCTGTTTTTGTCCTTCTTGGTTTATCTTCTTTGGATAAATTGTTCTTGTTTTATTATTTATTGTTGAATTATTTCTTCTTATTTCTTGAAACTTCTTGTTTCTTTTCTTCTTTTTGGTTCTTTCGCTTTCGGAATTGGAGTTCCACAACTCTAGTGAGGCAATGTCCGTGTTCTAATGTTGCGCGAAAATCCGCGCGACTGCGCCAATTCTTAAATCACTTTTTATTAATTTCACTTTTTAAAAACTATTCTTATTTTAATTTATAATTTTGACTTGTTTTGTCGAAAAATTAATAACCTTTACTACTTGATAATTGCTTATGCATACTTGACGATTACTTGAGGATTACTGAGGACTAATTGAATATTTCTCTATTTAAAACATTTCTGTTGCTGAGGCGGCAGGAATGTTCTAAGAAGTGTTTTTCTCTAGGTTTTGCGAGTTTCAATAAATGTGCAAAAGATAAAGCGCGAAAGTATTTAATTACCTGACAACCGCAATGCCTTTGGTATACTCTTTCTTAGAATAACATCCTGTATGTGAATGGCCTGAATTATAATATTATACAGTGCAGTATTATTCTAAGTATAATCTAACAATAAGAGAGGATTTTATATAACATGAATATAGACACTAAACTTTATATTATTACGTACCAATAACTTTAATTTTTTTCTGGTGATAACTATTTTAGTTGCCCTCAACATAATCAGCGTAATAAATTTAACATACATATTAAAACCAAACCAGTTATTGTCATACGTACAAGAACCATCATAAAGTTTAATAACACATTTGCCATGTCATTTCAGGTTGCAGTTAATAATGATAAGCAACTTAAATTAACGAAGAAAATTAACATGGTCGAATAATTTAAAAGAAAAATATATCGGTTGTCGATTATGTGTTGATGGCGCGAAGAAAATATCGTTAATAATTAAATATATTGGGCGTATTATATTATATACATATTCCGTCGAGCGAATTTAGATGCGGCAGATAAGAAAATGGTAAAAGGATGCAAATACGTAAGTTTCTAAACTGGTTTTTAATAAATAACCAGGAGAAGAAGGAAAATAAATAAGATTACTCTGTATTTGTGTCACGGACACGAAGGCTTTTATGAGAATTCTTCATATCTTCCTCTTGTAACGTTTAAATATAATCATTAGCAGGCAGCTACCAATATTTTTTTAACCCCGTAACTTAAAACAAATAGATCAAAGCGTATCTTGAGAAATATGCGTGATACAAAAGTTCATAATGTATAAGCCGAACCATATTTATTATTATGTATGAAAAATATATTACGTTAATCGTAGAATGAAAATCTGACGTAAATATGATAAAGAAAAAGATATGACAATGATTTTGAACATTAATTTTCAACCGATGCTCGGTTTCATCAAGATGATATAGTAGACAGGGTTTTATCATTCTGATTCTAGAAATTCCCTTGTATTCGAATAATAGAATATACTCTTGCATTATTATCTAATATCTTTGTTGTATTAAAACTTACTTTAATTATATTGAAGTGTAAGATACTTTTTGTGAAATATTTTAAAGATAGCTCACTAAACTTTTGCGCTCACTAAACTAAAATTGTTCTCCCAACTCAGATTATATACTAAACATGGTCCTGTATTTGCTATTTTCATTATTTCTTATTTCTGATTTTATTATTTCTGAATGTGCTTTATTCATTTTCTACATATACAGTTGGGTGCTTTATGTAAATTATCTATATTTACTAAACGGCTGTTTTCGTGTGTGTGTGTGTGTGTGTGTGTGTGTGTGTGTGTGTGTGTGTGTGTGTGTGTGTGTGTGTGTGTGTGTGTGTGTGTGTGTATGTGTGTGTGTGTGTGTGTGTGTGTGTGTGTCACGAAGTTTTTAGGTCGCTGTACGAAATGCTTTTCGATCGAATGTAGGCATTATGATAAAATCAGTATAGTAAATCGACCCTTGTGAACAACGTGGTAGCTTTTGTTTTTTGATCCGAAGCCTCTAAAGGCATGTTCCAGAGGTGTCTTCAATATGAGCGAGGGGGCGGCAAAATATTATTGCGATTTGCTTACTTTTTTATATTAACGTGTAAGGGTAATTTATTTTGTTCCAGATGTGTAAAAACAAGACAAGTTTTATTAAAGGCCATTGTTAATTATTCAGAAATCTCTTTATTAAATGCAATACTAGAGAGCATTAACATCTAGTATCTATATAATTGTTTAACCTCCTTGATGAGAAAAATGCCCAAGTTTCTGTAATGGGTATTAATGACAATCTCCGTGTATGCCTGTTAATTGAACGATTATGTTTATTTTTCCTATCATTATTGATATTGATATGATATTGATTTCCTATCATGATTGATCATTATTGAACTATTTTCAAGAAGTTGTAGTCATTAGTGTAAAGCAATAGAAGACAGTATGAGTTACATTCGAAAATACTCTCGTCCAAAACGTTATTTTTCAAATAACATTTTAGATAACAATAACTAATTTAAAGTTCTGGATAAGAACAGACGGAATGTAATTAAGTTTCCCGGCGTGACTGGTTGGGAGAAAAGAGGTAACGGGGTATAAAATTCTCGGCAGTAAGCAATTGGGGATTGAATTTTGAAAGCATTGTTTGCATATGGCTCCAATTAAGTCAACGACACAAACTCTTCTCTAATAAATTCACGAATTCTATCCTATATTTGAGTATTATCGACGATCCCAGTTTATTGTATGTAAATGACTAAATGTATAGATATAGAATCTTCAATATTATAGAATTTAGTATATTTAAGGATTCTATGGACGGCACCAGTTCTTGTCTTTGTTGTAATTGTATTGGCCAACTGTCTGTATACTTTTATATCGAGTTCGATCAACTTATAGAAGCTCAAGTAAACCAATTTGACCAGGTTCGTTAGTTACGGTACGTGTATGATTATATTTCATATCAACTGAACTAGGTTCATCAAATTTTTTCATCAGTTCTATTATGTATTCGGGTTGAACGTTTTTATCAAGAAAATTATTGTTAAAAATGCGACTTTCTCCAATACAATTGTTTTTACGATAATACAATTGCAGCAATTATTTTGTTTCTTCGAGAGAATAAACCATTATTGGGCAAATTATTTGAGATGTGCCTGATCTGTAGTAACATAATACTGAATAAATGAATAAATCACCATAGGTATTTTCTATGACAATAACCATACTGCTTTTACGCCAAAGATAAATCATTTATGTCGTCCTATCCTTAAAGATGAATAAATAAAATTCATTTGTGGCCTTCATCTCATCATTGAAACCCCCATCTAAAACACAAAATTTCTAAAACTTCTGGTGTTTATCAAATATCCAATTAGCCAATTCATATTATCAAATATGAATTGGGAATGAACTGGGAATATGAATACGAACTAACAAAAATAAACTACTGCCGTTATCGGAGTTAAGGTAGTTTTCAGATTGTGATCACTTGACCTATATTTCCATTTGAATATTATAAGGGTATAGTTGTCCAGGGGACGAAGTATCAGTGACAGTAACTCCAATTTTATATGAAAAATGTCCTCGGAAGCAATAATTGCCTTTTCAGGGAATTTTCCTATATACATTTTATTTAACATTTCAATTAGTTTTTTAAGGTGTTTCTTTTTAAATAGGACACATTGTATATATGTGTCATAGATGTGGTAGACGTTTTACCAGTCGAATTCTTAATTAAACTTGCAGTAGTGGCGCTCTATACTTTAACATGGATGGTGGCGCCGGCGCCGGGCCTCATATACCCGTAAATAAATAATAAACAAATTTAGCAAATGTTAGATTTTTTTTGTATATGATTACATTTTCTTTAACACTGGTCTTTATTGTTTGTAAAAAGCAATTTCGCTTTTAAGAATATCTTATACAGTTTAAGTATATGGGAAATATAACATAGGTAATTCATTTTGTGACAAAATAATAGTAATGCAAAAAATATAGTTAATAAAAAAAAAGGCAGAAAACGAATAAATCTTAAAGTTGCAAAACAAGATATCTTATTAATCGTGGTTTTGAAGTAGTCCCACACAGTTACGACAAATAATTTTGGCATGGATCAGACACAAAAATGTTTGACATAGAACACAGTAATATCTCGTCTTGCTCTCTTTGCGGCATTCTGCGCATCTTTTTCTGGTCCCAGGAGGAATTATTGTTGTTCCCGAAAGTCTGCAAAAGTTCCAGCTACTTCTTGGCGCCTTTCGCGAACTTCAGTTGGCAAATTTTTTGCCAATGAACAGCGTTTCTGATGGTCATCCATCAACGACAAGGCGATGCTCGTAAAAAATTTACGTCTCAACAATTTTCAAGCACCCAGTCATACATATATAACAGTCAAGTAACAGCTTTCACTTCTGTTTTATCTATTAGACGGGGAGATCTGTCCCGTGCAATATTTGACGATATAGGCTGAATAAATTTGTTGGTCTCCTCCACAATAATATCTAAGATGGCAACAGAAAAGAAGAGTTCCCAACATTCGATAGGAGTTTTAGCTAACACAGCTCTAGGTTTGACCCCTGGAAGATGAAGAACTTTATCGGGCGCGCACGGTCTCTGTGGGGATATGTTTCTTCCAAACAGTTACACCATGTTTGGCAGTAAAACAGGGTTCTCCTCTGGGTCTAACAATACGCGGTTCATCTTCCACTTTTCCACTATGTTCTCTTCTATCTAACTCTTCATCGTCCGTTAATGCTTCTTCTAGCAAACGAAGAAGCCTTGCTTGCTCTTTTTCCTAATCCATGACGACTATTTTTCAACTGAAATGACATAAAAAACTTGTCATATTCTTGAAATTAATATGTATTTCAGTCCGAATACTTACAACTTTAACGAAATTAAACAGAAAAATATGCGACACAGAATTATTACACTGAACAGTTATGTAACGTACACGTTGGCGCCGGATCTATCAAGCCCCTTCAAGCGATAACTATTCCTGTTGAACTGTAAATAACTTTATGCTACACCACTCGTTACTAATCCAGAAAGTAGGAAGGTAGTGAAAAGTTCGCAACTATCGCATCTCAAAAAATCTGTGACGGGTTTTATTTTTTGAAACCTTATCTGATCGTGCAGAAACACGAGAAAGGGGTCGAGGATCGTTTCTGGGTATAATTCAATGCCTGGCGGGGCTTTAGCCCGAGGAGTAGTTGTTTCCTAGAGCGATTATGTAATAGCTTTGCTATTCGGAAACTACTTTGATAGCCGCTTGGCGGCTTGATGGTTCCTTTCTCGATTTCCGACTTATATGTTACTGACAGAGATCGTATCGATAAAGATGTATACGCCATAAAGTTCATTTGGCATTTGTCCTGAATCGGCGTACCGTGTACCGCACTGATGAAAACTAACAAGTTCGAAACAGCTGTATGTTGTTCGGTTCCGATCCGGGACAAATGTCGAATCCTACCTGTGGCGGGATTTATTTTTTGAAACCTTATCTGATCGTACAGAAACACGAGAAAGGGGTCGAGGATCGCTTCTGGCTATAATTCAATGCCTGGCGGGGCTTTAGCTCGAGGAGTAGTTGTTTCCTAGAGCAATTATGTAATAGCTTTGCTATTCGGGAACTACTTTGATAGCCGCTTGGGGGCTTAATGGTTCCTTTCTCGATTTCCGACTTATATGTTACGAACTATCGCATAATTAGAATTTAAAATTTTCATATACAGATCGTACTCGTGCACAGTTATCTAACTTCTTTGTTATTTTAAAACGTTCATTAGTTATGTTGATGTGGAAGAGACTTTTTGTTGAACGTTGAAGGATGAAGTTTACGTTCACGTAAACTTTTGTAATTCGTCTCATATCAAATTAAATGATAAGTACGACACCGTATTTGCTATTTTGTATAGATGTATATTTTCTCTGTGAACGTGCTTCATTATTTTTTTACATAAGAAGAATGAACTTCAAAGGTATGCAAACCCATGCTTTAGGTATATTTTGAATTTGTGAAACATTTTGGTTGAAACTGTTTTTCAATATTTTTTAATATAGAGCAGTGTATTATTGTATTACTATTATTGTAATTACTATGTAAATGTTAATGTTATTGTAATTACTATTAAAAGTAAAACTAATTTAAAATAATATATTTGTTCTTTTCACTTTAGTGTATGATTTATTTCAATCTTCTTGGACGATCATAAGAATTTTTCAACTTTCCCATGACATATATTATGAAGCACCTGAAAACTATACTTAGCCTTCATTGTATTATACCATAGAAGAAGGGAACAAATTTTGCGGTCTTGCTAACGTGAAGATATCCTGTATACAAAGAATACACTTTTGTTGATAATACCTTCATCATCAAGAGGTCATCAGTCCTAAGACTGGTTGGACGCTAACCTCCAGCTTCTCCTATCTTGTGCTAACCTACGCATTTCGCTAATTGTGCTACAACCTACATCCCTTACTATTTGCGAGCAGTCGTCTAATCTAGGCCTACCTCTGCCTTTCTTCGCTCCTATTTCTGCCTCGAAAATATCGCGGACTATTCCCCCATGGCTCAGCAAGTGGCCTACCATTCTATATCTTCTCTTCTTTATATTTTTCCACATACTTCTTTTCTCGCCGACTTTCTCCAATACTTCTTTGTTTCTAACCCTATCAGTCCATGGTATTTTCATCATTCTTCGGTAACACCACATCTCAAAAGCTTCTAATTTCTTCCTACTTGCTTCCCCTACCGTCCAGGTTTCGCAACCGTATAGTGCCGTGCTCCATACATATGTTTTCAAACATCTCTTCCTTGTTTCTAAGTTTATTACCCCCGAGCATAAAAGTGCTTTCTTTTTGTTAAAACATACTCGACCCTGCGCTATTCTTTGTTTTATGTCGTTATCGCTTCTTGCATCCCAATTTATTTTACTTCCTAAATAAGTGAAGTCTTTAACTTCTTCCAATCTTTCATTATTAATTTGTACTTTCGTTTTTGCGCTGCTCTCGCGCCCTCTGCACACTAACACTTTAGTTTTGTTTTTATTCACCCTCATTCCGTATTCCTCTGTCAACAATGCCTCCATTTCGTTCAATGCTGATTCTAATTCCTCCTTACTAGATGCTAGTACTGCTATATCATCCTTGTGATACCTATATCATCCTTGTGATAATACCTTGTGATACTAATTTAAGTTTCATAAATATTAGTAACAATTTTCGCTTATAATCAATTAATATTATTTATATTTTATATTCATAACAAGAAGAGATTAAAAATTTCATTTTCATTGTTATTTTATGGATATAATATCACATATAGTTATAAACACAAGAAACACTTAAATAAACTGCATCTGCGAAAATAAGTCTGTTTGTACGTAATAAATTTTAATAGGCACCAATATAGAAATATAGAAAACTAAAATAATTATCTTCCAAGATGATAGTACTTAACACACGATCTTCCGTTTTTATTATTTTGTTTTTACGATCAGCCGTATATTTATAAAAGTGGAGTTGTAGATTAATTTGCATATTTATGTCTACTATCATAAAGTCTAATGATTTTTTTATAAACAGGATTATATTATTATTCACGGTTTTGAAACTATAAATATAAATAATACAATATTTATGACTGTTGATCAACAACCGTGAAAACATAAGAGCATAAAGCATTAATTGACGCGAGCAAAAAATAAATGTTAAGAAATAAAGCATTTTGGGCTAATAAACTGTACGAATTACCGTCAAATTTTTAATGAGGAATAATCACCACCTGTATTTGGTTGGTTGGTTTAGATGGTTTGTTATTTTCAATACAATTTAGGAAGTAAATATACAGGGTGAGCCACGGTGGATGAAGTATTAAAAGTATATGGGGAACGGATCTACCGATTGCTTTGAAATTTTGTTTACCAAAATAGTCGAGTATGATCTATGTAACTAAAATATTTTCGAAAGTACGGTGTTGCCACTTATACGTAAAACCGGCAATATCTTCGATATTTTAAATAGAATACCCTATATATTTTTGCATTTTCCGAATTTTCGTCTCTTTCTAAGTAACTTTTGTTAATATTTGCTTATATCTATCTCAAGTCGTTATCGAGATAATAATTCTTTTCTGAATTTATTGCCAAAAATTTTACTTTCAGTGAATCGTGTTTTCTCCTGCCTACGCAGCAATTAAAAGATAATTTTTCCGTTGTGACTAGCCAGGAACTGGGGCATCTTCTTCATTAATCAAATGTTTCCAATATTATACAGGGTGAGTTAGAGAAGGCTTTCTATAAGTGACTTAGAGAAATGCACGAAAGTAAATTTTTTTAAATGGAATGCCCAGTATATTATTACTAATTCGGAAAGGTGACACATTTACCTATTTAAAAATGTTAATGTACTGTATATCTAATGTGCACCGTTTTCGCTATATAGGCATTTTTCTGTAACCCTTCCAAGAATATTATATCTTTTGGTATGTTGTCATAACGGGTGGGCCATGAAGTTCTTATTTTATCATTTTGTAATGACAACAGACATGCTATTTTTCTAAATAAATTTAACATTAGTAATATTTGCACTTAATTTGAATAGATGTAGCACAAATATGGCAGAAAATAATTATACAAACATAGTTTTAATGGATTTGTTTATTATTCATGGACAGTGCAATAAGATTATCAGCGGAACTTGTAGAATGTTTAATCAGGAATATCCGAATTTGCCGCAGATGAACAACAGAAAGTTTCTACGAATTCAGAGAAATTTTATAAATTTTGGTTCTCCATATTCTTTTAATGCTGCATCCACCGTGGCTCACCCTGTATTTATACATGGAATTCTTCATGTAGAATATATTATAGAATGAACGAATATCATAATATAAAATTTATAAAGATATGGTTATATCCGTAAAAACAAATTTTATTTAACATTTTGAAATGAAATAACATAAGAACTAGAGATATGTCCATGTCTATATACATATATTTCACAAATAATGATTTTCAATTATCTACAGACTTTATAGCATGACTCAAAAAACAAATAAACAAACATGAAAAAATAATATATGCAGAAATATACAGTTATGATTTTTCCCTATCATATTGTATATTACGTATTGACATTTCTTTATTGAGGTCAGAGGCTAGACGTAGTTTGGAGGTAACGAAGAAACTATTATTAGTGTTTAGCACACTCCCGACGACAGAACTAAAACTAAGAATATATAAAAGAATAGTACTGATTTGCGTGATAAATCTTCTCGAATCGAATCTCAAATCGAATTTCAAATCGAAAAATCTTCAGGAATTATTATTTTTGGTCAGTCTGAAAAATATCCTAGTAATATGAAATTACAGAACGTATTTAGGAAAAGTATTAGTCCACTTTGTTAACACGACAAAAATTAGGAGCCATTGCCGCGTATTTTACAATACGTAATTATACTAGCTAAGAATCTATGTAAGACAGTAAGTAATTTAAGGAAGATGTGCAAGGGTTCGAATGAAGTGTTGTGATCTTTAAATGGATTTCTGGCCTATTACCTCCAGAATCACATTTAGAAATAATTTGTGCATTAATAATATCTCTTTAGATGTTTGTATTTAAATATATACATATATGATACATAAAGATTTAATTAAGGAATCAATAAAGATAGAAAAAATATGAAAATAATTTTTCAAAAAAATTGACAAATAAATGTTTCAAAATATATTTAAAAAATCCGAAAGATTTTATTCACACAAATTTATTAATTAAAATAAACACCTACCGATAAGTAACAGATTACCGGTAATGGAATATTACGATGTCGAATCGATTACACAAGTTTAAATAACATCCTGAAATGTCAATTTTTTATTATAATAGTATATTATTTTAGCGAAATTTTAAACCTTACCCTTCAATGACATTGAATTGACAGTTATATCCTCAACATTTTTAACTGGAACGAGACTGAATTTGATACCTACTGGTATGAATTGATTGATTTCTTACATTATTCTGTGTAATAATCAGCTTTAGTTGGTGTGGTGAATATATGAATAACTAGCCTCGCAAGTTTGCATAAATGTAGGAAACTAAAAAAATATTTCTATTTAAGTAAAATAAAGTAGGCGATAGGGATACTGACGGGGATACCACCTCTTGATGTCATCCTGAAAGCGGAAGCCGCAAAGGCAATGCACAGGGTGGGAAATATGAATAGGAAGGTACGGGACCTGAATAGACTCTCAAGAGAGCTAGCTGAGGAGGGACTCCTATGGATGCCCTCTGACAGTACGGGTGTCCACTTCCTGTTTGACAAGAAATATAAGATCACCCTCACCAGTAAAACCGACTGGATGGAGGGTCGAGCTGGATTGCCGCTCAATGGAGACATCTAGTACACGGATGGAGCCAAGAGAGGGAACAGAGCGGGTGCGGGGGTGTATAGGCGACGCGACGGGATAGGTAAAACCTTCCCCTTGGGCAAATACACTACCGCACTCTAGGCCGAGCTAGTTGGAATTACATACGGTGTTCGGTGGGCGGACCAAAATCGGACCCAGGAGAAGGTATGTATCTGCTCGGATAGCAGGGCGGCGTTGACAGCCCTGAATTCAGCAACGACAAAGTCGAAGCTGGTCTATAATTGCTATGAAGCATTGAACCACTTGGCAGGGAAGGGACCGGTGGAACTCTTATGGATACCTGGGCATAATGGCATTAAGGGAAATCTAATTGCAGATGACCTTGCCAGACTAGGGACCAGGGAAAACCTCTATGGACCAGAACCTGCAGTGGGAATAAGTCGGAATCTGATCAGAGACCGCATCAATGGCTGGGCAAGAGACCAGCACAATAAAAGGTGGAGAGGAGTAATGGGTTGTCGAATAACCAAACTCTACATCGAATAGAGATTGAGAAATGGGCCCAAGAATTCATTAAATTGAACAGGCACAAAGCCAGAACTCTGGTGGGAATCATAACGGGCCACCATAGTAACCTGAATGCATATAAGCACAAGCTGAGGCTGACTGATAGTCCGGCCTGCAGATACTGTAAAGAAGACGAGGAAACCTCGATTCATCTTCTTTACACCTGCCCCGCACTGGAGGAGAAGAGGTATCTTATAGTAGGGACCCCTGTTATCCTAGAGGAGGCGAGGCTTAAGGCGGGGGACGTGCCTAAATTTCTCCTTTTATGGGATAGCATTTTTGGATAATGACCCGGATAAGAGGGGATCGCCAAGGGAATACCCATGCGATCAGTGGCTGATGAGGCCCAAACCTATATAATATAATAATATAATAATAATAATAAAATAAAGAACTATATGGCTAGATTTGCATGGAAAATATTTAGAGTATGACAGAGAATTTAATAGAGTAATTAATTATATTTAACAGATATTTGCTAAATTTGAAATATTTAAGTTTATTGTTAATTTTCTTGACAAATAATACATACAATTAAAGAAAATTAAGAACATTTTCGAATGATATAAAATTCTGCTCAATTTGTGTCATATTAGATTTAAAAGCATCAGACTGCAGAGAGAAATATTTCACATGAAGGTATAAATAAACACGCTCATGCTCAGGAAGAGGTAACAAATTTCTCCGGATAGAACTTGAACCGAAGTAAACAATAACATCCTAATTTTGGACGCAATCTGCCACCCCGAACTACCGTAGGAATAGCATCGTCATAGCCTCCTCTGTAGAAGTTTGTGATAGGTCTCCCACCCATGTAGTGACCACGGAGCAGATTGCTGCACTTTTATAGCTTCACATGGGACCTTTGACCTGAGCGTCCACCATATTCTCGAAACATTGATTTGTTTAATATTACAATTTTAAATCAGTTTCTTCTAAAATATAAAAGTCAAGAATGATTTATTATACGATATCGTAATTAACAATAGTACAGGTATTAATAACATATGCTTTTTTCTATTTGCATTAAAAAAAAGACATTCCACGGGAAAATTTCTCGTGTACATGTCAACAAAGTATGCTCAAGGCCAAGGTAAATTAAAAAAAATAAAATCTTAATACTCCTATTAAATGTTTTTTATTAGTTGATTAAATAAGTTCCACCCAATTTGCATACTACATTTCCCATAATAAAGATATTACTACAAGCAAACAAAAAATGCACTTGAAGTTAATGAAGTAATAAATAACATTTAAAAAAATAAATGGCTAATTAACTGGGGTTTTTTAAACGGTACAATGTTTTCTAAAAGTAATTTGCTCTACAAAATCCCGTCGGCTGTATCAAAACAGAGTGGCATTTCCTATACACAAAACATTCATTATAGAAGTAGGCAACTATGAGGGATATTAAATTCTTCATATAAAACGATAGTGTTTTAATTTCCTATATGGGACAGACAAACCAAAATATAAACAACATGATAAAAAGGAATATCTAGAATGTCATAACACGAGATGTCGGCATGTAATGTGATTAAAATATTAAATTTGAAAGTATGTTAATATTCCTTACAAACATTCACGCAATCATAAATATTTATATACTCAGATCAGTAATTTCTTACAGAAACAATATACAGTGAATGTAAAGATTGAAGCAAATTCATTAAAGTTACCAGGACAGTAAGAAGCAATGCACCATCTCATGAGTTCATTTCTTTACATAAGAAAAGTCAAGTTTTGTGATAGATTACTATTCATTTAATCGCTATTTGCCAAATAAAAAACTTTCTTATCTTGCCGATAAACGGAGCAGTCTACCTGAGCCTAGCCATAAAAAGAAGCCACGGTATTTTTGAGATTTTTTATTTGACAAATAGCCATGAAATAAACTAAATAGCCATAAATAAACAGGGATAATGAGTGTGCTTCGATAGCTCAGCGGTCAGAGCAACTAACCGGAAATTGAGCCGGGTTCGATTCCCGATCGAGGCATATGCTCTCTTTTATCCTTGCTATCGCCAAAGTGGTAACCCCGACGTGATGTAATTCGTTCCAGTACATCCAACCTCCCTTACATCTCAAATTCGCGGATTCGATTCCCGTCCTATCCATCGCCCTATAGTCTCGGGGGTTACCGAACAACGGTTCGTAAGAATGGCGAACGCGGTCACATTCCGTTAAATTGTATCGAGACAAACCATCCCTCTAGGGAGGGAGTAGTGTAGCGACGCGTTAAAACTGGCACATTGGCAAGGATAATGGTGTGCCTCGATAGCTCAGCGGTCAGAGCAACCAACCGGAAATTGAGAGAGCCGGGTTCGATTCCCGGTCGAGGCATATGCACTTTCTCCTTGCTATCGCCAAAGTGGTGACCCCGACGTGATGTGATTCATTCCAGTATATGCAACCTCCCTTACATATCAAATTCGCGGATTCGATTCCCGTCCTATCAATCGCCCTATAGTCCCGGGGGTTACCGAACAACGGTTTGTAAGAATGGCGAACGCGGTCACATTCCGTTAAATTGTATCGAGACATCCCATGTCTCTAGGGAGGGAGTACTGTAGTGATGCATTAAACTGGCGCATTAGCAGGGATAATGACTGTGCCTCGATAGCTCAGCGGTCAGAGCAACTAACCGGAAATTGGGAGAGCCGGGTTCGATTCCCGGTCGAGGCAAAATGCACTCTTTCTCCTTGCTATCGCCAAACATATAATTTTTATGAGAAATAAGAAATATTTTAACAAATTGATCACAACAATTTAACGAATAATAATAAGTAATACAAACAAAAACTGTTAAATTAGTATTATCTGTACCTTCTGATAATGTGCAGGTCGAAACTGAAATTCTTGTAAAATGTTATTAAACATTTTAGCGTTAATTAGTCTTACTTCGTTCCGAAATTAGTCTTTAACTGCCTCAGTAATATTTGGATTATTAAAGTGAATCTTAGATTTAAGGTAAATTTATAAAAAATAGATAATAGTAAAAAAACAAATAGTAAAATTCTCTAGGTATGTGTAAAAGAGCGAGTGAGGCAGCATTCTCAGGGAAAATGATGAACTTTACGCGCGACCAGCTCGAACTCTATGTACATTCACATTCAATATTTATATTTGTCGATATTCACCCTGCAAAGGTCTCAATTCAGCTGACAATGAGTAAAGATCAGGCTATTTACTGCACATTTCGTAGGAGCTCCAGTATCGCAGTTTTGAGAGTTATTCCTATTCTTGATGAGCTGTACTATATTAACTGTTCTGGTACTTGGAGATTTTCATATATGCAATCAGCTCCATTGGCATAGGAACTATGTGTTGTTGTATTTCCTCCTGAATCTTGTAAAGCAATATTAGCAGTTATATACATTGAGAGCAAAACAATCGACTCCAACATGCTCCAACTTTGAGAGAACATGTACCCTCTCCAGTACCATTTGAAGTAAAGTTCAATGAACCGTTTCAAAGTTTAAAAACAGTTGTTTGAAATGATACCACTTTGATTGGAATCGGACCTGTTCTGACAAAGTTATGAGCGAACAACATGTGTAACACAAAGAGTTGAAACGGAAAGGGTGAATGAGAAACGAAAAAGAAAATAATCCTCAATTGAAATGCATTTAATTTTTTTTTCAATAATTGGTGTTGCCACCCCTTCTAATAACATTTTCTAAACGATTACGCATAGATCGGATAACTTTCCTTATGCTGTCTTGAGGAATTGCTTCCCACTCTTCAACCAACGCAGTTCTCAGTTCCACTACGCGCCCTGGTGCAGGATTTCTTGCCCTAACTCTTCGCTTAAGTTCGTCCCAAATGTGTTCAATTGGATTCAAGTCCGGGCTCATCGGAGGCCAGTCCATTTTCCGTATACCGATGTCAGCCAGGTAGGTAGTGGTCACTCGCGCGGTGTGGCAGCGAGCATTACATTGCATTAGCATGAAGTCCTCACCAACAAATCCCGCATACGGAACTACATGTTCCTCCAGAATATCCCTGATATAGCGGTCCGCTGTTAATCCTCCTTCACGTCCTCCACCGGGCACGAAAACCAACTCAGTTTTTCCGTGCATGGAAATACCCGCCCAGAACATGCAAGAGCCACTTCCATATGCGACAGTTTCTTGAATACAGCATTGAGCAAATCGCTCTCCTGGTCTTCTATAGACCCGACGTCTCTTATTGTTACCATGCAGGCACATCCTGGACTCGTTTGTGAATAATATCTGACTCCATTGGCCGTGGTCCCAAAAGAGATGTTCACGAGCAAATTCCAGTCGTTTTTGCTTTTGGACTGCAGTCAGTTTGGGACCTGTAGCTGCCTTTTTTGGGATCAACTTGGCTGCCTTCAATCATCTTCTCACTGTCCGAGCGCTAGGGACCACACCTCTGACCTCCCTCAGCTCTTGTGTGAGGTCAACACCAGTCAAATGTCGATTTCTGAGAGATCTTAACACAATAAATCAATCGTCCCTCTTCGTTGTCACGCATTTACAACCGCCTCCTGGCCGGCGGACGTAGCTACCGGTTTCTCGGTACCGACGATACACTCTTGACACAGCTGATTGACTCAGATTCAGTCGATTTGTCACGGCTCTCTGACTGAGATCCTCTCTCAATAATGCAATTACCTGGGCTGCTTCGGCAGCTGTGGCATCCATTTTCTTGTAAATCCTTCGAGCACATACGCATATGTTAACTTCAAATTAGCGAATAGAGACACCAGGTTACAAGCGCTCTCTATGTCTGTCATAATCGTCGCGCATGCGCATTCCAATTAACAAGCTTTTGTGTTACACATGTTGTTCGGCTTATAACTTTGTCAGAACAGGTCTGATTCCAATCGAAGTGGTATCATTTGAAACTTTCAAACAGTTCATTGAACATTAAATGGTACTGGAGAGGGTACATATTCTCTCAAAGTTGGAGCATGTTTCTGAGTCGATTGTTTTGCTCTCAACTAAATATCTGTCAAGCAACAAGAACCGGTTCCTTTATAATGTCTTCCGTCAGTAGACTCGTAACTCATAGAAGTTGAAGCAGTGTTGGTTGAAATAGCATACTATCCCACGGATAGGATGTAAAATCATAGGTCAACTTTTCAGCAATTAATGAACTGACAATAAAAAGGATCTTACAATTGTGGTACCAACAGTTCCTGTCCATACGTTTACTGTCTATGGAAACTCTGTGTGTACCTCGATCATCCAATGATGATTTTTAGGGACTCCATACCAGCAAGTCTGTTTAATCACAAATATATTTAAACAAAAAGTGGCTTCATTAGAGACACCAACCGGGTTTAGGAATTGAGGATTATTATTACATCGATCTATTATTAATTCAGAAAAGTCTATTTTGCGTTTGGAATCATATATTCGTTTTTAGTCATTTCAAAATATATAACTGACACATTGCGAGAAATGTGTATAATAGTAATACCGTTATATTACAGTAGAACATTGTATTACAGTATACAGGTTCATCGCAATTTAAAAGTTTTGAAATTTGCAATGGTGGACTTACTTAATGAATTTACCCTCTGTCTACTTTTTATCAACCTAACATCTCTTCAAATTGTCATCTTCAATTTTACTCCTAAGTTTTCAATGTTACTTTTATTATTTTCATTTTAAATTTACACTACTCCTTAGTATTTATATTTACTCTCTATTCGCTTCCTATTTTCGTAGCAATTCTACTAATACCAATATTTGGAAATTCGATAGTTCAGTTGTTATTCCTACCATACGGTTATATAATATATTTTTACAGCTCTTGCAGTTCTACAGAATCAAACAGTCTCTATCAGTTTTCTCTACTATTTCAAGTTGCTTTACCTTGAAAATACTAAAAGGGAAATATTATTTTAGTACAGTTTTTAAATTATATCATATTTAGTCATTACAATCATATCATATTTGGTACATACATCGAAAATAGCCCTAACTTATTTTCGCCAAAACACTTACTATGGATTACTAAGTTTTTCGTTCCATTCGTTATATCCAAAAATTTTTTTACTCTTCAGTGAATCGCTTTACAATTGATTTATTTTGAAATTTTCAAGGTATGGAAATGAATGAGGCTCCACACCTTCTTACTCGTTTACAATTTTTCGGAGTTAAAAAAGCATAAAGAATTCGCTTTTCCTGAGAACACTGGAAAAATCTTACAGACGAAGTTAATTTTAGCGAAATTTATACATATATTTGGACATTACATTTGGAACTCCTTTAAAAAATTTTAAAGGAGTTAAAACTGTTTTCAAAGAAAGCACGCATTATTGAGAAATTTGCTGTGCAAAATTTTGTGTTTGTATTAATAATTTTTTTCTAATTTATTTATCGTTGTAGGTGTATATAAATAGAATTTCCCAAGATATGAAAATATATCTTATAATATAAAGCGAATATAATTTTCTGTGCTCATTCCAAGAACATTACTATTAGACAGAATTAGAAAATGTCACTACAATAAAATTCTCGTTCCAGTTTTTCCAAAATTTAATTTTTAAATGGTATTGCTTCTAATTTTCTATATCATAAAATATCAAAAATCCCGACTATTAGAACGTTGAACGAAGCAGTAAATACGAATGTTCGTTATTTTTTCCAAAAATTTGTCTAATTTGGTTTGAAATATTTGAAAGCTTGTATCCAATTTAGATTATGCTGCAGTTTCCACCTTTCTTTTAATTTTTTCGATAACAAAAAATTAACGGACTGAACCTTAACCCTGCAATGTATTCAATTCATATTCAATAGACATTCTACATGAATTATAGAATTTAACAAAAGATACAATACATATATTTGCTCGGAAGATTACCTCCTTTGAATTTTTCAATGCAAGAAACCTTTCGTGCTTGTTGATGTAACTAAGAGATACTACTACATACATTATAAAAACCAGTTTAAGTAGATAAATTAGGTGACACATTGTGTGCAATGAAATGTATTTTCACTGTTTCCGTGTAACTTCAAAACTGTTATAAAAAATCTTATGAATGTTCTTGTCACAAAATGATAGGCAATCATTGATTTGTGTATAAAAAAGTATTAAGCTTTTTACATGCATTGGAGTTTTAAATGACTGACGGAATATAACGAAACGTGATATACGTTATCCGTCGACAATCTGTGTTGTTTTACATGTAATACATTTTGGTTACCTGTCCGGATATGCAAATGGTTTCTTTAACTAGTAATAAATATTTTGTTTGACATATATTATGTAATAGAGATAGTTAAAGAAGAAGCTAAATGGTGATTTGTTCACTTATGTATACCGTTTGTCCTTACAGGTTAATCGGAATAAGAAAGTGTTGTACCTTCAACTACTTTTTAAAGATAATTAAATCGTGTATGGTATAGACAAACCTATAGTTCATTACAATGTAAATTTATTTCTATCGCCTATTTAGTTGTATTCACATGTGTTTCAGAAACTGTGAACATTGTTATATGTATATGTAAAATTTGTGAGTGAATCTGTTAAGCCAGGAATTTCATTTTAAATCTTTAATTTTCAATGAAAGTCAAAAGATTCAGTCAAAGGTAAAATTATGTTCAAAATAGTCCAATCCAATTTTCCTGTCCTGTCCTTCTAGTTGCATTATTTATTCTTCTAAGGAAAAAAAAATTGTTGTTAATGTAAAACCCTAAATCAAGCCACTCTGATGTATATATAAAAAAATAATGTGATACACACATTTGTTTCAGTAAAATAGTTCAGTAAAATAGAAATCAAATATATTAAGAAAATTTAGATTTGTCTTTTCATTTTCAAAAGAAAATATGTGGGAGAACCATTTTTCCTAAGACTGACAAAACAAACCCTATGAGGAGATTATATATATGTCATATACCTTATAGAATTATACAAATAAATGTACCTCTAAAATGGTTTATTCAACCTTATTCAACAAAATAAAAGAAACTAAATGGATATTGCTTTACTGAGATGCAAGGAAATATTTTCAGTAGGGAAAAATAAAAATGGATACTTTACACATATTCCACATCTTTTGGTTCTCTTTTCGCTGGCTTTAAAGTTACAAAATTTGCAGCTTTTGATGGATAATACAGAGGACATGTGAACATCTGCCAAGCATCCAACTTCCTTTGAAACCCCAAAAACATATCTTTTCATTATTCTAAAAACCGTCATTGGGTGCTGCAAGAATAATTAGGAACAAAATGTCAAATTGTACTCGCACCGGCGTAAAAACCCACAATAAAATAGACAAGGAATAAAAGAAAAACATAAAATCACGCAGGGCAAATAATTCCCACATAAGTTTTTATATGAAATACATCAAATTACATCAACATTAATACTTATAATAGATAAGATAGACTTATATATATATATTATAGGTTGATATTCGACAGCAAATATCCGTAATTTGATTATGACATATTGTGGGAACAAATATGACCAAAATGCGTTTAGAACAATATAAGTTTGAAGAGGAATATAATTTCCAGAACCTAATTAAGGGTTCATTTCAGTAATGCTTCCTTGCTGAGACTCTTCATAATTTATTGTCCTTCGTAAGACTTCGTATTTTATAATTATTCTTAGAACCCTGATATAATGAACTATTTTTCAGTACTTTCTTTATCAAACTTCTCTCTAGTTTAGAATAAAATATTGTAAAATGCTCTATCTAAATATATTTCTTAAGAAAGATTGCGATAATTGAACACAATTGTGTAGTGTTTAATTATATAGACTTATAAACTTTTTTATAATAGGGCAAAAATGTCATTTTTAATAATATTAATGAAGATGGAATATTTAAAATACATACAAAATTATTACCAATGACCTTAAGAATATCATATGTATAAGATCAATAGTATTACTATGTTGTGGTCTGAAGGGGCGGAGAGGGCGGGGAATATTGTTATTAAAATATATGTTAATATTTGTGTTTTAATGCCATCTCTAAATAGAATTCAAATTTACAAATTCACCAATAACTAAGACTTTGTTATGATATGATTATTGTGCTGATTTTGTTGCATATCGCTGTATGATTTCATAGGAGTAGATTGAGCTAACTATAGGACAGATATAATATAGCAGGTACTCTATTCCAATAGCTAATAATATTTTATTGCAACTATCTAATGTTATTATCTGAGACAAAGTTTTCATTTCAACTCTCTAAGACATAGCAAATATCAAGTACGCTTTGCAAACTGTTTGCAAAATATAAGTTTTATGTAAAAAACGTTTAAAATGTTAAAAAATTCATTAGTGTATTCAAATACTATAAACTCGATAAAATACTAATTTAAACAAGGTTGTTCGAAAATAATACTTATTTGGTGACATAAAGAAGGTAGTACTTGTGGAGAATATGATGAAATCTATTCTATGTTAAGTATTTTTGCTCTTTTGTAACATCATGTAAAACTTACTGCCCGGATAGAGTATTTAGAAAAAGAAATTGAGCTGAATTAATTATATTAGCAAAAGTATTAAGTCAATATATTTGCTATCGAAAGATTTGCTAAGAAAATTAAGTTCTTAGTCGATCTAGAATGAGAGAACGATTTATTTTATTGTTAATCAATTACGTTATGGCGCACAAATACTCATTTTGGATATAACGAAACTGATATATAGTTCTCTTAAACAAAGAATCACTTCTATATTTAGAATAGAATAATTAAATTGGTGTTAAATAAATAAAAAGTTACTGTGTACCGAAATTAATATTACTATTTGTGTTAGTTCAATTATGCCTCTCGTTCAGTGTCACAAAATAAGAAAAAGAGATTAATGGAATAAATGTTACTATATTATTTTACAACGGTATACAACACATTATTTTAAATGAGTATTTCTCATAATTATATCGAAAATAAATAGGATATACCTAATAAACTTTTTATCTAAGTAAGCTAAGTTTCTCTAATATCTCAAGCTACAAAATCAAATAAAATCAGACGTTTAGTTTAATGGAATTGTATAGCTCCCGCACTATCGTGGCTTCACCGATGTGCGTTTACCTTATACCAACATAATATTAAACGCCGTCCATCATATCATATTTCAATTATCTGATAGATATTCAGCAACACAATTATTCAGGTGCAAGTACTTTTTATCTTGAAATTAATAATCACTTTAATATGTAAAGAATATATACGGTAGAAAGACAATTAATAAAACCAAATTAATATGAAATTGATATACTAAATGTAAAATTATAGTTTATGTTTCCAAAAAAATATCTATTGAGACGAATAAATTGTAGGACTATACAAAAAGAATAATGATATTCTGATATTAGTGTGCCACAATCTTACAATGAATAAATGTATTTTTGATAAAGTAAATTACATGAATAGGCTGCTAGGTTTGTGATCTTTTATGGTAAAATGCATTATACTAACTAAAATTAGCCATACTCAAATTTAAATTCAGCATACTTAGATTAATCAAATAAAACATTTTTATCATAAATAAACTATTCTCTTAGTGTAATTCTTCTGAATCAAAGATCAACACAACTATACATAGTATCATATCAAAAATTGTGTATGCGTCAAATATCTCATATATCCAAAACTACCAAAAAAATTTCATCTTAAAAGAACTGTATTTCCATGAAAAAATGTCAACTTAATTGACGTATTTCAAACAAATGATATAGTCGAGAGAAATACGTCTATCTGGATTTCCTGGACACTTATTTCAGCTAAACATATTTTCTCTAATGATCTAAGTACATTAACTGTCTTGTATGTCCTGTCCTGTATATATGTCAGTCTTGTCTATATAACTGTCTTGTATATTTTATCTAATAAAATTTATAAACATTAATTAAGCTAAAGTGACTGATATCGGTCAAAATGTCAGTTACACTATAAACTAAAGGGTTTGATCATAGTTAGCAGAATACAGAATCTTATGCGTTCAAGCAATGCCTCAGTTTCAACCATTGAGTAGTTCTTATCAATATAGTCTATTATCAAATTATACACTATATTATCTACGACTTACAAAACATAATTCAACACTTATGAGACTCTTAGCAACAACAATCAATATTTATAAAGTGTTATTATAAACTTTAACATGGGTACACGAATGAAAAACTTTCTCCCTTTTAATGGTGCGAAGATGGTGTAAAATCTCATTATTTCTGATATAAAATTTAACACCATTGCAATTGATAACATTTTACATCACTATAGTTGTAAGTTGTAATATATTTTAAGTAGAAAACTAATATAAATACACCACAATGTAGTATATTTTACTCCGCATGGGGTAGATTATAATCCCAGCATGGTAACTATTCTAGAGTATACATGCAATCTTTACATTGACACTATTAAAACATGAAGCATTATGGCTGTTCATGATTTCTAATTAACCTGACTGATTTCTGACAAACTTATGCCCAAATGCTATTATATATTCCAAAAAGCAAACGCAAGTTTTTGCTTTTTTTGAAAAATGTGTTGAATTTCGTGAGCGGCTGCAGGTTATTACCGAATAGATATATCGTGTTTCAGCATGGTTAATTAAACAAAGTAATATGAACTCATATTTAGTATCTGCTATTTCTTATTTTTATCTACAAATTATTTAACAATAACAATAACACATAAGTTTTACGAAGGATATTGCTAATTCTTCTGAAGTGATATTTCATATCTATAATTTTTCTTGCCCATTTATTAATAATAAAATGTTACATAAGTCTTATCAAAATATGTCCAATTAAATAATAAATTTTGTAAGAATATCGTTACCGCTACGTAAATTACCGTTATGTTTCCTAAATTTAAAACTTTTATTTTCAGTAAAGACTCATTATCAAAAGAATTATTTAACAAATATCCAAAGGAATCTCTATAACTTATTGGATATAAACATCCATGAATATATACCATAATTATCAACAAGGCACATTTATTTACTTATTAATCCGGAAGAACATTTACATTAGGATAGAATCGGAATATTTAATTAGAAGACTCAATTATACAAAGTCCAATCCAATATCCTTCAAATCCAATATTTAGGAATTTGGCTGCGTTAGTCACGAATATATAAATATGTATTAGACTTGTATCACCACATACATACTCCGATATACTCGTATCATTAATGTAATAAAGAAATTAACCATGTCTCTGGAAAAGAAAAATACAATAATGTATATTCCATTTCAAACGCGTTTTATTTTTATTTATTAGACAATATGGGCAGTGAAAGATATAAGTTTTAAATTGAATTTTACACCAAAAAGTGAGAAAGCTAGACTTCGAGTTGATTTTTCCCATTACTGGTAAAGGATGTCTCAGTTAGAACTATAGAATTTTAATTGCGCGCCATTTGTGTTTTGTCAAAGGTAGGGTATCAATATTTAATTATTTTCATCTACAAACCATACAAAATCAACTTGCTGCAATTAATAGTTCAACAATGAATATTTTGTGAATAACTGTTCTATGAAAGTTAGCGATCATTTACAGCTGCATTAAAGAAATTCCTACAACAATACGTCACCAACAAAGGCAATACGAATACGTCTTTGTCGTGGTCGGTCAGATGAAAATATTGCTGGAGGAAGAGAAAGTATACATACACAACATACACAACCAATGAATCTGACGAGAGCCATTACGCATCGGATTTTAAAGAAAGATCTGCATCTGTCAGCATACAACATTTCTTTAACACAACAATTAAATGTTACAGGCTATTTGCAACGTGGTAAATTTTGTTAATTGGGTCTTAGAAAAGAAAGAAAGTGATGATAGTTTTTGCAACAAAGCACATTGTCATCTTGACGGATACGTTAGCAAACACAATGACATTATGCCAGATGAGTCAAGTGGGCCATATGAACGCTATTCTTTTTTATTTGTAGCCGGATCTCCCACATTTTATGTTAAAGAATAAAAAACCTCAGTTTGTCTATGAATAAAACTGTTAGTTTTATAAATCACGTCCTATAGTTCCAAATAAGACACCTAGGTATGTTGACGTTGTATAGTTTGTAGATGACAGTCGTTAGATGAAGAGTTTGGCTGTAAGATCTATTAAGTAACATTTTCTTGTTTTGAAGATATTTAACGATTTAGATAAGATTACAAAATTGAAATCAGTTTTATAAAATGTATGCAATTTTTTACACGAGTATGTCGCAGAAATTTCTTAGGCAGTCAAATTTAAAACAAAATATACCTAATGATTTTTTTGTGTCTTTGGTCCTAAAATACATGTAAAGAATTGTTAGTTAACATGTTTTACGCCAGAATTAGCGACAATAAAATTAACAGTTGACAGAAATATGTAGTTTTTATTCTAATCAAAGAGACAAAGACAAAGAGAGATAAATAAATATTTTATTTATCGTTAAAATTAATTTTCCTCTTCTGGCAAATGTTGATGCGACTCAGAAGTAAGTGATAGGAAATGTCTATGATCAACAGGAGGAATGTATTTTAAACATGAGAGAACATGCTGTAATTTACTGTCCTCAATAGGAAGTTGATTTTCATATTTCTTATTTCCGTTTGCAATAAAGTCTGAAATGGCCATTAGTCGACCCCTTTTCCTAAGCGAGATTTCTTCTGCTAAGCCATTACAGTTTGAATAGACATGTAAAATAAATGGACTTTCTGCGTTCATCTCAAATTTTACACGAGAAGTTAAGGAAACTGCATCACCATTTATAGTTTTCGTAGGCTGATAAAAAGATTTCTATATTCTGTAAAATCAATAAAATCTCTTGAGGTCATTCTTGTAACAATAAATTGATTTCTTTTCTGACTATTTACCAACACACTGTACCAACCATTGGGATCGTACACAGCAGTTTGGCTTCTGGCATGTTTTTCGACCAAGCCAAAGTCACGATCGGACGGCATCATTGAATGTCCCGATTGAAAGATTACGTGAACAATTTTTTTAAATTTCTTTACAGCTAGAAGGTGCAACCAAAGGCCTATGACTGTCCAGTTTTTATTTTGGCCGCAACAATTGTTGGAGAAAGCGTATAGTATGCCTCCCCTTGTGATATAGTCATCGAAATACTTTTTTAGGTAACTTGCAACTTCTATTGCACCCCGCTTGGCTGTACTCTCATCCCAAAAGGAAAATAATCCTTGCTCTTTGTCTCCACTACACCTATGGATACTTAAATTATAACACCACATTTTTTTTCTTATAAAAGCATGGGCCTGCTGTATGTTTCGGAGTAGGGAGTGCTTGCTGCAAATCGAAGGTTATTACATGAATATTTTTATTTTGTTTAGATTTAGCTATCGCACTTTTTAGTGTGTCTCGAGCAGCCTCAGCTTTCCGTAAATGGATTTCTTGTTTGACGTGAACAGATTTGATCTTAAGTTTGTTATTCGATAATTTAGCTTGATCAAGTTCTATTTTGTTCATATCACATTGTGAACAGGCGTCAGATTTGGGAGACTTAAAGGAAATGTTGTACTCTTCAGTTACAATTCTTCTGAATTTATCTTCGGAAACTGGTCTGATATTGTCTTTTGTACATATATTTATGTGTTCATTATAAAGCACCGTGATGTTATATTGCATACTCATGTATATTTTATTTGGGTTGTTGGATCTCGAATAATGACTTTCCTACTTGGATAGCTTATCGATAAATGCCTTAATTTGCCTTAAATCCTCTTCACTATACATTTTTTTTGTGATGATCATGTCTTCCTCTACCATCTTTTTCCGGTAGGGTTTTTCCGTCCTTCAGCTTTTCTCCTAAGTCCTCTATTCTACCTGTTCCAACCCCATGTATTGAGCAAAAATCTTTCTTATAAATTATTTTGTTTGCGTCAATTTGGTAACAAATGGTCTGTTTGTTCTTCTTTTAACTTCCTGTCTCTTTAGGCGCCCAAGTAGATAGGCATTTTGGACATCGTGGTCTTTCAAATCCCAAAATTGGATAAAAATATTTTTCCGTAGGTTATTGTCAATTTTCTCAAATCATTTTCTTTTACAGTTACAAGGAGGTCCGATTTGACGTTTTGGTCCTTTCCTTTATCTCTGTATGATGTGTAACTCTCGCCACTATCTTTGAGTAGTTTAATTTTATTTTGCAATGGCAAACCTTGATTTCTCTTTTTCCCCTTCGAGGTTGTTCATTGTCCTGAAATGAATGTTTGTAAAATCTGTCACGTACAGGTTTAATTGACAGGTACAAACTTAACATAGCAACAGCATAGTTTTCATGTAAAATGTGTTAAGTGCAGCACAAAACAGGTTTTACGTGAAATCGTGCCAATAATCAAACTTTACCAATCTCAAAATTCTGCCGATTTTCTACTGAAGAGTCAGTATGCGAATAAACTGGATCAGCATCTGAATCATCAATCGTGCTTAGGATGTCACTATCAGAAATAGTTTCCTCCATAATCACAAAGATATATGAAAATTTATGTCACTGTTAACTACAGGATGCATCAACGTGAACGTGTGTACATAACAGGGTTTACTTGAAGAATACCTTCGAAAGTATCACTTGCCAGCAGCACCACCAACTAGCACCGCACCACTTAAACCACTGGCGCGAAATTTAAGCTGTCAGTCTGAAGATTTAGTCACTTAACATGTTCTACATGCAAAAAAACAATTTATTTTGGATATGTTACTTGACAGGTTTTACTGCCAAACCCCTCAGATGTTGACTCCCCATCATTGACAGATCACAAATGGCGCGCAATTCAAATCCTACAGTTTTAATGTGGTCTTGAGGTCTACATTTCACACCAAAATGATATGTCCCTAGATGTTTGGTGTAGAATTTACATAAATTTAACACTACATTTCGGATAGTGTACATTTTACTTCAAGGCATTCATTATAGGTCCTTAAAATATACTTTATGACTTAAAGATATTCTTTAGAAAATGCCGCTATTGATAACTGTATATAATTAATAAGTGTTATACAAATTTAAGCACTATAATTAATATTTTTGAAACAAGGATGGATTGATGGCATACTGTTAACAACGTGAACAAACTGAAATTAGACCATTTAGCATTAAAATCGTACTGAAGAACTTTATAATTACTTGAACATTAACAACGAGGATTAGTATTAATCACGGGCTAACCTCAATTAAAAATTGGTACAAGTAAATAGCGGCTACAGACACATAATTAAAGTTATAAAATATGCAGAAAAATTATAGTGATTAACCATTACGTCCACTTTACCACTCGAAATAGACAGGTAATTAAACAGATTCCTCGTTCCTTTATTGTCTGATACTATTAATTAATATGTTTTTCAAACTCAATTTATTTCAGCGTAAGAGAGAACATATAACTGTTGCCGCGTTCACATAATGTACCTAAAACATTTAAATTATCTTTATAAAAAAACAGAAAACACCGAAATCGTGATGAAAGATTACAATTTACAAATTTAACGAGTACTTAAATTTATGTTTGGTATGTTATAATCAAATTATTATCTGACAATTTGAAATATTCCTCAGACGGCTTTCAGAAACAGTTGTTTATGGAACATCAGATTTAGGCACAAATTTGGGCAAGCACCAGTCTCTTTTGAAACATTCCGTTTTATTAGTAACTGACAAAAACATGATAGGTATACATCATCTGCACATACATACTCGTATGCTCAGATATGGTTTATTTTTTATTTTAAAATACTTTCCCGAGGAGACATGCCCTTTGACTTTTTGAGGTGTACTAGAAACGATACGACCTCGTGACAGCTACAAAGCGAAAATCAATCATAATGGCATTCTTACTTTGTTTAGTCAAGTAATTAAAAAAATTATTTAATCCATCACGGTGCAGATTAATATTGGGTTTTTCCACTACAGATATCATTTTTATTCAATCTTCACGAATTGATTTAGAATCTATTCTAATACGCTCCTCTGGCATACATTTTATTCAACTTGCTCCTACTTTTTTCTGTTACATTCTTTGTATTATTTTTTATCACATTTCAGCTGGGTGGGCACTTTAGAATACGTCAACCGATTCTGTGTTGGGATAGTTCCAATATATCCGTTATTATATCGTTAATTAATCAATTGTAAAAAAAATATATTAGTTTCATCAGAGGTGCAGATATTTATAGCACAACAGGTGTGCCGCTTTATAGGCAACTAAAACATCGGTCGAGTGAAACTGGTAATGTCGGAAATATAAAATAATTATGTATATATTAATGCCTTAGAGCAGTCGATAGCTCTATACTTAAAAAAGCCAATAGATTACTGAAAAAAATATAGTAAAATAAAAATGACTAAGTATTTACTAAAATATACACTCCCATAATGTGTCTTGTGACCATTATTCATATCTTCCTGATGCCATTTGGTTCACATTCGTTCTACTGCAATTTTTAGAGAGATGAAATGACACTAGAAAATATATATTCCAGAAAAATGATTTAATTTACAACGCAAATTTTAAAATTATACAATACTTGAGCGATAGTTACACATATAAAGAATATTTCTTCACTTCTTGATATCTGAAAATATATCTAGTGGTATCACATACCTAACACATATCAGACGTTTTATTTTTAGTTTTGAAGACCACATCTAGTTCTTAAAAAGCCAGTACATGTCTAAATTCTATCGCTGTTTCTATAAGCCATGCAAAGTTTATGCCACCATACTAATATCCTTTCAAGAGTTTATACATTCTATATATCTTTTCAGTTTGAATTTGTCCGATACTGTTAGGGAATTTAGTAATTGTAATTATCTTTCCAGAATTTTTCCGAAAATTGAACACTGGTTTTTCCTTGCACTTTTCACTTTCATACTTGCAGTGTCTTCTACAATTGTATTTGCAGTGTCTTCTACAATGTAGTTGTAAAAACTACAATTGTCGAATTGTAGTTTTTGAAATTCTCCAATTTTAAAGATATTATACATTAACTACTGGATTAGTCGAAGATCGAAAATTATAGTGGATTTCATAAGAACAAATGATGATTGAAATGTGTGTCAAAGAATTTGACATTCTAGTCATTTTAAGTTCCTAAACAAAAAGTTTGTCTAAATGATTTACTTGATTAATAATGAAGGTTGATATAAACAAATAAATTGTAGTGTAAAGTTTTCAATGGCGAGTTGATAACGTGAGGCATTGGTTCACTAGTAAAATCAGAGACAGAAAATAGAGTTAGAAATTATTTTTACTTGCATTTTTATGTTTTTTTATATTACTGTTTAGAAATTCGGATAATCCAATTTTAGTTCTTTATTCATAAAATGCTGAACTGACGTAATTTCCTACAGAGAAAAATATCGCATTTTAAATTCACATATATGTTTTTATTGCTTTCCAGTATATCTACGAGTACGAACGAAAGCCACCTCTCCATATATAGTTTTAACAGACCGTAAAACATAAACATATGATGACCTAATGTTTTCACATATAAAAGAGGAAATAAATTTGTTGCAATTCTGCAAGCCGCGGTTTTCATGCTTTTTCAGTGTCAACATGACAACAGTCATTATATTTCAGTGTAAAATATGAATTTATATTACTTTTTAAGATAGTATGTTAGTAACTATGGCCAAATAGAGTTTTTCTATACGTTACGCTGTGGCAAGTGGAGATTTTATTTATATTTTTGTTAGGTTTTATTGCAAAAAGTTACCATAAATAGTGAATAAGTAAACTGTAGTAATAGCATTCAACTTTTAACAAAATATTTAATCGTCTTTCGTATTATCAATTTTATAAAATTAATGACTCAAATATTCCATACTTTAATTTAATAAAATATTTAATAAACAATAATTTTAGAAGCATTGTAAATTATATCGTTTGTTAATATGTAATATATGAAATATTCCTGCTGATGGGGAGTACAATTCAAAATAAATTATTTTGAAGACAGTTATTTTCAAACTAACATATTTTGTCAAATGGAGATATAGTTAAAAATGCTCCATGAACAATAAAATAGGAAAATAAAATATTGGAAATATTGTATACTCAAGTTGGAAAGTCGACCATCAAAATTACTCCATGAGTATTTCATATAACGAAATATTTTATGGGTTAAATAAAGTTCCTCTTCAATATGCCTCACGTTTAGTTTAAAACTAGGACAATAGGATTTTTAAGTTTTACATAGGAGTCTTCCAAATTATCCATATCATCTTTCAAGTGTCTTCTGATCTCATATAATCTACTTTATCTCATCGGTTCTTTTCATTTAGAGGTGTACATACTAAATTGTCAGCCTCGTAATACAACACTAAGTAACGAAATATAATAAAATAGTTACGTCCTAGTTTCGTTAATTGTAAATAACGTTTCTTTATGTCTAGTTCGGTTTTAATATGCTAATTAATTTAGAGTTTTCTAGTAGAAATGTCATTATTAATTAATCTTACTGAATTGAATTTGATATATGCCAAATAATACATTCTATTTTACACATATTTAATCAATAGAGTGTTCAGTTTTACTCAACTGCTACCAATTGTTGTTTTTTATTTCTATTATTTTTTAATACCATTTTAGTGGAGTAGGTAAGTAAATACGCCAACCAATTGTTTTTGGGATAGTTCGTGACACACCCGTTATTTGACGGAGTTAATTAATTAATTACTAAAAAAATATATCGGTTTATTTAGACATGCAGATATTATTTATAGCCCACCAGGTGTCCGAATTAAGAAGAGACTGAATTCACCGGCAAAACAAAATAATTCTTTAATGTTGTCCTTAATTAATTAGGTAGGTATTCCATTTCAGTCCATTAATAGACATTCTGTCTATTGGTCTATAAGTAAAATGTGTCTTAAATCAGGTTAATTGCTGTAGTAAATATATTTAAACTTACGAAGTTGCGCAACCAAAAATATTACTGGTAATTTTATAAAAAAAAATTACAATCCGAAAAAACTTATTCGTAATTAGGTTATTTTCGTAAAGGTATCATTGATTGAGTAATTCCTAATAATTACCACTCTATAATACAGGCTGTTCGAAATTACCCACTCACCATGGCTAACGCTGTTATTTCTAGAGATACGACATCTTTTAGATTATGAAACGGCAAATAATATTCATGGTGATTGGTTCTATTTCAACAAAATAATTGCACCAGTTAAAGTAAGTACTACTTTCACATCTCCGTAACATCACATTACACAGATTAAATAATTGTAATCGGCTATTTTGTAAGATAACAAAGAAAAACTTCTTCCATATAAAATAAAACAGAATTTAGATTGTTTTTGTTATATGTATTACATTTTTGCATGCATACCTTTTATTGTTGCCAGTAGCTTAACGAATAAAGACGAAATGATCGATTCTTAAAGATCATATTTGAGGGACCTTTGGTGAAAAAAATATTGTTAGTATTGACTCATAGGTATTCTTCTATTTTCTAAGGCCCTGTTTATGTAGTATATTAATACTGTTTATTAAATGATTAATATTAACAATTTTCATCAATTACTTTCTGCAGTTATTTATCTCATCTATGTAAATTTACTTAACACTTTGTATCTGTAGCACAGTTACATATAACGATCTTCAAGAAACACTTCGATTGAATTTACAAAAATATTAACATCTTTTAAATAAACTGCCTAAATGTCTAGTAACAGATTTATTACATGGAAAATAGCCTAATGATGGATATACTAAACAGTGAAGTAGTACAACTTCAGTAATATTGCTAAGTAGCAAATTCATTATTTGCGAAGGGTATCAAAACATGTAAAGAAATATGTACGTTCTTCTAACAGCAAACTTCTCTTTTGTAAGTATTTAGATAGACAACCTATAATTTTACAATACGTCGAAGTGAAGCAACTGAAGACAATTACATTGCAGAATAATTTAAACTCCTCAAAAACTGACCGAGGTAAGTATTTATTTAAATTTTGTTATTGCTAGAAACATCAGTACAAAATTTTCTATAATGCTACTTAATTTTATGTGTAATATATACATCTAATCAGAAGGGTAAGTAAACACGAGCATCAATTAATGTGGACCACAGCCATCACTTCGGACTCAGACCCATTTTGTTACATCCATTAGTGTTACATCCATTAGAGTGTATTCACCATGTAAATGTATTGAAGACAGGTGCTTGGTGGTAGTCAATGTAAATTGTTGCTGCAAAATTGATTTAATCAGGGAGGTTTCGTGTTGTTGAAAGGAATGACATAAGCTTATTTGCGAACGAACTTTAAAATTCATTGTTTTTATGCATTAGTCGTGTATTACCATTGAAGAATACATAACTCAACTGCGAAAAATCACATCATTTAGGTGGCATCAATTTTTGTCGAGGTATACTTGTAGACGGGTGGCAAAATCATTCATACTCCCTTCGAGCATGGTACGAGGAATCCTTTCAATTTCGCATGTTGTGATTTCGGAAAGAGTTTGTCTATGTAAACTTTAACTTTTAAGTAGCCCCATAAGTAGTCACAAGGTGACAGGTCTGATGACCAAGGAGGCCATTCCACACCCCCACGCAACGAAATCAGGCGTTAAGGGAAACGTTCCCTCAAGATGCCCATTGTTCTCCTTGATGTATGTCAAGTCGCCCCATCTTGTTGGAACTAAGCTGCGCTGAGGTGAATACGTTGTTTTCTTAATTCCAGCAGGAAATAATCACGCAACATGGCTGTTCATCCATTTTCGCGAAAATAATACGGCCCAATAATGCAAGTTCGAGATACGCCACACCAAACAGTTACTTTCTCTAAGAAGGTTGTTCGTGCAATTCTTGTGGATTTTCGGATGCCCACTATCGAAAGTTATATATACTGTATATTTACCATTTCCGATAAATGAAAGTGGGCCTCGTCACTCATGGAAAATCGATGTTGTCGGCCAACAATACCAAAATCCTTTCTGCGATCCTGTGTCGTCTCACAAAGTTATTTTGCTGCAATTTTCGGACAACTAGGTGTAAAGTTCTGCGAACTGAGCAGTCTGATATTGCAAGAGTGCGAGCGTGACATATCGCTGGACGACGAAAACTGTTTCGCGCCGCTTGTCGGTGCAAAAGATTGTGTCCTTTCAACATTTTCCGGGGTTCGATTTCCTCCCCGTGCAGTCCCAGATCTCAGGGATCCTGTTATTTGAGATTTGTTCACCCACTTTATAATGGTACCCCGTTTTGGAACCCGACCATACAGACCAACATGAGCTCTGTGAGCACTACAGAATAACCAGTTTCAATGAAAGTGTTGTAAATAAATACACGATGTGCCACAGACCACGGCTCCATGACTATTGGAATGGCATACCACAACGAATAGATATCAACCATCTTGAAAACATTCACTTCAAGCAGACGCCCATAGAAGTCGTCTCAAAACACCATACCTCCCTAGCGAACCCTATACTACGGCAACAGTAGATGTTGGTCCACCCATCACCCATCTACATATATGGCGTAAAGTTGTAATTACTTATCATGGAATTTGGAAGTTGATGCGCTATTCTTGATCCACTATCCGCTATTGTTGATTCGTTGTTACTGTATTCAACCTAAACAAACATATCTTTGTACCTTCACGTGCCAATGTATCCATCTACATGCATACATGTCCCTCTGTCTAACCAAGGAAACACAATTTGTTTGCTTTGGCATATCAACGATTTTTTCAAAATCAGGTCTGAATTAGTCCAACAATTATTAAGAGCCATCTGCGTTGTGTATGCATATGATTTTGTTGTTAATTGAATAATATTTTCTCTAGTACCTGTAGTACCCCGACATTCTCACTTTAGAAAACTATCTTGGGTGCCTCTTCACTTACTGAATCAAAAGATTAGACCTCCGGAAAATGCTTCACAAATCAAAACATTTTTAACATTCTTGAACCATCAATGTATACTAAAAATAAGAATAAGTGAACACAATTATATGTAAATTACTATAGAATAATGAGATGAAAAATATATGACACACACTTTGCAAAATATTTTAGGCGTAAAGATACATCTGGTTACACAAACGGTAGATACTATTTTCATTATTAAGAATGTTGTATTTAAATCAAAACTAATCACTAAATATTGTAGCAACTTGTGTGAATTATTGTAATCACAAGTTTCAGTCGACAGGGCACTGGAATGATGGACAAGGTAATTGTCCAGCCATAAACAATAACTCCTGTAATTTAAACTATTCTAATCTATTAATTATTGTTTTATTTCTCACTTAACAAATTTTTTTAAAATACAAGGAAAAGCAGTTTAATATTTGTTTTAACTACGTATTTCACACAAGTAATTCCTTATGTAAGTTTATGTAACCTTTTCAAGGAACAGGTTTGATGAACGAAATCTGATATTTTCTGAGTTTATACATGTTCCCTGAAACACATCGATGATGTATTATAATGCAAAGGCTTTACATATAATATAGAAGTATTTATTACAGATCACTAAAAACAAGGAACAGATCAAAGAGGATAATGGTATTATATTCTTATATGACGGAAATAGCTGATCTAAGATTGTGACTGGACATATTTACTTTTGATATGCTCCAATGAGTCGTTTACGTTGTGGAAGTTCCTGAGGCACGTTTTATTTTACGATTTGCATGAAAACACAAAATCTATTGCAAGAAAACAATGAACAGCATTTAATAAAAAGCATATTTTACATTCAGTAGATATGCTAGGTAGATATAACTGATGTATTCCTTTTAGTAAATGTCTCTTGTTTCTGACTTATATTTTATGTAAACAATATAAATTACATACTCACAATTATCTGACGTTTATATATTTTATTTGTAAAAATGTATAAAGTAAAAAATAATATGATTCAAGTAAAATCTCTTCGATTATTTATTAAATTAAAAATTGGTTTTCGATTAGCAAATATTAGAAAATAAATAAAAGAGGATTTATCTAAATATTTTACTGAATTAGGATTTATTTAAAAAATTGTGTTTTATCTCAAAAACGCATGCTGTTATTTTGTGACTATTTTCAAAATAAATTTTAATACTAGTGTTCTTCTCTTCGTAAGTTCTCAGAAGGGCTTTCAACAATCCTTCAATTTTATAAGTTTTCGACTATTTCGAAATATACACATTTTGTTGAACATAATTGTAATTCATGACATATTTTTCCAAATATGTTAGAGACATGGTCATATGTTAGCATAAAGTTGATTTTCAGCATTAAAAAACACACAAGATCCGCAATTGAAAACCATAGAACTTACAAATATCCCTAGGTAAAGTGAAGTTTACTTTATTTATTATAAATTTGCAACAAAAATATTACGTAAACCTGTTAGATATCTATAAATAAAACACTTCTGCCGTTAGGAACTCTTAACGTGTATGTTTTATGCAAAAATATCGTAAGTTATTTTAGCTTGATTGACAGTAATAAAAGCACCAACTGTATACAATAGTACTTTTAGTATAATACAAATTAGTTTTAATAATTTTTGTCTGGTTTCTGTGCATGATTAGTCTCAATCAATTTGGATCCCTGTGTATATAAGTTGATGAAATAGTTAGCCATTTATGTGATAAAGTTTCTAAACAACATAGAATGCAACAAAATAATAGAAATATAAACAAATGGAATGATAAATAAACTTACGCGAAATGGGGAAACCCCGGTCGCTATTTTTACCAAATTTTGAACGCAGAAAATTGAATTATTAAGCAAGATCAGCATAAGGCTATTTTTTGTTTCTTGTATATTTAGATAAGACAGCGAATAAGTTTATTTTGATATTTTAATAGATTTACTTACCTGTTTATGTGGATTTACTTATGTTGTTTGATGTTATGATAAACAAGTACGTATTAAAATAGAAGAAATATATTAGTATGTGAATTATACATTCTAGTCTAGACAGATTAAAACTAAAAATAATAAAAAACTTATATTTACTGTTAATCTCTACTGTATTTACTGGTTATCTCTGAAACAACTGTTTCAGAGATAAAAAAAAATCTTCACTAAATCCTCGAACTCGCATGTTCAAAAGCCTTTTTTGCCTCATTTTAATTTTTGATGGTGGACTAAAAGTTGGAATTATGTTTCTGTAACAAACGTCTACTATCAAAAAGTTTTGCAGAAGATGCAGATGAATAATAATTATACTACTGATAAAAAAGTTTCACACTTCAGTTTTTTTTATTTGGTGTGAATATGAATTTAAATCAAGTATTTCTAAAAGTAACAGCAAAATTGTCAAACAACTATTTATATTATTAGAACCCAAACCACCTTACATTTTGAGATAAGTATGAAACAGAAGGCTGAAATAACAATTTTTTGTATTAATTCTGTCTCGGATACTTTAAAAATATAGATTAGGTAAGTTTTGAAGGGTACACTAAAACATTAACAAGCAGTTTTCCCGACGATAGATAAATTTGGTAACGCTGAACCTAACTTGCCTTATATTTGTTTATTTTTGTCCAAACTCATCTGTTCTTATCTGATACATTAGAAACAATACATTTCTCATTGCAGTATGTACCTATGTTTTTTATATTTTAATTTAGACGTATCTTCCCTCATACGTTAATTTCAAGAATGGGGCATGGAACCCCCATTATTATTAATCTGGTATAATGTAATGCTTTAACCTTCTGAAATAATTCTCGGAATTAAAATTTCATAAATAAATATAAATTTCATAAATACAAATAAATTTTGAATACATTTAAATAAATATATATTTTCTTAGTAGTACAGCCACAACAATAATCTAGTGGTCTAAGTGATAAGTGATAACCATTGATTGTTTGATTAGGTATATTAACAATTGGGTTCGATCCGCGATCCGGAGCAAATCTGCACATTTCTCAGGGATTGATTTATGGGTATGTTTGATATTTTTTGGTGTTTACTTTCCCTCTATAATAATAATTTTGTATAATACATGAAGAATGTCTATTTCTATGTGTAAGAAAATAAGTTAGTAAGAAATGGATTAACATTTGAGAAACAAATACAACATATGTTACTTATTACTGCTCGAGGATGAAGTAAAGTTCCCGATAAATTTTTATATATTACATATATTTGCTGTGTTAATAATATTACACACTATGTGTCATTTCATATATGCCTGAAGAATATTCTATATTGTAAGTTTATATAAACTTAAGTAATTTAAGGAATAATTTACATTTTGTCGTGAAATTTAAATCTATCTTGAAAACTGACCATCATTTTAAAGATAAATTGCAGCTCATATTTGGTATTTATATAAACTGTGGGGATTACTATAATGGAACATATAAAATTTGGTTAAAAAAATGTTAAAACTGATGCCATGATCAATTTTCTATTGTGAATTTTAATACAATTTAAAATCATATTTGAAATCGGAAAGTGATTTTGCGTCTGGTGAGTAAAGGAAAATAAAAGTATCATTAACAGCGAAAATATCAGTAAGAGATATGGAAACACAATATAAACTTTATTATAAATTGGTAACGAAAATAAATCGTCTGTTCCATTACAAGCAAACGGAAAGAATTTGCTCTAGTAAAAATATCTCTGTTTGTGCATGAATTGATGTCGTGCTCTACAATATTTATTGATGTCATTAATAAAATGTCCACTCTACTTCTAAAGGTACACAAAGATGAAAAATGTTATAGAAAGGCAGAGAAACTTCGATTATTTAAATTTTTCTTAAATCACAATGTATTTTATTCAATTTTTTCATAAGTATCTTGAAATTTCTTAAAAATATTACCAGTAGGATCAATTGGTGATGCCTAAAATAAGAAGTATATATTATTTGTATGTTCATTTATCTACAGGAATTTAAAATGGTATTCGCTGTTCGCCATATTCAGAAGTTTCATTTAGTACAGGTTACCATATATGTAACATGTAGTTTATTTATTCAGTTATAGATATTAATTATTATCTTGTACCTAAAATTCAAACTTAAATTATTATACTACAGAAATAAGGAGTTTATACTCCAACCCATCTGCAAATGCCTTATATAATAAGGACTAAACAAATTAGGCCAAAACAGCTATTCTCCTGGCTATATGCCAAACGCCGAGCACTGAATTACATGACAAAATTTGTCGTATTCTTTTCTAACAGAGTTAGCACTAAAAATACAGTGATTGTTCCAAAACCACCAAGAAAGATTACGTCTACTAGATTAATTTCTTTATATGTTATGCAAACATAAAACCATATTCTAGAGATTAGAATAAACTCGACAAAATCGTTACCGGATAAACAGGAATAAATACTTCGATTTCGCATCAATAAAAGACAGATTTTGTTTTCTAGATCTGAATTTTTCCATCAACACTATCGGAATAACAACACCCACAGTGTTTTTAAATGGTAAAAAATTATTATTTAGTTTGTAATACATATTATATTACCATTCTTTCGTTGTGAGACTGATTGTAGCTACTTTTTTGAGAATTATAGGTACGTTTTGCTGTTTGTAAACTTTATTATAGTTTTTAAATTACTTGAAATAACTTTTTTTTATTCTTTCCTATTTTTATTCTTTCCACTTTTGTTACTGATTTTACGTTATTTGATTACTAGAGTTTGTTAGATTACACAATTTTATTCATCTACTTTGATAGATTTTCAAAATATGGTGCGCTTAATGAAATACAACTTGTCTTGTCAAATAATATACCTAATTTAGTGAATTAGGTTTGTATTAGTTATATTTTTTATAACATTATTTCCATTAATTTACCAAAATATATTTTGTTTATTGAAACAATTATTATATAACCTACCACAGAATTTTAAGCAACATACAAAAATAATCTATATCTTAAATTGCATCATGATATTGAGGTGTTGCCATAAAAAAACTGTCGATAATTTTAACAGTTCCAATTTGTTCCAACCTATACGTACTCACTGTATGTATTAAAATTTAAGAATTATTTTTTAAATGTAGGTATTCTTCAATTCTGTCAATTCTTATGAATAGAATGCTATATTTCAGTACCGTGTTTGTTGTTTCATTGACTTCTATTTTTATTTATTACAAATATATTTAACGGTGCCAGCTGATTAAAATATATATTTGTGGCCAATTAAAATATGATGTTGCCATAGGTATGAATAAGAAATGCCTATGTAGGTGTAGAGAAAACTTTCAATGTGATTCACCTGTTGAGAGCAAGAATAATAAAAAAGATAGTACCCGTAATAAGTCCTGTTGGCTGTAAATCAGCGGAACAAGACGATGTCAAATATACATATAGTTTATTCCATCGCTAGTTACCAAATAAGACATCCCAAACGATATCTCTTATCTCATACCGTGGCTTGTTTTTATGGCTAGGCTCAGGTAGACTGTTCCGTTTATCGGGAAGATAAGAGAGTTTCTTATTTGGCAAATAGCGATGACATGAATAGTACATATGTATGTATCAACAAAGTTTATAACCCATAAACTCATACCAAACTGCCATTCATATTTATTTGATTGATAGGTAATAAAATGCAATGCCAACTGAGGTATCCTAAGTAGCTACGACATATACATATATAGAGTATTAGGAATTTTATAGTCGTCCATGAGTTTCATACGTTAATTGATATTTCCATTATTAAACGCCGAAAAGGCGAGCAAAATTTAACAGTTAATTACAAGAAGCGGTCTACCTGCAATTAAAATGAAATAAATGATCTAATTCTTCCCTGGGCCCATAGAACCAGAAGCATTGCTTGAGGCGGGTGTAATTGGCCTCGTTAATCTTATAGTGCACGATGGAATTTTAAACGTTGGTGTTTTGAAAACCAACCAATAAACAAAGTATGGCAAAATAGTAATTTGGGCAGTCAGATGTCTAGGCTACTTATACATATAAAAAAAATGATTGCAATAAATTTCATCGTGCCGGCTGTGTCTAATAAAAAAACGATATTGACTAAAGTGTTTGGTAACGGCGCTTTTAATTAAGGTAATGTATAATCAAAATGAATTCGTTAGCGCCCTAAAACTATTAACACTTGCTACATAACTTCAACGAAAATATATACAGGGTGAGTCGGGAGGAACGAATCAAACTCCAGGAGTGTATTGTACGAGTGAAAATAATGTAAAACAACTCAAATATTGTTATCCGATTTTTATTTATTTTCAAGTTATAGCGTAATTAAAAACGTTTATCTAGTATGCCATGTTTTAGGTTTAAAAACATTTGATAACTTCTTATATCTCACTTCTAAGGTTAGTTGAAGGCAACTGTATATAAAAGTATACCCTAGCACATTTAAGACCTAAGTGGCTTTACCCACATATGCAGGCTGATTACTAAAGACATATTTCAAAGCATCCGACAAGAATTCAAGAACATATTGTACATTTATTTAGTCAACAATAGCACTTCGAGCACTTAATCAAATAATGTTTAAAATCGTGATGCGGAAAGTAAGGTTATTCCAATAATTTACTTTGTATTTATTTTCAAATTATTTTATTTTTGCTTCTAGTACGAGACCCGATCAATCAATTTCAGATGTATAAGCGGAGTTGAATCATCATTTTTAGGACTTTTAAAAATATAAGGGAATGCCATTTAAACTACGCACTAAGTACTCACTAATTATAACAGGCTTCTGGCAACTGGTTTCAAGCTTCTCCTTCGATATTAGAATTTATATGTTTTTAGGTAGAGGTCATTTTTCTTGCTAAATGGAATAATGCTTGTGCATAGTTTTAAAATGTGCCTAGTTTAATTTTTGTATTTAACTGATATCAACTAAAAGAAAAAATGATAAAAAATTCAAGAGGGTACAATTTTGTTCTAAAGTTCTATTCCCTGATGAATCATTATTTTCTAATACTTGGAGAGCAAATCGATCGAATTATTACCATTACTATGAACAAAATCCCAGATTAATTCGAGGAGAAAATCTTTAATACCATTTTAAAGTGAATGTGTGGGCTGGAATATATAGATAATATGTTGGATCATACGTTTTTGCTGACAATTTATATAGAAATATAAATCTACAATGTTTTGAACACGAGCTGCAGGTTCTACAAAGACATATTTCTGCTAATATTTTGGTATAATTACTGCATCCTGATTTTGTCCCTCAACATAATAATACATTGTCGGTAATTTTGTTGATATATTCAATTAATGTAACATTGAGTACGCTATAGTAATACTCTTAATATTACTGTAGCATACTCTTTATTATTTAAGTAGAAACCGAATAAAATAACTCTATTGTATTAGTTGTACAGCTAACTGTAAAAATAATAATGTAGAATTTTATAAACTAATTAGATTAGCGGTCTATTAGCGATCAACATCACATTCACTACAACACAAGTTGTAAATATTTACCACGATAAAGCACCGGTAGTGTAAGATGATAGAAGAAATATATGTATGTACAGTAAATTAGTCGCAGCTCTGTGACAAATTAACCTTGCAGTAAAATAATGGACAAAAATTAATATTTAAATAGAAAAATTAATTACTTTTATTTATTGCATTATTATAAATTACTATGATATTTTAACATAGAGAACATATTGGAAATATTTGGTCGAATATTAGAAATAAATACAATATTTTATAGGATACGTTAACGATTCGAACATGCAAAGGTGTTGATGATTAGGAAGGTTAACTTTTAAACACCTCCCGTGGCCGTTAACTTTGAGTAAATACCTGTATTTACTCGAGAGGAAAAATCATAAAATCATACGTGGAAAGTTAGCTAACAGCTTGTAATTATCGTGTCTTCGTAACACACACGACGTTGAGTTTTTCACCGTGCGAAGTTCTCGGTCTTATAATAATGCTCAGGCACCCATGGCTACGTTTTCATGTGAAGAAATATTTCTTAATTACTACTGATGATGATTATCTTGGACAATTAACTTAGCCGCTCTTGATTCCTCTACCATAAAATAAGACGTACGTAATTGGCGGAATGTCTGTTACAAAATTAGTAAAATACAGTAAATTCCTCAGATACTATAATGACAACTAAATAAATGTTATTAGATAAATAGCCAAATATAAGCTAATACTTATACAGTGAGTTTATGAAAGGACAGCGTTTTGTTTCGTGTCTACAGTATGCATGGATGAGTCATGTATAATAGGTATTTTCATATAAATATATCTTTTATATAGAAATAACAATGGTGTTTATAATCTCAAGGTGGACAGTAGTACCTTTCTTTGAACATAGGTAAATAAGGGTTTACCATGATGCGTTATCATAGTGCACTGATCACAGTCTAACGTAATACTAGTGTTGTGGAGGACTCTTTCGGATGTTTCATATTATAACGGGTGTCCAGAAAGGGTAGGGGGTATTTGTAGATTCAATAAAAAAAAACTAGAAGTCAGGAAAAATGAATTTTTTGTTAATTTTTAGAGAAGGTTTTGGAAAATTAAGTACTAAAGATTATGTTCTCCAAATGTTGACCCTCACGCTGCTGGCACTCCTCTAACCGTAAACGGAAATTAGCCACCACGCGTCTACACATCTCTCTGGAAACGGCGGCCATTTCGGTGCGAATGTTGTGCTTTAATTGCACTAAAGTTCGTGGTTTGCTTACATACACTTTCTCTTTAAGGTATCCCCATAAGAAATAATCAAGAGGTGTAAGATCGGGGCTTCTCGGAGGCCAGTTGATGGTGCCTCGACGAGAGATCACTTTTCCTGGAAAAAGTTAATTGACAACAGCAAGCGATTGGTTTTAGATGTGGCAAGTGGCCCCATCTTGTTGAAACCACGTTTCCACATTAAATCCTTCAAACTCCTGCAGTTGTGGAACCAAAAAGTTTCTTAGCATATCGCAATACCGTTCACTGTTCACCGTAAGTGCTCGCCCTCGCCGGTCTTCAAAAAAGTAAGGCCCAATGATGCCTTCAGCAGACATGGCAGCCCACACAACAACTTTTGGACTATGTAGTGGTTGTTCATGTTTCTGTCTTGGATTTTCGTTGGCCCAGTAGCGGCAGTTCTGTTTACTTACGTGGCCATTTAAGTGAAAGTTCGGTTCATCATTAAATAGAATGTTTTCAAACGTTGGGAAGCGTTGAAGCACTTCATTTGCAAAATGCAGTTGGAGAGGGTAGTCGGTAACGGTCAGTTTTTGAACGAACTGAATTTTGTAGGCTGTAAGATGTAAATCTCGTTTCAGAATCTTTTGCAGCGACGTTTTTTTAATGTCAAGTTCTTGACTGCGTTTGCGAATTGATTGAGAAGGATTTTCACGCATTGAAACTCTCACTTCTTCAATCGCTTGTGGGGTTCGAACAGAGCACGGGCGACCTGGTTTGCGAATTTTTACAGTCGAACCGGTATTCTTAAACATTCGAATCCATTTTCTGATGGTATCGTCCTTCGGTGCATTCCGTACATTAAATTCTGCACGATATAAACGTTGAGCTGTGATCACCGAATCGCCATTGCGATAATAGGCGCATACGCAAAAAGCGCAATGCTCTCCCGAATACACTTCCATGATTACTAAATCTCCAAAGAGTGGTGCGACAACCTATCCCTACCGCGCCCCTCCAAACCACGGCGTTACATGGACAGCGCAGATACAAATACTCCCTACCCTTTCTGGACACCCGTTAGTACAACTCTGTCACCCCGCCTTCAAATATACTGCTAAAATAAAATTTGAGATTGTAATCTAAGAACTCTCTTTTTACAATTATCAATATTTTTGAAAATCATTGTTGTACCCAGCACAAGCAAGTCAGAAGAGAACATCGAAAGAAGATAGAAGAAAAGACATCACCATTTAGAAGAATTTAAATATTTTGTCTAAATGTTGCATTTTAATGATCCAATTTTTGTCTCAACGTAATAATTACAAAATAATGTTAGCTAATTAGACACCCGCATAGATAACCTGACACCTATTTTTGTATGTATCAGTATATTACGTTATGTACTTATTATAACAATGTGAATCTAGCTACTTGGAAGACATCACCAATCAACTGAAGCATTTATTTTTGGATCCAACTTTAGTTTTATTTGATTATCAATAACTATACTGAATTCCAACTAGTTCCCATTTTATGTATCTATATTTTTATTGATTTTGATGTAACAGTTTTTAATTAATATTCTTTAATCATGGTAATGAAATAACAATCTCATTTCATGTTATAAGGTTTGAATTCAGACCTGCCTTACCCGGAAAAGACGAGTGGCAAGAGGAAAATGCGTAGCTTTTCATCAAATCCACATTATTCCAAAAACCATCAGTTTTCAGGAAATCTGAGGGAAAGAGCTTAGAATATAGTGGTAAAAGGAAAACACGCCGAAAGAAAAGAAATGGATGGAACATTGTACTCCTCTATATGTACTCGTTTCCCTCCACAGCTGAGCGCTTTAGTGAAATGATGTTGTCTCCAAATTTTACTTACGTATCTTGTCACCAAAAATTATTTTACAAACCCTCAGGAAGCCTGCACGGTCCAATTTCATGACCTACTTAAAACAAAATTAGAAATCGCCCCTTGACACCTCAATTAACCATTAATAGGTATGCTACAGTACTAAAAACGAGATTTTACGTAGATTTCAAATTAAAAATGTCAGTATTTTCTTTATATAATTAACCATTTTAAAGATATTCAGCAAAAGCCAAAAACGAAATAAATTTTAAACGAGTTTTTCGGGAAATGACTTTGAAACGATTCTAGTTGGCCGTGATTATTTTGACAGACTCGGAGTTAATGTTAAATTTGCTACGACTTTGCTAATTTAACCGACTTTCTATCTTTCACAGTTTCGGAGATCGTAATGGTAAAGATTGATTGTGAGCTGTATACGAGGGCACTAATTATATTTTGAGCCTTGGCAATACTAAGTGTTGTCAGGCGCCATCTGACGTTTCCAATGTAAAGTTTGACATTTTTGACTATAACCTTCTTCAGCACATTTTTTCATTTAAGCGCGATTTGTGTTATTTATAGTGATTTGAAAATCTCACCGAAAGAATGTAATTGAATGTAAATGGTAAGTGGGCGCCATTCAATATTAGCAATGGGAATGCCTGCCTCCGGAAGTTTTAAGTGTAAACTCGTTATTATAGCAGCAAGGTATATATTTCTTTACGTTTTACTTGACACCGACTTCAAAATTATATAAAACAATTAATAATAATTACGTAATAAAGAATAACTTCTTGATTACATTAAACGGAAAAAAAGTATTAAGTTGTTGTAGAAAACATTTATTTCTTGCTTTTTAGTTGTTTTTTTTTAAATCGATTTTTTTAACCTATTATTTTACAATTTTAAGTGATATGTAGGCCTACCAAGGATGTTTTGCGAATGTGAAAATGACGACTACTTGAATAAGGAGTTCCGTTGTGTATCTTCGAAGTCCAATGTCCAATATTAATGAAATTAAGATGGGATCACCTTAGAGCTATACTGAACCCACCGCAAAATAAAATAATAATAATTAAAATCGGTTCATAAACACAGATGTTATACCCGTATATACATACATTAAAGAGATACATATACACATGAATTGAGAACCTTCTCCTTTTGTTTGAAGTCGGTTAAAAATATAATATGTCTAGTATACCGATACCATATAATATCGTGCAAAAATAAATATTCATAGTACAATTATTACTACACATGTTATTTAATATTGCTTATTTGTTTCCGGTATATAACTTTTTAAATTCCACCTTAATATGCGTTACTTTAGAATACCATTTTAATAGCATTGTGCTCCTCTCTATCAAAAGAATAAGAATCAATATACATTTATTTAAATTCCTTATGTTGCGGAAATTCCGTAGTATAATATATACCAGTATAGGGTATGATGCAATGAATATAGTCGACAGAATAACTTAATTTAAATGTCTGTCTAACAGTTTCCTATTTACGCTTCGGCCATCTGTGATGAAAACTCGTTCTCCTTCAACGACGATGCATAAACTTTAATATAATTTTTAAGGAACTAAGACTTCTCATATAACTCTTACTTCATGTTTAACTTATAGAATAAGGCTTATGCAGTTCTTTGCGCTACCAAAATACATAGCAATATATTTAATATATTTTGTGCACATATTTCTTAAATACTACATGCGCCATAAATAATCTTATTTCTATGCACAGTTACTTTACGGATATTACTAAATTTAGCAATTCCCAACCCACAGGTAGACTGCATCTAATTTGCATATTCTCATCTTTCAATATTAATCCGTTTTTTTTTCTATTATAATTTCTCTGACGAATCCGTGTCAAGTTAATTAAGTATATTTCGTACTTGCCGTGATAGGCAATGTTTGTCTAGCTTTATAGAAATTACTTTCTTTTTCGTTGTGTGGATATTAATAGCATGAAAGAGTAACAGAAATGATTTAGTTTCTATTTATTTTGCAATGAAATATTTTGCACGTTGGCACGATAAACAAAAAGAGCTACCGCTGTTAAATTATATCCACGTGGTTATTAACAATGTAGATAATCCATACCACAATGTTGTAATTCCTGTTTGAATAAACTAGTTAATGTTGTATATGAGACTTTCTTATATAACGTGATGTACACCATGGTATATTAGTACAAACTATTACTTATTTCTTTTTGTAAAATGGGCGGCTAGCTTCAAAAATATTTGATAATTTTTTTGTGTAATAATTAAAAAATAACACCAGAAGGAATCCCCTAATTTTAACTCGATACATGATTCAAATATTTCTTTATGATAATATAAAACTTTTTAATTTCCGATTAGTCTCTGATATTATATTTGCAGCATTTGGTGTATGAATAAACAGTTTTAAACCTTAGAAAGGACTTTTCCTCCATGATGTCATTTAGTAGATGTTCCTAATCAGAATCAGTCGAAACTCGATCGATTCGACACGATTTAGTTGAGTTGTCGTATTAACAAAAAAAAAACTCTCAAATAGTCCACCATCGTGCCTTCTCACGACCCATGGACAGGGTGAAGTGTATCCTATCCACCTCAAAATCAACAGGTGTTATCTGAAAGACGTCCCCGATCAGAATCAGTCAAACCCCGATTGGTCCGATATGATTTAATTGAGTGGTCCACCATCGTGCTTTCTCATGACCCATGGACAGGGTGGACTATGTCCCATCCACCTCAAAATCAATAGGTGTCGTCTGGGAGACGTTCCCGATCAGAATCGGTCAAAACGCGATCCATCCGACACGATATGGTTGAGTTGTCGTATTAACAAAAAAAATTCTCAAGTAGTCCACCATCGTGCTATCTCATGACCCGTGGATAGGGTGGGGTGTGTCCTTACCACCTCAAAATCAATGGATGTTATCTGAGAGATGTTCCCGATCAAAATCAGTCAGCATTCGATCGCTCCGACATGATTCCGTTGAGCTATCGTGGCAACAAAAAAAATTCTCAAATATTCCACCATCGTGCTTTCTCATGACCCATGGATAGGGTGGGGTGGGTCCTATACACCCCAAAATCAATAGGTGTCTATTCTGTCAACAACTATAAAAAATACAAAAATAAACTACATCAATTGATGCAAAAAGATTAAAAATAAATATTATATCAAAATACTTATGCTTATACTAGAACACAGTAAATAAGTATACTAAGAAAAATATTTCTACGTTAAGTGTACAAAAGATTAAAATAGGTACAAACACAATAGAGAATAAAACTTTAGAGAATTTAAAATGCTTAAACAAATACTCAATAAATATCAAATTCAAATTCTATATCATTCTTTAGTAGACTCTGAATTACGGTATTGCAATATAGCGAGATCTGTACAAAAGTAATATGAAGAAAATAGAAACATGTGTACATATTTGACACAAAAACGTTTTCTTAAAATAATGATTGATTTACACGATTAATATTTTGTGTTCTAGATACAAAGAAACACACATTACTCAATCATTTTACTAAACACACATTACTCATAATATTTAATATTCATCATCTTCTTCTTCTTTAGCCTGCCTGTTCTCGTTCACTTCTGGACATAGGCCTCTTCCATGTCATGGTAGGGTATTGGCATTACAACGCCACGCTTGCCTTGCGTGTTAGCGAGGAGTAGAATATAGGAAGGAAAAGCGAGGGGGGGGAGGAATTGGGTTTAGGACATGGTTCCCCGGATGTTGGGAGGTGGAGATAACCCATGAGCTCACGTGGGCAGGGCCGCTAGTCCCTGAAGTAGATCTAGCCTCTACCAACGTCGTAGAGCAGTATCTACCCGCTACCCGTCTCTACGTTAATAATGAGTATAATACTCATACTCATTATTATACCCATTATTATATTCATTATTATACTCATTATATATCTGAAACGATAAATATGACAGATCATAAAGCACGATGTAATTTGCTGGATGGAGTTAAATATATTACGAATGACATTATTTGAGGTGCATTTCTGCATGTCTCTTACAAACAATATTTAAATATCACACTTCAGCAACTTTAGCATACCTTTTAGATTCCAATTTCGACGGGGAGGGTTTAGAACTTCTCCGTAACCATGGCTGTAGTTATCCTCGTCTATACGTGTAACATTCCCTTCTGCAATCTGAGATTTTCGGGAAAAGAAGTCAGTTTCTGTGTGTGCCAACAATGAACATGTCCCACAGTAAATACTTTCAAGAGGCATACAATCAGATATAGTTACAAACATTTTATTGCACTTTAAGTGGTTTTAAATAAGCGTACTGATTGTAAAATCAAGAATGAGGATTGTTCTTTAAACTGACTTAATTTTTGGAGGCTTACTATAATTTTCCAATATTGTAAATTTATGCTTTGAGAGAAACACGTACATAAATGGTACGTATGGTAATTATATGGTATGGTAATTATTTATTATAATATAACTTATAATAATTCAAATTTAGGATTATAAGTACTGTTACTGGTTATAGAGATAATTTTGTAGGAAATAAGGTACCTTGTGTATGTCGATATAACTTAAATTCGAAATATATATGGTATGCACAATAACAAGGTTAATATGAACTTACTACTACTCATCCGTTTACTTCTTAGTTGCAATTCTCGAACACATATTATCATTTCTTGTCTAATGCTCCAAGCTTGATTTCAGCATAATATTGCATACATTAGGTACACATTTAAAGACTGATTAGATGTCGTTGACGCCCAAAGTAAAACGTGAAACTTTCTAAGGACTTATTCGGTTTATCTACTGCCTACTTGCACAAGTCGAGGGATGTAGATTAGTATAGATACGACACATAGATATTAAAGCAATTCATAATTATCATATATCTAACAACGTATACCAGCGCTTAGATATAACAAGACGATAAAGATATTTACTTGGCTGCGTAGCAGTATCCTTTATTAAGATTAGTGACATCCTATCCCGATGTTACTTATCTCGTGAATTATATTGACCGACTTAAAAGACACATGTTATGTTTAAGTAATGGAGATATAAAAGCAACGTGTTCTTTACGGTGTAGTACAAATTATAATTAAGATTTTTCAAGTTATCAATCATGAATATCTTGATATCGAAATAGAAGCTTTTATAATAACTAATCTGTTTTATTATACTTTAGTTCTTTAATTATTTTACTATATAATTTACAGCTAATCTTGTTGAACTGTTGAAGGCTGTTGTTTACTCATTAAAGCCTAGTTAAAATTTACTCATTTACCCATTAACTCTCTCAGATTCTAAAAGAAAGAGGTTTCAGGCACGAATCTCTTTAGACAGGAAGTAGGGCTATATTAGCTTAAATTTATCAAAGGCTATTACAAAAGAAACACGAGGATGGTCGAGGATCGTTTTTAGGTATAATTGAATGCTTGGCGGGGCTTTAGCCTGAGGAGTAATTGTTTCCTATAGCGATCATACAATAGCCTTGCTACTCGGGAACTACTTTGATAACTGCTTGGCGCTTTGGTAGTTTCTTCCTCGATTTCCGACTTATATGTTACTGACATAGATCGAATCGATAAAGATGTATACCCCACAACTTTCATTCGGCATTTGTCCTAGATCAGCGTACCGTGTACGGCATTGATGAGAACTAATAAGTTCGAAACAGCTGAATGTCCTTCGGCTCCAATCCGGGACAAATGTCGAATCATATCTGTGGCGGGTTTTATTTTTTAAAACCTTGTCTGATCATGCAGAAACGCCTGAAATGGATCGAGGATCGCTTTTAGGTATAACTCAATGCCTAGCGTGCATTGAGTTATACCTAAGACTTTGATAACTGCTTGGCGGTTTGGTAGTTCTTTCCTCGATTTCCGGCTTATATGTTACTGTTATCAAAGACTAAGCATTAAGAACTAAAGTCATTATATTGTCTAAAATAAATAATTATTAAAATGCCTGTGCATACTAACCAAGATTACCGCGGTTTCAGGCGAATTAGGTATTTAATTTATTATAATGCTTATAATATATTAATATATTTGAATTCTTCCTGCAATGTTTATATTTCAGAAAAAAAAAACGTAAATCTATGTAATTCTCGTGTAACGCAAAGCATACATTCACCTTCATTTATCCGAAAAACCTATTTGAATCTATACAGTGCTATTCAAAAGTCCCCTCCCCCCCTCTTATCTTTGGAACGATTATACATAAACTAGTGAAATTTGGTAACTGAATATTAAGGGTTGTAAACTTCCCTACTAGTGATGATAGATGACGTATGCGTCAAAGATGACGTCACAAGGTCATTGTGACCAATAATTTTAAATGGAACCCTATGGCAAGCGACACCTCTTTTAAAAGGTATCGAAAAAACCTATTCAATGATACTAATATTGTGTCTGTTTACGGCAGTTTTGACAACTGGCTTTCAAAAACCTCAAAGCTGTGATGAATTAAATCAGTTAATAATAAAATTTAAAATTCAAGCTCCGCCACTGGATAGTTGGATAGTAAATAATCTGACGTTTTTGCAAGTCTCCCCAATTTGATGTTTTTTTAGCTGTCAAAGTTTTTATACATTTAATAATTTGTGTATTGTTGATCGAACGTTTAACTGTTTTAGTACCTTGTGGTAATTTTAAAATATTTGTACATTCAATAATTTGTTAAACTGTTGTGAGCTGAACGTTTAAGTGCTTCAAGAAGAGAAATGGTACGTGTTTTAGGTGATAAAGTAGCAGCGATCCTAATACTTGGTGAAACTGGAGAAAATATTCATGCAGCAGAACGCATTTTTAATGAAAGGTTTCCCGATCGCCCAGTTTCGAGGACTTATTTGAAAGAGCTTCTTCGTAAATTTAAAACAACGGGTAGTATTAATGATGCAAAACGATCTAGCAGACCACAAATTTCTGATGAGAAAAAAATTGATATACTGGCAGAAGTAATAGTAAATCCTACTTCTTCAACAACTCAAGTTGCATCAACCTGTGAAATCAGTCAAAGTACAGTGCACAGGGTGTTGAAAAAAAAAACAAATTTCGCCCATACAAATTAAAAATGGTTCATCAACTCTCAGACGACGATCCAGACCGAAGACTGCAATTTTGTGAAAATATGGAGACTAAAATTAACCAACAGCCAGACTATGTCAAAACAATTTGTTTTAGTGACGAAAGTACTTTCTATCTAAATGGAAATGTAAATACATAAGACGTGAGATATTGGAGTGACGCAAATCCTCACATGTTTCGTGAAACACATACTCAGTATCTCGAGAAGGTCAATGTTTGGGCAGGTATACTGGGAAACCACATCGTTGGGCCTGTTTTTTTAAATACCAACTTAACCGGTGAGGTGTATCTGCAGATGTTGCAAAATGCAATAGAACCGTTAATCCTTGAAGTTTTGGAAGATAATCAAGATGAATTCGACATTTTGGAAATAATATTCCAACAGGATGGTGCTCCTCCACACTATTATGGTGCAGTAAGACGGTATTTGGATGAATAATATCCTGGTAGATGGATTGGACGACGAGGATTTTTTTCTGTGGGGGTATCTTAAATCGAAGGTTTACGCCACTCAGCCTGACAATATTGATGTTTTAAAACAACGTATTGTTACAGAATGTAGGGCTATTTCCGCAGACACATTTGAAAAAGTACGAGAAGAGTTTCGCAATAGGATGTTTTACTGTCAGGAAGTAGATAGAGCTCACTTCGAACAATTACTATAAGTAGGTACTGATTCTTGAATCTGTAATTAAAATTATTATCCAAGTTTACTGATTACTGATTTAATCCATCAAAACTACCATAAATACAAACAATATTAGTATCATTGAATACGTTTTTTCGATACCTTTTAAAAGAGGTGTCGCTTACCATACGGTTCCATTTAAAATTATTGGTCATAATGACCTTGTGACGTCATCTTTGACGCATACGTCATCTATCATCAGTTTACAACCCTTAATATTCAGTTACCAAATTTCAGTAGTTTATGTATAATCGTTAAAAAGATAAGAGGGGGGGAGGGGACTTTTGAATAGCACTGTATATAATTAAATTATCGCATAGTTTAATGACATGTACATATAGATGTATGGTAATTTATATCAAAACTATAATTATGTCATTCCTATTTAAGCATATAGTTAATAAGAAAGGTTGCATACGAAATCTGTGAATTTTCATTTTAAAATTTGCTACTCAAAAAAAAAGTCATTTGAAGTAGCATACGGTTTTAAACAAAACCACGCTAATTATATTTATCGAAAGGAGATGTTAATTTCGCCTTTAAATGAATTTTATGTTATGTTGTGATACATGGACTATTATTTTGTCTTACATAATAAGGTTAGAACCATTTATGTCAGTACTATTGGACATGACATTATATAACAAACTTCTTCGTCATATAATTATAAATCTTCAAACCCCATCTTCTGAGAGTAGCTAAATTGATCTATATTGTATATATTGGTAGTATGCAAACTTTTACGGCCGTTATCCGATAAAGAATTCTTTATGGTTTTGTCATGGTCATCGTCAAATTCGTTTTCACGTTTCGTTTCTCTAATCATTCTATCAGCGTTCAGAACAAATCTAAAGACAAATGTTGCTGGCTCCTGTCCCTGGATATATATATATATATATATATATATATATATATATATATATATATATATATATATATATATATGATTCTGCTAAGGAGTCACATGACGGTAGTCATACTCGTTTGACCATAATTTCTTGTAGTTCCACTTTCCTGGTTGTATGGTGTGATGATAGTCGTACTCGGTTGTCCCCAAATTTCTCCTCCACCGACACCTCACAAAGCTACTCTTCTAATTTTACTAAACTAATAGTCATCTTCTTTGTTATTTTTTATGCTTCATAATTTCCAGTGATCTTCTAATAATCTGTGGATAATAATAAGAATTTCTATCCGATACTTTAAGATTATCATACTCTACATCTATGGTTTTGGTTGTTATGCAGATATTCTGCCAATGCCGACCATGTTATTTTCGTTTGAAAATTGGAAACCAAGACGCAATCAACCGATTTATGCATGGGTATCTTATATTGCCGAACTCGCACACGGGCTCAAGAAATTGTTATACAGTAAAATGAACAGTTAGGAAGATACAACACGTCTATCCAACAAGGCTACTGAATTTATTAACAAATTATTAACGGAAGGTATATGTAAATTGAAATATTCCTTTGGAAAGAGATATATTGGTCAAACAGTCGGGAGCATCTAGTGCAGAATTATGGAACATAAAATGTATATAAGGCTAGGATGCAGATTAAAATAAATATAAATAAATGTAGTAATTTCATTTTAACATTACAAAATCTGGAGTCATTAAAATTGCGCATATTTATAGTCTAACATGTACTCTATGAATTCTGTCTAATATATTAATATTAAACAGAAGAAAAGAAATATGTTGCCAACAAAGAAAAGCGTCAAATGTTATTAATGACCTATTTGAAAACAGTTAATCAACATTTAAAATATATTCGAATGTGAAGCCAACATGAAAATAATTTTCTCTAATTACTACCAGTGTTGATTTTTCTACGCATGGATAAATTAGCTTCATCTGCTACTTCTTTAAAATACAAACCTGCTTGAAAGAACACAATAACTCCAAAATAAGCCTTAATGGGAAAGTAAATATTTTTTAAATAGTAACTAACAAAGGGTATCATTACCAAAAGGATTATCGAAATTTAACTTGTCATTTCTGTAGAGCCTCATCTTGTGTGGGGTTCGCGATATAAACGTCTCGTTAATTGCATTCCATCCAAAATCTTCTGTCACGTTCAATTAAAATATTGTCACTTATAAAATCTTTTAAGTACGTTGGTCCTTAACGGTAATCATATAAACGTAATATAAACACTGATGAAAAGGCATATATTTTTATAAACAAATGTATATAGTTATAGCATTTATGCTTGAATGTATAAATATTTAGCTATTATTAAGGTAGTAATAATCAAAATAGATAGTTTCCTAAGTATGAAAGTCCTCAATTAAAATTTTGACGACATAATAAACTAATATTTAGAATTTCTATTATGCAATTGACTAGGCACATGTTCTTGCTCGAAATCATATATTATAATTAATCTATTAACACAAATTATTAGTACTAGCGAGCTACTCATCAAGAGCATTAGAGTTATCAGCATTAATTATGTTACTTATTGGAAGTTAAAAAACTATTACTAAACTTCTACCAATGTGAAATAGAAATTGAATTTTTGATTTCCAAAACTACCATAAAAATATTCATTCAAGATAAAAGTCAAATATTAATGTTATTTCTAATTAATTAGTTAGTTAGTTTTTGCACACTTACAATGAAAGGAATTAAAACATGACATTCGAGGTTGCATACCCAGATAATTTTAACTTGAACTTTATTTTATTCGTTTATGTGTTTATTCGTCATTATTTTCCCTAATGTCATAATTGTGACTAAAATTTAAATTTACAACAATTTTCGATTTTTCCCCAATGGCGTTGAACGTTGAAACTAGATTAAATCAATTTAATATTTTTTCTATTACGAAAATGAGCGTGCGGGGACACACTCCATACTCTAAACTCCACACAATTGCTTTGTTCGTATGCTAGAGATAAACTTCTATTCTATTTCTAAGCACTTTCACCTTCACTACACTAATTCGAATGGTTTTAGTCAAAATAGCAAATAGCTGTCAAATAAGTCCGTTTTTGTCGAGTATCGATATTATTTCGACAATTTCGTAATTTTTTAATATTTCCTGATATTTTCCTGCAAACGTCTTAATTTCATTTTCAACTATAGACCTTTTTGGGTCACGGTGGATATCTTCATTGCGAATGTACCATAGTGTATTTACGATGCTGTGAAGTACTTTGTTCTGAAGCGTCTGAATGATTTTGTGTTAGATATCTTTGTGCATTCCTAGAGTTGGATGGCATGAGTCCACGCAGGCTTCAGAATTTGTTTGTAGTATAGTAAATAGTTTGTATGTTGATAACTCAGAATGACGTCCGAGGAACCAATTCATTTGTCTGACTTCCTCGTGGCGTTCAGTTCCTCACGTTTTTTCTTCACATGTATTTTCCGTCGTATCTTTGCATCAAGAAGTATACCTAGATCCTTTGCTTTATTGGCATGTGGGATTGTTTGCTGGTTGGCTATCACTGGAGTATAGTCGTAGTTCTTGTTGGTGACATTGACTGGCCTGGTGAATCGATTTCGCCTCGTTTAGTTTAATGCGCTATTTCTTTGTCTAGTTGGTGACAGTATTGACTGCTGCTTGAAATTTTTTGAACAATCTTCGAATTAGCATAACTCCTTAAAAATATGTTTAATGTAAATAGTGTATTCTATTCAATAAATATTTCTAACTAGAAATTATTTATTACATATCTTTTGAAATTGCCCTGCAAATAATTTGCCATTATTAGATTTACTGACTAAAGCCCAATGAAAAATTGTGTATTGAATCTTTGTTTATACAACAAAAATATTTTTGTCGTTTTGTCTGTATGACATGTAATATTAATGAGAATTAAATATATATATATATATATATATATATATATATATATATATATATATATATATATATATATATATATATATATATATATATATATATATATATATATATATATATAAATGTTGAAAAGAAAACATAGATATGTTAGCTAAGTTATTGATTTAAATTATTTATAAAGACAATCCTCATAGTAGTAGAACCATATTTTCTTTATAACAATCTGTAGTATTAAGGTAAGTACCAACAAATATCAAGATAAAAAAACAAACAGTATGTACTAGTTTTCTCGATTTTTCTCTATATATTTTCAGAAAAACTTACGTACACACTCTTACATTCCTTTTCACTAACTTTAAAATCTCTTTATTCGTTCTTTATGTCAATCTTTTCATCTTATAATCTCAACCTATGTATAAAAGTATTTTATTACCTGACATTTTAATAAGCCCTGTATATATATTTACATATTTATTTTGGCAGATGCTTGTTTTTGTATTTACTTGTATCTCCTACAATACAATGTGAGGTAACTGGTCGGTGGACTTTCTTAGTTTGTTTGATTTTCTACTGTTCTATTTCTAATAATGTAGATCCTCTCAATCTAAAATTTTTATTTATATCTTTAATGCATATGTTTTTGTTAATTAATTTTATGTTTTATTTTTGTGATGTAATTTTGTTTTTATATTATACTTTTACAATTCATATAGTGACTTATATACAGAACACATGCTTTTACTTACAATTTTCATTTCAATATCATAGACAATGTCTCAAAAAATAACAAAATTGTTTTATATTCTACTATGCTTGAAAAAACATAACTTTCCCTATATCTCTTCAAACAACTATGTTACAAATGTAGTCGTAGTGCTCTTGTATCATTTCGTGCATCTCGAGTCGTAAACATGTAACTGTCATAAGCAAATAGAAGGCGGTATACTAAATAGTTGCATTTGTGTTACAACATACGGTCGTTCAATCTTGCAAGTTACGAATGCAATCTTATTACTCGATGAAACGAGCCAGAGTTTAATTATAATAAAAACTTATTTTTTACGAAAGAAAAATAAACCAATAAACTGCTATACGGTTTCTGCTGTAAACCTAATGTAGTATATTCATTCGGTTCCTTATTTAATACTTAAAAGCATATACCATGCCTCTATAATTTGATACGCTCTAAATTAAGTTATATCTTTTCCATTTCAGTCAGAATCTGTCTATAACAAATCTCCCAATTCCTTCTGAACAACAAATATTTTGAGATATTTTTTATCATGTTATTGCATACAGATACGAGTATATTGTTACTTGAAGCTGCAAAATTCCTAGTGAGCTCCATCGTCAGAGAAAATAAATTAAATGCCAAGGGGGGGTTGAGTTCCTCCTCCTCCCATCTCCTATAAAGATAACGAAGTTAATTGGGATCAAAGTAGATAACTTTATAGACTATATTTACTTTCAGGGCGTAGTCATTAATTACAATTGATGATACCTACTAATGTAATATTAGTAGGTATCATCATACCTACTGTATAATATCTACTAATATATTATATGTATGTTCGTACTAATAATTTGATCAGAGTATTTAACAAAGGTATACAGCAATCTACATGGACTAATAGCCCTGGCATAATGCCAAGAAAAAAATATTTTAATTATCCAGAACAGAAAATTAGAAAAACAATAGCAGAAAACGAAAACTACGACGAAAATGGACAATAACCTAAGACATTGATGAACAAAACTAGATTAAGTAATGCCATAGGGATTGAAAAGAGAAATTTAAAAATTTTAATTGAATGTTTGGTATATATCTGAGTGAATTACCAAACAACAGTAGTACAGGTTATTCGCTATGGAAAACTACTAAACTATTTAAGAGATCTATCTTACAGAACTCACCAATAAGAAATGTAGATGTTAGTTGGACATGAAATAATACTCAAAAAGCTAGCAGACTTGCTTACCACCTAGAAAGTATATTTCAGCCAAATGAAGACTATGAAATATCAAGAAGAATTTATTTCAATTGAACAGGAGTTAGAGATAAGACTTGCTGCACCAAAAGAAATGTCTTCTAAAATAAAGGAGGACATAAACCCGAAGAAAAGCTCCTAATTTTGGAAGGGTCAGTCGTAAAGTTGTAGCTCCGCTTGGTTTAGTTAGCATCATGGAGTGGAGGAAGGTGGAGCGCGCGTTCGCTGTTGATACTTTTTTAACAGTCGCTGAATCGTCGCCACAGAACCTGCATTCCGCACTCATTTCAGTATTGCGCCCCATGGTCGTATTCCTGGCCGGCAGTCCATTGCTTCCATGAGTAAACAACTTCAGGAAAACTGGTGACCTGGAGAAAAAAATCCCTGGGCTTTCACGAATAGCAAGGTCATTCCAAAACATTGACATGGTAAGACTTTCTGTTTTGTGATCACCTCAGCGCTCTGCTCGCAAACATGCAGCTGCTGTTGGGTTGTCTGTTCATTTTGTGAGACAAATCGTTCATGCAGAACTAAAACTTCATCCTCATGAATTGGCTGTGGTCCACATGATTTTGTTGCACGAGAAAATACATGTAGGCGTTCTTGGCATGCTTCACGACACACTTGTTTTTTTCAGTGATGAGGCTCACATCCTTCTTTCGAGATCTGTAAATGGCAGAACATATGCTTTTAGAGCCCTCGTAACCCCAGACAACTTCATTGGCATCTCCTACATTCACAACGTGTAACAATTTGGTGTGCACTATCGCGAGTTGGAATAATGGGTCCATGGTTTTTTAAAGAAAACGGACGGGCAGTTTAGGTGACTTCTGACCGTTATGTCCACATTATTCAGGAGTTTCTCTGCCAACAGTCAACGAGGTGGATGTGGGAGAAGTAGGGTTCCAGCAGAACGGTGCCACGGCACACACAGCACGTGTGTCAATGACTGTCTTGTGGCAACACTTCCTAGGACGCCTCATTTCCTTGAGGGGTAATCTGCAATGGCCAGCACGGTCGCCTCACTTAACCCCCTGCGACTATTTTTATGGGCATATCTAAAATCACTTGTTTACAACGATCATCCTAGTACCCTGACTCACCTACACAACAGTACAACATTCCTCAAACTGTCGCCAACATACCCGTCAATATGCAGGAAAGAGTTGAACGAAACTTCCGAGTTCTATTAACACAGTGTATTGAGAATAATGGACGCCACCTGCCTGATATCATCTTTAAAACTATGTAAACATAAAATATAAATGTTGTACTTAGTGCTGTTGAAAAAATTAAATATATATCTGCATTACGTTTTTTTAAATTGAATTTCTAAATAAGCAAGTTGCTTTGACCCACCCTGTACGTAGCAGGGATATTTTTTCTTTAATAATTTATTACTGTTTAATCAGTGACTATCACTTATTTGTTGGAAAGGAATCTGACAGTCATAGTGTAATGATCTCCGTCTCTTCTCTATCATTATTTTAGTTTCTATAAGATACTCTGATATTTTGATTATGGGCTGTCAGTGACAGCAAAAGATTATTGTACTGGAAATTCGTATTTCCGTCTTGGTACAACTTAATTTTATAATTTTTGAAACCACTTAATAAATATATATTTTACGTATTGTTAGAATATTGAACAATTTATTTATAAATTTTCCTTCTCATTTCAACGGATAGAAAGCAAACGCCGTATCCAGACTTTATAGTAAACTCTGCACTTACGTTCCGTATGAGTCTCTGTGTCTGAGACTATTAATAAATTAAAGTAGAATTTCTTGTTTTTAATATAGCCGCAATAAATAACTTAGTAAGAACACTCTTGCAATAAAATAAGAAATTAAGCAGATTTCGAATCATAGAACCGTAGAAATATGTACCATCAGAATGTTGAGGTGTGCCTGCTGTAGAAAATGTTTCTAATTACACTGTTAGATGTACAAATTGTACTATAATTGGCGAAAGAAATCACACGAGTATAATCACCTGTGTAGTTTTGAAAGCGCAGTTATCATGTTAAGCTGTATCGGCATGACAAAATTCTAACATCGAGGAATAAATACTTTAATAGGGCCTACAGTCATTCCATTTTCTTGTCAATTGAAATTATTTAATTAAATTAAGTAATTATATAAACCAATCTAATTCCCAGTAATAATCTTATGGGAGTCTTGTGGATATCTTATCCATCTTCACTTTTTGATCTGCTATTTCTTCAAATATTTTCGTCAAAGAGAAAGAAATGCTTTTCATAATTTAATCTTGAATATTTCTGTTTTATCACCATTAGTAAATTCCGAAAAACAAATCACATGTCTTCAACATGGATATTCTTGGTAGATTCAGGCTTTTATTCTACTTTAATCTCCTTTATTATATACTCATATATCTTGAAATATATTGCCTTAATAATTATGACAATGCACCACACATATGTGAAAAATATGTTTCAATTAAAGACATTTATTTATAAAAAAATACATAGGTACTCTACACGCAAAATGCACATTTGCAATTTCATACTAATAAATATTTTAATAAGCTCTACTGGCATTCCAATTTCTTGTTATAATTATTAAATAAACTTATTACATAAACTATTTTCCATAAGCATTCTTATGGAAGACAGTTTTGTGGGCCTCTGCTTAGTCTGTGGGTCCTCACTTTTTGATCCTCTATTTTTTCAAATATTTTCGTTAACAATAAACAATTGCTTTTTTATATTTTTAATCTCGAGTACAATATTTCTCTTTATCATCAGTATTAATAAATTCCGAAGAACAAATCACACGTTTTCAACATAGATATTTTTGGTAGATTTATGCTTTTAATTTTTTTTTATTTTTTCTACTATAATTTCCTTTATTACATATTTGAAAAACATATTTTGAAATTAATTGCTTTTGTAATATATATGTGAAAAATATGTCTCGATTGCAGAAATTTATTTAAAAAGTATTGCATGTTTTTACATATAATATTATCATATTATATTCAACCTTTTTCGTTTTGTTTATAATTTTTTTTCTTTTGCCTTTTATTTTATTCATTTTCTTTAAACTACATAAGATTAGTAAAGAAATCAAATCATAATCTTTAAAATCATATTAAAATATGTTAGCAATTAAATTATTTTATATTAAGTATCTAGATGTATACACAAGTAACTGGACTTAAAATTTTAAAAACGTGAAGATTCTGTATTGTGAATATTAAATTAAAATTAAAAACAATTTATAGTAAGATCTTATTTCAAAAAAAGTCACATCTTTCTTTGTCTTTCAAAAAACCAAATTAGATACACCAAAATGTTACAATATTTTAAACATATCGTTGTAAAATTGAAAAAATTCTTTTTCAAAAAAGCTTTTCTCAGGATTTCCTGAACTAGTATCTGCCTGTCTTTAGTTCTCCTTTATTCTACTAATTGCAACATCGATGTTGCAAATCTTCTATCTATTAGAACTCTCAATAATAATTACTCTGAGATTCCAAAGTTAATTCTAATAATCAAAAAACTTTTGATTAAATAATCATAAATCAATGTAAATATAACAGAAACGTTAATTTAATTTTACATTAACCACAAATTCTCTGGTTAAATGATGGTTTAAAAATTAATATTAAACTGAAAAATAAGCTCTATCAGAATTTAAAGAAACAAAGAGTGGTAATGGTTAGGGGGTGAAATTCAAGTATTAATATGTATTTAAAATTTAATAAAAATCAACATAATGTAAAAACATTAGCTTACAATGTACCTACATTGGCCTTTGTATTAGGTTTTATGTTTAACTTACAACTCCTATAAAATTATTAATTTATTTATTTTTAATCATTTTTATGTTATGTTTATAAGAATTATATATTTGAGGCATCAGGTTTCAGAGTTTTTACATCCTAGATAAGCATTTTTACAGAAAATCCAAGAAACGTATAATTTGTTATACATATGAAAGGAAGTTTTTATATTTGGTATATATGGGGATAAGGTCTTTATAATGAATTTTTTCATTGTAAAAAATATATTAGATCGTAGAAAAAGGTAATATGATAATAAAAAGCTTGAATTTAAATAGTTTTGTAACCAAACAACGGACTGAATTAGTTATGAAACTGTCACTGTTTAAATAGTAATGTTTTTTATTAATTAAGATGATATTTTTACTTAGTATTGTATTTTGTTCCCTTAATACATAAAATATTAAATTTCAAGCCCATCTTCTTCTGTTTCACAAGTCTCAACGGCTTCTTCATGATCTACCTTTTCTTCCTGGTCAACAGCATTACTATTGTCAATAATATGTTTGTAAAATGTTAAATTTTCATTGGGAATAATCATCCAGTTCTGCCCGAAGTGTTTCTTTAAAAGGACATCTACATTTTGTATTTAATCTGCTTTAATGGAATGAATCTTTGGTAAATGCTCAGGCTTGATTGCACTGAGGCTTTTCCCTTTTTTTAGTACCGATTTGTAAGTACCAAGATCCGACCTGTAGTTGACCTCTCCTTTAACAACAACACTATTACTTCTTGCTAAAGTATCTTCCTAATTTATATTCTTTTGGCAGCTGAAAACTTAAAATGCCATTGATTCGGTGACTTCACACATCCATCAATAGCGTTTTTCTAATCAAATACATCACAATCTTTTTCGAGATCAAGTACAGTTGCATAATATTGCACGATATTCCGTTAGATGAAGAATAACTTCCTTCTTTTTCACTTGTCTTTCAAGTCTTCTGAAAACTCTATCAAATGGCAGGAAGGAATGCTCAACGATAGGAAATATTATGTGAATAACCTCAACTTAAAATGGATGTACAATATAGCCAATGCACAAGCATGCCAATCATAATAGAGTTTTCATTTTGCCCGGGGCATCCATTTAGATGGGTCTCTCAACTTCTTTCTGCCTTTGTTAGGCATACCAAGAATAACAAAAGTCTCCATACTATAAAACTTCGCTTACAGTACAATTAACACATTAACCAAAATAATAGTTACAGAAAGCTATAAACAACATGATCGTATCACTATGAGATGGCTACTAAACACAATAAAGACGCGCAAAACACAGAAAGCAATTGAAGCAGTTTTGGTCACGCCCAACGCTAAAATATTAGTATACTATTGGGTGTAAGAAGTTTTGATACCCATATGAATACAATGGAATGAAAGAGTTTTGAAACAGTATTTACAAAGGACTGAGAGAGTTTTGTTACTGTAACTGGATTTCGTAATTTAGTTTTGAATGGATGTAGACACATTTGCGACAAATATCATTCAGAATCATACATAATACCGACATTAGATGGCAGCACCACTGTTGCGGTTTTTCTTTAGGACTTGGATTTAGAGACTTTTGAAACCGGACGCCTCATTTGTATTTACATAGTTTTTCTGGTTGAGTGGAATATTAAATGCAATTTATTATTATTATTATAATCAATACATTTGACCCTTCTCAACTTTCTTAAAAATAATTTATAATTCAGTACTTCAGTGATTAATATTATTTAAATAGTTCGACAGTAATTTCTTTTGGGTACAGGGCTTAAGAGCTACCGACAGACTGTACTCCGACTGTATGAACATTTTAAATCCAAATAAGCATAAATACGACATTTGTACTCACGTCCATACCTGCATAAATTATGTCACCAGACAGTTAAACCCTGCAGGTGTTCGTTGTTTACAAAAATATCCTCATAAGCGAAAGATTTCAAGAGACGTAAATTGTCTTCTTTGATTTTTAAACGGCACCTAAATATTCAAATATGGATGTTGCACAATGCGTTTCTAACGTGGAGATAGCTTTTATTTTATTTATGACGTGGAGTATATATTCATTGTAGCATGTCCAGCATATAGAATATTTGACAATCACATAATATATGTATACCATATCTCGGCAAGGTTGAAAATGCATAAGTTCAAGTCGTCAAAGAAGAATAGCGTAATATCAATGCAATAAAAATACCACCGCAGATTATTGCTGTACAATATATATAGTACAGTGGAGTGGATTTTTATAATCCTGCTGGATGTATATTTCGACATATATTAGTATATTATTTTCTTGCAATTCTATAATTGGCAGTTCATAACATATGTTACTTATCACTAGCAAGCAACACTGAATATATATAGATAATATATGGAATATTCGATATTCGATTCAATAGGAGTATTTTGCTCAGGTAGCATGGAATACATTTTATTCTTCCAGAACATCCTTGTAGCAAAAGCCACAGCTAAGTAGCAAACAGCTCAAAAAAAAAAAAAATAAAAATAAAGTAGCTTATAAATCTATGAAATATAAAATTACAATCTCGGGTGTTAGTTTGTTCACCCGTTTGACCAAAAGGTAAACAACACTAATACAATAAAGGTATTAGAATAGCTAAATATATATTTAGTACATAATACAACTAAATATATCTAAAAATATATTTAGTTATATAAAACTAAACGAACTATACGAAATATATTTGTAAAAGTTGTATTAACTGAAATAAAAATATAATTAAATAATAATAGTAACTCAAATAAATACTCTCTTCGTTAATCATTAAAGATAAGAAAATTGAAGCTTCAACCATAAATATATGTAAACCAAACCCAATAGGTGTGAAATCCGTCGGTAGCAGATCCATCGCGTCCCTACATTTGCAAAAATTTCTGTGTAGTTACGTAAAGCAATGTCGCAGTATTGAACAGAATATATAAAAATATTATATAAGCAAGTATTATAGTGCTATGCGAAAAGTTAATTACGCCGCCAATAGCTGAGTTACGAATTAATCTCTTCAATAGTAGGTGAGGCCGTTTGTGTCCGAAATTAATATTCAATTGAAAATTTTTTATGGAAATCTATATGGGAAATTTATTGTATTAAATGTTAGGATACTTTTTGTATAATTTACTAGACTAGATTTATGGATGTAGACTCTCTCATTAACCGTATGAAGAAGCACCCTCCAGAGTTCAACAATACAGAGGTGTGTTCTATGTTACATTTGACTTGTTGCCTGATAACAACACTATTAGGAATATAGTTGAATACCACTTCTTTAAGAACGCTAATTACTCGTATTTTTAAGCAATTGGGCAAACCATTTTGAGTTCACAAGACGAGACCCAGATTATTTGAGAATTTAAAAGAGACTTTGGAACTAAGCCAACTGCCTTAGTGTCCTTAAAAATGCGCCTTCCAATGTCCATAGTGATACTAGAACAAGGTATTAGTTTATTTATATGCTGCTACAGGGTCTTTCAATAGAGACGCTCGAAATTCGTTAGGATATAGTGGCCATACTGTTAAAGCAACATCTATAAAATATATTGTACATTATTCGGCAGTATATGGCAAATTGCCGTGGAAGGTTGCAGCGTTCAATAATGTGTACAAATAATGAAATTTTATTTTTTAAAATCAGTGCTGCATCCGAGATACATTCCACGCCATCCGCGATTTTCATCCTCTCCACAACCAGCCCACCGAATCGACTATTCGACGTTTGGTGGCCAAATTCAAATCGACCAGTTTGATAAATAATTAGTCAACACCTGTACATCATCGAAACGCAAGATCGCCTGAAAACATCGCTTCTGTGCGTGAGAGTGTACGGAAAAACCCGAGTCAATTTCTCGTCGCTCACAATAACTTTTACGTCGGAACTTGAGCAACGAATTTTGCGTCGGAAATTAAGTCTGTACCCATATAATATCCAACTCATCCAGGAACTTAAGGCAAACGACCATAGACAACGTTGTGTATTCGCTGATTTGGCTCTGGAGCAGTTGGAGGTTGACACAAATTTCGCAAAAAAAAAAAGATCTTTAGCGCCTAGGCCTATTTTTGGATGAATGGATATATGAACAAGCAATATTGTCGGATTTGTAACTATGCCAATCGACACTATATACACAAGCACCAAATGCGTCCCGAGGAAGTCACTGTTTGATCCGGATTTTGGTCTGGCGGAATCATCGGTCCATATTTCTTCCAAAACGAAATTGGTATTGCCATAACCGTCAACGGCGAGCGCTACAAATTGATGATAAACAAGTTCTTGTGGCCAAAACTGGATAATGAGGATACCGATGACATGTAGTTCCAACAATTACTCAACTAGCATACTGCTGTATCACACTTGTCTCCGGAGATTCTGAGCACTATCTATACAAAGACATTGTAAATGTTCATTAAGAAATCAGGCTTCAGGTCATGGGCATCAGTTCAGAGAAAAAACTCCTAGTAAATAGAAATGTGGTTGAAATCGACGGCGACATTTTACTTATGTGTAAATATAATGTAAATTATTAATTAATGTATGATCCAAATATATTACGTTCTCTCTCCTAATTATTAAGTATATGTATTGCCCATTGTACATTTGCAAGCATTTCCAGCATGTTTCTCTTTTACTATTATTAATATACCATTACTACTCTTTTATATAAGTTTAAGTTACTTTTTGGAATTGAATTGAAGACTTTTGTATACAAAATAAATACATTCGCTGATAGTCACAATTACGGTACAAACTCTTCAGATAACTATTACTGACTATACAGGTTAATACAATTTTGTCAACAACAAATGCAACTGTGTATTTCATACCCAAAAAGTGATTTTTACCAATGCTCCAATAGATATAGTACGCCCATGAAAAATGCATCCAAATGAGACTGTTTAAAGTTTCTGCATTTTATGTAACTTAATTTCAATTATGTGCAGGTATCACTTGGTATTTCATTCATTAAACTATTACAGCTGGGTGAATATATGTTGATACTACATTACCTATTACAGATATAGCACAGAAACTATTTTTCAACATTTTTCTCCATGTCTTCTGATCACATAATGCATAGCTCAGTTTTAGTACATGGTATACAGAGCCAATGAACATACACATAAACAACAATCAGCCCTACTACATTATTATGATGAAAAAGGAGACCTTTATTTCCCTTTCCAGTATAATAATAATAGCAGTACATTGTTGGTGGGCTTTCGTTTTTTTATTAAAATTTTCTGTTGTTAGTAACAGTTACTGCAGTAACAGTTTGTTACACATATTTTTAATTGCGTTATGATCTAAGAAAAATATAGATAGATGTCTGATTTATTCATTAAATATTTATGCGTGTTTTTTTTTTTAAATATCTTAATTCCCTGATCAAAATACGATACTGAAACTTGGAAATTAAAAGTAGGAAATTGACGTCCATTACTGTATGTATTGGACATCAGGTTCCTACCGTATATATGTCAAATACTGTATATGTTGAACTAACCAGTTTAAATTTTTTTATAATTATAGTACTCGTACAATCATTTATCCCTAATTAGAATATAAGCAAATCGCCTGTACTTAAATAGGGAGTGCAATAAATGGTACATTGCTAATATAAAGAAATATAAAATATTTTTTTGTTAAAATTGATATTAATTACTGGTATATAATACAATGATAACGATATACTAGTGATGTTAAAGCAATAAAATACCGATACTTATACCTTGAAATTAAATAAATACCGAAGGCAAAAGAGAACAAACATTAAAAAAAAAACATTAACTCATGAAGCATAGACAAATTATAGTGGCTTGTAATTACTATAATGAAGAAATAGATAAGGATTGTATGGACAAGTACATACAACTAGAAGTGGTCCTCCAACTATGTTGCTTATCTATCATCCGCTTTATCTTTTCATCTCGAATAACAATCATAATTTGCTTCAAAGTATTCCAGTTTAAATTCTAGTAGGAGCTTTTTCTCTTTTTCTGTTCTTTCCATAACACTGTCTTCATTAATCTTTCATATCGCAGAAAATACCCGGTCAATCAATCTCTTTTCTTTGAGTTGGTACTCCAGTCGATGGAATGTCTTCTTTTTTGTGGCCTCATTAGTGTTTATTCGTCTGTTATTCTGTCATTAGAGGTTTACTGCGTAAAACTAACATCCGGACATATAATAGTCGTATGTCATCTGCTGAATATAATGCATCATTTTATGATTTATTTAATGACCTTCGTTATAAGTCATCACCTATAATTTCAAATATGATTATAGTAATTGAAATATTATTTAATGTAAAAGTAATTCAATAAAAAAATATATACCTATGTATGTAACCTTAAGAATGGTGTCGATAATATTCACAGTTCTCGACAATTATTTTATTTACAATATTATTTTCAGTTATAGTCTTATAACTGAAGCATCTCCTTTAGCGAGTTGCAACAGAGCTCAACCCAGGTTATTATATTACATAGCCATAGTTCACAGAAAATACATCAAAATAATAGTAACTTATTAGTCGGGAATCGAGAAAGGAACTACCAAACCGCAAGGCGGTTATCAAGTAGTTCCCGAATAGCAAGAATGTTACATAATCGCTATAGCAAACAGCTTACTCCTCGGGCTAAAGCCCCGTCAGGCATTGAATTATCCCTAATAGGGATCCCCGACCCCTTTCTCGTGTTTCTGCATGATCAGCAAAGTTTCAGAAAAGAAAACCCACCAGAGGTAGGATTCAACATCTGTCTCGAATGGAAACCGAACGGCAGACAGCTGTTTAGAACTTATTAGTTCTCATCAGTGCCATACACAGTACGCCGGCTGGTCCAGGATAAATGCCGAATCAAATCCGTGGGGAATTCATCTAAATAGATACGATCTACGTCAGTAACTTATAAGTCGGGAATCGAGAAAGGAACTACAGGAGTCAACATTGCTCGTAGCTACAAGTAATGTCGTAACGAAGGAACTGAAATACATGATTTTATAAATTCAGTTAATAAATTTTCAGTTTTCATGTAAACTACAAAATTTTATATATCATCGATATGCAAACATGCTACTCTTAAATGGGATGATTAAATATAGATGTCGCTGATGTTCTTCAATAGTGTTGATATCAAAAAAAATATACGTACCTATAACAAAGAATGCTAGATACGCATTTTTTCTATACATATATTTTCTTTTGGCATCATCATTTGTTGGCGTTAGGATTTCATCAACTAATTTTTTTTTAATGAATAAATGAAACAAAAACAACCTATCCGCGAGCGTTTTCGTTCTTGGCCGGTAATCATGTTATCGAATTTACTCTAACCATTACGTGCTCTCTATATATTGTATTTCATAAATATATTAAATGTTATATTTTAAAGTGCATAAACTGATACTTAAATTTCATTAACTAATTTCAACGCAAATAATAAATCAAATCAGATAAACAATAACTTGATAGACAGTTTGTGGCAGTTGTTTGAGGTAGCATAAACACATATCTTGGCTATTAATTTTATTTGTAATATTAATATTGCAAAAACTGTCACATGGAGATTGATCTTCAAAATAATATAGTGTTGAAATCAGAAATGATGTTCGATAAATACAAGTAAAATCTATTCACTGATATGTCAATCATGCAATATATCATTACTAATAAATATATCTACTGTTAATTTACATATAATCTAATGTAAGTAATGTGTATAGTAACGTTCAATTTAAATGTCGCCGGCATAACTATTGCGTCAAGTGTACTATGTATAGTAACTTGCGTTTAGAAATAAGTTTAGAACGATAATAGCCTCATAGCATCAGCCTATCTACAATATGACAGCAGGCACAATCCGACACCGGAGATGAAAGAACTTGTGGATTTCTGTCAAATAGCCGACCTGCCTTTGCTGATTGGATGTGATGCGAGCTCACATCATACGGTCTGGGGTAGCACGAACGAATAGCAGAGGTATGGATCTCATGCAATATCTGGTATGTACAGAGCTAGATATTTTAAATATGGGAAACACATCCACTTTCCATAATTCTATAAGGGAGGAGGTAATTGACATTACCTAAGGCTCCAAACACCTGACGGGATACGTGCGGAACTGGAGAGTCTCGGATGAACCCACACTATCGAATCCCTCTGCTATTAAGTTTGATCTGGGAGTGGGGAAGCATGAGGAGGTGAAATGGGTCCGTAACCCCAGATTCACAAACTGAGAACAGTGTAAATCGGATCTTCTAGTAACAGTTCGGTGGATCCCCTTCAGAATTAGTGAGAATAGAGGATTGATAGAAGGCTATGAAGGGAACTGTATACCCAGTACACCTAAACGAGCTAGAACGAAAGGCCAGGTAAGATGGTGGAACAATAAGCTGGAAAACCTTAGATGTAAGGTAAGAAACCTTCTCAAGAGAGTCAGAAAACGAAACAGCCGTACAACCTGGGAAGACTATAAGATTGCCAGGGCTCAGTATAGGACTGAGGTTATAAAAGCCCAAAGAAGTAGTTGTGTCCTTCTGTAATGAGATAAACAAGGGTGCTGAGGCAGCACGGCTGGACAAGATCCTAGCCCGCAGCCCAGAAGCGATTCTAGGACCGCTCAAGCTCCCTAATGGTATATTCTCAGAATCGGATGAGGAAACCTTAGACGATCTCATCAAAGCACATTTTCCGGGTTTCTATAGACCGGAGACGGGAGACACTTCCGACCGGCTAGTAATAGGGGCACATAGGGCCTGGGTGGTAAACTGAGAGGAGGACGACAGGAAACTTGTGAAGGAGATAGTCACACCGGCTAAGATGAGGTGAGCCCTTAGGTCCTTTGGTCCATAAAAATCACCGGGACCGGACGGCATTTATCCAGTACTTTTGCAGAAAGCAGAAGAGATAATTCTTGGTGCGCTTATAAGGATCACCAGGGCCAGCTTGACACTGAAGATGGTCCCGGAAGTGTGGCTAGGCACAAGGGTTGTTTTTATACCTAAACCAGGCAAACTAGGATATACATCCCCTAAGGACTTTCGGCCGATTAGCTTTACTTCATTTTTACTGAAGACGGTCGAACGATTATTTGACAGGTACCTCCGGGATACTGTCCTAATAGAGAGACCGCTTCAAGTGAGCCAGCATGCTTATTAAGCTGGTAAATCAACAGAAACAGCTCTGGATAAGGTTGTGTCATCGATACAATCACAACTGCACTCCGGAGGATACGTTGTCGGCACCTTCCTTTATACTGAAGTATCCTTGATACTGAAGGAGCCTTCAGCTTTATATCCAAGGAGGTGATTAGCGGAGCACTAGGCAGATGCTACAGCCCCAGAATAATCGCTGAATGGATAGACCATATGTTGGAAAACAGACAGCTTATTGCCAATAAAAGTAAGACTACCATCAAGAGCCGGGTAGACTCGGGCTGTCCACAGGGAGGAATATTGTTTTCCCTTCTGTGGTGTGTGGTAGTGGATGAGCTGCTTGAAAGGTTAAATAATTACCAAGTAGTTGGCAATGCCGATGACTTAGTAATAATAACGAGGAGCACTTTCCTGGAGCCAATTCTCAATGTAGTGCAGGGAGCATTAGATAAGGTTGGGAATTCAATGGTCAATCCCTAGGTCAATCCCTCTAAGATAGAGGTGATGGTGTTCATCAAGAAATATAAGTGGAACAGAACAAGTCTGCTGAAACTTGGTGGCCAATAACTAAACTATAATGAAATACTTAGGAGTCTAAGTATTAATATCTAAGTCACATATGTTCCAAGATCACAACAACACTTTAGCGACGGAGAAGGGTGATTGGTAATAGCTGGGGCTTGAAACCGCCTACTATGAAATGGATGTATGAGGCAATACGCAAACCCAGACTGACGTATGCAGTACTGGTCTAGTGAAAGAGAGCCTGTTTAAAGTCGGAAGCCAACCGACTTAACAAGCTTGAGAGGATTGATTCTAAGAAGTATAACCGGAGCTCTAAAATCAACACCGATCGAGGCGATGGGGATACTGACGGAGATATCAGCCTGAAAGCGGAAGCCGTAAAGGTAATGCACAGGGCGAGAAACATGAATAGGAAGGTAAGGGAGATGAATAGTTTCTCAAGAGAGCTAGCTGAGGAAGGACTCGTATGGATACCCTATGACTGTATCGGTGTCCACTTCCTGTTTGACAAGAAATATAAGATTACTCTCACCAATAAGACTGACTGGATGAAGGGTCGAGCTGGATTATCGTCCAATGGAGATATCTGGTACACGGATGGAGCTGAGGGTGGGCGCAGAGCGGCTGCGGGGTGTATAGACCTGGATGGGATAGATAAAACCTTCTCCCTGGGCAAATACACTACCGCACTCCAGGTCGAGCTAGTTTGTAATTACATGAACCCAGGAGAAGGTATGTATCTGCTCAGATAGCAGGGCGGCGTTGATAGCCCTGAATTCAGCAACGACGAAGCTGATCTATAATTCTTATGAAGCACTGAACCACTTGGCAGGGAACGGACTGGTGAAACTCGTATGGATACCTGGGCATAATGGTATTAAGGGAAATCTAATTGCAGATGACCTTGCCAGACTAGGGACCAGGGAGAACCTCTATGGACCAGAACCTACAGTGGGAATAAGTCAGAATCTGATCAGAGACCACATAAGTGACTAGGCAAGGAATCAGTACAATAAAACATGGAGAGGAGTAACAAGTTGTCGAATAACCAAACTCTTCATCGAATATTCAGAGATTAAGAAATGGGCCCTGAACAGGTACAAAACCAGAATTCTGATGGGAATCTTTACGGGCCACCATAGTAGCCTGAATGCATATAAGCACAAGCTGAGGCTAACTGATAGCCCGGCCTGCAGATACTGTAAAGAAGATGAGGAAACCTCGATTCATTTTCTTTACACCTACCCCGCACTGGAGGAGAAGAGGTACCTTACATTAGGGACACCTGTTATCCAAGAGGAGGCGAGGCTTAGGGTAGGGGACGTGCCTAAATTGCTCCTCTTATGGGATAGCATTTTTGGGTAATGACCCGTATAAGAGGGAATCGCCAAGGGACTACCCATATGATCAGTGGCTGATGAGGCCTAAACCCACATAATGTAATAATAATAATGCCACGTTTACCACCCCTGGATATTTATTTAACAGAGATAGCTCTAATGCTATGATGTGCTTTAAATCAGTTGATATACAACCAAATGACGGATTTGAAAATTGTGGGATACACCTGTAGTGTGAGACTATGAATCCGATGTTCTTTTGTAATCGGAATACTTTTAGACTTGCTTCTCATAGTGCACTACCCATATTATATCATATCAATAAAGCAAGTAATTAAAGATATGAATGCAAAGAGAGTTGTCAGTTCCTTATACTGTTCTTAAGAGCCAAGGTACATCATTAATTTTTTGAAAATGTTTAGGAAAAACGTTAACGTTTTATTACAGAAATTCTCACTGAACACTACCAGATCACGAAACACCTTCATAATATGAAGATGTTATAGGTGCAGCCTTCTGTAGAGGATGTGAGCAGGAGAGTGGAACTATTTTGCATATACTTGTGCCTGTTTTGCCCTCTCGATCCCCGGATAATCTATTTTGAAGAATGTTGACAAAACATAGCAGGCAAGGAAATACTATTTAAACAACATAACTACCTATTTTGCAAAAATAGGCTAATTGACTATTAGTTGAAGTGAAAGAATCTATCAAGCAGAATGTGTAAAGTGTTCAATGGACTCTAAGTGCCCTATTTTCTTCAATAGTTTTCCCTTCCACCATTTCCATATTTCTAGATCCGCTGTACTCAAATATGTTTCGTTCGAAATGTATACGGGCGACTTTTAAATTGAAAGGTACTGTACATTCAGTAATGTTATTGGAAGATAATTATGCTCACTCTTTTTATTAGTTATAATTATATTCACAAAGGATAGAGATAGTAAAATTAGAATACTTTATTGCAGATAACTCTTGTACTTATTTCTCTTTTTGTAATCGGATTCATTGATAATCTATTTATATCAAATGACATCCATATAAATTATATTATAACGGTAGAACCATAACATTATATCCCTACAAAGATGAACAGTTAGAAGAAGTAAGAACTAAGACATAGGCAGTTATTAAATAAATAAGTTTTGTTGACGGAGTGTAACAATTATGAGTATTTTGCAAAGTGGAAATAAAGTTTGCTAAGTGATAGTCACATTCTAATAATAACATGACAAGAACAAATTAAATATTGCTTAGTAAATATTTAACTCAACAAGAAAAAAAAGACTACTTCAGATACCTGTTTATCTGCTCAAATATTTACAGTATAAAAATAAAATATGGTGACTTAAGTACGCACGACATATGACACATTAAGTCAATTTACCGAACATGTTTCAAATTAATAACAGATAAAGCATCAGTTTGTTTTAATTTATTTTCACATTTTCATTTTACGCCAGTCCTACTTAAGTAAATGCATTAGTGAGGTAGCGCAGCCAGCCATAAATCACAGACGGCCTTGAGTTGGCCGAGTTAGTCATCTGTCCTATGTTCTCAGTTCTCACGCTAGTGTGTAAACAGTTGACAGTCGGTGCGGAAGTTGGCGGCATAAATGAAGCGGAAACCTCGCCGTAAAACATATTATTGCAGTTAAGGTTATGTTCGCAATTATCGTCAATTGTTTCGCAATGTTCTTGCGACGATTGTTATTGTTGGAGTAAGTAGTTAACGTATTCGCATAATGTCCTTGCACGTTTTGTAAATTATAAAATACCACATACATACATATAATGTGTAAAAGATTATTCGATATAACGGTGACCGTTTTTTTAGTAATTAGATACTCGCAGAGTAGGTCTTAGTAGTTTTATCGTTAGCATTAACATTACCTTGAACAAGAAAAATAAATCTAAAAGTTAAGAAGAGCTAAATTGTTATTTGATTCCTGGATAGCCAGGAAGATGATTAGTTCTAATAAAATCGAATGTAAATAATTTAATTAGTTATCCATATACTAACTGTAAATAACTCAGCAAGTTGTTTCTTTTTTTCGAAATAACGTTTAGTGGGGTCAGATTTGCATTCGATAAATGGGGAGAGTAGATAGAGTCCACGTGTACCTCATCGTATAGGGCCCATTGACTACCGCCATAAGAGCCCGGCATTTTGCCGACAGCACCGACTTCATCCCTTACCATACCAACCATGTAATTCAACATATTGCACAGAGCTGGCAACTACACACCAATATTCATTGACAGGCGTAATGGCCTTGCAGCAAGTCGAGCGATATTACCGCTCTTTACTCGCCCATCGTGTAGACCAGGTGCCCTCGGCCTACCGTCGTACAAAGGTAGGCCGAGCTTTGTTTTGGCTTTCGCGTGTCTCTACGTGAGAGGCAAGTGCCGCCTGCAAACGAGACCCGCGCTACTGGAGCTGTTCGCTCCCCTCGGCCTCCTTTGGTCCTGACGCCTTTAGTCCCGCTGGCAGGGACTTCTTCTCGGCTTGTTGTTGTCGTTGGTCGTCTTGTTTTGCTGCATCGCTTCGCCAGCGTCAGCCCCCGGGGGGTGTCTCATCGTGGGCGCCGCGACCAGTGCGACACCCGGGAATTTAGGTCATGTCAGGCGATCTTCCACGATAATGCTTCTCTGATAAAAAATATTTAGTTGACCAATAGGGCTGGGCTGTAATATAAGTTTTGTTTCGACCTGTAAAGGGGGTCTGTTCCGTTATACTACTTGTATCTTGGGTCGCTTATATCTTCCTGGTCCGCCTGGGTCGTAGTCCGAGGCCGCGCGGATGAGAGGGTTGTCGTAGGCACCTGCCTGATAGTAGAGCTTCTGAGCCCTGCCTCGGATTTTCTTCGTCACGGTGGTGAAGTCCAGGTTACGCCGGATGTCGGTGTTCCTCGCGTACCACGGTGCGTCCACGGCACGGCGGGGGTGACATTCTCGACGGCCTGAATCTTCTTCAGGTGTGTCTGAGCAGCGTAGCCCCAAGCTATTGATGCATGCATCGTGGAGCCGAAGGACTTGTCGGTTAAGGGGCAGCTTGTTCTTGAGGTTCAGCTGGCTCTTGCTTCCTGTCATCGTCCAGAGTTTGGCAGCTGTAACTTTGGCGCATCCCGTCGCCTGGTGGATGTGGTCTTTCCATGTTAGGGACTGTCCATGATGACTCCAAGGTACTTGGTATTGTCTCGCCACTGGATATCCTCTTCGTTGATAGCAACTACAAATCTTGAAAAGACTATTTATATGTGGTAGGAAAAAAGGGAAATTCAAAAACAGGTTATAAGAGTGACCTAAATTTAAAATGTTTTTATATTTGTATAATACTGACATTTGTATGAAATAATATAGAAAAATTATTTTTCAATATTATGTGGGTTTAGGCGACAATTTATTAAGTGGTACTATGGATGTAATACTGCTTTGGAAGTTGTTTCGTAAACAAAAATAAATAAATGTTTGTTGTTTCGCGAAAGTAAATATACACTAATATTATTAGAAATATTTTTCTTCCTCTACCAAAGTCACTGTACCTGATAGAACAATTCGGCCAATGAAAATAATAGTTTCATAATATCTTATTCACAGACTAAAGTTAATTTTCGTTGCTTGGTCACTACAATCCATCCACAACTGGGAACTGGTCAAGAGAAAATAGGCAATTAAGTTTGACGTTATGGACTCAGTAAGAATCCCCAAAAAGTTAAAGTGCGTGCTGGAATAATACGGGGCAAGATAATTGGCCCTACGTTCTTTAATGGTAACATTTCAGCAAACAATTATATACATTTGTAAGAACATACTTATATACGTTGATCTTGGTAAAATCAACAAGACGGCTACCCGCTGCTTGCTTATCAGCAGAAATAGTATGATTATTTCCTATCAGATCTCTTCTGAAAGTTCTCCTCTAAAATATGTAATAAGACTAAAAGAGCATAAATAGTCCAATTATAAAATATAGTGGACGTGAATTGAAATGAACATACCTACAAATTTCAAACGTGCGCTTCTCTAGTGATAACTATAACGTATATCGGTTTTAGATACATGATCCGCATGTTAACAGAGTTTTAAACTTCTATTTCTGTTTTTTTTATCACATATAATTTCATTCAGGATTTCTAGTTGCCGGATCTGCATATGGATTTATGGATTATAAACATTAACACATAACTATAACCTTTCAATTGTTGAAATTAAAATTTTACGAACTATGTGGACATTATAATAATTTAATTAATTAATTACTTTCACTACTAATGAAATAATTTTAAATCCTATTCACTTTAAATATACAATTTCTGATGGCATTTAATACATTTGTATACATCATAAAAATAGCACATTGATTCTTGATTACCGACTACACCCCGGAGGCGGAACACGATCGATGCGCTCCTGAAGTGCATCAGTTATTCGATGGAACACAATTATATTCAAGTACAACCTAAAATCCACAGTTAATAGGCGGCTCATGGAGCGTAGGAGAGATATTTTTGAAGATTAAACATCCGAAATGAAATGTATGGTGTCTAGAACTCACTGATGCGAATGAGGACTCAGTTACACATTGTCCTAAAGAACTGGAGCATGCCCACTCTGAGAATTCCGTATCGTTTTCAGGTGTAACTATCATTAAAAAAATAACGTCGAAAGTAAGTACAATAACTTCGTTATGATCCACTGAAAATTAGACACACAATTTTAGTGCGAGGAAGAATTGTTAATTGTGATGATGACAGGCGTGAACCCACAGACAACTTGTGCCTAAATTTTTTTCGTGATTAAATGTTTATTTTTCCGTGAAACGAGGTGCCTTCCTAGAGAATCTATCGTATGTGATTAGATACTGGCACAATGTAATGATTCATAAAATGTCAGTTAATCTTTATATGGTTTGTTATGATAAGTAATAGATATTAACCTTAATTTTATAAATGCGAATAGAAAAATCGTTGATACTATAATAATTATATACTTCATATAAAGATATGTTATGTGCTAGAGACAGATCTAAGAAAGTCTAACAAAAAGAGATAGTATAGATAGCGCATACAATATCATAATTATAATATAACGATTATAAAAGCTAAACTTATCACAAAACTAACTTTTGTATCAGTATATAGCTTTATGAAATATATAAAAGAAATTCCAAAAACTATAGTGTCAGACACTATGCACAACGCACTAAGTACGCAAAGCAGATTTCTCTTTCCTTAAAACATCTGTAAACTAGATAAACTTTGTTCCGTTAATAAATTATACTTTTCGTCTTACTGTAAAATACAATATATGCTTTTTTTTTGTTAATATAGTAAATTTTATAAACTATTGTTTTTATTTCTTTATGTACCTTCATGACTTGCATTTTTTTTTAAACTGCATATTCTCATTCTTATTAATTTTGTATCCTGTTTGTGAAATTAATTTCTTTTATTGCTTTACATAACAACTCGTTTCGCATTAAAGTATACTTTCGATTGTAATAAACAAAAAGTCATTGTCATACTATATTGTTCTGTATGTAATTTATAAATATGTTAACTATTATTTAGTTTACCAGCCATATTTATTTGTAGTTTCTAGTAACAAAACAAAACAATATTGTTTTTATAGACAAAAAATATACAAATATATTTTGACATATACATAGTGCAACAAAAGATTAAGAATTAATATTTTGACACGTTCAGTCTTAAATTTCATGTCCTTTTTATGTTTTTACATAAAAAAAGACATGGAAAAAGGTAAATTAGTACTATTCATTTCATCGCTATTTGCCAAATAAAAAAGTTTCTTATCTTGCCTATAAACGAAACAGTCTGCATGAGCCTAGCCACAAAAATAATCCACGGTATGAAATAATAGCCGTTTGGGATTTTTTATTTGGTAAATAGAGATGAAATAAACTATATATAAAGGCGTTTGTTTTTTATTTACTTAACAAAACTTTAAAGATATGACGTCATCCATTTTATTTTAAATGTAGTTTATTATATTCTTTATATATATATATATATATATATATATATATATATATGCATATATGTATATTGATCAGTTTAATATATAAATCAAATTATATAAATCCATCTTTAGACTACCGAAATCTGGAAAATTTCATTTGGAAAATGAATTTTTGAATATGTTAAAAAAAGCTGATAATCACTTACATTCCATTTAATACAGGTTATTTGTGTATATATTTTATTGAAAATATACGACCATAATATTTTCATAACCATAGTATTTTATAATCTTAATAAACCATTTTATTGGACGTATAGCAATTAACATTACACCTTCCTCTTATATGTTTTAAGACTAGGTAAAAAGAGTGAAGAGTGTTAATATACCGTGAAACCGAAAAGTAATGTATAAATTGAATAAAATTGGTACTGATGTCTTTTAAATCATTTAAATACATAAAAATATGTATTTAATATGCCCCTTAATTTTTTCGAACCGTATTTATGGCTAGGCAATGTCATCACGGCAAAGTGCAACAAAGCGTAGTCCAATGGGGTTCGATCTAATAATCTAATAGGCCATTATATGAACCATCCTCCTTCTTTTCTAACGATTTGGAAACATTGTATCTAAATATGTACGTACAGTATGAGCCAAGCGAGAAGGAGCACCATCTTAATAATAATGGGATCAAATTAAATTTAATAAATTCAATATATTTCTTGGATCAAATACAGAACACAGTCAATCGTTGGTCAAATAAATAAGGATTTAATATTATTTTTTCGACTATCCCACGCCACACATTTATTTTCTCAAGGTATTGACTGTGTACCTCCATCATCCAATGTGGGTTCTTTATTGCCCAATACCAACAATGTTGTATTTTAACAGTATCATGCACGTTCCTCGTTAAAGAAGATAATCCTTTTCACAAACATGTTATCCTGGTTACACGAGTATTTCTCTGTTTTACAAAATAAATTACATCTATAAATGTCATCTTCAGAAAATTCATGTACCGAAATAACGTTCTATGGATTATATTTATACTTTTGAACTAGATCATGGACAGTAGCCTTCAATATGTTTAAATCTAGATCCATTTGCGATAGTACAATGTGTGGATGGCCTTGTAAAGGTAACAAAACGTCGAGTTAAGCATTTGCATCTGTAGTAGGGTGACCAGTTTTAGATAAATCTCGAGCGTACCCAAATTCACCAAATTCTTACTCGCCTGATCACAGTTTGCGAAATAGCAACATGATTAGGATGAGTTCGATTAAATAATCCAGTTGTTTCTACTTGAGTGCGTGCCCTAACACCAAATCAATTATATAAAGTAACTCAATATTTTGTTCCTCAATTACCTTCAGCAATCACATTTTAAATAGCTTAAAGATAAGGAAAGTAATAATACCCTCAATGAAGACCAAATGAACATCAACACAGCAGAACATAATTCAAAACATTCAACAGACACTGAAGGCACTGAAGTTTGCATACTAATACTCTGCCCAATATTAAATATGAGTGAAGTATTTCGTTTAGTTCCAATGCCGTTATTATAACCGCTTTTTATTCCCTGTTGAATTCAAAAATTCACTTGCGCACAAAGATTCTTATCTAATCCCTTGTTTTATTTTACTGTGCTCTCCATTAAAAAATATCCATGACGTCAACTTTTAAAAATAAAACTCGAAAAATTAGAGTGTAGCTCTCGAAGTGGCATTTGAAATACATTTTTGACATATCTAATTGATTTAATAAAAAATTATTACAAAAATTATCTAATTTATATAGGGTGTCTCAGTTGTAGCTATAAAATTGCGCGCTATTTGTGTCATATCACAGATAAGGGGTCAATATTTAATGATTGACCGTACGACATCAACTCGATTAACAGTTCAATAATGAATAGTTTGTGTACAACTATTTTATGAATGTGAGCGATCATTTACAGTTGTATTAAGAAAGATTCTCACAAAATTAGGACAAAATAAAGCGACTACAGAATTAACAGTTCGTATTGTGACCCGTTAAACAATATCTTTTTTCGTCAAATTGATTATTTTATTTTATAGAATGTTTAACTTAAGGAAACCCTAAGAATGACATTAGTTCTTCTTTATATTGTTTCCAAGAAGAATGTTTTATACGAACTAGATGTATAGCTTATTTCATCTCTATTTGCCAAATAACAAATTCCAAACGGCTCTATCTCATGCCGTGGCTTGCTTTTATGACTAGGCTCAGGTAGGCAGTTCCGTTTATCGGCAGGATAGAAGAGTTTTTTATTTGGCAAATGGCGATGAAATGAATAGTACATGTTAGATGATCCGTAATTTAAAATTCTGTGTAAGTATAAATAATACACAATGCAAATAAAATGTATGAACCTTTGCATAGCTTTCAAGCAGAATGACTTCCTTACAAAAAATCTGTTGGCAAGAGAGTCTATTTCAAGAATAGAGCAATAGATTCACTATACGGTCATATGTTTCATTATGTAAAAATTTGTACCTGCCTGAGTCACCTCCCTTTAGATACATTTTATGGATATTCCAATATACAACTGCAATCTCACGCGCTATCTTACAATGTTACGGAACTCCACATAAACCTGAACAGAATGACACTTAAAAATGACTCTTATAAAGAAGAGACTGTTATAAATTTTCATGAAGTAAGCAAGTAAATAATGTGCCCGCTTGGATGGTAGATGTGACACTTTAGGAATGAATTATGGTCATACTTTATAACAAAAGTGCATAAGTGAACATAATTGTGGTTGAGAATTATATTCTGTCACAAATATTTCCATGACTCTTGAGGAAGACTATGAAATTTATTGCAGTGAAATTAGCGATACAAGATTATGGTTAAAATTATCTGTATATTTATAATTTTCGTAATATAAAAGTAGTTCAGGTTCAGAAGGGGTAACGTAAATGTTGAAATTTGCATTAACAAGTAATTATCATTTTGTATGTAAATCTAAGATAACTTTTAAATTACTAGATGAAAACAGACATTTATTTTATATCACCTAGTGTAATGTTTTACAAGTATATAAAATAATCCACTTGAGTTGTAAATAGTTGAGAGTGCGTATGCAAAATATTGTAAAATATCCAAGGCTATGATACGGTGATTAAAATTTCATAATTTTACCAGAGTGTCCTAAGATTTTTAAGGGGCTACATTCACCTAGAGACAAGAACAAATAGTCGATTATTGGGATGAATTTTCCTGGAAACTATTAATGATAAATAAACATTTCTTTAATTGAAGATAAATTTATTGTAAACATGGTGAAGTGAACAGAATTTAAGAATCTTTAAAACCGGAAGAGATATAGCCACCGGAAAGGAAGCGTCTATTTCGCGACCCTGTTTGCGGTGCCCCTTCTCCTGAAAGCTATCATGAAATTAAGTGCATACGAAACAGATTGACGATCACCATTTTCGAAAATTGTTCATAAAAAAAACAGCACATATAACTGAAGTACGAAAATTTGATAAAAAACTCAGTTATTATCATAATTTTTTTAAACAATTTGGTTATTTTTAAAAAATGCGATCATCATTCTATTAACAACGGCTTAAAGCGCCAGAGTGCCAAATTTCAAGTGAATCTGTCGATTGGTTCTCGAAATATGACGGTCACCGTTTCGGATTCAAAAGACATTGAATTTCTTTCAGGATGATAAATATTCGTGTTTGTTTCACCTTTCTTAGCGCGAGAAATTTTGTGCGTGTACATTATTACAATATAGTAGGAAAAAAGTGTATGAAACAATAATTCCTCAAGTTTGTCGCTGATTAGTTAAGTCGATCATTGAGGGACGCACGTAGCAGCATTAGCCGCCCTCTACCCGGTGACTGAAAGCTTTATTTCTTTGTAAATTTTAAAGACATCAACTTGAAGCTTTCAGCATATATTCTTTATTCATACTGTAATAATATATAAAAAAATTATCGAAAATTTTGAAGATTTTAGGTGGATGTAGCCAATTAGGATTAGGTTTCAATTAAAAGAAGATGGAGATACATCAATATAATGAAAATGTAAATAATATTAATAATGATTTAAGTGATCGTAAATATGATATATTTAATAAATTACACTAAGTTTTACAATACAGAAAACAAAGTATAGTTACCATACGTAAAAGTTATTTTAAAAATGGTTTAATCTTGATATAATTTTTCTTTAATAATTTTAATTTCATGAAATGTATTAATATTTTGAATTAATTTTTCTCTATGATAATTTCTTCATGAATTTTTCCCTAGATGAGAAAGTAGAGTAACTAATATCACTTTAACCAAAATTATCATTGTTTTATTTGGCTATTTTCTTCCACAAGGGAAGAAATAAATTTTATATGTTACGTAAATAAAGATTCTCAGTCGAAAACTTTTTTATCTGTATACCAACGAAACATAGAGTTCTCATGCACATCCTCAAATAAATGTTCGCTAAACCGTTAAAACTCTAACACAAAAGCGAATCGTGGTCACGTTGAGGAAGTAATAATCATAATTATAATTTGTTGATAAAGGAACCACTTTAATAGCATTATCTGTTCATTTAGTTTTATTTATGGTATATGTTAATTAAATTTTCTCGTTCATTATTAAAGTCAATCACAAAACACAGTCGGCAGCGTTGTTAATTAAGTTGCATGATACAACATTAACAAAAAAAGTAGGTATCGTTTCTGGTAGATCACTGGAAACTGGGGCAGGGGAACGATTCTGATATATTCTTGATCATTCCAAGATTTTATAAAAAAATTATTTGGAACGCATCGTGGAAATATCGCCTAAATTTTCATTTGTTGTCTATTTTTTATGGATTAAGTGTCTATTTTATAACAAATCATCACCTTATACAAAAATGGAACAATTGACCTCAAAGTGTATAGGTTACCATTTAACAAAAATGGTAATTATTTTTTTAAATGCAAAATACTTGATTCATGAAACACAAGATGTTTTACAACTACTTAGAATGTATGGAACGGAAACAGTACAGAATAAAATTACACGATTCCTTCTGGTAAGTAAGCAGTTTATGTGGTTATCGCTGTAACTATCACTACATTGAATATGTGAATGACTAATATCCACTTATATTTTTTTGTACGAACGTCAATAACAAAGCAACTTATAGTATGTAGTCGATGCGTCACTGAGAATGTTCTTAAGTTGTAACTGTATCAACAGAATCATAAAACTTGGTATTATGTTGCCATTAGTACATAGATTGAGTATGTGGGCACTTGGAAATGAGTGGCATGTATCCATCCGGAGTGACCCATGTCACTCAGTAGCCCTGGTGTGTTCAGTCTCCGCAGCAGCCTTTCTCTTTGTTCCTTAAACAGCGCCTGGTCATTGATCCATACCCTTGGTACGGTCTAGCTCGTCTGGTCATTGTCATGCTTTCAGTTCCCGTGGTCACTCCGGATAGACACATGCCATCCGCTTCCAAGTACGCCCATACTCACATAGTCTATCTACTGCCATTGTACAGAGTGGCGCAATGGGTATTGACGATTTTTGAGACGCCACTGTCCGAATATGAGTAAAGTGGAGGGGATATTCAACCACTTAAAATATTCCGCATGTAATGCCATTTAGTAGCCATGGATACGTGGCCAGTGAATCAACGTAGCTTTTCCGTTAGGGCGTATCACCAATCGGAGTCTGTTATTGAGGTACAACGACAGTTTCGGCGTGAATATAACATTCCAAGGCGTGGTATAATTTCTTCGCGTAACAGAATTTGGCGGTGAGTTGCAAAGTTTCGTAATCATGGAAGTGTAAAAAATGAATTTGTCGGTTTTGTCAAAACTGTGCGTACACCGGAGAATGTAGAGCGAGTACGGCAAGCTGTAATAAGGAGTCCAGTTCATTCAGCAACGCGTCAAGCAGTAGCATTGAACATTACACAAAGAAGTTTGGGTCGAATTTTACACGAAGACCTACGATTTCATCCATACAAAATTCAAGTTGTTCATAAAATTTTACCGCAAGATTTACCAGCACGAATACAATTTTGTAGAGCATTTCTTGATGTACTAAACCCAAATGTTTTAAATTTAGTTTCCATTTATCAGGATATGTGAATAAACAATATTTCCGATACTGGGTTGCTGAACAACATCAACAAATTCACGAACAACCTCTGCATTCCGAAAAAGTTACCGTATGGTGCGGTGTGCCTGCATTCGGAATACTAGACCCGTACTTTTTTGAAGAAAATGACCGTACAGTGACTGTAACTTCTCAACGGTATTTGGAGATGCTTCAAAATTTTTTACCTGTTGAATTGCAACGACTGGGGGTAGAAAATAACGTCTTATGGTTCCAGCAGGATGAAGCAGCAAGCCATACTGCGGGGATTTGCATGGCTGCTCTAAGAAACATGTTTCCTGGACGACTTATATCCCGTCATGGTGATTTTAATTGGCCGCCGAGGTCACCAAATTTGACCAGCCCTGATTTTTTCTTATGATGATATTTGAAGTCTAGGGTTTTCTAGGGTCTCAAACGATACAAGCTTTAAAAGACAAGATTACTTGAGAAATCAGAGCGATAAACCAGGAGATTATGCTGCGAGTTACAGAGAATTTTCAATCACGACTTCAGGAATGTTTAGAAATACGTGGTGACCATTCAAACGAAATTATTTTAAAAAAATAATTTTTGTTGTAAAACTGCATTATATGTATAATAAAAATATATGTTTTTGACCTTGGTCGTTTCATTAGTATATCCATAATAACACTCTATAAACCGTCAATATCCATTGCGTCACCCTATATAATATATTAATACACTGCATGTTCTGTATTTTCTTTTTGGGAAAAGACTGGAACCCTCGATGCAACAACAAAAAATAGCAGACCGTTTTTCATGGAAACTGAAAGATTACAAGTTATTCAATGCGCCATTGACCAACCAAATTGTCATCGTCAAAAGATGATAAAGACTGATTTTTCATTTACTCATAATACCAGCTTGATTGATTCTTTCTAATATTTCTTTATTAAGGTATTTTTATTACATAATAGTTTGTATCTACAATGAAATAAATTTCGTAAATTATAATTTATAAAATTACCTAATTTCGTAAATCGTCACATTTTATAAAAGTGCCCTACTTCCCGACCACAAGAATACAATAAAGATTGAGTTTTGAATAATTTTTTTACATCAAGAAACATTTTTTGATTAAATGAAATCATTTTCACCAAGCTCGTATATTACAAACAAACAACATTGATGTGATTTCACAAGAGATGTTCGAAGTGGATAACCTGTAAATAATAACTAATAACATGTGACTATGAAGCATTATATTTCCAATATGAGGAATAAGTTAGTGAATGTATTACAATTGGAAAAATACGTTTTATAGGAACATACTTTGTTATAAGTTTACTCTTTAAATACAGATTTCATTACAAAATTTTGCTCTTTGTAAAGGTAGCTATTATTAGAAGGCTCGCAAATATGACGAATCGAATAGCAAAATATGGATACTTTTTGGTCGGAAATGACCTCCTCTATAACTGCTTTTGTTTAAGTCATAACATATGGGACACGCTGTATAGATAATAGTAAAATTATGTTCGCTAATTTGGTAAACCAAAATTTTTAATACTGGATTTTAGAAGACGATTGGTGCTTTCAGGGAATACTCTTCATCTGTACTCTGTATTATGTTCTGTTAGTTATTGTTAGACCTAACATGAAATGTTTAAATATAACTAAAATGGATTTATATAATCATATTACTTCTGTTGAAAACTGGAATAATAATAAACTAATTTTGTCATACTGGGGATCAGTAAAGCCTTGCTATTGTTAAAATCAGTACTATCTATTTTTGAATATTTTCACTAACATATCTACTTGCAAGATAGGTAATCATATGTCACCAAAAAAGAGTCTCTTAGAAGTAAGTCCGTCTACTTTCTCAGGTAAGTTACTACTGCATTTAAATTTGTCCCACATACATACATGCAAGTGTTATTATACATTCTACTTTGTATTCAACTTATTTCTGATTTCATTAAATTTGGGTAAAGTTGACTGGTGATGTGTAAATATTAATATAAGGAATAACTCATGATAACCTGTAGTACATCCATTATTAGCATGAAATGTAATTCTGCAATCTTGAATCTAAATTTTTGATCTTTTTTTCTAAATAATTTTGCTATCTATTACTGTCCCAATACTATACGTATTTCTATTTAAATTTATTATTTATTTCACCATGTTTGCACCTACATATCTTATTTCCTTGGTTATTATGAACAATTTACTTGAGTCATTAGCTTAATAGTTCTTTAGTAACAATAGGGTACTAATAATAGGCTAATATATTAATAGGGATACAGAATATTAGTGAAATCAATGTAAACTAACAATAAAAGCGAGGCTCAGATTATAATCATAGTTTATAAAAGTATGATAAACAAATTATTGTCCACAAATACGGATACTACACATGTACATTTGCCTAGGTTAATATAAATCATGTTCTATTGGTCACAAAAATTTCTTGCGCTACTGACATATGTTATAAATTATATAGTAGAGAGGTCAATGCTCTGTCTTAAAACATCCACCTTGACATACTATCCACCTTTTCTTGCAACAACTAAAAATTACTTAAATGCAGTCCTGGTATACTCGGAAAATTACTAATAGTACCTAATAGTACCTACTTAAAATAGGGTAAGTCTTAACGTGAAATTACAATTTAGATTTATGAATATCAACAATTCGTTCATCAAGCACTAGGCCATGGAGAGGAATTTTACACCAATAAATTAGAATAAACACACACGTGGTCAGAAGTACAAAACTTCCATCGTTGGGACTCGAATCCAAGAAGACAATAACACCCCCAATCCTGGACTCAGTCCTCCATGCCAGATCACAATACGAATGATATTTTTACTGACACAATTGAATAAATTTATGCGTCATGTTGTTGACACGGAGTAAATCTCTTCGCTTTAATTAAATATATATTTTTAAAATGACTTTAATTGCTATATCAAAATATATTTTATATGCAAATATATTAATATCAATAGAGGAGAGCATAAAAGGGAAAATCTAGTAATGTACTTTCATTTTATTATTGCTTTTGACTGTTTTACTGTAAAACGTAGTTTGAGCACAAGTAATGCAAATAAAAAAACCAAATCGAAAGGTAAATTGAAGAAAAAGAAAGTGTAATAATTACATTAATAAATAAATTCCTTTAGATCGTATTTTGTCTAAAAGAATAACGTATCTGGAGACGACCTGGACAATAAAATGAAATGAGGATAAGTATAGATTAACAGCCAAAGCCAACCTCTTCATTTCATTAGTGCGATGAATATCGGCTATACAATACAGCTCCTGCCTTAAAACATCGTAAGGACGTCACTGTCTGATTCTCTTTGATGCCGCCATATGTTTTAACTCACTTAACTTACTCAAGCTGAATACTAAAGATACCTCTTTAAAGAAAAGAACTGGTCGCGAGTATTTATAATTCTACAGTTGAGTTTTAAATGCAGTGCGAAATATACTTTTCATGTACACGACAGGTATAATAAAAGTTTATGCCAATCAAGTGTTTTTAAGTATACTCGTTTTAATTGATAGTGAGCATAATACTAATTTATATAATTGCTTGTGCTAATTACTGGATCTTTATTCATAATATTATTTAAAATATTCTAACATATGCCTTATGTTATATTTATAATCATTTATCTACTTAAAATATCTTTCTCGTAAGAGCTCTTGCGCGCTATTTTAAAATATAACACATCATTTAAGAAAATATGTATGCTTAATGAATTTTAAGGTAGGAACAGCTTGTTTGGTAGGTTACTTATTTGTATAGGATACTAAAAATCGCATCTAGAAAATAATGTCGTAGCAAAAGGAATTTAGAAGTATATGACATGAACTCCCAATAAACAAATTAAATATTTAAAACAATAAAAAATATTGGTACTACAATATTATTGGCAAGGAGTAATGCTGTTAAAGAAACTGAAAAAGCAGATCAGCAATTGGAAAGCCTAAATATCAATATTGCTGTGACCAATATTCCTTAATTTTTGTATGAACACAGTCTTGATTTTTACAAAAAAAAAAAACTAAAAGAAAAACATAATTAGTTAAAATCAAACATTAGAGCACGCGTTTTATCTACCATTGCTATTTTCCTCTACCTTTTGTAGACTATCCTCCAGATCCATGTAGACATGTCCAGACTTCATCCTGTCCTGAAGAAGTCACCTACAATGGTTGACGATTTTAAATGTTGGCACTATGTTTCAATACCGAAAACTAGTTTTTCATGAAAGCCGAAAGACTACTTTTCTCGATTCACATTTCGAAAATTAAGTTGACATCGTCAGGAGATTAAAGACTCACCTTCTTAGCTTTAAGAAATCATCTGATCAATCTAATCATCTTAGTTTAAAAAACGGTTTTAATCAGTTGATTGTGCCAACTAGATTGACATAATCTTTGAAGATTTCATTTACTTTCAAGCTCTTTTAGGGTAGTATGTTAAAGTTTTTGCTCAATATTAGTATGTGAAATGATTTCCAAGATATAACCCAAAACATGATTTTGGTGGATAATTTCACATAACTTTCTGGTATTAAATTTTACTAATCAAAATTTGTGTTAATAGTGTTAAAATATTGTTTTAAATTAACCAACCCCTGGAACGTATTTGAACATATCGAGAATAATGTCTAAAGGCCCCTATACACGCTCCGGTTTTCACTTCGGCTTACCTGCGTGAGTAAACACGGACGGGTTTGCCTGACCTCTGAGTTGTGTCCACACTGTACAGACGTTTTTCTGTTGAGGTTTCAGTTTTTTGTTGTGAAGAACAAACTCAAGACCGCATCTCTTATTACTTATATTGTTGCATGCAAATTTTATCTCCAACATCATAAGAATCGGACAAAACACACAGCAAGTTCTCTTCTTAAGCATTTTGGCTAATCGTTGTATTAAAGTAAGCAAAAAAAAACAAAATTGAAATAAATGGGTTAAAGATTGGCTTTTAAAGAGACAACATTTTTCTCATATCAATTTGCTAGCTGAATTAAAGATTACAAGAGCTGATTGGTTTAACTACCTTCGTATGGATTAGGAAACATACATATACAAAGATAGCTCCGGTGTAACTCTATAAATTCCTTGAGAAAATCTCATAAATAATTTCTGGTGTCCATATTTTTACTTTAAATGCAACAGGTATGAACTGAACGCACTGACAACTCATCCAAAACTGGTATTGGACTGGCATGTCAACACACATGCCGGATTGCCTGCAAAGACATGTTCGTTCAGGCCAAAGTATCAGAACCGAACAGATATTGCACAGGCCAGGCTTATTGCCTGTGCAGGCCGCTTGAATGACCCATACACACTCAGGCTTAACTTCACAAACCCAGCCCGCCCAGGCACGCCGGAGTGAAAACTGGAGCGTGTGTAGGGACCTTAAGGAAATAAGGCTTCCATTTAACCTGTATCTATACTGTTTTTAAACAATATTACTTTCATTAACTGTTTGTGAATATTCCATGCACTATTGCCAAGCAGTAAGTACACTAGTTTTTATATAATTGCATTAATTATCATAATTTGGCGAGTCCCTTCTATTCATGTTTTAGTATTCCATCTGTTATAATGAGCAAAACTTCACCCTACTTGCCCTATCAACGTTAATAGTACAGTGAAGCATAACTAACACAGAGGTTATAGTTTATTTCATACCTATTTTCCAAATAAAAAATCCCAAACGGCTCTTATCTCATACTGTGACTTGTTTTTATGGCTAGACTCAGGTAGACCGTTCAGTTTATTGGCAAGATAAGAGAGTTTTTTATTTGGCAAATAGAGATGAAATGAATAGTACATACATGCACTAAGACAATATTATAACATGGCTTCAATTCACTTCACTACCTTCTGTATTTTCTACGTATCTATTTAGATACGTTTGTACATATACAAATGTTTCGCTCCTCCGCCAAAAAAAATTGGTTAAACATAAGTATATTACTATCACAATTAAAAATGAACTCGGAAATAGATGTGTGTATAAATTTTCTTGTAATTTATAGAATACAATATTTTTTCAGCTATAAGTCGTATAACATTGTGTATTGCAATTTTGCTTCATTTCTAGGACGCAGACTTAAATGATTGTCGTCTTATAATTTTATGCATGCACATTCTCATTTTTGCCACTACAAGTTTGTATATGAATACAAAGTGTGAGAAAATTAAATTCATTGAAGTGTGGGTTGGCGGTTATTATCATAACCATTTTATTGCCAATTCAAACGTCGTGATACTACATTGCAGTTTGCAATTCATTCTATATTTCTGATAGTGTATCAATAAACACTTCATTTTTAATTACAAATATTCACTGTATTTAATATTGTATTTTAAATACATTGTTTATGTAATACGCAGTTTTATGTGATACCTTATAATAATATAATGAATATATATCTTACTTATATTGCTCTCATATTTCCATAAGTTATCATCAACAGCAATATTACGTATAATGCAGGTCATTTCGGAAGTCCTCATTCATCCTCGGTCATTTTTGTGTAAATGTCCATTTTCTTTTCGTATTATGATACTGTTCTGGAATGTAGCTCACCTTTCTGTCTAGTATTAATTTTACTCTGACTTTAATATAAATACACATATCTAATTTGTATTATATTACAACAAATGTGACAATATCATACTATGTTCAGTTTACACATAATTATAGAGATAAGAGTTACACATCGATATGGAGATTTTTCTCAAGACATATATGCCTTGAGGAAAGTACGAATTGTCTTCGATGGAACTTGAAACCATTTAGATCTCAGTCGAGTATCTTACTGGAAATAAATACATTAAACCAATCTTTGGATAATTTCTGGCAGTATGTCTCAGGTCAGATTTAGACTTTTGGCTCGCCCAATAGGCTAAATATAGACATTACTTTTTTCGTATCTCCATAAGAAAGCCGAAAGTGAAAATCTGGTGATCTATTATGTTATTTTATGTTTATTTTTCTTATTTATCTGCCAATAAAAATATGATTTAGGTAATTCGGATAGTAGATCTCGCTAAAATCAGATGTTTTATCTCGATAGATAAATCTCACTATAATTAGTCAGGTACAAAACAAATAAAGCAGACAAAAGATTGTCCGTCAAATTGTAGATAATGGGCGAAAGTAAGTTTTTTTCAATTTCCATTTCCTTGAAAACTTCGTCGCACTTTGAGAAATCCGATTACCTATAATGTTTACACAAAAATTTACTCCTATAATTCCTACTCAAGAATTGTATTGAATATTAAATTATTGAGTATAATAGTAGTATTTGCAGGATGCATTATTTTTATTACGACTTCCTATTGTTTTAAAAATGTTCTAAAACATTATAAAGTCTAAATAATTATAATTATCACCTACCCTATCCAAAAATTGAGTATTTATTATAGGTCTTGCGTATAAGACTCGTTTATGCATTATATGTTCTTATATGGCTAATAACGAGAATTATGCGGACTTACTATGAAACTAAAAAAAATATTTCATCAGAGAAGATAGTATTTAACACGAAATTTGAATCATCACTTCATACACCGTTAAACCATAAAATTTCAATTTACCATCGCTACTATCATTCAACTACTAATTTTCTTTTAATGAGAAGGTAGAAAGTTGCAGGAGAATGCAGAAGCATTACTGCTGTTCTTTACTAGCTCGTAAATTAACTAGTAACTACAAACTGGGGTGTTCCATACTGGGGAGATACCTTCCTCAGTGACAAATAGGATTACAGAGAAACGTGAACTGAGCTTTTATAAACTATAAGTCAAACTTAATAAGTTTGGACACACAAAAATTGACTCCCTTCCCTTAAATCCTCAGGCTACGGACGGAACGATTACTCATAGAAATGAACACAAACATACTCCAGAGAGAGGTGCCAAACTCCCTTTTTTGGCACTAAAGCCTAAGCATACAATCATCATCTCTTAATACTGAGCCCATTTCAGATAGCCCATCCCGGATCATAGCATAAATGACATTGTTGCAGCCACCTTAACAAGAAAATACGATAGATCAATTCATTAATGCAGTGAGCGCGGTTCTAACTACTGCACTTTTATTCGCTGCCGATTTCATTATCTACTTTAATGAAAAATTAAATTTCGAAAAGTAATATTGATATTAGAGTTAAGAGTACATAACAGAAGCATTACATATTTTAAATATATGAATAAAACAGTTTAAATACATTTGTTTTCTATCCATCTACTTAAAAATCTAAAAACATAGGTATTGTTAAAATTATTAGAAAATTATCAAGCTTATAAAATTTCGTCCTTTTGAAAAATATCCCTTGTTTCATAATAAAAATGGTATAAATTAACACCAAAAGTATATGTTGGTGAATTTGAATTATATATTACAAGACAGACAAATATTTGTCAGAATATTTCTTACAAGCAACTGACAAATCGCTACTTGTATTTTTTTCACCAAACCTGTGTTGTCGATAAGGATAAGCATACAACAAACTGATAACTCTAAATTTTAGAAATAAATAGTATTTTTATCAAAGTGAATTTGATAAGATCTAATTAACATGTAATTAGTAAATATTATTTGGAGTACAAGAATAATTATACAGACTTTTCTTATAAAATATTTTATTATTATCTCCATTATAAATATGTCATATGGATTAGAGGACAATAAGGCCATTACATAACTTTATGTAAAATCAGTATGGTATTTTTTAGGTTACTTTCACAGTTTCCTTGTACTTATATAGTGCTCCGTACAAGTTCTTTCTTGCACAGAGCAGTTACGACGTACTTAGATTAAGTGTAATTCATTTACGTAGAATTCTTTCAATTTCGTTCAAGAGACTGTTCAATCATACGCCATTTTCCACGAATAATTTAAATTATATTTTATGTCAGAATTACAACCAGCCAATACGGATTAATGGCTCCTCCCATGATTATGGATGCGATTTGTACAAGTCTGCTAAATAAGGAAGCTAGTTTTGTTTTGTATTAGTTATATATTCTTATTATTCTCAAGTTATACCCATACAGCAGTAACGAAAATAAATGTAAGGCTACGTAAAAGTATCTTTACTAACTTTATAAATTGTTTTATAAAAATACGTTAACCTTATTATATTACGTTTTCACAAAAGTATATTTGTATTTATTTTATATAGGTTCTGAAAATGTTTAATTTCTTTAATAGAAATAATAGTTATCATTTGTTAGTAAAAGATTAAGAACTTCATTTGAAAGTGTAATACAATGTACTAATGTACAAAATTAGTTTTTTTTTTTAGATAAAACACAATACCTACCGGATAGACTAGAATATAAATAATAATTTTTACAATTCGACTGAAAAGTATTCTAATATATGTTTTTAACTATTTGTAATATTTTTCTGGATTATCAAAATTTCTTATGTAAGTTCTTGGGGGCGATATGGACATAGAAGTTTTTATGTTTAATAAAAGACCTATAAGACTAATATAAAAGGGTATATCTGTATATATCCTATTCTGTATAATTGTATTGTTATACAGTAGGATATTTTGCAGTAAACATAAATTTATGATAACATACTAAAAGTAAAACGCCTAAATTACCCTTTTCTAAATTACAGTTAATAATAATAATTATTATAACTATGCCGTAATTATCATTATTATTATTATTATTATTATTTCCATTAACACCGATTGAAAAAGCAGAAAAGGGTTCATTATAGTTAATTCAGATAAATCATATTTAAAACTTTAGTATAAATGCAAAAAATTATTTAAAAATAATCATCACAGTAGCTCAGGTTAGGTCGCATTATACGGCAAACATGCCTAGCCATTATGACTTGGGTTCGAATCCTACTACCAGCATTGGGTGTGATGGTATCAGTGGCTGTTGTCCGCGTTCAATATTGATATTCCTCATAAACAATTTCGACTTTAAATGTGGAGCATTGTCTAATTTATGTCATGTATTTTAAATTTGTGTATGTTACGGGTGTAAACATATTTTTATACACAATTTAATAAATCTAAGCAAAGAGTTTACATAATCAATAAAGGAAACAAAAACTAAAAAATTAAAAAATGTTTCAGTGACAATTTCATTATTGCGTATAATTAATAACAATATGCACTACAAATATTTTCTAATTGGAAACGTACGTGGCTTTAAATATGGAATACCATTAAATTGCTGCTATAATTTGCAGCTTCTGTTGGGTAGTTGTTTATGTATTGCCGAATTAGTAGCGATAGCGAAGACAGCCACTGTCTAACTTGGACTTCAATTTTGTAAATAATATGCCTACGCTCCTCATACTTTCGGGCCACCCAATTTTTATTCGATTAAAACTAATATACTAGAATTAATTAAAAGCAACATATAAAGTAATCAATCACCGCGCACAAGCTTATATACTCTGATTATGAGCATAAAAGTATTAGAGCAAATACAATTTATCAAGCTTTGATGTTCTCCGCTTTCACACTTAGATCGTACCTACAGAGACCACACTGGTTCTTTAGATCCTATAAATCTTTCGTTCTAATACATACACTGCCGCTTTATAGCACAGCAGCGGTGTATACGTTGAGAGAAAACGGTATAAAGTTCAGTTTTATTCAGAATAATTAATGCCCATTAGAAGATGTTTATTGCTCTTTCTGAAAACCAAAAATTTTAATAGGTTTATAATTGTCTTGGCATACATATATGTTGATATAATTACAATTGTGACATACTTGATTAAATCATTTCATATTTGCACTGATTTTCTTACGGTTGGAAGAAAATCATAACTGGGCATTTTTTCAGAGATCTCCTTGTTCAAAATATTTCATCGCTATTGGGCCGGCCATACACTCGCATGGAATGGAATCCCCGCAACAAGGAGTCGTGCTCGCGGTGGAAGGTTTATTGTAAGAAAACAAAGGAAAGAACGTAAAACATGGTGTCAGGATTGATTGAGAAAAATAAATCGGTACCCTCGTATTAACTTACTATAATTACTTACCTCGTAACAACTTATTAGAATTGAGTGTAGAGCAAGTAGACCATAATTACTTTCAGATGAATGAAACAGTCAGTGTACCAAAAATTACTTTCATTGGTGTCTCCTTTAATTAAAAAGAATGATGCAGGTATGAGAACTGCTATTTTTCCGCTGCTTTTTACACGTCAAAAATAAGGCTCTGATTTGTACAACTGTCGATAACACGATGGCGCTTGCGATTTGAAATGTTTTGTACAAAAACTTGAAATCAATAAACGCCACAAAAAATGCAACCTATTCCTAATGAAAACCAACTACAACTGAACTGAAATATGTGCAGGTGTCGGATGAGCCACACAGATGCTTCGGAATGTGTGGCATATATGCTCCGGTTTACTTGCGCACTTAAACTGTGAAGATAAACCTCTCGATAACCTACAACGTATATGGCCGGCCTTATACTGATAAAATAATAGGGAAAATAGTTCAGTATATCTGAACACCAAGATAGATAGATATTATTGACAAGAGGTAGTATTATTGGCAACATAAAATACTGAAATATAAAATGCATGGAAAGGAATTAGGCAGATTATGAATAGAAACTTTCCAGACGTGAAGAAATAGTATTTACAGATTATTAATATGCATAGTTTCTCTAAGCATGGTCCAAGCCATGAATGATGTATTTTCCAGATATTCGTTTGTGCAAAGAATTCTATCGCTGTTACACCGGTTAAAGACAATAGACAAAATAGTTTATTTAACATGAATACCAGGACATATAGGTATTACTGGAAACGAGGTAGTAGATATAGCAGCACGACATAAATATATAATGCAAGAAAACTGTCCAATTAGACACAATTAGAAGGCAACGTACAATATTGAAATACAAAATACAGTGAAAACATTTTGGCAGAGTACGGAAAACAAGTTAAGGTGGATAGTAAAAAGAAGATGGATAGAAGGATAGAGAAATACAAACTTTTATGACGTGAGAAAGTAGTCCTTCTGCAATCCATGACTGAAAATAGGTCACACTCGTCTAACTTTGTCTTATGTTCTAAGGCGCGAACAACCACAAATATGTGCCTCATATAATTGTACACTAACAATGAAACACGTAATTTAAAAATGCACTGAACCACATGAGAAAAAATGTCTCCCTCTGATACCCCTGTTATGTTGAGACATATTTTTTATAAAAAATAAATTGGTACCTAAGTACTATGTATCTACTACTAAATAAATACTAAATCAAAACCCTATTAATTTCTAAATATTTTGTAAAATATTCAATGACCACTTTATCAAAAAACTTGGAAAAGTATGTCTGTTTTAAATCTACAGAAATTCTTTGAGTAAAAATGCCTAAATTTGTTAGTCACACTAATTTGGCCACACTAGCAATTCTCTGGTAGATTTGAATATACAGAATAATTTCGAATACTTTTCAGAATTGCATGAAATATAAATTTGTCTGTAGTTGGACATAATAGAGCAATCATCTGTTTTGAATATAGGACAAGTTTTTGATACCTTCTATCTCTCTGGAACAGTTCTTAATGACAGGTTAAATAGATTAAACAATTATATATACACATCGCATACGTACATATAATATTCTACCAAAAATTATTGTATAAAATACGGACCAGATATTGTTTTACTTTTTAGGCATTCAATTACGTGTTGAATTTGTTCTATTGTAGTATCTTCAATAATTATGCTTTCACAGATTCCGTTAATGACATCAGGATGTATGGTGTTATCATTAATAGTGGTCACTGAATATGCTGGGCTAAAATTGGCTGAATGTATTAACGACATCTGTAATATCTATAATATGTATATGTTATATCTATAATTTGCATTTTATGTTTGAATCAGCTTTAGATTAATAAATGCCCAAAATATGTCTGTATCTATTACAATAGATGAATGAAATCATTGAAATACTGTTAAAAAAACTCCTTTAGATTGTAATAAATTTTCTGCAGTGTTAATACCTAAGAGACTTAATATATATCGGAATAAACAGTTTTAAAACCTTAAAACGGACTTTTTCGCACGTAGACCATCTCTATCTCGAAATTGAGTGGCCGAGAAAAAATAAACCAACACATAAATACAGAATATGTGTTTTATGCGACAGTTTTACTATAGTCTTTGTAGTTATAGTATTACTATAGTCTTAGTATAGTTTTTCAATTAGTCCACCATCGTGCTTTCTCATAACCCATGTACAGGGTGAGGGTGTGTCCTATCTACCTCAAAATCAATAGATGTCGTCTTGTGGACGTTTTAAATCAGAATCAGTGGAAACTTGGTCGATACGACACGATTTACTTGAGTGATCATGTTAACAAAAAAAATTTTATCAAATAGTCCACCACTGTGCTTTCTCATGACCCATCAACATGGTAGAGTGTGTTCTATCCACCTCAAAATCAATAGATACCGTCTGAGAGACGTCCCCGATCAGAGTCAGTCAAAAACCGATCGATCTGATACGATTTAGTTGAGTTATCGTGCTAACAAGAAATTTTAATGCCGATGACAACGATGACAACATACAACGACACACACAAAGACACAAATTTTGTAAAATGTATTCTTTTTTGTTTTTAGGCCGAAAAACGAAAAATAAATGTTAACAAATTTTTTCCCATTTTTCTTTACACGATTACATTACTTTTCCTCTCTGGTATAGTTGAGCGCGGAAAACTAAAAATGGTCAATCTCTAATAGAAGTTATAAGTTCAATAAATTTCGTTAACTAGGGTTGCTCTTGTAACTTACAATACCGTTGCCCTCAGCAAGTGTACTAGTTTAGAATGTCGTCAAAGCAGTGACAACTTATTTCGTTTCAATACAGACTTTCAGATTGTATTCTTATTGTGAATCACAATGGTGTATCTAAATTTCATCACACGTAACAATAATTTAAAAGTATTAACTTATTTTGTTTTTTGTGTAGACAAAATATACGAATAATACAATAAAGTAGTACAAATTTTAACATGGTGCATTTCTTACTCATCAAACAGGTGTTGGGCAACTCGTTCAACAATCACTTTGCTACACAATAACGAATATTTTACACTTCAACTAAATGTCAAACTGTCTCGTAATTTTTATAATCAATATTATAAAAATGTGTTATTAATATCGTTTTATAATTAATATGCCTAACATATTCAACGTTTTCAGTCATACAAGAAAAAGAGCTTATATTAGTTACCTTACATATAGTTAATAGATTGTAGTTAGAAAATACAGTTAGTTATAGTTAATTGCATAATTTCCTTTACTAATTTATATGAAAAGTTCTAAGTACGATATGTTCCACCAAACAGCCGTTCAAATACGTTAAAAATGTTACATGTAATAAGTACCTCAAATATAGAGAAATATAAATTAATTTTTCTTAAATAATGTGAGAGTTTTAAAGAAAATGTGAAATATCAAATAAACACTTAAATCTTCTTAATCTATTAAGTTTTTACCGAAAATATGCATTAACAATATCTACAATATATCTACAATATGCATTAATTTGTACATTATTTTATAAAATAAAACTTCAATATTTTAAGTGAAGAATAGCAACATCATAGAATATGAGAGTAAAACACTCTCTATCTCGAAATTTAGTGGCCGAGAAAAAATAAAGCAACACATCAATGCAGAATATGTGTTTTATGTTACAGTTTTACGTTTTTCAAATAGTTCACCCTTGTGCTTTCTCATGACCCATGAACAGGGTGGGGTGTATCCTATTCACCTCAAAATCAAGAGATGTCATCTGGTAGACGTCCCTAATCAGAATCAGTCGAAACCCTATCAATCCGACACGATTTAATTGAGTGATCGTGCTAACAAGCAAATTTCTCAAATAGACCACCATTATGCTTTCTCATGACCCATGAACATGGTAGAGTGTGTTTTATCCACCTCAAAATCAATAGATATCATCTGGGAGACGTCCCCAATCCGAATCAGTCAAAACCCGATCGATCCGACATGACTTAGTTGAGTTATCGTGTTAACAAAAACAAATTCTCAAATAGACCACCGTCGTGCTTTCTCATGACTCATGGACAGGTTGGGTTGGAAAACCCAATCGATCCGACACGATTTAGTTAAGTTATCGTGTTAACAAGAATAAATGCCGACGATAACGACGACACACACACACAGCAAGAAAATTTTAAAAACAATTTTTTTTTGTTTTTAGGACGAAAAACTAAAAATAAACCCAAAAAAAATTTTGTTTTTCACTTTTTCCTTAGACGATTATATTACTTTTCCGTTTATAGTGGAGTGCGGAAAAGCAAAAAAGGAAATGTATACAAGTTTTGTACACCAATCATTCCAAATGTCTCCACTTTTCTGTTATTGACTAAGAACATGGAACATTCATTTTAAAAGAAAATACTGAGTATGTAATATTTAATGTTACATAATACTATTATTATGAACTATTATTATATTTTACTTAATTAAGCAAAAAATATTCAACACATTATATTGTTACTATACAGCGTATTGAAAAAAATAATACATAAATTTGTACTGTTTTCTTTGTTTATGTTGCAAAAACTAATACATTTTCAACATAAATACGGAATAAATGAATACGGTTGAGAATCCAGTGAATATCTAATAAAAGTCAAGTACTTGTTATAGTATATACGGATGACCTGTTATATTTTTATATAAAGTTGTTTGCAAAAATGTTATTGTGTATTATGGTTAGCGTGGTGACTTTTACTATGGTTTGGGAGTCCGGGAACCTCTAGGAGGCGAATTAAAATTCAAGCGAACAGGGTAAGCTCTCTAAGCATCGATATATTTGTCCTCATGTCAGTATGTAAACTGTACCTCCACAGTATCAGTTTGAAGTTACTTACTAAATTAATAATATTCTTTTTATAGCATTACCCGTTTTGTTTTGCATATTTTGGTACTATTAAAAGTAGGAGTTGATACAAACCTGACATTGAATAAAAGGAAGAGACTTTTAGAAGAATATCAATTTTAGCATAGATAATACTTATCTGTTAATCATTTCACTAGACTGATAGAGAAATAATGAAACAGTGAAATCAATTAATGCAGTAGTTCTGGGATAATATTAGGCAATATTAATGATGTGTCAAACTACAGAGGAATCTCATTGCTGTGCAATTTTTCAAAGGTCTTCGAAACGGCGCTGTACAATGTGCTATATGCTTCTACTAAGCAGCTTCTATCATCACACCAACATGGATTCATGCAAAGGAGGTCGACTATATCAAATTTGGCTTTGTTCTCGCAATACGTTTCCGAAATCCTGGACAGGGGAGGACAAGTCGACACCATTTATACAGATTTTCAAAAGGCTTTCGACCAGATTGATCGCAATATCTTGCTCCTTAAACTCAGAAGTTTTGGTTTCTCAGATTCATTGTTGGACTTGTTTAGGTCCTATTTGTCCAATAGAAGTTTCACGGTCAGATACCAAAACTTTACTTCTAATTACTTCTCTCCTTCATCGGGTGTACCTCAAGGGTCGAATTTGGGGCCTCTTCTGTTCCTGTTCTTTATCAATAATCTTCCTGAAGTTATATCGTGCCAACAGTTATTATTTGCAGATGATTATTAACTTTTTACTGAAATATCTTCACCTTCGGATTGCTTTCATCTCCAACAATGTATAAATAATATGGCGTCATGGTGTGAGCTACATCGTTTATCACTAAATTTATCAAAATGCAAGGTAATGACTTTTACCAGGAAAATCAACTTTATTTCTCATGATTATGCGATTAACGAACACATTATTGGTCGAGTTGAGTTGTTTAAGGACCTAGGCATAATATTTGACGCCAAATTTACTTTTGTGGAACATATCAATGATATTGTTTCTGCTGCATTTAGAACTTATGGCTTCATTTACCGTAATTGTAGGGAGTTTTCCGAGGTACGTGCCCTTAAAGCGTTATTTTTTGCTCTAGTGAGATCTCGCTTAGAGTATGGTTCTATTATATGGTTTCCTTTATACAATGTCCATTGCCAAAGGCTGGAGGCAATTCAAAAGAGGTTTCTTAAATTTTTGTCTTTTTTACTGGATGACGTATATCCGCCTCGAGGCTGTTGCCACTTACAACTATTGGACAGATTTAATATTCAATCATTATCTGTTCAACGCAATATTTCACTAATTAAATATTTGTTTAACCTTCTAAATGATAAGGTTGACTGTTCTGAATTGCTTAGTAAGATTAATTTTAGTAATGTCAGACATCAGGCGCTTTTATATTGTACTACTCCTAGAACGAATATATTAGCGAAGGCTCCTGTATTTCTTATATGCTCACTGTACAACAAAATTGCAGTGAATTGTGATATACTTAACGATAGTTTAAAGTGTGTTTGCAATTATGTAGCTAATATAGGTTAAGATGTTCTATGTGGTATATTGCATATGTACGTAAATTGGCGCTGTAACTACCTTTTACCTTATTGCTTAGGTTCATTAATTGTACTATTTGACATTCTTTCTCTTTTTTGTTATTTTACTTAGTTATTGTATATTTAGTTTATTCCTGTAATTGGGATTTTTTCCTGTTGAAATAATAATAATAATAATAATAATAATTATTATTATTATTATCGGAATATACAGCAACAAAGACAAGAGATGAGTTTTCCATGAACACCGAAAGATTATACGTCAGTAAATGTGTCAGAAGATAATTAAAACTAATTAAAGCAGACGACAAAAACTAGTTTTAATCGCTTGGGCGATTCTAAAATTAATATTACAATCACTCGCATCGTGTGTATTTGATCTCGAAACCAGTACTACAATATAAAATAAGAACAAACTGTAGCATGCCTTCAAAGTTCCGATTTACCAGATCACTTCAAGAATTCTGTAAACTACAAAATTAAGTACTTGAATATATAATATTTGGATAAAATGGATTATGGTATAGTATACAAAATATATATTAGTACACTAGCCTTAGCAATTACTTTCTGCTCTATACGCAAGAGAACGTATGATTCGTTTCTAAATTTCTAAAATAATAATTCATAATAATTACACCTAGCGCGTGTAGGTATATTGAAGCTTCAAGAGTTGGTAATAAATTAAAAAAAAACAATCGCGGCACGTATGAAATGAAAATTAAATCCATATTTGACTGATGTATAACCATAATGATGTATCGATAACTCTCTGCGATGTAGGTTAATTTTCAAAGAGTTTCCATTTACAGACTGCACAGTTATTTTCTCTTAAAATTATATTCATATTAATAAAATGGAACTTAAAAGGAAGGGAATTTTAATGAGGATTTCTTGCCGATGCTGTTATAGTACAAAACTAAATTTGAGGTGTATTATTTAAGAGCGACTTTTATTGCAGATTTGCCAATTGAAGGCTGTATATCATTTATTTTATTGAGTGCCGCTTTGATCTAAATAAAACTATGATTACGTAGCTATACTTTATATGAGGTAATTAAAGTGTTACATACGTGTTTACTGTTATCGCTTAATGTATCTTATATACGAGAGCGTGGGCAAGCCTAAACCTATTTTTTTGTTAGGTGCATCTACTACTACACGCTATTGAGTAGAACCCAGTGGCAGCTCCTCCATAAGTTCACATGTACACGTGCATCCCTAAAAAATGTCTCCTCAAACTCCAACTAATGTAATTTATTCTAAACATATATCAACCATTTAAAATGTATTAATTAAATGAACTTAGTTTATTTTTACTTCACCCGGTCCGGTCCTGATTTCGGCGCTCGAAGCTTCAAATAGTTGAAATATCTGTAAAAAAGCGTACGCCACCGTGCACTAATGTTCTGTCGCAATTCGCATGCCCACTTTCTTGTGCACTGCTCAAACGACCGCGACTCTGATGCGACGAGCTGTTACCCTCTCCTCCCTTTGTTCCCCGTAACAGTCCACACACTTACGGTACTAATGTGCACAATCTACAGGTGCACTCTACAATATTATCCCATCGCGTCGTCAGCCGTTGATTTATCATTTATTCATTCTGTGAATATGATACAGGATGCAGGATTCGCCCCGTGTTAGCGACGTTACCGTAAAATATTTAAAAATAATTAGTTTTTCGTCGTTACCTTTGGAAGAAGAGATAAAAATTAAAAGCTCCGGTCATACACAGCCAAATTTAGCGATCACGAATGTAACAAAGTGTAAAAAAAATTGTTTTTAAATGTGCACCCCCAAAACGTCAACCCACGCGCCGCCACTGGTAGGACCTAAGGAATTATCCAATTCATACCGTAACGGAGCCATTGGTTATGCCATTCTTTAGCAGACAGGTATATTCATTTATTGTCAATATCTAAACTTAACATATTTATAATTAAGGACGGGAAAAGCTATGTGTTAAAGTGAATTTCCTCAGATGATAAACAATCGTATCATTTATTGTGAATAGGTGATCTTACTTTGGAGAAATATTTAAAAATGTGTATGTGTGAAATCATTGATGATATTTTTCATAAGTTGGAGAACAGAAAAAGAGCCAGCAACTGGCTATACTTAGAATATATTTAGTAGTACACTAAGCTATAGCTTAGCGGACCGAGGCACTAGGATTCCTTCAACCCTTCAACCAACTTAATGTTTTTATCTTTAGTAACACGAATAGATCAACCGAGGCGACCAGGTCTGTAATCATCAAATGAAATCTGTGTTCATTAATAATATCACAGCAGGAAGAGCAAAATAGGACAATTCTTTTAATCTAATTTAGCATATTCGAAAGGTTAAATGTGACGATCCTAGTAAAAATAATTTCCTTTATTTCGTATATGTATATATGTAGTAATATATCAAAATTCTTCTCCAGAGTATTATATAATTTGAGTAGTTGTTCCACGCTGAACTCTGTGTCTAGAACTGAAAAATCTATCTACAGTATTAATATATACGACATATTATATAGGCAAAAAACATCTTGTGATCGGGCTTTTTTTACTTTTTTGGCTTGTTTGGCGATCTGAAACTTACACGCAAATGTGGGGAATTTACCGAAACAGAGATTGCCGATGGGGGTATTCCGGATATACTATTCGAGTATTGACATAGTCGCTGTAGTACGTTTTTAACGTGTGTACGTTACTCGTGACATCATGTCCTGCCGTTATACTTTGTTTTAAAAATGTCTAGAAGTTATAAAATAAACCACATATATTTTGTTATCTCTGTGGCTACTTCAGAACCTGATTTAAAAAACGTTATTTATGCAAATTTGGTTGATTCGCAAAAAAAAATTGTTGTCGCCACTTCATATTAAATTTGGATTAATGAAGAGATATGTAAAAGCTATACATAAAAATAGGAATAGTTTTAAGTACTTATGTGGCAAGTTTCCAGCTCTTCATACGCAGTATGAGGAAACTGTCAACAAAATGCTGGATAAGTTTAAGCAACTTGGTTGTAATATGAGCATACAAATTCATTTTTTGCATGCTCATGGGAAAACGGAAGATAGATATAAAATCGGAGTAAATAATTCACTCGTAATCACTTATCAAACCCAAATCAACTTTCAAAATGTAAAAATTTATAGGCCTGTGTTATTAATGGACACCTTATGAAATGCTGCTAAATAGTTAAATATGTTTTCACAACGCACTATATGTATTTACAGATGATCTATTTTCATAGCTCCTCAATAATTGATGGTTAGCTATGACTCATCGATAGCGGTTATTTTCTATCAAATAATTTTTTGACAAAACAACACCTACTTTAACAACACCTTTTTTAATGTAAATAAAATGTTGATAATAAATATGAACCCTAATATATGTTGTCTGCGTTCAATCAGTTAAAATTAATTCATTCACTTTGGTGTATCGTTAATGTACATCGTGTATTGGGGTTCGTTGGCTTATCGATCGTTGAAGTCTCCATTCCCTACATTGAAATCATTAAAATTATTAAAATTATTGAATGTAAAGTATATCGTTTAGTAATTATGTATTTTAATGTGGTGATCCTTTATATCGTATATGTACAGGTTTAATAATACTACCAACATTTTTCTACAAAATATAATACAATTCGAGTACCTACTTCAAGTCATCAATAACATGTGGACAGTGGATCATTGGCCATGAAATGACAACTTTATTCCACGTGGATATTATATTTTTAACTAAACAATATAGCTACAGTGGTCGTATATTTACATTAACGATCGATAGTTTACAAAATGTCACCCAACGTTTTTGTCAAGTTGTACGTTTATCATACAGAGTTTGTGTTGATATTTAATCTATTTTCGAGTCTACTCATGAATAAAATTTTTCCAAACTCTAAAATCTCTCAGGCTCAAACTCCAGTGTGCATTCAATCGGCTTGAAAGTGCGTTATTCACTTCAGTACTTATATCATGATATAGGGGTTCGTTATTTTGGGGTTCGTTGGGTTATCGCTCATTGAAGTCTCCAGTCATATTCTACAATTTTTAACTTTTAGGTGTATATAATTTGATTATAAAATAAAATATAATTTGTATGATGTGTTTACAAAGTTTTTATCCATAAAGTTGGGTTCAATGACGTATTACATTAAGTTTGTGTATAAAAGTGGCGGATAAAGATATTTCTATATATAAACTAAATGATTTCTATTCAAAATATTTATATTCAAAATCTGTTTACTTAACGAAAACAATTGTACTGCGCAATAATATGCCTTTTAGAAAAGAAAACAAGTAAACACTAACAATTAGGCACATATTGAACAAAACATGTTAAAATTATAGAACAAAGCTACAAATCATTTAAAATGTTTATATATTAAAATAAATGTATTTCCAATATCTGAAAGAAATGAAATTTAACAGTGTCAGATCAGGCCAACCAGAAGACAATTCAATCGATCCTCAACACTTTTCCAAATACCAGGGAAGATTTGATAGCAACTATATGGATTATTCATTAGAATGAAAAGTGGTTTTCCAACGTCATTATAGTTCACATATTTGGACGATTACATTTTGTTATTTCCAAATATTAACTAATTCTAGAACTATAACTCAACACTAACTTATAATAAATTTTAAACGTACTTATAGCAGCAGAAATATTTTAATAAACTATTAATATATATTCGCCTATTTAGCAATTTTGATTTACATGACAGAATTTGTTTCAATGCGACATGTTCGCCATGGTGAAAAAATGTAAAAAGAACGACCGCTCGAACGATCTAGTGATGTAATGTTGTTATAACTGGCATAATTGAAATAATCGTTGCGATTATGCAACGAACTATAGATATAAAAATATTAATTTTTCACTTTAATCTGGCAAAACGTGAATATATATTTTTCAACAATCAAACTTCGCTGTAACACTTATTTTTTGTGTCCTCTGCCCCATCTATTTGATTGTCTACATCACTCACTATTTGCAGTAACTCCATTAACGACAAGGAAGGATTACATACAGTTGAATATAGTAAACTAAACATATTCATTTTGCATCATCGTATTTTAAGTCCATAAATTTCCACACAACTTATTTAACTGATTAATAATATTTAGCCCTACGTACATTATGATAATGAATTAGCACTTCGCAATGTAAAATATTGATATGAAAATACCCAGTGCACCGCTAAAGAGATGTTTAACAACTACTGCGAAAATCGACCAATCGAGCGGAGATGCTGATTCACCGACTCACTCTCGCTACGCGTGTGCATATATATGATGGCAATTTCCCGCTGACGAGGGGCTCTAATAATACCTAATATTTAAGTTAATGGAAAACATATGTTCTTCCCCATACTATTTATTAAATATTTCATGTTAATACCATGAGGCATAACAATCTAATAAATAATTTTTCGTTACTATGTATTACCAAGAATTCCTCAAAGTTATTATAAAATCGAACCTTTCAACGTTAAACTAGATCCTATAAAGCACAGTCCATTAGGCCCAGACTCAAAAAAAAAGTAAATTTTCTGAATTTAATTGTCTGGAACAGGCTTTTAATTTTTTTAGGGATTTGTATGTCTATAACCTCTCCGACCTTGTCAAGTAGATTAACTACTGCTTAACGAGAAACAATATCTATATCCTTTATAAAATAAAAAAAATACATGAAATATAAATTCAACAGTTTATAGCACTGCTCGACATAAAATTTTAACGATCAGAACTGAGTTGATAATGCTTAGCATAAGTTATATATCCTGCGGAGGTAGGTTACATTAATTTGTAACTAACCTGTTTTATACACAATGCGTTATGTAATTTATATGTTTACATGGTACAATAATTCATTTTTGCTCAAATTAATAACCCGGAACTTACTCTAGATTACGCATAACAATATAAAAAGTCTAATGGAACAGAAGCAAATTGAATTATCCACTCGATTTTTTTCTGTTTATTTGATACAGTATAAATTGAAGGTGACCATTATTGTAATGTCAGCAATATTGGAAATTTTTTTGTTGACTTTTAAATAGTTTTCAAATATTCTTATGATTATGATTTAATGTGGCGCGTAAGAAAAAAAAAGTATGTATATTTCTGCATTTACTATAGTATATACAGATGGTTTAAATTGTGGTAAATATACTCTCTTGCTTGACATGTACAGTATATGTGTCTAGTAGTATAAACGCAATCACGTTGTCAATCAAAAAAAAAAAAAATAATAGGCATAAATAATAGTCAACTAAAGTATATACTCCAATTCTTGCATTTTATATAATTGGATACTTCCAAACTTTTAATAATAAGTGCCAATTCAATTAATATTTAAATTAAATTTTAATCTCAATAAATATATACACACAACATTGAGAAACATTGAGATTTCTTTTGGCATTAGTCGGCAGGTATTTAACATATCTCTTCAGTTTATTAATTATAAATGGAAGGAGGAATGGAAACAATATTAGAATGGAAACGATATTAGAAAAAATTCCTCAACCTCTTCGTGCCTTGACTTGCTCAATATTGAATAAATTATTTCTCTTTCGTATTTATTAATTTTCTCAAAAATGATTCCTACATTATCATATTATATTATCATAAAATAATTAATATTAAAGTCAGCTATGTTTGTAGCTATAGAGAGATTCAAACTGATTGAACATGTCCTTCCTTAATTGCATGATTTTTTATGTGCTGCTCAAATGTCTTGTGAGACACCTCATTCATTTGACAACAATGAAGTAGATTTACAAAGAAGATAATCTGTAAACTTATCTTCAATAATAAAAAAACAGGTGACCAGTTTATCACGAACACCAAGAGATTATACATATCTCGACGTTCATTTCGCCAGCCAAGGTGGAATCATCGAGAGATAATTAAAAAAATGTTCTTACTGCATGGAATATTTTCCTATCTCTTAAAAGGTTTTTTGTTTTTATTGCTTTATGGAAAGCTTCACCTCTTCCCATTATAAAACAATACAGTCTAAGACAAAAGTCTAAGTTTAAGTAAAGTCATTTAGTGTTAATTATGGTTTCCTAACTTCTTTTTGAATTTTTTTAAAACGAAAATTGCACTTTATATTTTACTAAAGTGATAACTCATAAATTCTATTACTTTCATGGTACGGTATACATACACTTAATACTAGAGTAGGTCGGAACGTTTGATATGAAGATAACACTGACTTAGCTTTCCACAAAACACCAAAACACTATACATTACACACGACGCGCGCTTCGCCAACGAAGTTGACGTCATCTGAAAATAATTAAAACTGCTGATGATTAAACAGATATAACCGATTCCAGATGATGCTAACTTTGTTGGTGAAACGCGCGTCGAGTGTAGTGTATAGCGTTTGTTTTGTGGAAAACTAAGTCAGTGTTATGGTATACACTATTTTTATTTTTAAATGTATTATTTATATATATATATATATATATATATATATATATATATATATATATATATATATATATATATATATATATATATATATATATATATATATATATATATACTCGGCTTTTTCATGATTTTAATCATGAAAATTCAACTTTAATATTATCCCGAGTTTTTTTAGCAATTGAATATTATAAATCTTCAGTATGTTTAATGAATTATATAAATAATTATATATGGTCCAAATTAACGAAAGTCTAACGAACTTAATGACGGAACAATGTACTATTCATTTCATTGCTATTTTCCAAATAAAAAGCTTTCTTATCTTGCCGATAAACAGAAGAGTCTATCTGAGCCTAGCCATAAAAATAAGCCAAGATATAATTAATAAGATTTTTTATATGACAAATACCGATGAAGTAAACTATAATAGGAATTCCCCAAACAAAATTGTTTTTTCTATAAGACCAATTTTGTTTAAATGGATCAGGAGACTTGTAGGTATTTAACTCCTGAAAATCCCTATTAAACGATAGAGACACACGCAGTTTCCAAAAATACTAGCGTGTGGGCGGGAATTGCTGGTACTACAATTGTATAATCATTTTATATTGATGTTGCACTAATAGTTGAAAAGTATTGGAATTATTATACAGCATGTAGTTCCTTCACTTTTGACACTGCATCCAAATAGTGAAAATCCGCAAATACCAGAACAATCAATATGGTAGCAACATAATGACGTCCGACAAGATTTTATTTAACTACTTGATTACCTAAACACCATCTTTCCTAATAATTGGATTGGTAGAAGTAGAGCTATTGAGTAGCAAGTGAAATTTCCGAATCTTATTTAACTCCGAATCTAACTATCTTCTAAATTATTTTTGTGAGATTATCTTAAATCGAAGGTATCTTAATACATCACATATTATTAAGGCATTAAAAAGTTGAATTTCGAAGGAAGTGATGTGGATTAATGTTGAAACACTAAATAACGCTTTACAAAAATTTCAATTTTGACATACATTGTGAAGAATTTAATAGCAGATAATTTTAACACTTAATTTAATGGTTTTATTTATTATTTTTTTAATATTATTATAAATATTAATGAACGGTTTTTCATACAATTTTGATTACTAGAATATATCCTGTTTCTTGAAATAATTGTTATGTAATCTACCAAAAATTTGATGCATCATGAAAACCTATCGATAATGCTATAACTCAAAAACTATTGACATAAAAAAATATACATACGTATACCAAGAAAATCGACCTGTTCGAGTATTTCTTTTTACTTGCCCGATAATGCTTTAATCAAATTTGTTCCATCTCGTGCTCACTGTATACCTAATATAACACACTTAAAATATTTGACTATTCATAATTTTTCTACAGTCGAATATGCAAATGTTTTACTTACAATGCAAGAAATATAACAAAGTGAAATCAGTTTTCGGCTATGTAGTGTATTTTTACGATTTATCATTTTTGTACTTTATTGCTATTTTAATGCTATGCTCTATAAAATTTACATACTGGAAAAGTTTTATTTGAAGTAATTTAACAGATCTAAAATTATGTATAAAAAGTTGGCCAAATTTACTGTTAAATGCATTAAATATTAATTCTGCAGTGATTTGTGTATTTATTTGCATTTAATCATATGGTTTACAATTATAAAATTATACCATTTCTTTTGGTAAAACCCAAAAATAATTAATGTGAAAAAATACCTAATTACACTTTAAAATTTTATAAACACATCAAGTCATACATATCTAATGTTAATGTAAAAGCTTATCTGCTAACAAATAGCTGGAGTAAAAAATAAGGTCAATACTTCCGTGTGATCTCAGATATATGCACACTTATGACGTCTGTTTTTATGTAGAATTAATGAGATGTCCACTGTGCTAGTCTGAACTTAACATGAAAATAGAAGCAAACAGCGTAGAATAATAATAGACAATGAATACCGTAGGCGATAAGAGAAAGTTCATGATGATCTCTTTTGATTTGCTAGACGTTATACTGTCGGATCAAATTTAATGGAAAACTTTTAGTTTTTATTTCTAGAAATCTATTCTATTTTTATATTATGGTTAACAGATATAGTTTACGTATTTTCTTTAAATTGACAAGAATATGGTACGGAATTAATACTTCTAAGAAGGATTGTTTTCTTTTAATTTGTTACATCTTTTATTACCTTTCGTTATTATAACTAAAGAACGAAAATAAATGATAGATTTCTATAATATATTTATTTATACATGTATTTTGTAATGAACATTAGTTATTTAAGTAATAATTCCTTTACTCAATGTTAATGTTTTTAGCATTCCTGTGTCACGTTGTTTTCACTTTATTTTTTCATTATGTATAGTTATACTATAATAATGCCATAACTCCTAACGTAAGTTTAATATTACCATCTCAAGGTCTATAGTCTTGCTATGATGAAGATGGTTTAACAATAAAGCATAATTTTACTTCATACGACGAAGTTTACTTCATTTTGTATGTATGGCCAAACATCTAAACGTTTAAAATATCTTATATATGATGGAATATATATTCTTACTTTCAACGAATAAAAGGTGGCGTTAACTCGTTTTTAATGGTGGTGATTTTGATGGTAAGCACGTAGTTGAGTAATTCTACCACATTCCCTTCTTTTTTAACTTTAAGATGTATCACTGCTATACCACCTTGATCCTTCATGCCCGCCAATGTGTCTTCAATCGAATAATTTAAAAGATCCGAATAGAAAATTACACCTCTTCGCCAATATAGACTTTGGTGTGGAGTACTTTCCACAGGGGAATCCCCCAACATTGTAAATTCAAGTGGACACCTACACTGGAAAGCAGTAACAGTTTCTATTAATGATTCATTTTTGGACTAAAATGGATTATATGGCAATAAGACTATATAACTCCCTCTTCATAAAGAAGGGATTCATTTTCAGGAAATATCTATCTTTTCACTATCAGAAATCGACGTTAAACCATCATCTCCTGATTCGTATTGCTTTTGGGAGTTCTTTGGCATGGATTACCATTTACGCCTCTGTTTAAAAAGGAGAACGCATCAATTAGTTTTTTTTAGCATCATTTTTTACAGAATGTATATGAATGTCAAGAATATCCGGGAACGAAAGTTATCTACCACAGAGCACGAATGCTGCAGAAAGACTTAAACTAGATGTGGCGTAGATCTGCAGTTCACTATTAGCGATTATTTTTAGACATAGTCGCACATCCCTTAACATAATTAATCATACCTGAGGATTACCTTACGTTCTCTTTTAACGAAGAGGCACACGAGCTTAGGGACCTCGGGTTCGCCATACCCGTACTTACTAATAAACTAGTAAGCCCCTGAGGTCTATTTATTAATCAGGCATTTATTCAGCTTTCAGAACGTTGGCAGACAGTGATGTAAATATCGTAATCTAAATATACAATAAAATACCATCTTACTTAATTTAAAATTATCACTTATTGTACTCAGCTCAGTTCAATCCTTCGTGTAACTATCCTCATCGTGGAAACTTTTAGAAATTATCCAGAAAATATAAATTTTAAATATTTAAAAATTAGTAGAAGGTAAATTCAACAGAACGACAAAGTTCATTATTTTAACTAGCGGTATTGACAATATAAGTACTTATATCAACTATATACTACTCCGAAGATATATAAACGAAAATGAAGATACCATTACATATGATTCAATAGATCAGGTTAATAGGAAACTGAAAAATAAACATGTTTAAAGATAAATGTAAGTAGTAACTTTGGATGCAAGATGGGTTGGAGTACAAAATCCTTATTTCTGTAGTTTGAATGTTACCCTCTGGTAGTAAAACTTTGCATTATATTGATGATTTCAAGTTTTTACTTCGATTTAGATTGTTCGAAACTACCAAGAGATGACGTTTGGTACGTTCTGCTACGGTGGAACGTAGCAACAACGTCTACTAGATTTGAGCATTATCTGTCGAAGGTATACTCGCTTACACTGCACTGACAGATAGAAAGGTCGAAACCGGTCTGCAGTTAACTATATCCTGAAATAGGTGACACGTTATATCTTTCTTGGTGGTTTTGGAACAATCACTGTATTTTTAGTGCTCACTCTGTTAGACTAAAATACGACAAATGTTTGTCATATAATTCAGCGCTCGGCGTTTGGTATATAGCCAGGAGACTAGGATATAGCCAGGAGTTTTGACCTAATTTGTTTAGTCCTTATTATATTAAGGCATTTGCAGATGGGTTGTACTTAAACTCCTTATTTCTGTAGTTTGAATGTTTACTACCTGTACTACCCTCTGGTAGTAAAACTTTGCATTATATTTTATATATTATATAGTTAACAAGAAATATTGTCTCGATTATTTAATGAATATACAGAAAGCTACTAAGTGTTCCGCTGGACGATATTACTGAGTAAAGCGAAGAGCGAAGTTAACGAGTGAACTCGTATATATAAATGTTCGAGATACTAAAGAGCGCGGGAATAAAGTATAGAGATAGGAGAGTAGTACACAATCTATACATAGAGCAAACTGCTGTTATAGAAGTAGAAGGGGAAGAAAGGGAAGTAGGTATTAGGAAAGGAGTAAGACAAGGATGTACGCTATCATCACTAATTTTTAATCTGTACATCGAAGAGGCGATTAATGTGGTAAAAGATAGAGTGGATTTCGGGATTAAAGTACAGGGACAGAAACTAAAAATGCTGAGATTCGCGGATGATATAGCAGTATTAGCATCTAGTAAGGAGGAACTAGAATCAGCATTGAACGAAATGGAGGCAGTGTTGACAGAGGAATACGGAATGAGGGTGAATAAAAACAAAACTAAAGTGTTAGTGTGCAGAGGGCGCGAGAGCAGAGCAAAAACGAAAGTACAAATTAATAATGAAAGATTGGAGGAAGTTAAAGACTTCACTTATTTAGGAAGTAAAATAAATTGGGATGGAAGAAGCGATAAAGACATAAAACAAAGAATAGCGCAGGGTCGAGTAGCTTTTAACAAAAAGAAAGCACTTTTATGCTCGGGGGTAATAAACTTAGAAACAAGGAAGAGATTTTTGAAAACATATGTATGGAGCACGGCACTTTACGGCTGCGAAACCTGGACGGTAGGGGAAGCAAGTAGGAAGAAATTAGAAGCTTTTGAGATGTGGTGTTACCGAAGAATGATGAAAATACCATGGACTGATAGGGTTAGAAACGAAGAAGTATTGGAGAAAGTCGGCGAGAAAAGGAGTATGTGGAAAAACTTAAAGAAGAGAAGAGATAGAATGGTAGGCCACTTGCTGAGACATGGGGGAATAGTCCGCGATATTTTGGAGGCAGAAATAGGAGTGAAGAAAGGCAGAGGTAGGCCTAGATTAGACTACTGCTCGCAAATAGTAAGGGATGTAGGTTGTAGCACAATTAGCGAAATGCGTAGGTTAGCACAAGATAGGAGAAGCTGGAGGTTAGCGTCCAACCAGTCTTAGGACTGATGACCTAATGATGATGATATATATATATATATATATATATATATATATATATATATATATATATGTTTGTTAAGATATATTCTTATAATAATAGTTCTTAGCACTAACTCATTCGGCCAGTATTAAATATATACGTCACTAATTAGTTAATATTAGTGGTACTCTTAATTACGTAAACATAGCCAAATTACAATACAAGTAACATACTTCAAGAAGATCCGACGTATTACTAAACGAAAACTCGACCATCTGGATCTAGTCAAACTGTTGTTTGAAAACAATACAATATTACAATAGCAAGATTATGTCCAGTAAGAAGATATGTATATTATCACTTTCTATTTGCAAAAATTTAAGTTATCAATATCTACAATATAAAAATGGCCGAGACGATGACATTGTCAGTAACGAACATATATTTAATGCAACTCAACTGCAAACTATGCTTTTGTTAGTCATTGTTCTGGTATTGTATATTACAAGTGAAACTATGTATTTAGAAGTTAGAGGATATTTAACAGCATTATTTAGAAATAATGAAACCATCAATTCTTATGCAGAACCTATTACCAAACAAAAATTTGTATGTAGATCAGTTCACGTTTTTAAACTATGATACCTACGTTAAAATTTTAACATAGATCCAAAATCTTCTAATTTTTATTTTCTAATAACAATTTTAAAGAAGCCACATCTGCTCAGATGATCTCAGTTATATATTACCAATGTTTATATGAAACATGTAATAACTATTTTTTATAATGTGATAAAATTATATTTACCTTTACATAAAATTATTTTTTAATAATTATGTAAAACAAATTGAATTCAACCGTAGACCTGCTGTCGTTCATAAAAAGGATAACCGATTTTAGGAATAAGGAATATAATATGTCGTTTTTAATCAGCACAATGTACATTAGTAGGTCCGAAAATGTCCTCCTGTGAATCTTCATTGAAGATACCGAACAAGTTTTGGTTTTAAAATTTGATGCTATATTTTAGGAACAAGAATATTTGAACCAACAATATTTAACAGTAACTTAACTAGACAATATTATTACTTCCAGTTAATAAATAAGAAATTAGAGAATTGTTTGTATAATGTTAGACTTAATGGACTCCGTCAAACGTAGTTTCAGCAAGATAGCGCACCAGGACATAATGCTAATATTATCACCAGATAATATTAGAATTACGCGTTTTACAATTAGCTGATTGGTAATCAAGGTCCCATTTCATGGCCAACGCGCTCACCCGACATAATCCCTTTGTATTTTCCCTCTACAAATATACTATTAGTATATTTAGTATACAGATATACAAAAAATCTGCGTATAGATATAAATATAATAATGTAAACGTTTCGAGACTCAAGGTCATGCAGTAGACAGTTATGGATAATTATTTATTGCTTTTTTTATAATTAGTATAAATTTAGAAATTCATAATATTTATATTATTAATAAACTGGGAAGCTGTAAAAACATCTAAATTATGTTACAATAATTTAATAACATAATATTTTACATCCATATGGACGATTCCCAGCTTTTTGTTTTAAGACAGTGCTTTACTCAGCAATCAGAATGGTTATATTTCATTCTATAAGCTAATATGCTCACTAATGTTGGTATAGTAGTATTTATAATAACATGTTAAGGTTAACATCCAATGATGTTATCTTTCAACTTTATCTTAAGTCTATTGGCAATAGTCTTTTAAGTGTTTTGTTATTCAGGGATAACAGCAACTGTTCCAATAGTGTACTGGAGTAGTCCTCTAGAATTTGATGTTAAAGGAGTTTATTTTCTGTTGATAGTTTTAACTTTCTTCCTATTAACTAGTATAGTTCTTTTATTTTTATATCAATTTATCTTTTATTCTTTTGTATATGTTGCCTCCAGTTCAGTTTATTATCTCAGTGTAATCCTAAATATTTGGTTTCATTACTTCGTGGCATTTGTATGTTGTTGACTGTAATTGGTGAACAGGACTCCCGTCGAAGTGTAAACGTTACATGAGTTGACTTGTTCTCGTTGATTTTAATACGCTATTTTTGTAGCCATTGTTGGAGACGATCAGGATATTGTTGTATATGATTACAGGCTATTGCAGGATTTTTATGACGACATGATAGCAGAATCATCACTAGACGTTCTTGTTGTATTTTCCAATGTTGGTCAGAGGTATACAAAACATATAGCAGTGGACCCAGTACACTTCTTTGTGGAACTCCTGAATTAGTTGTATGGTTTGTGGATATTTCATTGTTTATTTTAACACGGAACTATCATGCTTATAGATATGGTCTTAGGATATGGTAATACGATAGAGATTTGATTGATTGTTGAGATGGTATTTGTTTGATTTTAAATAATTATCCTGGGTGCCAAACTTTGTTAAAAGCTTGGCTTATTTCCAGAAAGACAGCTGAATAGTACAGTTTAATTTCGAATGCTCTACTTATTACTTGTGTTATTCAATGGCACTGTTGCACTGTTGAGTGAGCCTGTCGAACCCCAAACTGATGATTTGGAATCTAATTCTGTGGTGTTAAATTCTTATTAATTCTGTACAGTATTAATTTTTCAATCAACTGTGAAATAAGTGGGAGTAGGCTTATATTATAGAACGATAAGAAGTGGCATCTGTTGATTCTTTACCTGGTTTGGGAATCATTATTATCTGCGCAGTTTCTAGAGATTTTGACCAGTATCCTAATTTGAACATAGCATTGTTTATATATGTTAATAGCACTATACCCTTTTTGGTAATTATTTTAACATATTAGCTGTTATAAGCTCTGCTTCAGGTGCTTTTTTGTTGTTAAGTAACTTTATTTCATGAGCTATTTCTTTTGGGGTTGCAGTTCTGAGGGAATATTGAATTTCTACAGGGACTGCTAGAGATTGTTTCACTTTTTGATTCATTATGTTATTTGCGGGAATAAAAACAGTTGTTAAATGTTCAGAAAATAAATTTACCTTCTCTTGGTCACTTTTGACCCACGGTTGGTTTTTTCGAATTGGTGGAGCAATGTCCTTAGGATTCTTCTTATTTTTGATAGATTTGCATACAGAATTGTCATATCTACTAAGATTGGTAACGTAGTTTTCAAAGCTTTTTTCTCGTATTTCATTTAGCTTTGTCTTTAGTTTTCTGCTCAGTTGATTATATACATTTCCATCATTTGTCATTTTGCTCGAACTCTTCTTCTTTAAGCTATTAGACATCTGATTTGTAATGGTACGTCATTTTTATTGGATGTGTTTGAGGAGTTGCTTGTTGAGCAGTTTCTTGCAATTGTATGATGAATATGATTGTAGCAGTTTCGATTTCTTTGAATTAGATCTTACATTTAGGTTAATACACTGGCTTAGGATATAACGGTAGTCTTCCACGATTCCCAGTTGAAACAAGAAATATCCGTATTTAACTTAATAACTTTAATCCGTAATTTTAAAATAACGAACATGATGATGGCAAAGGAAAGACAAAGAACTTGTTCGCCGAATCTGATAAAGAATAAAAAGTTGCAACGAAGAAAACTTTTACTTTTCCGATATATTTTCAAACAACGTTAGATGTCCTTTTAAAATTTTCAAATATTATCAAATACAATCTAGATATCCGTGAATTCTTAGTACCATATTATTAAGCTACACTTTGACCTAATTTAACTGTTTTTGTATCTCTTACAGTTTCTGAGATTCCTATGGTGAACTCATTATTAGGGCTCTAAGTATAACTATTTATGTGAAACATAGAGTATCCCTCGCATATCTAAACATAATTTTATATATCAAATAATAGAGAAATAAAAACATTATACAGCTTGTACGGTGATTATTCTAATTGTATTGTGAAATAGCAAATTTAATGTATTTAAACAAGATTGGAAAAATTTACTGAAAACACGATTCAATTAAATAAAAATGTTGGATGTTCACCACATTTCTCTAATTATTAATAAATTATTTTCCATTAAATTGACTGTAAACTCTTCTTTCCATTACGTGCGTATTAGGCGTAGAAAATTAATATTTTTTTTGTACATGCATCGTAAAATAGTGTGATGTGAAGTGTGAATAGGAATATAAAAGCAAACAAATTAAATCGTTCGGTACACTAACCCAATATATAATAACACTGAAATTAGAAAACTGAACAATACAAACAAATTTCTCCACTTCAGTGTAGTTGATTGATTGTATCAGTTGCTATACAAAGTAAACAAGCATATTATTCATCTTGTATGGTAGCTACCGGTACTCAACATTATAATTCATAGAATATTTTCAATTAAAGTATATGAGATTCATCGAGCCGCGTTTTATTTAGACACTAAACATAAATATTAATAAGTAATACTTTGATTTATAATTTAAAATACATTTTCAATAAATATATGGCCATAAATCGATTTCTTAATTGCAGTAAGCAATTTTCTCAATGACCCTATTTTTTCAGAACATTAAAGTATTTAAATAAAACATTTCTTTTAGTTGTCCACACGATGAGAAGTGAGAAGTTCAGATAAATCAACTATTTAATAGTGCCGCGAGGAATAAAATAACATACATATAACTTTGTATGTATAATTTAAATAAGAAAATGTCAATTAGGTGCATAAAACCAATTAAAGCTTTCATACATTACCATACATTTCGATAAACGATGTTATTTTCAACATGATATCCGTTAAGTTGCTAATATTTATATGAAACATATAATAAATATTAACCATAGTGCAATAAAATTATATTTACTTGTATGTGTTAGAATATAAAGGGTACATATTATAAAACTTTTTATTATGTGGTGTACAAAGCATATTTCGGCAGTTGGTGTAGTATTTTGTAGATGGTACAGTTACAGTATTCTAAATTATTTGAAAATATATAAAAGAATACTACAACAAGAAATGCTGAAGTACTTCATTAATTCAATGAAAATATAGTAGTTCTACTAATGGGTAATATTTATTTGATATTATATTTATAAGGTAATTGTGTTCATTATAAAATTATGAATTTTTATGACACTGAATATATTTGTTTGAAATGTATTTAATTATATATTCGAATAAATAAAATACTATATTAACGTCATTCATTATATGTAATCATGTGGTCATTATAAAATTATTTATTAATTTTATTATAACTTAGTCAAGTTTGGTTGTACATGAAATATTGTACACAATTAATAATTGAGTACAAAATTATTAATTGTTTTATAAAAATAATAAAATTGTAAACATTTATATCGCATTAAATAATAGCTTTAGGTACAAAGAAATAAAAATAAAACAAGGACATTTCATAAAAGAAACTAAATAATGCAAGGAAAAAGTTTAAATCGAGGACCATAATTTTCAAAGGTAGAAATGGACAGATGGAAGAACAAGTTTTTCGAAAATGTTTTACTTATTATATAGAACTGCTGGGCGAGGAATTAGAGGTACATCAAAATAAAGACTCTTCGGTTAACAATGATGAAGGAGTTGAACCTCTCATAGTGGAACAGGTACAACTATCAGCACATCCTGGGTAAGTGCTGGAACCTTCGATGCAGCAACAAAAACAGAAGACCAGCTTTACACGAACATTGAAAGATTACACATTACTCAACGCACGCTTAAATAACCAAGTTGGCAAGCTGGTCTCTGGTTTGTTTTTCGATTAAAATGTAATAAATTCCTTTGGAGGTATTCAACTATTGTCTCAATAAGTCTTAATAATATGTATCCACAAGATTATTTGCAAGATATTGGTTGATATTTGATTTGATTTGATTTGACAAATAAATGTCAAATTGGTATTATATGTTCAATTCATAAAAATTTAGATGAACTATCTCACATTGTATAACTAAATTAGCTACCACCATACGTAAACAGTATTAGGAAAACATGAAAGCAACTTTAAACTAGGCTAATCTACTGTAGACCAAATATTTATACTTCAATTCACTCTGCAAAACACATGAATACAATATCAACAGTTTCCATTTCTGTACAGACCTTGAGGCAGCTATCTATTAAGCAAACTTTAGGAGGCTATATGTGCACCCAGATACCTAATAAATTAATACGACTGAGCAAAGCAATAATGACAAAACTTAGTTATAAAATAAAGATTTAAAATGAAGTGTCAACACTTATCCAAGTTCATAGCGACTGGAGACCCTAGGACACACTGACTTGCCTCTCATTATCATTAATGCTGAGAAAATCATTTGAGATACAAATTCAAAATACAGACGCGCTATTGGTAATATATATATATACGCAAGTAATGTCATATACAAATAAACTCTTAGTTGACACTTAAAAAAAGGGAATCCCTATATAGCTGTCTCCTGGTCAGCTAATATCATTAAATTGAATGCAGATGGGAAGTTAATGCAGACGGAACAAAACTTATGGCTTCAACACCTAGTGATAGAGCTTCAGTGTAGACCAATAGGTGAACATTGAAAACACAAATGTGTCGTTCAAAAACTCACCTATTTGGGTTCGTCGGACAACCATGAAAATAAAACATAATAAGAAATTAAAAAAATAATAATTATACCAACTAATGTTATCTTGTACTTGATATTCATCTTAAATGTCACTAACTGTCCAATGAAACTAACATTTTAATCTAGAGAACCCAATCCCTCCCTATACTGAAAGACACAGGCTAAGTAAATCAGGTGTTTTCTTAACGTTTGAAAGGGAAATCCTTCGAAGAATATTCGAAATGATTATGCGGAAATGACGTATGGCGGAAAAGATACAACTTCAACTTATACGCAAAATATTCTGACACTGGTATATTGACGATGTCACAAATATAAATGCACCAAGCTGGCAGTAATTATTGGTGAGGGATAGAGCAGAATGGCGATTGAGGCTTGCTTTAAAATGTCAGGTTCCATCTAGGGCTGTAGTACAACAAATGGTGATGAAATTGTCTTAAAAACATTTTTTATCGCTAATGTTGACGATGTTCAATTTCAGATTAAGATTCTCTAACTGTTCCATGTTCCATGTGCAGCTATGCTCCTCCAAACATTTTCTCGTTCATTGCTGACATCATATTCAGTGGCGTTATTTAGTTATTATAATTGATGAGTAGAATCACACCATGGCAGAATAGTCCGAAAAAAGTTTATGAAATTACAAAAAATCTGAACGACAGACAGCAGTTTCGAACTTATTAGATCTCATCAGTGCCGTACACGGTACGCCGATCTAGGAGAAATGACGAATGAAATCCATGGGGTATACATCTACATCGATACGATCTATGTCAGTAACATATAAGTCGGGAATCGAGAAAAGAACTACCAAACCGCTAAGTGATTATCAAATAGTTCCCGAATAACAATTCTATTACATAATCGCTATAAGAAACACCTACTCCTCGGGCTAGAGCCCCGCCAGGTATTGGATTATACCTAAAGGCGATCCTCGACCCCTTTCTCGTGTTTCTACACGATCAGATAAGGTTTCAAAAATTATTTATCAGATTAATTACAACTACTAATCGTAACTGATAATTAAATATGACTTATATCAATGTAAATTCGTGAAGTTATAACATAGAAGGACCAAATATATTACATTTTAAAGGACAAATTTGATTTCAAGAGCTCTTAATTAGGATATATTTATCCATTAGGAGTTTTCACCAATATTATAATTTTATCTCACTATTAATTAAAGCATAGTAACATATATTTGATTGTATTGGCACTGATATTTGTCATAATTGATTTTCATTCTAATGATTTTCAAGTAACATCTAGGTATCAATGAATATTGATATATATTTATATTCTACAATTACAGGTTACATAAGTTCAATTGATAATTATCCAGTAACGTGTCGTCGCATTGGCAGTTATATTTTGCACGTTTGTGCATTTTACAATTGTACAAATAATGTATTATTATCGACTTCATTAGAGAAATTACTAATACAATCATTATTACTAAATACTGTAACTGAAAACGTGACATACCTCTGTATAACGTGGCCAATTATAATTAGTAAATACCGGTTCCTAATTACTATTATAATAAGTAGCATAATTTGTAGACAATAATTATAGTAAATATTTAATATTATAATCTATGGAATAATAATATACGTAAATTACATAACGCGGCATATTTATATATTGAGGAACCAAATACCAAATAACAGATATTGTAATATAATATTTATATTAGTCTCTAGCCCTGTGACAAAATATGCGAGATATTAAAGAAATCTATCAATGTACGTTGTAAAATTTTTGTGTATTTGTTAATAATATAAATTTGATCAACTATGATGAACTCCAATTGTAAAGTCTGCTAAAGTCATTAAGCTACGGAATTTTTATTACCTTATTAATAAAATTTATCTAAATTTCTAGTAGTAGCTCCTCCATTTTATAGACACTAAAATGGAATAGATATCCTGAAAATGTAGACTTATTTAACTATTCCGTCGTTAAATAAAATCTTTCTCAGGTGTATAGCAATGAAAGGCAGAAATAGAAGCCAAATATTTCTGTTCCTTCCATTTACTACTATTCTCTTTGTGGCATTCAACCATAAGCGAATTATTTATCGTGTATTGTATTACATATAATAAACTGCTATAATCCGAGCCTGTAGCAATTTTATTTAATTTGTATGTCTCATTAAAATTTTAAAAATCTTTTATAGGTGTCTATCAAGATAAAAAAATACAATCATAGTTAATGTAAAATTACTAACGGTACGTTTACTTATGTTTATTAGTACCTGAATGAATAATGGGGCAGTAGGTCACAAAATTATTACCTGGAATCTTATCAATGTACAAGAATAATGTACTTACAATCCCCATATAATCCGTATTTCAATAAAGCTAAAAGCAGCAGTGAGCAAGCACACCTGCTGCGTGAGAAACGGAACTTACATATAATAATTTATAAGTAAAACCCGGACTATATACTTTGATACAATTATCAGGCAATACTTTATAGGTGTTTTGTAATTTTCTATAATTTTATCTTATGAAATGGAAGCTGAAGATGTTTAAAATAACCTAACTAGTTTTGAAATATCAAAGTTCACTTTGCATGTCTAGTTAGTGGAACGTTACGTAATAATTAATTTTAAAATAAAAAATATCACGCAAAGGAGAAAGCGCGAAAAAGAAGAACTAGATAATAAACGTGATTAATTATTGAAATAAGATATATGTTCTGTAAAGTTTCTATTGCGAATTAGGCTACTATGAAGAGAACAAATTGAAAATGAAAACTGTAATATACTCCAAGGACGTTTTCATTTAATATTTAAATATAGAAGTTGTTATCATATAGTGTATTTATATAAATTTACTATATTTGGCTAATAAGCTATTTTTGAATCTTCAAATTATAATTCTTCTTCTTCATTACTTAATATTGCGTATATATTAAAGAAAAATAAATATTTTTCTTAATTCCTAATGTTGGAAATTTTTTAATCACATGTTTTTTGAATCACATATAATCGAAAATTTTTGTTGTCTAGGAAATACATCTCTAATATTGAAAAAACATATGGTTTTATAAATTACAACATATATCATGTATATTTGCAGCCTCAAAATGTTCACTCTTTGTGCATTATAATACTCTTACCTTGAATAAAGATTTTCACTATAAACAACTTAGTATATGACTAGGATACTTTCTTTAAATATTCTATTTATTTTCCATCCATGTAATATTTAAAGAACCACTACCTGATGCACGCTATTCCCTAAATTATTTTGTCTTGAGATTATTATAGTGATTGTTATTATACGCAAATAAAATTAACAATTTCCAGCAATTTATATATTCTGTTCCTATTTATGTATTTTATCCTATATTACTATTTTATATTTATTCTATTCATGTTTATACGTTTTTTCAAAAATTTTATAAAAAAAAAGTAATTCTATTTACATGGCAGGATAAGGAAATAAAAGTCTTGCACATTTCGCATATTTTTATAAAAATATAATGATTTTGTTGTAATTACTAAAGTGATAATATTAATTAGAAGTATATTTTAAATATACCCATTAAAAAATAAACAGTTTTAAAATCTTAAAACGAACTTTTTCGCACGTGAACATCTCGAAATTGAGTGGCCGAGAAAAAATAAACCAACACATAATTGCAGAATATCTGTTTTATGCGACAGTTTTACTTTTTTCAAATAGTTCACCCTTGTGCTTTCTCATGACCCATGACCAGGGTGGGGTGTGTCCTATCCACCTCAAAATCAATAGATGTCGCCTGGTTGACGTCCCTAATCAGAATCAGTCGAAACCCGATCGATCCGACACGATTTAATTGAATGATCGTGCTAACAAAGAAATTCTCAAATAGTAAACCATTGTGCTTTCTCATGACCGATGAACATGGTAGAGTGTGTTCTATCCACCTCAAAATAGGTGTCGTTTGAGAGACGTCCCCGATCAGAGTCAATCAAAATTCGATCGATCCGACATGATTTAGTTGACTTATCGTGTTAACAAGAAAAATTTCTCACATAGTCCACCGTCGTGCTTTCTCATGACCCATGGACAGGGTGGGGTGTGTCCTATCCACCTCAAGATCAATGGGTGTCATCTGGGAGATGTTCCCGATCAGAATCAGTCATAACCCGATCGATCCGATACGATTTAGTTGAGTTATCGTATTAACAAAACAAATTGCTCGAATAGTCCATCATCGTGCTTCCTCATGACCCATGGACAGGGTGGGTGTATCCTATCCATGTCAAAATCAATAGGTGTCGTCTGTGTTAGTTTTATGATCAGCTGGTTTTAATTTTAAATATTTAAATCATTATCTACATAACTGAAATAAATTATCAAATATTTTTTTTTGTTTCAGATTTTGCCATGGGCTGACCAATTCAATTAGGAGAACCAGATGGTAAAGTAAAAATATATTTACACAAATAAGCATTCTTAATTAAATATTAATTAACAATTATTTATATCTATATAAATTGATTTGACTGATGTCCTGCTGTTTAAGGCATTCCGATTATAGGACGATTAGTTGACCATTTTATGACTTTTACGAGGATGCCCAATGTATTAGCATCGTCCGTAAATATTTTCAGAGATATTCAGTTATCCATTTACAGTTTAGTGCAGGTACTAAACTATTCTATGTAGCTTTATCACATCTAAGATTAGCAGTGGCTTTAATCTACTGTCATATAAATCTTATTAACGACCTTAAACGCATACAAATCTATGTCTTTTGTAAATGTTATTATATAAATATTATAAATTATAATCAATGTGTATTCTGTGGTTATTTAACATTTACATTATTTTTATGGAACTAAACTGGTGGACTTTTTATGGAATTTGTTGTTAAGTATCGCATCTAATTAAATGAATTATATAGTTTCACTATATAATGTATTTAAAACCACTAGAACAAAACATTAAACAATAAAAAATAAAAGAAAATACTGAAAAAAAATATAATCTGAACTACAGTTCTAAAAATTTTTTTTAATGTAGAGCTGGAAATGTTTTCAGTTCTTCTCAGTATATTAATAAGTACGCTAAGTCTACTACATTATTAAGTATTTTCTGTTAAGTGTGCAATTCCTGTCCTTTTTCAAGATTTCATCTGTCGCGGTAAAATATTTTTTTTATTTTGCACCTCCATAAACGGAAGTGCAAATTTATCAAATCTAGAAACCGTACAGGCCAATTAATTGGATTTTTGTTTACATTCTTTAAAAGAATATTATCCAATATGTAAATAAAGTAAAAAATTTTGAAGAACTCTATCAAATGTTTAAAAAGACTGGGATATTTGAAATGAAATAATAAAGACAATAATTATTTTCGTTAATCAACCAATACATTTTTATGAAATTTATTTGACATCCATCTTCTCAAACGTTCTATGATACAATGCTTATCACCATTAAAAACAACACGTTAACTGTATATGAAATAGATGATACTTTTACATTTTTAAATTATATATGTCAAGGTACACATATGCAAAATTATATGAGAAAATTATATAAAATAATTATAAATAAGACTAGAGATATTTATATTTTGACATCTGTAATTCATTTTCAGAGAATCACAGAGTAATGTTCAAATATAGGCAGTGATAATTTCCAAATGAGTCAGTACATTTGACTAAACTAGAACATTAGAAAATATCTTAGACTAATGTCAAGAATATTAGTGAAGCTACTGAAATATCATCAGCGATAATAACGATAGTATTACTAAGAATACGGTGCTCCAAAACCTCTTCCAGGAAGTTTGATTTTGAATAACAATAACGAGATAATTACCAGAAGACATTCCTTCATCTCACAAGTAATTCGATCCATTTTAAGGGTTTAATTTCAATAGGTTTATTTGATTTTGGAGTTTCAGATCATTAAATTAAAATTATGTATACAAAGATTACAACTTATGTCAGAATATAAAACCGTATATCAACTTTAAAATGATTCTAGTTCAATTTTAGGTTGAAAATTTGTAACAACATCCAATCACTATTTTCTTTAAAAACTACACTAACTGTATTCAAACATCCATATTTTTAGAGATATAAAGTTCTTGTACAGTAACACAAAAACAAAATAACACTCACTATATTGTACAAACATGTTTATAAAATAAGGCTGTGACTAGAGTCCCACCTCGGACGCAGGTCAAGTCCCGAATAATCAAAGTCAAATGGCGTCATAGGTAGCGTTTCGGGACTGATATACCTTTCCGACTCGGGACCAGCATCCTGTTCCGAATAACGTCATTATTAGCTTTATCGGGACTTATATTGCGCCCCGACACGGGACCCTTATCCGGTCCCGAATTTATAAGGAGAACTGCACCTTCGTTAGTTACAAATATTATTTACATATATGGTATACATGGTGTCCGAATTTTTAACATCCAAACTTCACAAACATGTAGACAATCGCATTCTGAGTAAAAAAGTTCCTATTTTTAAAACATAATATATTAGCATCATTTTTGCTCTCTTGTAAGTTTGCGATTTTTCGAATTGTTTTGGAGATATTCTCATTTCTTGCGTATGCTGCAACATTTTTGTGCTATAACGTATCTATTTAAAAACCCTTCATGAAGGAATAACATAATAAAAAAATGTTTGTAGATCTTTGCCTCGGTTACTTAAGCTATTATTTCCTCAAAAATTATGTCCTCAAAAAAACCTATTTGGATTCCTAAGGGAAACTAGAAAGTCAAATAATTTTTCTTACAATTACGCATCATAAGCTCACATTTTGCGTCAATTTTTGACTTTAAGTATATCTAAAATGTTTTAATAACTTTTTGCTCACATTTTTGTTCTGTTATGTGCAAAAATTTTGCAGTACGCGCAAAGAAATTAGAATATCTCGAAAATCGTTCGAGATATCGCAAACTTACAAGTGAGCAAGAATATTGCGAATATATCATGCTTGAAAGTAGTGTAGAGACATACGTCAGTGGCGTACGACAAAAAACGACAAATAATAGGATATATTAGTCTTGCTTCCGGAAACAAAATATGAAAACTGTATCTCCATATTTTTGGAGAATATTAAAAAAAATTAAAAAAATAGTTGAATTTTAACACCCTGTATCTCGCTTAGGAAGCCAGATAATATGTATACATATTTATAGGAACTTTTTTTACTCAGAATGAGATTGTCTACATGTCTGTGAAGTTTGGATGTTTAAAACTCGGACACCATATATACCATGTATGCAAATAATGTTTGTAATTAATGAAGGTGCGGTTCTCCTTATAAATTCAGGACCCCATGAAGGTCCCGCGTCGGGACCAAATATAAGTCCCGATAAAGCTACTGATGACGTTATTTAATGGCGTCACTCGAGATCGGATGCTGGTCCCGAGTCGGTAAGGAATATCAGTCTCGAAACGCTACCTATGACGTCATTGGATGACGTTATTCGGGACTTGACCTTATTAACAAGGCGGGACTCTCGTCACAGCCATAAAAGAAATCTGATTTAAACATTCGCTTCTAAAAACTTCATCTATGATAATGCTTCATGGTGCTAATGGAGCCAGTATTATCCCCAATGTTTTAAACATTAAATTATGTAGATATCTGGCAAAATACCGCAACTATATAGATCAACATTCAGACCATTTTGTTAATTAATTTCAAAGTTATACACAAAAAATGATGAGAAAAAGCATATTCGTCTCCTTTCAATCGCTATTTTGCACATTTAGTTAAATTCTTATGTTTGAAATAAAAAATATCCACTTACTCTATACTCTTTTTGATCCTGAATGTACCATTCATTTAAGAGTTCCATATACCTTATGTACGATATGTACATTTAAAACTGTAAGCATGTATCCATTTTGAGAATGACCTTTGTATTTTGTTTTCATCATGTTTTTGATCGTAAAAGCGTCTGATCCGAAATATAATTGTTATTTGCAAGTATTAACTACTCGTGATTCCTTATACGTATTAATTCACATGTAATTTAATTTTTAATTAATTGAAGATTACTATTAGGTATCATTAATTAGTTCTAAATTGACTAATTGGTGAACGAAAAGTGTTAAAACATTAACAACAGTTTTACAACTTCCCTTTTTTTTTCTCAGCTTTTATTATCCGCATAATGAAATTGTGGGAAAGAGAACCGTTAATGTTTCGAATAAATTTAAAATAGGTAGTGAATAACGTAGATGTTGAAGATCAAATCTTAAGAGGAAATTTGTAATTTACGTACAAACTTGGCTTTATCAGTACTTCATGCTAGATGGGGACAGAAAAATTTCTTTCGCTTCAAAACGATAAATTAAACACTTACGAATGATTATATCAGGTAGTAAAGCGAATGTAATAATTCCAGATCATGACGTTTTTTACAATACATATTCCTATTATTTGCGAGACAGCTTTCTTGATTAGTCATCATATGATTTTTTTGTAGACAATGTAACACTATATCAACTGAATGACGAATAAGGTAATAGTTATTTACATTATTAGTTGGATAGGGGCATCATTATTAGTTGGACAGGGCACACGAGTGATGTAATATGCTTTAGCCCACGTGTGATGTACAACATTTTATCTACGACCGCTTGGATAAGAAAAAGAGATTAAAAACCGATTTTCTACAAAAAAATCAGATTTGACATTTAAATAATTATGACATCCGTTAAAAGTCACTTAAACATTTTCATACCAAATCAAAGTAATATGATGCATCAAATTTGTTAAAACCATGGTAACAATCCAGTTGTTTTAAATAACGCTTAGTTTTATGATTTTCTTGTCGCGTTGTGCGTTATCTACGTCGAAAATCTTACTAAAATCTGGCGAAAATAATATTAATATATATATAATAATTATTGTATTGTTTTTGGTTTCAATAAATTTTTACTTCTTCGTTTATAATTCTTGAAAATCAAAATGAGTTATGTAATGAGTTCATTACTTAACGGTGATGTAATAGAGCTCATTGCATAACCCAAAATAGTTCAATGAACTCCATATTACAGCACGGTAGTAGATAAAGCAAATTATTTTATTTATATATTTCTGAGTACAATTGTTAATATTACCTGCATTATTAACTTTATATTCGTTAATTTTATATTTCATAATATAAATATCGTTATGTGCCTGACGTGACAATACCTTTTCCTATATTAATAGACACAATGTTGTTGACTATAGAATCTTATTTAAATAAGAATAAGTATTACCTACCTACCTGCAATAAAGAAAAATAGTGGAATGTTAAAAAATAATCTTTTATGGATTATACAACTCTAGCCAATGATATTGGGTAACTGTTTCTTCAATAAATAGCTGCTCTTGGTTTTATGGCAATTTAAGTTATAAAAGTAAATTATCCATCACATTTAGATTAAGTGTTATGCTCTGCAAGCGCCTTATTTCTATTTTTATTTTAATTTTCATATACGGATTAAATATCGCATTAATACTTTAGACTCACTGTATTCATTTAAATACATAAAATGCGTAAATGTGCGAAAACCTTTACTTTAATCTTCTTCTTCAAAAAAAAAGAGAATGTCAAATCATAATAGTATCAAGAAGAAATTAGTTTTAGATTATAGTTTGCTACTAAAGAGATATACTGTATATGCCTAAAATTCAGAATAAAATTTTAAGTATGAAGATCCTCGTACAATACCATTGTATATCATTTATTGTTCTAAATTCAACAAAGAAAGTCTGAAATATGGTTAATAAATAACGCAAATATTCAGCAAAAGTTCATTTGAGTGGATTGGATGAAACTTTTTAGATAATCCATAGTTTCCTGAAACAAAACTACAACATCTGGCCTTAATGATAGTGTAAATAGACAAATAAGAATACACTGGAGTGTAATTCCATTGATTGGCTACAGTAGACCCATTCGCAAAGATCATAAAAAAATGAATATTTAGGTAGGATGTATAATTAGCTATAAAATTTTGAAATCATATTTCTTTGGGACTCAGTGGAACGGAAAAGCGTATTTTTTAAAATTTTAATTATTACTAGGTTTATTCATATTCTTCCCACATGACGATGAATGTTATTTAGATGTATTTGGTTCTTGTAATATGGCGCTACTATACATTGTATTTCAAATATTATAACATTTTTAAATAAAAAACGTTTTTAAACAGATAGACAGAGGCATCCAAATACAAGTAAAATGGCTCCCTAGATCTAACGTAATCACTTTTGATTTTTATTTATATGGTTACCTGAAAATTTGAGTTTACTAGAACCGGCCAGGAAACTTTGAAGAACTGAAGTTTAGAATAAAGTTTATTTGAGAAATTCCGTCAGACATAATTACAATTAGTTCTTCTCCAAATGTCCAGCATCAAATATGTTACTGTCAATTTCGGAACGGTGGTTACTTTGAACAACTGTTGTAAACATTTTTATTTTGTTCAGTTTCGTTGTTCATAAAAGTGACATAAAAAATTTTCATTGTCAACATCCGTTTGGTTGAATATTTACGTTATTTATTAACTAAATTTCGGTAATATCCATTGAATTCGGCATAGAAAATGCGTCAAAATGGGTTGTTATGCGGGGTAGTTTCCGTTCTGAAGTTTTTAAAGCTTAAGAGGTTAATAACGAATGCAAAACAATCCATGTCCACATTGTTTTGGAAATAAAAATTAACATATCCAAGGACTTTCTCCGAAATGCGTTAAACGTGTTAAAACTGTATTACCAAGAGAATAGCCATATATTAGTGGTTATTTCTTGAGGTATACGAACAAACTTTACATTTACCTATGTTTATTGATAAATTATTCTCCGAACACCACAACACAACAATGTCGATGAGTTTTTGCAATTTCCAGTGATCATCTAAGCAGATTATATTTAGAAATAGTTTTGTGATCGGCAAGAACAAGATGATGCAACATAAGCATTAGTGAGATCTTTAAGAACATTAAAAAATAAAATTTCATTTATTTCCTTTTTTAAATATATTTACTGTTTTAATCTTAGTATAAGTTACAACGAATATATATTATTTAATTTAGATGTAATAGCTTCGTATTGAAGAATTATGATCAATGTACCTGTATTATCTCTTGTTTATTTTGAAAACTTAATTTCCAACGCTATGTTGTGGAGTAAATAAGGAAGCCTCCTTAGAAACATAAATAACTATAGTATTTAAAAATTACCTTGGCATTATATTTTATGTATATGAATATGTTAAATTATATATAACAGCTTATATATATGAAATTAAGTGTATATTACGTACCATGAACTGTAAGTCTTTTATTTAAGGTCGAAGTAAAATTTGAAAAATTAAGGACCATTAGGACCGAGGCTGTCTATTCATTTGAGATACTCACTTCAAATATGACTTACATGCACTATTAGTAAACTGTAAATTCACCCTACTTTTCTATGATTTAGCATTCAAATAAAATTAACAATCAACAATTTGTTGAACCCTGCTATCATCTGACGTTATATTTAGAATAGTTTTAATAAAAGCGGTATTAAAAGTGGATCAGATGGACTTCTCAATTAGTATAAATGTTGCCTGTACTTTTTTATTAGAAAAACTTAAGAAAAGATATGAAGTGATTTAAGATTTGTTCTAAAGGTAACATGATGTTAAAAACGGAAATTTATACATAGGGTTGCATACTTTGTTAGAAAAGTCTAAAAAATATAGTTTTCCTAAGAATCGATATTGTGTGTATTCAATTCTGAGGTCAATCATTTCTTTAAATGATAATGTTCACACTTCAAAATACACTAAATCAAAGGTGTTCTTGACAAATAACAAAATATTGGATATTACCCTAAGGAAAATGAAAAATTTGCAATAAATGGCATTATTAAGTTTTGAAAGAACCACGTAACCAAATATATTTAATGAAAATAGTGAGAATTGCTGAAGACTATCACAAATACGAATGATGTAAAATAATCTTAGATAATATTTTAGACAAACGAAACACAATATTTCAATAATAATAAAGTAACGAACATAATCATTATTGATAAATTGATAATTGGTTAAATTCGTTTTTGGAATTATTCAGAAAATATTGGAATCTTCGACCAGAAAGTTTAGAAAGTAAAATATTCTTTCCAATATATTAAAATGGCAAATGGAAAATAATTGATAATTAATATTTGCTAAAAAAGCCTTATGACATTGCAGAATTATTCAATTTATACAAAAATCTAGAGATTTGTCAAGAAAGTTATAACAGATATTAATTTTGCAGGACCCAGCCATTCCTTTGGACAACAAAATGGCCGGTGAAAATTATAGGTAGTTGCTGAAAGTTATGTGGGATAATCTTTAATGTAATGTAATCTTTATATAGTTAACAAAGATATTGCGCATCACCAATCGAAAAACTGGCCAATCACATCAAACATCTACTAGTGATATTTCAAATAATGTACTTGACGGCTCTAAATTTAGTGAAAAATAAAATAAAAATTTAACAAATGTTTACTATCTAATGTTTATTATAAAATATAACGATATAAACTATTAGTTTATTTAAGAATTTCTATATAAAATTAATTCTTATGGTTATTTAATAGAAACACGCCAATGTGAACAATGGTGTGTTCCTATGAAATAAACATTGCAAGGTCATGGTAGAATTTCACCATGTGCTGGTGTGAATTTTCATATCAGTAATAGAGTAAAATCAACACGACGCACAGTATTTCCAAATCCCGATTTTGTGGCCAAAAGTACTTTTGGTTATCGAAATTTGATGCAAATTTGGATACCATGGTTTTTCGGGTCGCTAATTTAAAAAATGCAATTTTCTTTAATTCCAAATGGTGGACCCAACTTGGCCGCCGTATTTGTTTAAAAATTGTTTATAATGAGAACGATTCAGTGTACTGAATTTGTTTGTAAACAATTATTTCAAATATAAAATTATATTTTGAAATTTCAAAATGGCTAACATGTTAAAAAATGAATTAACTAAAAAAAATTATTCTACTGGTACAAATAGATAGGAAAGTAGATTTTTTAAGCAACAATGCATTTTATTGTTTATTAAATGACATACATTAATGAATTATTAATTACATTACATAATATAATGAATTAACTATTGTGGATTGTCGAGGGTTCTTCTGAGCACTCCGAGTCAAATTCATCCGAAGAAATATATCTATAATATTTCCGCTGAAATAAGTAATTGTATTGTTTCTTTGAAGTTTTTTCGTTAGTTCGAATTTTTCACATTCCAGTTATTAAAGAATCTGAAGATGCCAGGAGCCAATGGCATACATCCTTCATAGTGTTCACATGAAATGTTTCGTGAATAAAATTCTATTTGACCCATCAGTCCTTTATTTTGTATAAAAATAGTTCAGTGCGATTAATGGAGTCCTCAAAGAGTTGAAATGAGGCATTTGCTTTCAAATGCAAAGCTTCTTCGATAGCTTGTATTTTATTGGATAATATTGCAGTTGAAATTTCCTCTGTCATAAGAAATATGTCTATGTGTCATGAGAATAATTTCACATATAACAGACATCTTTTGTCACTGATCTGAAAACAGTTTAAAAATAATCAGATTATGCCATTTCCTTTGAAATATTCAAATACAATACGTAGTAAATTATTTAACGTAAATACTAATTTTTAATAAAAAAAGAAACAATTGTTTATGGTAATAATTCACCCCGAAAGAATAAGCATTGAAAAGGCCAAGTATGAACCTCTTGTTATGACCTGCGCCCCTCTTATCGTTTGCCGCGTCAAACGCCGAAATTTACAGACTGCGCGCCACAAAGCTAATACGGCTTTCACTCGTGTTAGAGCACCTAAGAGCAGCTAAATTTGTAACCGCTCGAAAGCCTAGACCTTCAACTTTATGATAAATATAAAATTGCGGCGGAAATCGAAACTGAAACTCTGCACGAAAATTGCCAAGACTCGAAAAAAACGCAATTTTACAGGGTCACATTCCAAATGCCGTTCTTAACATAAAAATAACGAATTATTGTATTTAAAACATTTACATTTAATATACGTACATTTATTAACGATGTACAAAAAATTTATTAGTAAAAAAACTTACTGTATACTGAAATACACTATTAACAATATTGCTCTGTCGACGGGGTAATGAGTGCGGTAAACGCGCAGCTGCTACGACCTCAGTTTTCTAACTGTTCCCCTGCCTCAGAAAATATACCTGGAAACTTATGCTTCGGAATTATAATGTCCCGAAGTCCCCTGCTATGAAAAAAACCGGAATGATGACCTTCGATTTTGGGACTTTTGGCCGCAAAGTCGGTATTTGGAGACACTGTGCGACGTCTTCTGTAAGTTTCACAACATTTTAGTGTATGCTGTATTGAAATATTACTCATTTAACTGTCCATATTACAATATGGACAGTTAAGTGAGTAATATTCATTTTTGTACACAAAAAGGAAAATAAAACCAAGTTGAAATATAATATACTTGATTACATCTTCCTTTTCAATCATCATCATTAGGTCATCAGTCCTAAGACTGGTTGGACGTTAACCTCCAGCTTCTCCTATCTTGTGCTAACCTACGCATTTCGCTAATTGTGCTACAACCTACATCCCTTACTATTTGCGAGCAGTAGTAATCTAGTAGTAATCTAGTAGTAATCTAGGCCTAGCTCTGCCTTTCTTCACTCCTATTTCTGCCTCCAATATATCGTGGACTATTCCCCCATGTCTCAGCAAGTGGCCTACCATTCTATCTCTTCTCTTCTTTAAGTTTTTCCACATACTTCTTTACTCGCCGACTTTCTCCAATACTTCTTCGTTTCTAACCCTATCAGTCCATGGTATTTTCATCATTCTTAGGTAACACCACTATCAAAAGCTTCTAATTTCTTCCTACTTGCTTCCCCTACCGTCCAGGTTTCGCAGCCGTATAGTGCCGTGCTCCATACATATGTTTTCAAAAATCTCTTCCTTGTTTCTAAGTTTATTACCCCCGAGCATAAAAGTGCTTTCTTTTTGTTAAAAGCTACTCGACCCTGCGCTATTCTTTGTTTTATGTCTTTATCGCTTCTTCCATCCCAATTTATTTTATTTCCTAAATAAGTGAAGTCTTTAACTTCCTCCAATCTTTCATTATTAATTTGTACTTTCGTTTTTGCTCTGCTCTCGCGCCTTCTGCACACTAACACTTTAGTTTTGTTTTTATTCATCCTCATTCCGTATTCCTCTGTCAACACTGCCTCCATTTCGTTCAATGCTGATTCTAATTCCTCCTTACTAGATGCTAATACTGCTATATCATCCGCGAATCTCAGCATTTTTAGTTTCTGTCCCTGTACTTTAATCCCGAAATCCACTCTATCTTTTACCACATTAATCGCCTCTTCGATGTACAGGTTAAAAATTAGTGGTGATAGCGTACATCCTTGTCTTACTCCTTTCCTAATACCTACTTCCCTTTTTGCCCCTTCTACTTCTATAACAGCAGTTTGCTCTTTGTATAGATAGTGTAGTACTCTCCTATCTCTATACTTCATTCCCGCGCTCTTTAGTATCTCGAACATTTTTTCCCATCTTACGTTATCAAAAACTTTTTATAAATCTACAAATCCTATATAAGCGTTCTTTCCTTTTTCTATTGTTTTCTCTAACATTACTCTTAACGCCAGAATAGCTTCGCACCTTTTCAATATACAAAGATAATTTGACTAATGAAATATTGTTGTTTCAGTCTGGAAAATATTTATATGTCCGTGAACAACGCAACCAAATTCCTACCATATGTGAAATAGTACTTATATTATCGACCTTTCCAATTAAATATAATGATCCTGTCTTAATGTGAATATTCTTTAATCAGGTTATTCATCGGGATAATAAGTAATAATTGTGCTTCGTTTATATTCTGATATGTTTGGATATAATATACTAATAATTCTTATTATAATGAGGGGATTCGTCCTTACTGAAAATAAAAATTATAATTTAACACTGTTGATGCAGTTGTAACGTAATCACGAATATACTCAGTTTTTAAATTCATTATTTTATGATCAAGTACATTATTGATGAGATTTAATATATTATTATTAGTAAGTACACAATAAGAATGGCGAATATAAAATATCACTTAACTACCTACTCAACGAAATCCTCCAGAAAATTCATCAGAATTTAATATATTCTTCAGACATTTAATATCTATTAGTTTTATGAAACTTGGTCATGACAATGACTATGTTTGCTTCTTAGGACAGACAAACCACTTGAAAATAAAGAAATTGCCTATTTATAAAGCATAAATAGGTTCATTTAGTCAGGTTCTAGCAGTTTTTAATGAATATTCTTATTGAGATTCAGTTCTGGATGAAAATAAAAATTTGGTAATATTTTGGGTGAAATTTATATGTATATTATTATTAAATGAGAAGCAAATAATAAATTATAAATAATAGATATAAAATATAAATTTATATTTTATAACCGTGTTTATTCCATCGTCGCGAAACACAAATAAGTTAGACATATATGGTACCTGCGTAATATCTATTCGTCAAAATCATCCAACGGCTCAAAATTCAACACATCATTGAATCATTTGCAAAAAAAAAATTAATAAACCCGGGCCAACACAATTAATTTTTGCTTCATAAAATACGTAACAGTATTTGTACATAAGTTGGTTAATCAGAGATCACAAACAGTTGTATTGCCTCAAGTTTCAACAGTGGCAACGTAAAGATTACATAGATGCGTACTCGAGAATAGTTACCACGTAATCTACCTGGCACATAGTAAAATGTACTATATTTTAGTGTATTTATAATTTACATTAGTTTTATACCTAAAATGTATAAATATTTATAATTATAATGGTGTAAAATTTTATTAATTAAACTGGTGTTTATACCAGATATAATGAAACTTCTTATGATTTTCACACTATTAAAAGTAGTTAAAAGATGACTAGAAGCTTCAGTTACATAGTGAAATATTACAATACACATATCGCAAAAACATATTTTACATTATTTATCAATTTATCACTCATTTGAAAGAACAATGACAAGTCAAAAAATTTAAGTTTTCAGGAAACATATTCAAAGTTTTTGATAATCACTTTTATATGTTTCTATTTTCGGACTAAAACCTTAATAGAAAGTATGGTTTGAGAATATTTTTATATATAAATAATACCAGTTTGAAACAAAATTGTTGTCAAGCTTATTTTTTATTTTTGTTTTTATTTATGACGGTATTCCTTATAAAACATCTGATGTTTCCGTGAATAACAGAAACGACATAAATGGCCCAAAAAATGGTTTATTGCCTAAAATAACTTTTTTACAAAAGTGAAAATAAAGCAACACAAGCATAATCCTATAAATTGATAGTATGGAGATATATAGTTCACTGATGAAAGAATATCAACAATATTAAAACAGTAAAAATAATAAAACAATATTAAATGGCATCTACTAAACTTTATTGTAATATTCCTTATATATTTTAGGAACAGCAGAACGTTTATTTGGATTTTCATCAAATAATGAAAGCAGACCTTTCTTTTTAGTTTCACTAATTCCAATTTATTTCTTGTAAGCTGGTAACAATCTGATGGTTTCTACTATTCTTCCTCTAACACTCTTAGGCTTTTCTATATTTACCTCATTAAAGTGTTCTTGATCAAAACACGTTTTGTACAAAATTTTGTTTTGCTGATTTTTTCAACCTTCAAAATTTTTAATGGTAAACTAGTTAATAAGCCTATGGAGTTAGCCAAATTTTTTAAATCATAGAAATCATTGTATCTTGAACTTTGAAAGGTTCTCCGGTTTTTTTCGCAGTTCTAATTAGTGTCACATATTGCTCTGGTAAGTATCATATATTGGTCCAGATAGCAAAGAACGTTTTATGTTTTTTTCAATTAGTGCATGGGCATTGTCACCCTCATTTTGAGTGTGTCCCGGAATGAGGTATTTATGTGTGATACCATTAATTATTGGTAAATGTGTTACAGTATAGAGTATATGTAAACGGAAAGTAAAAACCTGTTTTTTTGTTGGCCAGCGCAGTTATCTGAGTAAAATATCACGTTTCTGTTATCTTCGAAGTTATCATTTATTATTATTATTATTATATTATATAGATTTGGGCCTCATCAGCCACTGATCGCATGGGTAGTCCCTTGGCGATCCCCTCTTATCCGGGTCATTATCCAAAAATGCTATCCCATAAAAGGAGCAATTTAGGCACGTCCCCCGCCTTAAGCCTCGCCTCCTCTAGGATAACAGGGGTTCCTAATATAAAATACCTCTTCTCTTCCAGTGCGGGGCAGGTATAAAGAAGATGAATCGAAGTTGCCTCGTCTTCTTTACAGTATCTGCAGGTCGGGCTATCAGTCAGCCTCAGCTTGTTCTTATATGCATTCAGGCTACTATGGTGGCCCGTTATGATTCCCACCAGGGTTCTGGCTTTGTGCCTGTTCAATTTAATGCATTCTTGGGCCCATTTCTCAATCTCTGAGTATTCGATGAAGAGTTTGGTTATTCGACAACCCGTTACTCCTCTCCATATTTTATTGTGTTGGTCTCTTGCACAACCATTGATGCGGTCTCTGATCAGATTCCGACTTATTCCCACTGCAGGTTCTGGTCCATAGAGGTTTTCCCTGGTCCCTAGTCTGGCAAGGTCATCTGCAATTAGATTTCTCTTAATGCCATTATGCCTAGGTATCCATAAGAGTTCCGCCGGTCGCTTCCCTGCCAAGTGGTTCAATGCTTCAAGCAATTATAGACCAGCTTCGACTTTGTCGTTGCTGAATTCAGGGCCGCCAACGCCGCCCTGCTATCCGAGCAGATACATACCTTCTCCTGGGTCCGATTTTGGTCGGCCGCGGCCCCCAGAACACCGTATGTAAGTTCTCATTTAAATATTCTGTTCACCAATTCCATCATCATTCTTATCAGTTATTAATACAGTTTCGCTTTTTTTTTTAGTAATCTTGCTTACCATACGTAGCGTCCGATTTGAAAACATTGTTATTATCAAATATATCAATACCTACAAATTGATGATAGTCCTAGTGAAGGCTGTAACATCATAAGTTCTGAAAGAACTACTATTTGCAACACTGACATAAGTCCAATTAAGTCAAATAAACATTATTATTATTTAAAGCATAACAACACAACACAAAATGTGACATTACTTCTTAAAATAAATTTTAAGAACATCTTTCAAAATTATAGGAAACAAAGACATAACTCAACATATGTCAGTGTTGTCCTGAATATTTATTATATTTTTACTTACCGATAAAGCACTTTTTGAAATATGACACTATTTCGTATAATCGATGTGACCTCTTTTGTCAAACGCTGAAATAATACCAGTTGCGACAGTGTTGTACAAAAGATAAGTCCGTTTCCGCCTGGCAGAAATAACGACACTACTGCCATATCGTGGTCAATAACCGAAACATAATTGTGTCGTTATTCCACAGTAATATTTAGGAGTTTTGGGCATTAATTCACAATTTAACTGAAATTTTATAAATTTTGACTTGAATGTCACTGTTCTTTCGAATGAGCGTTATGATTATGAAACTTAATGTAAATAAATAATAAAAATAAACTGGAAGCAGACTTACTCGAAACTGAAGTACGTCTGAAGAAGTCAAGAATACACCGTGTAATTGATCTTTTTCATATAAGGCAGTCGATAAAGTTTTTTTATGTGGAACTAATTGCTATCCATTTAAAGCAGCAGCATATAGAATATAAATTACATCTTTAATGAATTTAATATTCTACATTCCAATATACTTTGAATGTGAAACAATCATCTCTAAATATTCTAAATTGTAACTTCTTTAGCCTCCAGTCATGATATATAAAGCATAATTTGCGATCGGAAAGAAAGCAATAATATGCGTTTTTAATTCTATTAGAATTCCTTTAACGGTTCAAGAGAGAGCACCAGCCGAGCTGTTGAGTGCAAAATACATTTATTACCTAACCCACACCTGTTCCGTTTTTTGAAAGTATTTGTTTATTTAACTCCATTGTATACAGTGATACGATCAAAAATCCTGTAAAATATTCGCACTATTACGATGTACATTTTCAGATACATTATCTTATTGATGGTTTACATAATTTATAACGCCATATAACATACAACATAACTTTAATAAATCAAATAGAGAAATTATATCCACTATAGTTGAATAGAAAATATCGATCTATCTATCGCCTATGGAAATACGTACGCAAAGATACAAAGAAACTAACACTTTCAGTCTTACTAGTTTATTGTTATCATAAATATAAATCAGCATGGAAAATCACGACAATGAAAACTAAACAAATTATTTACATAACACATATGGTAGTTAATATATTTTATGTGAGTATACGAAAATCCTTAATGCCATCAAATCGTCGTATAACGTATACCCTGTAAGTACCCGTTGAAAAGTTAATAAAATAAATCAATCATATATTGAAATTTTTATAGCTTCAACGGTATAATCAAACTCATATAGCTGTGCCTACATTTTAACCTGTCTGTAGTACATAAAGAAGCACTGAACATAAAATTACTTTAATTATAATTTTGTATGTTCCATGTATGTCTCTATAAACGACGTAAAACATTTATTGTAAAACTAGTTAAAATGCAAGTGGATTTTTCAGTACCACAAGGGTTAGGGCTTCGGGATCATGAGTACCAATAAATTATGAATGTATTCTTCAGTTGAAAGTGTCCTTCAACAGGTCACCACTATTTTGGGAACAAATGGTAATACCTCACTAAATATGTCGTTATTATAAATTTAGAACATTGGACATCGCATCCATAAGGCATTAAGACTAAAGATTAAGGATTTCTAAATATTTCTCAAAATCTGAAATAAAATACTAGTATACATTTGGCGTAGAGTTCATAGGTATAAAACATTTTGTATGAATAACGACGTTGTTAATATTTTCATACTTTAAAATATGTAATTTACATTTGGTAAAAATATACGGGACGATTTTATAAAAGAGTCACCCTGAATATCTTCTCGGCTCTTGTTACTTTTCCGCACTCCACTATACTACTAGAAGAGTAACGTAATCGTGTAAAGAGAAAGTGAAAAACAAAATTTATTTTGTGTTTATTTTTCGTTTTTCGGCCTAAAAACCAAAAAAAAAGGTTTTAAAAATTTTTGCTGTGTGTGTATCGTTGTCGTCGGCATTAAAATTTTTTGTTAGCACGATAACTCAACTAAACCGTGTCGGATCGATCGGGTTTTGACTGATCCTGATCGGAGACGTCTCCCATATGACAGCTATTGATTTTGAGGTGGATAGCACACACCACCCCCTCCCTTGGGTCTATTTGAGAGATGTTTTTTGTTAACACGATAACTCAACTAAATCGTATCGAATCGATCGGGTTTTGACTGATTCTGACCAGAAACGTCTCCCCGACGACAACTGTTGATTTTGACGTGGATAAGACATACTCCGCCCTGTCCATGGGTCATGAGAAAGCACGACGGTGGACTATTTGAGAAATTTTTTTTGTTAACACGATGACTCAACTAAATCATATCGGATCGATCGGGTTTTGACTGATTCTGATTGGGGACGTCTCCCAGACGACACCTATTGATTTTGAGGTGGACAGAACACACTCTATCGTGTGCATGGGTCATGAGAAAGCACAATGGTGGACTATTTGAGAATTTTTTTTGTTCGCACGATCACTCAATTAAATCGTGTCGGATCGATCAGGTTTCAACTGATTCTAATTAGAGTCATCTACCAAACGACATCTATTGATTTTGAGGTGGATAGGACACACCCCATCCTGTTCAGTGGTCATGAGAAAGCACGAGGTAGGACTATTTGAAAAAAGTAAAACTGTCGCATAAAACAGATATTCTGCATTTATGTGTTGGTTTATTTCTTCTCGGTCACTCAATTTCGAGATAGAGATGTTCTGCGTGCGGAAAAGTCCGTTTTAAGGATTTAAAACTGTTTATTTTTTTAAGACAAATTCCTGTCGAGGCGGTCACTCTTCCATAAAATATTATAGGGGAACAGGGATCAAATGAAACTTTACACCTAAGGCTTTATAATTCTATTAATACTAAAAGGTGTTATGCTGGATAACTGGAAAAATAAAGCGACAATGGAATTTCTCAAATGACATTACTTTCTATTACTTTCGATGTGTTGTTTGGTTTGCAACAACTCCTCGCTCTCATTAACCCCTCCTTAGATATATAGAATGGGATGACTCCCTTGTTAAACCTGGGTTGAATGGTGATTCTCACTATAATTCAACAGTGTATTTTTGTACAATTTTATATCTTTTTCGAAGTAGAAGCCTAAAGTTCGACATGCCTACTATGATAAATTCTACTCTGTCGCTATGACAATTAGATAAAATTATCACTTCATAAATCGACTGTGTTCCAAATGAAACCAGTATTGCAGGGATTTACAACAACAGATAATAAATTGATGATTTTTGACGGATTTTTTTGTAGTCCTAAACAAGAAAAAACGTATTTTTTGTCTAATAGTATGCATAATTTACCACCGAGATTTGCTGTAGACCAATGTCTGCTATGCTGGAAATAATCGTGCACATAAAAGATTTGAATTCATGGATTGTAGTCAACTGTAATCTTGGTGGTTATTTTAGAAAATTGCTTGACATAGTATTTCAAACTAAAATTAATGTGGAAAACAATAAATTTGTAATTGGTAGTATAAGTGACAACTAACTGTATTATTTTTCTAAAATTTTAAAATAGATGACCCGTGATTAATTAGGAATACTAATTGAACTTATCAATAAGTTGTAGAGGAATTTAATAGGCGTCATTTCAATTTAGAACAAATTACCTATTTGGGGGGGGGGTATTTTGAATGACATAAAGATAGGGCGTATTTTTCTTTAAACGGGGAATGCCAAATATTCTTCAATTTCATAACCACGGTTTTTAAGATACGTTGAATGACATGAATTTAAAAACGGCGATGAGTGATTTTTTAAATGGATGTTTCCATAGATGTGCAAATCCTATTCATTACTTTCCTATGAATTGGATAAGCCGGAATAACTTTCTAATAAATTGAGTAAATATAATATATTAAACTGAGTAGTTATTAGTCATTCTCCTGTACTTACCACGTATTATAATCCGTAAGCTTGGTTTCTCCATTTTGAGATGTCTATCTAACCAAGTGTGTAATTGCTATACCAATACGATCTAGATCCAATTCAAAACAGATTAAGTGTTGGAAACGGTCTTCGTGATATAATCTTACTTAAATGGTTATCCATTAGAAGCTGAAAATGGTCTTATTGTTAGAGTTTTTACCAAAGCCTTGCATGTTTACGTCAATTGTATCAGTTTTTTTGTCGTAGTTCCATCTCAAACCGACTCATCATGATCTTAAGTGTTTATATTAAGTATTTAATTACAATAATTATATTCCTAAGAGTTATTGAAAACCTGAAACAATAACCACAATTATCTAATGCGCAGATACAATAAATGAAAATGAAAACTAATTAAATTTGTCATTAAATAGAACTTAAGAAATAATATGACTATTTTCACGTCAACTGTTGACACTAAACGTTTAAAACTTAAAATTCCTTTATTTTCGATCATAATAAGATAACATCGAGTCAATATTTTTGTATGATAATGATTAAGATAATGTATAAAAACTTTTTTTTGTATGGTAAACTTATAATTAAAAATACAGAGGGGCTGACCTAAACTCCTCTATTTAATAAGCGATGAAATAATCTTGGATGTAATCTTAATCTTAGGTATAAGGATAATTAAAGTATTATCTATTAACAAACTTCTATGCTCTTAAACGAGAAATAATTAATTAAAAATATTAGCAACGATTAAGCAGCTGATAGGTCTCTCTCTTGTTAAAACGTCTCGTTCTGGTGCTTATCATGATCTAATTCAACGTTATTTAATATGTCACATGTTTGCTTTGCGTGTGTTTTTTTTTTGGAAATACGTACACAGGAGGAACTATTTTGCATTATATAAATAAACACATTCATTGTAAGTGAAGAAGCACTTGCAATTTCTTGCTTTGCTTGGACTTTTTGAATGTCATATACGTCTATTATCATTCCTCAGCCTGTTCAGAACATACGATTTAATTATCTTTATCTATAAGAGTAACTAAGGTTACACACACTATTTTTAATGTAATAAGTGCCTATTATTTTGCTGCACTAGTGTAATAATATAAATAATTTATTATTTACAGAGTTTGTTCTAAAATGTCTTACATTTTTAAAATATTACTAAGCTAAACTAAGTTTTAAAGGTAATATGGGAGTTTTTCACATTCCGTGTGTTAGGAATCGTGAGAACTGGAATGACTTCTTCTTCTTTGATGTTTTTATTTTCCATTTTAATTAACTCTTCCCTTATACAAGACCATGCAATTTATATGCCAAGAGCAACCTGAAACGTCAAAAAAGGACATATTGTGCAGTATCTTTGTAACTTATTTATTTTTGATATAGTATTTATCTTCATTAACAAAACATTCTCATCTGGAGATTCGCTCAGGAATGAGTTAATCTGTCCACGATGAAAATATTGGTTTTCCTGAGTTTTTATCTAACTGTTTTTCACTTCAAATATGGAATCAGTCTGGGGAACTTGTCACTGAAAATATTCTTTATCGAATATGTTAACTTTGGCATGGTAGCACCAACGGGAATTATTTTCTTTAAATCTGTCTTTAAAATATTCAATTATCACATCTTCACTTAGTGCGTTGATAGACATACCTTTTAAGGAAAATCATTGCACAGAAACATGGTGCTTTTTTCATAATGTTGCCCAGTTTTTATTCAAGAAGCTGGAAATTGCTTTTTGAACTAATTCGAAAATTTCTTTATTTTACTTTTTGTCGATGAATCTGGTAAAATTCACGTTGTTGATTATTTTGTAAAAGATTTGTGGGCAAATATTTGGCCTTTGGTTTGGTTGGCATTTGGCAGGTAATTGCATTTTTTTTTAATATTTTAAAACCTCATGGTAATTGAAATACCTCATATGGTAACGATTTTAGTGCCTTTAAGTATGTAAATGCAAACCTCGCCGATGGGTCGATGAGCAGAACTCTTGTAACTTTACTTGTGTACGCTAAAAGCCTTATTATTATAATTGATATAATAAAATATATAATATATACTATTAAACGAATTAATTTAGGTAAATATTACAATAGTCTTATAATATAGAAGATACGCTAGCTTCAACTGTATGTATCGCTGCTGCGAATCCATACCAGACATTATTTTTATTCATCTGTAGCAGAGCTATATGCCTCATCTACCGTCCACATAAACATATAATTCAATAATGTTTATTTATGCCTGAAGGGTAGCTACCATATTGCTTACACTCTTAAATATTCGTCTTTTACCCATTCATACCAACATTGCCATTGCCGGCTCTTGGACTCGAACCAAGATCACGACAATCGGCAGCTAGTTACATTTTCCACATTATACGTACCAACTCAACTACCGTGATGGCCGTAATATATACGACTGACCTTAAGTATCAATAGATCATAAAATTTACTACCTTCGTTAATAGTTTAAGTCGTTATCTATGATTACTTCAATAAGACAAAAAGTATATTAGACAGTAGACTAAAATTGGGGAACAGATATAGTTGAAAATACTATAATTTGAAATGGAAGTCAATATAGTACACCGTGATTTATTTATTATTTTTTTATATTTGGAATGAATTCTTTAATTAATCAATGATTTTTTATTAAATTAGGGTTAGTAAATTTGGTCGGTAGTAAATGTTTACCATATCTACTAGAGAATACTCTAATAAGTGTATCCTCTAATAGAGATACTAAATTAATCAAATATCCTATTTTTTTCAAAAAATAAAACCGGCCACAGGTAGGATTCGACATTTGTCCCGGATCGGAACCGAACGACATACAGCTGTTTCGAACTTGTTAGTTCTCATCAGTGTCGCATACGGTACGCCGATTCAGGACAAATGCCGAATGAACTTTATGGCCTATACATCTTTATTGATACGATCTCTGTCAGTAACTTATAAGTCGGAAATCGAGAAAGGAACCACCAAGCTGCCAAGCGGCTATCAAAGTAGTTCCCGAATAGCAAAGCTATTACATAATCGCTCTAGGAAACAACTACTCCTCAGGCTAAAGCCCCGGCAGGCGTTGAATTATACCCAGAAGCGATCCTCGACCCCTTTCTCGTGTTTCTGCACGATCAGATGAGGTTTCAAAAAATAAAACCAATTTTATTTATTGAAATTTATTGAATTATGGTTTTATTTTTTGAAACCTTATCTGATCGTGCAGAAACAGGAGAAAGGGGTCGAGGATCGCTTCTGGGTATAATTCAACGCCTGCCGGGGCTTTAGCCCGAGGAGGAGTAGTTGTTTCCTTGAGAGATTATGTAATAGCTTTGCTATTCGGGAACTACTTTGATAGCCGCTTGGCGGCTTGGTGGTTCCCTTCTCGATTTCCGACTTATAAGTTACTACCAAATATCCTATTTATTGAAAATTGTAATATTTTATATTATCAACTTCGTTATAAACAAAGACGTGTTTCCTCTTTACAGGAGAAATGAAGATTACATTAGTTCCATTAGTATTTCGTTAAAAGGAAAACTCTTAAAATATTTTACTATAAAACATAAGAATATAGAAACTGTGTCGTAAATTATCATAATGTATATTGTATTTTATAAACAACACTATAATTCGCTCTATCGTGATCACAACAATTAGAAACGGGCACCAATAGAACGACTACTTTTTCAATAAGAATATCGGTTTCTTTTTATTCCTGATACCGTAGTAAACAGAGTGAAATGAAACTAAAGATACGCTAGCAGTTACTGTACTATAAAATTTGATTTTGGGGAAACCCAAACTTTGTAGAAAGTTAAGTTTTTTATACAAATTTGACACCTGCGGACTGTAAACTCGTGCAAATTTATTGATCATTAACCTAAAATAAAAAAATATGAGTCACTTTAAGAAGGAACCTTGCCTAGAGGTGTGTACTCTGATATAACTGAGATTAATAAATTTCTACTAAATAAACAACTAATTAGACCACTTCAGTCAGAAGCTATAATTAAGGTTTAACTTTGAATTTAATTAAAAATTTACACTCACACATTAGCGCTCAATAATATTCAGCGCATTTTTAGTTTCTTTAGATAATTTAAATATGTAATTGCATATTTTAAACATTAAATCTCCAACGGTGCCTTCATAAGTAATTTACCATTCATTAATATTAATCGATTTGTACAAACTATTAGCCCCAATTTGAGTGCCATATTTTAAATAATATTTGTAATGATGTTTGATTTCCCACCAAGCGATATATATATATAAAATGTAAATGATGAATTATTATATATTATTTATGCTGAATATCTGGGTACAATTAGTTGTTCATTAATAGCAATGATAACTTACAGTAGAGTTTATTATATTTGATTTTCTAATATTATACTGTGGCATTGAACGTTGCCCATGACAATCACTGATAAATACGCATTGAAGAAGGGTAGTATATGCTTTAATATATTAAATAAATATACCACCAGATACTCCATGTTAAACAATAGTCTATAGCGTTTTCGAAAAACCAAAAAGTGGATCTACAATCCTAATAGTTCTCCTCAAATTACCTAGATTCAAAACTACTACTATTGTTTTCTTCTTTCATAAACTTTTAACATTTCTGTCCTACAATGACATATTGTTTACTATCGTGAGCATGTATCCTATGTCCTAGACATAGCATACATGCCTATATATGTCCTATCTAGGAGTACAACTTATCTTGGGGATTCTGAGGTTATGTTATCTTCACTTAGCAGGTATTTCTGTCTTTCCCGATTTTTGAGAATTGTTTTCATCTTACATATTTTTCAGAAATAAAAATTCGTAGCTAAGTAGGTTAGGAACATAATGAATATTTCAAATCCATTATATTTGGGAATAAGATATATAACTTCTAATAAAGCAAACTTACGTAAACTTTAACTTAAGTAGTGCTAGCACTGGGAAAAATCTCAGCTTTATAAATTGGGTAACTAAAACCTTCATTTTCTTCCGAAATGCAATGTCTGGTTTAAAACTTCTTCATTACAAAATTTACAACCCTGTTTAGCCTACTAATTAACATTATAGTTCTAAAAATTATCTTAATGATAAAAACTATTTGTCAGTATTCTCACATATCAGAAAGATTCGATAATGCTCCCATTAATTAAGATTCTGAGGGATATTCTCCCCAACAAGAAGCATTTCATTTTGCTTTGGCCCATCACTTATAGTTTTAATGGTACCATGGTTTAGTACAACGAAAATATAAATTAGTATATTAAATTTTAATATGGAACTAATAATCTGAATTCAAAGTCTAAGTATAAATTACACCATAGAGTCTGACATATGCTGCTAATAGTTATGTATAAAAGTGTTTGTTAATAATATAAACATTTGTTATATTACGTCGGTAATAATAATTACAATTAACGTTGATTTACGAAATAATCATTATTATTAAAATCTATATGTATTTGCTACATCATTGTAAAAGGTATTCCAACCAAAACGCACGATGTTAATTGTAAATAAAACAAAAAATGTCAGAGAATTATCTTAATATATTTTATTATGATAGAAGGATCTATGACAATTATGTGTGAAACAAAATATCCGCCAAATGCTCGCCATGGCTGCGGTGGCATACCTCTATCCGATGATCCATATTTTCAATGACTCTGAGACATAATTGAGGTTCAATGTCGTTAATGTGCTGAATTATCTCATCCTTTAGCTCTTGAATTATTCTTGGCTTATTGACGTACACTTTTTCTTTTAAATATCCCCAAAGAAAGAAGTCCAACGGTGTCAAATCACATGATCGTGGCGGCCAATTAACATCGCCACGACGTGAGATAACACGGCCATTGAATTTCTCGCGCAAAAGTGCCATTGTTTCGTTGGCTGTGTGGCAAGTGGCACCATCCTGTTGGAACCACATATCGTCCGGGTCAATATCCTCAATTTCTGGCCACAAGAAGTCCGTTATCATCTCGCGATAGCGAACACCATTCACGGTAACTGCTTGGCCGACCTCATTTTCGAAGAAGTACGGCCCGATGACGCCGCCAGCCCATAAACCGCACCAAACAGTCACTCTTTGTGGATGCATTGGCTTTTCAACAATCACTCGTGGATTCTCATTTGCCCAAATGCTGCAATTCTGTTTGTTAACGAATCCACTGAGGTGAAAGTGTGTCTCGTCGCTGAAGATGATTTTCTTTGTAAAGTCACCATTCACTTCTGTCTGTTCAACCAACCATTCGGCGTATTGACGACGCTTGAAATGGTCAGTAGGCTTCAGCTCTTGAGTCAATTGAACCTTGTAAGCGTGTAAATTCAAATCTTTATTCAAAATTCGCATCAGTGATGTTCGTGAGATGTTCAATTGTTGGGCACGACGACGAGTCGAGGTTGACGGCTCTTCTGCTACACTATCGCGAACAACAGCAATGTTTTCCGCAGAACGAACTGGGCGAGCATGCACAGGTGTTTTCACATTTCCTACAGACCCGGTTTGCTGAAATTTGCGCACAATTCTCCTGATTATGGACACATTTGGTCGATTATGCTGACCAAAAAAGTCACGAAGTGCACGAAATGTATTTTGATTTGAACGCCCATTTTCGTAAAAGGCTTCAACAATCTTAACGCGCTGCTCAATTGTGTACCTCTCCATGGTTGAATTTGTCAAACACTGAAACAAAGAAATGTCAAATTAAGTTTAGCAAAAAACTTGACGTTAAGGTGTGACTCACAATTAACATCGTGCATTATGGTTGGACCACCCTTTATAATTATGATCGAAAAAGAATTTTTGCCTGCATAAATATTTTCATAAGCAAACTACTTATCTTAATAGTTTTAAAAATACGTAAAGTTCAACATTCTTGAGATTATTATAAATAAAATACAAAAATTTTATAAAGATACACATAAAACCCTGACACCGAAATGAGAACAGAAGAATAAATATTTGTCATTATTTATATAATGGAAGAAATTTTATGGAAAAAAATTATCTACATAACTTGCATTAAAACTTGCACCTGCAGTTTGTTTGCAACTTATTTGCAAGCAAACTTGCAAATAACTTTAGTAAACTTGAAGTTATTTGCAAAACTTACAATTAACATTCAAGTTTTAACGTAGGTTTTTGTAGAAAGAATGTCCTTCATCATTTTAATACAAAATTATCTTTTAAAGAACTAACTAAATTGTTTTGAATTATTTTGGTTAGCAAATATCGTTACAAAACTTTATTCAAATACATTTAAAAATAAAAATTTTGTTAAAAACGTAAAAATATTTGTTTCAACCCTTAGAATACAAGTGATTTTTTTCATTTATGTATTTCGTTTCTTATTCTGAAATACTCTGTATATTATTTTGGGAAAAACTTTGTTAGGATAAAAAATTAAAACACAGTGAAAAAATATATTAAAATTACCTACATTGCAGTTTTAGACCTTGAGGTTTCTTTGGGCTAAGTATGCCTTTGTTATTAGCTTAGCCGCTACCATATTTTTTATGATGGAATTGAACGTCAATGTAATTACCAATCGATTGAAGTGGCGATAAGCTGCGCCCATATCAAATATCCGTATCCCTTATAATAATAATCGTAATCGTTTTTGTTTTTAATTTAGAAAATTAACTACTAGTAATAATAATTGGTTTCAAGAATTAAGTTTCCGTCTCCTACTTGGACAATAATTAAGGTTGCAACATTATCAAGTAATGGTGTTAATTTTCACATGAATATATTATAGTCATGATATACGAAACATATTTTTTACCCTAGATGATAATATGAAAAAATAAATGTTCGAGTATGCTATTGCTTGTCCAAAATTATATTTTAATCTATAGACGAAGTCAATAATTATTGACATATAATCGTCCATATAATCATACATATAACAGAACGTAACATATAATATAATAATATATAATAAACAGAACACTAGCACTGTTGTTGATATTTCTTTTTATATCCACAAAGATATTGTTCCAAGTTGATATCTATAAATAATGGACTCAGTCTTAATGTATTTATTAATAAAAGTTGCCCAACAATTCCTAACAAAATCTTAACATACAATCTCCAGCAAATAGTCTTCCAACTAGTCCAACAATCTTCAATTTAACATGGATTAAGGGCGGAAACCTTAATTGGAATTCTGTAACTCGAATATGCAGAATTTCAATCAAAATTTCTGGAACACGTATAGTTTTAATTTTGGTTGCCCACACATAACGTATAATGACACACATTTATATTCACTCTGGCGGATGTAACTACCGTCAACTTTTTTTCAAATATAAAAATATAACAATGATATATCATTTGAAAGATATCATCGAGAAGAATACAACGCACATCTAAATTTTTCAAATTATTACCTTAAGAACATAATTTTATGACAATCATCGATGCACTGTAAAAGATAAACAAGATGTGTGCCGTTTCTTTCTTTTTGATTATCATTATTATGAGGAACATTGGTAATAAATATTTCTCTCTTTAATTTTTCGATCATGTATTTGTTGTTTTGTTTTGAGGCTCCGCTTAAACTCAATTTAGAAATTGGTATGTATGATCTTACCTCGCATTGAATCTTTCATTAGTGTTACTTTTCACATATCATTTATCATTTTACATCTACCACCCATTAACTAAAGTACAATCAGGAAAATTATGTCTCGCTAGTAAGCGTTTAGTCATGTATGAGATGTACCTGAACAGGGGAAAAGCATTATTAACGATAAAAGTAGATTGTGTGTTGTTAGCTATTTTAAGAAAATTCTATTACTGCAGCTCGGTCAGTTATAACACAATTATGATTTTGTTGAAAGAACTAAAAATGTATACACAATTAAAACCTTTGCTGGTTAGATTTTCACTTTTTATATGTTAAACATAACAATTGTTTCGCCAACACAGTGGCTTCAGCAGATGTTGAGTACACAATGTATATGTACACAATGTACTCAACATATGTACACAATGTACTCAACATCTGATGAAGCCACTGTGTTGGCGAAACAATTGTTATGTTTAACAAATAAAAAGTGAAAATCTAACTAGCAAAGGTTTTAATTTTATATAAATATGGATTTTCATCAAGTAACGGCCCAATCAATTCAGAATTAAAAATGTATTTCAAGCAACAAATGTTTTCCAAATAAAATATAAAATTAAAGTTGTTCAGGAACTTGCTAAATATAATCCGCGTCTTACAATTCTATGATGTGCTGTATTACCATAATAAGATATCTTTAGAATAGATATTTTTTTATAAAAGCATATGTGTGGGTTGGGGTAATAGGTGACAGAATTCTTAGACCATTATTTTTTAATAATAATCTTGGTGGCCCAACATATCTAAAATTTTCTTTAAGAAAAGTTAATTAGATTCAGATCTACATGATGCCATAACATGGTTTCAACATAATGCTCCACTCCACTATACGTCCGTCAATATTTGGATGAAATATTCCCAAATAGAAGAACTGAACAACGAGGTCCAATTTAGTAGCTTCCAGACATTACTTCACTTGATTTCTTCCTGTTGAAATATTGAAGAACAAAGTTTTTGAAACAAAGCGTGACAACAGATCATTCAAAAGATATTGCAGAATGTATCAGATCTATTTTATCATTGACTAATATTTGTCAAGAAAGAAATGATACCCATTTTGAACATCTTGTATTGCAAGATTATCATTAATATAAAAATTAAGTTTTAATTTTTTTTACAGGCGATAATTTGAAAACGTTTGAAAATTTAAGTGTACATTTTATTTTCCTCGATGCTATCTTTAAAATTATGTATCACTTGACACATTTCTATTACATTCGTTATATATCCTAACGTGAAGATAGTTATAGGGCATTACCCCCAGGTACGGACAACCAAAATAAAAAAAATATGTGTTTCAACAATTGTTATTGAAATCCCCCATATTCGAGTTACTTAACTTATTCCATTTACGGTTTTCACCCTGTATATCTGTGTCATTGTAAATAACCGCATTGTAGAAAACTTATGTATAGTTGGATAGCTACTTAACTATTATTAATAGTTATTACATGAAAAATGTCTCAGATATTTTCCATTTCCAGAGAATTTTGGAATTCTTTATTTCACCTGAGATTAGTTAATGCAATTTTACCAACATATTAATATTAGAAATATGAACAGAAACGTTTCTTTCGGTAATAGATATATTTTATAATTAGCTTTTGTTAAATATTTTATAATACGCTATCCATTAAAAATTGTGAATTCCGTTACAGTTGAGTATTCTCTTTTCTTCTAAGGGAAAAATTTATATTTACCAATATTAATCTTTTATCGTGTATAAACATAGAACAGTGCAATTGTTGGTATGATACTTTACAACGAAATGTATTTTAATTTTATATTTGTTTTCGAGATACCTATGTAGAAATGATATGTTCATTAACAGCCGAATATATCATTAACAGCATATAATGTTATCGTGCATTTCTCGTACTCACCTAATTTGTGAAGATTTCTCGCAGTTATATCGCACAAATTTTAATTTTTTCCATTTTTGGATAGAGGTTTCAGAAAACCATTACTCTGTTTATTTATTCACAGTTCTATCAACATTATTTTTCTGGTCAAACAGAATAAATAGTTTCCTTCTTTATTTTGACAAATATTAAAACATGAAACTAATATTAAACACCCAAATTCCAATACCAATACTTCAATCAATGTTTGACTGCCTGGCTGTAAAGTTTATTTCTATTTATTTTTGTTATATGTATAGTTCGCCTATAAAGTCATTTAACTTTGAAATTGGGAGACCTAGAAGGATAAAAATTGGCATACCTATATACATTAACGTGTAAAAATAATGTTTTAACAAATAGTTATACAATCATAAGAGTTGGTATTGCGTTTCCATTTGGAAATTGTTTTAGTTGGTAACAGTATACGAATAACACCTCACTTGGAAGCTGCTCCAAATATCATACCTACTCACATGTTTTTATTTTGATATCTGTTTTTGATTTCTGAAGAAGTCGATTAAACATAATATTGGCAAACCATTATATTGTTTAGGCAGTGCCGCCCTTTAAAAACTAACTGTCAGGTTTTGCCTTTTGATGAAAATCACGCAAAATGTCACTCAGGCGTTTTTACATATGAGAATTTTATTTTGTGCTCACTTTAAAAATTTTCTTTCGCATGCTATTAACTATTGACTAATTCTGATAACATGGCACGTACTTTAGAAGAAAAAGATGATTATAATTATTGACGAGATTATATCTAAATGCAACGGAAAAAATTTCAATGGGAAATATCCCGATCGCCCTATCTCCAGAATATACATAGGACAGATACTGCACGAATGTCAGAAAGCAGGCAGTATTTATGATGAAAAAAAAAATTGAACACCCATATACCGGATGATATTTGAAACTGATACTCCATTCAGGTTGAAATTCAATTTGAATCAGCATTCAAATGAGGTGGTGCTAATTGTTGATGATTTTGTCACTATTTATTAACTAAAGCATTATTTTTATATTTTGATATATGTATGCCAAGATTCATTCTCTTAGGTCTCTCAGATCCAATGTTAAAAGCGATGTACTTTAGATGCACCGTATACTCGTATATGAATTTATGGTATATATCATAATATCTGTTCCACAAACTTTGAGAATTGATCCATTCACACAGATTACGCAGTAATTAAATAAAATTATTAATTAAAAATATAAGATCGTGGAAATTCCACGTATTATCAACATTATATCTCGAATATAAGTAATAATGAAAGATACATAAAATATCGCCTCCTTAATTACTGAATTATATACACTGAACAGAGTATAATAGGAAAGTTCAAGAACTAATTAAAAAAATGTGCTCTGTAGATTACATCCAGGAAACAGTGAGTAATAAACGAGACAAGATCTTAAACGATTTTTTTATATATTCCCGGATCTACATGCATTATGTAGGTTTATGGACACAGAAAGATTTATCGCTATATCTCGAGGGCTCTTTTGTCCACTGCATCTACCGCAAAGTTGAAATATTTATTTATAATTCCCGGAGCAAATAATGGCTGCACCTAATAGCCACCTACTTGACCATTATATGCCGAGATAGCACTGAATTTTTGTTGTGGCCACCTATAAGGAATACTAGAATACCACGCGCTACATTATCTGTAGAAAGGTAACACAATCTGATTCTAAATTACTGCTGCACCTGTTGTTAATCGGCGCTCTTTAAGATTATCTCCGTTTAACATTGATTTTATTTATTCTGTGATTATGGGGCAAAAGCGGCAAACACCTGAATACGGTATGTAAACTATGTCTTGTTATTCGTGCGAATTGGCTTTTCGATATATCATGAATCGGAGCGATTAAAGTTTTATATTTTCTCTGGATATCTAGAATTAATTTGAATTTTAGATTTTATGTTTGATTTCTAATTGGACGAAGTTGTCATGCTGTATGGTTCTAATGAGCAATTCAATGCAAATGATTAATTAGCAGTAACGGATAATGGCGCTGTAAAATTAATTGTGGTAGCACTTTTAACTACATATATACGTTTTGTACTCTATAATTGTTTTACAGAACGTTAATATTTACATAAGAAAATTTGTGTATATTTTTCTTCATAATTTTGCATTTTCCGTATCCTGCGAAATTTATATAAGCAATTTATAAATGACATTAACATATAAATCAAAAAGAGATGAATACATATTCGTGTTCAAAAATATCATAAATCTAAATCTAAACCTACATACACAATTATTAATTTTAATATCAAAATATATACAAGGATTATTGTCTATATTAGTACTTGAAACGACAAACACATTTATTAAATATTTGTTTAATCCTTGTTATATAAGGCACTTGCAGATGGGTTGGAGTATAAAAACTCCTTATCTCTGTAGTTTGAATGTTACCCTCTGGTAGTAAAACTTTGCATATATATATTGATGATCTCAAGTTTTTCCCTCGATTTAGATTGTTCGAAACTACCAAGAGATGGCGTCTGGTACGTTCTACTGCGGTGGAACGTAACAACGCCTACTAATGTGAGCTTTATCTGTCGAAGGTATACTCGTTTACACTGCACTGACAAGACCCAAGATAGAAAGGTCGAAATCGGTCTGCAGTTAACGATATCCTGAGATAGGTGACACTTTACATCTTTCTTGGTGGTTTTGGAACAATCACTGTATTTTTAGTGCTAACTCTGTTAGACAAAAATACGACAAATTTTGTCATGTAATTCAGCGCTCGACGTTTGGCATATAGCCAAGAGAATAGCTGCTTTGACCTAATTTTTTTTAGTCCTTATTATATAAGACATTCGCAGATGGGTTGGAGTATATAAAAACTCCTTACCTGTGTAGTTTGAATGTTACCCTCTGGTAGTAGAACTTTGCATTATATTGATGTTCAAGATGTAATGCTTTATGAAACAAGTCAACATTATGTAAAGTTCGAGAATCTACTCCTTTACTTAAAGAAGAAAAATAAATTTTATTCAATAGAAAGAGAGTCTCTTAAAAACCTCTATTTCATCTACTCTATGCAAGTATTTTACTATTTCCGACCAAACAGCAAATTACCTAGAGCTTCCTGAACTACCTGTTGATTTCATCATAATCATAGCTCAATTACGGATTTGTACTAAATGTTCTATTAAATTCACTTATAAAAGAATAACATATTTGTCATTTCATCAAAAATATTGTCGATAAAATTTATAATGAACTGAAATCTGAAGAGTTAAAGAAATTTTGATGCTAAACTTGGTTTAAAGGTTATTTTGGTTTAGCGTTAGGCTTTTAAAACTTCGATTCTTTATTATTAATCATTTTCTTCCATATTTCCTTTACTGTAACTATATATATTGTATACAGTACTTATTGTATGTTATTATTGGTCGTTTTATAGTCGCCTGTTTACTATTAATATTAATATTAATGACTATATTTTTTATTAAATTTGTATTTTGAATTTATATTAAACTTCGATGTATATGTGTTTGATTGCTATGTAGCAGCCATATTTGGACCTTTCTTCTACCAATTGATGTATGTACAAGTACCTATCTTACTTTGCATATAATTGCAGTTCGCTGTTGTACCACTAATGACTTCTTCTAAAATTAGTGTATATATTTAAATTTTATTTTTAAATTTAAGGTTACATTATGTACTTAAGAGGGTTTAACAAATTTCGGTTATTAATTATTGTTAACTACTTCTGCTAATCACAGAACCCATCCTATAAAGAAATGGAATGTTTTTAATGAAGAATAAAATATTTATTTATTCAATAAGAAAAAATGCATGAAAAAGGGGATATTATGCAGTGATAATATAATTTACGTATGACTAAATACATAAAGTATAAGTACATGAGTGTATGAATATATTAGAAATTTCTAGGCACTTATACAATCTGTCCACCTAGTGTGTGCAAGTCTAACATGTCTGTTAAAAGAAGATGTAAGTATATCATGATATAACATATTTTCTTAAATCGTACATTATAAAAATAATACCCACTTTATGAAATTTCCACTGTTTATGGAAAATTTAAAATGATTCTCGAATATATTAATACATGACCAGATGACCCACTGAAGCATCTATAAATTCCTATACCTGTATTATTCCTAATAGCAAGTTGAATATTTTTTTCCGAGAACACGCTTTTATCGTAAAATTGTAATTTGTACTCTTATCTGTTCTTATCAAAAAATCTATAATTTGTAATATATGTCCACGATATAATCGATAATCTATCACAGAGTTCTCCCAACACTTTTTGAGAACCAGATCAGTCTTTCAACAATGTGAATTTCGTGAGTTATTAAATATGAGTTATTTTAAGGAAGAGTTAGTAAATATTGTAATGATTGCCCTAGGCGCAATTTATGGTAATTGTTGAGCAATTTTGAAATATTAAACAGTGCATCCATAAATTTCCAACACAGGATTTTGTTATGTGCGGACAGGAACGATAAACATTTTGAACACTTTCTCTACAAAATGTTGTAGCTAACATTCTACATATTTTTTAGATAACAGCTAATTTTCTTTAGTGGTCATGTATTTTAACTTATTTCACGTTTGCTTTACCAGCTTAATACATGCTAGCATTAATAGTATAATAGTAGTTTCATAACTAGTATCAATTTTTCATATATTTTATTCATATTTTCAAAATAATGACTTCAATAAAGTTGTAAATCTGAACGATTTGCTTAGCAGTTACGAAAGAAATTCTGTCTACGTAAGTAGACAGAATTTCCTAATAATAATACCTAAATAAATCTTTTTTAATTTACTGTTTTTAAAGGTTCTTGGTTTGAATGAACTGATAGAAAATGTACAACTCGATAATTCTTAAGATATGTCTGCATTTAAAAAAGTGTGTTTTTAAGAAAAGCTATTCAACCTAGAAATAGCAAGTGATATAGTAAATTTATAAATCAGTGGCGCACCCTATCACATACTAATATACAGGGTGTTTTACTTTAAACAAAAAAAATTTTTCATATTGTATTTTATAATAATATGTCGGTTTTCGCGTAGTGTACCACTATATCACAGATCAATTTTTGACATTACGCTTAAATGAGTTATATCATTGTTGAATATTTAGCTAAAAACTATTTTACTGGGACTTGGTATAACCTAAGAATTTTAACTACTACAAGTTATAACTGACGAAAATCGAGACGAACAACTTATGAAACCAAGTATCTCGAAAACCATAGTATCAACATAATGTGTTGTTTAGTTTTTATGTATCAATCTAAAAAATAAAAAAAATGAGGTGGCCATTTGAGAAACAAAGTTGGTACTCACCCAGACCTGGGTACCCAATTAAGCACCTTGTAGAATGTACATTATTTTTATATTGTAGGGCGTGCAAAATTATGTAATATAAACTATACACTTATCTTCTTTTTTCATAGAGATATTTGACTGTATATGTTACTTAAAGAAAATTTTATTACCGTCATTTGGGGTGGAATTGATCTTCCGGGGCGAGATTGATCACTAAATCACTGTTTTGAACATTTAAACTTAACGCCATAACCACAAATCTGAACGTGCCAATTTCTACCGCTAGGTGACATCAGAGACATGGCCGACGGCAATATGTACACATAAGCATCTAGCTGCTTCATATTTAGTAAAAAAACGGCAGTATATTATAAAGTGGTGTTACTCTGTGAAAGTGAACCTTTAGAACTTTGTCCGGTAAGTTATAATCCAATGAGATTTTTTCTATTTCAATGAAATTTACACAGTTGTTCATGCTTCGTGACCTTCACATATCTGGCCGGAAACAATCGGTTCATTATATTCCACAAAACTTGGCGTTTTATTGCATGGGGTCAGATTGATCGTATGTATGGGGCGAGATTGATCATGATCATGATTCTTTAGAGGATGAAAATGGCGATGTTCGTGCAGAAACGGAATATTTTGAACCACAAGACAATGAAGTTGTAGCTGGAAAATTTGTATTAGTTGTGACAGTAAACAGAACATACATAGTAAAGGTGACAGAGAACAGAAAAAAGGAAAAAAAGAAGTTGATTTATTAGGCATGAAGTCATTGGACAAATCAAAAATATTGTACACTGTTCAGGAGGATGATGAATTTGTGTCAGATATGTCTGATATATTAGCCATTTTACCAAATCCCTCCATAAACAATGTTGATGGTTCGATTAAATACAGTTTCCAGAAAGTGGTTGACGTATTTGAAATGAAATAAGCTTTTACAAAGTGCAGTGTTTTCTTTTTGTCAGAATTTTAATTTTTATTTATATTTTAACATACATACAACAAGATAATATTGTTATTGTTCATAAATAAAGAGTTTGTAGTGATACACTTGTCTTTATATGTAAAAAAATGGTCAGTTATGTTAAATAACATATGCTGATCAATCTCATCCTCACTGATCTAAGTCACCCCGAACTTTAAAAAATGTCATAACTTTTAAAGTATTTGGAATAGAGAAGTGCCGGTGAGATTGATCACTATGCGTTTTACTTGCTTCCGGCGTATGCATTCTATTGGGTGTGAACAATTTCACCCCAAAGCATGTATGAGATTGTTCACGACTTTTTTACTATATACAGGCTATACTTGAAAATATGAGGCAGTAATATTTTACAATTCTATTCGTATTACTATTTTCTACATGCCTAAATACTTTTTCTCCACTAATTCATTTTTACTTATGAAAAAAACGACAAAAATATATTTTTTTGATCAATTCCACCCCAAATGACGGTACTTGTCGATAACAATTTGGACTAATTGGCAAAAAATGTAATTAATCTAGCATAAAGAGTAACCACAAGGACAGAGTACTGATTAATTGATTTGAATAACTGCCAGAAAATCTAAACATACATACACATTATTAATAAAAATGCATAAATATCCTAGTAAGTTAAGAAGTAACTAACTGTATAATAAATGAATATTAATACAATAACGTATCGGGGGAGGGGGGAATCATGTGGAATACTATTGTAGATTTTGGTATTGTGCTATGTGAATGATAATTTGAACAGGTTAGTAGAGTACTCTACTTCTACTTTAAAATCTGTTTGTTGTTCTGTTTTGTCTTTATACAATTCTTTACCTTATGCTAATTTTTATCCTCTGTCTTATTATAAAATATACATTTTATTACCCGACATACTTGATCGCCTGTATTTATATTTTGGTAAATGCCTTATTATTTGTATTATTGCAGTACGACAATTCAGGGCATCCAGTGGGTGGTCAGGCCTTTTAGCTTTATGATTTTGTTGTTTTATTTATTTGTTGCCTACTTCCTGTTTATCTAGGATAATTTTTTCTGTCAAGTGCTCGTGCTTTTGTTAATTCATTATTTATAATTTTTCCTGTGATGCTTCTCTTGTTTTCATTTGTTTTTCTTGTAGCAGTAGATTGCAAAGGAGAAATAACTATGCCTTTAAATTTCATGTATTTTAAATGTAATATTTTGATAAAGGTATGGATGTGATTTATTAATTATATTTTTACGACAAAGATTAACAACATGAAGTTGTTCAAGGTGACAATACCAATATAGTCCATTTTCATTTCGAATTTTTTAATTTCTACTATTATAAACACCTCCATTCCCATTATTTTGATATGAAAAACAAATCGATATATTTTTATATCTTAGAAATTATTTCTTATTCATAAATTCTATTCAAAAACCCTAATTTAATGAACATACGACTGTGATCTACTGTAAAATAAATATTCTGATCGGTACATGAATGTTGCATTGAAAAGGAAGTATTGCGGTCAATACATCGTACAACTCAAGACATCACACGTTTTAATTTTTTTATTATGCACTACAATCCAATTAAAACCTACATATTAAATTGCGTTCAATAATTCTTAATAATACAAGAACAACGTTTTGTTCAGTCAGTATAACAGAACCAGCTCCGAAAATCGATCAATCAAATGAACTTATCCAAGCACACTTATTATAACAACTAGACATTTATCACTTGAAGAAGCGAGTTCCGCATGGTCAGTTGGTCAGTACTGCAGGGGGGTAATGGGGGGCATCACGCTGCGTAGGACGTGACTTTAGAAAGCCCCCCGGCTCCCTTGTACAACTTATTCTAAATACAGATTTTCTCTTACCTACTACTGTTCAGGCGCCTCAAGCGGACTTCACTTGCAAATACTCTCCACTGGAACGGATGACATGCAGACCAAACCTATTTGATATGTTACTTATTCATATATTTGTTTTCTTTACCTCTAGCACCTGTTAACCTAGTCCAACACGTTCAGTGGTTTCTTGATATTTTTTTATTATATTATTATTTAAATATTGAAAGAATATGTAGAAAAATATTAAGAAAAATCAGTTTTCAAAAATATAAATAAGGAAGTACACGAATGCAAACACTCAAATATTTAATTTTCCATTCTTTCAATCTAAATATGTGCACAGTCTGACACGCGGTGTATAATTTAATGCCAAATTCAGCCCAAGTCAGGTCCATATAGTCAGTTTTATGTGAAATGTATACCTTAGGGCCTTAGTAGAATTTTACCACTAGCTGATGTAAATCATACTCATACCAGTACAATCAATTCATACCAGTAGTGGTACAAAATCAACACAACTGGTGTAAGTTTCATAAATTTACCTTTTAGTTTGTAAAATTTAATTCAAATTTACATGTATTACTATCTACATTATCTAAAGAAGAAAAGCAAAATAATATTATAATTGAATATACTTAATATAATGATAATTACTTTATTCTTATAACGAAAATGATTATCTACTTTTTTAATATATACTTCGGAGTATGTACATATAACGGTGTAAGTTTAGGAAATATTTATATGTATATTCTACCGAATTAAATATTTTGATCCTATTATCCTAACGTAGGTAAGCATAAATTATTCAGATTAATAATTAATAAAAATATGTAGATAATATCCAGAAATTTTAATATATATTTTCTTTATAATAAAGGTAGACAGTTACTGAAAATTAAAGCTCAAAATTTGAACAGTTTAAGTATAGTAACGTAAACTAACTTAGTAACGTAACGTCGAATCCCCAAATTTAATTATATAATAATTGGGTACGTTCTTAATAAGATTAATATATTATTATTAATAAATGCATCAACTCTTAAAATTCAATATATTTTTCAATAATCTGGGCAGTTATTTGTAATAAACTTGATCAATACTGCTAACATTTATTTCTTTGGACTGATAATACCATATCAGATTTATCGAATTGACATTTTAATACTGTCCTAACCTTCATTACTGTTCTAAGCTACACATAAATCACAAACCACAAAGAAATTTATGTTTGCAAAAGTTAGTCAAGAATTAGAATCACAATAGGAACTTATTGTGATATTGTCGCAACAATGTATATATTACGAGTATTTGATTTAACATTTTCGGTGAAATAACTGAACAAGATTTGATCATACCTAATTATATACATATACAAAGTATTTTACTTTCCCGCACTCCACTATAAGCGGAAAAGTAATGTAATCGTGTAAAGAAAAATTGAAAAATCAAAATTATTTTGGGTTTATTTTTCGTTTTTCAGCCTAAAAACAAAAAAAAATGGTTTTAAAAAATCTTTGCTGTGTGTGTATCGTCGTTGTCGTCGGCATTTATTCTTGTTAGCACGATAACTCAACTAAATCGTGTCGAAGCGATCGGGCTTTGACTGGTTCTGATCGGGGACGTCTCCCAGATAATACCTATTGATTTTGAAGTGGATAGCACATACCACCCCCTCCCTTGGGTTTTTTGATAATTTTTTTTTATTAGCACGATAACTCAAATAAATCGTGTAGGATTGATGGGGTCCTGACTAATTCTGATCGAGGACCTCTCCTAGATGACACCTATTGATTTTGAGGTGAATAGAACACACCTCACCCTGTCCATGGGTCATGAGAAAGCACGATGGTGGACTATTTGAGAAATTTGTTTTGTTAATACGATAACTCAACTAAATCGTGTGGGATCGATCGGGGTTTGACTTATTCTAATCGGGAACGTCTTCCAGACGACACCTATTGATTTTGAAGTGGATAGAACACACTCTACCATGTTCATGGGTCATGAGAAAGCACAATGGTGGACTATTTGAGAAATTTTTTTGTAAGCACGAGCAATCAATTAAATCGTGACGGATCGATCGGGTTTCGACTCATTCTAAATAAAGACGTCTACCAGACGACATCTATTGATTTTGAGGTAGATAGGACACACCCCACCCTGTTCATGGGTCATAAGAAAGCACGAGGGTGGACTATTTGAAAAAAGTGAAACTGTCGCATAAAACAGATATTCATTTATGTGTTGGTTTATTTTTTCTCGGCAACTCAATTTCGAGATAGAGATATTCTACGTCCGGAAAAGTCCGCTTTAAGGTTTTAAAACCCATTATTTTAAATTATTTTAAATTTAATGGTAGGCTGCACCATATTAATAAGTGTTTAGAATTAGTTTTCTGAAAACGCAAATGACAAACCAGTTTTCCATGAACACCGAAATTACGTTACTGATACACATTTCGCCTACCGAGTTAGCATCATCGAGAAGTGATCAAATCTGAGTTTTAATCATTTCCTGAGGATGCCAACTTAGTCGACTAAATGCGCATCGTGTAAGGTGTTATATTTCGTTAATGTACGAATTATACGTATAATCGTTCAGGTTTTCATGAAAAACTGGTCTCTCGTTTTTGTTGCTGCATTGAAGATCCAACCCCTTCCCATGATTAGTTTTCCTATTAATTATTGTTCATAATTATTGTTCTTGTTTGTCATTGTGCTATATTTTCTAGAATAATTCTTAAACTATCTATATTAATATACTTTTCTATTAATTAAGACACTTGTAGACGTTATTATGGTTTAATTTTATATTTATCTCTTAAATACAAGCATAGCAATCTTTAAGCTTCTGCTCTTATATTCATAGTAATAATAAAACGTTTAAATTCAAAGCCTCATATATTTTAAACAATCTTCATATTTGGTCTACCTATCTCTAATTAATTTGAGGATCTTAAATACTCGTAGTTGTGCTAAATGTTAACTTATTTTCTAGCAAATGAGTGCCTAAACATAATACGTAACTGTTAAGTAGCAGTCATAACAACTGAGGATTATTAAATAAAGTTTCTGTGTTGAGGGATGAAATATTTGACTGTTTATGGAATTATTTCATTGGTTTTAAAATCATCATTTATGAATTTACTAATTTTATTATTAGTATAATGTTTAGCAAATCGATTATATAATTTTAATTTTGTAATGATAACTATGTGTTACTACGCTAATTATTTATCAATTTTTTATTATTTGAAAATTTTAATTCAGGAGCTTGAAATTCCACTCCACGAAACTCCAAAAATTGTGTAACAGGAGGAAAATAGGTAGGTAAAAATGATAATAAAGAATAACTTTTCCTATATTTTGTATGATATATTTATCAATTTCTACATAGAAGAGAACAGACAAAAATACGGGGTGGTCTACGACCGCCTTGAAAAGTATGAAACATGCATATCAATAAGAGAAACAAAAGTTTAAGAAATTCTTTTCGTCATAATAATGTACACCTATTTTATGTCAAAAATTATTAGAGGAAGTAGATTTGAATATGCTTTCAATAAGATTTGTTACGATGCAATGATATTTTTCATTCTTCCAATCAATAAGTTAATTCGAATACTTGTTGAAGAAAACTGATTTTATGCAGCATCAATTAGTATCATATTTACTACTTTCTGGCAGACATTTTAACATTAAAATAATTTTAAAATGTATTTAAAATATCCGTTTTAAAAATCCGTTTATTATTACCTCATATAATCAGTATATTCATTTAAACTATTGGTTAAACTAAACAGGCAGAATTCAAACGGGTATTCAAACTATTGTCATTGCGGAAAATATTTAACTAAAGATGACAATATAAATTTAATGAAACAAGTGAAGACGTATGAAGTCTAAAACTATGTACTATTCATTTCATCGCTATTTGCCAAATAAAAAACTCTCTTATCTTGCCGATAAACGTAACCGTCTACCTGAACCTAGCCATAAAAACAAGCCACGGTATGAGATAAGAGCCGTTTGGGATTTTTTATTTAGCAAATAGAGATGAAATAAACTATAAATTAATATTTACTTTATACATTTCTTTATAGATAGAAAATATTTCACTGTTGTTTTGTTTTTTGTAGTATAAATATAATTATTTTTAGCTGTATTAAATACAGGAAGTGAGCTCGTACGGGTAACGCGTTAATATTTTAATTTTAGTTAAATTTCGCTTAAATGTTTTTAAAATGAATTATTTCAAATAAGGAAGCACCTTGGGCAAATATTTTTTTAATCAAATAAACTTGATGGCGTTAATACAAGTTAAATGAAAGTGCTACTGACAATAATTATATCTGATCACTTGACAGAAAAGTTTCATAGCTTCTGGCGCTATCTGAAAATATTACAGATAATTCAGAGTTGTTAGTCAATCTTGATAGCTTATCTGTTAATTATGTAGAGGTTGCGTTAGCACACGAATTAAGAAATTCGTTTTTATATATTTTTTATTATTTATACTTATTTCTTAATTAATTTTACCCGGAGATAATTATAAAATATTTACAGTTAAATAAAGAACGTTTTATATTCCACTTTTCAGTGGAATATTTCTAAATGCGCTTAAATTACAAATGCAATTCCTTACACACCTTTGTCTCCTTTGTTCGCTAGAGGTATATTTAACTTTCTTATGTCTTGCCATATTCTGTGACAAATAAAAGAATCATTATAAAATAAGGAAGATAAATATTTACCGGTAATTTAATTAACTCGTGAATTTTATAGTGAAGCTGTAAATCCAAATAAGTCTACAAGATACTCAAGCATATTTTCATGACATATACATATTGGGAATAAATTAACAATATATTTAATAACTAATGGTTATTAATGTTTATTAAAATTAATGATAAATCACTTAACCAGAACCCTTGCCACATGAATTTAGTAATGGATTTAAGCAATACCGCCTTTATATTAAAACTTCTTGTAAGTAATTTCATACATTTTCTATAATTTACGTTTTCGCTAAATACAATATTTAACTTTTACAAATTAATTTGAACGTTTTAACATATGCCTACGTACAGTTTAAAAACATAAATACAGATATTTTAATAATTTTATTAATACGTTAATTATCTTTACAATTTTTAATATCAGCTTTAATAAATTGATTTCAGAGTATTGGCCACATGTCTAAACAGACAAATGGTGAACGTGGGTTAGAAAGTTTGTAAGCTTTTTCATCAATTTCTTAATTACCTTTGATTAAAGATGTTAAAAATTAGAGATCTATTTTTCTCAACCTGAGTAAATGGAGGAACTGTGTCCATTAGCCCAGGAATACTGAGCTTACCAGGCAATATGTTTAAAAAGTTTTAAAAGAAGAATGTGTTAAACATTTTTAGCATAAATATTTCTTCCATCGTTTTTCTTTTTTCAGGTTTTGTCTCCTCTATTTCGATAATTACGAATCGATTTTTAGATTTTCCAGTATGTTAGTACAATAATGGTATTATGTATGTCATATAGATGGAACTGTAATGTTTTTATAAAGATGAAAATTGGAATTAAAGTCTATATTACTATTCTCCTATTATAAATTATTATTTAAAAGGTTATATTGTTCAATTATTTCATTATTTAGTTTATTATTATATCTTAAATTGTACAGTATTTCAACTGAAACATATTACACATATAATTTTTATTCAATGACTTATTTTAAATGAGAGAAAACAACAATTCATGGGTTATATGAATAACGTTATATTCAAATAATTCGTAAAACTTCATGAGAACTTAAAAATTTAGAAAGTCTCTGGTACGTAAGAAATTGAACATGTGCAATAATATAAATATAAATAGGATATACCTGTGGGTTTCTCTACATATATACTGTATACTGTAAATTTTAACTAAACAAAAACGTATTCGATATATTAATTACATAGAGGAAAATGGGAAATGAATTTGTCAACCTAAATCACGATAATTTGTTAATTAATAATATAACAGTACTTATCCAAACCAAATAAACTGCTCTGGACTTGCCGAATATAGCAAAAGTGTTAATTTTAACACTTACATATTTGGTGGGCTTTTAAATACGAGAAATTGTCGCAAATTTTAACGTTATGCTAATTTGGAAATAATTTACAGTAAATAATCATTGACTAATAACGAGAGAAATCAGTAGTTTTTTTTTATATATTCTTTTAATTATTCGTGAATTTAATAATATGTCAACAAAGAAGCGTGAACTGAGATTGTTTAGGTGCGTATGTACTTGAATTTTCTATTTAATGGAAGAGGCGCGTTCAGGTAAACGTTAGAAGGAAACGATTGAATCACATTACAGAAAACGATTATGACGTCAGTTGCGATTATTAGCTAAAAATCATTATTAAAAAGCACGACTATAACGTTTTCTGTGCCGATATTGCGACTACATTTAATAAAATATCAATATAACAGAAGGTTAATTACGCTCCATTCTACATTTTGTAACTAATTTTCTCAAATCTTTTATAATAAGGATATAGACTACCTATTACTGTATTTTTTTTGTGAGGACAAAAGGCCCTCCAGAGTCAGTATTCCGCCTACCTTGGAACCGCTCTCGCTTCTCTTCAAGGTAGGGATCATTCTTCTGCATCGTTGGTATATATAAAGTTTTCTCTTCTGCCCTACATCCCCCTCCGTTTACACGATTAGGGGTTCGGGCCATACTCCCATCCCTTTCCTTCTTTCTTTCTCAGGATGTTCTCTATCATCCACTATTACTGTATTATTGGTAATACCCTAGAAGTTACCACAGCAGGTTAGTCCAACTCATTGTGTGCGGAAAAAGCGGAATTTATATCACCAAATACTTTAAGTATTAATCATAAAATAGAGAAAACATCCCATTTGAACAATAGCATACGACAGATACGACAGCCATTCACACCAATATTGTCAGTATCAGAACTAAAATTCGAACCAGTCCCAGTGCCTTACTCCATGAGGTAAACTGGGATATCCACTAAGGTATCCACTAGGATATCTACTAGGGTACTAGGATATTCACTCTAGGGCATTCAGCGATATCGAAGATAATTTCGATAAATAAATCTACACAAATGTTCAGACAAAAAATAGTTTAAATACTTACAGTTAAATATAGGAAATTTGGGATTGAGACGCGGGGTAATAAAGGACTAGCTTCAGGATGGTATACTATCACTTCTATTGTGGAACAGGGTACTAGATAACTTTTTGCACTCGTCAATATATAAAGTTTGCTACTGCACAATCATTTTAATAACCGGACACTTTTAAGGGGTATTGTGCGAGTTAATGCAAAATCCCCTGATATTGTTCTATTCACCTATATGATATAAAAATACAACGGTTGCAATGTATAATATTCAAACTATCAAGTGATGTTAAATATATGTGAGTGTTTAAATTTTCGATTGTACCTTGAATTAACGAATAAATATATAAAAATAAGCAAAGCATATTCTACACTGCAGTAGTACCGTAGTGCAAGGTCATGTAGATTAAATCCTAGAACTACCTGTTGGGTGTGTGCACAGGTATCGTGGAACCAATGCTAACATATGAATCAATAGTCTGACGTCTTAGGATTAGACAAAGAAACACGACACTAAGGTTACTCACGTACAGAAAGTGGTTTGTCTAATTGTTACTAATTCGATGAGAACCATACCCACAACAGCCTTAGAAACTGTCCTGGCCTAACTCCACTTGACTTATAGATGTATATAGAGGAGGAGGTCATAAAGATGTTTTTGAAATTACGTGTGCGAAGTCTGTGGAATGTGAGTGGGTGGTCTGTGAGACAGTCGTGCGCCCTGGAGGAGATAAATATACAATTCTTTCGTTTGGGGGTGGGCGTAGATCAGACCTCCCTTATTCTCTATTTGAAGATAAGTATCAGAATGGACTGAATTTTGATGCCTCCTTAAGCCGAATATTTCGGTGTACACTGATGGTTCAAGAGTGTTGGGAAGGTTTGGATTTGGGATGTTCTCTGAAGGTCTAAGCCCTTCGAATCAGTGAGTCACTGATCACCATATTACAGTATCACATCATAGTGTTCCAAGCTGATGTTATGAGGGTGCTGTAGGCGACCGAAGAACTTACCAATAAGAAATTTACGCACCCTTAAGAAAACGAGGAGTTATAGTAAGAAATCACTAGCAGGAAAAAGCCGATTTTCGATACATACAACTAATGGGATGGCTAACGACGTGAGATTGGTGTTGGCAATAACATCTGACGCTCTGATCAAGGCAGCATAATGGCCCCGATATCATAGCCTGAGGGCATGTGAACACTACCTTCCCTGGTATAGAACCCCCGTATATTCCGAACAAGCACCATAACAATGACTCTATTTTTTAAATAGCCGCATTTAAGTAATTAATCTATTCCGACATCTAAATTTCGAAAAATGTGAAACTTATATAAAACGTGGTCCAACTAAAACGCACAATGTTAATTGTAAATAAAACAAAAAGTTTTCAGAGAATTATCTTAATATTTTTTATTATGATAGAAGGATCTATGACAATTATGTGTGAAACAAAATATCGGCCAAATGCTCGCCACGGCTTCGGTGGCATACCTCTATCCGATGGTCCATATTTTCAATGACTCTGAGACATAATGTGTGGAATTATCTCATCCTTCAGCTCTTGAATTGTTCTTGGCTTATTGACGTATACTTTTTGTTTTAAATATCCCCAAAGAAAGAAGTCCAACGGTGTCAAATCACATTATCGTGGCGGCCAATTACCATCGCCACGACGTGATATAACACGGTCATTGAATTTCTCGCGCAAAAGTGCCATTGTTTCGTTGGCTGTGTGGCAAGTGGCACCATCCTGTTGGAACCACATGTCGTGCAAGTCCATATCCTCAATTTCTGGCCACAAGAAGTCCGTTATCATCTCACAATAGCGAACACCATTCACGGTAACTACTTGGCCTACCTCATTTTCGAAGTACGGCCCGATGACGCCGCCAGCCCATAAACCGCACCAAACAGTCACTCTTTGTGGATGCATCGGCTTTTCAACAATCACTCGTGGATTCTCATTTGCCCAAATGCGGCAATTCTGCTTGTTAACGAATCCACTGAGGTGAAAGTGTGCCTCGTCACTGAAGATGATTTTCTTTGTAAAGTCACCATTCACTTCTGTCTGTTCAACCAACCATTCGGCGTATTGACGACGCTGGAAATGGTCAGTAGGCTTCAGCTCTTGAGTCAATTGAACCTTGTAAGCGTGTAAATTCAAATCTTTATTCAAAATTCGCATCAGTGATGTTCGTGAGATGTTCAATTGTTGGGCACGACGACGAGTCGAGGTTGACGGCTCTTCTGCTACACTATCGCGAACAGCAGCAATGTTTTCCGCAGAACGAACTGGGCGAGCATACACAGATGTTTTCACATTTCCCACAGACCCGGTTTGCTGAAATTTGCGCACAATTCTCCCGATTGTGGACACTTTTGGTCGATTATGCTGACCAAAAAAGTCACGAAATGCACGAAATGCATTTTGATTTGAACGCCCATTTTCGTAAAAGGCTTCAACAATCTTAACGCGCTGCTCAATCGTGTACCTCTCCATAGTTGAATTTGTCAAACACTGAAACAAAGAAATGTCAAATTAAGTTGGGCAAAAAACTGGACATTAAGGTGTGACTCACAATTAACATCGTGCATTATGGTTGGACCACCCTGGGCTAACCAAAATAACTGAATGGAGAGTTTCAGAAACACCTTCAACAATAACTCCAACAACTACTAACGGAATATAGTGCCAATAAATAGGTTGCCTCCTACTTCACTCTATTGATGTGAAAACAAGGCGAATTTTTCATGACGCAATAAATAATAATCACCATAAATTTAAATTTAACCCCATGAAAGCCTAATTAGTAATAAATATATGATAAACTACCAAACTAGCTCGGAAATAACCTGGACATGGGTTCGATTCCTACATCAATCGGCTGTGCGTGTGTGTATCTGTCTACCTGAAGGCTAAGTTCAACTGATCAAGTATAAACATGAAATAGTAACTGTCAATGATGAAAGGCATTATCGAAAAGGTATAATAGCGAAAACGGGTGAAAAGTAAATGGTTAACGATATTTTTACACAAAATAATCTAAAAATTCTAACTTTCCTGTGTCCAAAACAATCTGTTCTTAAACTGGTTAGATATTTACTACATTATAAATTCAAATCCAAGATGGGAATGAACAGTCTTCCCGGTATGTTTACATTTTCATAAAAAAGTGTTTGGTTTATTAAATATTGGTTTATAAAAGTTATCTAGTAAAATAACTTACAAGTAACTTATTGGTAACTGTTAAGTATAAATTTAGTACTCCTTTTATTTATATTATTGAAAGGCTTGATTCCGTTTGATTGAGTACTTTATTTGAAATAGTGAATTAGAGTAGGATTCTACATGTATTTTTGTGCTCTGTCTTTCAACTTTCCTTAGAAAATGATAGGTGATAGGATAGGATGATTAAAAATAATTACTCGTATTATAAATAGTTTTCAAATCTTCAAGTATTTTTTACAATAAGTTTATAAAGTGAACAGAGGCAAGAAACATAGAGGAAATGTTTCTTTAATATTCACATTCTAAAAATTATAATGCGTATTTAGTTATGTGTTACATAATAAAATTAGTATTTCATTAAATTGAAATTAAAAAGTACAAAATGTAAGAGTTCAAAAGAAAACAGGCTTAGAAAATTATATATAATAAATAGCATATGAACTATATGTAGGTATTATATCAATAAAATAAAAACAAATAAAACTTATAGTCTAAAGAATTTATGTATTTTAATTCATTGCCTGTAGCATTCATGTGTTGAAACAGAAGTAAATTTAAGGCTATGGTTGACGTTCCTCATAAATTACTTTCGAAAAACGAAGTTGTTAGATGATTGTTTTTCATAGATCTAGATTCTCAATCTTCCAACAACATTATTTTGTAAGAAACCGCACGAAACTACTTATTTAGTGCCACACATAAAGCCTTAACTAACAATTTAAATGCAATTTAAGGTTGTATAATTGCGATTTAATTCCAAGTGGTCCGAACATTACGTTTAATAATTGATAATTCCACGAACTGTTCATTTATTCTGGTAGAAAATAGTTCATTTATTCTTGTAATTGCACTAGTAACGTGCAACGACTATTTGTAAAAAAAAAAGCTTTAACTGCAATTTGCTTTTAGAAAGTGTTTTGATTATTGTAAATTAATTTGTAAAAATACAAATAAACCAGTCTAATTTCTAAATTAAAATTAGATAATTACACTAATTTCAACAATGTTGTGTAACTTATGCCAAGTTGACTTCGTTCGTACGTATTTTAGCATTGATTAGTTTAATCAGGTCTTAGACCCACATATTTTAGTTGCACATGGCTTGACAAGCACTTAACTGTTTTTATTAAAATTCTGGTTTTGATATAAATTATGTTTCATTTGAATATGTTTACTGCACTTTAATTTGCTTTTGATGTCTATATTACTACTAATTTTCTTTTTATGTAAAATTATTTTTCCCTTTTATGATTCTAGCTTATATACCATAAAGAGCGAAGGTAATGAGCCATTTTCGATACATTTCCCTGATATATCAGCAATAGTGACTCAGTTTTGGAGTACAACAATTATATAATATCAAACAATCTCATGACACGTTCATGATGATACATTGTGTCTAATTGCTCTAATAGTAAATATCCTGATCTTTAAGCAATTAGTAAATGAAAGAAAACACTTGGTAGGTTTCACAAAAAATGCAAACTATATTTCTAACGACTGTTTCGGCTTTTATGCCATTATCAAAGAGAAACAAACTTTTACTAAAGTAAAAGTTTGTAAAGTCACAGTAATCAAACTCAGAACGTAGTCCAGTACTTATTAATACGAGCATTTAATTGTGATGTATCAAAATATGAATAATACAGTGTAATTGTAATATATTACATTATTAAAAGTGAAACCACATTTGGAGACCTATAAATATATATGCCACATCATATTATGTAATTGTGTTGCAAATGTATAACTTTTTACAGTGTATATATAACGTATTCAGATACTACTAATTTAAATTTAAGTCAATTTAATATGTGTCAAGAATTTTCTGTTAAATACAAAATACTGTCATTACGTTACTCAAACCCTATCTTTTAAGTTTTATCAAGTCCATGATTATAATATATGTAATTCATTCATATATACCATATAAAACAGCTCTTAATTCAACTCTAATAGTCAATATTCTTCTGGATAACAACAACTGAGTATCAATTTAAATATATTTTCTAATTTATTTCTATTTATAAATAATAACTTTCCTTTAAGAGGCTTAAAAGTAATTGTTTGATACTCATTGATCCTACAATATCATAATAATGTTACAATGTATGTATGACGTATTTAGATAGTGCTAAAGACAATTCAATATGTATCAATAATTTTTAAACACAAATATTGCTGTTTCGTTATTCAAACCTTATCTTTCAAGTCAAGTTCACGATTATAATATATGTAACTCATTCATATATACAATATAAAATAGCTATTAATTCAGTTCTAATAGTCAATATTCTTCCGGATAACAACATCTGAATAACAATTTAAATATACTTTTCATATGACTTTTTTACAAGCTTAAAGATAATTGTTTGATATTCATTGATATGACAATAATATTTGTTGTAATTTGTTGACTTAACTAGTAGGCCGTTAATAAACAGAGCCAATAGGTTTAAAAGCCCAGCCCAGCACGTATTACAATAATAATTCTGCTTCGGTTGCACTGTCATTATTCATTCTGTTTTACATAGAACAAATTCTATGAGTTTTGCTTTCCATAAGAACATAAAGTATCTGAACCAAGTTACATCCATTAATTGCAAATTGAGCTTGCAAACAAAGCTATTATAAGAAATGTAATTAGCAAATATATGTGAAAAATATAGTTTATTTATTGGTGTACAATATTCTAAACTTAATAATTGAACTAAAAATTAACATTTCTCCACATTATAATTATGATAGTTTGATTTGTGTCGTGATAATACTTATACAACAGTATTATGATTAATGTAATACTGTTGATGTATTATTCTTTCTCGTTATATAAGGTGTATAGAGAGATGTTTCGAGAGGTGATTCTATAATTAGAAATAAGAAGAAGAAAAGCTCCTATCCACATAGGTTTGGAAATCGGACTACCAAAAACATCTACTGTGTTTTAAAATTATGTAAGTAAGTATGTATATATGTATTTAAAATTAGATAAGAGTGCGTAAGTGTTTACCGATTATTATTTATACTATTAGGAACACTAAACTAAGATGTGGTATTCCGTGATCCTCCTACAAAAAATTATATTATTGGGAAGCTATAGAAGAACCCTTTTTGAAAGAAATACTTTTTTATAATGCGTAATTATCTTATATGAGATACGAATTTAAGGAAATTCCATTTCCTCAAAGAATAGGTGTAATTTCTTCAAAATATAGTCTATCATTTTAGGAAGTCCTTTTTGCTGTACACCAAATTTACCATATACTAGTATGAGATATAGTCGATTAAAACTTACTCTAAAGTCCGATTTTAAAATACCGTATATCATTTCGCCAGTAATTCTAAGTGTTGATTTTTCTAAATTCCAAACAAATAGTTCTGAAATAACATCTCGAATAACATAAACCTTACTTACCCCGCACATGTATGTATATTAGAACAAACACTTTAAAAGTATTTTTATATATCCACAATATATTTCTCGTTAGTATCTCTGTAATTTGTATAGTAGTGCTAGTTTTCATAAAAATGACGCAATATTAGTAAAAATTAAATAAAAATATTAATTATCTTTCTATGTACTATTTTTTCTCTTTCAAATTTTAGGATTAACATACTGTCAAGGTTTATTTTGACAAAAATAATTAAGAAATAATACCTTCCGCAATTATCGAGTTTGTTCCTTGATGCATGAGATTATCGAACAGTTCAAACTAGTTCATTAGAATTTGTAAAATTCAGAATGTCTTCAATTCCTGCGAATCCTAGTGGAGCAACCCTGTGGTGGATTTTGTTTTAATTAAGTTTTATCTATTTTAGGAGAAAGCAAAATAGTGTATTTTATTTAATTTGAGATTTAATCTAATTTAGCTGTGAAACTATTAACAGCCAAGTAATAAATGTATGAAAATAAATAAAAATAATTAACCAGTAAGTTACAAAATTAATTATAATTTTCAGGTTGTGTTGTATACTTTTAAATGACTTCTTTCTATTGTTTACATTTTTGAACTTCTACTTGAAAATTTAAGATTTGTCCATATATGCTTTATAAGTAAATACAATTTGTCAAATTTGAAATATTTGTTTGTCAGTTAAAATTAAATTAAAAGCATTCGTTATACAATTATTTTGATAATATGACCAGATAATTAGTAGCAAGTTTTCCAGTTAGGTTTTAAATCAGTTGTTATTTTTTTATTGTTTAATATTTTATAAAGAATATAATATTTTCTGTAGTAACTAATTCCAATGGGTAACCTTACCCATTTTCTAACGGCCGTAGATGATGATTTTTAACGAGAAATGCTTGATTAGAAAATTATTCTAAATTGTACAAAAAAATTTCTAACACCATTCCCTATCAACTTAAATATACCCAATGTAGTTAATTGCATAATTTTTCGAATTTTAAGAATCACTCAAATACACAGTTTATTTATGACCTTTCCGCACTCAACTATACTAGCGAAAAAGTAATGTAATCGTGTAAAGAAAAATGAAAAAACATTTTTTTTTCGTTTATATTTCGTTTTTCGGCCTAAAAACCAAAAGGAAATGGTTTAAAAAAATGTTGTCTGTGTGTGTCGTTGTCGTCGTTGTAGTCGGCATTAAAATTTCTTGTTAGCACGATAACTCAACTAAATCGTGTCGGATCGATCGGGTTTTCACTAATTCTGATCGGGAACGTCACCCAGATGACACCTATTGATTTTGAGGTGGATAGCACACACCACTCCCTCCCTTGGGTCTATTTGAGAAATTTTTTTTGTTAGCACGATAACTCAACTAAATCGTGTCGGATCGATCGAATTTTGACTAATTCTGATCGGGCACGTCTCTCAGACGACACCCATCGATTTTAAGGTGGATAGAACACGCCCCACCCTGTCCATGGGTCATGAGAAAGCACGATGGTGGACTATTTAAGAAATTTGGTTTGTTAATACGATAACTCAACTAAATCGTGTCAGATCGATCGGGTTTTTACTGATTCTGATCAGGAACGTCCCCTAGATGACACTCATTGATTTTTAGGTGAATAGGACACACCCTACCCTGTCTATGGGTCAAGAGAAAGCACGGTGGACTATTTGAGAAATTTTTTTTATTAACACGATAACTCAACTAAATCGTGTCGGATCGATCGAATTTCCACTGATTCTGACTAGGTATGTCTACCAGGCGACATCTAGGGATTTTGAGGTAGATAGGACACACCCCACCCTATTCATGGGTCATGAGAAAGCACGAGGGTAGACTATTTGGAAAAAGTAAAACTGTCGCATAAGACAGATATTCTACATTTATTGTACGTTTATTTTTTCCCGGCCACTCAATTTCGAGAATGTTCCACGTGCGGAAAAGTCCGTTTTAAGGTTTTAAAACTGTTTATTTTACCATATATTGGCATCATTATTTGTGAAAAATGTAACATATCCTCTATGTGTGAAGATTTCTGGTTCTAATCACAATATAAATATAACAGTTTAACATCATAGCAACTATTTGTCCTTAAGGGTTTTGAAAGTGTATCACATAAAAACATTTAGTGAAGTCTCATTTTTAAAGTGCACACCTGTCAGATTTTATGAATTGTGGGATAATTACGTTTGCTTCGTATAATAATTAATTTTATTTATCCAATGCAATTTTATTTTACATTATTTGATAAAGAATGTAATATAAAATTATATTTTTATTGATATAATCAAGCGTAGCCGAAGTCAAGTCGAATTTATTAGATACAAATGCATATATTAAAACAAATGCAGAACATTGTTATAACATAAGTTGTTTATTTATTATTTAGATTTACGAGACAGTACCCATTTTATTTATTTATTTATTTTTTTAATTCCTAAGTACTTCCACCAAATACTGTACGATTCATTTTCTAAATAAATTTATTTTAGAAACAATATTAGAGTTAGCCAGTTCTATTTTCGACAGGTACTCCTATATTTATAATAATTGTTCTATTTTTTCGCCCAACCTATATTTTCATAGTTATGTTGAGTTTGTAATAAAATATAATACATTATCAATATAATAGACATGGTTATAGAAGCGTTGCTTATTACAAGAGCGCCAATGAGACATTAACAAAAATTATCTACGATACCGAAATCATCATCTTTAATATAAATCCATTAATATTCTTGCAATTTATGTATATTCAAAATTATACATTCAAAATAATTAACCTAAATATTTACATGAATATACGCAACTAATTCTGAAGTAAACCACGACCTGAAGAAGCTATTTATCCTAATACTGGAACACGATTCTTGAAGTTCCTGTTGCATTGATAAATGAACAGGCGTGGCACAGTACGATAGTCATAAACAATATGAATTATATATTGACAAGAGTAGGCCGAATACTACTAGTGGGCACTGTAAGTAAAACTTGAAAAGCACCTGCTATTTGCAATACATTAAAAAGTCCTTTCGCTCCAGTGACTCGCGAGATTACATCCTATATAATGCCTAGGAGGTTTTTGCATCTAAATAGATATTAAATTTCGAATTATGAGTCATTTTAGGGCACAGGTCATCCGAAAATTACATATTGCCGATCATTTTCTGAATTTGTAATTATTAGAAACTATTTTTTTATAGAATACGGGCGAGAATTTGATTGAAATATGCCAAAGATGGTACAAAGATGTTTTATCAGCTGTAGGTGTTTTCGTCTATAATGAACACCTCTTAATAAAATATGAAATGAAAATTATAGGAATTATTTTATCAGAAGAGCCGATTCGCAGGAGGCACTATTTGTGTATCATCAATACGCTGCTGTCAATAATTAAGTTTAATCCATATATATTATAGCAGCCCGAAGAGATCAATAGATTCTTATTTTGTATATAAATCATATTAGGAAAGGAATACATTTTTATGCAAAAAAATTTAAATTACATGGAGTTCGGCATATATGGCATGATTGTAGGATGGATCTTATGAATCGACAGTCGAAGCGAGATAACATGTTTAGAATTTGATTTTGAATAGACTCGAGATTTTAAATTTTAAAATACATATACATAATAAGATGATTTAATATTTTTAAATATTATATAAGCTATTTAAGATATATGCTACTCCTATTTACTTATTGTATTTGAGAAAAACATTGCAACCAATTATATCCCATTTATTCATCATATTTAGCTATGTGAGTAGTGAACTATTGTGCAACATTTTGTAAGTTATATATTGGTAATTTATAGCATAGAAGGTAAAATGTATCAAAATTCATCCAATTTCGTTATATTTTTCTCTTTAACTTGGAAAACTTTAAGGAATTCACTGAAATGTATAAAATTTATACCACAGTCGGATTCATATTCGGATTCTATAAGGGACAGAGTACGCAGTCCCTAAGTCCAGCTGTACTAAAGGCCATCATATCGTGCCCATTGTGCTGCTTCCATCAGAGCTGCCAATTATTTTAACCCTTACTCCGTCGCTCAGTAAATGTATTAAAGAAGTGCACTTGGTGGTGATTCATGAAGATCAGACGTTTCCGGCCCATTCCCCAAAACAGCTCATTGTTTTATTGAGAGTCGGAGCAGCTTTTTGGGATATGTCTCACAGTTTCATCATCCAGATTGCTTTACCTGTGCATAGGAATAACAGTAGAGCCCATATCATGGAGATGCTTGCTTAGCTTACAATATCTCATCAAAAATCCTATTGGGATTCGTAGATTTGTACAAAATAGATTGAAGCAATATTTTGCTAGTTTTCTACAAAGTGTAGTAGTATTTTTGCAATTACGTATTAGTGTACCAATATTTTTGCTCTCCCAGAACTGCTAGTTTTATTTGTATAGCACTTGAGTGTATGGTGTCTTTTATGGTGGAATTTCGAGTGGTTTTTGAACTAAGCGCTATTGTTGGTTTCTATTCCAAGAGAAAGTCACTAGAACCACCACAGCGAACCAAGATATACGTCTCATCTTTTTCATGATTTCTTACGCCTAGATATACCTAACACACAAGTAAAGTAATATCGTTTGTTTGTTTTAGTATATTCAGCGACTATTTATATTAGATTCAGGTTAGTTCTGTAATCATTTAGATCCACTATTGTGGTATTAGTGCCTGTAATCATGCAAATAGTTTTACTACTAATCTGCTGATTAGTAATTATTCCTATTATCGCCCTTAGTACCGTCATAACCTCAGCCTCAATATGTGCTTATAGTGTTGCATTGGCCCCTAGTAGTCCTTCTCTGATGTGGAGGTAAATGAGAGTATCTTTACTCAAACCATCATATTGGAAAGTACTTTTTTATGTATTTTCTTCCATATCAAATCAATTCAAAGACTATTATCCTAGATTTTTATTTGTTCTCTGTTTCATTTGTTGATCGAAGCGTCAGTCGCCTTAGTTAATCTGTCATTGTTACCACAGTTGAAAACATTAAGTTTTTTGAAGAGCTTTTGAAAGTTAACCCTAGTGCCTCACTCCGTTAAACTGCGCCTTAAATTAACTAAGGAAATCACAAGTTGTATTACACGCATCTGTAATAACTATCCATACAAAATCTCGGTACAGAAACCTCTATACCATTTTGTCCAAAAGAAGAAACTTTGCTACTCTAAGAATCATAACACTTGAATACAGTGGAAATTGACCAGATTAATTGACGTTATTAATTGAAATGATATTGGTTTTTTAGAAGAAGCCTGTGTTTAAGGAGCTGTGGTTTATGTAGGATGGGTTTCGACATTGTTGAACATCTTCCATTTTTAGACTATTAGACACGGATTTTGGTAAACGCGGTAGCACTAAGTTAAATTATAAGTTTATCTGTAAGAGTCACTCTGCTTACTAGTTACCCTATTTCTTAAAAAATTGATACATTTCACAACTGAAATCTGTAGATAATAGATTTCCTTCCCATAATTTCTCAAGCCGCAAAAAGACAGGTTACATACGGATAAAGACGAGACATCAAATACCCCTTCGAAATTCGCACTCAAGCATATGACGCCCCCAATGCTTGGCCCAGTCGACTACTCTGGGCCACAAAACTAATATTATTGCGACTACCTCTATCGCAGTTTACGATTTGTCACCCATCTAAATAGTGGGCGTGGAACAAAATAATTTTCATTAGCTCCGCGTCAATGAATTGACCCCAAATACCAACCATATTCTCCAGCTTTGAGCACATGTTTACATATTAATACCAGTTGTGTTAGATATGTATTTAGCTCAATACGTTTTTTGATAAAGATAAAAATTTTTGAATTTGCAACATTTCTTCGTGATATGCTACAATAAAAGCTAAAATGGTGTGAGAAAATAGTAAATTAAATACAACGAATATTGCGTTGAATGTCAGGAAATATTTTATCTTATATCTGGAACAGGAATAAGAACCTCCAATATTATACTCCGATCTGCAATGCCGACATCGACAATGGAAGGTCATCAAGGAGAAGATTAATTGCATCGTTTAAATATTTAATGTGTAACAAACTTACTGTAACTATTCCAGATACTTTTTTCTTTTTAAATAATTCAACTAATAATATTTGAAAACGTATCGAGGTATTTACTATTCATAAAATATATTTTTTATGACTAACATACATTGACTTTTCATTGTACTTTGAAAAATGTATTTTAAATAACATACATCTTGAAAACTTTTACAATCTCAGGAACGTCGAAATATAAACATATTTCACATGCCATAAGTAAAATAACAAAGTCCTTTTTTCCCATATTATTTATATATTAATACTTAAAATATTCATACGAAAATAATTAATCTTTACTAAAACTTTACGATAGACGTGTTAACATTTACAATTAAAAATAAATGTTGGATATTAAAGGTTTATATTAATTATGAGAAAAAAATATAAAGAAAATGCTCAATGTTAAGTACACCTGAACAAACACTACAAAGCGTATAATAAATTTGTTAGTCCCCACAGGAAACATCATTAATCAACGCACAATTTAAAAACAATTTTTATGTTTTGACCGGCTATATTTGAATAAACATATTGATATATTTTGTTGATAGTTACAAATTTTATACATCCTCATTATTGATGTTTATTTTGTTCGTAAAAGAAATTCTCTATCCATGTCTCATTCAGTTATGAAAATCCCGAAATACAACAACCTAAGGGTGTGTTTACTATCTTAGTATTGTTCTCAAGTATTAAGTGGTCAAATCAACAGTTCTAATAACTAGTAATTTGCCTTGATACTAAGAACATATATTTCCAACAATAATAACAGATAACTGAATGGACCCAGGTACAATTACATCATGTTTTATTAGTTTAGTATTCATTTGGATAATTTATTCCTGCCACAACACTCAACCATAAATGTATACAATATTGTACACTCAAATATGAGAACATTCAGAATTACAATACAGAGTCAATTGAGGTCATGCATCGATACAGGAAATCAAATAGTCGAAGGCCCAATTGAGAAAAATTTAATTAACGACTCATTGCCGAACAATTAAAAAATTATTAGAATGCAAGCTTTTCCGATTAGTATCCAATGAAGTAAATTCTTCCAAATTATACTGTGGTCGTCGTCGAAATCGGCTTAATTAATCATATTATGAGTTTTTTCAGGAGAAATATTTTCAGAGAAAGATTAATATTGCTGTCTTCTGCTATTAGTTATATGTCGTGGTTTTGCTTTCTATTTATTGTCTTATAGTATAACACTAGTTATGCTTGGTTCATCTCAATTTTTTTATGTATCAGTGATTAATAAAACTAATCTCCAAATATTCCTAAATCGATATCCGTCATCTCTGTTAAAAAATTGTTTTTCTTCATAATTCTCATTCTTACTAATATACTTTCTAATAGTTCATGAATGATAACAAAATCTATCCAATATCTTGAAATGATCAAATGTGGTTCTGGTTCTAATGTGCATGTTACGCTATTATATATAAAGGGACCTGAACAAGGAAAGCATGAAAATTGACGACAAGGAGCCAACCAGCGATATCTACTAAGAAAGTATTATATAATAAAAATATAGGTGCATGTTTCCAACTGTTGATAAGATAGAGTAAATGCAATATATCCCTATCCAACAAGGATACTATTCCAGAATTATTAACGAGTCGTGTACACGAGCTCCTATGGAAAAATCTGTTGGAGATTTAATCGATACATGGGGATGTTAGTATTGCTTTGCAAATGATGGAGAAGTAGTACCTTTTTATATATTGCCTGCTTTTAAAATAATTTTTAATTGTTTTCTTTGTTTTTTTTTTGTAGATTATTGCGTGCTGGCGTTTTATGACCTTTGATTTCATTGCAGACAAAATTTGAACTTGTATGCGGTAAATGTGTAGCTTTTTATATAATATTTTTATTTTTGAGACTATTATTGTGTAAATCTTCATGACTATCTTCTTTAGGTAAGTTGTAGTGGTAATGATGAATATTTAATGTAAGCAGAATAGTTTTCAGTGTTACCATAAACATTTATGTTTTCTATGATAAACCGTAAGATGAGATGTAGCACGTAAACTTAAAGATGGTTCTGCGGTGTTTTTCAGTTATTTGTTTCAAGCGAAAATCAAAAAATATATAACACATTCATATTGTAAATGTTATTCATTCCTAATATTTATAAGACACTATCTTGCAAAATGAAAGTGTATACAGTAGCCCTATTAGTTATTGGTTTCCCCATTTTTAATTTATACATCCAAACTTTAAACCTATCTATCCTTTTCTGTACCCCAAAGGAATGTTAAATATAAACATCATATAATGCTTTAACAGTTAAGATGTTAAGAGGCTTAAGGGATATGCTAAAATAAAAGCTAAGATTAAGTTGTGAGGTAATTGGAAATTAAGTACAGCAAATATAGCTTTGAACGTCAGAAAATATTTTATATTATATCTGGATTAATTATTAATATTATAATATTTTATTAATTGTTAACACAAAACGTGTATTACATTTATATACCATATGTACATAAATATTCACAAAAACTAATTCATGTATTTTTGAAATCCCCAATAATTAAATACATAGTTTCATATATTCATAAAAGTCTATACAATTTTGTCAGACACAGTGCAACACTAACAAAACAAATTAACAACACAGTCATTGTCAAATTAACAACACAGTCAAAAGGTTGTATCGATATTTAAGTAAGTTGGTAGTACTATCGAGAATGTAGAAGCATCCAGTACTATTACAGAACTATGGAACATAAAAGGCCCGTAAGTCTAGAATTCACACACAAGATAATAGCAGAAGGAACATATATATAAGAACCGAAATACAGAACAAATTATCATAATATGGGGATATTGTATACTGTTAGAAATCTGCCATGATAAAACTTTTAATGGTGTAAAAATGGTGTAAAAATTTACTATTGCTGGTATAAAACTTAACATGAATCTAATTAGGAAATTTTACACCACTATAATTGTATACTTTTACACATTTTAAGCACAAAACTGATATAAACATACCACAATACAGTACACATTACTGCACTTGGGAGTAGGCTATAATACCTGCGTATTAACTACTCTACTCTGGTAACTACTCTAAAGTATAGGTAAGACCTACGGTACTGGAAACTATTACTACATGGTAACTACGTATCCATGTAATTTTCAAGTATATACTGTTGGAAAGTGAGGCAATAAAGCCGCTTGTAATTTTTGGCATATTTGTTTTCGCGAAAATGAAGTAAACAGGGTAATATAAATGCATATTTATTTCTCATTTATAATCTGATTATTATTTCATAGTAAAATACATAAATATTTTACCAAAAATATTTTTTTTTATTTTAGCCAATACTAAATCCAAATAAGAAGAATTATTAACAATTGTTAAAACGCGAAACAGTGCCTATTTATGATTCCTCAATAATTAACCTATGCCCAAATGATTTATCTGTCATAAGAATCATAGTTATTGTCATGGCCAAGTTTATTCAAACTAACAGATATTAGATGTATGAAAAATATGTTAAATTGTTAAAAATTCGCTGAAATTTTTCGTTGTGTAAGTAATTACATAAGTAATATTTTATATTTGCCGTTCTTATTGCGCACGTATTAATATTAACACATTGATTTTACCGAGAATGTACCCAAATGTTAAATAAGGTATTTAATAATTGGTTATACTCGTATTATTTAATACGTTACTACTACATTAACATTATATAAATTATAATTTGAATTTTTCGGGAGGACTAAATTATTCATTAATAGAAGAATTATTAAATATGTCTAAAGGTCTGAAATACCCAAAATATCCGAAATAACATTAAGATCATATTTAATTGAGTAATTCAAGTACTATTTCAAATATGATAAGAACTTAGTTGCATTATTCACAAATATATAAATATTTTCTGGATTTGCACTAGCACATATATATAAGTGCAGTAAAGAACTTAACTTTGTATTTTAAAAAGAAAAATTATAATAAAGCATAATATCCTACTTTAATTGCGTTTTTTATTTTCTTTCATTTTAAAATATGAACAGCAATAGGTCCAATAAAAGATTGAAATAAAGCTCGCACCAAAAGATGGTGACCTTTACTTGTACCAGACGACATATTAATTTTACTTCATTACTGATGCAAGAATTCACACCAGCGCATGGTAAAATTCTACCACGACTTTGCAATGTTTATTTCACACTAAACTGGTGTGCCCCTATGTGTACCCCGTTTAGTATGAAATTGGTGTCAAATTTTATATCATATTTTACGCAGCTTAAGTTCTTATTATTTGTTATCTGCGCATATTTAGAAAATCAAAGAAAATTGTGAAGAATAAAAATAATTTTAATAGAGAGAATGGTTATCGTCATAGAAACACTTAGAGATTGGCATTGTCAAATACTGGTAGAGCAGAAAATTATTAATTCAGTAAGACTACCATTATACGATTTGAAAATGGAAATGGAGTAAAATCATGATATATAATGAGAGGCATTTAGTTCTTGAAGTTCTTGTCAAAGAGCTGGTACGATAATAAACGACATATCAAAATGAATACGAAGGATCAGCACCGCATATACTGAAATAATTTACTTCAATTAAGATTAATTTACTCCAAGAAGATTATCCGACTAATTAAAATATGAACATTTCTTCTTACAGGGTAATGCATCCTGAATGAGAATAAAATATATTTATTGTCATATGCAGATAGTATTCCAAATCGTTATTATTTATTACATAAAAGTCGAATATGGCACAGAAAATTACCGTGGCATTTGTTTTATCTGCTTTTGTTACTACTAGATTATCATCAACATCATCAACAAAAGCAGATAAATCAAATTCCACGGTAATTCTCACCAAGTCGGATTACATAAGTAAAGTAAATCATTTCATTCAATCAGAAGATATCATTAAAATTAATAGATAATAAAAGACCCAATCAATAAATATCAAGCTAAAGTAAAACAAACCATAGCAAACATAGAAACCATTTTTTCAGAATACGAAAAACCAAGAATTATTAACATGAATTCCTCAGCCCCAAAATTATATGGATTAATTAAAACTCATAAACCGGATAATCCCATTAGACCGGTAGTGTCATATACTAATAGTCCAACTAGAGATATATGTAAAGAATTTAATTGAATTTTTAAACAGTACACAGATTTTAAACCTAAACATGCAGTAAAAAACTCATTGGAATTAGCAGAGAAATTAAAACATACCCATAGTCCACATAATTCGTCTTTGGTGTTATTTGACGTTAAAAATATGTTTTCAAATATTTCTCCGGAGGAATGTTTCAATTTAATTCAAAATTTACTAGACAAAATTAAATTAAATAACACTATAGCAACAGAAATTTTATTAGCTTTCGATACATGCATTAGTGAAAATTATTTTCAATTCAACAATCAGTTTTATATACAAAACAGCGGTCTACCTATGGAATCACCTTTAAGTCCTCTACTAGCAGACATTTTTATGTCTAATCTAGAAGAACAAACACTAAATTCTCAACTGGGCAAAAACCATATTCAATTTTGGTATAGATATGTGGACGATATTTTAGCTTGCTTTAAAGGTACTACTAGACAACTAAAAACTTTCCTAAATAGTATGAATAACTTACACCCCAAAATAAAATTCACGATAGAACGAGAAACAAATAATAGCATACATTTTCTAGATCTTACTTTCACACACAAAAATAATCAATTCACATTTGATGTTTTTTGAAAATCTACATATACAGACATAGCTATCCCCTTTGATTCTTGCCACCCATATTCGTATAAAATAGTTTCATATAATTCAATGTTACCTAGAGTTTTTTCACTACATTTATCAAAAACACAGATAGAAACAGAACTTACAACAATTCAAAATATAGCCAAAAACAATGGTGTCTCAACAAAAACTATTACCAAATTAATAAACAAAAAACAAAATCAGTATACTTTTAAATTAATTTATCCAAATATTATAGAAGATAAACAAATGCCTTATGCCACCATCACATATTATGATACATTGTCAATAAGAATATCAAATATACTAAAAAAACATAATATCAAAGTAGCATTGAAACCCCAATAAAGGTTATCAAATTTAGTTTATAACGCCAAAGATAAAACTGATAAATATGAAAAAAAATCGGGAGTTTATAGGTTAAAATGCTCGGAGTGCAATAGCACATATATAGTACAAGCGGGACGTAAATTTAGAACTAGGTACCTTGATTACAATAGATTCTTCAGGTTACAGAAAGCAGATTCTACTTTTGCTAATCATATCTTAGAAAGTGGACATAATATCCCAGATATTAATAATATGAAAATCCTACACTATGCCAGCAAAGGTTTAAAACTGAATTGGTTAGAAGAAATAGAAATTTATAAATACAACCATAGTGATAATTTTAGCTTGTTAAATGATCAAGTAGATATACTATATTCCCCTCGTTTTACTGTTACCCAAATTAATTAACACCCTGCACAATAGTTCTTAATAATATTCATGGAAATTCCCACAATTTGATGGTCGGGATTCCACCATTTGTGAAACACGTTTCTTATAAATATTAACTACCTGTTTATTGTCATAACACTTAGTCTATGTATTTGTATAGTATATATGTATAGGAACAGAATGTTTGTATTTTATTCTTAGTTGAATCATCGTTTGAAAATGACATAGTTGTCGAAACTGCAGTCACGCTTCTGTGAAAATATAGTGGTATAAGAACGTAGTAGTTGTTTTACTAATTTCCATTGTGAATCATAAACTACCACAGAGTAACGGCTTCCTCGATTAATTTCTTGATATTATTTAACGCAAATAATATATAAAATGCCTTCATTGATTATCTATTTACATATTTATTTTCCCACGATGGAAATGAAAATACGAGTATATGCTTTTGATATCACAAACTAATAATATCATTATAGAGACATTAAGTTCTTCAGCAGTCGATAACGCTAAGTAGATCAACTTTCAGTATATTGAAATGTCAAATGGATGATTAAAAGATAAAGGTAAATAACTTGTGTTACTATTTTTATATTTTATGAAGCTTGGACCACTTCAAAGCAAATATTCATTCATAGTGTTAATAAATTAACATACGTCGAATGTGGTTATGTCTTCAAATACATGAGAAACATTAACCACAATGTATTTTCAACCAATTAATTGTTATCCTTAGTTGTACTTTTACTGAAAATTATATGAATATCTGGTGAAATAATCGTAACCGCTCAAGTATGTACGTATTTACGGAACTCGCAACAAATTACCAGATAAAGATAAGCATTGGCATCGATATTGTGTATTTTTTACATAAAGAATGTCCATCTGGTTCGTAAAAGATTTTTACAATCAATTTAATGCAACGAAATTAATGAAATATGTTAATTAAGCTAATTATACAAATTGGCTTAAAAATAAATCACGGATTTTGACAGCATTATATTGAAATAACTGTATATTTTAATGTCCTTAATCTTTTGTTAGATAAAGTGAAACCTTTTAGGCAACATGTTTTCAATAAGAAGACAAATATTTTATTACTTTTCTCATTCAATTTTAAGAAAAATGAGGATTTATTTAAAAGAAAGTAAAAATATTCTGTTCCAATTGGTCTATTATCTTCATTTATGAAATGTTTTAACCGTAAATCTCTCATAATTGTCGAGCTTATTAAAGTCGATTTATTTATATTTACATATTTTTTTTAGATGGTCAACAGAAATTTTCCTAATATGGAAATTGATATTCTTAATTTCGACACAATGATGAAGAATGGTTGAATGTCCTGTGTGTCGCAAAAGCCACTGAAAATAATGTGTGGGAACCAAGGATATGTAAATTTGTTTTGCAAATAATATTCTATTATTAATACATATCTACCAAGTAGGCTTCGATTCTATTTCACATCCATGGTCATGGTGATTTTAACCCTTGCCAAAAATCATGAGCAGAAAATCAGATATGCCATATTTCCCTATAGAATTACGATGCAGCAGTAGCATTAATAGAGATAAAGTACGCCTTTCTAGCTAGTTGCTTTCATAGAAATCTATATTCGCCTTTCAGAAAGTGTTGTATAAGTGTAAGTACAGACACACCAGTTTGGTGTAAATACTACAAGGCCGTGGTAGAATTTTAAATTTCGTTGGTGTGAATTTGCATACCAGTAATGGAGTAATATCAACACGACATCTAGTACAAACTTCTACAGCTTTAGGTATGAACTTTACTTAAATTTTTACTTTTCCGAACTCAACTATACCTTAGCGGAAAAGAATAATCATTTTTTTAGCGTTTATTTTCTATTTTTCGGCCTAAAAACTAAAAAAATGGTTTTTAAAAAATTGTTGTCTGTGTGTGTGTCGTTGTCGTTGTCGTTGTCGTCGACATTTACTCTTGTTAGCACGATAACTTAACTAAATCGTGTCATATCGATCGGGTTTTGACTAATTCTGATCGGGGACGTCTCCCAGACGACACCTATTGATTTTGAGGTGGATAGAACACACTCTACCATGTTCATGGGTCATGAGAAGGCACAAGGGTGGACTATTTGAAATTTTTTTTTTTTGTTAGCACGATCACTCAATTAAATCGTGTCGGATTGATCGGGTTTCGTCTAACTCTAAGTAAGGACATCTACCAGACGACATCTATTGATTTTGAGGTGGATAGGACACACCCCATGCTATCCATGAGTCATGAGAGCACGATGGTGGACTATTTGAAAAAAGTAAAACTGTCGCATAAAACACATATTCTGCATTTATGTGTTAGTTTATTTTTTCTCAGTCACTCAATTTCGAGATAGCGATGTTTTATGTGCGGAATCGGTTTTAAGGTTTTAAAACTGTTTATTCACCATGTATTGTCCATACTATACAATGAAGCAAATTCAAATGCCTTTGAAATATCATACCCTTTATTACATTTTCCTTATTAGTATACTAAGTTAATTTCTTTATTGCACTAATGAAATATTGATGTATATCTATGTGTTCGTACAAGTACAAAAACTATTTATATGTTCATAAAGAACGCAACTAAATTCCTCTCATATTTAAAATAGTATCTGTATTATTGAGCTGTCCAATTGTATATTACGATCCTATCATAACGTGAATGACCTACCCGGTTAATAAGTAATACGAGCAAGCAAATCGCAATAATATTGCGCCTCCCCCTCACTCATATCGAAGGCACCTCCGGAGTATGCCTCTAGAAGCTTGGGATCAAAAAACTAAAAGTTACCACGTTGTTCGCAAGGGTCGATTTACCATACTGATTTTGTCAAAATGCCGAAATTTGAATGAAAAGCATTTCGTACATCTACCTAAAAATTTCGTGACACACACACACGAAAACAGCCGTTTAGTAAATATAGATATGTGCTTCGTTGACATCTAGATGCCTTTGAATATTCGCTAATAATTTCTTGCTGAAAATAAAAATTATACTTTAAACAGTATTAATATAGTAGTATGGTATACCCACCAACATCAAGAATGCACCCAATTATTGAATTCATTATTTAACAATTGGTCACATTCTTGATAAAATTAACGTGTTCTTATTGCTAAGTAGACATCTGATATCTATTAGTTTTGGTAAACTTGGCAATGACAATAGCTATGTCTGTTTCTTAGGATAACTAATTTACGAATATGCACAATACTTCAAGTTTTGACAATTGTTAATAATTCTTATTAGAACTTAGATCTCGCTAAAAATATTTTTTTAATATTCATGGCAAAATTTATATATTATTATGGTCTCCTTTTTGTTCTATTTATGTTTCGCTGTGATGTAAAGTAGCGGAACATAAATATAATAAAATAGGTTACTATATACACATACATAACATCTCTTCGGTGAAATCATCCAGCGATTTATAAAATTCATCTTTAAAAAAATATAATAATAAGCTAACACAATTAATTTGCTTCTTGAGATACATATTAGCACTTTGGCATACGAGGGAGTACCCACAACAAACAAGAATTACTAATTTTTACATGCATGTACTACATACATAGAATTTCGTCCACACATAACTGCAATTCTCTATTGTATAATTTCGATTTTAAATAGTTTTCTGTTTTCTAACATAGATGAACATACGTTTGTAATGTTTTCCGGCCTTCTAACTTGATAGTGGGATTATATGTATCCTAGAAGAATATAAAAATTAAGTCAAAAATAAATTTAGTCCTCGGTCTTTTATCACTTTTGTGATGTCAAAAGAAAATACATGATTTTTTTACTCTTTAGATTCAATATTATAGAAAAATATGTTCTGAATAAATAACAGTTAAATATTTAATAATTACCTTTGTCACCGATTTCATCTTTCTGATATTACAATATCTAATTATAAACAATTGCCATGTCTATAACTTTACTATATAAGAGAACATAACTAGTTATCATTATTATAAAATATATTTGTATCATAATATAATCGAACATACTTCTTCTAGCCTACTATCATGTTTTCATGATGGCTACCGACTTCTAATATCGCTAGGATACAAGACCAATTTGTTTTAAAGACATCTAATTAGAGATGTCCTTAATTTATCAACATATTTCACTGAATATTTAGCTAGATACCACATCGCATGGGCTACAAAACAAAACTAAAAATAACCCACGGGTTACGGATATAGCCGAACAGGTGCACTTCGAATTAAAACTGTAAATTAACTTATTAGTGAAATGTTTGATAATACTATTTCTTAATGTTTTATTTCTTCTGGCTTAATCTCACGAAACCCACACATTTTTTGAATAATTAACTACTTCGCAGATAAGTGTTAGAACACACCTACTGGCTTCTATTCATCACCACAGGGATCCTGGGCTCTTGAGGCCTTATACATCACTCCACTTAAAACGCGGATTCAAAGTAAATATAACTGGGTACAAATATGGATCAAGAAATCAAACATATTTTGATAACTTAATTAAATAGAAACTATGTAGCGGTTAACATTACGTAGCATACGCTTTTGAATGTAACCACTTAATACAACAATAAATAAAGACAAATATAAAGATTATATATTGTGTGAAAGATACAATAAAGTTTGACGTAAGTGTTCATATATTAAGAAATAGTACAGATAGTACAGGACCGACTCAATCTTTCGTAAGTCAAAGTGCTATAAAAGAAATTGAGGTTTCACAGAAAAGCTACAATAAAAGCTCAAAAGCTTTTTGGGTCTTTATAGTTCTCCTAATTTATAAGTAACGCACGCTTTCACGACTTTTAGCGTATCATTTTTTTGTCATTCTCAGTTAATGACCAATAAAACTGATTGGTGTATAAGGGTGACCTGCTTTTAAGTACCAGTTTACTATCGACACTCATGTAGGTAATGAAGCTAGTCGTCCGCATTATAGCAGACCGTGTATGATTTTGGCACCGTGAAACATGAACCGAGTTTTGAAATTGAGTTATTCGCAATGATTGACACAATTGTATGATAATTGGTATCTTAGTCGGTAAAAGTACATCCTATTTTCGTAGTATTTTAACAAAATATTTATACAAGTATGTAGTCTGTATACAAATTGTATGAATATATACAAATATGTATTCCGTAAGAGCAGGACAGGATTGGGGGAAAAACGTGAGGTTGGAACAGACACTAGCAAGGGTCGAGGTAGCCCACACAATATGGTTTTACTGCCTCTAGAGCATCAAGGAGATTGAACTATAGCTGAATTTTATATATATATATATATATATATATATATATATATATATATATATATATATATATATATATATAAAATTCAGCTATAGTTCAATCTCCTATATATATATATATATATATATATATATATATATATATATATATATATAGCGAGGTTCTACGGCCTTGGCGCTTCTCGCATCTCGACTTCCAGTAGTCCCTATCTTGCCAATCTCCTTCCTGAAGTCCTTTGGCCTCCATAGCTTCTTCTACATCCTCTTTCCAATTTCTAGGTGGTCTCCCTCTTCTTCTGCGTTCTGGTGGTAATCCAGCTCCATACTTTTTTGGGCCGTCTATTGTTTTCCATGCGTTGAAGGTGTGCATACCATATTAGTCGTTTTGTTCCAATTATGTCCAATATATTTCCGTTCACATTCATGATCTCTCGTATTCTCTCATTCCTAACGTGGTCTGATTTTGAGATCCTTGCACTTCTTCTCCAGAAGTCCATTTCGAGGAGTAGTAATTTCTGGCGGTCTCTTTTGTTCAATTCTCATATTTCGGAGCCATATGTAGAAATACTCTGCACAATAGTTTTATACAAGGTGGTTTTAGTTTTCTTGTTAATATTTTTACTCCACAACAGTGAATTTAGTTGCCGGATTGCTCTTCTTTCCTGTCCTATTTTATTTGAAATATCCTCGCTGCTTATTCCGCTTGAGGAGAGAATTACACCTAAATATTTAAATGAGGAACAATGTCTTGTCATGCAGTTATCTAGATTTAGGTCGCTTTGATCATTTTCTTTGCCTGCTATCATATATTCTGTTTGTTCAGTATTTATGATGAGGCCCCACTTCTCATACTCCTCTTTTAGTTTGCGCAGTATATAGCCTACATCTTCTCTATCTGTAGCCATCACTACTTGATCGTCAGCGAACAATAAAGTGTATAGCGCCGATGGGTATACCCATACTGCCACATTTTCGCTTCCAATGCCTTAGTGGTTCTTCCAAATAAATCTTGAATAATAGCGGAGCCAGTGTACATCCTTGTCTCAGGCCTTTAGATACCTCAAAGTCTTCGGAAACTTCACTATTAACTTTCACTGCACTGATACATCCGCAATATAGTTTTTTCACCGCGTGAATATAGGTTCTTGAATTTTTTTTTCAAATTGGAAATTCTTGGTGCAACCATATACTAAATTTAAAATTTTTACAGAAGAGCGCAATATGGAAAAATTGTTATATAGCTAGGTGCTATTCTCTCTCATGAAGGATGTAGCATAATAATGGTCTAATGTGGCTTACCAAAATCGATACGTATTTTTATATATTAGAAAGTATTCACGATATTTACGACAAATAATGCCTATGGATAAAGTTAGAGTGGTTTTGTAATGACCTCTCGAATGAAACCAGTCCCGATGTTAGCTAGTAATCATAAAGTAACCACCATAAATTCATCATTTATAATCAGAGTAAATGTTAAATATCGCGATGGATTTTGATGATGGTGTGATGAGGTGCAGGACTCAGATTATAAGATATGGATAAAATCAATGTATTTTGTCTTTGTATCAGTCCCAAATCCCATAAAGCCATCATCACTTTATCAGAACTTATAATGCAGAATCTTATTCTAACTTACAATCAACTGCGGGCTATGGGTGTCTCGTCGCTTCACAACGTTTATTAAGTGGAAATCAATTTGCTTTACAATCAAGTTCTGCGACGTCATAGTTCTTGTTAAAGATAGGAGTGATTTAGGAACTTTCAGGGAGTATGCAAGATAAAGGAGAGGTGGCAAATGATCCTTCATTAGCAGAGATTTGCAATTATGTGTTTCATCTCTGCTTTTCATAAAACATTTTTTCCATATACATGTTTTCATGGAATGCTTTATATACTCAATATTAAATATATTGAACAGCGTTGTATTTGGTAAATGTGTTACAAATAGAATACAAATTAGCACTTAAATATAGAAATTGGACTGATGCCGTTTATTATATATAAAAGCAATATTATTTAATTTAATAAATTGATCATTATTTTAGTCTTAAAAAATGTTTACAAAAACTAAATTTAATACAAAGTATTTAAGTTCAGTCTAAAGGAGAAAAGTACATTTATATCTAGTTTCCGACATACAACCGATTTAACTTCTATAAAGGGCATCACAAATTGAACTAAACATCCCATCGATAAACCTGTGCTGCTTCTTCTCGTTAACATATTTTTGTCAGACAGAGAATTTAATAAATGACGGCTCATTGTGTAGAAAGTATACTATTAATGAAACCTAAAATTGAAGAAAATTATCTTCCAAAATTCGATGGAATAAAGCAATTCGGAACTACAAGAAATTAGTTGACAGTATTATATGAAAATTTATGATATGGTCTTCGGTACTCCTAGAGATTTGGCGCAATATGACCACTATAACAATAATAATCGATAGTAATACTAAACGTCATATGAAACTTCGCTTTCATAAATCCTCAATGGCACTTTAAAAAATCGGAAATCAAACTCTGGTCACTAATAATGCGTTTCATATGTTTCGCAGGTATGTAAACAAAATTAGTATCACTAAACTAAAAAACAAACAATGTCACAAAGCAATTTTTTTACAATTATATATGAAAAAGAGTATTTTAATTCATCCGAAAGCATAAAGAAATTTTGAGGTGCAATCTAGGAATAACCTAAAGACACAGTATATAATATTACATAGTAGGAAGCCCGGATGTAGTCCTAATACATTACATCGTATATTCGGCGGCTCCCCCAACAGTATCACGGAAATTGGACGTATATAGTCACTGGAATTTCCAAAAAAACAACAATATTTATTAGAGATTCGTACTTTACGTGCTATACATGATGTTGGTTACTTTGTATATTCATACTAGTTTATAATTTGCTAAATGTTCACGGTGGCTTTTACGTCCATGCCAATTATCAGTTTTAATTTACCAAAACAAATTGAAAACGAAATAGTATTAACCATCGATCATTCATATAATTAATGGTGTTGACAAGTACATAGGAAATAAAAATATATTAAATAAAAATCTATTGATCACTCGAAACCTAGGTTTCTAAATTCCTTTAATATGTTTTGCAGTACATTTTGTTGTGGTTTTATAAGTGTACATCCGAAGATATAGTTCTTCACAACGTATTTAAATAGTAATATTCAAACAAGTAAAGGTATTATTCTAATGGAAACTAATAATCAAAACGTATACAAAATAATACACTCGAGACTTAATATGCAGAGAAAGGAAAAATAAAATACCTAATAGTTGTTTTAACATTACATTATTTGTTAACCCATGCATAGTGAGAGGTAGACGAAATAAATTCTGTGTCTACTTTTTCTCTAATTAATAGCACACTCTATTATTACAACGTTGTTCTTATTCTCTTAAATATGGACAAGCATAATTTGTGGCATTTCAAAGCTAATATAATTTTACGCATATATAATATCTGATTATTTCTTGGATGTACAAATTGCAATTTTCAATCTTTAGTCTTTAGTTCAATAAAAATTTCAAGTTCTTCTCTAGGCAAGTTTATAGGTTGCTTAAAATAATGTTTTTACTTCATGTTTTCAGAAATTATTCAGGACTAAAAGAACGTACACTGGAACATTATAAAGTTTACTAAAAATGTTTCTGAATATAATGTCTTTATTTTCAATTAATTATTATTTTTTATTTATAGATTAGTTACTATCTTTAACTTAACTTTATTCACTAAGGTTATTAAATAGCATTAAGTGTATACAACTTATAAAAGAAATAATCAAAATTCTAATTATCTATTCAGCATTTACTCTAGTTTACTTTCTTAGCATTAGGAGGATACATCGTATTTTATCTTTGTACATAGAAATATTAATTAGTATTGTGTAGTGTAAACAAATAAAAATTATTGTTTTAAGTCTTCGAACATAGTTGCAGTTTCTTTTCTATGATATTTAACAGAATGTGACTACGAATATGACATAATCCGTATATTTGTAATAAAGTTGATAACCGTTTTTCAGTTATACATATTTTATCCTTCTTTTATATATCATCTTTTCGGGTTTTCAGGGTTTTTTATTAAAATCCTGAAATACATTCATTCTGAATTCTATAATAAAACTATTTCAGCACAATATTTCTCCTCCTCCAATACCCCTAGAGTGACAGTTATCCCTTTACAATTTTTAAATTGACTACGGATATATGTAATATCTCATTCATTTTTACTTTTCCGCACTCCACTATACGCGGAAAAGTAATGTAATCGTGTAAAATTTTTTTTCCAGCATTTATTTTTCGTTTTTCGGCTTAAAAGCAAAAAAAATGGTTCTTAAACCATTTTGTGTGTATGTGTATCGTTGTCGTCGGCATTAATAAAATTTCTTGTTAGCACGATAATTCAACTAAATCGTGTCGGATCGATCTCGTTTTTATTGGTTCTGATCGGGATTTTGAGGTGGATAGAACACACTCTCCCATGTTCACCAGGGGTCATGAGAAGGCACAATGGTGCTTTCGAGAAGAAATTTCGAGAAAGAGATGTTCTACGTGCGAGAAAGTCAGTTTTAAGGTTTTAAAACTATTTATTTTTTTATTCTGTCTGCAACGATATATGCGGTTTTTAATTTGTCATTTTTTTGGAAAAATATTACAATTTCTGTTTTATCGAATTTCATTATGAATTCAATTTTAAAATAACGTAGTTCAAACTGGAAGCTCATACTTTTTGGCTTTAATTATATAAAGCATTAATATTAAGCGTTGTTGAATTTTCTGTATAGCGTATCATTTATCACATGATTTGATTACTTCCCCAGCTTATTATAATATCATTGCTTATTATAAATAATCATTTTCAATCATTGTTGGAATAACAAGTCAATAATATTCAAGTATACCCAATAGTATCGCCTCCATAAAAATAATCAAGCGAAATCAACTCGAGACAACGGACTGGCTACTCGATTCAAGAGGCTACCTCAATCAAAATCTTGACTGAGATGGATTTTTACTTTCACTATAGCTCCGTTCCACTAATACCAACTGTTATCTGTGAATTTAATTAAAATTGCCGTCACCAGAAAGAACTATGGTGACGGTTCTCTTCATAACTCTGAAACTAGAAGTTGTATACAGAATACAAACCGGTCACCAGTTTCGTCATCTAACTAGGCCATCAACGAAATATGGTTCGATCATTTGATAATTTATAATTTCAGTCCAAACAGGAATGCACAACATTTAATAGCCTCATACTGCTGAATAGAGAATTAATAATGCTTTGAAATGAAATTATGCAATTTATACTTACACCCATTTCATTTAAACGTTTTAAAGGGGTAAGTCTTAGGGGTATTCATTAAGATTAATTAATAATCATATTAATAATTTCTAATATAATTTTAATAATCTAAGATGGGAGTCAGTTCTCTGCTAGTATTTGGTCAGGTTGTATACATCCAAATTAAAAGAGTGGGGTGGGCCGTCGATGCCTCAGTCCGCCTATTTATCCGTTTTAGTAATTTTTAACGTCAAAACGAATCGAAAAAACATCGTTTTCCAATCAACGAAATCATATGAAATTTAAGAGAAGTAAATACTCGTATTATATTAAGTAATAATGTGAATTAAAATTTAGTTTTAAAATTAATTTTAAATAGAAATTTTTAATCACCTCTAGATGATGCCATCTTGGTTCGCAAAACGCGCATCGAGAAACATGTAACTTTCGGTGTTCGTGGAAAGTTGGTTTGTTGTTTTTACTGCTGCATCGAAAGTTTCACCAATTGCTTATGATTCTATTATTAGCAATTTGGATCAAGTTTTCCCTAAAAGCAGAAAAATACTGTTTTCAACTATTTTCACAAATTTCAATCCTCTGTCAGCTACTTATGCTAGAACAAACGTTCGAAAGAAAATTCAGATGAGAGGTAATAGAATACTAGATAGGGCTGGAAATATTGCAAATGAAACCCTTTCTTCGTCTTTCTGATCTAGACGTGTACTTTACATTTCTGGTATCTTGTGAAATTTGCGAATTATTCCACTTACTCACCTATCGCCTTAGTGATACTGTGTTTTGGACAATCATAATTTTCTAGAAACGTTTCAGTATATTTCCAACTGAATTCAGTGCATTCACACATCAGAGATTAACTCTCCTCAAATATTAAGTGTTTTAAATAGTAATTTATTTATAGATTGGATACATTTTTAATTACCTTGGTTATTGATATCTGAAAAACGTTACCATGTCAATACTATTTTATCAACAGCAATAATATACCATACATATAATATACAGGGCTTATATCCTTACGTATTCGTTGATATTTAAAGGTATTTACTGTCAGTCACCTTCAATTTAACATTTACCTCCAACATAAATATTCGTTATTCCACTCAAATTAAGACAGTGTCAATCCCTATATTATATCGACAATGACTAAGGTGCGGTAAATTTGTACAAAATAACTTAAATACATTAAACTTCTGATCGTCTGATAGCAGTCCTTAAATAGAACGAAATGTAATCTTGACTTTTAGTTAACGTATAAACAAGTAAGACTAAAAATTAAAATCCTTCATTAAGACATTCATTTTAGTCATTTCAGTCAATATTTTTAAGAAAGGTGGCAAATCAGTTTTCGTAATTTCTACATTAAACATATAATACCAATAAACATATAACAATAATTTTTTAAAGAATTTTAGAAATTTGTAATTACCACATAATCGTGAAAATATTTACCTGTTTTCATATACAGAATATTATGGAGTTTGTTATACTCAAGATACTTATAGAAATGGAACTATATGAAATTCCTTTTCCTTCCGATTTCATGTATATAATTTTCTCTAGACCGAATACAAATTTGTGTTTATTATCTCTATCATCAAACTTTTCATTTCCATAACTGAATTCAATGAAATACCTACTCTAGTTGCTTAATTTCACATTGCATACTAAACAAAAAAGTAAATGTTACCTTTATCCACCCACAACTTTGAAACCCCGTTTTACTTAAAAAATTGGCCAACTTCGTTTTTTCCTCTTTAATTATATAATGTTTGCCTCATCCCAATTTGATGAAACTTCTCCTATAGTTAGTAAATCGGCGGTAATACAATAAGAATGGCACGAGAAATTCGGTTCTTAATTATCTAATAATTTGCGGTAAATTACTTCTCAACATTGCAATTATTATGCAGTACGCCACAACCAGATATACCTGGTCTAGTCTGTGTAAAGTTTCCTATTTTTATTTTTCGTGTATATTTATTAAGACTTATATTGTGTAGAATTGCAAGTAATTTCGTTGACATATAACACACCTTAACTATAGCGTAACTGATTATTTCGTTATGGCAAAGTAGTGCTGGTAAGGTTAGGAAATTACCAAACCAAACCTATTGGAAACAAATCAGTTGTCTGCGAGGAGTGTACCTTGTTTATAATACCATATAATTATTGTGAATTTTAGTCATGCAAGTAAACATGATCCATATCCGCCATTAAGTATTCTACGCAAGGTCATTTGCAACATCGTGAACGCTAAAGGAAATAGCAATAACACTGTTAATGTTCCTACACCTTTAAAGTTCATATCGCGTTATTGCCGATATAATAATTATTATTATCAGGTTCAAGAAAAGTTTAGATTGAGTTTAGATGAATCGAGAGAAATTATGTTGATGCTAAGATAAATATTAATTTATTTAATGGCAAATTTAACTAGATGTACTTTAGTTTATTTATAAAAGCTTTAAAAGTATAGAATGGTTTTGCTTTAATCTTTTTGGTCTATTTAATTTTATAGGACTTTCGTAAAAGAAAGTCGTAATATAAAATAAATTTAATAGCTTTGGGTAATACGGGGTAGTAATATCCCATAATGTTAATTAAATTAAACTTAACAGGAATATATATATATATATATATATATATATATATATATATATATATATATATATATATATATATATATATATATATATATATATATATATATATATATATATATATCTCCACATTCACCACACATTAGAGATTTAATATTTTACTGTCAACTTCTCTGTTACACAAATATGTATAGTAGGCGAGTTCTGTTATTGATAAAGTAAAACCAATACGTCCTCGTCGTGGTCGGTCAGATGAAAATATTGTCTCAGTGAGAGAAAGTGTACGAGAATATCCAAACACGTAAATTCGACATCATGCACAATAATTAGCAAGAGCCACCACACATCGGATTTTAAAGAAAGATCTGCATCTTTCAGCATACAAAATTCAGTTGACGCAACAATTAAAAGTTACACACCATTTATAACGTCGTACATTTGTTAATTGGGTGTTAGAAGGGAAAGAGGGTGATGTTAATTTTTGCATCAAAATGTTTTTTCTGTGATGAAGCACATTTTTGTCCTGGCGGATACGTCAACAAACAAAATTGTTGAACTTGTGCTAAAAATCCACATGCTGTTCAAGAAAAAGAAATGCATGCACAGATATACAGTTTGGTGCACATTTTGGAGTAATGGAGTAATTGAACCATACTTCTTTGAAAATGATGCCGCTAATGCTATCACAATAAATTTGGAACGCTATCGTAACATGTTAAGAAATTTTTTTTCCACCAAATTAATGATATGGATTCAATGGATGTGGTTTCAGCAATGCGCTGCAACTTGTCACAGAGCACGTTCAAACATAATTCGGTTACATAAGAAATTTCCTAAACTTGTTGTTTGCTGCGGAATGCTGACATCAATTGTCCTGCAAAGTCATGTGATTCAACACCACTGGACTTTTTTCTTTGGGGTTACGAGTATGTCAAGGGAAAAGTGTACGCCACTTAACCAGTAACAATCAATGATCTCAAAGCAAACATTCAACATATTGTTCGGGAAGTATAGCCAATTTTATGTGCCCATGTTATAGACAATTTTGCTTAACGAATGACATCATGCCAGATGTGTTGAGCCGGCCATATAAATGATATTGTTTTCCATTTGTAGCCATATCGTCTTCATTTTATATTGAAGAATAAAAAACCACAGTTTGTCAAATATTGCTAGTTTTATTCACATATCACATCCGATAGTTTCAAATGCGATACCTCATACTTTGCCCTAAATTACATAGCTAACATACAAATTAAATAGCCTTATGATCTTGAATACAACCAAAATGTTAACGCTATTTCATTAATTGCTAAATCAAGCGAGATATACGCTATTAATGGAACAACGTACCATCTGTAAAACTACATTTTTTTAAAGACAACATAACCTCACTTAACCTCGGCAAGAACTAGTAACGACCTCTGGGAAGTAGGCAGATTGAGACCCCGGCGGCAAGTTACATACCCTTCCTAAACCAAATTCCTTCCCAAGTTCGAACCGAGGAGTAGGCAGATTGACGCCTCGGTAAGAACACTTCCCTTGTCCTTTAATTATTGAAAATGGCTCCAATATCGGAGCCGAAATGTTAAAATAATCATAATTATAGACGCGGTTTAACTCGGGACTTTAGACATTTATTATTTAAAATTTATCATTTTTACGCATTGGATAATATTTTGAACATAATAAAATGATAAATCCTTTCACCTTTTATTTCCAAATACTTTGTCTGATCCCTCTATTTAGTATAAGGAGTTATATAAAGAGTTGAAGTCTTGAATTATTTTGTATTGTGCAAGAATGTGGGTTAGAAGTTGAAAATAAACTATTCACAAGATTATTATAACAGAAAATAATAGAAAATTATTAGAATATTTGAGCAAAACTAGTGCAATTCAGTTAATGCAATAATGGAATTTGTATTAAGAAATTGTTCATCATGCACTAATTTTGGGGAAGTGTGCACGGCATGTCTCTTACAATCTATGTTCTGGTAGTAGCAAGTGAAAAATAATTTTCTGAACTAAAATTAATATAAAAGTATTTAAAACATCCAATAGAGCAGCAGAGATTATTCGACTCCGTACCGCTTTCAAGTGAAAATGCGATTGCTTAAATAATATATTTACTGAGTATAATAAAACCTTCTCAACGTAAGGTAAGGAGTTTAGATGCCATATCTATATCCTAATAATGCATTTGCTTAAAAATTTTATTTTTTGTATTCTATTTTTTGGCTACCTACATTTTTATATATATTTTTTTATTTATTCATTAAAGTTATTCAATAAATACGATTATGTTTTCTGTGGACTACTTCCTTTATCTGTATTATAAGTTCCCATCCAAATTTTACACGTAATATAAAATCATATAACGCAAAATCGGTATATAAATATCATACAAAATTGCCTTGGATTTTCAATTGGAGTACGGACTCGTATTGACTTATCACGAGAGGCTCATGACTACATATGGCGTATATTTTACGCCACTGAACATAACTACATAGATAATTACATATAAATACATAATTATAAGTAGTGGTAATTAAATGTCTTTCTTATGACAATCCTGTCCTGAAGCTTGAGAAAACTATTTAATAGATATTTAGAATTTAGTATAAAAAACTGTATAACTAATATTCTAAAAACCATTTTTCTAGTCGATGCAAAACTGTCGGCTTTGTATTATATTCCATATTAATATATAATTTTGTTTACTCAAGCATTTACTTTTTCTCTATACACATAAATCGACTTCTATAACAAAAACAATCATAATATTCATTTAAATACTTAATGAAATACGATCCTTGTAATAAAAGTTTAACAGAATTGTTTTTCCAATAAACGTAAGCCTCAAGACCTTGGCGCAGAATAATAGCTTTTTGAAAAACTTCATGATTTGTAAAACATAAGCGGTTCCTAAATTTGATAATTAATCTGTGTTTACAAAATATTTAGTAGCGATTTCCTGGTTTTACGGTATAATACTGACATCAAGATAAATAACTATGAAAAAAACATTTAATTATTTAGTAGATGTTTCGCTTAGAGATTTCGAGTTTTTAAGATCTGCAATAGAATTGTTATAGAAGTTTTTCTCTATTCAGTATGATAAAATAGTAATAATTTTTATTCTTTGAACAATATTTTAAATCTGTGAATGAAACATACGAAGCAATTGGATTTTTACCTATTATTGCATAGATCTATAGTCATTCTAACTTTAATAACATTACTGATAAACATATTATTGGTATTTTATTCATAAAGGATAAACAATTTCAGGATTTGTAAACATATTAAAATATCTTAAAATAATCTTTTAAAATCTCTATAAGCTTCAGGATATTAAATATAATAATATTTAATAATATATAAAATAATTCTAAAAGGTCTTATGGGATTAATATTAACATAAAATATTTATTAGTATGACATTAGCCACCAGTATTAAGGGCAGTTAGTTCATACTGGATTGATAGAACACAATATTTAAATTTGTAAACTAAACAAAGTATAGCCAATAATGAAACCGAAATTTAAAATAGGTTATTCTATTTCTTAAATTGATAAAATATGTGAAGAAATATCTAATGACCTATTATGCAAAAATAAAGTAAAAATTAAAAAACTAATTCTTTAATTTTACAAATGAGTACAAAATTACTTAATGACTACTAAAGAGTTCAGGTACTGTTAAAAGTAAAAATGTCACTCTATGCTTTTCGTGTTTTTCCTATGTAAGACGGATTTTGTGTTAGTTTCAAATAAATTCTGTTAATAAAAGTTTATGACAATAAAGCAACCTGATTACCTGAGTTCTTGTTTCATGAACATATTTTCACATCGTCGAATAATTCGTTATAACTAGACCCTAATGTGTATCACCTTTTAAAAAAATTGAATTACTTGACATAGTTACTTTGGTTGCATCAATCGCTTTGGAGTAAGTCTCTATGTACGCATTACATTTACAACCAGTATTAATTATAAACTATATGTAGAATGAGCTAATTATTTGAATAATGTATTTATATTCATGCCTCGTTTGAACCCTAAATTTAATACCACGGTATTCACTAAAAGCTAACTTAAATTATGAATAGTAATATATAACACAACTGTACAAACAATTTTTTGTCTTTGTCCTAAAATTTATTTTAGGATTCTTCTATACTGCTCCAAAATAAAGGAAAAGTACCAATATTTCATATAAAGTTTGCTTTTGTGATAGTTATGATAATAACACATTTTTTGAGTTATCGTAGAAGTATTAAATGGTCCTGGTATATTTAAAAATACCGCCAAAAAATAAAGGGGTCGTAACTTTCATACAGTGTCTACAGATGTCACTTAAGTGATAAACAACAATTGACTGTTTTGTAAAAGACTCAAAGGGGTTAAAATGTCGTCGAGAAAGTGTAAATATGATGCTGATGCATTTTGTTATATATGTGGTATATTTATTAAAGTACGAGATATAAAATTTTATTTAAACGCATGTGAAAAGCTTTGTGAAGCCTATGAAGCCTATTTCAACTGCCCTGTTCGGAATCTAGACAAGCCCTGGGCTCCACATGTTGGCTGGGCTTATCCACATGTGTGAACCTATTGCTGAACCTGAAAATGCATTAATGCCGCCTTTACGCATCAAGTTAGGGATTATGAAACAATTCATAAAAAGGCTAGATCAAAAATCTGAAGCTATTATATTTTTACAAAACTTTTACCAAAATTGTCAGAAGCAAAGATTACATCTGCAATTTTTGTTGGTCCACAAATTAAAAAAAATTTTGCCAATGAAGAATTTCCAAAATTACTTACTAGTGCTCAAAAAAAGTTGCTAAGTTGGAATAATTTTAAAGCAGTAGTCTCTGGTTTTTTAGGGAATAAAAAAGTTGAAGATTGCCAAGAGCTAGTTGAAAACATGTTAGAAAACTTTAAAACTATGGATCGAAAAGTGTCTCTAAAAGTACATATGCTGCATGCTCATTTAAATAAACATGAAAACAACATCGGGGTGTACTCAGAAGAACAAGGAGAACGTTTTCACCAAGATATCATGAACTTCGAACAACGTAATCAGGGCCAATACAACGAAAATATGATGAGGGACTACATTTGGGGTTTAGTGAGAGAAAGTACTTAGGAACATGAAAGAAAAAGTAAAAGGGTTCACTTTTAAATACTTTTCCACTATTTTGTAATTTAATATGATAGTAAAAGTTGATGAGAATCATATATAAATATATTTGTTTCGATTTATCAATAAATAAAGATTTAAACTATGGATTTTCTAAAATATTGTTCAACCGTTCTCCTGAATACAAAAGCAAAGTTTATCAGGCCATATATTTTTTTTTTGTCTAACTGTCGATCAATCTATCGAAATTTCATACCCTCTTATTATTAAGTCAAAATTCATGTTAACCTGCGAATTGATATTAATTAGTATTATGTTAGATGAAAATAATAATAATATTTAATTATGAACACTTTGTAATAATAGTTGAATTGAAAATATAAATAATAACGTAAGTATAATGAAATATACTGTAATATATCGTAATAACATCGATGCATGTATAATAAAACATTATTTTCTTTTCTATTCTATTATTGTTGTGGATGTTCTATTTCTTTTATACAAAAATAATTGAAAGTCATGAAAATATATTTTCGAAACAGCTGTCATTTTTAAAATTAGAATCCCTGAATACATAATAGAGAACTATACATACTGAGGTACATACATTATATTGAGCTTATCCCTCCTCAGATAATTGAAATGCTTGCATTAATATAAAATTAAGACACTCAAATGTAATAGTTTGGAACTTTGTTCAGTTATAAAAGTTCACAAGGGAAAATTTATAATAGAAATATACATAAGCAAACTGACTTTGTCTGAAAAAAATTAATAGTCTACTTTACCATATGGTTAAATTACAATAAACATTTGGATTATGTTGATGTTTTTCAGATGCATATGCCTATTATTATTATTATTTGTTATTCTGCGCGATACTGAACATATGGTGAACATTAAAAATGTATCGGTTGAACTACTCGCATTAAATATTTCATTAGTCCTAATTACATTTCTCAGATCATACCGACATTTTCAGTTATGCCCCGCAATGCATAAAAAGCGAGATACAAGACAAGCTTTGTATGTATTGTAATTTTAACGGGATGGGATATATTTTTGGTGAAACACTGTCAGTGAAGCAGCCACAATAAATCAGTGAAATGCAGTTAAAACGTATATAAAAACAAACAATTCTAAATGTATACTGAATGTATTTACAGTATTAAAAATTTCGTTAATAAAATATATGTATTAAACATATGTTTATGTTACTTTTAAAAAATAAATGTTAATGAATTTATTGATATACACATATATAAAATAGTGGTATTAAACATTACACCAACTTAGTGTAGAATTAACTGCAAATCCATGGTAGAATTCTATCACCTAATAGTATGAACTTTCATTATCATAAATGAAGTAATTACATAACGCCTGGGGTAAAGTTCACGAGCCATTGATATAAGCTATCCATATTGTTAAAGAAATAAATCATCCTTGAAATAAAATACACTTAAAAATACTATTACATTTTTTTCTCTTTTGAGCAAACATTAGAAAAGAAATATCAGTGTATATATATATATATATATATATATATATATATATATATATATATATATATATATATATATATATATATATATATATATCTACGCAATGGTATAAGTTTGTAAAATATTTATATATTTGTGAAGAGTATCGTCAAATTCTTAAATACAATATTTTAAGTTCGTTATCATTTGGCAGTGTTTGTTTTATAGAACTTTCTATTTCAGTTCTCTGACCCAATCTATTTATTATGCTCCTCCGATTTAGACAATAAATATGCCTCTTTATTATTCAGCATCCTTTGGATATTTATTATACTTCTTATTATAAAGTAAGAATATAATTTTTACTGCTAACATTTTAATATTTAGAAACAGTTTTAATGTAGTAGAAGTGGTGTACCCTAATAATGTCTTAATTAAATAACTAGCTAGATTCCTGAGAAAGTAAATTATTATTAATAAGTAAATGGTAAAGAAGAAATAATACATATCTTGTTATATTGTCTAATATACTATTATATATTGTGTTTATATTATACGTCTATTTACTACATTGCTGTAAAACACAAATAGTACATACGATTCAACGAGATTCCCCAGCGAATTTACTAAAAATGAAGACTTTTAGGTATCTATTGTCCATCATCATATAATGTCTGTCTATTATTTTAATGAGCTTGGTCATCACTCTCAACATTTGCTTCTTAGAACAGACATATCATCGGCTAATATGCATATTATTCAAGAATTTCCAACAATTGCATTTCTTCAAATTATTAATTAATTTAATTAACTGTTAATAACTAATAATAGTGCATCTTATAAAATGAGGATTTTTAATAGTTTTTTTTTTCAAAAATAGCAATTTTAATTTAAAAAAACTTAACAGTTTATATTAACATTTATTATTGTTAATTAATAAAACAATGTAACATATGCATTTATATTACTTTATTTACTTCATTGTCATAAAACATTAATGTGTTAAATACATATCAATTCAGTAAAACTTTAGAAATTTTTCTCTCATTCAATCATGACGGTTCTAAAAAAATGCCATCATCCTTAACCCCCTTTTTTCTTAATTTAATATTTCCAATATGAAATAAAGTATGTGTATAAAACTAATACAAATACACTGTGATGTATTTGTATTAGTTTTAATACGTTTATTAACAATTATAATGGTATTTAATTTTATCATTGACATCGGTGTTAAGTTTTATATCATAAATAGTGAAATTTATTTACCGTTTTCAAACGACTTCAAGTATGCGGTATAAATAATTTGAAAAATTACAACCACAATTAAGAAATCATATAAGAAGGTCAGAAACAAATGTGGTCAATTGACGACGAAACCCTTAATGAAAACCTTATTGTATTACAGGAAATCTCAAAATTTGAATATATAAAATATCTCATAACATTGGATCGTTCTAAATTATAGTATACGGTATATAAGGATTTTTATATTTAAGCCTTATTTCCCTCAGATATACTACACATTACAGAACGTATTCTTCTAATAAGCATACTTATTAGAAGTGAGCATTTCAAGATTACAATGTGGCCTACTTTTCTTCAGTATTCCTCCAATATTATATAATACGCACAATGAATTAGGATAACAGTTGTCAATGTTTATAACTAAACCCGTAATATAGGAATTCTCTGTATTATGAGTACATCAATTATAGTAAATCTTTTTTAGCATATGAAATAGTTATAATATTCATCATAGTTTCATATGCAAATAAATACGTTCATCTATGTCATTGTACTTTAGTATAGAAGCTATGAAGATTGTACGTGTATGAACTGAAATAAATAGATTTTGCAATAATAATAATCGTAAATTTTATTTTTAGAGCAAAGTATAACTTTGTAATATTAAGAACAGATATTGACAAAATAATTAGTATTATTTAATTAGTATTAGTAGTTTACTAGTGGTTTTTACGATAAACAATGAATAAACTTTATATGGTAGAAGTCTATTCAATTCAAGACTAGGAATTTATCATAGAATATCTTATTTAGACAAAGAAAACGTTGTATTAGAGAAATATGTCTGTATATCAATTTTACTGTGCTTATTACACAAAAACAATGACAGCGATTTTTGGCTTTTACAGTTTATTTCGTCGCTATTTGCCAAATAAAAAATCTCAAAACATATCTTTGACTTGTTTTATGGCTAGGCCCAAGTAGACTCTTCCGTTTATCGGCGAGATAAGACAGGTTTTTATTTGGCAAATAGCGATGAAATGAATAGTAACTGGAGTTTCATATACGAATATATACAAAGTGTTTTAAAACAACGAGTAATTTTTGTTTAATATAGTGAATAATAATGAAAATTAGGTTCATAAATGCATAAAATAGAAGTTATCAAGCCTTTCATTTTATTTAATACATCCTCCGACCATTGAAGGAAATTTTTAATTGTTGACATAATCGACTGTGCGTCGATTTCTACATACATCACCATTTATTGATAAATTACCAAAAAAATATTTTGAATGTAAAGTACGTGAGAGTATAATATACTGTAGAGTTTAAGTAGCTGAGAGTAAAAAAATAATTAATTGACTAACATAACACAGTGGCTAACATATAACAAGCAGTTATAAAGTAATGGCGCTAATAAAACAACGTGATGTCCCTCAGTCGCGGTTTCTGATTGATTTATACTCGATGGTATGGGCTTGTAATATATCTTTCCAGAGTTACAGTTAGTGGATAATCCATGTTTTCATGAATTTTCATTGATGAAGTACATCAATGTAACTGTAGATGATACACGCAATTAATCAGTGGTTATATAAAGTGATACTTTTAATTATGCATTGGTTAGAATTGAATCATACCCTGGGAAGGGGCTGCAACCTTCAACTCAACCTTCAACAAAATACACTATACAATAACCACTTTTCCACGAACACCTAATATTACACGTTTCTCGGCCATTTCGCCAGATAGGTTGGTAGTATCAAAAGCTGATTTTGAGTTTTATTCATCTCCTGATGATATCAGTTTGGCTGGTGAAAAATAGTTGTTGCTGCATCGAAGGTTTCAACCCTTTCCCATGATTGAGACGGCCTCACAGTCAACAGAGTTGAACCTGTATCGTAAGTGTACTGCTAGGATTAAGTTATTAGATACAAATATCTCGTTTCTAAAATCTTGAAAATTTTCCACTGTACTGGTCATCGCTTTAATTGTCTATTTATCGTTGCACGTTATTTTAATTATATCTACATATATAATTATCATAATACAATGTAATAGACCACTATACGTTTATTGTATTAATTCTTGTACCTATTTGTTCAATTGAATAATAGAGCAAGTTTTGTTTAAATATATACTTGTGGACCATATTATCGACTTGTTTTCGTCAGATTGAATTCGTCAATTTTCTACTTATATTTGAATTTTATCCAGACCTTGAAATTATTCGACACTATTCTTGGTGATTTCTTTACATTTGCTGTGTCATCAGCAAATATAGCTATTCAATGTTCATACTACTAGATAGATGACTGGGTAACAATTCTATAAATAACATACGGTACTGATCTCTCCTGACCACTCTTACCCAAGGAATTTTAGATTTCATAGGACAGAGTATTAGATCTTCTTAAATTTTCATCAAGAAATATCTATTCATATGCTATATAGATTATTAGAAGATATTGATTTTGATTTACGCAGTATGTATCTATGTCAAATTTTGTCAAAATCCTGTCCAATACCAAGAGATTCTGCTGATCTCTAACTTTTGTCTTTAAGTAAGTATTTGCCTTATTTTATATGTTCAATTTAGTGATAAACTAATAACTCAAACTTATTATCAATAGTTGTCATACAGCTTTAATATTATCGAGAGTATGCTAATAGGTATATGGGAATTCGTGTTCTTTAATTTTTCCTGATTTTAAGATCATAAATCATGTTCGCCATCTGCCACTGGTTTAAAATATATCCAAGACTATCGATAACATTGAAGAGTTGTGTAACTTCATTACAATTTCAAATAGTTCTTTTAGTATCCTACCAGTTATTAGGTCAAAATATGAAGCTTTGTTTGGATTGATTCTTTTGTTTGCAGTGAATTTTGCTTCAGTAATAAAAGGTGGTTTGAAATTCTTATTGTTCTGGAGTATCCAAAATCGGTTTCTTCGTCTGCTGAGATTTATGATTCATAGATCTGAAATACTTAAATTCAGTGTATCGCAAATGCTTTGTTTATATTATAGAAAAAATGCAAATTATATTTCATTAAAGTAGGTTATAGTAGCTATATAGTGTATAAGAGATGTCTAGAGAGATGTACTCTAGTAGTCGTGTTCGTGGTGTGTGGTGTGCTGAAATAGTGTCGCTGTTCAAGAAAAGTTGCATTCTGTATTAAGCAATTGTGCATGTGCAACAGTATTAAGAATATTGAACGGACTAAGTAGCTCTGCTGGCGTTAATTTCATCACATAATTTCGTTCTTACGGACTCATATCTCGCAGAAAAATCACTTTCTATATTTAAAGTTTTCATACAACTAGACTATACAAATTTATAACATATATAAAATAAAAAAATGTATATAAAATTGTATATAAAATGAAGATTGCTATCTAAAAAAAATATGACACCAAAGTTGGATGGATAATAAGGATAACGTCAGGCGGGTTAATGAGCATCCTAGTGTCTCATTCGTCAGCTATTATAAGCACTAACATAAACAGAGATTGGCTACCAAAATATAGTTTAGACACATATGGTTGCGTATGCGTCACAGGTAACAATTGTATAAATCAATCAACTGACATTTTTGAACAGTGTCTTGCCGAAAACACATTTTAGGATAACAGTTAGTATAATACAAATCCGTCAACCTATGACAGAGTAATGAAAAGGTTCTCTACAAAAACATTCAATGAAAGCGATATTTCCATCAAAATAAATGAAATAAATTCAACAAAAATGAAATAAATTTTACAGAAATATTGATACGCCAATGAAACAAATTATACAATAAAGCTAAGACGTGACTTCATAATTGCATTTTGCTCGGCAAATTATTAACTGTATATGCCGTACGTAGTTGATTGAAGCATATGTCGCTAAACATACGTGCTGGTAATTGCGGCATATTAGTAACAATTGCGAGTGGTGTAGCATGTGATCCGTGCGTCGTCACTAAATTGATACACGCAAAAAAATCAATTATACAAATTATAATTACTTATTACCATTATCCGGTTCAACATCTAATGATTGTATGCATACGCCTGCAAATAAAATAGTATATCCGCTGGTTACAATTACTAGTTACATAGGTGACCACCTTGCCGCGGGTCAGTGTGCTAACATGTACGGATTAATTATAGACAATTGAGATTCCGGCAAACAGAGATACCTTTAACAGGTGAAACTTTGCAATAAATTACTTAGTTATCGGTATCGGTCTATATGTAATATATTAATACTTGACTAAAAATTAAACACCTGCTTTACGAGTTCTGTTACGTACAATTTTGTAATTTTAGAAAGATTTATCTTCAATTCAAATTTGGTTCCTTGATTTTTCAATAGCAAGTTTATTTTTAAATGATTTGTTAGTAAACAATCAATTATAACAATAGACAATTGATAGTGTCAAAGGTAGGTTCTGACTTATAAATAAACCACCATGCTATGACTTACCAATTTAACAACTGTACTTTTGAAAAATCATTACTACTAATAATTGATACTCATCTGCTACCAACCAACCCAGCAGATCGTTACGGAGTATTATCCTAAATTTGTTATTATGCGTTAATGATCTGCATTGTACAAACAAAAAAAATAATAATTTCAACAAAGGTAACATTGATTATAGTTTGCTATAACATTCCAATATTATAGTTATTTACATATTAATTTAATCTATCACAAACGAATTTCTTATATTTTCGTTCGCCTTTATTTTTACGGAGGCCAAATTTAGCTACAAACTGTTCTTTTAAGTATCCTCAAATAATCACGTACAAGTCCATCCGACTGATGCGGAAATCGAACCTATGCCCAAAATAAGCCAGGTCCGAACGATTGGGATAATTACCTCGGATCAGTACAGAAATATTTCAGAATCCAGAGGAGTTTTGCGAGATAATTATGCGATAATTAGAGGACATGGTTCATATAAATTCGTACTCGAATCGAAAGTAAAGCAGTTCTATGAAAGAAAAATTCTTGTCGGTTTCCGAATTTGCCTCCGGGAAAATCTCGTTATAGCAACATATGTTGCATGACTATTTTAATCTAAGATTATTTTGTTTAGGTATTTTATTTCATTAAAATTGGAATATTCCTGGTATATATTTTATATACTTATTATTTTATTAGCTATGCCAGTTTGTGTTTACTTATGTTTATTTTTTGGTTTATTTGTAAACAAAAGTTTATAAAAACGTGCTGTATGTAATTAGTCACTTATATAATTCTATATGTTTGGTTACTGAGAGTGGTCATTTGCTCCGAGATGTTTTATTTTATTTTTGTCATAAGAGACCCAACTGTTGTCTGCTATATCTGACGGCCATCCACTTCACCACTAGATCGATTTTTGCAATTGGTACCTATCTATGTATTACATTATGGGTATTTCATATATTTTCGATTCGAAATGAAAACCAAGGATTTGCAATTCTGAATATCACAGAATGATACAGAAACAAAGATAAAAAGAAAATAGGTGACTGGGAAGATATATTTCTATTTGAATGAAATTACCTCAATTTATAAGTAAATTGTTAAAACATATAAACTTATTACATGTTATATGTCTTAAAAATGTTCTTCTAAATTGAGGGCACTTAATTATTTCTGAACAATTAATTATTCCATTTACGTAATGAATGAATATTGATTGAGTACTATATAGTGTAAATTAGGTCTTGAAAAAGCTGGATTTAGACGTAATGAAATATGTTGCAAAGGTTTGACTTTTATACCCTTCTCCACATATGGGAGTAATGTCTACTTATTCAGTTTTCTTAATATAATATATTTAGTAATTAGTATAAAGTAATTTAATTTGATAGAATACTTTACAGTGCGTCTCAGACAGTATAAATTTGAAAATGCAATTACGACGATATTCATGCTCAAGGGTCTGAAATATATTCATTAACATTAGTTCAATGATCGTGATTCCATAAGCAGCAATTGAATCATATTTACATACTCTTACTCTCTTTTTGAATCTTACCAATAAATTATACTTGGAATTTAACAAGAACTTGTATCCACTTTTTCCTATATTATTTTCGATATTACTTAACTTAAACGTATTATTTGAAGGTTACAGTTAAAATTTATTAACAATGAGTAATTTATTCTATTTTGCTTTTTGTTATTTATATTAAATACCTAGTAAATGTATAATCAATTTTATACTTATATATTTATTTTTTAATTTAGATTCCTTCTGAAATTTGGGAAACATCCAAATATTTTCATTGGGCTCCTAACTATCGTATTTACTACATTTGATGAGTCTACAATAGAACCGAAATCATTATCTCATCCAAATTTTCGCGCAGAGTGTTTACGATATATATTTTCGAGGTATGTGAATACTAAAATTTTCAACTAAATTCTGACAATTATTTCTAAGTTATTCTATTCTATGAAGTTTGGATTGACAAATGGAGTTTTGCATTTTTTACCTTACTAATATAAATTAAACTATCAAAATTAAGGGAGAAAACTTCGTAAATAGTTAGTTAATTCATGCTTCAGCATTAGTATATTTAACTGATCAGTATCATTAGTTTAAGAGGAATTAATTAATAACATTAATAAAACAAAAATAATGGAAAATATGCCATTCTTTGGTATACATATGAAAATGTTTTGCAGTTGTGGTGTGATTAAAGTTAAACATGACAATATAGATCATATGCATGCATATATTCATATAAGAATTTTTAAATGTAAAATTAATAGGTCACCTCTTTGAAAAATGTATAAAAGTTACCTGCTCCTTTTAAATAGTTTATAATAATAACTTTAATATGCAATATATTCTATAAGCATAAGTTTAGTATAAACGATGGTGTGGATATAGTAAGTCTTTCACATTATAATGGAGTGTATCTAAATTTGGCATCATGGAACACGACGAAAGTTGCTCCATCTCGACGAAATCAATTTCGTCAATCTCGACGAAAAGTTGCCAAATTTTGTTAGTGATGACGATCTAAGTAAGATGTGGTAGTCACCAATGAAGAACGTTCTACGGCATTGTGGAGATTGGACCGTCACCAAGAATTCGCTCCAGCAGGGAAGGCCTGCTGTCATAGTACACTACATTTTAACAGAACCTCTCAATATGCGGAAACTATTGAATAAAAGTGAAGTATTTTATTTTGTTACGGAAGAAAACTATAGTTCTCCATAATCTATCTTTATCAATAAATTATCATATATGTATTTACGGCAAATATTATCGATGGGCGAAACTTGGTAATGTTTGACTACTGACCCCGAACGATGGTAATCACGAACTGGACTGTTCGCTAGCTGCTGGGTATTCGCTAACCAGAAATGTCCATTTCTGGTTAGCATTTGGGGAGAGCAACTGCCACAAATTCGTCTTTGACAAAAAATGGAAAATAAATGCATTATTATTCGCAACGTATTTTGATAATATTACATACTGAGATTTATATGATGAGAGAAAAGTATTAATTATAGCACAGCGATATCTTCTATTTCTGACTAGGGTTGTACAATATTTCAGGATACAGAAAACCTTCGATTTTCGAGGTTGGTAAATTTCTGTGTGAAATTAAAAACTCAAATTTGAAACGGGGATGACCAAGGAATATTTCTACGTTACACAAATTAAGCGTAAGGACTGGAGAAAATAGGCGGGAAACGGTCGTTCAAAGCAGGGATAATACTTTTTATTGTGATGTGATGTAATCTGTTAAATGTGATTTTTTGATAATTATAATTTTTTTGTAATTTAATTTCGATTTTATTTGACAAGGATATTTAAATACATACACATAAGCTTTGCTTCGATTAAAGCCCACATATCATAATTATGCAATTTTAGTAGTATATGATAGTATTTTATAATAGCATTATCTACATAATCATAAAATAATTTTACAGAATACCACAAATCAACGGGAGAAAATAAATCACATAAATATTTCTCGAAATATACCCTTCTCTCTTCCACTGTCTCTCTCCCTCTCTCTCTCTCTCTCTCTCTCTCTGAGTAAAAATTGATATAGGAATTATTTTATATAAAATATGTGCCGTGTTAAAATAATCACTCCCAGATAAATGTTACTAAAAATTTCTCTAAACCAAAGGATCTTCTCGTGATCGTACACAATATCTCAAGCAAGTTCAAGCGTTACATTTCTTATAATACCTGTTACATAAATAACAATAGCGAGTTTTAAGTGACACATCATCCGTGAAGAGCAAATGAACATAAAAGTCACCACGTGGAAAAAGAAACCAAGGAAGGATTGGGTCTGCCGTGGCTCGAGACTAAACGGTTAAACATTTAAAAAGTTGTTGTTAAATTCATAGCATACTTCATGTCAAATTAAAAATCGATTGTTGTTTTATTACGCCTTTATAACATAATATTTTATTATGGCAAATAGATATCATATACTATAGGATAATCATGAAATTTATATTTATAATATTAAAATATATTATAGGGCAAGGATGTACGTACTTAACATTGATATGTAGTTTAATATTAATTCAATATGATAAAGTTATACACGATAAGGCATAAACACACAGTTTCAATAATTATAATAAGCTGTTAAAAAACCCGCCGACTGGTATCATATAAATATTTATATATTTCTTTCCTCTTTTCTGTAACTTAAATAAAGTTTCCGACAATATTGGAACGTCGCTGATACTTTTTTATGAAATAAAATCTCTGGCGGTTCAGCTTCAGAAGCGGCAACATGACAAAGAAAAATAACAAAATTCCTCGTGCCAAATAAGAAAAACAAAACTGTGTTATTGCTTACCGTGACTAAAATCGACTATTAACTTTTTTTCAAGAAGCTACCGTTAGTCCTACTTTACATTACTCTTTTTATTTTCTTCAGTTTGGCATACTAAATTATTAAGAATTTATGCATAGTTCTATATATAATAAAGTAGGCAGCTACTCCAGTGAACTATATTTTGATTAATTTAATTAAATATATATTTTTATTAACTATTTTATTTTTCATGTAATTTATTTTTCAATAATTTTATAAGTTAAATAATCAGTTTGTCTATTTATTTGAGTATTTATCCAATTATAAAAAACAGTAGTCGGTAGATATACAAATGACATTTTAGAGACAAAAATGATGTGCTACACATAATTTTATTAAAAGCTATAATAAGTGATTGAAACTAAAGAGGATACAAAAATAAATGTTATTATAATAATTATGTAAATGTTTCATTCTGTAATTATTTTTATGTCAAAATTAAATAAAGGTTCTGTAATGTTTAGTTGGAGTTTGAGACAATTTAACTATTTCACTGAAATGCACAATTGGGTACTAAATGTACCCATTAATTGGCCATATTTTATAATAGGAACTTGAGTTTCTAATGAATTTTAGTCTGAGAATGAGGTGAGAAAGAAATCAATTTAAGGATTACACTGGACCCTATATACATATTCCATAAAAAATTATCTCACCTAGTCCACCAGCCAGCTCACATTTCCGCAACAAACAGTGGTGATGCCCAAAAATTCCCTTATACTGGTAATATTCGGCCAAATTTCTCCCAAAATGGATTATGCTATTGTCAAATGGACAGAATAGTCACATAGTATGTACTAAATAATTTGATTCATTGGTTTACAACCTCTACAGATAGTATTATTAAACTTCATATAATGAAGATATGAATATGTGTCCTCAGCTAACAATGTCCAATTAGAATTCATGACACATGACGCAAATTCCTCCTAGAGATTGTCATGAAAATCACCGCTGTAATTCAACTAGGGTACCTTAAAAAATTCCGTAAGAAACTGACAGATTTCGTTTTCACAATTTCGTAAATTCTTTGTCTTTAATTCCATACTTGTTGCCATTCTCTTGTGTACTAAGCGGATAGCCTCACTAAATAGTCATCGTATCTTATTTAGTATTAATTGAATTCAGACGATAGTGGTGTCATTTGCATGTCCAATATTATGTTTAGACGAGCCTGACTAAGATAAAGTTTTATTATTACATTCGTAATTGCTTGTTATCTTTATGTCCACCAACCAATGACTTCGTAGGTTACCATTACCCTTATAATGTCAGTAAATATCACTGACAATTTAGTAAGGGACGAAATTAAGGAAGGGTGGCAAAGAGTATTTTAGTAGCAGCTTTTGAGAGAGATAAAAACTCTTATGGCTGATGAAATTGAAAAATACGTTTATTTTCTTCTACGTATTCATCTAAAAATTATCTTTACTAAATCGAGTGACACCTCTGCATCAGCTTCAGAAGAACTTACCCGTAATTCACTATTAATTATGTTACTCGAGCCGGTTTATTTAAACAGAAAGAACCAAAACCGCTTGCCATTACATAAGAAATTGCCTCCATGAAATTTAATTAGTTTCATTCCCCACGTTATGGTTATTAGTTATTAGGATTATTTTTAGCTACGACAGCAGAATATTGTATTATATGTATTTCATATACCTACTTCAAAGTTTGAAAATGTCCAAGACTACTAAACTAAATAATAATACACACAATAACTAAAATAATGAAGTTGAACTTGATATATATATTTTTTAAATAAATAGTAAGTATATGTTGTTTCCCTTCTATATAATATTATTAACTTAAATATGTAATTCACTCGTATTTGAACATTTAATTTTAAATACCTCTTTTAGTAATCGGTGGATTATATGTTTTTAAATTGCTATATTATTTTCTTATAATTTTATTTTTCCGTACTCCACTATACACGGAAAAGTTAATGTAATCATGTAAAAGAATTTTTTCGGCCTAAAAACCAACAAAAAAATGGTTTTAAACCATTTTGTGATTCAGTTTCGGGTCGGTGGGTTTGGAGTGTAGGCGGGAAGAATGCTGAAATATCTCGGGGTGTGGCTAGATCCAGACATGCACACTTCAGGTCACACCTCGAGAAGACGATGGTGAAGGTTGGGAGGACGGTGTCGGCTTTGGGGCGCCTGATGCCCAACATAAAGGGTCCCAAGGCTGGAAAAAGGAGAGTGCTGGCGGAAGCGGCGCAGTCTACCCTATTGCATGCCTCTCTCGTATGGGTGAATGTTTTAGGAAAGGAGAAGTGGAGGAAGAGTGTGGCGAGTATCCAGAGAAGAGCGGCGTTGCGAGTGGTGAGTGCATATAGGATGGTGTCTGGTGCTGCGGCGTGATAGCCGGTATACCTCCGATCGACCTTCTTGCGAGGGAGAGAGAGGAGGTACATCGGGGGTCTGAGAGGAGGGATGCAAGGGAGAGGGTCTGGACGAGATAGCAGGATGCGGAGACGTGTGCGACATGGACCAGGTCTTCCATCCTATATCATAGGATACTATCTCACGCAGGTGTTGTCGGGCCACGGATGCTTTGACGAATACCTGCGTGGGATAGAAAAAGTGGATAGAGATGAGTGCGTCTACTGCGGAGAAAGGGATCATCTCGAGCATACCTTAATCGGGTACCCGAGGTGGTCGGATGAGAGGGAAGATTATACAAGTAGAGTAGGTCGGCTTGAGAGTGTGAGGGAATTGGTGAATGGGGTGGTTAGAAGTGCGAATGTGTGGGCATGTGCGGAGAGAATGGTAGTGAAGATAATGAAGAGGAAGAAAGAGGAAGAGAGGGAGCTGGGCCCGAACCCCTAACCGTGTTTGACGGAAGGGGGATGTAGGGCAATGGAGTGAAAATTGATAACATCTTAAGAACGATTGACCCCTACCTCGATGAGAAGCGAGAGTGGTTCCGAGGTAGGTGGGACACAGATTTCGGGGGCTACTTGTCCGACTCGCACGCACACACACACACACACACACACACACACATTTTGTGTGTGTGTGTGTGTGTGTGTGTGTGTGTGTGTGTGTGTGTGTGTGTGTGTGTGTGTGTGTGTGTGTGTGTGTGTGTGTGTGTGTGTGTGTGTGTGTGTGTGTGTGTGTGTGTGTGTGTGTGTGTGTGTGTGTGTGTGTGTGTGTGTGTGTGTGTCGTTGTCGTTATTGTTGTCGTCGTCGTCGGCACTTATTCTTGATAGCACAATAACTCAACTAAATCGTGTAGGATCGATCGGGTTTTGACTGACTCTGATCGGGAACGTCTCCCAGACGACACTTATTGATCTTTAGGTGGATTTGGTACACACTACCCTGTCCATGGGTCATAAGAAAGCACGATGGTGAACTATTTGAGAAATGTTTTTTGGATAACTCAACTAAATCGTGTTGGATCGGTCGAGTTTTGACTGATTCTGATCGGGGACGTCTCCCAGATGACACCTATTGATTTTGAGGTGGATAGAACATACTTTACCATGTTCATGGGTCGTGAGAAAGTACAGTGATGGACTGTTTGAGAAATTGTTTTTGTTAGCACGATCACTCAATTAAATCGTGTCGGATCGATTGAGTTTCGACTGATTCTGATTAGGAACGTCTACCAGGCGACATCTATTGATTTTGAGGTGGATAGGACACACTCCACCCTGTTTATGGGTCATGAGAAAGCACGATGGTGGACTATTTGAGAAAAATTGAAAAAAGTAAAACTGCCGCATGATACACAAGCACATATTCTGCATTTATGTGTTAGTTTATTGTTTCTCGGCCACTCAATTTCGAGATAGAGATGTCTTACATGCGGAAAAGACTATTTTAAGGTTTTAAAGCTGTTTGTTTGTCTTTGTTATGTAATAATTCTAAATAACTTAATAAAAGTCTACTTGCGTAAATAAGTAACATACGCTCCGATGATAATCGATATTACAACCTCAAATACTGATTTGACATTAACAGTTACGAGAACCCAAATTTGTAAAAAAGAAAATATTTTTAACGCAATCATCGGCTCTACAATTGCAAGCCCAACTTCTAGACCATTGATTTCTATCAGATAAAAAAAATTGTGTATATGTAAAAAAAATCCGAGAAAAATTCTGCAGCAGTATTACATTACTCTATGTATTTTTAAAAGCGTATGCATTAGTGTCAATATATAAATGTCAACTTAATCGTATAGTTTAAATATAAAAACATAAATATTTACTTTTTAAATATCTATTAATATTTTTTTTCAAAATTGATAGTTTCCATGTTATTCGAATATTGAAATATCCTGTTATTAAAATTATTAGTGAATAGTATATTTATAAATATGACAGAAGAAACTTTTTTATTCATTTTCTGTTTTTCATTTTGTAATCAACTTCGGTTTATTTTAGGATGTTGCAATATAACATAAAATGATATAGTGTGCTATAAGACATATATTGTTATTTCAGTTAATTATAATTAAATATCATGGCTATTTATAGTTCTATGAAATATATTGAATAAGAGAATTTCAAAATAGAAGGAGTGACCAATGAATTTTCGATTTAAATATTGATCTTATAGCTTTTTAGAGGGTACAAGTCTTTTGAGACTGAATGCATAATTAAACAAACTAAAAATAATGCCACTGTTGCCTACTCTTTAGGGAAATATATCGAAATAATGTCATTATGTTCTCAATTATTATATTTCTTAATATTTCGAGGTAGGATGTTGTAACATGTGAACCATTTTATCGGAGTTCACTTTTACAAAAACTATACCACTATTTCAAAAAATGTAAAAAGCGACATCCAACATTTGTCATCATTAAAATTTTGAACTACAATATATGCTTCAAGATAAGCCCAAAGTATTCGTATGTATTTAGACTACGATAGTGACAAAATATCATTGTCCTACTTGATGGTTTCACTAGATTTACATTGCCCGATTCATATTGTTCATTTTTATTGTCCTTGCTTTTCTGACGACAAAAGTGAGCATCCCCTTTAGGTTTAATGTTGTGAAGTAAAATTTATTACATTCATAAAAACTATTGCACTTCATAAAAATACCGAATTTTAAATTACTTTTCCACCATAGTGCAATAAACAGTAACGCCTAATAAAAAATGGTTTCATTCTTATATTAAATTTGTTATCTTACACTTGAGAACTTATACTAAAGCAAGCAGCTCTCATACAAGATTGTGTACTGCGTATTTCCCATTTCGATTTTTACTAATTCTTCATAATGAAACTACTTCATCGAGATCTCCAGATATATAAGTAACATAAGTACACAAAAAAATGAAATTTTTAAATCAGTTACAATCTCATGTAACAAAAGTTGTTATACATGCTATGATTACAAAATTGTAATGAATATTAAATATAAAATAATATATGTAACTCAAAATGTAAAATTTACATGTCCATAAAATGTCTATTTTATATAAGGAACTCAATACTAGGTATAACTCTCGTTATAGTATTTTCGTGGTTAATACTGTGGTATTTAGTGATAAAATTGAATGTAATTGTGTATTATGGTTATGAAATTAGAATATAGTTATATAGTTCATTGCAGGTATAGTGCAACGAAAAACTTAAGTTTATAAAATTAATTTATTGCACTAATAATATCATAGTTCATTATAAATTAAGCTGGGGTTCATGTTTATAAGTATATATTTTCATAAATATTCAGCGTTCAAGTAGTATGTAATATAGTATAATATAGTTTACTTTTTAATGTTAATATGAGGTTAATATAAAGTAAAGAAAACATATATGATATTTTGAAAGTAAACATTAAGAATTTTGCTGCTCACATTGTGATCCATCCAATCTGTTCGCTCATAGGCAAAGTTCTATATCACGTTTGATAATCCATATATAAAGCTCTACGTCTATTTTTCGTATATGAAAAGATAAACTACAAGAATAATAATAATTCTATTGGAACTGAAGTAATACAACCAAAATAACTCATAGCAAAATATTAGTCACAAACAGCAATTAGTGTTTTTTAGGCTTGCACTATTATAATAAATATATAACTCTAAAACTTGATGCCTGCCTGCAGCTCTTTCCTTTTGCTGTATAGTATTAACTAGTTTTCGGTTTATTCTTTTGAAATATATTAACTAAAATAATTAATAACACAATAAGTAATAACACGGAAATACAAATGAAATTTTACATAAAGAAAAGAAACTCTTTGAACCTATGTATATTTTTCGTTTGTTTATATTTTGCTTCATTTAATTAAAAAATAGTCCTGCTTTTAGTCAGAAAGATGTAAGTATATAGTCGATGATTGGCTGAAAAATAATATTGTATATAATGTATAGATTAAGGAATACAGATTTCAATGTTTAGAATTCAATAAAGAATATTATTTATACAAAAAATGTTTTCATTGAAGTTTCAAAAAAGAACTTGTTTGCTATTTTAATACATATAATTTATTGATTCTAGAGGAGAAGAAATTTGTGTGACGCAAAGACATTTCAATCAAATAATCCATTTTTATTTACATATAACAATTATTATTGTACAAAGTCACAAAATTGTACCAATATATAAACTGTATGGAATACCAATAAAATAACATGTAATATAGCTTTCAAATCAGAAATGGTGATTCATATTTCTTTAAACAGTCATTTTTCTCTTTCAACACAACATTTATATTTTCAGCTACTTCAGTGTTTTCATTTCTGTTAATGGCGCTATTTGATTCCCTTGTATGATTTTAATAATACTCACGTTATTATCTTTACTGCAAATCTTACGAAAATTTGAATATCTTACCATCTTTTGCATGTATCATATCTACATATGTCATTTTAGAAAGAGAAAATTATAAGAAAATGAAAATAATGTTACATGATCCATAGTGTAAATTGAGCAAAAGTAATATGCCTAATTATTCTTGTTATTATTACCATCGTCCATATTTTCGACGGATTTCCATATTTTTCAAGTAAAGATTCTTCGCTTTTAAAAAAATATTTCTTAAACATGTCAACACATGTTTTCAATATCTGCGTCCCATATAAAAATCATCATTTTCGTATTCTACAAGACTGTAAGTGCATTGTTATTATCATGGTTATAGCTTTAACCTATGCCACCATATTAAAGCAAAGTTAAATCCATTTACAAACTCGAAAATTACATGTTCCAGTTGGACAGTGCTGATAACCCATTCGGTTTCCTGGCCATTATAACAGTAACGGAAAATTAGATAACACAAGTTTCGTTAATGCCATAAATAAGCCGAATAACCAACTAATTTCAATTATTATGTTACATGATATTATAATACGAAAGATAATAAGCTCAATTTTTTTGAGTAAGTTAGTTTTGGGATATTAAAGTATGTGGGCCACCAACCTTACGAAAATCTAATACCTTATTAAAATTGATTATTACGGTACAAAATAAACATGCACTAGTATTACCCAATTTATTGAAGTCAGCAAACCAGTTTTTGTTCAACATTAAGTTTTTATTCAAAATACATCTGACATGTGAATTAGATGTTTTTCATTTTAATTAATTTCATGTGATAGTATCGTCGAATAACGATATCAATAAAATTTAAAATGCCATTTGTGCAGCTTCCTCATAATAACATTAAGATAAAGGCCATCGTGTGATAATTAGGCATTACGTAAGTAAACAATATGTTAATGTCTTTATTCATCATGAATACATGAGTGTATTTTTATGTTAACTAGTAAGTAAATCTTTACCAGAAGGAAATTAATTCCTTTTTAATACACGCGTATAATAAAGATTCTTACAGTACTTTTCCAGTGAAGTAATAACCTTGATATAGATGTCGAGCAGAAAACGTAAATAGAATTAGTCAAGAATTACTACCACCAAAAATATATTTATTTTACCAATTAAATTCATTTACATACTGACACAAGGTACATTATTGCAACACATAGTTGTATTTTTCATCAATCATTAGTAATTACAACTTAAAATTAATAATTATATCAATTCGCATTATATTTACTTGTATAACACAATATTTACTTTAAAGAAGGATTACAAAGATATATATTTTAATGGAAGTAGAACGACGTTCGTTTTTCTTTTTATGTCAAATTTTCCGTACTTAGAAAATGTTTATAGAAATAAAGTACGCGGGGTCTATACAAAAATAATTAAATACATATTTTCCAGTAGGTACCGTTGTAGATGTCTGACAACACCCTAAATTTGTCTGATAATATTTTTATCCCTCCGGTTCGTACCTCGAGAGGATATATGTATATGCAAAGAAGAAAGAGTTTTTCTTTGACCAATGAAATAATACAACATAGTAACTTTCTTCGCAAAATTGGTACAAGTGATATTAAACTCCGCAGATGAATGACAAAATAATGAGAACATGAAAATAGCTAATTTACTTTAAAACTGTAAAACTCTCTATGATGTTACATAGTATTGTTTCACATATTCTTCCCTTGTTTACCTCGGTCCGATATATCTTCATGGCGTTTCGACAGACTATTTACTATTATACTAAAGCATCTCGCAAGTCAATTGCCGATTGTCAACATATTTGTCAGGGCAAGCAGTCATATACAGATCATCTAAGCTTTCGATTAACGTATTAGTTCTTCGATTCGATTGACATATCGGAGAATGTTGCAGCTATTATGGATAAAGATTAACCATCAACCGGTACATCTTTACCAGATCATCAAATACCGGTTGACAATTTAGTTTCAACAGCTACTATCACGAATCAAATGGATGAAGACAGTTTAATATGTGATATATTGCAAAACCTTATGCCACAAATTTTATGTCCCGTAAGTGCTTTAGATATTGTAAATTTGGCATTAAATAGTGACACTGTATCTAGTGACAGAAATCAGAGAGTTCGGAGTTAAGTCAAATGAAAACCACAGAAACACATATTGAAAATTTTGCTCATTTTACATATTAACCACATATAGAAGACAATACGGTGGGCGTTCAGTTCATATAGTAGCTTAAACTAAGCATTTAGTATGATCCCGAGAAAGAAGATGGATGACTCAGCATATTCTCTAATAAAAGTACCTGCAACGATATAATCACAGCCAGTAAAGACAGCAGATGCGTAGACAACAAGAAGAACGTCCGAAGAATTGATGGGGTACAACAAGCCAGGACAGGGAGAGGTGAGACCGAACCCTTCGCTGTTTGTCTCGCTCCTGCCGCGTGAGGGGCATATTTCTCCCTTGGCGAGTGGGCGGGACTAGTGGGGGAGAGACGGATCCACCCCTTACGAGGCGTTCTAGGTCTACGACGATGAGTCGGATATAGAGCGGTTCACATTGCTTGACTTCAGACCTACTTGTCTCACACCATCATCAGATGGCCTGATCAAGGATGGACACGCATTATCACTGTGGACCAGGATAACGAACTGAAATTTCATTTGATGTTTGGAGCAGAGCCCCAACAGAGATAGTACCCTGATTAACACCCTTCCCTGGGTGGATTGCTGGCCTGGCTTGGGTGTATTAGTCCTCATTTCTATGTTTAACCCTAAGGAAGTCGATCACTGTCTATTTAAACTTAATTTTAGTAACTAACGTTTTGTATTTATAAAGAATACGTCAACCAGAACATCAATCCCAAATAGTCAGATATTCATATATATATATATATATATATATATATATATATATATATATATATATATATATATATATATATATATATATATATATATATATATATATATATATATATATATATATATATATATATATATATATATATATATATATATATATATATATATATATATATATATACAGGGTGAGCCACGGTGGATGGAGTATTAAAAGTATATGGAGAACGGATCTACCGATTGCTTTGAAATTTTTTACCAAAATAGTCGAGTATGATCTATGCATCTAAAATATTTTCGAAAGTGCGGTATTGCCACTTATATGTAAAACTAGCAACATCTTCGTTATTTTAAATAGAATACCCTGTATATTTTTGCATTTTTTGGATTGTCGTCTCTTTCTGAGTAACTTTTGTAATATTTCCCTATATCTATCTCAAGCCGTTATCGAGATAATAATTCTTTTCTGAATTTATTGCCAAAAATTTTACTTTCAGCAAATCATGTTTTCTCCTACCTACGCAGCAATTAAAAGATAATTTTTCCGTTGTGACTAGGCAGGGACTGGGGCATCTTCTTTATTAATCAAATGTTTCCAATATTATACAGGGTGAGTTAGAGAAGGCTTTCTATAAGTGACTTAGAGAAATGCACGAAAGTAAATTTTTTTAAATGGAATGCCCAGTATATTATTACTAATTCGGAAAGGTGATACATTTACCTATTTAAAAATGTTGTCCCCTATACTTAATGCGCACCGTCTTCGATTTATAGGCACTTTTCTGTAACCCTTCCATGAATATTACATCTTTTGGTATGTTGTCATAACGGGTGGGCCATGAAATTTTTATTTTATCATTTTGTAATGACAACAAACATGATATTTTTCTAAATAAATTTGACATTAGTAATACTTGCACTTAATTTGAATAGATGTAGCACAAATATGGCAGAATATAATTATACAGACACATTTTTAATGAATTTGTTTATTATTCATGGACAGTGCAATAAGATTATAAACAGAAATTGTAGAATATTTAATGAGAAATATCCGAATTTGCCGCAGATGAACAACAGAAAGTTTCTACGAATTCAGAGGAATTTTATAAATTTTGGTTCGTCATTAAGAGAAACAAGAAATTTACCGAAACCTGTGACATCTATATATATATATATATATATATATATATATATATATATATATATATATATATATATATATATATATATATATAGAACAATGGCAAACATAGAGACTACCTAGGCTCTGAACCTAATACAAGTACTGTCAACGACAGTATTTTTCTCCCTACCCGAATTTACCTTGTCGCAGATTGAGTACGTCTTTCATAACGCCTACCAAAAAAATAATGACGTTGTGAAATAAAAACGAAAGCTCGGCAATTCAAAAAATTTATTTTCGATTGTATCTACCTAGTCCTAGTTAACATAAAACTGATGTTATGAGGTTAATATACATTAGTTTTTTAGCAGTTTATTGTATGTTTTATTAGCTTCTATTGATTATTTATTATACAATATTAGTACATTCAAAATGATATAATGGCTGATATATTTTTATCTTTAGATTTATGGAACAAGTGAATTTATTATGGAATTAAAATGTAAAAATGCTTGGCTCATATACTCAATCTCGCCAATATACTCGTACTACTCACTACCTAACCTATGCAAAATTCTTTCATGCTTAGACTGCCATAGTCATTACTCTAGAAACTCTAGTCCTTACTAAACAGACGCAGCTAATTATCACAGAGTTAACACCCAGTACAAAAGACTACAAAACTCAGAAATAAATTACTATGACTAGTAATCAACTTAAGATATGTCAATACATTAATATTAAGGGGGCTATACCCCGAATAGCTTTGCTATTCGGGAACTACTTTGATAGCCGCTTGGCGGCTTGGTGGTTCCTTTCTCGATTTCCGACTTATAAGTTACTGACAGAGATCGTATCGATAAAGATGTATAGGCCATAAAGTTCATTCGGCATTTGTCCTGAATCGGCGTACCGTATGCGGCACTGATGAGAACTAACAAGTTCGAAACAGCTGTATGTCGTTCGGTTCCGATCCGGGACAAATGTCGAATCCTATCTGTGGCTGGTTTTATTTTTTGAAACCTTATCTGATCGTGCAGAAACACGAGAAAGGGGTCGAGGATCGCTTCTGGGTATAATTCAATGCCTGCCGGGGCTTTAGCCCGAGGAGTAGTTGTTTCCTAGAGCGATTATGTAATAGCTTTGCTATTCGGGAACTACTTTGATAGCCGCTTGGCGGCTTGGTGGTTCCTTTCTCGATTTCCGACTTATAAGTTACTGACGGGGCTATACACGTCGCGTTTATGTGTGCAGTTATGTGTAAATAGCTGTGTGAAAATGTATACATTTATGTAGGCTACGTTCAATGTCTGCCCCAGTTCCATGAATAAAGTTAAATCGGTGACAGAAAAAGAGGAGCCACATTTTTTTGTATAATTACAGCTATGTTTGCTAGAAGGAGTAGAAAAAAACGCCGTGAACATTAGTGTATATATAGTGTATTATATGTATATATATGTATAGTGTATATAAACATTAGGGTATATAAACGCCAAAAGCTCATCTGTTTTAGAAACAGCGGTTATCATTTACATAAACACAAAGTCAACTGGATAAAAGTATAATAAACTATGATAAACTGCATAAACTATTCAGTTAATCGTTGCAAAAGAGGATCGAAATGTAAAGGTTTTTCATCTGCGTAAATACCAGTCTAAATTGCGCAATTTACACAGTTTATCGCTCAGGCATGACATAACATCTGATAAACTGAGCAGATAAACCGAAGATGTGAAGCCCTTTTTACACTACGGTGGCGCAGAAATTCGATAATCATCACATGTACACTGTACTACTTGCACAGCATATAAAAGACACACCAAACACACCATACAGACACAAATACTACAAGAAATACTCTACGACTAAAACAAGACAGGCTACGAGCATCTTTTCTACCCTCCTACCAATCCAATCCCGATTAGATATGTTGTTATAATAGTTATGTTCACAGATGACACGACTATCTGTATTATTTCAGATTCTGCAGATAATTTTCAATAAAGAAAGTTTCTTATCTCAATCCTATACTTGGTGCTAGTATAACCAACTAGTGGTAAATATAGTGAAAACCAAATACATTATATTTCACAAAAGAATATCGTTATAAAGTCAAGGTGTATATTATGTTGATTCGTATTTCGTATAGCTCCCATGAATAAAGGTTATTATTAATATTTCTATTATTCTTATTATTATTAATTTACATACGCAATTTTGAATTTCACATTTTATTGTAATTTATATACAAAAAAAAGCAACTTGACCCATTTTTTTACGTTTATTATAATTTCAATTTATAACCATATCAATTTTAACATCCTATGACATACTTGTACTGATTTCATCCTGGCTATACCTCAGCAGTTGCTGGGCTGTCGACGGAGGCAATTTTGAAATCCGTTAGACCGCCAGCAGGCAGAAACACGAGCCCAAGTGGAAGCTCTCAGAGAAATCGTGGCTAGCAGGCTTGTCATACTGCCAATAGTGTAGACAGGAGAACCCCATGCAATGGCAATGGAGTGATCAATGTAACATTCTAAAACCTTAGGGAAAATAGATAAGCCTTGACCTTATTATCTATATAATGTAATGTACGTTTTGTTTTACAGTTAGCATTTCTCGGCCATAAAATGCTATAGTTTATATTGTTTCCATTTCAGTTATTACGTTACTAACTGAACTGTATACACGATTTATCCTTTAGATGATTCGCCATATAGATATATCGTATATAGAGTACGCACCTATGATAAATATAAAAATAGTATAGAAATATATGTATATGTATCATTGAGAAAGAATGTAATGAGACACCTTTAGTACATTTCTCTGATATGTAAACAGAATTAATTTTATAATTAATTATGCTTTCGCTTTAAAAATGGCCGCATTCTTTAGTTCCAATCAAGAACATAATTATCTCTAAATTTTATCCATTATTGCCTGTATTCCAGGAGAAATAATCGAAAGGTTCTAATTACATCCTTTCTCAAGAGTACATCGAGGTACGAATTTACTATATTCTCAGATTTCTTAAGTTAAGAAATTAAGTAACAATTAAAATCAATGCGAAAAATTAGAAGAAGTTAATAATTTATTTCCTTTTTTTTTAAATTGTTTTCAAATATTTTATTCTCATTCCAGACACATTTCAACCCTTCTTATTAAATCAAGAAATAAGAACAACTACCTTAAGCTTTTCCAGTCGCTTCTATTTATACAGATGAAGAGGGACATGAACTCTTTCTACCATATTTCATTATTGGTTGGAGGTATATCATATACTTTGCTTTTTATGGTTCCCCAAGGAAAGTAATCTACTAATAATTGTTGAGCAGAGGATGTCATGGATAAGATCCGTTATTATATAATGGCCATTGGATAAGATCCAATGGCCATTGAATATGTCAGTGAACAGTCACTTATTATTCTAGATTTATAAGGCGGTGAATTGGGCCTATTGGTAATATGCTCTGCAATATTCTGCAAAGGGTAGTTCATCTAGTACTGGCACAAATAAATTTTCTAAACTTTTTAAATACCGCTCGTTATTTAAAATTTCGTTATAGATATGATAACATAGTATCTGATCATATTTTATTACCAGAAGCACATTAACGCCCCATGCATCTTGATGCACTTCTCCAGAGATCTGAGAATTAATATCATATATTTATATCCATTTAACAGTGATAACAGAGATACCTTAGCACTTACTAGCTAGTTCACGCAAAGCATTCGTAGAATCACAAAATCTCCCGGAACATTTATTTCATTTTCCTCATTATCAACTGTTAAATTTTTTTATTATATTTACTTGAAATCAACGTTTTTTTAAGCAATTCATCAACAACCTTCTACTGGTGTGTTTGTTTGGACCAATTTCGTCACGATAATGTTCTGAAAATGACAAGCTTTTGTGACAATTTCACCATATTCTCCGTGAATTAACAACAAATTAAAAAAATCTTCATTACTATAACTTAATTTTACCATTATTAGTTGATAAAATATAATGTGAAAAATAAAACACTTGATGTAGCCTTTTTTAAATTTATTATAATTGTACAAGTACAACAGTTCAATTTGTCCTTTTACAAACGAAAACTTTTTTGACAATGTCAGATATCTGACAGACTACTGATATTAGGTATGATATTATAGATTAAGATAGAAAGTTCAAAAATGAAAGAAAAAGAACAGGATATTCACTTAAAAACTGTATTTAAATAGATAATATTATAATCAAAATAACTTTGACGTCATAGGTAAAAAATAAAACAAGATGTATTAAAAGTAAAAATCGACCTATCCGAGGAATTTCTCAAAATATTTTCGTGTTCTAAAATAATGAGTTTATGCCATACTTTATGTACACACTGTATTTTCAATCATAATATGTATTTTCACAATATTGTATTCTTAACTATTTAACCCACAGAGTTAGAAAACAAAAACATATTTTTAAAAACATTGAATAACTAGAGGAATATAAAAAGTGCAAATGTTAAAATTTGCTATTATAATCTTTCATTTCTCGGTATTATTAAGGAATAATACTAAAGGTGTATTTCAAATAATGTATTTCAAATAATGTATCTAATATACTTAAATATTGATAACATAGGGGTGTACAATTACAGAAATATTAATATGTAATCCGCTTTTCTTAAGATATACTAAAACTTTGGCAAAAAAACTTTACATAAATTTTGGAAGATACCCTTCCTGATAAGTACCAATTTAATGCAATATCAAATATTACTATAACTATTTAATATATTTTAAATATTAAATAGCAAAACAACTCACCAATATAACTCAAAGAAACTAAACACTTATGTATATATCAATAGGATTTCTCTTACTGAGCAGTTTTACTATATATATTCATATTAAGTATTGCCAAGCTGGCTAACAGGATAGTTTATTTATAATTTGGAAATTCCCACAGTCACTCCACCACAGTAGTATACATATTTAAATTAAACATAAATTTAATTTTAAATATTCGGGCAAACTCCACTCAGTAATTTTCTTTATTAAAGAAGGAACTTAAATTCCATTATTAAACTATGAACCGCTAAAAATAGTAATTATTACTGAAAAAGCTGGTTTAAGTAATTCTGCATTCTGATTATGCAACATTTCAAGCATAATTTTAAGAATTGTTAATGAAAAATACAAAATTACTATAGAAAGACGTATTTACACTTAAAAAAAGTCGCTTAGAAAACCGGAAAAGTAATATTTGTAGAAATTTGTCAACAATACGACACACTGTACTCCTATCTTGAACGCCAATGGTTATTTCACACTTCAGGATCTTATATCGAAGTCGGTGTATTGCAAAACTCTCATTCTCAAACGGGGTCAACTGTGAGAAATCAAACAAATGTGAATCGACGAAAAATCTTAGAATCATGGACACCCACGCCACCGTGATCATGCGCAGTGTAATTCGTGTAGCAATTGCTTCATAGGCTTGCTTACTGATCTAAAATGTACCCTTTTGTTTGGACATCACGACATTAAGTCTAACAAAACAATTTATCGTCTTTTGTTTAATATTACAAAATGATTATTTATCGTAATATAAATAAGATGAAAAACAATCAAACAAAAAACAATTCCGGTCCTCCTTAGACTTGCTATTGTTTTGTGGCGTTATTGAATAAGCTCATCAAGATCGAACAATTTTTTTACTGAATGTATATAATTATACGTTGTAAATTAATATTGGATAAGTTTATTTGTAACACCAACATATCAAAATTAATTATTATACTTCATCAATATAATGCAACGTTCTATTTCGCAAAGGGCAACTTTCAAACTACTGAAATAAGGAGATTATACTTCACTCCATCTGCAAATGCCTTATATAATAAGGACTAAACAAATTAGGTCAAAACAGCTATTCTCCTGGCTATATGCCATACGCCGAGCGCTGAACTAAATGACAAAATTTGCTGTATTTTGTCTAACAGAATTAGCACTAAAGTACAGTGATTTACACTATTCCAAAGCCACAAGGAAAATGCAAAGTGTCGCTTATCTCAGGATATCGCTAATTGCAGACCGGGTTCGACCTTATCTTGGGTCTCGTCAGTTCAGTGTAAACGAGTATACCTTTGACAAATGAGGCTCACATCTAGTAGACGTTGCTATTTTCCCCGCAGTAGAACGTATCAAACGCCATCTTTTGGTAGTTTCGAGAACAATTTAAATCGGAGTAAAAACTTGATCATCATCAATATAATGCAAAGTTTTACTTTGCAGAGTGCATCTTCAAACTACTGAAATAAAGATATTATACTCCATCCCATCTGCAAATGCCTTATATAATAACTAAACAAATTAGATCAAAACAGCTATTATCCTGGCTATATTCCAAACGCCGAGCGCTGAATTAAATTATTCTCAAAAACTACTCATATTGATTCAGAATGATTTAGATAACCAGAATTTAGATGAACCAGAAGTTGATCAAATTTCTAGGAATACTTTGCCCTGAGGAACGCTAGCACAGGTAGGATGAAAAGAAGTTATTTCATCTTAATATTAGACAGAGTAATGTCTGTCTTGTAGGTAGGATTTAATGATTAGGAAATAATTTAGTGGGAGAATTTTTCTGATTTTATATAGAAGACTGATGTGCCACACCTTGTCAGAGGCTTGTTATATATCCAAGAATGCTCCCGCGTAATACTTCTTTCTTCGAATGAATTATGGATATAATTGCAGATATGAATTTTTCGGTGGTTCCATGTTGGGATCTAAATCCAGGTTAGTAATTGGTTTTCGCGAGCAGCTTATTACTGGATGTTCTCATCGTACTAATAGTAGTCTTCCTAGGATATTCGCTGTTGTTGGAAGCAGACTAATTATTGGTCTACAGGATGTAATTTCCTGAGGAGGCTTACTAAGTTTCTATATTAAGATGATCTAGGTCACTTCTCATAGTACGAGTATAGGAAAATAACCAGTTACAGAAGAAGACAACGTTGTAGATTTGAGTACTGTAATCTGATCTCTGATTCCCTGAGAATTTTCGCGTTAATGAGGTCATATTCAGGTGATTTTTTGAGATCATCTCAGTTGCAATTACTTCTTCAACCTGGCTTACAGTAAATTTTTGCAGAGGTAGTTCAAGGTGATATGAGAACTCGAGGTATGTATTTCATTGTCCTTGGTTTAATTATCATTATTAGCCGCAGGGTTTGGTTAAAATACTTTGTAGAAGTGGTAAGGAATAGCATTAGATTTATCCTTATTGTTTTTGCACTAAAGCTTAACTTAAATCGTGAAAAAAACCCAATTATCTACTACTTCGTAATCTATAAATCTCCCAAAAATTGGTACTTTAAATATTGACGTAATTTTAATATTTGGAAAGCCAGTTCTGTGAAATGCCTCGAATTCTTAAATATAAATTATTATTCAGATCTTTTATAGCCATAAGTTAAGGTGAACGTTTCAGAATTACTTTGGCAAAATATGAAAATAGTTATTCTGTTAGAGCAGATAGTATACTTATAGCAATGGAACAAAATAGAATAACTATGAAATGCCTCGATAAGCAGACCTGTCTTATGACTTATTTATTTTAATTACAATTTACTGGTAATTATATATGTATATTCGTTTTTATTTTTTCTTCCATTTGTATCTGGATATTGCTTATAATAATGTCCTAGATATTAATTCTATTAATATCTAGGACACTTAATTAATATTAAGTGTCTTTATTCTGGTAATTACAATACGTTTCATATTATATGCATTTATTTGCTGAGGTAAATTTATTATTTTCATAACTGATTACTAAGTCTACATGCATAAGCAAAGCCAATCTGTATACGCATTCATACCAGCAGGTGAGAAAACGTGAAGCAAAAAAAAAACGCACAAGCATTAAGGTTGCAAATTTATAAATCTTCACCGGTTCGCACGGCGACCCATTTTAGGGAAATTGACGAATGATTCAAGTTGTCTGTTCGCCTTAGATAAATGATTGACGATGCTGGAGTTACAGCAACAACTAACTAGATCTACATTGTAATTTACGTTACATCAATCTCGGTGCAGCAATGTTTTAGCATGCCGTAAAATTTATATTTTAGTTTCTCAATAAACATCAGTTTAGAATTGCAGTGGAAGTTGTGCAATACTGAATAAAATATATAACTGTGTATTGTATACTTTGGTTTATTTTCTCTCGATCTAATTTAGTATCTGTAACAACTCGCCGCTTATTATGGACTAGTCACTAGTCAATTCAGTGTATATGATGGGATATATATTTTTTATATATAATTCTCACACTACTAGTTTTAATAGTTTTCAAATATATTTTCGAATGTGTATTTTCATTACTAGATACTTTGTAAAATTATAAGCCAATATTAATAATAAACAATTCCGCTCTCAAGTATGTTAATTGTTCGTGAAAGGAAGTGAGAACCTATGATACAGCAACCAGAAATATGAAATCACTGTTTCACAAACACTGAAAGATACATCACTTGATTTGAATTATTAAAACGAATCATCTTCCTTGAATCATCTCCTTATGATGCCAACCTACTTGACGAAATAACAATCTTTTTATAAACTTTTTCATCGCTCAGTTTTTCATTTCATTTTCATTTTCATTTCAAACACTGATGTGGCTTTTTATGAAAAGCTGGTCTTCTGTTTTTGTATTACTTCTTAACAAAGAGAAATGTACAAAATAAAATAAGAATATAGCCCTTTCTAAGGGTTTTATGTATGACTTTAAAATAAATCAAACTTATTTAATAAAAGAAAGATATTTGTTATGCAGAGAGTTCTAGAGCTATATAATTCCTTTTCTTTCCATATTTCCTTTATACTTGTCCTAGAAAATGAATTGTATTATATTTGTCCTAGAAAATGAATAACTTTTTATACTATTGTTCTTTTCTAACCTGTGACAATGTTTAAAAACTAAAGACATATTCATTCAGAGTAAAACGTTTTTCATAACTCTAGAGAAATATTATGATACTGACTGACTTTCATACATACAAGCATAATATGATTAAAATATAAAATATAATTTTTAATATCTTTTGGACTTTTATTTTCTCTCTTATTTATTTATTTTGTTATCTTTCAAATACTGCCAATATTACTTTTTTAAAATGTTCTCTGTGAGCAACTAAATTTCCTGGTCTATGACAATATCGAAACGTAGTCCTATACAATTTGTTGTAGAACGTTTATAATAATTGTAGTTATTACAATAAACGCAATTTTAAATAGAACTACGCTACGATCAGTATATTTATATAAAACTGTTTTAATTATGTTGAAAATATTCCATTGAGTACCTCAAATAAATGTGTACCACTTAATCATGAAAAACAGTTATTATAGTTAACCTTAATTTAATATGTAACTGAACGCCTTGTTAGGAACGACAAATAAATTCACTTAAAGTGGAGATAGCATAAGTTATGTTATTTTGGGTACTCATTCCTGATACCTTCTTATGAACTAAGTTATATGGGAAATTGCACCTATATATATATATATATATATATATATATATATATATATATATATATATATATATATATATATATATATATATATATATATATATATATATATATAGGTGCAAAGGAATGAGCAGAGCTAGAAAATTTATTAGTCCTTACTAGATATACAAGAATAATAATAAAAAATTAAATCTAACTAAATTAAGCTAACAAAGAACTAAACACAAATTGTCTTAAACAAGGCAGGTCATTAACAAAATCGAAATTACTATTATTTTATTTAAAATTATGCCTCTCGCACTTGATGTAGGTGGGTGGTATTTTATCAAAAATCAACAAAGCAATGGTGTTATATTCATCTGTAGAGAGCTCTGTAAGTATCGAGCTAGCTCCACAACGTGTTACGTCATAACACGTACTTAAGGATCTATTTTTTTATTATTTTTAACTTCCGAACATAGAACCTTCCGCATTAAATCAGTAGCCGCAATGACAACCAGGGGTGTAGGAAGATTTATGCAATTATTTTATACAGCCGTTCACAAAATAATTTTTTTTATACGTCGCTGCTATGAATTTTTCTCAAACGTCCACTTTCCGCCATCTCTTATATGCTGTGTGACGCCACAAGTCGCCGCCATATCTTTGACCTTTCTAGTTTGACATCTCCAGCAATCTCCGGTCATTCACGACCACCTTTTCAACACCTTCGAGGCCGCCTTCTGACCATTTCCGCTAAAACTTATTCCACTGTCTTCAGTCACTGATACAACCACTTTTTATATTCAGCACTTCTTCTAATATCTTCTTGATTTCACAGTAACCCTTGGTACTCTTGGTCTTGGTAACGACTTCATCATTTTCGGTGTAGAACCCTCTTTTTTATATACTTTAATAAATAAAATGTGTAAACCGAAATAATTAGATCTCTAAGTTAGACTTGAGCCATGTAATTCGCCTAGGTTTTATTTCACGAAACCGATGGAATACTAGTAGTTACACCACTGGGTAGTAGTTACACTTTAATCAATTTGCAAAATGGGAAACATTACAATAACTTTTGAATATATTGATAATATACTAAATTAGTTTAATAACTATTGAAGATTATTTAAAAAACTGTAAAGCTGCTGACTAGCTGTAAAATTAAAATATCTCATACCGCTGTGTTATTTATTCCACAATAATCCGTACAATTTACTCCTACGCTAATTTGATTGATTTCAAATCTTGAAGCCATCAGGTAGGTATAACGAGTTTTCACCATCATTCAATCAGTATGTAATATGGTAGCTGCTCACACATTTACAGTGGATATAAAATTACAATAATGGAATACTGAAAAGCTGGTTTATTTAAATTTAATATTAGCCATTGTTATTTCACAGTGTTATAGCGAATTCTGATCATTCCACACAGCAATTCACGGAATTGATTACACATATCTCCATAACCATCGAAGGGCAAATAAATAATGATCAATAGTTGTATAATATTCCCAGACGATTTATAACCGTATACTGTATGTTTAATTACACGTAACTATAAAAGACAACAACATACTATGTATTTGAGAACTATTGTAAGATATTTCAAAGATCGTGTAATAATTTTAAACATGAATACTGAATATAGAATTTCAAGGTAGTTTATATGTCAAGAATCAACATCCTTTTAACTGTGTTTTGTTTCAGCCTATATTTAAGACTCAGGAAGTAGGTGTATTGTTATGTTTTTCGCTCACCAATAATGGTTTTTATTATCGCTCTCGGCAAAGAAATTTTTGTGTTTTAATTTTAGGCGGCGACTATCAATCAATTTTATTTTTATTATCTCAAGAATTTAAAGGAGACAAACGAGACAAATTACGTTTGAATAACTCGTTAACATTGTCTTAAGACAACTATACTTAGTACAGAACTGTCAAATCTGATTGAATGCTGTAGTCGCTAATTTATAATAGTCAATCAATAATAGTATAACGTTTTGTACCAGATATACATGAGAGGAATATACTTACCTGAAGGTGATATAACAATAATGAATAATTATATAAATATTTACCGATAGAAATAACTTAAAGCGGTAAATAACAAATTCCCAGTCAAATAATCATTGAATGTTCTCATTATGATGAGAAAATCTAATAATGGGTTAATAAAATTAAAGTAATGCATATTATGTATATATCCACCGAAACCCTATACATAATTCTATAACTATTTCATTTTTTAAACTGCTTAAATCTTTAAATCTATATTATAAAATTGTGAAGGTGTCTGACAGCATATTCATTGAAATATAATAATATTTGTTTTTTATAGAAAAATAAATCTTTGTAAATTACTTACCAATTTTTTTTTACAATCAAGACATAGTTTAGACAAATTTAGTTGTTTTTGGTATACAAGAGCACAAATGACATTTTCCCATATGCGATGAGGTAAGTTCGAAATCATGGAACAAAACATCGATATTATTTGGAGGAATATCAAACACCTTGAATCGTATTACACTCATAAATTATTGATACATATAAGTATATACTAGATATTAGATTTTACATTTTATTAATCCCCTCTCACCTACATTATTCATATAGACACCTGTATTCCTAATTTGCTTACATAAAATGGAAGTATTTTACGATACAGTATTGATAGAATATTAACACGACAATGAAACAAATATCAGTTTTAATTCATACGATCTGCATTTAAATTTGATGAGACTATCTGATTATATATTTGTCCTCCATCTTTTAAATGCGTATATACTATCATTAGCTGTATAAAACTCAGTGTGTTAAAGATACATATTAATAGTTACATTTAGAGATATTTGTAATCTATATCTGTATTTTGTACGCCCTGCAGATAATTTCAAGTGTCTCATCTTTTTTAAATAAGTTAAAAACTTATCCTATTTTTTTTTTTTAAATTTGGGCACACGGGAACTAGACTTCCTTCCCCAGAAAGCCTACAAGTAGGCTTGAGTAAGGCAAGGCTACACACATAAACGCGGACAAACACCCAGCCCTGAGGGAAGTGCCAAATTCCCTCTGGTGACAATCGAACTCACGCAATGTGCCCAGTATTTGGCCCAGTGACCACCCTGTTACCCTGTTACACCCTGTTACACATATTTTCTTTATTATAAATATTTTTAATGTTCTTCAATACCAAAAGGTCTCACTCTAAATTTCTTAACCCTTAACTAAATACTCATCATATAATCGCTGTATAAATGAAACAGATAAACATTTATGATTAAACTCGGTAATTATTTACTTTAGAGTAAAACTCTCAAATCCTCACCAGTTGGCTACTGCCCATTTCTGGAAGCGCTGAAAACGAATCTGACTTAATTTTTTGGCGGTCGGACATAGTTTTCGAGAAAATGAATCATTTCAATAACTTTCACTTTACATTACGTAGATACCTAATATTAATATAAGTTGATGCTACATCACTTCCTTTATACATATCGTATAAAATCGTCATAAAACTTATTATTTATTACGATTTTCTAATTTATTTGCAATGTTTGAAATTTTCATGAAACTGTCTATTTGCTAGCCTAGTGCTCTCTATAACCCGAGACGCTTGAATAGCAAATGGACGGTTGCATGGAAATTGTAAACATTGCAAGTAAATTAGAAAACTGAATAATAAATTTGTAATGAATAATAAATTTGATGACGGTTTTAATGTATGATGTGTATAAAGGATGTGTTGTAGCATCTACTTGCATTAATATTAGGTATTTATGTAATGTAATGTGAAAGTTATTTAATAAGGAAAAGTGGTCATGTGCGGAAAGTTGAAAATTCGTTTTCCCGAAAACTGTATCTGACCGCCAAAAACTGAAGCCATATTCGTTTTTAGCGCCCCCGAAAATAGTGGGTAGCCAATTTCGTGAGGATTTGAGAGTTTTACCCTAAAATAAATAATTACCTTGAGTTCTAACGGAATTAAAATATTAATATATTAGTAGATATCGTAATGAATATCGAAAATAAAATAAATGTACTTAACTCTTCCGATAGAAACCCTAGGAGTAGTCTAGAGGGATAACAATAACTAAAATATTAATGAAATATCAGAATGTAGATAACAAAGAAAATTTCAATCTAACTACGTTAAATTATAGACAATTTTGTGTTATACCAGGTCACTAAAATCTAGTCCTAACGACAACCTAAAATTTACAAAAGGAATATAAAAATGCCTCTCAACTAGTTCATAATTACACTAGAAATACTAAAGTAATAAAAGTGTTTGTGAACTCAGCTTTACATCTTGAATACTGTCCATATCTCAACGTGATTTAATATGTAAATCTAAATGCACTATGTACCGAGTTGGCAAATGTCCATGTTTTTATATGTAGTCTCGTTCATAATCGAGGTATGGAAAAATGAATCTCTTTTTTTAAGAGACACCAGCCCCGTGACACTGCAGTAAATTACTGCACTGGTAAATTACTGTACAAGGGCCGCTAATTGTCTTACAGTGCGAAATTACCAGTGAATTTGAATATAAATGTTTTTAAATTTTAATATATACGTAACGGATGATGTAAAATTAATAACAAAATGAATTTACAGGAAAATTATCTGAGCCACAATGTATTACGTAACGATTATTATTGTTTACCGTATAGGTGAAATTGAATGAGGTTAATTTGCAATTATAAAAAATATGTTTTCGTCTATTCCTGCAATAATTTTTTATTTACACGTAATATGTACACATACGTATATAATCTGCCTGAAAAGTGCTAAAACTTATTCTATGAACATTGCTGTTACCAATAAGAGAAATGATTTCAAAATGTTAATTCACAGAGGCAAATAATATAAGTTTGTAGTACATGCTACAAATTATAATATTGTAAATTGGGAGTAATCAAAGTATCGTTGAAGGGAAAATGAAGCTATCTATTTCATTGCACTTTACCGAAAACAGAACACGCCACAATATGGCAAGTTTTGAACACACTTGTGTAAATTGTGGATAACAGTTTAACATGGTAGGAATTTTTAGTGTAAATTATGTGTTCCAGTGTATTGTGAAATGATTATAGACAGAAAGCTTTATTGTCCCTTTAAGTGAACTTAGAATTAAGATTTACACAATCGAGCAAGTTTTTCTCGAGCGAGTTCTTTTCGTAATTGCATGCGGGCACTATACAACGTAGTATCACATCACTTTTTTTTCTGTACTTTCGGTGAATCCTCCATTTTACACTATTACATATATTTATATACTGCATATTCATTAGAACTCGTGATTACGCATTTGCTTACATGTACGCGAGGTTATGTTTACTATTACTGTACGTAAGGGATGTAAGAGAAAGGGAAAAACGACACTGCAAGAGCAGTAGCACCCCTGGCGGCCGTTGTACACGTAATTGTAAGCTCACACTACGTAACATATAGGCAGTGACAGCCCCCTAAGGGACACTTAATAGTTCAATATAACTCAATAGTTGTTTTACATACAAAATAAAACTAGGATTATCGGAATTTTCTTTTTGAGCCATAAACCAAAATTTGTTTTTTGTTTGAGCTTTCGGTAACTTCGGTTGTTTTTCAAATTAAAGGGAAGTTAATTTAATATTTGATGGTACTATCTTAAGTAGAAGAAGACTGGTAATAAGGGTCACAGGCACACATACCCACTTCTTAGAACACTTTGCTCCATTAAAAAAAATAATTGTTTTTTGTTAATTTTGTAATATGTTAATTATACGTTTTCTAAGAAAAATAATATTTTATGTATAACTTTTGTATTTTTATACCACATGCCATTCTTATATCAATTATCCACACTAGCCTCTTCATGAGGCCACTGTAATCTGAAATTTTAGGAAGACACAACAGCTACAGGCACAAGTTTAGATAGCTCCTGGAATTAATCTTACCCAATCGTACTTTTTCGTTGAGTAGGTAAAATACGCTTTGGTTTCAGTTGCACAGCAAAAGCGGCATTTAATCTGATTAGGTTATGTTGGAAATGGTCACATTTTATTAAGTGACCGTCTCTCGCGATTGATGGTTCTGTTCGTTCAAGAACTTTAAACGTTTGAGAATGAATTCAGTTGATTGTCTACTAACTAATAGAGCAATAACTCACGAACAAGAGACGGCTTTATACGGTTAGGTATGCTTTATGCGTTAAATTTAAATATTTAAAAAACGACATTGGAAAATCTCACAATTTTACAAGAAAGTTCAATAGTAGTGTGTACGATACATTTAAGTGGGTTAGTTATGTGGGTGTCCTAAAATAAACACATTATTTTGCTTTGTTTGTCTTTATATACAAGCTGTATATAAGTTTAGCTTGGTAAAGTTCGTCAATAATAGGAAAAAGTGTGATATTCTCTATGTTGCTTAGAAGAAAGAATGAGGCAGCATTCGGAGGGAAGAGGTACTTTACGCGCAGGTAGATTGAGCTTTGTATACATTCACATTCAATATACATATATTCATCGATATTCACTCTGCAAAGGACTCAATATAACTGAATGAAGATCAGGCTATTTACTGCGCACCTTGTCCGATTCGATATAGCAGTTTTGTTCCTATTCTTGACGATCTGGCTTTATATACAATTTTCTCTACAAGTGATTATAAGATAATTTTTTTTATTTGATCAATTCAATATTTGGTTATGGTCACGTCACTAATATGCCCACCCATGTAACTCACCCAGGGGCTTCCACTGAAATAAGATGCCCGCAAAAGGTGTTTACATAAAGGAATGAAATTTTCGTCAGCCCAATATGGCATGTCGCGTAAACCGTTAATTATGTTCCGGTTTTAATAAATATTAATTTTTAATATAATATGTTATATTAACGATTTTTGCATATTAATCAAATTCTGAATAGATATTTTCAAATTGGTATCCAACATGTTAGAAAAAGTTATTTGAGAAATTTTAGTTATTGGCATCTATCGAAAACCGAATGAAACATTCTCCTTTATAGTAAGAGATCAATTTTCCACGAACACTGAAATATTACATTTTACTAAACGCGTATTTTGTAAATCCAGTTGTCATCATGAGGACCTCATTAAAACTAACCATTTAAAACTAATCATCATAAACAGTTTTAATCATCCTCTGATAATACCAACTTGGTTGGCTAAACACGCATCGAGTACCGTATAATATTTCAATGTTCCTCAAGCTGGTCCCCTGATTTTGTTTTTATATCTTCTATACATAACGAGATTCCTTATAGACATCCAAATTTTCCCCAACATACAATTGTATTGTGGAAGATTATAAATCATACAGAAATATTATAAAAGGTACTTTTTCCGTCTCTAATGAAAAAAATTGACTATCAATAAGTGTATTGACGGAATGGGCGTAACATTTATTGCACATATTACTGAATGACTTTAAAACTCCAATAAATTAAATAGAATATTACTCTCTGGGAACAGATAATGGAACTTATGAAACAATAAAATTTAATGGCAGAATAAAATTCATTAAAGAAAGCCAGAATAATGCTGGCTACATTATTTCAACACACTTTTGCGCAAACATATTTAATTGCAAAAAAATGAAACACTAAACTTTAATGAATACCTAATAAATTAACGGTCACCGACATTCCTATATTTGGCTAAAAAACAATTCTCATTCTAAATCACGTTTACACTAATTGCAATTACCTATTGAACCAGTTATGTAACAATCGATCCAATTAATTAACAGAAAAAGCAAAGAAAGTCGACGTAGACCTATTCCACGATTGAGAACTGCATAATTCATTAATGAAAATCAGCACTTCCATCTTAAATATGCGTTTTATGTGCATATGTTACATGTATATACATATGCAACTATTTATTTTTTGCGCATTATCTTGTATTCTGTCTTTACTTGAATTTAGATGACATTAGTTTTGGGTTAAAATAGTAATTGCCTATTTTTTATATATTTTATTTAATTTTGTTATTTAGATACTTGATATATGTGGACGATTGTCTATGTTACGTCCAAATTTATTTTACAGTTAATACACAAAATTAATAATTGAAAATCTTCATATAATGAAAATTTTCAAAGTAGACATTGGAAATAATATGGTTATATAATAGGAAATAGCAACTTGATTTGCAAATGGTTTTAAATTAATATATTTCATGTCGAACCAAAGATTCTAAGTTTTTTTACAATTAGTATACAACACATACTTTCAATTATATAATACTTCCAACAATTAAAATCTTAACGTTTGGAAACAAATAATAATTGTTAAAAAATAAAGGAAACTTTATTATCTGAAAAAATTTTTTCAGATAATTTCATAATGATTTGTGTTTTAAATGTTTATTTTAAAGTTGCAGTCAAACATAAAAAGTAGACCATGTTATCTTTTCTAATGTCTACTTTGAAGATGTGTATTATACAGTACATTCATTAATGTTTACACATTACCTCTTGGTTCCTTTTTGACAGTGATTTTATTTTTAGAAAATTTTATTAACAAGTAAGAAGATTTATAATAAAACCGGCTTCATAAAATTTCTCTTGAACTTTTTTTAAAACGACTCTATTAAGGTCATTCTTAAATTAATACACTTTTAATTAAAAATGTATCAATTTAATTTGTTTATGATGTTTAAAAATGTGGTTATATTCTTCCATATATCATACAGAATTGAGCATTTTATTAGTTTATTCTTAATTAGCAACTAAAATCTTTTATCGATTTATTGATGTTTCATTTATTTTAAAAGATCTATAAATATAAAGCTTATTGAACTAGTGTTCAAGAATATTTCATTTAATATTTTTATAATTTTATCCAATTAAAAACAAATGCTACCTGACTATTACTTTGCACTAAAACTAAAGTACAGTTGCTTCCGAATTTGTAATTTGAAATTTAGATGTAGAATTGTACATACATATGTAGATACTGGAGTTACAAAGTATATACATCAGTTTTGTTCACAAATTAAATCATAGTTTAGTAAAACATGTGCGGTCTTGAATATATGTCCTACACAGTTCTATGCTCTTCCTGAGTTAATTTGAGCAAAATATTCTTTTCATTCCTAATTCTTAATTCATTCTGAATGCGTTAATGGTATCCTCTCAACTAAATATCTCCAATAGGTTGATTAGAAACTCATAACGCATTGTTCAAATTCACTGTATTTTATTAATCTATTAAATATTAAGTATTTTATTATATATACCGCTGCTTCAGAAGACTAAGAAAATCTTATCGTTCCAGAAAAATATCTAACTTCAAGGTAAACTACATTGATCGTAGATATCTTCGACGTATTTATGAAGTATTTGTAATGCTGTTATTATGTCTTATAACAATAGATGGATGATCTCGCCTACTATGTGGTAACACAAAATAAATTTTTATTTGGAAAATGTCAAACTGTCATTAATATAATTAGGACATTAGTAAAGAAATCATATTTTACTATCTACATATTACTTATCCTTAGTTATAAATTATAACCCGTAGCAACATGTTTATAACAAATTTCATCAAATTTTCACCAACGAAGATCACCAGTAGTTAATAGTGCCAATTTGTATCTTGTTAGTTTAGTGTGTTATCTCACTAAGATAGGGAGTATATACAGGGTATCTTAATTAAAAAATATATACCTTGAGGAGTATTTGAATTATTGGAACAGATGTAGTTTGGATATGCCAAAAAGTGGACATCTTATGGAAGTCGTCTTAAGGGACATGCATTCTACAAGCATAGAGCTAAGCAGAGCCCTAGCAGCAACTCAAAATGTAGCAATTCCTGGAAAAACGGTCAGGAGAAGGCTTAATGAAGGAGGATTGGTAATAGTAGAATAGAAGTAGAAGGTAGCAGTAGATGACCAGCTATTTCACCACTGTTCACCAGATAACATAGAGTTACTAGACTGTGCATTGCAACATATAAATTGGACCATTGACGACTGAAAGTGAGTTTTGTTTTCAGACGAAACAAAAGTAAGTCATAAATCACCATATAGACGTCAGCGAGTCTGGCGAAGACCAGGAGAAAGGTTTGCTACCTGCAGTATCTCTCCGAGGATCCCATTCTTTGTGGAACAATAATATTCCGGGGAGAAATTTATTTAATTTTTATGCAGGATAACACCCGGCTCCACGTTGGTAGAGACGTACTGAACTTACTACCTTCGTGAACATTCCAGCTGTGGACTGGCCACCAAGATATGCAGTGCATAGGGCATCTATGGGATGCACTAAAAGGATCAGTTAGGCGCCACCTACCTGCCCCTATGACTCTCAGGGAACTCGAACAAGTCATTAGTTTTGAAAGGCAGTATACTCCTCAGGGAACCATTCACTATTTGATCAATAACATGCCCAGGCGAATGGAAGTTTTGATATCCAATCATCAGGATGAAGCTGGTTTACTTGATAAAAAAAATTGGGAAGGATATTCATAATCAAATAGTATATTTGAAAACTTTCATCTTCTCATTCTGAAAACAGAAATGCTGGATATTGGTAGTTTCATAAAGTTATTAATAATATGAATTATAATTAATAATCCTATTAAAATAATAATTTTCATTTAATTTTTAAACTAACATATGTGTTCATATACATAAATGTGTATGTATACTAAATTTTTGTATAAGTTAAATTTAACAAGAACAAAATATGTTACACAACTTTTATTTCTTGAGGAAAAGTCCATTTATAGTCCACAAATACTAGATGTGTATAGCACTGAATATTTCTAGATATAAGGGAATGTTATAAAAGCCACACAATACATAATATAGTAAAGCAATAAAAGTTATTTCTTTACTACGACACATTTATAGTGATTGAGAACCTAATAGATGGTAATGAAGCCATACCCCTGTAAATATATTTACATTCGATATGCATATATCGAATGTAAATATATTTACATTCGATATGAACGAAATTTATATTAAATTCAATAAATATTGCTACTAATATTATATCGGAGTTATTTATTTCGAGACCAAAAATATTCATTCACTCAATCTAAATCATTTAATATCTGGTATGCTTTATACTAGAAAAGAGAATTATTTTAATGAAATCCAAAAAAAAAACTATTTATTCACGAACAATAAAATTTCCTATTCATATCTTTATTCACAGAAATTGTTCGAGTTGCAAGCCACTAGCATTAATTTTTTTCATACAAATGGCAAGGTTGAATCATTTTTCAGAAAAACTACTTAATTGACCAATGTAGTTCATAAAACAGTTTATTCTTTAAAACGTTCTTTCTTCAACAACCTAACAATAACTATTTCAGGTATTATACAATTTCTGGTCAATTTATTCATAAACGGAGCAACAAAAGGTTTTGAAAATATCACATGAAAAAATCTATTTTAATCAGTTTCTTTTTTTGATTGCGGCGAGAAGTGTTTTTTATATAACGCTGAACTTAAAATTAATTAACAAAAAGTTATTCAATTTATTATTCCACTAAATCGATTTCCGTTCGCCTTTGTCTATCGAATCTTAAACAATAGAATACGACATTTGTGAGTTAATGTTAATTATGTAATATCCATGTATCATAGTTAGGTATTTCACTATCATTGAATTTATTGTATTATTATATAGTTTTCAATATACAAGGGGGTATGTTTCTAATTCTTAATTTAATAAGATATGTTCGGTTTCATTGTCGCATAATCGAAATTAAGTTTAATTAAGTAAATAATTTATATGTATTTGTTTCAGATTCCTGCCCCTTTATCTTCACTTGCAGATTTTAAGGTGAGTAGTAATTGTATGATGTATCTCTACATGATGAGTTACTGTTATCTATTTTTCTGTCTTTAGATTCATGAAGCAACATTATTATATGTGTCTCAATTTAAATTTAAATTAACATAAGATTTGCATTACCATTATTAATTTTAAAATAAACCTGCTAAATTGCCTCTAGCATGTCTGGATGTCAAATGTTTACTTATACTGTTTTTTATATAATAAATTAATGATTTATATATACGAAATTGCTAATTTCTTGTATAGAGGCCTAAGTTTAAAAACGTACCAGTTCAATACTTTTTTATGAATTTTAAATGTGTTTAAAATAAAATCGCATTGGATTACATGATGCACACCACGACATAAAATAAATTATTATTAACTATGTTAATATACAGGGTGTTAGGTTTATCGCTGTTTCACTTTTCTGAATTATTAATTTTGCAATTAGATATAAGCAATATAATTGTGATGTGGTATCTTTATTAAATACGTAGTACAAAATAACCTAACAAAAAACATTGGAAATAAACGATTTATCAACGTATAGGTCTTACCTTATCTTACCAACAGGTCTCTCTCATCTTTCTATGTAATAACGCCCTATCGTCTAACTGTTCCCTCTGGCGCACCCCCCTTTACTTATCCTAGAAGACATTCCCTTATGCCACCTACAGGGGATCATTTTGAAATAGAAAACAGGAATTCAATATAAGTTAATCATCATCATCATCATCATGAGGTCATCAGTCCTAAGACTGGTTGGACGCTAACCTCCAGCTTCTCCTATCTTGTGCTAACCTACGCATTTCGCTAATTGTGCTACAATCTACATCCCTTACTATTTGTGAGCAGTAGTCTAATCTAGGCCTACCTCTGCATTTCTTCACTCCTATTTCTGCCTCTAAAATATCGTGGACTATTCCCCCATGTCTCAGCAAGTGGCCTACCATTCTATCTCTTCTCTTCTTTATGTTTTTCCACATAAGTTAATATACATAATTTATCAATTAATTCACAATAATATACTAACAGAGATATAGTAGTGAAGTCCTCTCAATCCATTTATATTTACATTAGTTTAGTAACAGCAAGTTTGTATTTTTTTTTTTTAATATATTTAATGCTATGATAGGAAAATAAATACAAAGATGTTATGTATAGCGTTATTAAACCGAAATGACAATACGGTGGGCATTTACTTCGTAACCTGATGCAGAACCAATAATGGTCTGGCGTCTGCAACATGGATGGGAGGAACTGTCATATTCTCGTATAGAAGTGTATGCAGCAGTATCAGTTGCACTGTGGTCCGGAGCAGCGAAATCAATATTGTGGGTAAAATTATATGCCTGGGATCGAGTTCCAACTCGTGTGTATTTTTTTAACTTTATGCGTAACCTTCTCTTCCCCGCTTTAAAGGAAATAAGGTCGTTTTTATGTCCTAAAATGTTTTAGTAGAAATAATAATTTTTTTTGAGTTTTTTGAGTTACTAGAGGATAATATTATTTAATTTCTGTAAAGCTGTGTATTCTATAATTAGTTTTAAATAATTTTGACACGTCTTCGTTCTATTTAGAAATTACAGATAAATTGAGGACGAGTTTTCTTAATCACGTTGTTCAGTTTCTAATAAAACAATTTATAATAAAGTTTATTTTACTTATAAAGTTTTATCAACACTTATAAGTGTTTACCTAGAAATATTTTTGTTAAATAAAGTGAAGTTCTTTAGAAAACAAAGAGAGGAACTTTGCAAGGGCAACAGAATATGCCTATGAATATTTATCATATTTACCTCCACATCCTTCTTCATGATTGATACCATCCATCAAGCCAAGAACTAGTACATTCATATTTTTTAATTACTGATATAATTTGGTCACTAACGTAAATTTGAAATTCATCTTAGTCATTAACTTAAGGCGATATAAAAAGAATATATATATATATATATATATATATATATATATATATATATATATATATATATATATATATATATATATATATATATATATATATACTCGTATATATATTTCGTAACTTCACCAATGTTACAAGAATATTGCAATTAACATAAACTCAAAATATTGATGATGTTACAATTCAAATTTAGGAATATTGTTAGGCTAATATATATTCAAAATATGATGAACTAAAAATGTATACATTGTTTACATAAATACTATATAGTGATGATAGTTATGTCTCAGAATTTCCAATTTTAAAATTCTCTTTAAATTAGTATTATTTTATCTATTCCAGTTGTATTTTAGCCAATATAAGTACTAAGGTATTGTTCTAACTGTTTATAGTTTCCAATGTCTGTATTTCAATACAATTTTGTCTAATGTAGTTTATGGTTTTTCATCACGAGGAGATAATTAAAACTAATTATAGTTTAAGGATAAAAATAATATATTAGAATAGTAGTATATAGATTTATAAGTTTTAACGGTCTCCTGATGATGTTAATTTAGTTAACTTGGCGAAACACGCGACGAGAAACGTCTGATAGTCTTTTGATGTTTTAAAAACATACAGGATTAGTCAAAAGTAGCATATCGCTGATTTATTTACCTAAATATGGCATTTATATTTCAAACAAAAGTTTCAGAGGGTTGACAGATATAGTTGCCAAAATATTGTTTTGATATACAAGGTGTTTGTAATACATACTAAACTTATATTATTTTTAATTTCGGAGTTCATCACCAGAAAAATAAAGCAACTATCGAGTGCCAACTTACTACAATCGCTCTATAATTAAATAGTCCTTCTTTAACCCGAGAAGTACAAAAATATGTAATATTTTATTAATTTATATTAACGTAAAATGGCTTAAGAATATTTTTCGGATATACTCGGGTATATCTGTCGTCAGCATCAAGCTGTAGGAAGAAATAATTGTGAACGTATATATTAGATTATTTTAGGCATTTATGGTTTTTTATTAAATAAATCATATTGTATTAATGTATATCCTATATTATTATTTGAAAAGTGGTTTCAAAATGGTTATATTTTGCGAAATAAAGCGGCTATACGTAACTCCTGACTAACTTTGTATTGTCCCTGAAACCTTATGTTATTATTTGAAATATTCCTTTATGAAAGTAATATTTTAGGAAATAAAGCTATCATACGTCACTTATCACTTACCCTTATACTCTATATCTCCCCGAGTTCTCTATAATCTTAATAATCTTATGGCTTACAAAATTTATGTGCTTGTATGCATTTTTCAGAAGTCAGTTCTATATTTTAAATTAAAATTTCAGATCAGTATGCGAAATTAAACGCATACTAGAAATGCAAAATAGTTCATTCATTTTTTAAATAGCACAAAAGTAAAATATTTTTTTAAATTGTATGCTTTCATAAAGCATGGTTATTTTTGCGGTAAAAAATATTTTCAAACATTTTACCTCTGAAAGATGATTAAAAATTGTCATTGGTGTCACATTAGAACAAAATGGAAGAGCACAGACGTTTTGGAGAATAAATTCAGTTTTTGGAGAAATTATATTTTTCCAAATACTAAAGATAAAAAGATACTTATTATAGATGTAAATTTTGAAAAATAACGCAAATGTTGAGAACAGCATGTAAAGGAACTATGGCATATGGAGAAAAATTTGTCAATTAAATTATTTATTATTTTATGTCAATTATATTTTATTTGCATGGTAACATCCATCAAAATAAGTCAATGTGTTTACGCCTCCTTTATTTTCATAAATGAATATCTTTATTTGTTTGGAAAAGGGTTTACAAATGAAAGTAAATTGGTGAATGACACAATAATACAAACACCAAAAATAGCATTTTTAGTTGAGTTATTCAAAATACTTGAAATACATACACCTACTGATGAGCAGGACAACAGTACATAAGCCACCCATTTGCCTTTATAATGAGGGTGTGTAATTAATGACTGAATAGAAGAACGGTATAGATACAGTGAAGTGAATGCACAAAAATATATTGGTAACACAAGATTCATATGGTGGTCGAGTATTGATAACCCGGGAGTATTATTTCTTTTATACCAGTAGCAGCAGAGATAATTCCGTGAAAATGAAAAGCGGAGAAATCAACCCTTGAAATGGAAACAAAATTCGTTGGCTTTTAAAATATGCTCGTCTTCGAGGTGAAAAATACTAAAAGTGTTGTGCGGAAAGCCGCAACGCCGACAACTGTACAGGAAGGAATATTATTAATTTTAGAAACTAATGGCACAAATTTTATAAAAGAACCTATCTACATATAATTAATTATTGTACTAATTAAATATAGAAATGGTTAATTTCACTATATACCACTACATACAGTTTACATACAGCAGTTAAACTTGTTCTTGACGGCACTAGCAGGGAAGAATACACATCAAGGAACAGCTCCTAGCAGAGAAAAAAATCACAGATCTTAAAATTATTCTTCAATGCGTGTCTTGGAATTTTATTAACCTATTATTTTGTCGGATATTACTAATGATAATTCTAAATAAAAATAATAGTACGTTACAAATATATAAAATAGTTGTCGAGGAGTATAAAAAATGGGGTTTAGAAGTTAATGCGAACAAAACGGAATACATGTGTATTAGAGGACAACAATAAGATCTACTTCTGTCAACCGGGCAAAACATCAAAGACTGCAATGAATATAAATATCTAGGCATGAAAATATCAAACGACGGGACACTTGAAGCGATTTCGGAAAGAAACACCCATGGAAGGAGAGCAATTACAATATTGAACAGCATTCTATGGGATAAACAAATAACAAAAGAAAATAACAGAAGAATATATAATTCAATAATTAAAAGTAACCTATAGTTGTGAAGTATGACCAATAAAAGAGAGAACATAAAGAATGATAAGAACCACAGAAATGGACTTCTGGAGGAGGTCAGTTCGAAAATCAAAGAGAGAAAGGGTAACAAATGAGAGAATAAGAAATATGACGGGAATAACACATGACATTGTAGATGATATAGGAGCCAAATAACTCGTATGGTACGGGCATGTTCAGCGAATGCCAAATGACACAATACTCAAAAAAATTCTAAACTGGGAACCACAAGGAAGAAGAAGGCGAGGAAGACTACGAAAAAGTTGGAGAAAGGGCATTGATAATGAAGTTCGGGAGAGAGGTTTGGACGAGGACAGAAGGAATGGAGATTAGGAATCAGGAGACAGCGAAGGGCGTTTTAAACCTATATATATATATATATATATATATATATATATATATATATATATATATATATATATATATATATATATATTACTAATGATAATTCTAAATAAAAATAATAGTACGTTACAAATATATAAAATAGTTGTCAATAATATTAGAAGAAAATCGTTTACGGTAGAATTAATTTAGTTGAATGAAAGAACAGTATAAGAACCAAATATTTTTTTGTAAATATTTTTATATCTAAAATACATTTTTGTAACCTTTGATAGGGAATGTTAACGATTAATATAAATACTACAACTCTACAATACATCAGATATTCAATAACTAATACGTTTTCAATAAAATAGGTTTCTTTAATCTCTCAAAAATTAGCGCTTTGTAAATGTACTGATCCCTCACTCCCTGATTTAAATATTTTTCATGTACGCATGGGTATAAATGTGTACAACATTTGTAGGAACACCGGTCATGACACAGTTGTAATAAGAATCACAGAATAAAACAGTTCTTCTCTGCTTTCATTACAATTAGATTTCAATGCAGGTTTCACGTATATTGCCAGTTGTGCTTAAACAGATACACAGCATACAAGTAATCAGTATAATCGTTAATCAGAGTAATCGCCAAGGTGTTATTAACTACGCACTTGAATGTTCAAGCTAATTACAACTGCACTAAATAGATTTCGTTCGTTTTTATGTTTATGTGAATTCAGCATCGTTAGAGATGAATGCTAACTTCTATTAAAATATCAGTGGCGGCGATTATTTAAATTTGTGTAATTTGAAAATGTGCAACAGTGTTAAGAGATTTTACAAAATTATATTAAGGAATGTTATTTATATTTTACACAATTATTCAACGCTTTTATACTTATGTACGAAATAACTGAATATGTTTGAATGTGATTTACAAATATTTCTTCAAAATGTTCAAAATCTTTAAACATGAGATAATGCACAGAGTGAATAATTACATTCCTGACTATCCTTTAGAAATTCTTGGAGTTCTAAATAAAGTCTTATGCAAAAATTGTAAGGTTTTATCTACATTTTTTAAAATATGACTAAAAACAATATCCTGCTAAAGTCAGATAATAAAATATCAATATTTGCTATGGAACATCTTGCATTTTTAAGTTTTCTATTATATCTTCTTTTATGGTTATATAGGTATCTTCTAAGATATCGAACGTCCTTTGGTTCCATACGTAGAAACGTATGGAATATCCTTGGAAGTATGGAATCGATTGGATTTTATAAGTAGGTACCGGGTATTTTAATACACAGTATTAAAACACAAATAGGGATCATATTTTGCACTTTTTCTGACCATTCAGTATTTGAACTAATTGCCTTAGTTAGGAGTTAAGTTGACAAACAATTTAGATTACAGATGACTATATCTCTTATTGATTGGTAAATCTTATAAAAATATATTTATTATTTAGTCAAGATTCCATAAATATTATATAATAACTTATATGAGATTATTTAAATGCAGATGTACCTTGTTGGTATACAACAGCTATAACCAACATAGATATATGTATGTACTTATATTAGCGCTAGAGTTATCGCTGCTGAGATGCTCTTCTAAGTAAAATTATGTGCATATTTTGATGATAATTCCTAACAATAAATCAGTATGATATTATGAAGAAGTACAATGTTTTATGTTATCACATAGGCATTACAATTTTTTCAGTAGATAAATTTCAAAGTTGCATGAAAATCACTACGAACAGTATAAAGAATCCCCAATTTCTATCATCAGAACTAACATAAATATACTTATATTAACACTATTATCACCAATTTCTATCATCATTTTTATGATGAGAAAACCAAACATGGTTTCGTTGGCAATTACATAATTTAGTTTGTAAACACATTACACGATGTATGTTACAAATTACAAATCATTATTTTGCATTGCCCAACTAGGCAATTATAACACAATAAATAATGATTAGCTATCAAGCGTATACATGATATTAATATTGCTACTGTGTTGCTAAAAATTGGATAGTTTAATTGTCAGTTTTTGTCATTGCAGTTAACACTGAACAATAAAACAGTTTTTCTTATTGAATACAAACTTAAACACTATAATATTATCCACGTTTCATTGAAAATATGATTACCACTAAATGGTTCAAATACATTGTTAAGTTTAGATTTATTAGTATCGTGTATAAAGTCATTAACACATAAATAAATAAAATTGACACATCGGTCCTTTCTATTCATAATAACTATTTGAAGTATACATTAAGTAGTGAGATAATCAAATAGATTTGCTTTTAGCTACTATTATTTATATTATTGAGCAAAAGCTACAATTTTTCCAAAAACTGTTCAATAATATTTCTTGAAAACCCATAGGATTAACTATTCAAGTTTTCCTCAAGCATAAACACATTTGTATGTAAAATTCCACCCAACCAATTATAGACTTTTTTGCTTAATATCTTCAATGCTGAATATTTTTGGATAATATTTACTTTCTCCTGATAAACCTAGATTAACCTATTCATATTATATTTATTTAATATGAATATTCTAATAATGTCACTGTTTCTGGGCTAGGCTTACCATATATGATAGTGTAATTTATTTAAGTCCTTTCCTGGATCACTGTCATACCAGTGATCACTAGAGGTCAGCTATATAAAGCATTTTTTACTTCAGGCCTTGGATAGCTCTACACAAGCCGTGGATAGCTCTACGTAAGTCGGATATGTAACGTAACTGATTATTTTTCTATTCACACACTTTTGCAGCACCTTTAGATATGATTGTCCTCTGAAAATGACTTTCATATTGTCTTCAGATGGAGAGGAGTTGGTATTATCTAATGTTGAAAATGTATATAACAGTGATGCGGGCGAAACAATGTTCACTTTACTTCCTAAACAACGAAAACTAAATCCAAAAAAAATCTTAAGTTTAATAGAGTTTTAAAGCTAAATCAATTAAAATATCTCCGACTGTCGGATGTTTAACATTTATGCTTAAATCTAGGAAAACTTTCACCCTAATTATTTTACCGATCAACTATAGCTTATAGTAATTTTCAGTAATTTTAGTTATCTTAAAAATAATTATGTCACAATAATTATTTCTAAATATTAAATAAAAATAATTGTATATCTTAAAATAAATATTAAATAATAAATAAAAATCATAAATTTAGAGAATAATAAAAAAAAGAATACAAATTTTTAGTACGGCTGTTGAAGATATAGCGCGGACGTTATATCTCCGACTTTCGTAGAGCTATCCGCTTCCTTTACTTTAAGGGCTTCCCGTTAGGTACGCAATAGTGATTCGGTCTTTACTTCCACTAATAATGTTTCTTTTCCTCTTCCGTAGATGGTGCTCTTATGAATTACCTTAATTTTTAACCTATTCTATCTTAATAGTAATTAATTCCCATGAAGCATGCAGAACAGGCCATGCTCTACCCCAAGCTATGCAGCTCTAATCCTATCCCAGTAATCGAAATTGGAACGACGCTGAGCGTCACGAGGGCGTAGATCGCCCGGATAGATTAAGTATTCCAAGCTAAGGTTGCAAGGGTACTACAGATGACCAGAGAAATTACTAATCAGGGGACTAATAGAGAACCCATTGATATATTCATAGACAGTAAAGCTACTTTAATAGGCTTAAATTATTGCAGGACTAACTACGATATGGTCCATTCTGGATGCATGCTATTCTGCATACTGGACTATTGCACATTCAATGAGCCATTAAAGTGCAAGGTAAACAAACTGTATCACCTTATATTCTGTGAAGAAATATGAAGAAGATGTATACTTTGGCACGTCAGGGTTCTAGAAACTTTTTCGCTGGAACCGGAACCAACAATAACATTTGACGGAGATACTCGAAATTCTATGATAACATGCCTAAGTGCCACCGAAATAAGTAGGCTAAAATCAACAAGAATAAACAAGCAAAAAAGATTCTTTACTACATATTGAACAAACTGAATCTATATCGTTTACGAATATACGATAATTACGAACCCTAATAAGAACACTGACGGGACTTCTAAACCACGGGCTAAACCAGTAGTTTCACGTTATGGGCTATGTTGATACTTCTCTATATCGAGGATAAGATGGTGCAACATATTTTAAAGAATACCATGCACTTCTAGTAAACCAAGGAGCTATATTGAAGCACTATTAGCCTAGCCAGCCCGAGCCATATCGGCATGCATGTACCTACATACTTCCAACGATTTCTGTCTGCCCTCTCCTTTATATAATCCGAATATAATGTGCAACCACTCTTCGTCAAGGATATTCGTTCTCACTTATTGTTAGATTTTTTATGAATAAAGTACCTAATATTTGTCAAACGTATAAATTTGCTTTTATTATAATCTGAGACTGTATGAGAATACGATATATTGTCCCTCAGATGTAGCATAAAACAAATGATAATTACAATTTAGAGCAAAGCACCATTTTTACTTATTATGGGTTATGACATCGAAATATAAATTTTATAATTGCAATATTTTGGAGTTAGAGGCTTATGTTATGATTTCTATAAAAACATAATGTATTCTAATTTTGTACCGAACTGTCCATTAATTTTTATAAATGTTCATGCATTAGCTACCATAATGTATTATTTAAATACCCGGCAATATTTTCAACCAAGGATTCGCGTACTTGGCATAGCCTGAGGTGCTCGAAATCGCTATAATCGGTCTTGCGTGCCGCAGTCGTAAATATTTTAACCTATTTTGTACCGACAAAAAAAAGCAAGTACGTTTTGTTAATACAGGCACGAGGCGAGAAATATTTAAGCATCTAAAATAAAAAAGAGAAACTTCCCGTTTGAACATCGTCGTTACAAAATTTATATCCAAGTAATTATAATCACAAATGTAAATTTCAATAGCCATAAAGCAATTCTTATGGAAATGAATAATAATTATAAAATATGTACAAATTCATACCTCCTTAACATCTTGCATTGTTACAATATAAATATCATTATAGTGTCTAGTTTTATGTGAAAAGAAAATTTAAAAAAATTCTTATTGGAGAAAGCTTTGCATGCAACAATAATGTATAATTTCATTGTATAATTTATGCTGTAAATCCAAGATTGTAACTTATTAAAAGTAATAATAAATAACCTGCTAATGGTATTGTTTCAGTTTAAGTAAATCGCTCTAGCATACAAGTATATGTGAACTGATGGATGGAATACACGAAACATTGAATATATTTACAGCTTCAGCTTCTATTATGCATTGATTCTTTCCAGGGGCGGATCTATATAAAGGCTTTTTGGACTACAGCCCAGGGCCCTGTGGATATAAAGGGCTCCCAGCCTCCATTGAAGACAATGGACAATATTGTAAATTTAAAAAGAATCAAAAATTTTAAGAATTCGTATCATAAGGTTGGCAACTTTAAAATCAATTAAACCGTGTGCGCGCCTATCGAACGGAACGGGGAATTCCCCGTCGCTTGTTTTGGTTGTATTTTCTCGCGTCTACCACGGGGGACTCCCCACCGTCTATTCTCTCGCAAACGCGATTTGCAAAAATATTGAAAATATAGAGATGGAAAGTGTACGTAATATTATCGATTATTATTCAGATGACGTAGACGAACATTTAGTGAATAAGTGCATGCAGTTAAAATCTTACTACAGTCTAAACCAGAGTCTTACATCTCTTGCAGTGAAATTTTTATTCTAATTTATGAAAAGAAACTTGATGTTTTTCCAAATTACTATACTATCTTAAAGATTTATTTAACGTTGCCAATCACTAGCTGTGAGGCGGAGCGCTCTTCCTTCAAGATGTCGTACATAGAAAATAAATATAGGACAACAATGTCAAACTATCGACTAAATCATTTATCAGTTCTTTCCACAAATTGTGATTTAACAAAGGGCTTACAATGTGATGAGCGAATAAAGGAATTTGCAGCACAAAAATGCAGAAAGGTTGCTTTATAATTTATATAACATAACTACACATAACCTATTGATATCTTTTGCAATAATGGCAGTTGCTGTTTGTGTGTCTAAGTCATAGTAAGTAAATAAAATATTTTATTGTCCTCTTCTTTTCCTATACCGTATACCTAGAACATCATTATCGAAAACAGTTTTTTAACAAAATGGTAATTAAATGATTAATAAGGCAGACCCCCAAGTTTTCAAAAAATAAAACTCGCCACAGATAGGATTCGACATCTGTCGGAGGCATATTTGTATGTAGCGGATGCGAAAGCATTTTTCCAACGATCGGATCTTGCCGAAATCCAACGCGTATGTAGGAGACGTGTTTGAACTAATGTTACTATAATACGTCTGCTACATACCAAAAGTCATGAAAGTTCCTTACAGTTTGTAATGATCTAGAATTGTAGACTGGTTGTTCCAATTGATCTAATATATTTGAATTGGGTGTTAAAGCTCTTTTTGAAATTTTTAAAATTATAATGAAACTTACAGTCATTCTCACCGATGGTGACTTGGCGGAAAGAAATATATTATATAAATATTGGCCAGACTCTACTCTGTTATTGTGTACCATTTCATGTTTTATTAAAAGCATGTTGGCGATGCCAACATGCTTACATACCAACATGATTTTATTATTACTAGCTTTGAATCATATTATAAACAAAGAATTATGGATTTAAGTTTCGGTCGGGAGTCGAAAGTTGTTAGTGCTAGGTACTTAAAGAATCATAATACGAATTGTACAGTCATATCCGCAAATCTTGAAAGGATGGAGTTTATCGTCCAGAGTGAAAAAGATAAATAAAATTACGTACAATGTAGACATAGTGTCGTGTAAATGTACATGCCGTGTAGGATATAATGGGAAATATTGTAAACACCAGGCGTCAGTGGTCAATATTTTGTCGGTTATAAATAACCTCACAACAAAATCCAAACCAAAGTTGTACGAAATGGCAACCGGTAAAAAGGTTCCTGAAAGAATATTTCTTCCACTGTAAGATAATGATAATATGACGTAATCTCTTTATTCCAAACGCTGCCTTTTGTCATCAACTACTAGTATGCTGTCAGAAACTGAAATAACTACAGAAAATGGAATGGAAGCACTGGAACCAATAATAAAGAAACTTCGCCGAAACTATATAAAAGTTATGAATTTCTTCCTTTTCAAAGTGTCTTCTTATGTTTAGATCTCTTAATTTTCTTAACTTTTTTTATGAAGTGTATCTATTGTATGTCAAAATTTTCACAAATACTTATTATCTATTTATCTTTGCCACACTTACAGTCGGTAAAAAACGTTTACTTTAATTATTATAGAGAAAATAAAGCTTCTATTAACCCTATATTATCATTGATTAACCTAACAAACACAAAGTTAAAGAAGTATCCTTAAATTAACATTATTTTGTATGCAAAATAAAACTGATAATATTAGGAACCAAAGTTAAACGATCCGATATATTAACACATATATTAACTGACAAATTATCCTATATATTAACTCTTCCTATTATTAACTGATATGTTAACTGACTATATCCTGCTGACTGACTATATATTGACTATATATTGACTATATAACTGGCTATATATTAACTGTCTATATCCTGTCCTATATATTAACTGACAAATCAATCATATATCATTTAATATACCACCAATTTACATATTCTTTATTTTATACAGCAAATTTTAAAACTTTCTGTGTATCATGTATTAAAATCTGGTTATTCATTATAGCTAATCAAGTTTTGATATGAAAAGTAGAAAGTTCTAACATATTTAAAAAATTGTTTGAATACAAAATTGTCTAAATAATTGAAATAAATCGTCTTGGAAAAATACCAAAAGGAAATATTAATAAGAATATCAAATAAAAGAATAAATACTTTTACTTAAGACAAATAGTAAATATATTTTGAACATTTTAATTAAGGAAAAAATAAATATTCATCTATTATGATAACAAAGAAAATACAAATTTGTCCTACAAATTTTGGAATTGTTAAAAATATATAATATTTTAGAAGATTATAATATGAGGAAAGAAAAAACGTATCTGGGTAATCACCAGCGCAACTGGTAGAGTTATGGAATTTAAAACATACCCAATGGGAGCAATTAAGTTAATAATAGTAATTTTCGATTATGGTACAATAATAATTACGAATTGTGTAAAGTTGCCGATGTTTCTTTGAATCTCGCCATTAGTCATTCCGACAAACCTTTTTTTGTTCTCTTAAACATCCACTGTAATTTCTGAAATAGGCCATTCAATATCTTTGCCGGTTACTGCAAGACATATCTAGATTATTATCATTTTTATTGTACGAATTGATGCAGTTTAAAGTCGTGACTTGCTGTAGACTATTTTATCCACATTTTTCTTCAACTGTAGATCGTAACAGTTACTAAAAAATCAATTTGCTAAACGTACTATTTTCTTCAAATTGGTTTCCATTATACTCGTATAACGCATTACGGTGTGCTGAAAAATAAAGAAACTTCCTGCAATCACCATGGAATTTGCTTTATTTCTATGATTTCGGTCCAATCAATTTTACACGTGAACCTCGGTAGACTGTAGATCATTATCAATAAACCGATTTCATCAAGTAATATACGGGTAAGTTATGAGTTTAATAATAAAAATATAACAATGTGTTATGTGCTATAATTTTCTTTACTTGAGAAAAAACTTCGAGATAATATTCGAGGTAGAATTAAAGTAAGTGATTTGTTGCTGTAAACTACTGCCAGCGAAGAATTATTGACAACCTACAGTGTATTATAAGTCCAGGCGTGAAAGAGGATTCAGATTAAGGTTAGTACTGTATAGATATTATTTATACACACTATTCAGACTTAGCCAGTTAATATTTTTTTAATAGTATAATTAAAAACGAAGTCAGCCATTTACAAAATTTGTCAACGATATAAATGTCTGGTAAGAACAGTAATATATATATATATATATATATATATATATATATATATATATATATATATATATATATATATATATATATATATATATATATAAAGACCTCGGTAGACTGTAGATCATAATCAATAAACAGATTTCATCAAGTAATATATTTGTAAGATATGAGTTTAATAATAAAAATATAACGTGTTATGTGCTATAATTTTCTTTACTTGAAAAAAATGTCGAGATAATATTTGAGGTAGAATTAAAGTAAGTGATTTGTTGCTGTAAGCTACTGCGAGCGAAGAATTATTAACAACCTACGGTGTATTATGAGTCTAAGTATGAAAGAGGATTCAATTAGGATTAGCACTGTCTAGATATTATTTATACAGACTATTCAGACTTAGCGAGATAATATATTTTAATAGCATTACTAAGAACGAAGTCAGCCATTTACAAATTTTGTCAACAATATAAATGTCTGATAAGAACAGTAATTTAAATACTGTCATCCACAAATCATACAATGTCATCATGTCGCGATTAACAATTAAACAATGAATAGTTTGTGACCAGCTGTTTTATGAAAGTAAGCGATCATTTACAGTTGCATTTAGAAAAATTCGCACAAAATTAGGACAATATAAACCGCCTACGGAGGTAAAAGTTCGTAACTTAATCAAGAAATTTGAAGAGGCGTGTCTGTTTTTGATAATCCAACATCAGGAACGTCCTTAGCGTGTTCGGTCAGATGGAATTATTGCTTTAGTGAGAGAAACTGCACGGAAGTATCCGAACACATCAATTCGACGTCGTGGACAACAACTGAATCTATCAAGAGCGTCATAAATCGGATTTTAAAGAAATCTTCTACATCTGTTAGCATACAAAATTCAGTTAACATACACAACAATTTAAATTCATGAACCATTTAGAACGTCGTATATTTATTAATTGGGTGTTTTAAAGAAAGAAGGTGATACTGATTTTTGCAACAAAGTTTTGTTCAGCGATGAACCACATTTTCATTATCACGAATACGTCAGCAAAATAATTATCGAATTTAGGGTGCTGAAAATCCACATGCAACGTGTCATATGGCACGTGCAACCATAACTCTGTTGCATATCAAATTTCCTTATCTTGTTGTTTCGAGGAATGCTGACATCAATTGAACGACAAGGTCATGTAATTTCTCAACACTAGACTTTTTGTTTTGAAATTATGTCAAGGGAAAAGTAAACGCCACCCAGCTAGCAATAATCAATGATCTTATAGCAAATATTCAATGTGTTATTCGGGAAGTAGAGCCAGTTTTATGTGCCTTTATTATGGACAATATTTCTAAATGATTGACATCATGCCAGGTGAATCGACGATACTCATTTGTAGCCGTATTATTAGTTTCTTTGTTGTTGTATTATTAGTTTCTTCACACAAATCACATCCTATAGTTCCAAATAAGATATCCTATATAACAGAAAATTGAAATAGAAATTGTATTACTACATGCTATTGCAAATAAAGTTGTTTACATACACTGACAGAAGAAGCTTGAATGAATACGTTTATACTATGGACATTTGTCTCTATCTAGTTCAGAACTATTAGATTAAGCATTTTTCTTGCATGCGCAAATGGATAAGTGGCCTGTCATATTCTCTTAGAGGGATGTGCAATAATGTCATATGTACTATGATAGAAAATGGCGGAATGAATACAGCATTAGAAGTATCGTTGTATACTTCGACTAGAGTCTCAATAGAAAGAATTTGGTACCTCTGCCAGGGACATGGATGTATGCATCCCCATAGGAGTTCTTAAGTTATGAACTGTATTAAACAATTCTGCTAAGGTTTATTTGTGCCTTCTTGTGATGTGTAAGCTGTGTTACTAGTTTGTAAGTTTTAAAACTTTTCCGATCATAGAATACTATGATTAAAACAGTTACTTTTACTTGAATATCCAAAGACAGATAAATTTATTACATATCTAATTTAATATTCTATCTATCTAATAGTAGATGTAATAACTTTAGATATTCCCAATTTAATACCAAGACAAAAGATTTGATCTTTAAAGAATATAATATACTCCTACTTCAGGCCATCTTCCCCATCTGGTGATCTTCCCCATATTTTTGGAATTCATGAATGTGTTTAGGAGCCAAAAAGCATATTGGTGTTGGCTACTTGTTGTTCTTATTTTAAACATACATTTGCAATGCTATTGATCAAAAGGTAAATTATATTTAATAGATATATATTACATGAAGTAGATTAAAAAAAATATATTATATAGTTTTATATAGCTTTAAACAAACACAATGCTTCGTCCGTGAGAAACACAACAATTTGAATTAGAGTTTACACACCTATAATACCAGCACTATCATTTACCACTTGAGCGAATTTCTTGAAAGTAAGTACAAGTGATATATATTATTCATTTTATCGCTATTTGCCAAATAAAAACCTCTCCTATCTTGCCGATATACGGAACAGTCTACTTGAGCCTAGCCATAAAAGCAAGTAAAGGTATGTTTTGATATTTTTTTATTTGACAAATAGCGATGAAATAAATTATACTAAAGAATTTCTGCATTGCTCTTTGGTAAGCTACGTAATAAATAAGAAACAAGTTATGCAGGTACACTATATTTTAAAATATGTAGTGAAACTTCCTTTTTCATAGCTTCTCTTTACATATATACATGAATATGAATATATTTTTAATTTTTTTGTGCACGCTGTAAGTTCTTTTTATGGATTCGTGTGTTTCCGGTTGATCAGTTTGAATTTATGCATTTCTAGTTATATTGGTACATAGTTTTCCAAAAACCCATTTTTCCCAATATAGATGAAGATTATCACTAATCAATATCTTCTCAGGAATATGAAAAGAACTTTTATAGTCCATAAAGAACTTAAATGTTAAACCATATAGCATCCATCCACTATATCTGATTCATGACATTCGCCATAACTTCTGTTTTTAATATATTCAGTTTATATTTACATTTCAAGTCTGATATATGCTCGAGTCTAAATCTAAATGAATCAAAATCAAGCATAACTATATAACTATATGATAAATAAATTGGAGAAGGCAATCTGATCATAATTTCAGATTATAAATTTCATCGGCTGTTGTACGACCAACTGCCAACGAAATTGTCATTTTGTTGGCAGTTGGTGACACGCGCAAGGATATGTTAGTATCCTGATTAATAAAGCTTTGTTATACTCGTATATAACATAGACAGTATGAAAAACAGAATAATGTTGGCACATAAAAGATATCAATGCATCATAATGTAAATGTAAGATGTTACATTTTATTAAATGTAACAAAAAACCTTGAGAAAATTCACTGAGTGTCCTTGTATAATCCCTATGTAATTATTTCCTAATAATTCTCTTGGGAAAATAGTATCATTAATTATACTCTACGTAATATCCTATTAGTTTAGTATTATTTAACCTAATTCCTTATTCGTATACTTACAATTTATTAAGCTTAATGAGTTATATTATTAGTGCCTTATTGATGCCACACTATTCCCCAATATATTGTCAGATAAATTAGACTCAAAGAACATTTTCTCATTCGATCTTTTATATTTACTTTCCACGTGATAACAGGTATTTTATTCACAATCAGTATATAACCGATTCATTTTAGTCTATCCTCTCTGTTCATCCAATTAATGACAACCTATAATTGGCCTTCAAACGTTAGTTGTTCGAACATACCGCACAAACATAATAATTTAAAATGATATCTATGCAGAACTGTGTCTACCAAAATTGTACTTGAATATATTTGATATACAGTATATAATTAATAACGTTTTCTTTTATAACAAAAATAGTCTTCGTTTAATGATTTGTCTATCATAGCTATTCACGCTTAAATAACAGCTTCGTGAATTGAAATTTTGCTTTAGTCATAGTGAATTATGTAGGAAATTGTAGATATTATTACTGCGGCTATAAAAGCTGTAGAAGGTCTCGCAAGTAGACGGCAAAGGATAAATCGAATAACAGACACACATAATCCATATTGTTAAGTTAAATATCCCATGATAACTCCCGTGCAGATTGTGCCGGCGAGTTGTCAAGTAGATTTGAATATAATAAAATGTAAAGTACCTCCAATTTACATATGCATGTCAAGTGTTGTATTACAATGGAAGTGTAACACCTCTAAGCTTATGTTTATGGATTTGTCAAGTGTATTTGATTGTATACAATGAATTTAGTTTTACTGAGGTTTTTGCGCATTTTCATGTAAATTAATGAGACGCCATGTAACGATTGAATAATTCAGAATGATTTATTTCTGTTCAACTCCTACGATTTATTTATATATTAACAGGTCGACAAGTACATGCCCTTCCTATATTTACGTACAAAGGAAATCAATAATTGATTTTTAGAATTTCTAATGTACAATGAGGCTAGATTCGAGCCCAAAATCACATGAGTTCGCCCGTACTGACATTTTAGTTAAATGAGCTATAAACGTTTTAACGCAAGAAGACTATTATGATAATTCTCATTGCTAATGCCAAGTAGGATCAATTTGAGTAATTCTTTATAATAATAAATAAAAACATCGCCTTGGAAAATATAATTTGTACTTAAATGTCTGATTTAAGTAAATCTCGCCACCGAAGTCGAAGCGTAAATATTGACGTCAAACCATTATTTTGTATGAAACTCGATCGCGATACCTCTGCCGATGATATTTTGTGTCTTGTAAATGACCTCATTGATAATTAGAGTCGAAATGGCGCGTGGAAAAGCATTATCGCAAGATTTACGGAATGTTTTGATAAAACTGCACCATCAGAGCAAAAGTGCCTACCAAATTGCAAAAAATTAGAATTGTCTCGATATACTGTTAAAGACATTGTGCGTTTGTATGAAGTTACGGGTTCCACAGACGGAGAAGCATGTGTTGGTAGAAAAGCCGCAGTGATTGCTGCAGAATTAAGAATTTTGGGACGCATTATAAAGAACATTTGTCGTGACAATTGCAGTGCTCTAACAGTTCTATGGAATGAAGCGATAGACAGTATTCTAAATCGACTTGTACGAGGGCACTAAAGAAAATTTGATTCAATTTTTGTAAGGTAATTTTGGTTTTATACTTCAATGCATGCATGTAACTCTTATCGTTATTAGGAAAGAGAAAAACCCCTACTGACTCAAAAACAGAAGAAATCCGGCTTACTATGGGT